>CM030010.1:37434183-38772517 GCA_017639485.1 Pluvialis apricaria
GGACGCCGTCCTGTGCAACCTGCTGTAGGTGTCCCTGCTGTGGCAGGGGGGTTGGACTAGATGATCTCCGGAGGTCCCTTCCAACCCTGACCACTCTGTGATTCTGTGATACTATCTCAGATTTCTGGGGAGGACGGCGGGGTTTCCTAGTATTTTAGTTGCAGACAAAAAACCAAAAAAAGGTAAGCCCTCAAAACCATGAACTCACAGAGCCCCAAATTCACCCACTGAATCAAAATATTCCATTTGTAAGCATTTTTTATGAATTCTTGTAAATTTGGACATCCTGTTTTACAAGATGGGAATATAAGGTCCTGGCTTGTAGAGGTTGACAAAACAAAGACAATAAGGTACTACCTTGATGAGAAAATATAAAGGACAGGAAAACCAAGGGTAAACAATAAGACTGACTGCAATTATAGGCCCAAACTGGACACATTCTGTGCTGAGAATTTCCATGCCAACTGGTGATCTCAGGTTGATTTTGTGTTTAGTTCACTTCAGTTTGTATTGCTCAGCCATTTTTTATTTCTACCTGTTACCAACCATACTGAGAGTTTTGTTTGGTTTTTTTTCTATATACAAAGCTGTTTAAAAGTGCTAATTAAGCCAAGACAAATGATTAAACACTGTGCTTCAAGGAGGGAGAAAGCCAAAGTCCACCAGGGAATCAGCATGGAATCTTACAGATTCTGGTTCCCCATTCAACACTTTTCTCACCTGATATTGTCAGTTTGTGCTGTTTCCCTGTGTATTTCATTCTCTCAGTTGTTTTCTGCTCTGCTCACAGCCATTCATTACTATGTTTGTTAAACTGTGATGCATCATCACAGGTATGTGTTTCATTTATATTATTTATATGACTGGTATTTGGAATCTCTATCTGCACTGTAAAAGTCCTAATGTTAAGTAGGTTTGGTTCCCTTGCCCAGGGTTTATATGTCCTTTTCTATTCCCACAAAAGACTTGGAAAAAACTAGTGCAATTTTTCAAGGTCTACTTTGATCCAGTTTCTCGCCTTGTTAGTATTGATCATGGATCCTAGTCTGGTGTCACTTTTTCATTTGTACACCTTTTTTAACGTTCCTTCCTCTTGGTCATCTCATCAATACAAAATGTGAATGAGATTAGGCTTGGCACTAACTACAATGACATTCCATTTGTCATCCTACTCTTGCACAGCCTGGATCTATTCAACTTACTTTTTGGCCCCTTAACTATGCCAATATTGAATCCAGATGAGAATCTGTCATTAGACCTGTGTTTACTAGCCTGTATACTCATCATTTGTCTTTTTCTATGCAGTGAATGGTTTGGAAGAACCAGAATATTTTTATCTTCTGAGTTTCTCCACCTTGAGACCTGCATTAGCACACTTTTAAAGATGTTGACTGGGACCTTAAAGGAAGGCACTGTCCCTGCAAAGAAAATAAGATCTGCCCAGCAATGTTTCTAGTGAAGCACTCAAACAACTGAGTAAGGACATATCCTGTAAGGAAGGTAGTAGACAGGACCATGACAGAAGCACGTCTGCTAAAAACCAATTCCAGAGCAGTAGCCAAATAGCAGTAAAACCCTGCAGCTCGTATTGGTCCAGACGCAGTTCTACACCAATATATTTCTATGGTGATGGTGGACTACATCTTAGTATCTCAGAGATAGGCCAAATAACACTGGCTTTCTCTGTGCTTGCCAATGTAGAGGAGCCAGTAAGAAAAATATGGATGCTGACCACACAATTTATTTCATCATCTGAAGTACATGGGCCAGTAATATACATTCTGTTCTCTTCTTGACCATTTAGAGCCTCTGGCAATCACAACAGCTCTGTAACACAGCTTTGCCACTCCTGTTGAGAGCTGCAGCTTAGCAACGTACTCACATGTTTGTTTGGACACTGTTGATATGAAAATTTCTGTTTTATTGCATTGAGATAAAGTGACACGCGCAAATTTTGGAAAGCTGGAAAGGACCTCTTGATCTAAAGAATTCTGAAACCACCAAATGAGCCAAAGGTGTACACGCTAATTGTAATTGCAAAATAAAATTTGCTTAAAGTGTATGTTAAAGAGGCACAGCATTTCCACCCATATTCCACAGATCCAAGAACATTTTGCAACGTTACTTCTATTATTCCAAGAAATGTGGAATATTAAGCATACAATAAAGTAGAAAGAACATGGTAGAATTAGAGGAATTGAAGTCAAGAGAAGCTTTAAGTAGAAGAGTTTTATCCAGATCTATTTATATTTATGAGACCCTGAAATAGTGGTCTTACCAAAAACCCATAAGGCTTGCATAAGATAGAAGGGTTATCTTCCTTAAATACTTAATAATAATCTTACTTAATTAAATAAATGCTATCTGCAAGTACTGACAGAGATCCATCTCTCCTTGGGCAAGGTGTTGTACATATGCTTATACAAGGCTATGTATATGAACAAAGGGGAAATCCTAAACTAAATCAGATAAATACAGGGAGATGGAAACCAATCATCATCTTTACAATTCCCATTTTACACCTGTAGTGTGGTTACATGAGGCCTGAAGCTGTACAGAAAGTCTGAGGCAGTGCTGAAAATTGACCCCACATATCAAGAATATAAACCTTGTACTTTGTCCATCAAATCTGCCTTTGTCTGACTGAAGCAGGAGAAGCCACAGCCTCCTCAGCACTTTCAAACTCTGACTTCCTTGAGTTTCTTGCACTGGCTGCCTACAGATCTTACTTATTTAACTGTCCAATGACACTAGTTCATTAAATGAACAGAAACAGATGGAGAATCACATCAGCTCAGCTCAATGTAACCCATTCAAGTAATGAAGCAATTATTTCCGGGAACACAGATTCAGCTAACCACTCTCAGTCCCCTCCTGTCCACAGAAAGACTACCAGCACACGCACCTATAATATCCTTGTCTCCATCATATTAAAAGCAGTAAAAAATTGAGCAAACATATGATATACTTGCTGTGAAATTACATTATGAATAATTAAAATGAAACCTTTTTTTCCACTGCAATCCATCACAGCTTTTTTCTTTTCTTTGATATAGATAGAATTAGAAAAAAAAAAATATAATGGAGGATGCTTCTGGCATAGGATTGTAATGCTAGAGCAGATTAGTGGCAAATCTCCAGCAGAGGGCTATAAAAGTCTTACTCAGGGGTTTCCTCTTGATAAGTTGTCTGCAATATAAAAAGAGTCCTTTTCAGTAGAACTTTGAGCCATGGCATAAATTCGCTTGCAGTGCTCTCAGGCGAAAAAGCACAGGATGATAGTTTCCACACATGCTCCCTGTATGATAATATATTATGTAAAAAGGGACTCAATGGAAAATAGAAATAACCTTGTAGGATCTAAGCTAGCCTGTTAATACAGTAACATTCCCAGGGAAACAGAGCTGGGGACATCAATCTAAGCCATTTAAGATCCAAAACCAACAACAGAGAAGGCTGGTAGAGAAAAATATTAACTCTTTCTGTTGGGCTTTTCTGTAGTTTTAGCTTTCCAAATCTTTAGTGTCCAGTGAAAAGGAGACCTAGGCTACCTGCTTTTTATTGGAGAGAGAAAAACACCACGAGAGGGTGATTTATCCAGTGCAGAGATAGATGTCTAAGACAATTGGGACCTCTTTTGGAGGTGTCTTTCTCTACTGTCTCAAGGAGGACTGAATACCAGCCTTTTGGCCTAATAACTTTAGGCAAAATAATTCCTATCCTATAAATCAGATTAAATTCACACTCAACAATTTTGCCATATCAACAGGCAGTGTTTCAAAATAGAGACTTGTTTTTATTCTTCACCAACTTTTTTCCTGGGTTATTGAAGTAGCAATCTGTGTGCCCCTTTCCCTTTGATGGTCCTCACTCTCATAACTGCATTACTGGTAGAAAAAAAAATTGAGTCTACAACTCTAAAGAGATTACTGGCTATAACAAGAAAAACAAGATGATAGAAAATAGTTCTGTACATGGTGCTCAATACTTATATTGTCTCCTCAGTAGCAAAGCGAACTCTCTAGGCTTCTTACCCCATAACTAATTTAATACCCTATTAAGCAGGATGTTTAAAAGCACATATATCTTCAGATGCACCTTACAAAGTTATCTTTTGGAATACGGTGCCAGGAAAATGAGAAAAGCTAGTCATGAATAAAGTGGAAGATGTAATCAAAATAATGATATCCAACCTTTGGAAGAAGTAATTTCAAGAGACATTGAGTCAGAATAGTGAGAAGAAAAACTGTAACCTATTTTTAAGTTGAAGTTTGGAAAAGCCATGACCACACAATATGATTTCTTGCCACAACAAGTGTTCTTACCTTTTGAATCAGGAAATCTTTTTGCTTTGGCATTCCAGCAGGTGACAGTAACAGACTCCAATGCACCCTGCCAGCCTCTGAGAAACTTCTTAGAAAACTTCCTATCAAAAGACTGCCAGCGTGCAGGTCACTGCACACCAGTAAATCCAAGAGCCTGGATCTGGCAGGCTTCTGAGTTTTTTCCAGTGGTAAGCACTTTGTTTTCTTAAAAGGGGATACTTGTCCTAAATGAGTATGAATTTCAATACTTCTGCTCACAATAAATGGTTCAAGCCAAGCCCGTCACAGATATAAGCTTTATTGCTAAGTAATACGCAAAAGCCTCTGGCTTCCAATGTGTCTCTTTTCTTTTGAGTCCTCTGTGTCTATTTATCAGATCTGCCAGCGAAGCATAAAAAAATCATTGGATGCCACAGTAGTTGGCTACTATGACAGAAAAGGCACGTGCTCAAGTTGCTTGGGTGTAGGCTGTAAAACCCTTCTGAGATATTTTCTAGAACCATACTTTCACGTTGATTTACAAAGGTGGCTAGAGGAAAGCCATTCTCAGAAAGCCATAACAGTGAAGAAAGGAAAAACTTAAATTGAATCATCCGGTCCGCTACTCTGAAAGTGCAGGATTAGTCATTTAAGTCTTGTCTAGTTTGAAGCATCACCAAGGTTGACACTTTCTTCCTAGGGCTCACAAAGAAGAACAAATTATCTCAGCTTAACCAGTTACTAGGCTAGGTGAGCCAGAGTGACTGCCCATGTGTGTCCTCTTAGTCAGACTATCACACTCTAATTCAATTTAGCTTTAGTCCAATTATCTCAGATGAGCTACAAGCTAAAAACATGCACAGACAGTTAAGATGCCTCAAGTGATATGCAATAGTTTGACAGTGGATCCAAACCCTCATAAGATTATTCTCTGGGTTACTCTGTCAGCTGGATTTTCCTAATGATCTTTTATTTTCTTACTCTTATTTGTTTTGCAAAGTAAGTTTAAATAGATGGTTGTGAAGGTTTACAAATCCTTTCTCTCTTGAACAGACTCAAATCAGCCCTAACCATTAGTTGTATTAAAACACTATTGCAGTGCTTGCTTTCAGTCTGCAATCCCATTTTTTTTCTGCAGGGCATATTAATCAATGGAAAGTCATGACAAAACTGGAGAACTTCTACACAGGCTTAACTCCTCTCCCAACAGTAAAGATAAGGAGCAGTGCAACAAGACATGGGTACCTCTAAATGTAGGGATACTTTTAGCAAATTAATTCCTTCTCAAGTATAAACAGACAGTTATTAACATTTGGTAATGTTTGCAGAGGTAAAAATTCTTCTCTCTTTCCAGATATGTATTGCAAAATACCATGAGAAAAGAAACAAAAAGGTGTTTTCTGATGAGCTTAGAAGCACGTTGTTTATTGGACCCAGATGGTTTCTGGGAAAATTATTTCCATTTGAAACAGTATTTTTCTACAGGAAGTATTTTTTCTGCTGAAGCATTCAAGGTCACAAATATTTCTCATATTTTTCTCAAAAATATTGTTAATTTTTAAAGATTACAGTATTGTTTTTATTGAAAGTTAGTGATCATGGCTATGACTTTTCTGTCTTTATCAAAAAGCAGTCATTTGCTCAACCTGAAAACTCAATAAATAATTTTATTTCAGTATCAGTTTAATGAAAAATATTGACTAGCTACAAAGAACAAAAATGAGCATTGAAAAACAAAACACTTTGTTCCTGGTTTTCTCTCTGTTCTCTCAGAAGACAGCAGTTCACCACAACAAAAAACAGTGTCACTAGGAAATAATACAGTGTTAGTAGATTTCTCCTGAGAGGAAATCTTCACTATATTCAGTGCATAGTCAAATAAATCTGGCAAAACAAGAATAAATGGACAGTAAAATGAGTAAAAGTTCCATATAAAAAAAAATCTAGAACATTTTGCAAATGACTAACAACTAGGAGTCTATACGATGACACAGACAGTTTAATAATTTTAGAGGTATGATAAGGGTTCAAACTCCATCCACTATGTTATTTATTTTGCTGTTACAGAATCACAGAATAATAGGGGTTGGAAGGGACCTCTAGAGATCATCTAGTCCAACCCCCTGCCAAAGCAGGTTCACCTAGAGCACCTAGGAAACAGGAATGCATCCAGGCGGGTTTTGAATTTCTCCAGAGAAGGAAACTCCACAACCTCCCTGTGCAGCCTGTTCTAGTGCTCTGTCACCCTCAAAGTAAAGAAGTTTTTCTTCATATTCAGACAGAATTTCCTGTGTTCCAGTTTGTGCCTGTTGCACCTTGTCCTGTCACTGGGCATCACTGAAAAGAGTCTGGCCCCATCCTCTTGACACCCACCCTTTAGATATTTATAAGCATTGATGAGATCCCCTCTCAATCTTCTCTTCTCCAGGCTAAAAAGACTCAGGTCTCTCAGCCTTTCCTCATAAGAGAGATGCTCCAGTCCCCTGATCATCTTCATAGCCCTCCACTGGACTCTCTCCAGTAGTTCCTTGTCTTGAACTGGGGAGCCCAGAACCAGACACAGTACTCCAGATGTGGCTTCACTAGGGCAGAGTAGAGGGAGAGGATGAACTCACTTGACCTTCTGGCCATGCATTTTTTTAATGCACCCCAGGATAACACTGGCCTTCTTGGCCACCAGGGCACGTTGCTGGCTCATGGTCAACTGGTTGTCCACCAGGGCTCCCAGGTCCCTCTCTGCAGAGCTGCTTCCCAGAAGGTCAACCCCTAACCTGTACCAGTGCATGGGACTATTCCTCCCTAGGTGCAGGACCCTACACTTGCCCTTGTTGAACTTCATTAAGGTTCTCTCCACCCAACTCTCTAGCCTGTCCAGGTCTCACTGAATGGCAGCACAGCCTTCTGGTGTGTCAGCCAGTCATCCCCATTGTGTGTTGTCAGGAAACTTGTTGAGGGTACACTCTGTCCCCTCATCCAGGTCATTGATGAATATGTCAAACAAGATTGGACCCAGTACGAACCCCTGGAGAACAACGCTAGCTACAAGCCTCCAACTGGACTCTGTGTCACGGATCACAATCCTCTGAACTCTGCCATTCAGCCAGTTCTCAATCCACTTATCTAACCCACGCTTCCTAAACTTACCCGTGAGGATGTTATGGGAGACAGTGTCAAAAACCTTGCTAAATGCTGTTTTGTTTTGCTGTTGTTTTTCTTTTTTTTTTATATAAGCTTCTGCTATTCCCAGAAGGTGGTTAAAATACCATACCAGTAAGTACCAGAAGATCAAGCTTAGCAGAAAAAGGCTATAAACAAGGACCTGAGACCTGTGTGCAACTTTTGGAGGGTGGAAGTGTGTAATAAATTGTCACGGGGTATGTGCAATATATTCTTTATTTTTTTAAACAGCAAAATTCATCAAGTGTGCTAATACCCCATCACTGGTACTAATACCAGGAAGAAAAAAAGCAACAGTGTACTCAAACAGTGAATTCTTGTTCCAGGTATTTTTTTGAAAGACTCTCTAAATTTTTTTTTTTACTTCTCTTCCCCCTTGTTTATTCGAAATATTTGCAATAAAATCTTCCCAACATAGAGACATTCTCTAACAATATTTCATTTACAGGTAATTTTGGCTATGAAACCATTGAGTGTTTCAAAAGTAGAACGCAGATGGAATGGGTTCATAGGAAGGAGCTTTCTGGTACCTGGACAGCAGAGCATCAGATGAATGCAAGTGGTGAGCTGCAGTCACTGATGTCATTCAAATCCTTCCCACTGTACTGATGAGGCAATACATAAAAAGTGTGCTGGGAAATCTTATCCCCATGACCTTAAATCAGCTCTTACGAGAGCACTCTGAAACTTTTGGCTTCAGAACCTCATTGTTATTTCATCCCTTTCAGTGCCTTAGCACCATCTAACCAATAAGAATATAGTCCACTAAACTACATCACTTGTGCAGCACCAGATGTTTCATGAAGCCCCTCAGAGCAGGCAGGTGTGGATTAATTCCTCTGCCTCTGCTGGTCTCAGCCTGCTCTGTAAAATCAGTAAATGGCTGTTTCATCACACCGAGCATGAGATTATTGTTCTCCTCCAGTGGTATTTTTTTGCTTGGGATGAGCTGTTTGATGCTAAGTATTTTTGCTAACAATACAGAAATGCAAGTCCTTCCTGAATCTCTCTAAGTATTTTCTTTCACTGTGGTGTAGGGCAATTAGTTTTACCATTTAATGACACCTTGTGTGAAATGTTCTTTCCTTTCATCAGCCCCAAACCTGCCACCTTTAAAATTCACTGGTTGTCTATTTGTTGTTTCACTGTGGAACTGGGAGATTGATTGCCATTTCCCAATCACAAACATTGTGATTAAGTTCCCAATTGCTAAACTGTTTGCAAAGGTAACTAATGTCAATTTTACATTTCTTTTTCATGAGAAGTTTTCTATGACCATAATCATTTCATTGCCATGTGATAAGTGCCTTCTAACCCTCTGGTCTTTGCTGGAAGGGTGGCTAGGAGTACATGTAGTAGCTCAGAAGAGGCTGGGCCACTTGATCTGTATAATACGTTACAATTATATCATATTGTTTTCTGTCCTGCTTGTCATGTATTTAACATTTCTGTATCCTCTTGGGGCCAATATCTATTAAACAGTCAACTGCTTCTGGTGGTGCCGAGGGATCTTTCTTGAGAGAATACAGTTACTTTCATGAGGTCCTCTGTCACTATCCCTCTCTTTTGACCCTATATATCTTATGCTTACGACCACCAAACTTCATTTAATATTGAGAAATAGAGATTGGAGAAGATGATAATTCCAAATTTGTTCCTGGCCTTTTTTGGATATAAATACCATGAGTAGTTTCTTTTCTCATCTACAAGATTTAGTGTCTTGCTGTTCACCCTAATTTCTCCGTCAACTTGTAGGAAAACTGTTCTTTTTCGGGGTATGTGGTGCTATGAAATGTATTTCAACAAATATATGAATTTCATAAAGGAATTTGCATGCATTCTCTTGTTCCATCTGTTTTTTTGATATGATAAATACATATCTTTCATCTGAGACTTTATTCTTAGCCCACAGTGCTTTCTAAGCAACTTACATTTTCTGTGAGGGACTTGTTTTATTCTCATTTCTCTAGCTTTAGTAGTTATTTTATCAACAGTTGATTTGCTACACAGACACAAATAAACACACATGGTGGAACTTCAAATTCAGTAATCAAAGGAAAACAGTAGTGTTTTCTATAATCCAGGTTTCATATGAAACTGTGCTGATTGCCCAGTGTGCTGCCTTCCCTGGAGATCTGTAAAATCAGTAACATGTCCAACTGATGACAAGTAAATGTTTCATAGTCATCAGTCCTAACTCAAAAGGCCTGACACTATGGCCAATGAAATCGGTGTGAAGACACTCATTAACTTCAGCGCACATTGAATCAGTATCTCCAATTAAACTGTATCATATTTTAAGCTCTTTTAGACTGCAAGTATATTGTTATAGCAAAACTGAATCAGCAATCAGACTTTCCAAGTACAGAGAGGTTCTTCCAAATACTGAGTGCTATATTTTACCACTGAGATAATAAAAGCTGACCGTGGTTGGCAGTAATAGCAGGATGCACTTCGCAGAATTGAGCTCTTGATTCTGTAAACAGATTTCTCTGTGAATACTGTAGTCCAAGAGTTACATAAGGGAGTCTTAGTCACGTCAGGTATAGAAAGCATGATAAATATTCTAGACTAGTATTAAGAATAGTCACTTGGAAAAAGGAAACCTTCCTTTCAGTGCAGGTGCACAAGTAGAGACGGAATCCCTGGTCTCTCCTATCCAAAATATGCAATGCCCCTGCACTGCTGCATTAAATAAGACAGCTTATGCATATGTTTTGTGAGGTTTGATCTGGTTGACCTACTCAAAACATGGATAATTCATCTGTTTAACAAAAGAATTTATTAGATCTGTAGACACTCGTTTATCAGCTGGGTGCTTGAGTTAACTGGTGAAGAGTTTTTGAGATTGAGCAATTCTGAATTATCAGAATTTTAAGACATCAAAAACTTACTGTAAAAAACTTAGACCCTTCTAATATATCTTTTGAGGTCCCCACAACTAGAAACTCCTACTCAACAGTTTTCTTCCAAATAGCATATTTCACCATAGCCTTACTGCACTGTTTGAGAGATCAGCACCATAGTTATGGTGAAGTACTGAATATTTTGTAAGGAGTGCCTACCTAGTCTACTCTTTCTCTTCAAAATAATGTTTTCTGCTGAAAATGTGATAAAAACAATTTTTCATGTTAGAGAAAAAAAAATACTAGGGTTTTGGTTTTTCAGTCTATACGTTACATTAAAATGAAATATTATTTAAAGTTCACGTGATTTAAAGCTCTGCAAGTCTAAAACAAATGAAACAAAGAGGCAGAAAAGACATTTTACATCACGTAGCAAACAGCAGAAACAAATAGCATGCAGCACCATTTTTGCCCTCCCTCCAAGAAACAGATCAATAATAAAAATGTGCTTCATTTTTATGAATAGCTATTGCTGTAATTTATTTGGATATAAAATCCATATTTCAGCTGGGCAATGGGGAAAAGGCACTTCTTATGGACAACATACAAACTTGGCAAAGTAATCTGGGTCTGATCATGGAAAGGTAATTTTATGTTCATAGACTCTAATATGAGCCATACTTCCTCTTCATCTAGTATTTCTTAAGGGACACATTAACGCTAAGAGTAAAAGGAAGGCAGATTAGCAACAATTCAGACCCATATTTCTCCAGGGTACTTGGTGAACATCAGAGGCCTAAGGCTTCTAGAAAACAGAAATTCAATAACTCAATGGTTAGTTCTTTTCTAAGATACTTTCATGCTTTTTCCATACCTCTCTTCCTCTTCCTCTGTGTCCTGGTTTGCGGTAAAACAGAACCAACTTTCTGTTCAGTAATTCTACTTTGCAGCGAAGCCTTTTCTACCTAGTTGAGCTTTTTGAAATTAACAGCATATTGTGGAGACACTGTTAGCTCACAGATCAATAAGACTTGACTATTTGTAATTTATGCCAAGGAATGGTATGCAGAGAGACTCCTGCTTATACTTACTGCTGTAGCAACCAAGGGCAGCTAACTTGGTTATTTGCCCATTGGAGGATTGGAAGCAGAAAAGTGCAGTGGGGAGTGGACAGGACAGGTGACCCAAAACTGACCAACAGGGTATTCCATCCCATCTGCCTCATGCTCAGTATAAAAGCTGGGGGATAGAAGGGTCAGCCCTCTTTCCTCAATGGCTGGCATCTGAGGAGGACTCTGTCTGTTCATCTGCCTTTGATCCTGATCCATGCCTGGCAAATGTGGTGGCCTTCTATGATGAGGTTACAGCGTCAGTGGATAAGGGAAGAGCAACTGGAAGTCATCTACCTGGACTTATCCAAAGCATTTGACACTGTCCTGCATGACATCCTTGTCTCTAAATTGGAGAGACAAGGATTTGATGGATGGACCAGTTGGTGGATAAGGAACTGGCTGGATGGCTGCACTCAAAGAGTTGTGGTCAATGGCTTGGATGTCCAAGCAACCAGTGATGAGTAGCGTTCCTTAGGGGTCGGTACTGGGACTGGTGCTGTTCAACATCTTTGTCAGCCACATGGACAGTGGGATTGAGTGCACCCTCAGCAAGTTTGCCAATGACACCAGGCTGTGTGGAGCGGTCAACATGCTGGAGGGAAGGGATGCCATCCAGCGGGACCTGGGCAAGATGGAGAGGTGGGCCCGTAAGAAACTCATGAAGTTCAACAAGATCAAGTACAAAGTCCTGCACACGGGTTGGAGCAATCACATGCACAACTACAGGCTGGGTGAACAATGGATTGACAGCAGCCCTGAGGAGAAGGACTTGGGGGATATCAGTTGATGAGAAGCTCAACATGAGCCAACAATGTGCTCTCACAGCCCAGAAAGCCAACCACATCCTGGGCTGCATCAAAAGAAACATGGCCAGCAGGTTGAGGGAGGTGATTCTGCCCCTCTACTCCGCTCTGGTGAGACCCCACCTGGAGTACTGCATCCAGCTCTGGAGCCTTCAACGTAAGAACAACATGGACCTGTTGGAGCAAGTCCAGAGAAGGGCTACAAAGATGATCACTGGGCTGGAGCACCTCTCCTATAAGGACAGGCTGAGACAGTTGGGGTTGTTCAGCCTGGAGAAGAGAAGGCTCCAGGGAGATCATATTGCAACCTTTCAGTACTTAAAGGGGGCCTACGGGAAAGATGGGGAGGGACTTTTTATCAGGGTGTGCGGTGATAGGACAAGGGGTAACGGTTCTAAACTGAAAGAGGATAGATTTAGATTATATATTAGGAAGAAATTCTTTACTCTGAGGGTCGTGAGGCACTGGAATAGGCTGCCCAGGGAAGCTGTGGAGGCCCCATCCCTGGAAGTGTTCATGGCCAGGTTGGATGGGGTTTTGAGCAAGCTGGTAGTGGAAGGTGTCCCTGCCTATGGCAGGGGGTTGGGAACTACATGATCTTTCAGGTCCCTTCCAACCCTAACCATTCTATGATTCTATGATCCTCAAATTCTAATTGATATGAAATGTTTTAACATAATGCAGGTCATAACCTTTCCCTGTTCTGCTTTCTTAAGATTATGAGAAAAGGCTAATACCATTAATGCTACTTTTATATTCTGTGTCTATAGTTAAATAGGTGCAGAGAGATTATTAAAATAGTTATTCAAGCTGACCATGAGACCCACAAAGCTGACAACTCTGCAGTTATTTTTTTCATTTGTGCCAGCACTTTGTTATGTGTCTTAGGAAATAATCGTATTTTCAATAACTAAACTCCACCATGGGAGGCCTGGGCAACTTTGACATTCTATGAGACTATCCAAAGTCACAGCAGATGCTGTTGCACTAAGTTTAAAACAAACAAACAAACAAACATTCTGAATGCAATTACACATTTGGTTTCAGAGCAAGAGGCAACTACTGAGAACAGTTAACATAAAGCTTTCCCAGAGAGTGTGTTACTCTGTCTTTGGCAGTGTAAAAATTTCTTACACATCTTTCAGAAGACTCTGGTGTTTACCACCATTGGAAACTGGATGATGGATTAGAGGGAAAAAGGTCTGAGTAGTTGTATGTTTATGCCTTTGTTGTGTTGTTTTTTTTCATGTCCCAAAGCTCAGTATCTTCCAAATCAGGATCTGAATATTGCTTCTACCTCTTTTACTTCCTGAGCAAGGCTGCTTAACATGAAGTGCTGTTGTGGCATCCCTAAATACAATTATTTGTCAGAATTCAGCTGCAGGAGTTGAGATTCTGAAAATATAACCTGTAAGGGGTCACCAAGGGAAAGGTTTGCGGACAGAATTCAGTATCACTATTTCTCAGTTCTTCAAAAACATAATTTAAAAGTTTTCTTCTACTTTCTTGATAAAGTATCTTTTTATTAGTGCTCACTATTTCATTTAAATTTGTTATCACATGGTTCTTTACTGTTTTCTTTTATTTATTGATTCGTTAAACCCTATAAACAATAGCTTCTCTTTTTATACAACAAAAACTTTTGCAGAAACCTCTCACTTTTCACAGATTTTTTATTTTTCTTCTTCTTTTAAAGCCAGCTTTATTGAGCCCATTATCAAAATGCAAACCAAACTAGTAAGTGAAATCATTAGACATTTTTCATTTGCTGAAAGCTAGCTGTTCAGTAAAAGGATAATCCGAACCTAGAATTTTGTGGAAGGGCTTTACGATTTCCTTTTTTAAACTGAATGAAAAAAATCAACACTTACTCTTTGTCTTAGTAATATTTGGACTCCTTTGTTCTTCACTAGAGATTGTCACCAAAGTTGCAAGCTTTTAGAGGTAGGGATCAACTATATATCCTATGTTGCTGTACAGATACTAATAAATATGATAACACTTCTTGACAGTGTTCCTAGAAATAACACAGTACATGTTTAAATGGTATGTGGGGTGTCTCAAGTTGTGATTCCACAAGCATTTTAAAATTGTCTAAGTACCAGGGGGGTCGGAAGGATACTCTCTAACCTGTACTTCATATGTACTCAATTACTAAATGTTCTTCCACACCACTCCACCCCACTTTTGTGTCAGTAAGAAAAACTGTACAGATTGAGGGAAAGCTGGAGGTGGATCCTGAAAATTAATTAGTCTTGGGGTATAAGGGATGGGGTTAGTTTATAACAGATTATTTTCTCATTTGACTTACCACATGGCCATAAAATAATTTCTCTGGTTTAGGATGCTTTACAAATTCAATAGACAAAAGAGTGTACCTTGCTCAAGTCTATCAGATTTTCTAGTATTTTCTATGGAACAGCATTGACTGCATCCAAGTCAACTGCTGGGACTGTATAAACAGATGGTCCTATGTACGCATCGATATTTATCTTCCCATATTCAGGTCCAAAATCGATATTGATGCTCTTTGACAACATCTTATCTTAATTCCTTGTATTGGCACTTACTATTTGCAGTCTCCTGCCTGACTCTACTTGCCTAAAGCCAGGTGAGATGTCAGGCAGTCAAACAACAGGGAAGAAGTGTTATGTCATGCAAAAAGCAGTGATGCAACTAACTGTCTTCATGTACTCAGGTCTGCAAACATAGCCTTGAACTCAGAATACAGTTTGGTCCTTCTTTCAAGAGTTCCCAAAGATGTCTTAAAGACTGAAAGAACTTCACATTTTTTGCCACATGGTTTTAATTTTTGGCAAATCTAATAAGATAGTCTCCCCTAAAGTTTTGAGCAATTCTTCCACTTGGTGTCTGACAGGCTTTTTCCATGATTAGCAAGTATTTGTTTTTGTAAAATAACCTAGGAAACAATTTGTCAAATGATAAATGAGCAGTTATAAATCTGATCAGCCCCATTTGGAAAATCCAAGGACTCAAAATAAGTAGTGGGCTTTTGTTAATGAGATAACACCACCTGTTTTCAGACAACATTTCAGAAAAGTTTGCACAGGGAGTGTGCATATTCAGGCCTTGGAAGACGATAAAGCTTCACAGAGGATCAAGTTAACAAATTGCACTATAGAATTGATAGAAAGAGATAAGTCTGCTTCTTCACAAACTTTTTTCTTCACACTAATCTATTGAGTTTTTTCTCCCATTAGGTCTTAGGATTTCTCTTTTTACAGATAGTGAAATCATTAGCTCTAATTGGCAAATTAACATGACCTCCCTATTGTCTGTTTCATGTAGTGTGCAGTTTATCTTGAATGCAGAAAACCCTTCATTTTACTCCATTAAATTACTGTTTTGTGCCTAAAGTTCTTCCTTTGTAATTCGGTTTGAATGCTAAAAATAACTTGCTGAAGCAATATTGTTTAAAGTAACAAGCAAAGTCAAGAATTAGTGTTTTCAGACTCTTTGTCTTTCTCTGCCACTGACTCACCAGGAGTCATTTGTCCTTGCAGCCACCCGTACCTCTAAAACACACAGGAACTATTTTGCAATCTCATGTGGATATTTTGAAAAATAGCCAATGTGCACAGAGCATTTTGAAGACCAAAAGGACTGAACACTATTAGTATTAGATAGCAAGTTTTTTTGTTATGTTTTATTTTTAATTTGACCTCTACTTTCATTCAGTACATATGAAGTGACTTGTTAAACTGTCATAAATAGTTTACATCTGTACTTATGATTTTGGAAATCATTGCGTGGACTTGGGCTGTGATCAAAACCTAATTGAGACCTATAGGGAAATTCTTGCTGACTAAAAAGCACTGCGGGTGGATCAGGCTCTCAGAGAGTCAACATGACTGTCCTTTGAAATGTTTCTTGTAAAGTAATGTTATCCACCCATTCTTTCACAGTCTTGCTGTCCACAGCATGGGAAATCTGTAGACTACTGAGATAAGAGCAAACACTAACCAGCAAAAAACAGAATCAGAACTAAGAAAGCAAGCAAAGCCCAATGGGAATTGAAATGACAGAAGAAAACTCACCAGTTAGAAAAATAAAAAATACAACTACAACTAATTGTAAAATAGCAGATTTTTAAGATGCACTTGTCTTTACAAATTTAAAGAGACAATTTCTGGAAAGGCAAGATGGAAAACAAAAGTTACCACTGTACAGACACATACAGAGAAGAAATTAAAAAGATCTGGAGGAAGCAATTGCTATCAAAGGACTGTGTGGAACCCTGTTTCTATAACATGTTCCATACACATCTGATGTATTTAATTCTTTTTTTTCACTTGTATAAGTGTTCACTTTTATATTCACTTGTATAAGTCTCCTCGCTGCTCTTGTATTTTCTATCATCAGCTTTATTTTCAGTTAAGGCACACTAGTTGGCAAGAAGTCAATGATTATTAAAGAATTCCTACTTAGATGTTTCTTCTTTAAATGAAAAAGAAGCACAGAAACTCCTTCCTTTGAATATTCTAGTTACTCAAATACGTGTTTCTGTATTAACAAAGACTGATTGCTTTCCACTGCATTATAGAGTGTTAAGAGCTTTTATATTCCCTAGCTTCACTGAATTGTGAACCTCTTGGCTGTGTTTTGCCAGGGCAATTTCTATGCAGTTGGTGTGTCTTAATCAGACCAGGCACTTTGCCATTTGCCATTTGCACTCATTTTCCTATTACTTTATGCATCTCCAAAGACAAAAATACGCTCTTCAAAAATACAGTAAACTGTGGTTGTCCAGATGTGACAGATCCAATTCAGATTACACAAAACCAAAGAGTTTATTTTGTTATGTATTTTTTAGAAATTTCTTTAGAAATTAGTTATGTATTCTTTAGAAATTATTAATTCTTTAGATTTAGAAAATGAAATAGATTGCATCTTTAAATATGGAAAGGAAATACCACATAAATCTAGCAGAAAGTACAAATAGCTACAATAGCTAGATGAAAACCAGTCTTTTTCTGACATCATTATTCCTCGGGGGGAGTTGTGGGGAGTGGAGGAAAGCAAATCCACCCCTGATATAACCTCTTAATTTCAGTGGTGTCCCCCAGGGCTCAGGAAGGCATTTCCAAAAGCCTCGTGGATGCAGGCAGCTCAGTACAACCACACTGACACTAAAAGGAGTCCATGCAGATGCAGATGGTACAAAACTCACAGCAAGGCCAAGGCCAGGTTTAAATCTGGACAACGCAGGTGCAACTCCCATGGAGGGTATTAGGCCAAATGCAGCGGCAGTGTGGGGAGGGAGAAAATTGCTCTTGCAATTATTTTGCTGTGGAAATCAGCCCAGAATTTAATGGAGAAGCAACACCTGCCCAAATCTGCTCTGAAAACTCCACAAGATGTTCACAGAAAACCAGCCTTACTTGATACAGAAATTTACTCATACTGCTGCTGTTTCTCTAGCCACCTTCCAAAACAGGGCTCTGCTTAGTCAAGGGGAGTTAGGCCAGTGACAGCAGATTTGGGTCCTACTTAATTCTATTTCATGCTATCATTTCATATAAGCTTCTGAAGCCTTTGGAGTTTTCGCCTTGAAATGTCTGTCATGCTCAATGCAGAGCCTGAAAGGAGGGCAGAAAGCAACAAAAACCATCCCACCATCTGTTAGTACAAATCCTTTTCCCAGCAAAGTGTCGGTTTGGTACATTCTTTAAATAAACTAAGTAATCTAAAATGTTTTGAACAGACAAGCTTATTAGCACTTGTCATATTTTATATAGAAAATACTGGAATAAATTTCCTCCTGTACACTGATAAAGCACTTGCAAAGAAGTCTGGAAATATAGTACAAATTTGTGTCTTACATAAAGAAGTTGTACTTCAGCTGTGTAATTTCTTTGGAAATTTCCATGGCCATGCACCATGTAGAAAGAACCTGTACTGGATACGGAAAACATAGGATCGGTTCCCCTCACTGGTAGACCTCTTGTGAGAACACTACAGATGAGTCTTCTGTACTCACTGTATTAGAGAGTCAGAAATTAGGTGTATGACTATAATATGTGAGAAAATTGTGCTGAAATAGTTTAAATAACCTGATCTGGTACAGGAGTACTGTGTAAATGGGATTAAATTCTTAACTGTATTAGATAAATGGCCATGACCAGGAATAAGAGAGTACAAGATTAATTTTCTGTCTAAATTCCAGAAATTATGTTAGACCAGGTCTGTCCTAACTGAATTCAGTTGTCACTACTCTTTCTGTCTTTGGTCAAATTCACATCCTGTAGCTTTAATGCTGAGACCCTTTTTTAGGCATATGTCCAAGTCACCTTGCACCCTGGAAGTCTCCAAATGTCTTTACCTTCACCAGAGAGTTCATTTAGAATAATGATAGGTTATCTTTGATAGAGCAGAACAACCATTGTAGATACCATCAACCCATATCTGTATGCTGCACCTTGAGACCCACCACTGCAACTTCCTCAAGACAGCTCATGCTGTCCACACAGACAGTAAGACTGGAAATAGGTGGTTAGATATGTCTGCTTGACACTCAAATCTGTGTGCATCTCAGCACCCCTGATGCCTTAGCAAGCTGCTAAATGATTTAGGTCTTGCCAGACAAACTCAAATATGTAATCTGCAGTCTGTTCAGGAGGCAACAACTTTGGCAGAAGATGGATGAGCCATGGATCATATAATCACAGATTCAGGTGCTCACCTGGGTTCATCTGCACAGATATAAGTGAACTGCTGCAAAACCCAAATCTGTACAAAACTCAAGTGAAATAAAGGCATTTCTCTTTCAAGTGGACTGAAATGGCATGCTTATACATTTTGTGCCTCATATTGCTAATTACTAGAAAGAATAATTTTCCTTAAAAATATAGGCTCAGTTTTACCGTTTCCCAACAACTTCGCACATTTTAATTAAATTTTTTTCAGATTTATGACAATGTGACTAAAACTGAAGTTTAGCCAATAAAAAATGTTAATGTCTATGGAAAAAACTTTTACTGAATTTCATCAAGATTAAGATTCTTCATGGACGTGATTATTCCATCAGTCATATGTTCAGCTACATAATTGTGGAGTTTATTTATTTATTTTGCTTTTTTGCTTTCCTTTTTTTTTTTTTTTTTGGTCTTAAAAGACAGAGACACCATTGCATCAAAAATGGTTGCATTTTGTTGTGGATAATTCCTGTCCAGGAAAAAAGTAGAGAACAGCTACAAAATAATGATATTTGCATTTTCCAGCATGAGAGATTGTCCTGCAATAAAATTCCATGCAATATAAACCATCCTTCTTTTTCCAGAGATCTTTGATTCTGCAGAATTTCCAGGTTGCCAAATTTAGTTATTATTCCACAGCTATTGACTTTGTATGAGCACACAATAAACTATGACAATTTACCGTTGTCTATCTAGAGAAGGACTGTGTCGTTATTTTGTAGTCTAATTGCTATATAAAATAATAGCATAATAGCCCTTTAACTAGTATACAAACTCTTCAAAAGTGTTCACTGTACTCTGTTTTTCAGTAGCTGCCAGAACCTAATCAGAACACTAATTGCCACATCTATATTAAAAAAGTTCTACTAGCAAAGCTTTGCCATTTCAGAGCACGAAAAAGTCACATTATCAGTTGGCTTTTGTGCCAGAAAAACCTTTTTTAGGCACAGATGTGCTTACAAAGAAGCTCTATCAAATTACCTTGGGTTATTTGAACAAGCAGTGCAAAAATTTGGCAGAAAACAAAAAACAAGAGCAAGAAAACAAAAATTCCAGAACTGCCTGCAACTGTGCTACAAATAAAACTGGTCAGGACCTGTTTTTAATCCAGGGGCCAAAAGGCATGGAACAATTCATATCCACACACTTCAATCTGCCCTCCTCACCCCAAAATACAATAACTATATCCAAATTGCCCATTATGAGCAGTTTTTAGCATTTTCTTCCATTCACACCATTTGCAAATATTGCCTGCTAGTTGCTACTGGCTGCAAATAGGGTGTAAACTGAGAGCTGAACAGTCTGGACAATTATCAGTCATTCTTTGAGCCATACTTTATTTACTAGCATAGGTATATTTAGTGACTGTATCTCTAGTAGATACACTTGGCAAATAGCTTGGCCAATTTAGCTATGGGGATTAGCAGTATATCCTGGAGATAAAACTCAAGGGTAGCTATCCTATTGGTCCTTATATATGCTTAGTAAATATGTTTATTTAGGATTAAACTGTACTTATTTTTTTTATGGTCAATACAAAATTTATAGCTAGTCTGCTTTTTCATCCTCTTTTTTTCAGTGTTTCGGTCTGTTTGTTACTCAAAGTATTGCAGAGGTTGAAGACAGACAGATTCATGCTTTCATTTTAGTGTCAGAGAGTTTTGTGGTAGTGCCACTAATGCATTTGGACCTCAAGCAAGGAGGTTAGTGTCTAACTTTGGCTTGGAAAAAAAAAAAAAAAGAAGGGGGAAACAAAAAAGGAACAACTAGCTAATTAATTCATTTCAGTTGAACTAATTTGCATGGAATTGTGCTTGTGGTAGTTCAGAAAACAGTCACCTCTGATTAATATATATTATACAATTAGAAACATGAACAAGCTTTTTCAGTATAGCCTATTAATCTAAATAGCTTCTTCTAAGTCAAGCCACATTTTAAATGGACATTTTAATTTAAGGATCCTTTCTGGAGCACTGTTTAAATTTTGCAAAATTAAGCTATGAAAATTTGTGAATTTAGTAACCATTTAAAATAGGCTTGGTGTTTCATGTTTGCAGTTGAGACATTGCAGACATATATGTGTCATGCACTTGTTTTTGTGAGGAGATCCTCAACTTACCTCTGGATGTACGGCTGTGCTCATGGCTAGGTACAATTTGGGATCTGAAACATGGAGATATAACTCATGGCTCACAAAGACCCTGAGCCACAGTTAGCTCGTGTCTAGGAGCATACGTTAGGAATACCACATGGTTTCCAATTCTTATATTGCTTTTGGACATCCACTATTGGCCTCGACTGGAGGCAGGGTGTTGAGCTAAATGGGGTTTGCTACAGCCAGATACAGCCATTATGTTCTCGTGTCCTAAAAACAGTATAATCACAGACACATTGCTCTGCTTGAGCTAATAAATCTTCCCCTTCAGCAGGGATAATTAGTTTGTCTTTGGCACCACACTAACACAAATATATTACTTCTTGTTCCAGAACTGTATTGATCAGAGTTAACTTGCTGCTCCTGCATCAGGCTGTGCTGCTCAGCGTATCTTTATGTTCACTCAACCTCCTTTAACAAACAGGAGTGTTGTTGATACCTAGGAGCTATGATTTTCTTATGATTTTCCTCCCTTTCCACCACTAAATCATTCCCATGACTGTAGCTCAGGTTTTACCCTTTTAGATCCCATGTTGTTAAAGTGTGTGATAGTAGACAGACGAATACAAATACAAAAGGCTCTTGACTTCATGTGCTTTTAATTGTAGATTTTTTTAGCTCTGGAGGGAAAAAAAATGAAAATTTATATCCCTAAAAAAAACCCCACAAACAAGTAAAAACTTCCCCAATCATATTATATTGAATATCTCACGGCTTTAAGCTATTTCATGGTTTTCAGATTTGTGTTACTGGGACTTGACTATCTCAGTTCACTGGCTAGTAAGCTACCTGAGGAATAGTTTTATCTTCTTCAGCTGGTCAGCAAATTGAACAGTGAAATAAACAGGTGGAATACATTCTCATTTCTGTGCCTACAGGAAGACTAAAGGATCTAAATTTGAAATCACTGAAACTCAATTTCACCTACATTGATGAGCTTAATGGAGGCAGATAGCAATGTGTTTTAACATCCTCTACTTTGATTAATAAGCTTCTAGGAAGCAGGTATCTAATATAAAACCTCAATTCAGATTTAAAATTGAATCTTCACTTTCCACTAGTATCTTAATCTACTTGCTTTTAGCAGTCTGTCCTAGTAAACAAAAAATATAAAGAGAAATAGCAAGCATGCATTTCATTTTTATTGGTGAAGAAAAGCTAGAAATATTTTTTTGGGTTGTTCATCACTTTATCTGTATTTTTGCTATAGTTCTGTTGTTTTCTGACCACTAGATGAAGACTTCAATGTGAAGTACTTTCATAAGCTTTCATTATTAATATATTTATTCCATTCAAAATCATCACATAATTGTTTTGCTTTCCTAGAAGTCTTGATGAGAAAAGTCACTCAGTGGTAGACCCTAATAGATCAAAAAGAGGCATGAAGACATAATAATCTTGTGGAAGCCTGAAGCACTTCCAGATGGACTGGATGATCTAAGAGCTAGTTTCCATCTCAGTCTTGCATGACACTGTGAATGGCAGATGGAGCAATAAACAAATAAGAGAAAGCGTTTGAATTCATCAGTAACCTGGCTTCAAGACAGACAGTCCTAGGTAAGCCAAATAGGTTTTGAATGTGGATAACGGAGGCAAATAAAACAAAAACAACAAAGAAGAAATAACAAAATTAAATTCACCTTGTTTGTACATTGAGAATCTACTGAAGAAGAATATTCAAATTTAATCCAATGACAGATGAAATCAGTAAGTGCTTTAGCATGCTATCATATTCTAGTTCACTAGCCCTACATGAGATTAAGATAAATACATTCAATGTCTTTACGTCACAGAAATTTTTTAGTTTATTTATGTGCTATTGATTTATTTTTATTCTTTGGTTATCCTCTCTCAAGATAAAATTAATTTAAGTACTTGATGCTTTTCATTATAGACATACTGGTAGTGTTGGTTTCGGGGGTTTTTTTTCACTCTTTAGGAATACCAAGATTGAAATATTGCAGTTTACCTTTGAAATTGGAAGTTTACATGGGTTCTTAGTTCCTTTGGGATGTCATCCAGCTTTTGACTCATCATTAACAAAGTTCTGTCTGTTCTAAAGGCTCATTCCACCTTTAGAGTAGCTCAGACAAAGTCTAGATCTCATCATATAAGAACTAAGTATAATTATGGCTGTCATATTTTTATTGTAAAAACATACCAGCTGAAAAATAGCTATATACAAATCCTGACTTTTATTTTCTTTTTTTTTCTTCCCAGCTCCTCTCTGAAGTAGAACTCATGCTTGAAATGTCAGCGTTATTTTTATTTCCTACTTTCATGTATATTTGTGATCACAAGTTACAAATTAATTCTTCTGGAATGCTTTATGAGAGATAGTTGTGAATTTCTTCACAGTCTTAGACAAAATACCCAATACACTGCACCTTGCAGCTCCATAATCTTTTTAAAGTTTAACTTTAATTCCTTTTGCCAAAGACAAACCAACTCTTCTTTTATTCACAGTCAAGTTAATCCAGTAAGTAATAAATATCTTCAGGCACATAATTTACCAAACAGCATTTTATTTTTCAGTGCTGCCTTCTGTTAACAACAGAAGAGGATGAAAATGGTGGTTTTTATTAGATGAATATTCCATATTTTGAGATCACCTTTAATTTTGATGTTGGAGTACCTGAGTCATTAAATCAGCTTTACTGGGAATTTGGACAGTGTAGCATTTATACTCTCTTTCCAGGTAGATTTACTGAAAAACATTACTTTGAAAATGTGATTGATCACAGAGAAATCCACAAAAAAGTGTTCTGTGCTTTGTCACCCCTACTTCATTCATTTTCTGCTATTTCTCAATCAGTTGCTTTTATGGAAAAGAAAACTTTTAACCTTATATTCTATGATTCTATGATTCTATATATTCCACAGAAGAGGAGATAATCTCAGCTGAAAAGCTGTTCCTGTTGAAGCTAGGTACAGTAACATACCTCATTCAAGTACAAATGCTGCCCGTATTGATGACTGAAGCTTTTTCAAAATATATACTTTGCTCACAGGCAACCAAGAAGGTAGAGAGTAATGAAACTGTGTGTGTGTACCTATCTGTTATCCTAAAGAACTAGATGATATTTAAGCAAAACCAATTCCTGAATCAGGTAGTTTTCTTCTCTCTCTAATGACAACTGAAGACTAGTGGGCACGTTGTAATTCACCAGTCTTTACCAGTGTATCACTCTTGCAGCTGTGGACAACTTCAGGTTCAGATCTAAGAGAAATGATCTATGGTATATACAGAAATGGTTGCACTGGAGTCAGTGACATTACCTTGATGGGAATGAACTAAAGTTCTTAACCTGTAAGACCAGCCTATGTGTAAATTAAACTTTTATATATTGTTGCAGATACATATGTTATAATGATATCTTTTGAGATTTGGTCTCTGGTTGGAAATATCAGTAGTTAAGAACTGAGAAAAGCAAATTTTGGACAACATTTCAAATACTTGGAATAGAAAGGTTTCAGTTTAGAAAACAAAGATTGGAAAGATTTGGAAAATTAATGATATTTAGGGAGAGCTGGGCACAATAGGTGATATTGTTTGTTGATTATCCTGAAATCATTTGAAAATGAAATCAGCTTTGATGAACTGGCCTTAGTGTCCGTATTTATAGATTAAGATATAAAACTGAAAAAAAATTGGGTGCACTGGATTCCATATTGGACGTCATCTGATAAAAGGAAAATCAAAACTCAACGCTAGCCTTTGCCTAAGCCAAATTCAAATAAAGACCTCTTAATTCTTGAGTGAGTGTTATCTTATCCTGTCCACCAAGATTATGACATTAGCAATATTTTCTTTGTTGTAGTCATGCTTTCATTTTTGAGAGTAAAGAGGAGGTGCTCTCCTTCTGAATGAGCACTGAAGCATCACATAACTGATATTCCCAGAAAAACTAAACAGCTTTTCATCTGCTACATAGCTTAACTTGTGTGGTTAACTTTGGCCAGCTGCCCGATGGCCACCCAGCCTCACTCTCCCTCTTCAAGAGGACAGGGAAGAAATTAAAATGAAAAAGATCATGGATGAAGAGGGCAGCCCCTGGCCTTTACTCACAGAGACTCTCCCTGTACCAGAACCTTGTCATTTACAGCAAATACAATTTGCTGCACTGGTTTTTGACAATTGAGATTCCCATGCTCAGACTGGCTACTCAAATCATGGTCCTTACACTGCCACCTCATACTCTTGGCTGATACTAATGGGCATTGTTCACTGGTGCTACGTAACAATTTGTTCAGTCTATTTCTGGTTATCCTTTTTTTTTCCTGAGGACCTCTCAGGAGCACGCTGTAGGCTAAGCGCATTGTTTCAGCATGCCACACATAGTCTGTTGCCATACATTGGGCATTTTTACTGTCAGTAGAAGTAAACTTCCAGGACACAGGAAAAAAGAACAGTGATCCAAACCTTTCCGTAGGGCGCAGAGGTATGGATTTGAGTCACTGAGAGCAGGTTAGTAAAGCTTATTCTCCTGTATGTGAAGACAGCCATTCAAACATTGTTAATTAGGAAAACAGAGAGTTTGCTCCATTTTATGACTTTCATGTCATAATTTGTTATTTACCTTTGTCACGGAAACCTAAGAGATTTTAAATCTTTTTTTTTCCAGGATAAAAAAGGAACGTACTTTGGGATGAACTGTTATTTATTTTGTATTATTTCTTTAGCTAATCTAACATTAGTTTTTCATCGGGTGTTGTTTTGAGGAGGAAAAGTTCAAGCAGCAGGACAGTGTTCCTTTGCAAGGCCTGGGGAAGGGAAAATGTGGAACCAATCTGAGAACAACTGAAGCAGAAAGGAAGGAATGGCTACAAGGTATATTAAGAATAAATACATGAAAAATTGTTGATGAGGCTTAAAGTTAGCCTGCAAGTAAATAGAATTATTTTTTTTTACATCATATTTCATACAGGTTACTAAAGATATATGTGTTTTACCACTGGGAAGAGGTCATATCTCCCTTTTGCACATACACTTTGAAAGCAAATTATGAGAAATAAGTGAGCAGTGAGTGAAAGATGTACAATATAAAGATGACAGAAAACCGCAAATATGCATTGTCAATACAAATGTCATTATATTGTCAAGGATATGCAAATCACTGACTAAGAAGAGGTAACTTGAAGTGACTGTTGTACATTAGTAGAATTGTGGATTAAAAGTATCAAAGCTACGTCCCATAGTGTAGCTAGGTCTAGTTATTATTATTAATAGCTGGTTTTAATAATAATTAAAATTCATGCAAACACCTTGAAATACTGGCAAATGCTACAAAAAAAAGTCTTCAGGGTCTGCATTAGACAAGTTAACATAAAAATTAGTGGATAGGTTTTGAGTAAGTGTGAATCAGTGTACCTAACCTGGAGTGAAAGCGATTATGTATAATTACACAACTTGAGTTCATAATTCTATCTTTTCCCCTTGGGAGATTTATTTTTTCCCATATCTAAAAATGGATGGGAACGTCTTGTCTCACTATAAATATTCAAGGAAAACCAGGTACTTTATGCACACAGTTATCATTATTAGTAGGCCAGGTTCTTTGATAGTGCAAACTAGGGAGATCTGTTTAAATGTCTCTATTTTCTGGAAAGTAATGTGATTCTCTGACTTCTTGTCTTACTCATACAAACCAAACTTCACTGCAAATAACTTTTGGGAGCTAAGCTGTACATATATGCAGAAACAATCTCATAAACTTTGAAACTGCTTCAACTACAAGTAAAAGACATGGCTTCTGTCTTGTCTCTAACTATAAAAGAAGAGTTCCCGTTGGCTTCCTTAGCAGTGGTTACATATATGTTGGCATAAATCTGGGTGGAAACGAAAAAAATTGGTTGCATATTAAAATTAACAGCAAACTGAAGACAACGGTACACTCCAGTTACTTTTCCCACAGTGGGTTAACGAGGTCCACCAGAGCTGATCATATAGTACAGTATGCACTTACAGTCCAGGCTAGACAGCAAGAAAGCTGCCTAGATATTTCTTATCCTGTGCCTGAAGCATTACATGCTTCTTCTCTATAAGCCAGGCACAGCATAGCATGACTCCTTCTACAAATACTTTTGGGCAGGAGAGGCAAAGCTGGTGTCTCTGCATGGCATTTCTTTCTTCACACTTCTCTACCTAGACATCTCAATCTGCAGTTAGTCTATGGCTGTGATACAGATATAGTGTAAGAAACCTGTGGATTGCAGTTAAACTAATTACACACAGTGTTGTTTACATAGTGATGTATTTTCCTAGTAACATTGTACTAAGAACAGAAACCGTAATACTGCATACTTATGGGCCAGCTATGCTGACTCCATAAATAACTAATTGTGCAGCCAAATTTCTTAGCCACTATGTATATATTATACTGGATATCTTTACAAGCACAATTAATAAATAATGAGATTGTTAATTGCAGATTATCATCCCTGTATTTGCTGTGTCTATCTCATTCTAAAAAGCAAATAAAAAATAGAACAACAAAAATTTAAAATAAGTTGCTAACTAATTTTAAATTTGAAGGATCATCTTTTCTTTAGAAATAAGAATCTGAACTACAAGTGGTAGTAAAATATTTTTTCTTTTAAGTTTTATCTGTTTTTATCATAGAATATTAGATCTCTCTCTATTAGTGTGGACAACAGAATGCTGAATAGACATACTGAAGATTAACTGATGTCTGAAAAATTTTCGGGACATCTGTTACATGATTTAAGTATGCTAATTCCTAGGACTTATACTGTACATTAAATTTTTTAAATACATTGAAAATGTGACTGTCCTGGGCTTCTTGTACATAAAAAAAACTAAGTTATATAGCACTGAAAGTAATTTTCTTTCCACAGCACGTCAAGTTATACCCTCGATACCATCATCAGTCTGAGGTACTTCATGTATTTCAGAGACTTAGATGATACTAATAGTTGTTCATGTTGAATCCTAAAAGAAGCCAAAACTTACTCCTGTCATTCCAGTGAAGACTGGTACCTTCAAGAAGCTCAAGAAGACAGATAGCACCAGCTGTTACACCAATAGGATTGTGTCACACAATGATGATTAATTAGAATACAGACAATCAATGAGGCATATTTCTATCAGCTTTCTTGGCTCAGAGTGCTTACTGACTAACATAAATGACTTTACTCATGGTGGGTTTTATTGGTGTTGAGCAAAGTGCTCATTATAAATTTCTTTGAAAAACTGTTTTGGTTTTTCATTTGAAAAGGGTGCACAAATGGCATTTGTCTCTTTTTAAATGTATTTGTGATTTGTAAGAACTCAAACACTTAATTGGACCATAATTCAGTCTAATTGTTTGTTTGTGAGTGGTTTTTATCACCTAATTCTTCGATTGTTATTTGTTCATTGTTTGTGTTGTACAATGATTCATTGGACATCTTAACATAACAGAAATCTTGACATTTTTTGAGTGTTTATAAAAATTTGTTGTCTTCTTCATGATCTCACTTGATGTAACAGAAACTGGTAGTATGGAATGTACAGTTTTCTTTGTTTCACTTTTGTAAAAGGTACAGGGCTTACTCTAACATAAAAACCTCTCCTTTTGTTCAATGTAACTTTGTCCTCCTATTCTAGTAGTGACATGATCTTCAATGTCTTTCTTGCATGTCATATCAAATAGTGACAAAAAAGAATATTACTAAGAGGTAGATCTTTATCAACGTGGGGATGATGTCGTAGACTAGAAAGAATTGAAGGTACCAACATTTAAAAGGATAAAAGACTCAGGTAATTATATTCTTGCTAGCCTCATACTGATCCTCGGCAAAATAATGGAGCAGGTGACAAGGGGTTCAATTCATTAAAAAATAAAGGTAAAATAATTAACATCAATCAACACTGAAAAAAGGTCATCAAGCTAACCTTGTATCTTGACTAACAAGATTAAAAAGTCTGCTTCATCAAGGAAATGGCAACACTGCAATAGACTGCAATTAGACATTTGACTTTGTAACATACATTTAAGATATAAATAAAAAAAACCCAGAAAATTAATTACTCTTCAGGTTTCATAAAGTGAGTGTGAAAGAAGACTCATCCATACTGGGTGCCTATTTCATTTGGTCCCAAATATACCGGTTCTTGCCCGTACATTGTACCATTATCAGTGACCTAGGCCAATGAGCTAACTTTATAATTCTGTGATGATTAAGAGTAGATTTTGAATTCTGACAGCAGAGATTTCAGAGAAATGATGAATAGCAAAAAGGCAGGTCACTTCTACAGAGACACTTGCATCAGTGGATAAGCAAACGCACTTTAATATAGCTAAATGTAAGGTCACTTGTTACATGGTTGTTAGCCATTGCTATAGGATAAGCATATTTGTCCCTGAGAAAATTAATTCTTAAAAGGAATTAAGGATAATTTCAAATTGTCAGGTAAATATAAACTTCCAGTAAACAAATGGTTTAATATAGACTTTGGCTTTACAAAGGGCTTATTGAGAGGAGAGACATGACACTACCTTCAGCTTCTACTAACAAGAATGTTTCTAGAATTCTGGTTTCCAATCTTCAATCAACAGCTCAAAAAATACCTTTAAATTGTTATGAAAAGAAAGAATGAACACTTGCATGAACACAGTCTCAAAGAACTGAAGTGGAAATATGGAACATAGTAATAAAAGACCTTAACACTCTATGTCTACCTGGTAACTGGAAGACCAAATCTGATTCACAGAATACTTCCACCCTTTTTCTGAAGGAGGAGAAAATAACAATGCCAGCAGTAAATTTAATCCATACAGCTAAATGTGTTTTCCCGAATCTGCAAAAAATGTGGTAGTGATCTGTTGTTGTGCTTCTCTCCCACAGAAGAGAAAAAAGAGGATGGTATGGGAGGAGAGGGCATTTCCTGGAAGTTGTGCACACATTGCACAGTTTATTGCGGCATATCCTCTCTTTTCAATGACAGCAAAGTGAGAACTTGTGCTAAGTGACAGACACCAAAGCAAAAGACAAGCTATGTTCTTCTCAGGACAAGAGAAGCACAAATCAAACAAGCCTGACCTTTAAGGATCATGTGGGCAAATGTTTCCCGGGGTACCACATCCAGGGTGATCACTGAGAGTTTTCTAAAATTAAGTATCTAGACTGACTCCTTTAAAAGATTGACATTGATTGATCTGTGACACAGATTACATTCCTGAACAAGGTAATCAACTCCTCATTGCACTGTGGTTGCACATCATTAGTTAATGATACCCACCATTGCTATAATCTATCTCACACAAACTCTGGAGACATGAGGCTTTTCTCTTGCTGGATATGATTATCTTTCTTTCATTTCTAAGCTTATAAGTGACTCTCATGTGTCCAATTAAGTTCTCATTTACTTCTCTTTAGTTCCTCTGACACCTTTTTCAAAAAGAGCTAGGTGTTTCCTGCTGAGATTACTAATATAACAAATGGAGACCTAATAAAACACTGAATAACAGGCTTCTTTTAAATCTAAAACACCATTGCCCTGAGGTAGTTCAAGAAACCACGTTTTTATCAAAAAGCCACATTGAAGGCTCCAGGGTCATCATTATCTTTTCAGGCCTGAACACTAGTCTCTGCCTTTATTTCCTTTTCTGGGTGACAGTCCTGAAGGGCTGACATTAATCACCAACAATCTCATGATGGCATGTAATTGCATATAACAAAAAATATTCATCCTGGGGGCAGCTGTCACTGCTAGAACACTAGATATCAATCCAATTAAGTCCTAGCATGGAGATAATTGTTTGTCATTCAGTCCAAGGAAGAGAATGACATTAGTGCGGTGTCCCACAAGTGACCTTTACATCACCTGGCTTCCATCAACTAATTATAGGTGATCTGAGCATATCCCATGTCAATCACATAGATTCAATATACTCATCTAAACACAGGGCCTCATGTGGAAGTAAGAATGAAAACTTTTTTTCCCAAACTTACTTTTTTTGGATGATTCTGCTGATATTAGCAATGAATAACAAAAGTACATTATGCTGATTTCATTCCCGCAACATAGAAGGAAGTCATTGCAAATTACAACAGAAACATGGATTGCTGTCACAAAAAGGGACTTGAGAAAGAAACAGTGAGAAACTGTATGAAAATTTGCAAGGTCTGTTATGAGTTCTTGAACCCTTTTCTACAGCAATTCAGATACAAATGTGTGTTATACATAGGATGGGAAAAAATTGTAGGCATGTATCTGTGAGTCTGGGACAGTAGGGTTGCTCTGTCAGCTCAAACGGCATAGTGATCACAAGGGAATGGAAAAGTGACAAAATCTGTTTCTGTCTTCCTCTGTATAAATTAATTTGATCACCAGATTATATGTCTGTGTATTTAATTAGTAAAGGGCCTGACATCCATGATTGGGGCATGTGGAAATGAAGCTCCACCTTTGTGTGCGTGGAAGAAGTAATTTATATGACATTGTCTTAGTGCCGTAACAAGATAGTTTTCAACATCCTTGTGCTATAATTATAGGTTCTTTAATTAGCAAAGAATACTGCAATTAGTGTCTTTGCGCATTCCAGACATCATTACTGCTACATTATCCATGCACTTCACTTGCTTCAATGGTTTTGAATTAAGTATAGATCACATTCAAGGTTCCTCTTTTAACTTTTTTAATTCTCCATTATCTAGATTAATATTATGACCTAGATGATATCCCTCTCATTTTTCCCTCCAGATCACGTTCTCTAGTCTGCTTCTGTAGGTCTTTTTACTTTTTGTTTTGATTAATATATTGTCTTTTTTTAGCAACAATTTTTTGCTATCTTCTTTTTTTATCCAAACACATTTATAACTTGTCCCAACTTAGTTTAAATTTACTATTAAAATGCAGTTGTTTATGACTGTTTCTAGTTCTGCAGTTTAATTTAGACTTTCAGTTGTTTTTGTTGAACTTCAGAATGCTTTTAGTTTTTACAAAGGAGAAAAAAATCTCTTTCCAGTAGACATGGTAAAGTTTCAGCTCTAGAAGATACATTTTTTATATTTATTATAATTTTGGGGAAGGATGATTTGCACCCAAAGAACATCTGTTTCCCTCTATTTATTTTGAGTGGAGCAGTGGATGTACTCATTTAGACCCATGTCTAATCTGGCCAGATAAAACACATTCAGTGCACTCTTATTTCAAGATCTCATAGCTCAACACTGTTAAATGCACCTTGTTGCAGGAATTATTCCCATGAATAATTCAAAGATTCAGATTGTTTGAAGATGATTCCCAACATTCAGGAAAGATTACATGCTAAAGACAAATAATTACATGTGCGTACATGAAAAACAAAATTATACTGGCAAACCTTGCTTTTGAATGCTGATATTCACAACCTGAAAAATATTCCTGTTACAAAGTTGAATGTGTGCACATAATTGTACTTATTAACCCTGTTATCTCAAATAATGGACTTGTATGGTGAGAGAAAGTCCTGCTAGAATAAATTTATAGACCATATGGACAAGCAGTGGATGAAAAAATATTCTTTCACATAATATATCATTATAGAAAGAGAAGAAATTCCAAAAGAAAGAGACTTACCAGTGTTATATGGCAAGTCTGTGCAAGAGCCACATTTTGATCAGACTTCTAAGAGTTTGCCCCCGGGGCTTTAAGTACACCAGTCACCCCCTTTTTCAGCCTGCTTCAAGAAATTAGAGCAAAATTAAATTTATTCCTTTTAACTTGATGCTGTCTTATATAAAACACTATTGGAGAACATCTGTCATTTAAAACCACTATTTATTTTGTGCTAATGAAGGAAGACATGAAGATCACTATTACAAAACAAATCCTTGATAATATCAAGAATACCTATCTTGTTCCAGCAGTATTTTGAAGCACAGCTATTAATTTTTTTCCCTTCATTAAAACATTTTATCTTGTTAATTATCATTGTGACAATTTTAATATTGGAACACATTTTACTACCTGCAAAATTAAGTCCTTTAAGGATTGCCTTCTTAAGCCATTACTTCTCCAGTGATTGCTCAAATACAACTACATTCAGAATAACTTAAAAAAAAAGTTTTCTGTTCACTGATACTAAAAATTCAAATTAGTAAATAAAACATAACCTTTCAGTAACTCTGCTGCAATAAACTAATCATTAGATGTTTTCTCAAGCCCTACATACTTTCTCTAAAGTCAGAGAGACTTTGTGGTTCTCATTCAGTGAAATTAACTGCAATAAAGCAACATTTTTCCTGCTAATATGTAAACCAAACCTTTTTTTTTTTCCATCATTGAAGAGATAACTTCTTAAGAATACGTTCTAGAGTAAAAAATTTTCGTGTTGGCAGTTTGGACAGAGCTTTCAATTGTTGTCCTAAATCTCAGCTTCAATTTAAAAGAATGAGCGTTGTCATTTTTTGTCCTTTGCTGTTATGAATTGTTGGACCAGGAAGCAAGAGAAAGCAAGTGTATCCAGTGAAGCAAGAGCTTACTTGGTTTACAGAATCTGAATAAGTAGCTCAGACACACTCACTTCAGTGAGTTCCATGTAATATGGTCTGTGTGGATCTTTATTATTAATATTTCATTATTAAATATCCATATTGCATTAGAAAGAGCGGCAGCATCCTATTCTGGGCACCACTGACACCATGTTGCAATGTGTGGTGTAACTCTCTCTGGGTCCATGCGAAGGACCGGGCAGAAGAAATTCAAAGACATATCCCTATAGCCTTTAAAAACTCATGCTATGTCGATATAGTGTTGTCGTTGTTTTGTTTTGCTGTTCCCTATGGTGAAAAAATGCCAAATTTCACAATACAATTTTTAAGTCCCAGTCACGTTCCATGTTTTGAAACTATTTTGGAGAGGCCAGGAGAACGGATGGAACATTTTCTTCTTGATAGCCTGGGCAAAAAATCTCACTAAATAGACAATGTTATGCTCATATCAAAGTATGCTTAACATTTCTTTGGAGGGGAAACAAAGATATTTAATAAACAGTAAAAAACACTTTTGGGACATTATGTTTATCTCACAATAATGCTTATAAGATCAATGTACTTAATGTTCAAGCAAAACAGAAAAAAAAAGAAAAGACAAAATGGGAAGCATGTGGGAAGGGAGAAAAAGGAAATTTGAGAGTCAGTGGCCGGGTGAAGCTAAAGTGTGCAGTTGAGTTGTTTTTGATAACTATCTTTAAATGGAGAAGGGGGTAAATGGATGTCTATGTCTGCTATGGATAAAAAAAACCTTATTTTCAAAATGTTCACACTACATAATCATGTTTCTTCAGCGGTGAAGTCAGCACAGCTTTCACAGACTGCAGTTCCTACTATTTGGCTATAAAATTGGTCTGCCCTATCCTTACTCAAGGACATGTGCTTCAGCCATTCCAAAAAGAGGAATTGTTGATGTGTTGATGTGTAATGGCTCAGCTCACACTTGAGCTGCATATCCCAGGCATTTAGCAAAATTTACGGGGTGGGGTGTTTGGGGACATCTTGTCTGCAACAAGAACAAGGCATTTAAATGCCTTTATCTGACCTGGGCATGATATAGGCATACTGCACCAAATAAAAGACAGCTCCCTGTTTCACCTACTCCTAGCACTTGCTTCCACCCGCAATAGACATTAACCAACTTTAATTCACTGAAAAAATGTCTTTGGTACTAGTTTAGAAGGACAAAGTAGAGAGGCTTATCAGCAAATCTAACTTACCATTTATAACAAAACTAATCTCTCCTTCAAAATCAGAGAGAGGATAGAGGGCAGCAATAACACAGCAATACATTCCTTGTGGCATAGTCATACAACAGTTGTGAATATCATTACAACAGATTTATTGCTGCCTGTTCTCTTTAGTGTTCGTTTGCCTGTTTCACATCTACTGCATGCATGTAGCATTTAGAGCAACAAAATGCTGTATATGAGCAGAGGCAGACTAATCCCACCTCAGGTCCAACAATTCCTCAATCTAACTTCAATATTTTTCTGTAAAGTCCTTATGGAGAGTTACTGAATTTCAGTCTACGAGAACTATTTGTTCCTGCTGAACGAATAACACATACTGCTACTGAAGCATGAGCCAACAAAAGTCTTTTCTGAATGAATTTATGAGTCAAATATATCTACTTGGAAGCTTAAAGATAAAAGAAACTCGAAACTGAAATATGACTTCTGGGCCTTGGAGAGAGAAAAAAAAATTACAGTCCTCTGTGACAGTTGCTGATAACAAAAGACAGATCCACACTCTGCAGTTATTCATTAGAGCGCTCTGGTGTTGTGCGTTCTTTTGCTTTTACAGAGAGAAAGGTTTACTAGTATTAGATGAAAGAGGCTTGTAACTTTTCTATACAGTGTGCATATTGATTTTTTGTGCTTTGGGTACAGGGATCAAACTACAGTACCGAGTTTTGTACACCGCCTCATGCAGTGTTATTTCTCTGCAACCTACCACCTTCCTGGAGTACACAAGTTTCTTCATATGGTCCCCTAGGGCCATCCACCATGTTAACAGGCAAGACACAAAAGCACTTTATTCTTCACATTTTGTGTCACATGTGATCTGTGGATAGCTTTAGACCAGTAGATGCTGTTGCAATTTTAATGAATATATAGTGAGATTTTGTGTGTGTTTGTAAATATTACTGTTCCATAGATGCCCTCTTTTTAGAGGACATAAGCATTCCTTCTCATCCCTTTCATGTGCGTTTGTAAGGACAAGTAATTATGATGACTGCTTTTCCAGATGGGTAAATTAAGGCATATGAACGTCATGGATCCAGTTGAACTTCCAGATTAAGATATTTAAATGTAGGTGTTGAAATTTGTATGTCTGCATGTGATCTAAGTGTCTAAACTCTCATTACAGTCAATATTCATCTAGCCAGTACAGACAGTTGAGTCTATGAACTGTTCAGATGATCAAACAGAAGCATCCACATTGTCTAAATACTTCATTAACTTCCACTGTATTGACTCTTAGATACATAGTTCTCACACAGGCACCTACAAGCAGACACATATATTTAGAAACTTTCACCTGTGAGTTGAATCCCACCAAATTAGCATGTCTCACAGACCATGTATACATGATATGGGGCAGAGCTGTGTAGAAATACCAACATTAATTATCCTAAATATCTCACTAACACAGCTACGTTAATTCTACTATTCAGCCCAGTTAATTCATCATGCTAGGTAGACCTCTTCAGTGCTACAGCTGGAAAATCTCTTTCTTCAAGGAATATTGAATTCAAAAAATCATCTCCTAGCTTTTAAGACATGTTAAATATAATCGACAAAAAGAGTTTTGACATGCATGCCTATTGTTTTGCATGTGTGCAACATCTTGGCTGACTTTTCCCAAGGATACTTAGATCAGGAAGAGGACTGAAACAGAACTAGGCATAATATGTTATTCAAGAAGGTTAGTTAAAACAGTGAACTTACTTTGACATTTCCAAACCATTTTATTCAATCCCCACATTAATAGATAGAAGACAAGCAAAATGTTATGTTTGAAATGAAAAAGTCAGGGAAGGGTTAATTTTTTTCTGTAGTCTGCAGAATGTTTTCTGAATGCCCTAGGCAAGTCTCTAGGCACATTAGCAAGGTCCTTATATGATCTCTGTAACTTCTGTAAGATTATTCTCATCCACAGTTATATACCTTCAAAACACTAAACACAAGTATTTTTTACACCTATAGAAATAGATTTGCACTGGTTTTGATTAATTATTCTGAACCGTTTCTATATCTACATTAAGACCATGTTAATTCTTCACAGAATGACCCCTTCACTGTATTGCTTATAAAAGGAGCCTTGGATATCACACAGATTTATGTATACACAATCAAGACAGACACCTGCTCAGATGAATCCCCACCCATCAGCATAGCTATACCTCCTCTTCATATTGCGCACCTTCCTGTAGGCTGAAATCTGGATCAGTGTTAACAAACTGCAGTGATGGGCAATCTCTACAATGCTCCCCCCTGAGATGTCCAACCACCCCATCATTTTGTGGTCAGGGTACCTCCAACGCACAGCTGAAGCAGTATCTTCCCTGTCTCCCAATTACTTGATATCTACTGGTGCAGTGGCAGCTCTGAGCTTCTCTGTCTTATAGGAACAACAATTACAAGTTGACCTTTGCCGTATTTTCCAGTACCATAATTTATCCCATATATCTTAGGCTGAACCTAGAAAACCTCAAATAGAGGTCACAAGGCAGATGATGGATTCTCAAAATTGGATATATGCCCCTCAAGTTGTAGACCAGGTCAGAGCCAGTTCTCTATTGCTAAATTATTAATTCCTTTAAATAATTAGCAGACATGCCACTCAATTATCCTTGATTTTCACATCCCATTTAAAGGTCACTAGGTTTTAGAGTCATCCTTAATTTGGCATAAAAATTATCTGTCCTTCCAGCTCTGCCTTTACATCCCTGCAATCCGAAAAGCACAAAATTAACTTTGACAATGTTAACTCTTTAGTACAGAAGAAGGTGGCTGTGCGCATCCTTTCTCTGCTTTCATTCATGGCAAAAGACATTGTTCAATTATTTAACTTCAAAGAAAATTGCAATTCCTCAGCTGTTTTAAATAAACTATGCCTCCACCACCATCTCCTCTCCTCTCCTCTCCTCTCCTCTCCTCTCCTCTCCTCTCCTCTCCTCTCCTCTCCTCTCCTCTCCTCTCCTCTCCTCTCCTCTCCTCTCCTCTCCTCTCCTCTCCTCTCCTCTCCTCTCCTCTCCTCTCCTCTCCTCTCCTCTCCTCTCCTCTCCTCTCCTCTCCTCTCCTCTCCTCTCCTCTCCTCTCCTCTCCTCTCCTCTCCTCTTTGTATATCATATGTCAATATTTATACTTATTGAATGTATCTGGACAAAAGCAATGTCAGAAATTGTAACATAGTGGAAAAACCTGTTATTCTGGATTCTCTCATCTTTTATCCTTGTGACAGTTTTTTGACAATAGGAGCTAACCTGATAGTTTTCTTTATGATGTCCTTTGGGTCACAGAGAAATGTGAATTCTCACAGAACAACTGAGCTTTCAATATGCAGAATGAAGAGCTGAATAATCTTAGCTATGCTGCATGAGTGATTGTTGTCCTTTATTCTTTCCTCTAGGTAACCTCAAATTAAATTGCCTTCAGTAAAAACATATAAAATATAATTAACCTTAGTGACCCATTATGCTTAATGTCCCTTAATCCACCTAGTACAAAGTGGAGCAAAACATTTCTTCTTTATAATGATGAAAAATTCTATAACAAAATATGGAGTTATCCAAGTGTTACTGTATATAGGTAACAATACTGAATTGTTATCAAACTTGCGGCTGTGATATAGTGTGGAATGACAACCCTTTGTGATGCTGGGTTGTTAGTTCGGTCAGTACTGCCTTGTGAATTGCTTTTGTAGCTTGAAACAACCTGGATTAGTTTGAGTTGTAACTCTGTCATGGACTGGGTTGGAGATTCTGTGCACATCACTTTTCTTCTATGTTTGTTACCCTACCTGTCAGCTGGGATGATAATTCTTACCTGCCTTACTGGAGTGCTGTGAAGATTAGGCAGTAATTTTACATATAAATTATCATGTGATTTTCTGAGATTACAGGTAGGTACAAAACACCTACATGCCAATAGTTTGGCATCTCTAGAAATGGATCATACCAGTCCTTAGCCGTACTGTTCACAAGAAGATAATGACCTATTTGCAGAGTAATACTATGCTAAATAAAGCTGTGCAGTTGATTGCGGTCTATTAGAAGCAAGAAAGAAGAAATTAATTTGGAAATTGTTGGTCTATGTTTATAAGATGAAGTACCAAGTATTACCATATTTCCATCTTCCATTTGACACCTTTCCTAAAACAATGAAGTAAACTCTCCATCCTCAATCTCAGAAAGCCCATCAACTTAATACAGAGATGTTGCTATGGGACTATGTCGTGGTTTGGGCTGGACTGGCCAGTGAGTGAATGACAGATGCTCTCTTTAACCTCTCTCCTTTCAGAGAAGGGAGAGAATCTCTCTTCAGCAGAAAGGAGAGAGAATGAGAGGAAGAGAGAACGTATGTGTTGCAAAGAAACTAAACTACTTTAATGAAATATTAATAATAAAATAATAAAGAGAAAATATAATAATAAGAAAATAATGACATATATACAATGTATAAAAAAGCACAATAAGCTCCCAGGATGATGATCGCGTCACCAGCAGGTACTGGGAAAGTCCCAGAATGGACTCAGCAACAGATGGGAACTGAACACAGGAATTGCATTTGGGAACACATGGACCAGGATCAAAGGCAGAAGAACAGACAGAGTCCTCCTCAGATGCTGGACATTGAAGAAAGAGGGCTGACCCTTTGATCCCTCAGCTTTTATACTGAGCATGAGGCAGATGGGATGGAATACCCTGTTAGTCAGTTTTGGGTCACCTCTCGTGTCTGCTCCTCCCCACATGTGGGACGCCTCTATGCTTTTCCACTTCTGACCCTCCAACAGGGCAAATAACCATGTTAGCTGTCCTTGGGTGTTACAGCAATAAGTATAAGCAAGATCCTCTCTGCATACCATCCCTTAGCATCAACTATAAACATAGGTCTTATCACTCTGAGCGCGAACAATTTCTGCACAATATGCTGTTAATTTCAATAGTTAAAAGAGGCTTAGCTAAGAAGCAAAGTTACGGAACAAAATTGGTCCTGTTTTACCTCAAACCAGGACAAGCTGACACTGTCTGAAAAATATGCCATTAATTTCAGAGAGTTTAGTTAGTTAGAAGAGGCTTAACTGAAAAGTAAGATTACTGAAAAGAATATTGGTTCTGTTTAACCTCAAACCAAGACAGACTAAGAAAAACAGCTGAAGAACCTTGTCCTTTAGGGCTGGTGTTTCTATGATGGTTTTTTTTATGTTATCATTATAGCAAAATATTTCTTAATACTCTGAATTTATTCACATCTGCAGACAACAGGTGTGAGAATGCACTCTGTATTCACACGACATTCATTGTGTGAATTTCTATACGATTCCAGTTCAATCAAATACCCAAGTAACACTAAATGAAGATGGTTGCAAAGAGCCACGGGTGAGTTTAGACACCTAAGGAGATCATAATGTTACCATCGGATACCATAAAAGTGTCTGGTCTTACTGTAACCGAAGCCTAATTGCTGTTATGGTAAATGTTCGTACATTAAAGCAAAGAAAAGCTTTCCCAAACTCTTTTGATCACCACATTGTCATGAGCTCACCACTGAGTTATCTCTGCAGTTCACTTTTAATCTTGAATTAGTAAAATTCATTCATTTACTTAGTTGCTCTTTCATATCTGTTCACTTTTTCAGTTGTCTTTTCTATTGCCATTGAAAAAACAAAAAGAGGAAATCACATCTAAAGGACAATTCAATGCTTACCTGGACTGCGGATATCTTCTTTAATGCTATCAAGGATACCCCAAAATAATTAGATTCTTTGGTTGCTGGGAAGGATGAGGGAAAGAGAAACTAAAGGTAAGTCAGTAAGTCCTAAGATTTATTCATTCATGTATAAATCAAGAAGAAATAATTTCCAGCTGGGTGTTTCCAAAATTGTTTATTTTTCACTCTCTACCTGAAAAGATATACAAGGAATTCAAGGAACTGCTGTGCCGGTACAACTTCGGTAGTTATCATTCAGAAACACAAAGTCTAGAGTTACAATTAAACCCTCACTCTGCCAGGCACTGAGTAAATAAGTAGATGTAGAAGGCACATTACAGAAAACACAGATGAAAGAATGAAAGAAGGAACAGATACAATCTCTGTGCCTCCTTTATGGGAGTAAGCCAAAAAGCTGAGAATATTCTCTGATGCAGCTCCATGTATTGATGTTTATTCTTTACAGGGTATATACAGGGATTTGCACCGTCCTGCAGGAAGCCCAAGCTAAGCATCTTTCAGATCCTATCTATCCTTTCAACAGACAATATGAGAGCCCTTCTAGGAAGGATATGGTCATCCATTGGAAAAAAAAAACCCAACCAAACAAAAAATACAACAGCAAAAACCAAACAACAGTAATACACAGCAGCATGTTGCTGCTTGGTTGCAAGACCTGAGTTTTCTGCATTTCAGAACTGCGCATGTTTGTGAAGTTTGAACTTCACTTGAGCCTGAGGTCCTGGCCTTCCTCAGAACACAGTACAGATGCAGAAGTAAAGAAACGCATTTGATGTGATGTCTCATGGAGACCAAAGGCAGCAGCAACATATGGGCCATGCTTCCAAATTCCCTTTCCTTGTTTCATCTATTGGCAAATGCTGCCTATCTAATATCTCTATCTGTAATTTTTATATTTCATTACCCAATGTGAAATCACAGCTGGGACTCTTGGAAAAAAAATTCAGAACAAGTCTGCCAAACACGTGTGTTTTCAATCCAGCTTAGAAGAAAGGAATCACTGTGATGGCTAAAGCCAGCAAATATCTGTACACAGCACTGCTTTCATCATGCTCTCTCTGTCAGAATTTCTTTTGATTTCTTTTCAAATTCTGCTGTGAATAAAAGCTATGCGTTGACTATTAAATGTACTGCACTTGATTTTGAGACTCTTTCCTTGAGCTAGATGAGAAAGGACTTCACTGAAGTTGGTAGTCGTAATATAGTAATTTAATACAAGAATAAAATCACGGTCTTTTCTATACATGTATTAATAAACACCTAAATATCAGTAGGGGGGTTTGTTGTGGTTTTTTTCTTTTAAGAGAAACCTGTATAATAATAAATAATAAAAACTGAAAAACTTTGAAACACAAATGTAAATCCAACAAAATACATACTGATAAACTCAAAAGGAAAAATAAAACTTATGGAGGGGTGAGGAAACAAGAATTGCTCTTTCAAAGAAAAAGTATAGTGTAGTACTATATATTAACTCTGTTTTGCAGTGTAGTCCAGTATTATAACCCCCCAATTATCTGGAAGAAGGGATTCACTGGTACAATCTTTTTATAGCATCGACTCCTAGAACAGTATGAACTCATATTGCAGGATGTTTTCTCAGCTTTCTGATTATTCTGTTTTATGAACCGCCTTTATTTGAAAGATGATTTCTGTACTCAGTTTCACTGAGGCTTAGGCTCTGGAGAATTTCCATTACTTTGAGCATCCTTGGATTTATTGGGTAGACAGCCTTGCAGAGGGTAGGATTTTGGCTTCTTTTTTAATGCTGGGACTAGTAAGGTGAAGCCCCCACTTCTGTACAGACTGGGGTTGCATCCACTACTGATTTCTCTTATTATTTATGACTTACACAATGTGACTTAGCAGCTTTAGCTTCATTATGTTTAGCACAGCACACACGGGGAGAATAAAACGACAATCTGTTCTTCGAGTCACAGTTCCTGCAAAGACATATCAGTCCCAAAGTCAGGCTTTCTTGAGATATCCTTACCCTGAGAAAGAGTGAAGCAGTGACAGTAATTTCTCTTAATTGATGGGGGATTAGTTTAGTAAACGTTTATTTTGCCTGTCCCTCAAATATTACAGTTTTTCCCCTTGGCTTACCTTAAGGAAAATGTGCCATTTTCATCAATAAAATGGATCTCACAGTCTTCTGACATGAATGAGCTCAATCACATATGCATCACATGTTCTGCTAATTACTTCTGTCCATGCAGCAAAATCTTCAGTTCAAGCATGGTCTTTTACAATGTACATGGCTAATAGAAAGGGTTCTCTGTTAAAATTGGACCTCCTCAGCAGCATAGGTAACATAATCTAATTAATAATAATAATAATAGCAGCAGCAGTAGTAGTAGTAGCTGTTGTTTTATAGGTTTACAACAAACCAGAAGATGGCAGAAAGTGGGGACCTGAGAGCCCACTAAATACATAATCAAAATCAGTAGCAATTCCAGGGGACTTCTGTGGTTTTCAGATCAAGCTGTAAGTACAGGCCCTATATTTAGTTTTCAGCGATCTCTGACACAGAAGATGTAAAATTGAGGGATTAGATCCTCTGGTGCTGGATACGTTGATTCAATTTTCCCCAGATTAAAGCAGGCTGCCAATAAGTACTAATTAAAAAAATGTTCAGGCATGACTTCAGACTAGTTTCAATTAAAAGTCTAATTTAAAAATATTTATGTTTCTTGAAGAAATAGCTTCTTTTCAAATTATAAGGAACATTTAACTTAAAACTTCCTTGTGACATACAGCTTTATTTTCTTTGTTTCTTTTCTATTTTCTAACTACCAACAATGTATGATCAGTGAAAATGAGAAGACACTCGAGTCACATCAATAAAAATGCTGGCAAGTAAAAGAAGTCAGCCTGCTAATTGCAAATGATAGCAAGTGAAAAAAGCCCTTTAACTTTTCTATTCAGGCTTGAAACGCTACCATTTCTCTGTTGTTTTGAGGGTTTTTTCTCCTGATTTTCCTCCTTCTACCTGCTCTAAATTTAACAAACCAAAATAAGGATGCTCTTTTGGGATGAGTATTTACTACCATGTGAAAACTGAGCTTCAGTGTATCACAAGTGTGGCATCATTTATTCAGAAACGCTTTGAAAAATCACATTCTACAGATTTTCTGCATAACTAAGAGGGATCTGGTTGTTTTATAACTGAACTGAGTCCTATGAAGCACAAGCCATGCTCCCAAACTATCAATTCAGGGGATTCATGTAGAGCCAAGAAGCTTTAAAGCTGTCTTGTTGACAGGAAGCATATTTTATAGTCTTTCACTTCTTCCATTGTGTAGGAAGCAATTCTACACTGGTAGTTTAACCTTCATCTACAAAGAGCAATTGTTCTTCCCATGAAGCCTGTACTGTTTTCACTTCAGAAATACACGAAAGAAATTATTAATGGCTGAAGTTACAAAAAGAACAGTATTCTTATAGTGGTCAGCTAAATGCAGATAGATATTTTTTTAAAAGCATAAAATTGCTAACATCTGGCAGGTTTTTTTTATTTTGTTTTTGTTGTTTTATTATTCTGCTCCCTGCTTCTCTTTTCTGACATCCAAATATTTGGTAAATTCTTCAGATCTAACTGGCCACACCTAGATGACAACATTCAATCGAAAAACTTACATCAAATCTGTGTTTGTTGAAGTATTTCTGAAAGACAATCACTAATATCGTATTTCAAGACCTGCTTATTAGTGGTAGGAGGTGGTAGTAGCAGTAGGAATAAATATCAAGTTCTACAAGATTAATTGGATCATTCATTAAGAAATTGCAAAACCAATATAGAAACGGTGTTGGGAAATGTTCCAAATACCAGGCTTCTTTATTCCAGGAGAATATATTTCTCAAGGAGACTTCACATGAAATTATATTTTCTCTGCCTCTGCTGTCCTGAACCAGGGCATCTTTCCAGGGCCCAGCGAGTTCGTGGGAATTAGGTCACTATTTTGGCAACTCTGTTGCTTTGAATCCTTTTTTCACTCAGAGTCTTGGTCCACATATTCCTAGGCAGGTTCCCCCGTCATTGAGCTGGTGTGCAAAATGCAGACAATGTTTTTACCATGTCCTCCTCCAGGCACTTTATAGGCACACCCATTGTCTCACTCCAAAAAAGGATGTTAGGTGTTTAATAGAGATCAGAATTTAAGCCTGTGACTTCTATTTTCCCACAAGCATCTTACTCCTGGTTGCAAGTCAGCAAACAATGCAGTAATAGAAGCAAGATTTAGAACATACTCTCCTCCTGACCATTTGCCATAAGGTACCTTTGGCAGCCTTCTGCTCTGTATACATGCTCTAAACTCTCCTGAAAGCCTTAATTCTCCTCAAGCAACGTGCAGTTAACCTAGGCACTAACTCAGCAGTATAAATTACAGTTCCAGAGTTGAACTACAACTGTGCATGTGTTTGTACCTTAGCAACTTTGTGAACGTGGGCTGACTTGCTTAGGATAAAACTATGCTAAGAAACATTGAATTCTGGGAAGATCTGCCCAGAAGTTGAGGCAGAAAGCATGTGAGGAATATCGACAGGGTATTAAGTGAAAATAAATGGGCAACCGTAGCCAGGTATTTAATTTAGGCTGCAAAGCGTTTATACTTGATAATTAAGCACACAGAGGGAAAGATTCAGCTTCATTTAGATCTGATTGCATACTCTTGGGAACCCGACTTATACCAAAAAAATATACTTTTGTGTGTCCGGTCACACTTATAAAATAGGGGTTAATATTCTCTGGCCCATTTATATCTCAGCCATTGAGCTTTCCTGCATAGTTATTGGTGTCATTGGAAGTGCATGGCTCTTGATCAAGCTCTGGCCCTGTGCAGCCTGATCGTATTTCTGTTTGTGCTATGTGTGATTGTACAAGCAAGCAATGCAGTCCAAGAGCATTTATAGAGCAAACCTTAATATTGAGGATCCAGGCAAGCATTTCAGAAATGTCCTTTGGAATAACTGTAATCTGATGCCATGGACAAGTTCATATGGGAATACTCTCCAGGAACCCCAGTGTTCTGGTAGTCAGGAACCTTCTTACAACACCCAGCCTAAATATATTCTAGGTCAATTAATTTCTCTCAAGATAAACTACTCTCTGCCAATCTCTTGAAAGAAACCAACGAGTCATATGAGCTTATCAATAAGTCTGTTCTTTGACTCTTTTGGAATAAAATAAGAGAGTTGAAAGTACTGTTTCATTATTATTATTTCCCAATGGCAGTGCTCACCTTGAAAAGTCTGGGAGGCTTTGCTCTGGAATTCTCATAGCAGTGTTTTCTCACATCTGTTCCTCTTTCACCCATGCCCACAAGAGTCATAATGCAATTTTGCTATACCTAGCAATCTAGTTCATTCATTTATGTGATTTGCAGGAATAATGCATATATAAAAAAAAAAAAAAAAGGTTTTCTATTGAAAAGTAATGCACAAAGGAATTACATTACTTCAGAGAGGATAATTCACTTGTCATCTAGATGGCATCAGTAGAAATCTCTAAAACAAGATCAATTTAATTAATTCAAATTAAAAGCAGTTTAAAATATGGTAACGTATTTTGGTTAAAAAAAGCTTAGAATCGTTTCTGTCTTCTTGCTGTCACTTTGAGGGCTGTAGATGTGAGGAGTACCTACTGCAGAGTAGGTGTGAAAATTAAGAATTGGGAATGTAAGAAATGCAAGCACATGTACTAAGAATCCACACCAAAAAAAGTCTGATTTGAAGTGTCTGAAATTTTGAAATTAGATATTAATTACATTAAAGGCAGTAGCTAAACAGAACCAGTTCAAATCCAAGAAAATCACAGTATATAAATAAAAGGTGAATGAACACAGCTGAAGAAAATCCAACTATATATATCTATCAAAACAAATACAGGACAACAAGAACAGATAAGAAATTGCTTTTAGCAGAGGATTTTGTCAATTACAGAACTAACCAACCATGGCTGAATAACATCCATGCTTGGATGAAAGATCACTATCACAAATCAAGCACTGTAGAGGAGCCACAAATAGCTGTGTGCTCAGTTCATCAGTTATTTTACATGAGCTGAGCTTATCCCTCCATTCTCCTCATAGCTTCCAGACAAATTCACTCTTTATGATGCAGAGATGCTGCACTGCAGTTTTCTAATTGTGTAGGAGCAGGGTCCCACCCCACTATTTGTACCTAATACGTACTTTTTGGAAGGAATTAGCTGATTAAATGAGTATATTAAAGTAGTCTTGCTTCTGTGTTTATTCCTTGCTTGCTCTGTTGGTGTGTTTCCAGGTAAATGTAAATTGCAAGTTGCCCGTAGAGACTTTCCATCATGTATGTATGGGTAGCTTCTTCTGAGCTACTTTCCTGCAAATACAACAAGCCAGTGAAGGCATTTTCTTCCTAGGTCTGGGTCTTGAGGTATTTAAAGAAAAGGTATGGAGACCCTCTGAGATGAAAGGAGGTTCCCTGCAGACTCATTACTGGGGCTGTGAGGCTCTGGAATTACTACAGAGCTCTCCTGAGAGCTGTGGCACTTCTTATTTAACATCTCCCTCTCTGAAGTTGATGAAAACATGTGAAATGCATTAACCCATTTTACACCAAAAAAAATCTGAACATGAACATATTTTATTTATAATGAAACTGCAGAGGCACAGATTTTTAGGAAACTAATGAATACCTGTGTGCAAAAACCTTGTCTTAATTGTGTTAGTTTTCGAGAGTGTTTTTGGTCTTATTAATGTGAACCAACCATGGTTCTGCAAAGTTTTGTCTGCTGGCGCCTCTGCATTCAGACACTAAATGATTCACCTTCATGTGAGATCACATGCCCTAGCCATGCCACAGTCAATATCCATAATGCTGATCATCCAAAGTTAGTCTAACAGATTGAAATAACTTTAGTCAACTATGAGTTTTAAATCCCAACAGAAAATTTCTAAATGCATTACTCTATGTTTCCCCAGGGAATCCTGGGATATATTCTTTCATTAATTTTACTGATTTGTCAAAGGATCCTTTCCCTGATAGTTCTAGAAAATGACCTGTCAGAGGGAGTAATGGGATGGGTATTTTGTGATTAGTTAGCTCAACTTGTAGTGCAACCTAAACTGAATTTTAATTGTATGACCACACAAAGAATTAAAGCTCAAATTTTTATGCATTTTTTCACATAAATGGTAGAGAGTATAAATGCACATGTATAGATATAAACTAAAATTGATCTGTGGACATACCCTTTGAAGGGTTTGGATGAGGGAAGTTGCCACACAAACAATAGTTTGAGAAATATCTAGGAGTTTCTCATATTTTATTTCCAGCCTTTTTCAAGGTTAGAGCTGAGTGACCTATTTCTAAACTCTCAGGACCCCAGCAGACATCGGTGCTCCTGTTGAGACCTTCTTGCTATTTCTGTAGAGTATCAGGCTCCCATTTTCCATCCCCAAGGAGCAAAAGAAATTACCTCAGTAAGGCCACAGAGATACAGATGCACATTAAATGAAGCCGGAATTCACACCCTTATGGAGAGAAAGTCTAACTCATGACACTCGATGGTATCCACTGCAGTTAACTTAAGGCGTCTGACATGTGGACCTTTATCTCTGAAATACTCATTTAGGTTATCCTTCTGAACAATAGAATAAATAATGCATTTTAATAATTTCTTCTCCTAACATAGAGAAATAAAACAGCTTATCACCCTTTACTTGTGCTGTCTTTTCTTCTTTGGCTACAAACTGAATCTGGAGAAGCAGCTGAAATATCACTCTGGATGTCTAAAACAGAAAAAAGGCTATCTGTTGACTTCTTTTTAAAAAAAGGTTAAGGTCTTCCAGAGGAAAATGTTACCTTCTGCCACCCACTACTGTTGCTTTATCTAAAGACCTTAAGTAACACAAGCATTCACCTTGAATTGTGTCAGAAAGACAAGAGTTAATATCGCTTGGAAAAAGAAAAAACCTCCTCCCAACTTGACAACCCTGAACATGTGGCAGAGCTCTGCATTGCTGATCTCAACTCTGTTGCTGGTAGCAATAGCTTTGCTCCTGTATCTTGCTATTACCTTGCAGCTGTGCAGCCAAGAAACCCATGAAGATCAACTGAGTCAGTCAAGTATGGTATTAACCATACCCCTGTTTAATTGACTTGATCCCATTCTTAGATGTGTACATTGTATCTATTAAGGATGGCATGATTTCTTTCTGAAGATGCCAGGTACAATATTTTTTTCACTTCATAGGACATATAAGATTTGTTCATAATTTGACCAGTTTCCAATATTTACCATGGATCACCCTACCTTTTCTTATTGTATTGAGAACCAGCTCCAAAACAGGCAATGTGTTTATATATCTGTGTATATACATGCATTTCTATATTTACAATCTTGATAATGATTCATTTTCCTGAAGTCACAAGTGCTCTTGGCAGTGCTCTACTGAGATTCATCACAATATGTCATACACTAAGAAAATGCTCATTAAAACAGCTAGAGAAAATACAAATCTTGAGCCCTAGCAGCAAAAAATTTGGAGAGAATATCATTGTTTTGGCCAAAGACAAATCAGTAATAAAGACACAGTCTGTTCTCATCCTGTAATCCAGGCAAAATGAAACTGTTGAAGAACTTTATTCTTCAGTTCTCAAGGACGTTCAGAAATGTTTGGGCTATATTAATGTTTTCTATGTATTCTAGTTCTTCCACCTAAAGCCCTAAACTTGGAAAATACATTACCTGTAACATTAGTTGGTTTTCCAAACACATAAACTAAGAAATCCAAATTTAGCTTGCATTAGTCAAAAAGATTCATTACAGAGCTGAAGGAAACATAATCTCTGCTGACTTACTTCCTTACATCATGCAACTGTATTTCTTTTATTTATGTTCACCTTCCATCTGCCATCCTGCCAAAGAATTTTCTATGTGAAGAAATTGTTATGTGGTTTAACGCACTTTTTCTTTTCTTTTTTTTCTGAAGAATTTAATACAGAGATTTGATAAGAATTATCATAGCACTGCTTATGTGCATTACATTGATGTGAGCTGTCACTAGAATATATTGCACTTATTTCAGTAGGATTTGTCTACCTTCAAGGCACATGTGCAAATAGAGGAATACCACAATATGGCATTTCCTTGTTCCATAAACCATTGAAGCCAAAGAAAATCCTGGCCTTATTTAAACATTGTGGGCAGAAGAGAAGAAAAAAGGATATAATTATGTCAATAATAATAATAATAATAATAAAAAAAATAATAATAATAGCTTGTAATACAGTTGTTTGTCCAGCAGGTTTGTATTTGAAGCTGATGAAAGAAGTCAGCCAAAACCTTAGGTGCTTCTGGAAGAACAAGTTACTTTCAAAAAGTAAGGTTTGCAGACTATCAGAGGTATAAAGCAGCCTGAAACTCTCCTTCCACAAAAAAAAGAAAAGTCCTCCATACTCTTTTCTTTTTTTCTTTTCCTTTTTTTTTTTTTTTTTTTTGGTCACATAAAAATGAGAGTAACTCCATTCTGGTAAGTTAAGAAGGATTTACCCTTTTTTAGTGCTGAAGAGAAGATCAATATAGGGACTCATCAATTGGAATTTCACATTTTTTAATTCATGTCAAACATTGCCTTCAAAATTGTCTGTCTTGAATAATTTGGCTTTACCGGAGCCTCTATAAATAAGTTTCCATGAGAGAAGATGCTCAAAACTCCAGAAATGAAGTCAAACTGACCCATAAAAAACTTCTGGGGGGGAAAAAAAAAGGTCATGCTTGACTGTTGATGGATGTCCCTCTTTGTAATTGTTTCTGAGGACCTTATACATCAGTCTTCTATGAGAACATTATAGGGAAAATGGAAGGCACTTCATCACCACAACCTCCATTCTAGTGCAGATGATCCATTTCATGTGCCATAACAGAATCATAAAATGGATTACAGTCTGGGAAAATACAAAGTGAAAGAAGGCTAACACCCAATTATCATGATTAGACTGACAATGAAAACTAGATTTAATTTTTTTGAAAGTGCTAGCACTTAATTTGGTTTTGTGAATATTTACCAAAAAAAACCCCAACCATAAATACTTGAGATGTATCTTTCATATTGTTGTCTCTCCACTATCTTGTCCTAAAATGCTATTTAGGTCAGAACCTCCTGGTCAGTTAAATCACTGTCTTGCAAAGCACTAAATACTCTGGAAATGACAATGCTACAGGCCAAGAATAAAGATCATAGAATCATAAAGACATAGAATGGTTTAGGTTGGAAAGGACCTTGAAGATCATTTAGTTACAACCCCCGTGCCATGGCTAGGGACACCTCCCACTAGACCAGGTTGCTCAAATTCCCATTCAGCCTGGCCTTGAACACCTCCAGGGATGGGACTTCCACAATTTCTCTGGGCAACCTGTTCCAGTGCCTCACCACCCTCACAGTGAAAAATTTCTTCCTGGTCTCTAATCTAAATCTACCTTCTTCCATTTTGAAGCCATTCCCCCTCATCCTATCACTACATGCCGTTGTAAAAGGTCCTTCCCCAGCTTTCCTGTAGGCCCCCTTTAGGTACTGGAAGGCTGCAATAAGGTCTCCCTGGAGCCTTCTCTTCTTCAGGCTGAACAACCCCAACTCTCTCAGCCTGTCATAATCTGGAGGAAGTCAAACGAGACTAATAGGTTCAAAGCTTCTCCACAATGTAAAAAAAACCAACATTGAATTAGAAGGAGAGTTGTCTCCATGTTGAAAGATCAGACGTCAGAGCAGAGGGAAGGACTTTTTCTTCTCTAAAACAGGTTGTTTCTGATCACTGACTTGTCATTAAGCACACTGTCAGGTCCCTGTTCGTATAAGCAATACTGTGCTCTTGTGGCCTATGTAACAGGAGCAGCAGATAAGAGACCCCTGTATTGCGCTAAATTTCCCACATGTCTCATTCTGGGCTAGTCCTATGTTACCAGCTGAAGGACTTTTATTATGACTTAACATTATTATCAATTTTTTCATGTTTTCCATAATATCTTTTCCTCAGAATTTACAAAGGTATCTATTTACTGTGCAATTTCATCACTGGTTAATGTTATGAAAGAATTTCTGAAGCTGAAAAAATACCTCAAATTTAGTCCAGTTTTTTGTTTGCTTTTGCAGGTGCAATGACTAGATTAATATTAATCTCTAACTCTGTCTTTCATGCCCACCTTGTATTGCAAATTGTTTATCAGATGTTCCTTTTTGTTGATAGCAATCAATAAACTTTCCTAAAATTTTTTGCACTGATGTCAAGCAAAAATAACTCCACTAGAGCCAATGCCTCTACAATGGCAGACTGTGGCAATGAAACATGTCTTCTGGTCTTTGCAGTAACATTCAATACGTGGCAGCTGCTTCCCAAATATTCTTCCCAAGAAGGAGAATCACAGTTTAGAATAACATCTAAGATGATAGGCAAAAGTTAAAGAAGGAGATCAAACAGATAATGTGTGAGGCAATTTTGTGTGAGGTTCTTGTAACCAGTGAGAGAAATGGATCCTTCCTAGAATTTTAATACAGACAAAAGGGAGATTTTGGAGCTGAAGCCAAGACATGGAGAAAGTGTTTGGCAGTAGTGAAAAGGCTAGAAAGAGCAGTGAAACTATTGAAAGACAAGGAGAGGTGGGGAGAAACAATATTGTGTGAAACTCTGAAAAAGGCTTATGAAATATATAATTTCTCTGTGAGCTTAATTCCAGCCTTAGCAGATGTATACTCAGCTCTCAGATCTCAGAATTTCCTATGTGAAATGGGGTGATTCACATAATCTACCCGTATCTGAGTTTTCCATCTGTAAAATGAAAAAGAAGGGATGAAAGCCAACGAAATTTAGGTCAGATGAAAGGAAAAATTGTTTCTTGCAAGACATATGTAGTAATCTTAGTAATCCTTCTAATCTACTCAGTAGCTTTAGCTGAAATGCTCTCCTCAGTGTTGCACAACACAGTTTAAAATAGTTGTGAACAGCTGGAAGGAAGCCAGAGAAGGGAAGAAAAAGTGATTCTAGAAATCTAGGAAATATCACCCACAGGAAAGACTGAAAAGAATGTAGTTTTTAAATCTTTAGAAAAGAGGGAATACAAAACTCAGGAGAAATGATATAACTGTACAAATGTATAAAGGTAACTACACCAAAAAAAAAAAAAAGTGTTCTCCATACTGTAGTGGATAGGGCAAGGAATAATGGTATAATATGAAAAGAAAGGAGACCTAGCTCTTAAGATAATATTTCTACTTATATGGTTACTGAACCATAAGAGTAAATTGTATGAGAATGCTGCAAAATCTACACTATGGGAGACCCTTACCTATCAGTTTGACAAATACTGGCCAGAATGACATGGTGTGGAGGCTGCCACTGAGGTCAGTGTGACCCAAGTTAAATATTTATACATTAGAAAATAACATTGCAGTGATGACTCAAGCATTCATGGTCCCACTGTTGCATGCCAAGAGGATGTTTGCAATTATTTCAGTCAGAAAACATCAGTCTACTGAAGTTTCAGTGGACTATAGGAGAAAAGTACCCTTCACCTCATTTAATTTCAATTTAAGTTTTAAATGGAAATTAATTTAATTTTGTTGCAGAAGTACTTCCTTCTTTAATATGTTTTGAATGCACAGCTATTACTGAAAGAGATGCCTCATTAAAATTTGCCTGTTTTGTTTTAGAGTAAAACTCATAAAATTTGCAAGATTTCTTTTAATCAGTTAAGTTGGAAATTAATGTCAGACAGCACTACTTTCTTCCTCATGTTATTAAGGGAATTGGACTATTAATAATTTCTTCACTATTTAAATTTAATCTGGAGGTATCTTCAAATACACTATCAGTGTTTTGAATAAAGGAAAGAAAGCCAGCTTTGAATTTCAAAGGTGAATGTTGTAAATAGTAGGTCATTATGGTAAAGACACTTTTTATTTCCTTTGAGAGATTAGTCTACATGACACACGGATTTTAATTATAAAGCATGGACTGCATAATAGAAAAACAAATTTTGATAAAGTGAATTGCTAACATACTTTTAAACCTCTGTGAAAGGCATAAGGACTCAGCCATATCCTATTTGTACATGTAGGAATAAGAATATCTATGAAAAGAAGCGCAAAGTCAACAGGACCTTGAGAAAATACTGACAGAATAATCTTTCAGAAATAGCTCCTCTTCACTGCGAGGCAGCTCTCTGCTCAGGCTACCTCTTGCTTATTTTCTCCATTTTAATGCTGAGAAGTGTTTCTTTTTGTGTAGTCAGCTACTCTCAATAGAGACAGTGAGTGCTCCCTGGGCTGAGGGTGACGTGCCAGTTGCGTTCAAGGAGGCACTCCCTTCCTGATTGATCCATCATTTGCTATTGCCCTGGGTTTGACTGATATTAGCAGGCACAACTCAGGGTCAGATCTCTTCCGTTTCAAAAATTGTATTACCAAGGAGTTTTATTATCAAAGTTTTCAGTTTCTCTCTTTCTTTAATTCCATTTAATCTGATTTCACACTGCATATTAGTTGCAATAATCAGGGTATCCAAGACTTACATAAAGACCCTCAACAGTTATTGCTTTCCTGTCCTTCTCTCCAGCATGGGGACAAAAGTGTCCTCATGGTGGTGCCTTTTCTCTAAGATCAAGCAGCCATGAGGGAAAACTTGCAGAGGAAAATCATCTTAAAGGTTCCAGAACAGCAAAAAAAGTGAAAGCACAACTAAAGCTAAGACCTTTTAGCAGGCTCAGATTTTTTTTGCTGTTTTGGCTAGCGTTTGTAGCTGTGTCTTTGCGGTTTGGCAAGGAATTGGATGTATTGCCTGATTCTGATGCCTGGAAGCATGGCTGAGCTGATGTCTGTTTGTCTAAACCCTCATTCCCTCGCCAAAGCCAAGAAACCCAAATCCCTTCAGGGTGGCATGTCCATACTGCACACAGGAATTGTCCCAAGCATTTCCAAAAAAGTGTTTGTTGTCATGGCACAAAATCTTGCCTATAAGCTTGCCAATAAATAGACTGAATAATTGTCTGCCAGAGCACAAACCCATACCCAGGTCTCTTTTAATTTACTGGCATAACCTAGACTTTCTATCATGAACTTGTCTGTTATTCCTTTCTTGAAACCTGCTTTGATTGTTTAGATGATGAGCACTTATGACAGCACTTTGTATTTGTGATTTGTAGTTCCTTTACACACTGACATAGTAAATAATGATTTGGAATATAACGATGAGTTATATAACTGGCAAATTTTATTCATTCAGATATCTCCATAATGTCCAGCTTTGTCAGTGCTGCAAATCAAATGATCTGACATCTGTTAGAGGCTAGGATTTAAATACAAAAGAATTGTTTGAGGCAATTGGGGTAATGCTTTGGTAACATGGCAGGCTGCAGAGAAACACAATGAAAGGAACTGAAGATGTGACGAGTCATGGGGATACCTCTGCTGGTCACCAAGAAAACATCTTAGGACTCGTATTAAAAACTGGTTACTCATTTAGTATCCCCAAATATCCATGTTGAAAAATATACTTTTTTCTCTGGGCTAGTATGTCAAATATAATTTTGCATTTCCTATATGTTCCTGCTTGTACTTCCTAAGGTGATGTCTTTTTGAATGTTAGATTTCTACAAAATGTCTGACTGTCCAAGACCTGAAGATAATCCATAAAACACTATGCTTTTCAAAAGAATTTGTCTGACCACAGAACCCCAGCACCTTACAAGTTATGTCTGCTGCCAGTGGCCATACTAATGGGATTCATCTATTTTCTTCTGAGCTTTTAATTTTTAACAGATTTGGGCCAGGAACATCTTATGCAATTCTGGCTTGTTTACACTCAGCTGAAGTATTTGAATTGAGGTACCTTTGAAAGAGAAAATTATGTTCTCTGAAACAACCCTTTGGCTTTTTGAGTAAAACACTACTATAGACAAGCCATCAGCCAGAAATATTTTCTCTCATGCATGTGGAGTGTGACCAACAGATAATTCTGGGCACTTAGACTCTAATGTAGCTATTCATAGACAAACAAGAGAAAAAAGTTAATAAGCTTCTGTACAGAAATTGCTGTTGTTGCAAAACAGAGATTTTAAATGTAAATTTTGCTCCCTCCTGCCTCCATCCTTACACCTCTCAGCAATATATCTGACCTGAGCAAAATGAAGTTCAATCCATTAATTTACATGGCGTTGCACAGAAAAGTATGGAATTATTTATTATTTTCTGACCAGTACTTTTCAGCATTACTTATTATTCACAGCAATAGAAAATCATCCGATTAATATACAGTTACACTGTACCTAACATAGGAAATAAATTGATCGGATGTGTTAACATACTGCTTGTCCCAGCGTCTAACACAGAACATCTACAAATTCCCATGTGTGACTGCCTACCATTCCTTCATGGATCCCTGTGTTCTTCAAAGTATGTCTTTGTAGTATCTTAGGTGTCTAGACCAGACTAATAGTTACCATTAATTACGGCTATTCAGTAAGTTATCATCCCTCAGCTGAGCTACGGTAACCTGCACTGAAAGTGCTCTTGTGTCCTAAAACAAGAAATAATATATATTATCTCACATATGTCATGGCCTAAGAATACATGTACACACAAACATTTACCAGAGCTCTGCTGATGAATGGAAACTCATTAAATAGCTTTAATTTGGTCATCACTCTAAGCCTAGTTTCTATCTCATTTTTATGTTTGTGAGACAGAAGCATTTTGTGTCTTGTGGTTAATAGGATGATCGTTCATCAACACAGGACCTCTCAGGTACATAATAGGTTCTGTGTTACAGGTTCTGTGTTACAAGGATGAACCTCCCCGAAACACCAGTGAGATTTTCACTTCCTGAAACTAAAAGCAATTTTACCTTAAATCATTAACTCTTGACCAAAGATGTGAGGACTGTGAGAAGGAACTTAGGTGGAAGGAAGAAGAAGATATGAATATAAGACACTTCAAAAAGCTGTGAGTCAGTAGGTAACCTTATTATATGATATCCAAAGAAGGTGAAAGAATTTGCTGACCTGAAAATGAACATAAAAGAGTGAAGATTAATAATACACAGTTGAACAAAAGAGAAATGCCTATAATGTCTTTAATTTGTAACTATGAATGAAACCAAATAAGACTCTCATTTCTCTTGACAAAGGCATGAGTCTGTATTTATATCACTTATTATTAGCCTCTTTATTTGCGTAGTACGAGGCAATTTGCATTAAGAGCCTATTTTTCCCTCTTCTATTTTGTTTGTTTTTCAAATGAATTTATGTTCGCGGTGGGAGGCAGCATGTGAAGCCCTGGATTTAGCCACAGAGAATAACAAGCAGTCGGCAAATTTCCTTTTCAGTCCCATGCTGATTTGCCAGAAGAGAAAAGATCATTTAGTCACTGTGCACATTCAGCTCTCATAATCTGTGGTCCCAATGGGGGGGGTCAGTAAAATGTTAGCAGGATTTCCATTTAGTGCTAAACATGCTGCTGATTTTTTGGGGGGTGTTGTGGATCTTCGGGTTTAATTCTCAATTCAAAAGCCCCACTACTGCCACGCTCTTTGCAGGCTACCTCACTGATTTGTATCTGCTTGACTTGCTATCTTCTCCTGGTCCTTTAATATTTCTGTCTCTTGGGAAACCACCAAGGTGGGTATGGCTCTACCTATGTCTTCAAAGTGCCAATCTTATTGTAAGATCTCTTTTAGGCAAAAAAACTCAAATATTCTTCATTAATCATACTTACAAATTGCCTTTACCAGAGTAAAATTATCAATAAGATTTAGCCCCTGCTTAACTACTTTGTACTGTCACAAGTCTGTATTTGTGTTGCTCTCAGTCTCAGCAGATGTGTCTAGCAAGTATCGTTTATTCACAGTCTCAACAGAAGATGTGTCTATCAGGTTGCTTTAACAGCAGTGATCGCATCTGATTCACTTCTTTACCTTTGTACAGATGTAATTTTCTGACTCTCATTATTTTTTTAGTTAGCATTAGTTTGCTCAAGAAGGTGATCTGGTACAACGGAACATGCACCTGCAGAGCCTGGGACACTGATTACCTGCTGTATAATCCTGATCTGTTCAGTAGAGCCATAACTTTTGTAGGTTGGTAGTATTTCCTGATGCAATTTTCCTTTAGCGTACTCCAATCCACAACTGATTATTCTTTGCAAATGAGATGATAGCTCAGATTGGGCAGACAAGTTATGGGCATGATGTGGTATTAAATGTACTTGGTATTATTGTCACACAATAAGGCATGTTAATGCTCCTCCCAAACTGCACATCTTCACACAAACTACCTATGGGTCAAAACAGTGCCTGAGATGAACGATTTAAACACACATATATTCAGGTTACAATGTCAGGAATATTCCTAGGCATCATTTAATTCCTTTGCATAGGTGTTAATAAAGTGTCTACCAGCTGTAGGAAACTCCAGACTTTTGGCAATCAAGTAATTTGCAAAAAAATAATATGTCCAAATACTCAAGTACATTTGGGATCCAAGTTTTCTCAACTTCTGATCAAAGCCTCTGACTACTGAGCTATTCAACAAATGAAGACTGCCTGTGGTTGTCTTCAAATAGATGGCCTCTCTAAATTAAGTATAGTGGATCCCAATTAGAGGGTAACACCTTCCTCCAGCCCAGAAAAAGGCCAGCCCAAGACATACACTTGTTCAACCACCCGATTTTAGGCACTTTCCTAAAGACTTTCCATAGTCATAGGGGTCACACAGCCAGTATGGGACACAAATCTTCACCTAGAAGCGTGATGTCCCATTGACTCTTGGGAGAGAGCCCAGGGTGACTAATTTCCTCAGTTAACATCCCAGTTAAATATTAAAACTCAGATGTAATGATTCCTTCTTTTATGAATCAGGGTCACAGGAAAAAAACCACTCATATAAATTCAAACAAATCAGGATCAAAGTGGTATATTGATTGATTAACAACACAAAATTAACAGGCAGTCAGTATCTGGCATCAATATCAGCAATACAGGAGATAAACCACAATCCTATTCACTTACAGAATGTTAATGAGTATCTATAAATTTCCAAACACTGGGAAAGCCTCTTTGCGGTCACATCTGCAAGCTAAAGTGGGGTCCCTACATGCTGCATTCCGCAAGCTGGGGCACACTGCTCCGTCTTTAATTCCTCTTTTCAAGCAGATGACTCCTTTTTTCAAAAGCGTCTTCATAATTCCCTGGTTTAATTTCTGTTCAATCTGTCTGATGGTTGTCTTCCCTTTTAGGGTTAGCTGTTCAGGAGCAAAAACTTTAGACAATTTTGGGTGTCACAGAATCACAGAACGGTCAGGGTTGGAAGGGACCTCTGGAGATCATCTAGTCCAACCCCCCTGCCACAGCAGGGTCACCTACAGCAGTTGCACAGGACGGTGTCCAGGCAGGTCTCAAATGTCTCCAGAGTGGGAGACTCCACGACCTCTAGGGCAGCCTGTTCCAGTGCTCTGCCACCCTCAAAGTAAAGTTTCTCCTCATGTTAAGATAGAACTTGCTATGCTCAAGTTCGTGCCCGTTACCTCTTGTCCTGTTCATACACATTCCTGTCCTACCAGCTTTTGCTTTCTTGGCCACATCACTAAGTAGGTGAGCAGGTGAATTCCCCCACTGTCCTTGTGTAATCCATTTGCTGGTGTGGCTCATTGGGGTCATGCTTCTGAAAAAAATTACCCACGCAGTAGTGTTTGCAAATGGCATTTTTCACATTAGCGTAAGAAATCCAACAGCAAAATAGATGCTCTATGTACAAGATGCTAATTTTGGATCTTGGTCATATATTGTTTACACACTTGGTCCATGACAGAATAAGAAAAAATATCTTGACTATTTTCAGTGAAATAACTGAAAAAAGAAAGTCAAGGTCCTTGACAGGTTTATTGCTGTTGCATATATTTTTCACTGTATCAAAATGGAACACTTTTTCTTTAGTTTTTTCTGAGTAAAATATAAAAATTACTATATAAAGATATTTTATTTTAGACACATGCTTTATTATCTAATTTCCAGACAATGCTTGCCATGGATAATTATGTGGTCTATTCTTAAATTACATTAAGACAAGCAATTTATACTTCCAGTTCTTATTTTAAGTTAAATGTGGATATATGCATGCATGTGCTTCTACATGAATGTGTGGGTACACATATAAATAAGAGAATCCTATTCAGAGGATGTGATCCATCCCCCACCCCACCCCCCCAAAAACAAAGCCACCACAAACTACTGCGTCTTTCTTCAAAGATGTGGACGAGTATGAATTTGAGGTACAACATAAAGTAGATGACATTGCTGGAGGAAAAGAAATAAATAATAAGCAGGTACAAACAGAATATCAGAAGTGACTATCGGGCAACAACGCTGTCTGCTTTAAAGTGCCTGAAGTCCCTGTCAGTTTAGAAGAAAACAAATGAAACTACCCATTTACCTGGTTCTCCAGCGCAAACTCTAAACGACTTCACCCTGCTTTAGTTCCTCAGGCAAAAACAGAAAATGTCAAGACTGAAGAAGAAGATGTGCTGAGACTCATGACCAGAAGCTTTTCAAGCCGGAAGGCAGAAAAGGATCCCTTTGTGGTTGAAGAAGCAGAATAAATTGCACATGCCTCAGCCTTGAGAGCTTTGGGTTTGTTTGTTTCTGAATTCAAGAGGGTCTAAACACACAAAAAAAACAAGTTTTGTTTGTTCTCATTTTGTTGTTTGCTGTTTGAAAACAAAAATGAAACCATTTTCATTAATCTAAATGGTCAGGTTTTGCTGGCTTTGTGATTTGTTTACCAGAACCTGGGGTAACGATTCAGTGTTTGGGATCAAGGTTTGTCTCCAAATCTCTAACAAATAAGATTTTTCTACCTCTTATATGCAAAACCCTAAAGGGAGGGAATTTTTTTATTATTACTATTATTATTTTGCATGCTCCAAATTATAAACTGTGTAAGTCCTTAGTCTGCAAAGGCCCAAAGCAAGCTGAAATTGAGATCACTGAAACCCCATATGGGATAGAAACTCAGTCCCTTTGCTGTGCCTGAAATACAGATGAGTTTACAGCCTGTGGCACAGAGTATTTCTGACCACTATGCTCCTCTTTTGCCGGTGGATGTGACAGCCAATAATTCAGACATAACGCAGGTATAATGTCAAATTTGTAACTAGTATGCAAATTGACGTTATTAATTGTGTTATATTCAAGTACCCACTCATTCCTTCTAAAACAATTGGCTAGTTAGTAACAGCCATTAAGTTAAGCCATAAGCAGTCTGGCAGCTTGGAGATTCTCAGTTTTGGGCAGAGTTTTCCTGAGAGGTGAGGTGGAAGGATGAGACACCTCTCACGCCCCTTCACCCCTTGCTTTTCTTGTTCATACAGGATGCATTTGCGAGGCAATGGAGAAGTTTCATGTCTACCACAAATACCCGAGTGTTAGAGTTTAACTATTAGATTTTAACACTGTTATTCAATTTCCCCTTATTAGTTGTATCCCAAAGATACAGCCAAGTGAGTGTGTGATTTAGATGAATATACAGGAGTGGTTTGGGCCACTGAATAATCATTGGAGAGGCCAGTCAGCTATTGTACTTTTTTTTTCCAAACCTACTGGTATAGACAGACTGTTTTCCATTTCTGGAAACAGCAACTGTTCCCAGAACCAGTACATCTTGTTCAGCTGCAGACCCACCAATAGCATGCATGTCTTCTGGTAGGCAGGGATGGTCCTGTGAGGATGAATTTGGTAGTCCTTCAGTCTTGTCAAATGGAAAGCTAGCTGGGATAGCAAATGTCCCAGAGCAAAAGGCATCTTAAGCAACATCTCCCTACAGAACTGATGAATCTTCATTTCACTGAGTCACAACAATGAATTTTCATCTGGTTAAAAGTAATTTGTTTTCTGGGGTTTAAATTGCCTATCATTATTCGTTCGCTAGGGTATGGTGAGAAGGCTGCAGTCAGATGTCAAACTACAAAGCCAATTTAGAAGAAAACTAGGGGCTGGTGATGCACATCTCAAAGTCTGCTGCTGGTGGGCAGCTGAAGGATTATTGTTTCAGGCAAGAGATCAGTAAAAGGTTTGAGATTATTTGCCTGGTGGTAGCAGTAATTATACCGATAGGACTGCAGTGACTCATAATCATGGCAGTAAGCCAGACCCTCTTAACACTCTGCAGGGAGTCTAAAGGTCACCCAGTTTTCAATTAATTGGTTTCTGGGGGCTGACACTTTTTTGTGGCTTCCCTGAAATGTTAGAAGGGCTTACTTTCCTGCTTTTGCTACCTTTCTTTTTTATTATGTTATCTGTTTGGGGGTTTTTTTAAATCAAGATGCACCCCTCCTCTGTATTGTACCTGGTTTTCCCTTTCAATAGGAGCAAAAAGGCTATATTTGAACGTCCTTATCTATACACAGATGTACTTTATCTTTCATGCTCAAAAATCCTAAATAGCAATATTGATTTAAATGTCTCTTTCTGATACATCTTGATAAGACGAAGTGCTTGCATATTTCTTGACAAGGTGATGCCGGAAGCAGACACTGAGTCTAAATGCAGCACTGGGGGACATCATTCTTCTGCTTTTCATGGATTTCAGATTATTCAGAAAAGCAGAGTAATCAGCGCCTTGCATTTCTTCCAGATGGGAATCTGAAGAAATAAAATTACTTTACTGAGGGCTGGAGAAGGGGGTGATTTCCCATGCAGCTTGACCCATTTGAAAGTCATGTTTTGTGTCTAAATCATGCTCCATGGTATGACACATATCTCTGTCCATAGTGTCTAGAATAAGCTATAATAAATTGTTTTTAAACACTTACCTTTTCTATTACTGAAAGTAGGTGTGAAAGCCATCCACAATAAGCCAAGTAAGCAAGTGTATTTGAACCCTGGCTTCATAGATCCAAAGCAAACAACAAAAAACATTGTTGAGAAACTATAATTAGACAATAAGAAACATTGTTGAGCAACTGTAATCCACTAAAGACTGCTGGCTACTACAGCTGAAATAGGGAGTGAATTGAATTTCTGTTGAAACAGACTTTCCTAAATATTGGTAATTTTTATTTTGTTTCTTTTGATATGAGACAATTCTGAATTATTTTTTTTTAAAGAAATGTCACTTCTTTAATTCTATTGAATCCAAAGTCTTTGATGTGTGTACTCTATGTTCTAATGAGTCAAATATGCCTTTTTTAATGAACAGCCATAAAGGACAGAAGCAGCAGTCTGATCATTACATAGAATACTGTTTCTTGGACTCTGCACAAATAGAGATGAACAATATGAATCGAAATGTATTTTATTATTACTAAAAGCTAAACATTCGACCTTGTGTCCTGTGAACCTTTCATGATCAAGTGTGAAACTCCAGTGATTGATCACATCCATCAATTAACACTAAGCTCAGACTCAGAGAGTTATGTGTTTGACCCACCAAGGGAGATGCAAGACAGACAGGCACAGTTTGTTTCATAAGCATTTCCAGGGATGCCATTTACACTTTTCCAATGCTTCTATTTTCTCCATGCTGGTGGGATAGCAGTGCCTGTAGACCAAGCGTTCTCCAAACTGAGCCACTCTGTTAATCCATACACAAATTCTCCCCAGCCAAAATAATCACTATGATGAAACCACTGTTAATATAGTTCCTCAAGCTTCATTTCGGAGAGTGGCAAAATGCAGCATTCGTAAATGTGTAAGTGTCCCTCCCTGCACTTGTCAAACCATTAAGAGGAGTGGCTACAATTGAATGAAACCTCTCACCACTCCATCCTGAGATCTCACCTCTTCATCAAACCTGGTTGAGAAAACTAACATCCAGTTCAATTAAAATAAAAATCGTTGCTTCCCTCTTACACACTAATCTGCTAAGGCACTAAGAGGATTTAAGAGGATGTGAAGTAAATGGATTTTTATACTCTCACTGGAACAGCTCTAGTTGAATTTCAAATTCTTTAAAGCTTGAATTCCAGTGTAATGTGATCATTGTTTTTAGTACTTCAGGGAAATATTAAGAGAGGAGTTCTCCCCAAATTTTAATCTAATAATAATAGAAATAATATCCAAGAATCAATACTGTTCTTATTAGATTAACCTTAATTTGCTACGGTTGTGCTTCCCAGGGATCTGAATGCGCAGATGGTTTCACATTTTCCTGTTTATTTAGGGAGAAGGCTTTGTTTCTCCTCTTTGTACACATGGCCGTTAATCCAGCCCCCGAATGAAATCATTCCATTTCCAACGTTATAATACAGCAATTGAGAAAGAGAGAGAAAAGCAAGGGGAACAAAATAAAAAGATTACAGTCTTTGGCAGGAATAACAGAATTGCTGAAGTTTTAATGGGAGAAAATATGAAACTTATGAAATGCTTTCCATGACAGTAATAATGGAGAGGAGATGTCCAATCTTCACAGTTTTTGCTTTTAGAGCAAAATATACCATTATGTTACCTTCTCTGTGTAGAGCATATTGTACCATTTAGGTCAATTAAGTGGAAGTATTAAAGGATATTGCAACTGTAGTTGGCCTATCAAAATGAAGATAAAGCCTGAGGCCACTGATGTTGTGAGTGTACATTTGTCACTGTGTAGTCACCTGTTAAAATAGTTATTGTACACTTCTTGGACTCAGTGAGTGTCCCTAACTGTTTGGCCAAGGAGTTCTGGTTTATCCAGATTAGCTCCAAATAAAATGATTTAATTTTTCTGAACTTCTTTGAGGGTGAAGTTAATCTGTCAATCTTCAAATAGCTGGTTTCCAATTTAGGTTCATTTTCTGTTTGCTCTATGACAACCATGAGAACAGCCTGTTTCACGTATTTTGGGGCTCCAGCTTTGCACTGAAAGGAGGAAGTCAGATATAAGTAACAATATACAGCAAGAAAGACCAGATTTCAGGTGCTTCAGTGATAAGCTATTCCTATAGACAAAGGCAGGCAGGTAGATAGTTGCATAAATATTTTTAAATATCTCGGATGTGTTCTGAACAGGGAAGTATTTCTGCAGGAAAATATCTCAGCATGGGTCTACTGTTGTAATAAGCAAACCATAGAATATACATAGTACGATGAGGCAGAAAAACAAAGTGATTGAATACAACATTTTAAATTCAAGAGAATAGGATTTGTTTCTGCATGTGGTCCACTTGTAATATCATAGCAATGCCACTTAGCTCTTAAAGAGCTGTTTTCATCAGAACATCTCAAAGCACATTATAAAAAGGTGTGACATCCCTTTCTGTAAAATTGAAATAAGATAAGACTTGTACAAGGGTACTCAGCAGTCTCCTCGATCAGGCAATAATACAATCCACTTCCTGAAAATTTTCAGTGTTCTTGCCATTTGGCAAGGCTGCTTCTCTCTTTTACCTACTCAAAAATCAGGCAAGAACTAGTTCAGTGAAATGACTATAATTACACATCTGAAAAACAGCGTGAGAAAAAAATGCGGTCTTCTACCCTTAAAAGCATAAGCCTTCTGCTCTGCACACTAAAATGGCTCAAAGAGCACGGGGGTACTGTGGGTGCCCTACTGACTCTTCCTAGAGTTTCCCATAAATAAAAGCTCATATGGACAGTCAAAAGGACTTTTAAAAGAGTTTCCTAGTGGAGCAGATTATGCTCCTGCAATCCCACTGACATGTCTTGTGCTTGCTCCAACTTCCTAACTTCTTTGTCAGTTGAAACTGACCCAGTTGGAAATAGGATGACAATTCCTGCCTGCCAACAGTGTACAACACCACCATACAGTCACTTCCCAGTTAGAGGTGCACAAAGTGACTCCAAGAAAGTCAATGGGTCTATATGGAGAGTACACAGTCTGCGGAGGTAACAGATTGGGTCTGAAAACTAGTATAGTGCTTCACTGGGCCTGAGCTCATTAGCTCTGCCTTTCAGCTTCCACTTTTAGTGATTTCACTTTTAGAGATTTCACTTTTAGAAAGAGTTCACCCTGTGTTCTCTGAAGCAGCTTGTTAATGTACTCCTCCAGTTAGTATAAACACTGAGCCTGAAACACAGATTAAATTCCTGGTCTTAGGTGCTTTGGGGTTACATAGGATGTAGAGCAAACATTATAGTCCCTGTTGTCAGACCTTGCTAAGTCCCATGTGACTTTTTGTAGGGAGATGCTGCAAGATTTTTCTCAGAGGTCAATGAATTAATTGAAGCTATAGGCTAATAATAATGTGAATTTGGTGTACAAGTTGGGGGCTTCACCTGCCAAGCTTGAACTCCTACACTTACTCACTCAGGCCTTGTTTTTCAGATGTTTAAGTATAAGTGTATACAGGTAGTTTGAACTAGAAAGTGTAGATTAGGGTCCATACTTGAAAAAAGAGAAATTTATTCTACCATGTAAATCCAATAGCTCCATAATTTATGCCTTATGACGTTTAGTTAACTTCACTTTAAGCAAACTACTTACTTCACTGTAAAAGAGTTTGATAGCTGACAGACTGAAAAAAGGCAGACTGCATTTTTCTGTGAAGTTAGTGTCCCCAGTTGTATTGCTTAGCTGGATCACTTGATTCTCCTTAAAGCTAAAACATACATTAAGATCAGAGCCTAACAATCACAGACACTAACCAGTAAACCTTTCTGATCAGAACTGGAGTCTTGCATTTCTCTCTCAGCATTTAGGATACTGCCCCGCAATTCTCTTTCTCTTAAATTGCATTTGTCTCACAGGTCGGAGGAGTTTATGTATGCAAAAAGAAGGGAACAGATGACATGGGATGTGCAGGGCATGATGCTGTAGAGCTTTCAAAATGAAAGGTTTGGAAATTCTGCTGCGTGGAAATCAGGTAAAAGCATTTCCAGGTATCTTTTCACAGCCCTTTTCTCGAGAGAGGTCAGGAAATCTACAATATGGGAGGAAAGGAAGAAAGGGGTGGTGGATTTTATTTCATGGTGTAAATATATGGCTCTGTCTTCCACATCAGATTTCATCACCTTCTTAAAGGAAAGAAAAAAAATAAGAGGCAAATGAAAAAGATGGGCAGAAATGTAATGTGCCATTAAAAAAAAAGAAAAAAAAGAAAGTATTGAGTTTAGCCTGGTGTATACAATGTGAGTTCTTATACCTGATTTCTTACCACTTGGCTGAGTTACACTGTAAATTTCTCTCAACGGGCACTATGTTTCCGCATGTATTTGCAAGGCTTTCTATTCACTTATGGTGCTCTGGCAATAATAAACTACTTCATAGAACAGCAGGAAACTCTTCAATATGTCTTACAGAAATGCATGCTGGTTCCTGTGTTTTATCTAGCCAAAGAAATCCAGATGATTATGCAAACTGCCTCAATAAACCTACTTCTGGGAAATGACCAAAACCTGTGGTGCAAAACAGATATCACTTTGGTGACGGTGCAGACAACTGCATTCAGGGCAAGGGCCAATGTTTTTGGGTGAACCCAGGTGAAAGAGGTGCCCACTTAACTTTTTCTTTATTTAAATTTGCACTGTAGATAGCTGTTAAGTTCAGGAAAGGCAAAGCTGTCACTTGTGATGTAAATAGGAGTTTGTGAACTTCCTCACCACACTGTCGTGATAGCAGTAAAAATTAGGGAGGTGCAATCCATGGGAAGTAGGGGGGTTTCCTTACTGCTGCTAGGCAGCCAAATAACACCTGCTGGAAGATGTGTGACATAAAGCTGGCTTTCAGTGTCAGTGTGAAAGGAGATCCATGGCAACCTCTATTTCCCTGCCTGAGGAGCTGCTTTGGGAGATGCTGAAGTTCAGAAACGCTCCTCTGGTCACAGCTTTTCCCCTACCTGCCATGGGGTGATAATTAATGTCCAGGTTGATCACAGAATTGTGCATTTATACCCAAGCAATAAGGGCATTCCTTGGGTGAGGAAGCCTTCAATATAAGTTTCAGATCTAACAACCAGTTACAAGCTCTACAAAATAAATGCCCCCCCCCCCTCCCTAATTAGTGTGGTCCTTGTGCTTTATGAAGATTTCGTTGATTTTTACACGTTTTGACTGACTTAAGAGATTGGGTCTTATAGTGAATTTTGAAACAGTGAACCCAAGATAGTGAATTTCAGTTGTACCTTTATACAGCTAAATAATTTCACCCATGAAATTGCAGATGTCTGCAATTTGTAACATTTGTTCAGAGATTTTTCTTTGACCTGTATCTTGGAAATAGGTTCTTAAGTTATATTTTCAGTGCATAAGCATTTTCTGGGAGCTGCCTGTAGTGTTGCCCATTACCCTCTCCGCTTATAAGCTTGTCAGCAAGGGAGAGGCACAGACGTTGTTCCTCATTCTTGATCATCTCTTCTAGAGGTTGGTGAGTGGGACGTAATCCTGTTTTTTTTCTAATATTCAGGTCTACAGCCTGTTTACTAAGTTCTGGAGGTAAAGTAAACCAAGCATAACTTCATTTCTTTGGCAAAAAGTAACATTATAAATTGATTTAATATTACAAACATTATTATCTGACACAAGCCTTAGAATTTCCTTCCTGTAAATTTAATACAAGATGAAAAACTTGCAGATTAATTACAACATGCAAAGCACATAGTCCAAGTCAGCAGGTAACCTACAACTTATATAAAGATTAACGACATGCCCCTTATATCATCCTATGGAACAGTTTTCATGTTTTTCCCTGGACAGTTAACGAAAAAATACCAAAGACAGACAGGAATATTTCAATCTGATTCCTTATATCCCTCAAAATTAATAATTTAAATCTAATTATGAGTCTATTTACTAAAATTATCTATGACTGACAAGAGATAGCAAGCCATTCATCTCCTAGGAGATGCAGTTCAGTTTCTGTACATGTCTCAGTATTTCTATCTGGCACTATTGATTATCTCTCAGGAAACACAAGCACAGTATGTTTCCTACCCAGTATCACTTCATTGATCCCTCTCCACTGATTGCGGTCACAAGCTCAGAGTATGCTTGCGAGCAATAAGCAGAGTGAAATTCTTCCTCTCTGACAGACCACCTGTGTTTTTGTTGGGTTTTTTTGTTGGTTAGGTTTTTTGCTGGTTTGTTTTTGTTTTTTTTTTTTTTTTTTTTGTGTGTGTGTCAGAAAATAAGCCTGTGCACAGGGAATAACATAGACCTGGTTTAACTGTGTGGCCCCAGCTACGACACATGGTGCAGGGGGCTATAATGATATGGAAGAGCAGGGTATGAGCCCTCGATTCCTCCCTCCCACTCCTGACTAAATTCAGGTATTTTTAGACCAGTGCCAGGATATTTGCATAAATCTGATTGTGAACAGGAAGACAGTTCTGGCTCCAGAGAGCTGGCAGGCTGCTCTGTCTTTGGCTCAGTCCATTTAGGAAGCAGGCAGCTGAGATACCAGCTGTGTCTTCTCTGTGAACCTTCTGTAGATTCTGCTAGAGTGACTTGGAAGAAGAAAGTCTGCAGATGATAAATATGGCTAATATTGTTGCCAAGATTTGGTTAAAGGGAACATGTGTTGGGGGGGGAGAACAAATGTAGAGGAGGTAACTTTTGCTGATGGTCTTTATTTCATTACCTGAAGTCATTAGTGGGCCTAACACAACTTTTAAGAGGGAGGATTGTGCCAGCTGCCTCATTAATTCCAGCTTCATGGAGCAGTCTAGTCCTTGCAGCACTCATCCATGAGTGTGGGCAGAAGCAGACTGAGGTCCCAGTCCCTGTTGCTAGGAATTATGCATTTTACACAAAATCACAACTGGGAAAAAACCATAAACACCCCTTGGAAGTGGAGCTGAAGCCTCCCTGTCTTCCCAGAGGACATCCTCAGACTTACTGCTAGAGCTGCCCTTGTTTTCATGTTCTCTTTCCAGCCCAGTGAATTCTGAATTCTTTCCCTGCACACTGCAAGGCTTTTCATCTGGCACTGCTGATGCATCCTGCCCTCCATCCAAGCAGCTTGAATCCGTTGGCTAAGCAACCTGCCAAAAACACAAGAGGAGGGGAGTTAAGATCTGTTAAGCGGAGGAGAGAACTGAATACAGATCTTCCAAAGTTCTGCTGGCTGTTAATCTGCTGCATGAAAGAATCCCCATCATGTCAATGAGTTAGCCCTGGAAAAGCAGCCACTGCTACATTTTCTGGGGCACATGGGGACTGATAAGCACAGTTTGTACATGGCCTTGCAATAGTTGTGAGTTCCTTGAGTAACTTGGACAGCAGAAAGGCTCCTTTGTAAACTCTGCATAGGCTTGGGCATGAGTCAGGTGCTGGGCTGCTCACTCCTTTCAGAAGTGAGTGAATAAATAGAAAAGTTATGCTTAAAATACAAAATACACTGGAATGTAGCCTGAGATAGAGTGGTACTTTTCAAGATTGAAAATTTAAAATTATGGACCAAAGTCCAGTTTGAATCTCATTTTTGGGGTTGAGGTCCTTTGAGTCATATGTCAGATGCCTTGCTCAGTGTCTCACAGATAAAAATGAATCCAGGAGCAAACTGAATTATAGCCACTGAATCACAAAGTCTCAGATGTAACCTCTTGTTGTGTTTTGGGGTTTTTTTCCCCTTACACTGTCTTGTGCTTAACATTACTGAAGATAATTAATCATTTATTGAAGCAGTGAGAGCAGAAGACTGTTCATTTTTGTTACAGTAAAAGAGAAAAGACCCTCCAATTTTTTTCTATGGAAGAGAGCTATTCTCACTACTCCTCTCCTCATCAGAAATAACCACATGTGCTGGTGTCTTATACTGAGGGGTAAAACAGATATACATGCTGTCTGTAAAGATAAACAGGTTTTCTGTTTCTGTCCTGTTTCTGTGCTGTTGCGTATGTGCCACTACTTTCTTACTTTAGCAGGTGACACGCTACTTCAACAGTGAGAAGGTGCAGTTGGAAATAAGCACTAGACATAGTAGGGAGTACTACATTAATTTACCTGTGATTAAACATAAGGTTGAATGCAAAATCATGGTAATAAAAGCACAAATTCATAATCTTGACACCTATGAGAAGGATGCTGCCTAGACATTGCTGCAACAAGGGGGTAAAGGTGTCTAGATGACAGAACATCTAGGTGAACAGCATTTGCCAGACAAGGAAATTAATATATGAGTATAAATACTTTAATAGTCACATGAACAGGCTCTCTGGAGTCAGCCAGCTTCTGAATTCCATCTGCTTCATTCATTACTGTATCTGAAATCACAGTGAAGTCTCTAGTTTATGATTACAGCATACCAGGACTCTGGTTTTGGTATCACTGTTGAACTACCCGTATGAGAAAAGGGAATTGCCCCATAAAAGGGAATTGCACCACCTCTTATTAAAAAAAAAAAAAAAAAAGATAAGGGATAGGCTTAATTCAAAGCTTTGGATTCAAATTTGGCAGTGTAGATAATGCAGAAGGATTGAACTACAGAATTTCAGACCTAAAAGCCGCAAAGTAGCTTCTATTTAATTTTTCTCCCCTTTATCGTGAGTGTATTAGACCTGTAATCTTTAGGACAGGTGAGCTGTGATGGCAAAACCACTTTTTCTAAACTTTGTCCTAGCACATGTCAGGCTGAAACGTTGAAATCTTGACATTTCCTCCCTTCCCCCTCCTCCCCCCCCATTTTTTTTCTGTGAATTTGATTGAAGTGCTTCGTTTTGTAGATTACGGTTAACATGCTGACATTTTCTGAAGGAAATGCATTTGATAATATCCGTACTCCAAGGCCACTTAAGTTCGTTTGTGAATTTTTTGTGTGCGTGAGGCTTTCCATTGCCTTTGCTACCTGTTGTTAGAAGTAGCCTCATAATGGCAAGCAGAGCAGTCAAAATGAAACACCACAAAGCACAGACAGAGTCATTTGCTATGTTCCACTTACAGCAGTGCTGTCATGTAAAAATCTTGAGCTGTTCCCATTTTTGCAGATTCCTAAATATTCTAAAATGCCTTCTGGATAAAATGGGCAGTGGTATGCAAAACCAGAGAGAACTTGTGGCAGAAATGCTAGAAACCAACAGGATGGGAAACCACCAAGTCTAGCCAGGCACAAGGCATAAGCAAAGTAGGAATTATCTGTAGCTCTCAGAGATTTTAATGTCTTTTCTTTCTGTAATTCAAAATGTTGAACATCCTCACAAAAATTTTAACAAAGTACAACTTTTTCCAAAAATTATGACAAAAAAAAAAAAAAAGAGAGATGATGGCAACAGTGTTCCCTTTTGTCCAGCAACCTGAGAAAGTGTGTGCAACAGGTTCAGGTCTCCCCAGTGTCTGAGGGACTTTGAGAACTAACACTAGTTAAACACTCAAAATGCTAGGACATTCTGTGAAGACAGTTCCTCCTCTTGATATTGTTCCTCTTTTGAGGCATGATTAAAAATTAATTGAGCTGAAAGGCAAGAAAATTATGATTCTATAGGTAAGTGATTAGGCAACTTGCTCTTTCTGCTCCAGTGAATACTTCATACAAAATTATGTAAATATTCATTAGAATGTCAGGAACTCATGTCTCCCCTGCCACATGAATACCCTAATCACTAGGATCATAGAGTCTTTTGCCCAATGAATATTTAGTTGTTCTGTAAAGTCTAGCAGTTTCAGCACGAGGCTTAAGAGACTCTCTTCTTAAATATCTAAAACATAGGTTTTGAAATATTTGATGTTTGGGTTTTAACCCTGACCGGCAAAGCATGGAATGAAAGCCGGATATCCCACAACCAGGGACACCACTAATATACTGAATTAAAGGAAGAACTACAGCCTCTGTCCACAATGGTATTTGTGCCAATCCATCTTGGTGAATTGAGAAAAATCTCCTGCATTGTGCCCAGATAGGCAGGGGAAATATTCCTGGACCAGAACTCAGCATAGGATTCCCAGGCTATGTTGAAGTACTGTGGTCACTGTAGCATGAGTAGCTGTCAAAGCAAATGTGTAAGAGGTTATAATACAAATAGACATAATGAACACTAATAAATTACCAGGACCAGATGGTATTACATTTAGAGTTCTATGGAAACTTGCAGATGAAATAAATGCATTACTAATAGTAGTACATAACCTCTTACTTAAAACTTCGTAATGTCTGATGATAAAAAGAGGGGGGATGAGATACCAGTGGTTAGAAAGTTTTCAGATGTGCTCAGGGACTAACAGTCTTTACAACTGAAGGTCTCACTGGGAAAATTAATAGCAATACTAAGAAAGTATAGAATTAGTAGATGCTTGGATATTTATTCATTTTTTTTAGAGGGGTCATCATGGCTTCAGTAGAAGGCATTACTTGAAGAGGTGTCGTGGTTTAGGCCAAATCGGCTAATGGGGACATGGGGAACCCCACATGGGACCGACAGATGCTCCCCTCTACCCCTCTTCAAAAAGAGAGGCAGAGGAAGGAAAAAGAGACTTATGAGTTTAGAAGGAACTAAATTACTTGAATGAAATATTAATAATAAAATAAAAGGAAATAATGAAATCTACACAAAACCGTATCAAGCTCCCAGGATGACAATCACATCACCTGCTGGCATTGGGGAAGTCCCAGACTGGACTGAGTGATGGACGGGAAATGGATTCCGGATCTGGATTCAAGATCAAGATCAAAGGCAGACGAACAGACAGAGTACTCCTCGGACGCCGGCCATTGAAGAAAGAGAGAGAGAGAGAGAGCTGACCCTTTGATCCCTCAGCTTTTATACTGAGCATGAGGCAGATGGGATGGAATACCCCATTGGTCAGTTTTGGGTCACCTGTCCTGTCTGCTCCCCACTGCGTTTTTCCGCTTCCAACCCTCCAACGGGGCAAGTAACGAAGTTCACTGACCTTGGGTGTTATAGCAATAAGTATAAGCAAGAGTGTCTCTGCATGCCATACCTTGGCATCAACTATAAACATAGGTCTTATCACTCTGAGAGAGAGAACAGTGTCTGCACAATATGCTGTTAATTTCAGTAGTTAGAAGAGGCCCAGCTAAGAAGCAAAGTTACTGAACAAAATTGGTCCTGTTTTACATCAAACAAGGACAAGAGGTCAGGAAACATACGGGTTAAAGTGGTAGGAACTACACAGCCTGTTTTAATTTCTAAGAAATTTTAACAAAGGATTCCACTTAGACTTTAAGGACATTGAGTATCATGGAATGAGAGGGAAGACCCTAACATGCATTAATCTTTGGTTAAAAGACAGGAAATCAAGGATAACAGTAAAAGGTCATTTCTTGCCATGCAGGATGGTCATGAGAGCAGTTGTGCAAGGGTCTGTCTTGGAATTCATTCTGTTTAACATATTAAGAAATGACCTAAAGGAGGGGGATGATCTGTATGGTGATAATATGACGTGAATGATAATGATCCAACATTGTATGAGGCATTTAGGAAAAGGACAGACTGTGAAGAATATCAGAAGGACCTAAGAGGCCAGAGTATCTAGGCCATGAACGTCAAAGGAAATTCAACACAGATAAATATAAAATGATATAATGGGGAGAAACAGTCTCAGAGTGACACACACGGTGAGTTAGCCTTGGCTTACAGCCAAACTCCCACCCTGCTACTTGCTCACTCCTCCTCCTCAGTGGATCAGAGGAAAAAAAAGGATGAGAAAGCTTGTGAGTTGAGATAAATACAGGGAGATTGTTATCCAATTACCATCATGGGAAAAACAGTCTTGACTTGGGGGAAATTAATTTAATTTGTTATCAATGAAAATAAGTATTTAATTATGATTATTTAATTATGAACTAGGGTAGCAAGAAACAAAAAGAAAAACATTAAAACAACACTTTTCCTTCTTCCTTTCTTAAGCTCAACTTCACTCGCTCACTCCAGACTCCTCTCTCATACTGGGCAGCCCAGGGGGATGAGGAGTGGGAGGTTACAGTTAGTACAGTTTCTCTCTGCTGTGTCTTTCCTCTCATGGTTTTCTTTTGCTCTGATGTGGACTCTCCAAGGGCTGCAGTCTTTCAGAAAAATCTATTCCAGGATGAGCTCTCCACAGGCCACATTTTCTTCAGTAATATCCAGCCACACTATCCATGATGCAGAAGGCAAAGGTGAGGACTGCGATAATGAAGAACCACCCATCATAGGTGAAGATCAAGTACAAGACCACCTGAGGGATCTGAAGGTGCAAAAGTCTATGGGACCTGATGAGATACATCTATGGGTCCTGAGGGAAATGGTAGACAAAGTTTTTAAGCCACTATCCATCATATTTGAGAAGTCGTGGAAGTCTGGTGAGGTTCCTGCCGACTGGAAAAGGGGAAACATAGCCCCTATTTTCAAAAAGGGAAATAAAGAAGACCCAGGGAACTAAAGGCCAGTCAGTCTCACCTCTGTGTGTGGCAAGATCATGTAGCACATCTTCCCGGAAACAATGCTAAGGCACATGGAAAAAGAGGAGGTGATTGGTAGCAGCTAACATAGCCTCACCAAGGGCAAGTCATGCCTGACAAATTTGGTGGCCTTCTACGAGGATGTTACAGCAGTAGTGGACAAGGGAAGAGCAACTGATGTCATCTACCTGGACTTGTGCAAAGCATTTGACACTGTCCCACATGATAACTTGGTCTCTAAACTGGAGAGACATGGTTTTGACAGATGGACCACTCGGTGGATAAGAAACTGGCTGAATGGTTGCACTCAAAGAGTCACAGTCAACAGGTTGATGTCCAAGAGGAGACTAGTTATAAGTGGTGTTCCTCAGGGGTCAGTACTGGGACTAGTGCTGTTCAACATCTTTGTCGGAGACATGGACAGTGGGATCGAGTGCACCCTCAGCAAGTTTGCTGACGATATCAAGCTGTGTGGTGAGATGGACACATTGGACGGGAGGGCATGCCATCCAGAGGGACCTGGACAGGCTGGAGAGGTGGGCCTATGACAACCTCATGAAGTTCAACCAGGCCAAGTGCAAGGTCCTGCGTGTAGGTCAGGGCAATCCCAAGCACAAATACAGGCTCAGTGGAGAATGGATTGAGAGCAGCCCTAAGAAGGACTTGGGGGTGTTTGTGGATGAGAAGCTCAACATGAGCCAGCAATGCATGATCACAGCCTGAAAAGACAACCATATGCTGGGCTGCATTAGAGGAAATGTGGCCAGCAGGTAGAGGGAGGTGATTCTACCCTTCTACTCCGCTCTCATGAGACCACACCTGGAATATTGTGTCCAGCTCTTGGGCCCTCAACATAAGAAGGACATGGACCTGTTGGAGCACGTCCAGAGGAGGGCCACAAAGATGATCAGAGGGATGGAGTGCCTCTCCTATGAGGACAGGCTGAGAGAGTTGGGATTGTTCAGCCTGGAGAAGAGAAGGCTCCAGGGAGACCTTATTGCAGCCTTCCAGTACCTAAAGGGGGCCTAGAGGAAAGCTGGGGAGGGACTTTTTACAAGGGCATGTAGTGATAGGATGAGGGGGAGTGGCTTCAAAATGGAAGAAGGCAGATTTAGATTAGATATTAGGAAGAAATTTTTCATTGTGAGGGTGGTGAGGCACTGGAACAGGTTGCCCAGAGAAGCTGTGGAAGCTCCATCCCTGGAGGTGTTTAAGGCCAGGCTGGATGGGGTTTTGAGCAACCTGGTCTAGTGGGAGGTGTCGCTGCCTATGACAGGGGGGTTGTAACTAGACAATATTCAAGGTCGCTTCCAACTCGAACCATTCTATGCATAATTCTATGATTCTGTGAACTGCTGCATCATGGGTTCCTCCACGGGCTGCAGTGGGTACCTGCTCCAGTGTGGTCTCTTTCATGGGCAGATTAGACAAAAAACCTTGGAAGAAAAATCTATTAGGGATCTGAATTTTGGTCTTTGCTGGTTTTAGTGATACTTAGGTGCAGAATGGTTGACACATATTTTTGTACCTGGACACCACATAGAAAAGAAATTCACGAGTTCTTGCTGTTTTGCTGTGGCAAAAAAGCATCTGATTAGGAATAAGGTACCTACACGTTTGATGAGCTGAATGCTAGTATTTCTCTACATAAAAAGATGAACAACTATAAATTCATTTTAACATCAAACTTTAAGAGGAAGACTGATTGATTTGCATATGTTGTACAACAAGTTCTAGGTACTGGGGTCTTCAATATACGTGCAAATTAGGTCGTCAAGTTTCTTTGTACTTGTTACCATATTGTCTTATTCTATTAATTTTTGGACAATAATTCAGCTCACTACTTTGCAGAAGTTTTTGTGGTCCCTCTTGAAATTTGGCTTTTTTTCCTCTTGTTTTGTATTTTATTTATTTGGAATGGTAATAAATGAAGTTGAAAGATCAGCAAGAAACAAGTGCTGTATTGCGAAACAAATTTCATCACTTGATAGCTGCAAAAACATTTCCAGCATCTCTTCAAATCCCACAACTTATTAGGACTTTATCAGAGGAGCAGATACCAGAAGATGATTAAGTAATTAAGATAAGTCAGAAGAACAATACTGCAACTGTAACATTTGTCCTGGAAAAAATCTTGATGTTTGTTCTGCCTAATTTGGCAAGTATTGTAGAATTTGTTTCAGTTTGGTTCTTTTAGATGTATTCTAGTTCACAGAGTTTAAGTCATAACATTAAAGTGGTGTATGTCTTTCCTAACCCATGTGTCTTAGAGTTTGAAAAAGGAGACAATGAATTCTGAAAAAAAATATGAACTAAATCTGATTTGGTAGACTAATAATGAAATTCATACCCCTGATCAAGACTATGAATGTCTGCAATATTTAGGATTGTTTGCACACAAAGATTTTAGATCTATTAATAATAAAATATGTGAGCATTAAGTACATCAGTCAATTAGTATCTTAATTTTAAGCCTCATATTTGCAGAATATGTTTCAAATATTCTCCAACAAGAATGCTGAGTACTGAACTAGAGAGCTGCTCAAATTTTCTCTCTTTTTCTTTTTCTTTCCAGCCACCACAATAATAGAGCATGTCATTTTACAATTAAACATTTTCCTAAAGCATGCTCTCCAGCTTACATTTATTGCATAACCGGTAGTGTTAAGGCAAATCTCTCTATTTTTCTTAAAACGTCACTCAAAAGACAGAAATTACCTCAGTATTTGGAAGTAGAAACTTAGAGACCTATCTACAGGAGAGGATCTGAGGCCATGAAACCTTTGCAGCCCAACAGAAGGTGCCTAAATCCCAGGGGGGAAGTGTTTGAAATACAGCCCCTTCCACATCATTTCCTACTGTCTGGTTTTGAGTCTCAGCAGAGCGTCTGATGTGATGTGAGTTTAGGGTACTGTTCTGAGGAGATTCATTCCCCTCAGACACTGCAGAGAAACCCTTCACTCCAGGTTCTAGATTTAATTTCAAGGGTCTAAACTTTAGCTGTTGCAGTGTTGCTGTTGTGCTAAGTCCTTTGTCTCTGTGTCTCAGTTTCCATATGCAAACAGATCTTACTACCATTCCTGTCCTTGCAGGTGCATTCCCACCTGCGCTACATTCTGAACCATTTGGATGCTACCCATACTTATCTGTATACTTTACATATTCATAATACTGTCACATACTTTCTGTCTGAGGGGCTTCTCTAGTGAAAAGGAAATGGCAGGAAAGGAAGATACAAAAAGTATTCTCAGTGACATTCTGTTGTACAGCTTACCAAATTCTTTTGCAAATCACAGTATTTTATTATGTTTTCTCTTGTTGGTGGCTGACAAAGTGTTAATGAATGAATTAACGGAAAGGAATTTGAGGTTTATATTATTACTTTTGAGATAATAACACTGCTGTTCTTTAGTTGGACTCTTTCTTTCAGCGCATCTAGCACACTAGTACGTAACCTGCTGACTGAAAGGAACAATGGTACTCCTCTCATGTTCAAGAGTAAACATGCTAAATAAAGATGCCATTCTGATGCATTTTTCAAGGAAAGAAAATAGTCAATTCTTTGATAGCATCTCAAATCAGCAATGCACATTGTGGCAAAGGACAAAATACTGTGGAGTCTGGGATCCTGCTGAGCACCCTGAAGGTTAGTACTAGGACAAAGGTTTTAGATTTTAGAAGAGTAAACTTCAGCTCACTCAGAGCTCAGCTGGGAGTGGTTCCGTGGGAAGCTTCCATGGAGGATAAAGGAGCTAGTGAGTGCTGGGAGTTTTTCAAGAAAACTCTCCTGGAAGCAGAAAAACAGTTCATCCCCTTTAAAGGTAAGGGAAGTGGGCGGAGCAAGAGACTCCCTTGGCTTAACTGTGAGCTTCAGAGGTTGCTCGAAACAAAACAGAAGCATACCAGAGATGGAAAAGTGGATGAATACCCATTGAGAACTACAAGGGCATTGCCAGGGTGTGCAGTGATACAGTTAGGAAAGCAAAAGCTCAGCTCAAATTGGCCAGAGATGTCAAAAACTACAAGAAAAGGTTCTTCAGGTACGTAAAAAACAAGCAGAAACAGAAGGAAAATATTGGCTCACTGTTAAACAGGAGAGGTGAATTAGTCACCTACACGCTGAAAAGGCAGAGGTTGTCAATACTTCCTTCACCTCTGTCTTTACCAACACTGTTGGGCCCCAGGCCTTGGGAACAAAAACCTACATTGATGCAAACACAGACCCACCGCCAGTGAAGGAAGAGTTGGTACGAGAACTGTTACAGGAGCTTGACCCCTACAAATCAATGGGCCCTGACAATATCCACCTGAGGGTGTTCAGAGAGCTGGCTGACATCCTTGTGAGGCCGCTCTCCATAGTCTTTGAGATGTCATAGAGATCAGGGGATGTCCCAGAAGACTGGAAGAAGGCTAATGTCACCCCCCATCTACGAGAAGGGCTTAAAGGAGAATCCAGGAAATTATAGGCCCATCAGTCTTACTTCAGTCCCTGGGAAAGTTATGGAACAAATCCTCCTGGGGACTATCACAGGTCAAATGAAGCATGTGAGTGGGAAAAACCAGCACAGATTCATAGAATCATAGAATGGTTAGAGTTGGAAGGGACCTGAAAGATCATCTAGTTCCAATCCCCCTGCCATGGGCATGGATACCTCCCACTAGACTAAGTTGCTCAAAGCCCCATCCAACATGGCCTTGAACACTTCCAGGGATGGGGCATCCACAACTTCTCTGAGCAACCTGTTCTAGCGTGTCTACACCCTCACAGTAAAGAATTTCTTCTTAGTAAGTAATATAAATCTACCCTCTTCCAGTTTGAAGCCATTACCCCTCGTCCTATCACTGCACTCCCTGATAAAGAGTGCCTCCCCATCTTTCCTGTAGGCCCCCTTTAAGTATTGGAAGGCTGCTATAAGGTCTCCCTGGAGCCTTCTCTTCTTCAGGCTGAACAGCCCCAACTCTCTCAGCCTGTACTCACAGGAGAGGTGCTCCATCCCTCTGATCACCTTTGTGGCCCTCCTCTGGACTCGCTCCAAGAGGTCCATGTCCTTCTTGCGTTGGGGGCTGTATGAGCCAACACAGGCAGGAAACAAAAACAACCACAAAACCATGGATGAAAGGCAAAAAAAAATTTAATCTTGGTACCTCACAGACCAGGGAACCTCCAAAGCAGCACCCAGGCAGAGGCACACAAGCAGGAGACACAGGCACCACAGAGCAAGAGAGTCCTTAACAATGAGAGAGTTCTTATTAATGAGAGAGAGCCTGAATCTGCTGTTCTCACCTGTGTTTCAGGGATTCAAGCAGGCGTAGTTTTCTACTGTGCTTTGATTTTCTCCAACAGCAGGGCAGGAATCTCAGACATGGTCAATAAGGTGCCTCTAAGTCCATCACAGGCCTATGCTATTTAAGTGCAGATATTCTACTTGTTGAGCACATAAGAGTAAACAACGATCAGTGTTATATATGTGTTGGCCAACATCCCAGGTGCACATCACTTGAGCGTGTTCACAATCCTCCTCACCAATTTTTGGTTACCTTCCCACAGGGGCTCCAGAGCAGGTGGAGTCTCACAAAAGTGGAGTAGAGGTGCAGAATCATGTCCCTCAGCCTGCTGGCCATGCTTCTTCTGACGCAGCCCAGGGTATGGCTGGCTTTCTGGGCTGTGATTATGCTTTGCTGGCTCATGTTGAGCTTCTTATCCACAAACACCCCCAAGTCCTTCTCCTCAGGGCTGCTCTCAACTCATTCTCCACCTAGCCTGTATTTGTGCTTGGGATTGCCCCGACCCACATGCAGGACCTTGCACTTGGCCTTGTTGAGCTTCATGAGTTTCTCATGGGCCCACCTCTCCAGCCTGTCAAGGTCCCACTTGATGGCATCCCTTCCCTCCAGCATGTTGACCGCACCACGCAGCCCGGTGTCATCGGCAACCTTGCTGAGGGTGCACTGAGATAAAAGTATAGACCCATGAGTTAAGCAAGGCTTGCATCCTGACGCTGTTGTTGTTTAAAGTCACCATCGATTGGGTAACAGATAATCTGTAAGGGGAACTGTCATACTCTCAGAATTTAATACCGTCTTGCTGTGAATTCTCAGTTCTGCCAATAAAATCATCTTGCTGGTTGAATTTGTTAAACTGCTGAAGCTGATAGGCAATCTGGTCAGACAAGCAGCAATACTCAAGGGAGTAACTGATATGAACAAAATTCATTTCCTAGTATCATCATAACTATTGAACTGTCTTTAATAATAGCCAGCCTTATCTTAACTTAATTTCTACATAGTACTAAGCAGGTGTAAACTGTCAAACGTCATGCTGAATAACTAGTAGCTCTGACTTCTCGAAGTTTCTGATGCATTTTGTTTGATTGTTCTTTTATACATTTATGCAGAATCACCATTATATCCTTATACTGAAATGGACTAGAATAGAAACCCCACGAAGGGTGATAACCAACACATTAAAATTTCGCTTCATGACATCTTCATTAATGCAGAAATCACTGAGAGTAGGAACTCTTTCAGCACAGTTTCAATTTTGGTGGCTTTCTGAGTAGCTGAGGCAGTGCAAAGGTAAAAGACTAGAGTTACTCTAAGCAGTTGCCAAGGCACAAAGATACTAAATAGCAAAATTACCAAAGAAAGATCACTTGGTCACTGAAAGTTTCAAGGGTACAATACTGGACAGCAGTAGGCATATACAGGGCATGAAGCCAGAGCGTTAGTCCTCACTGGTTATCAAGTGGTTCATTAAATGTAAAAGAAGGCAAGATTCTGTGGAATGCTTTGGTGATGAGGATGCACAGGTTGTCAGGGATTATTATAAACTATGTTTTAAAGCAAGATCTTGACCTATTAGGGTATATTCTTTATATAGTAATTTTATACATGAATTATACATACATTTTAATGGAGTGCTTCTCAGAACTCCTGTTAAAGCATTTTAAAATGCCTCAGTTTTGACATTTATCTGAAACTTTGACTTATATCAATAAATAAACATAAATTATATTGTTTAACTGCAAAATATAGCAACTTGGATTGAAAAGTGAGAAAGATGAGATCAATTGTTTTGAATCTTTCATGAAAAATGCTTATATTTAAACAGCGATTATCAATTAAAATTTAAAAAAAGTATACCTTATAAGGGATGAAAATACCAAGAAAATATCATGGTTTCAAGGAACTACACACAGGTGTCATTTTCTTGTACTGGATTATAGACCAGCATATAAAATCTAAATTTTCCTCTAATAAATTCTGGGTGACTTTATGCTTCTGTGTTTTAATGGACTCCAGCTCTGGAAGGCTTCAGGACCCAGGGAAATTTTCCTTCCCAGTCCTCCAGAGACAAAATATGGTAGACTTTCTGCACCAGGGGAGTCCTCACATCCCTACCCAATAAAGCCAGGTTGCTGCAATTCCCTGCCCTTTGTTCAGCCAGAAGAGAGACCAACCATGTATTCCCAACAAACACACACACATAAACACACACAGAGACAGAAGACCTTCCAGCATCTGGTGAACCTCTGGTCTCAGCAGTCTTGACCTCATGCTCACCTCTACCCCTGCTCTTCTCTACCTTTGCTGTCTCCAAAATAACAAAAACCCCAAACTTATAATGATACAAACATAACTGCAAATAGGTGTGTGATAGACCCCTTTTTAAAAATATTAAGACCAAATAGCTGACCTTCACTACTGTGTTTAAATGACAGTTATTTCATGCAGACACAGCTTTCACTTTATCTAAGATTTTACAATACCTTCTGGAAGCTACATTCTGGATAGAACCTATAGTGCCTTCTATATAAACCGCCACAGTGCTTCATGAATGCTCTGTTGAGTCATTAACTTGTATATATTGGGTTTGGAAGCTAGAAAAGCAATAATGACATTTTGATGAAAAAATCTAGAGGTTTTTTGGACTGACCCAGTTAGCTGTATTGTCAGTTTTATTGACTTGGTGAATACAGCTTGCCCTTTTAAAAACTATCTTGTGTGTTGATGACATACTAAGAAATATTCAGATGCCCTAATGTGAGTGATTTCTGTGTCCATTTGTGTAATATATTCAGTTGTCAAGGATATCATGATATTCTTACTACTTACTACTGCTTTGAAAAATAAAATAATAAAATAAAATATTATAGTGTAAATTTGCCTTTGATAAAAGAAACAAAAGACTGTCTCAAAGGACTACTCAAAACTGAAAGGTCTTCATGAAAAGAACATAAAAACCTTTAAGTTGATTGCATTTCCTGTTTATTTTTAATTGTCTTCTTTCTTAAATAATTTATAAATTATAATTGAGAGTATTTTGTTTTCTTTATCATGGTATCCCAAGAGTAATGTCGAAAGTCCTATAGATCAAAATATTATTAAGAAAAAAAAATAACAGCAGGATTTGTCCTACTTTTTCTTTTCCTCTGTCTGGACTAAGAATGGTAGTGATACATGTTACATTGCTACTTAAAACACTCATTTTTCCCTTCCATTATCTATGAGTTCACATGGAGTGTTCACAAGAGATAAATTATGGCTACAATACTAAGTAGTAATTACGAGTAAATGAGGGTCATTGCGAGTTATCTCCTGATCTGGGGAGCAGATTAAAGTGTTTGGTATTTCTTATGCAAAATGAATACACTTTTGGCATTGCCGGGTGTACAGGTGTATTTATCACAGCTGTTGCTTTGCCCGGGCTTCCCCCCAACATTTTCAAAGGTTGTTCTGCCAGTAACAAACTCATTGTGAATTCATATGGGCAGTGGACAAGAGCCAGTCCATCTAATCTTCAAATATTTCAACAGTGTTTACAGAGACTAATAACCAAAAGTACCTATAGTTTCACCCATGGCTTTTCATGAATTTTATAAAAAGAAACATCTCAAAATTTCTTGCCATAAAGTTATTGTGGACTGTGCATTGAATTCATCTTTACCTAACACTTAAGCCTCCAAGAAGCTCTGGTTCAAGATCCAGAAAGTGTCTACAGAATATTCATTACAAAACGTTTTATGACATTTCCTGGTCTTCATCCAGAAGTAGATGCGGATCATATATTACCAAGAAATTATAAGAAAAATACTCTCTGAGTCATTAGGTGTTTCTTTGACTGTTTTCTTGGAGAAATTTATGAAATGGGTTAATGCAAATACACACATTAATATGGTCAAAGTACAAACCAACAACCATAATTTGATTCTGTCTCTTCTACCTCTAATTTACATTGAGGTTCCATCCCATGCCCTGTTTTTCCTGTGTAATATTATCTGGACTGTTCTTTGGTATTAGGACTGATACCTATGTCATGGCAAGCATATGCTCCAGAAAGCAATTGGATCTTATATTTAAGTTCTCTTTCTCTTTCTTCATTCTTAAATAACTCCAATGCAAATAAATGTAGTAAGTTCCTCCTTATTCTCTTTTTACAGAACCTGAAATTAGTTTTGTTGACTTCACCACACGTTTTTAAGTGTTACAGTATCATTTTTAATACCATGATGACCAGAAATAGAATACGCAAAGCCTATTTCTTTCAGAAAAATCATTATCCTCTAATATATGTCCCAGAATACTTCTGGATCTTTGACTATGTTATCTCATCTGGATGGTTCAAACATTTTTAAAGATATATCTATTGGCAGTTTAGTTTCCCTCAAGAATTTTTCTCCTCAATAATCTATATTTTTCTATAATTTTAATTCAATTCATAAAAACTACTCTGTGGTCAACATTGAAGGCTAGCAGGGGATAAAGTCAACTTTATATGACATAAACAGAGACTTTCAAATTACAGTGACTGTTGGAGCTCCTTTTGTCTGGTGCAATCTCTGAAGTCACCAACGTTATTTTGATGTGAAAGTTTTTTATAGAATACAAGTCAGCTGCAGTAATTACTCTCATGGGATCTTGATATAGAGAACTGGCTATTTATTTTGGGAGAGCTGTTTAACTGTTTTCTCAGGATAGCAGAATACTATCTATTCTTTTTGCCTGCTTTGTCTGTTTGCCTTTCCAGGCTGTTATATTCACCTTACTAACCTAAGTGAACCCCACTAATTGACTAAGTGAAATGCAAACATTGTATTTATATTTTCAGTCTCTTTCAGTAAATGCATATGATCTTCATTTTGTTTCTATTTCATTGGTGTAATAAGCTGGGCAGAAGAATGCCTTCAACTCTGAGAAAGTAAAATCTGTATGTACTGCAATATCTTCCAAATCAAGCTATCTTCCAGAAATTCATTTCCATTTTAGAGAAACAGTAACAAAACTGCATCACCTGACTGCAAAATGCTTTTCTTTATGTAATACTTAATCAGAGTTTGAAGTTTAAAAATAAGCAGTGTAACAAAATAATCTCAAATGTGACATTATCTTGAGCCTTTCTTTCTCTGAGGATATTTTACCAGCCAAGATTTTGGCCTGTTCCTGTGCTCCCAAGTGGGAACAAGTTTCACTACAGCTACTTCTACACCAGCAAATTAAATGTATCCAGAGATACCTTCAAGCAATGAGGCCAACTGGTACAGGACATTTCTTATCTTTTCTGACAAACTGTTTCAGCCTCCAGAGCAGGATGTTTGTGTGCAGACTGCCTGCTGGGAGAGCTCCTGGGCTGCTCCAGCTGCCAAACCATGTCCAGAAGTTGTTCAGGGAAAGATCTTCTTGGAATGGGCCAAAATCATGCCAGGAAACCTTCTACTAGCATAAATGATCATGCCCCAGTGCCAGGGAATCTTCCCAAGCATGCTCAACTTTGCTAGGGTAGATGCAGACCATGTCATTTTTCTCTGAGGGGCGCAACTCTGCTAACCATCTGGGCCAAAGCAGCTCTCATTTTCTTTCTGTTAGTACTTTTCCTTCGACGGCCAAGATCCTCACTAAAGACATATAAGAACCACTTATCCCAAAGTTGAGTGTCAATATATGTAAGGAGAAGGAGTATTTCTATCTAACTGACACTGTTGCAGAGGTGAGACGGAGAACAGCCAGCCACCCTGCAAACATATTTGTACAAAAACTTCTCAGGGAGACCTCAAGAATTCCTGAATTTTTAAAATAGACAATGTCTCTTCTGATAATTTGTAGCCTTTGACCATCATGGTTACAAAAAACTGCTCTTCTAAATAGAATATTTTCAGTCATCTCCCCAGAAAATGCTACATAGTAAATGTGAAAATAATAGTAGAGACGTCTGGGTTTTTCCTAGCACTGAAGTTTCTCTATGTTGATTTAAGCAGACCCTATTTACTTCAGTTATTCTTCAGCCAGAATCAAAGAAAGAAATCTTGTGCATGGCTACCATGCTATGTAAGGGACAGCTACACTTTCGTCTCTATGTGCAAGTCCATTTTTCCACAGTTGAAATATTTTTATTTCCTCCTGCGAATATAATTTGTATGCCTTAAGTCTTGTCAGACTGGCTTAGTCCCTTCACTAGCATTGCCTTCTGCCTTTTCCTTATTATTATTTTCAGCTAAATAAAGGCTCTTCTTCATTCTGCATGGTTTTCTACGGTGTTATCAGTATGGCTTTTAATATATTCCTATTATGCAAGGAGGAAAGAACAACTTCTGCACTTGGACCAGACAGTGATGAAGTTTGTGTTCATTTTCAGTTCCAGTGGGAAATAACTTTATTCTTCTTGTCAGCCCACTGGGACGTCTATGTGCTCTGAATATGTAAGTTTTCCTCTCTGTGAGCCAGCAAGTACTCATAGCAAAAGTGTGCTCAGATGAACTTTTCTGCTGTGTCGACTTAGGAGTCTCTGACATGACAAAGGACACAAATTCCTTATGGTGCCATAGCGGAGCCTGCATTTTATTGATGGGGGAGTTTTGCACACTTGTATCAGAGACAGTAGCAGATTGCCTGCTCTTACTGACGTATTCATATTAGTCACATTAATCCTAATTGTTCTTCCTCTACTTTTGTCGGACCCAAGGGATATGGTCTATCTTGAAAGCATCTTCAGAGCTTCTGTTCACTTAATGAAGACAAGTTCTTGCTCAGTAGGCAAAAGGTACTTTAATTTTGTTCTCTCTTGTGTCCTAAATGAAAGACCTTCAAGTTCTTGTAATTTCATAATTATTTTTAACCTTCTGGGTTCCTGAAGGTAACTTCCATGTATTGGAGAAGGACTAAATGAAAACTAAAGTCACAATGACTTGAACGAGCTGTAGCAATAAAAACAATTATGTGTAAACTCCCAAAATCTGGCAATTTTATAAATTTTTCTCTTTTAAGGTTGGATTCATTTCACCTAGCTTTTAATGTATGTGCAATAGATGGCACACATTGCTTCCATAAGCTGCATGTCTCTCTCTCCATGGATAATAGAAGGGTCATAGGCGACTACTTTAACTGGCTGCTTAACTTTTAAATGAACAAAATCATGTAAGTCCCACTTATTTAATTTGTTGGTTCTTTCCACTTTAAAATCTATGACTGTAAAGATCAAGTCCTGACTATACCTATTAAGACTTTTTTTCCCCCAGCCCATTTGTAGGACAAAGTAAGCAAACAAGAAGGTGAGTTATGAAATAGTGGAACATATGTTGGAACAAGTTTACCTAAGACTGTGTGGCAGATCAGTAGGAGAATATAGACCCTCAGTTTCACTTTTGCTTATTCAGACCCCTGTCTGTAAAACCACAAAGCGATTCTAATGAATAGGGGTGTGGTCCATCCCACTTAATTTTAGATATCACAGCTAATTGTCTAGGTGTTGTCTGCTGTCAAGAAAAAGAGATCCAGAGACCAATGTATTCCATCCATTTTAGACAGCTATCTCAGGACAGGGTAAATCACTATATGGAATTACCTATTCCCTATTATTGATGATGGAAGAAGCTTAGATGACTGACATAAGCTGACAGCTATGTTTTCGATGGCTACAAGTTCTGGCAGCAGAATATGCCCCAAAACCCCACATTATATACACCATCACCTGTGACACCAGTCAATAAGAAGTGTCCATTTACCAAGAGATGAAAAATCTTTTTCACAAAAACTTTCAAGGTTTCTGTTTGCTTTTGAGCCAACCTCAAGCAAAACACCACGCAAACAAATGGTTATTTTCCGGTGGAAAATATGAGCACTTTTGTTCAGAAGGGAATATGTGTGTATGAGGTGGAGGATAAGTGGATGAGAACTCCATGTTGTGTAGGAAATTCAATTTGTTGTCTCTGCTCAGCCTGGGTCAGAGCAACATGTACCATCCCCGATTACTCTGTATCAGAGGAGAAACAGTTCATCTTTATGGAAATTTTTTGGCTTAGCTGAAAACTAGTTCTAGGAAACTGCCTTCGCAGAAGAGAGGTCAAAGATAGGCATTAAAAAAGGGAGGACCTTTTTCATATTTGCAAGTAGGATTTGTGAAGCATAGCTGTGGCAAGGTAATGATTATAGTACTGCTTCTGCTAGATGCATTCTGTGAAGCAAAATACACAACAAATTGGAGAGCTTTACTGCCAACCACAAAACTCTTGTTAGCATTAGATTTCCATTTCAGAAGAATTACTAAAAAGCCAACGTTTGGAAGTAGAATATCTAACCAATCGCTCTCCTCCCCATATTCACTCACTTTAATTTTTAAAAAATGTCTTCTGTATCATTTTCAATAACATAAATTTATTTTAACAACACAAATCCAATAGATTTAACTATAGCATTGGGGTTTTTTTATGGGGGTGGGGGCGTTCGGCATTGCACATTGTGATTGCATAAGCACTGATAGTGTATCTCTGTTAAGTGAAATGCTGTGAAATTATGCCATCTAATCATGTTAATCATGGCAGTGGCAAGGGACCAACCAAAATGGGGCTCTCTAGTTTTAGGAAGAGTACAAGTCTAGAATAGCAAGCAGTCCCTGCTTTAAATCACAACTGGCCCTACAATTACCTTTACAATCATGATAATTGCACAGAGGGGAAAAAATAAATTGTTCTGTCAGAACTGGCATATGCAATGACTTTATTTGCCCAAGCTAATTGTTCATACAAATCATGTATGCAGCTTATCATCTGTCACTCAAATGTGATCTGTACACTTGAAGTTATATTAAAATGGCTATAAAGTTCCTTTCCTAGCAGTTTTACTTATTTTCAATAATAAGATAAAGAACTGGTAGTGAAAGTGATTTTCATACATATATTAAAAAGAAAAGGTGGCAGATGAGACCGAGGATTATAGGACAACTAAAGAATAATAGACTATATCATGGAATATCTTTGATATGAAATTTACAGCAATGCTTTTTCATCGGTTTATCCTTTTTCTTCTAGCTTTCTTCAAGTAGTCCAGTTATTAATTTAATCCCTGTTTCAAGTCACTCTATTCTTCAAGCAAGCCTTCAGCTGCTTTGTCTGTCTGGAACTGAAAAACTAAACCACATTAATTGGCTGCATTCCCACAAACTGTGTTTTATTCTAACAAGTCAAGATATTCCCCTTACTTCATATTGGGTGTTTGAGAGAGAGGTTCCTGGTGTCGTTTTTGCATACGTCCTCTGACATCAAACCAGAAAGCCTTTAATTTAGTACTATCAGTGAAGATACTACACTGCTGTACACACCATATCACTCTCTCCAGCCCTTGGAAGAAGTGCTGGGTTTTCACATAGCTTGTTCAGAAAAGAAAAAAAACTTCTATACCTGATTTTACATTCTTTGAGTTACCTGCTTCGAAATATAACATTGTCAACTCTGTAATCTTTCATGATCTTTATATGTAATATTCTATATGTGGATATACATATACAGATATGTACACACATACACATAAATACACATAAACACATACTGCAACAGGAAAAGGTTATCTTTATGTACACCCGAAGTAAAACTCCATTTAGTATACTGACATTTTGTTGAAATGATAGACGTGAAGGATTTTATTTATCCTTTAGTCTTCAAAAACCATCTCACTTAGAGGAGTCACCATTTTGTAGCTCTGGCACTTCTCTGAGAATCCAAGTCTTTCTGAAAGAAATCTAAATAAATAAATAAAAAAATTGTCTCCAAGGAGACTGTGATTGTACATTGGGAATCCACACAAGCAATCTCCAGACACTGACATTGTGGAATGAATACAGTAGATGCTTTGTGGGGGGAAAAGGGAAAAGAAATAAAATGTTCCAGTAACAACCCACTTGTCTCAAAGAAAGCTTTAATTATTTTAAACCCTATTATGCTTCTAACAAAAAACTATGTTGCACCATTTTTATTGAATTAATGTTCATTGATTGAATAAACTCACATCATTGCCAGTGGTCTGGTATCTGTTTTTCATGAATTGCACCAAGTCCCTGGCCTGGTTTGAGGCAAAACAGAACCAATTTTCTTTTCAGTAATTCTACTTTTCAGTTAAGCCTCTTCTAAGTCTCTGAAATTAATGGCATATTCTTCAGATAGTGTCTGCTACCAGAGTGATAAGGTTTGATGTTTATACTTAATACCAAAGAATGGTATGCAGAGAGGCTGCTGCTTATACTTACTGCTATATCAACCAACGCCAGCTCACTTGGTTATTTGCCCCGTTGGAGGGTCGGAAGCAGAAAAGTGTAGAGGGGTCTCACCTGTGGGGACGAGCCGACAAGACAGGTGAGCCAAACCTGACCAACAGGGTATTCCATCCCATCTGCCTCACGCTCAGTATAAAAGCTGAGGGATCAAAGGGTCAGCCCTTTCTCTTCAATGGCCGGTGTCTGAGGGGGACTCTGTCTGTTCTTCCCTCTTTGATCCTGATCCATGCGTTCCCAAATGCAATTCCTGAATTCAGCTCCCATCTGTCGCTGAGTCCGTTCTGGGACTTTCCCAGTGCCAGCCAGTGACATGATCATCTCATCCTGGGAGCTTGTTATGGTTTTTTATACATTGTATATATGTCATTATTTTCTTATTAATATTATTACATTTTCTTTTTATTGTTTTATTATTAATATTTCATTAAAGTAGTTTAGTTTCTTTTCAACTTATAAGTCTCTCTCTCTCTTATTTTCTCTTTCGTTCTCTGAAAGGAGAGAAGTTAGAGAGAGCATGTGTCATTCATTTAGTGGCCAGTCCAGCCCAAACCATGCAGTCACTTTGTTGAGAATTTTGGAAACTCTTATTTCATTCAAGGTGCTTTATTTTATCACAGTGATTTTAGAGAGATTCTGCAGTTGGGTAAGGGTTTGTAATACAGATGTCTAATACATTCCAGTTTCCATGTGGGGTTAATCATGGCCTGATTTATGCAAAAAGTATAAGACCGTGGACAGCCATTGTATAACAAACTGAGCAAAAACCGGCCCAGAAAGAGAGGAATGTCTTTATCATTGGCATTATTTGAAGGAAGAACATTTGGGAAGTCTAGACCTGAATTTTCCTTACAACAGACAAACAGGGGGAAAAAAGGCGTGGAAGAGGAACGACCTTTCACCAATGTATTTGCAGGAGAACTGTGTTCTGCATTCATCATCCGAGCAGACTGCCAAGACACAAACAGGAATTCTGTTCTTCAGTGGGAAAACTGTCCCTTGCAAACAGCAACATTTCTGATGGCTTTGTTTTTCTTGTATTCAATATTAGGCATTAACTGAGGGGTTTGTTTTGTTGTTTTTGTTGAACTGATAAATGTGATCAAACTTCTGGATATCCTGTATTTTAAATTCTATTCTAAAAATCCTTATCTGGCTCAAATCATGAAGTATACTAAATATAAAACCTGAATATTCAAAGACTGTTACTACATAAGTCAGATTCCCATTATAGTCTTTTGCTTGTGTAGGATATTTGTGGTTGAACTAAAAACATAGACCAGGTTAATTTCTGCATTCCCTTCTGTTTTGTGCAAAGCTCAGGGGAAATAACTGCCAGCAGAAAGACATAAAATTTTAAAAATCAAAGCAGTAAAATTATTGAGATATATATATTTCACTCAGATAATATTTTCCTTAATTTTAAATAACATCTGTAAAATCAAAATAACTTAGGAGTTCACAGACTCATTTCTTAGCCACATGTATACAAATACCTTGCTTTTTAGGGTCCTGTGAGACTGTGGTCATATATAGATGAACCATGTAAGAAGATTACTATCCTTAGCAACTAACCAGTTACTCAGCATAATACATCTCACCTCTTCACATCCCTCAGATCTGCTAGTAGCATGACTTTCTGTGTCCACAATTTAGTCCAAAGCATTTTTACAACAGCTCTAAGGACTGGAATGATGTCTTGCATCATCCCAGAGAACCTTGACGTTAGAAAGATCACTTCAGTGCTATCTGTGGTCCAGTTATATGAAATGGCACGTCTGAAGGTAGTTACAAACAACCTGTCACGCTGATAGGGGCACTTGGTTTGCAGAATCAAAGCAGCCTTTGCTATTCACCCATCTTGGACAAATTCTATTCTCAAGCAGTGCTTTTCATATGTAACTGTTTGTCACACACAGACTTTCATTTTTTTTTCTAGGATTCTGGGTCTTTCCCAAGTTTTATTCATCCTTTTGAAGACATGCCTGGTGTGATCCAGATTTTGACTACCATAAGCACAAAGTCACCACACTGAGAGAAACAGGACATTTTCTCTCAGAAGATTTGAGTTAGAAATATTAATAAAACTGTGAGTCAGATGAGGGTAGTGTTTATGGATGACTTCTTAATATCTAAAATTAATCTAATTTCAAAAAGGAAAAAAAAGATAAAAACATTTTGAGAATCAGCTGTCCCCAATCACTGCAGTAAACATTATACTATAGAATGTTTCATTAGTTGGTGTTATTCACTAGTTGATGTATTTTCCACTCTCTTTCCTACCATAATCAGAAATCTTTCTGTCCCTCTCTACCTTTCTGCCTATCCATCTAAATATATGAGCAGCTTAATACTTTTTTTTTTTAATTCCCCAAAGCTTTAAAATGGTGCTATATATTCTTCAACAGCCATCTCCGCAGAGGAATATGGCAGCTGTTCAACAGCTCAGAGCACCACGCTGCATAACATTTAAGGGGACAAGGAGCTATACTTGAAATTCCCTGATAGATTTGCATTCAGTGAACAAAGCTTTTCAAACTGGAAGCTAGCCAGGACAACGACGCTAATCATCTTCCTTTTGCAAAACATACCATGTGTCCTTTGATAACCATAAGTGATTAGAAATATAATTTTGCCTGTCATGCAGAAAGCATTACTCCATACTACCAGGGTCAGCAGTGACATAGAGGGTAGACTGCTGCATAACTGCGAACAGGCTCAGAGGTTTCCTCCTTCTTCCATGAAACTACAAAGCGAGCCCAGATGGGCTTCTGCTTGAGGTCTGATGAAATCACAGGCCCCCAAGAAGTATGGTTCTGAGGCACTAAAATGCTGTGAGATTACAAGGTAAGAAGGAATGCCTGTTAATCTCCTTTTTTATGCCGGTGTTATAGCTGAAGCTGGTTAGAAGCTGGCAGAGGCTTTCCACATTTACAGGCAAGCTAAGCTTAAACCTACAAATTCAGAAGAATTCATACATAATTAATAGTTAAATTTTGATAGTGTCTGATTCTTTACAGAAAAGATTTTTTTCTTCTCTCAAGTACATAAACTAGCAAATAAATAATTTTGAACATGATTTGATATGGCTTTCTTTGTCACTTCATTGTGTCAACTAGCAATTTCATCACAAATCTTAAAATATCTGATGTGTTTATTAAAGCCTCCAGAGCAATTAGATGGGAATCTCTAGCTAAGTCTAGCTCTAAGAAGAGGTTTTTTCCTTTCTTGCCCATCACATAGAATCATAGAATCATAGAATGGTTTAGGTTGGAAGGGACCTTGAAGATCATCGAGTTCCAAGCCCCCTGCCATAGGCAGGGACACCTCCCACTAGACCAGGTTGCCCAAGGCCACGTCCAGCCTGGCCTTGAACACCTGCAGGGACGGGGCTTCAACAACTTCTCTGGGCAACCTGTTCCAGTGCCTCACCACCCTTAAAGTGAAAAACTTCTTCCTAATGTTTAATCTAAACCTGCCCTCTTCCAGCTTAAAGCCGTTCCCCCTCGTCCTATCACTACATGCCCTAGTAAAAAGTCCTTCCCCAGCTCTCCTGTAGGCCCCCTTTAGGTACTGGAAGGCCGCAATAAGATCTCGCTGGAGCCTTCTCTTCTCCAGGCTGAACAGCCCCAACTCTCTCAGCCTTTCCTCTTAGGAGAGGTGTTCCAGCCTTCGGATCATCCTCGTGGCTCTCCTCTGGACACGCTCCAGCAGGTCTATGTCCTTCTTATGTTGGGGACTCCAGAGCTGAATGCAGTACTCCAGGTGGGGTCTCACGAGAGCGGAGTAGAGGGGCAGAATCACCTCCCTTGACCTGCTGGCCACACTTCTTTTGATGCAACCCAGGGTATGGTTGGCCTTCTGGGCTGCGATCGCACATTGCTGGCTCATGTTGAGCTTCTCGTCAATCATCACCCCCAGGTCCTTCTCCACAGGGCTGCTCTCCAGCCATTCTCCGCCGAGCCTGTATTTGTGCTTGGGATTGCCCCGACCCAGATGTAGGAACTTGCACTTGGCCTTGTTGAACTTCATGAGGTTGGCTTGGGCCCACCTCCCCAGCTTGTCCAGGTCCCTCTGGATGGTATCCCTCCACTCCAGCGTGTCTGCCTCGCCAAACAGCTTGGTATCATCAGCAAACTTGCTGAGGGTGCACTCTACCCCACTGTCCATGTCGCTAACAAAGATGTTGAACAGTACGGGTCCCAGTACCGACCCCTGAGGAACGCCACTCGTCACTGCTCTCCACTTGGACACCGAGCCGTTGACCGCAACCCTTTGAGTGCGACCATCCAGCCAGTTCTTTATCCACCGAGTGGTCCATTTATAGAATACATATCTCTTCAATTTAGAGACCAGGATATCGTGTGGGACAGTGTCAAACGCTTTGCACAAGTCCAGGTAGATGATGTCAGTAGATCTTCCCTTGTCCACTGCCGCTGTAACCCCTTCGTAGAAGGCCACCAAATTTGTCAGGCATGACTTGCCCTTGGTGAAGCCATGTTGGCTGTCGCCAATCACCTCCCTGTTTTCTGTGTGCCTCAGCAGAGTTTCCAGGAGGATCTGCTCCATGATCTTGCCAGGCACAGAGGTGAGACTGACTGGCCTTTAGTTCCCCGGGTCTTCCTTGTTTCCCTTTTTGAAAATAGGGGTTATGTTTCCCCTTTTCCAGTCAGCAGGAACCTCGCCAGACTTCCACGACTTCTCAAATATGATGGCTAGTGGCTTCGCTACTTGATCTGTCAGTTCCCTCAGGACCCGCGGATGTATCTCATCAGGTCCCATGGACTTGTGCACCTTCAGGTTCCTCAGGTGGTCTCTCACTTTATCTTCATCTACAGTGGGCGGTGCTCCATTTTCCCAATCCTCTCCTTTGCAATCTGCGTCTTGGGTAGTGCGTCTGCTGTCCTTGTCTGTGAAGACTGAGGCAAAAAAGTCATTGAGTACCTCAGCTCTGTCTCTGTCCCGGGTAACTAGTTCTTCTCATTCTTTTACATCTGATTTTCGTAATATTCTTTTTATAGTGGATTTTTCCAAAATATAAACTAAACTTGAGTCTTGGGAAGAATACTAGTGCTGTCTTGAGTCAATCCTATCACAAGTCTTATGCCAGTCCAAAGACCATATTTGTTGTGTTGCACAGAACATTTACATGCTGCATGTGCAATGTGTTTGGCCTCACTGTTAATATGGCATAGAGTCTCATTTTCTTCTCTCCAGGCACAGGTTAGGCCGCATCCTGAGTACTGTGTTCAATTTTCGGCCTCTCACTACAAGAAAGACATTGGGGTTCTGGGGCATGTCCAGAGAAGGGCAACAAAGCTGCTGAGGGGGTCTAGAGAACCAGTCTTATGAGGAACAGCTGAGGGAACTGGGGTTGTTTAGCCTGGAGAAAAGGAGGCTGAGGGGAGACTTTATCACTCTCTACAACTGCCTCAAAGGAGGTTGTAGAAAGGTGGGGGTCGGTTTCTTCTCCCAAGTAGCAAGTGATAAAACAAGATGAAACAGCCTGAAGTTGCACGAGGGGATGTTTAGGTTGGATATTAGGAGAAATGTCTTCACAGAAACGGTTGTCAAGCATTGGAACAGGCTGCCGAAGGAAGTGGTTGAGTCACCAAGACTCAATGTATTTAAAAGACATGTAAACATGGTTCTTAGGGACATGGTTTAGTGGTGGACTTGACAGTGTTAGTTTTATGGTTGGACTTGATGATCTTAAAGGTCTTTCGAACCTAAATGATTTTATGATTCTATGAAATATTGGGAAAATATCAGAATACTATACTTTTTTAAAAAGAACAAAGGATTTTTCTGGGGGCTATGAATTGGTTCTTTCTATTTCCAAAATGTTTCTTCCCAGCTATTCTGAAATTACTGAGGTTGGAGACTATTTTTCTGCAGAGTATCACCACTGGTGAAAGCAGTGGAAATAGCCTGCTACTTTACTCTTTCTCATGTCTTTTGAGAAACAGACCATCCTACTCCAGCCTAAATCCTGCCCTCACTCAGACCTCTCCAGGGTCCCACAATCTCTCCCTAACTGCACCAGCACTCGCACTTTGTTTGCAGAGAGTAGGACTACCACTAAGTGAGATGAAGGAAGAAAAGAAACATGACTTTTTTTGCTTTACACTTCTCATGGGAAGACAAGAAGAATGAGAAAGTGAGATGTAACAATCAAAGCAAAGCAGGGCTAGTTTGGATCACACAAGGTGACAGAAAACTGCGTATCAGACTCATCTCATGCACGTCATGTTCAATGATAATGAATTTTGGCAACATATGCCAAATAATTTTTATTTAATTTGGTGTTATATGCCTTTTGAATCATGATACTAACATACTATCTTTATTTTATACACCAGACATACCACATACAAAGTAAACCGTCTCCTCCTCAATTGTTATATATGCACATGCAGGGCTTATGGTTGATTCAACTCCTGTGATAATGCTAGAAGAAATCTTGGTTAATGGTTTCATTTAGAGAAGGTTTTTCATTTTCCTCATATAAGAGAAAGAATACCAGCAACAGAAGTGATCATTCTCTGACTCTTAGCTTTGGTATCTAGATCACAGACAATCTTCCAAAAGCAGTTGGCAGAGGGACATTCCACTGGTCTGACTAAGACTCCCAGAAGCCTGAAAATTGTTTTGTGGTGTATAAAATATGTAGAATATGCCCCAACCTTGCATTCTTTCCCCTGAAACTGAACCAAATTGCCCAGAAGCCTGCTAGCACCTCAGAATTAGACTGCACTACAGACAGGACCAACATTTTTACTACCTATTCCACTGCAAAATTCTCTATTGACATCAGGAAGAAACTGTAAAGATAACCAGGTGAGACCATTAGACTCCTTGAGATTAATGATACAAAGCCAATGAAGGGGGTTAGGTTTATGTTCAATATTTATAAAGTAGATTACTTAACAGTACTTCATTCTTCTCTATGTTAGTTTTCGCAAGTTCTCACCACGGCAACAGGATTCTGTATTTCACTGAGTCAGGATGGGTGGGATTTGCCTTCATTGCTTCACTTTAGAAGCACCAGCTTAGGCAAGATTCATGCTTTGCTTTATAATGCAGGAAACAGGCTTAGAAATACCACAAAGGTTTCGACTGTTTATTGACTCTTTATTGTAGTAATTACAAAGTGCCCTCCTGAGTACATCCGTGTAGATAAACACAAGTTTCAGACTCTCTCTTGAGGTCCAAACATTTAATTTGCTGATTAGTTATTAACAGAGTCGATTAGGAATAAGACTTTTACCAGGTAAGCAGTGAGTCTATTTAAACCCTGACAGGATCCTACAGATACTTAGCATTTGTGTGTAATGAAACAAGTGAAAGAAAAAACTAATCTTACTGTATGAATTAACAGGTTGTATATGCTCCTGTTAAGAATCACAACATATGATACACACATCCCCACACTCCCACACCCCCCACACACATATACTGTGCTACAGAACAAAGGCCTTGGTTGTATTCTCATTGCCATCTCTTTTTGTACACCTTGCTTCCAATTCCTGTTCATTTTAATAAGACGAAGCACTCAGACTCATCACATTTTTCTCCCAACCAGCCTCTTTCCATTTCCACCAATAATTCTTAAATCAATTCTGTTGTTCAAACTGAGAACCTAGAAAACATCTCCAACCCTTCACTCAGCCAGCTCTCACGCTGATTTCCCCTCAAATATTTTTTCCCTCCCAACAGCACAGAGATCTAAACCATGTTCTTGACTTTGATAACTAAAAGTGGTTTCCTCCTCCAACTGATTTCCAAAGGGTTATTACACTCCCAGTCCATTTTCAGTCACTTACAGGACACCCTTTCTCTCTTGATCCAAAACTCAACCACTAAAACTCACGTTATTGATCATGTCCATTTTCCATTTTCTATACTTTTATTTTGTTATGGCTTTGTAGTCTTTTTCATTCAACCTTTTTGCGCTGTTTTTATCAAATGCATTCCAAGAATTACAGGTGGATTTTTTATAACTTTTTTTTTTCTAATGAATTTTTGGAATGCATATTTGTTAGCCTTCACAGACAGTTTTTGCTTTATGTGATGTCTCAGCTATCACTAAACATCTGCAATATAAAACTCAGTGCCTTGCAGAATATCAATCATTTTTAGACATGATAAAAAAAATAGAAAAGATTACATTGAAAATTTTCTCCCTTGGCTTTCACTTTCTTATTTTCAGTAGCAGTTTCAGCAAAATTCTGAACTGACATATATTTCAAAGAGCTGACTCTTTGTCTCCCCATACAAGACTCCCAGTATTTCTCTGATTCCACAGGAGAATTTAACAAAATTAACGTGATTGACCAGAATTTGAAAAGTAAAAATCAAGACCAATTCTTAAGTGTATGAAATTAAGAAACGTTAGTTTGCAAGAAAGGTGTGCTGGAAATTTTGTGTTCACCATACTCTTTAGAGTATCTTCATTTTTACTAGCACTTCTGGAATTATTTTGGGAGACAGCTAGTTACTTTCAGAAGGTCAGAAATCCTCTTGCAATTACTATCAGTAATGCAACATCTACATAAAGCAAATTGTGACAGAATCTTACAAGACAGATGTACTCAAAATACACTAAACCCAATAGTATTTTGTAATCAAGAGAAAGGGAGGAACTGGCTCCAGAAAGTTGCATTTAGTCACTGAAGCTGAAGCTTACACATTTAAAAACTATCAATCTTTTACCTGATGCTAAAGGAATGTCTAAGTTTATCCATTCAACCTTACAATGCCCACCTCTGTTTTATTAATGTTTCCAAAGAGGTCCCTGCTAAATGCTTTCTGTTAAATGCCATGTGATTGGTACCTCGTTGGACTGTGAGCTTGTAGGTAAAGTTCAATTGACTTTCTGAGCTCAAACATTGGTGCAGGTGAGAAGTCATCATCAGTAACACACACACACAATCTTTTATTGAATCGAAAGGGAGCTATGCCCTAGACCCTTAAGCACCTCATTTGGATTCTCAGAGGGTTTAGGATGGAACAAAGCTGCAGAACAAAAAAGTTGCTTGAATTAGAAGAGGAAATGATGGTTTCCGCAGGGGTGCTTTCAATATTCCCTTTCAAGGAAGAACTTTTAAAAGCCTTAAACCTCCAGGGTATCTCTGGAGGGAGTGACCCAGGACAGAAGCATCTGGCACAGACAACATGTGAGGAAGAGTTCTCCAACTGTGAATGTAGTGACAGATATTCTCTGAAGTTTTGCTGTTGTTCTTCCTCTTCTTACAGTTTTATAATCATGGTCTTTCCTTCTTTCTTTCTTTTTTTCTTCCCCAGGACAAACGTCTTACTGTCTGTTTTAAGCATATCTCATATAGCTTCGCATGCTAGGTTCTCCTGGAACAGAACTCCCACTTGACCACTTGCTGCTTATTTCTGCACGAAGCAGGTAGTGGAGTGACTTCTGGGTATTTCCAAGTCCTCTTTAAGAAGTGCCCCTTACTTCAGTCTTTTTTAGTTTTGGTTCATTTTGTGATCTGGTGGAAACATTTGGTAAATTACCATCCATTCTGCCAGATTGTTCAGTAAAAAATAAAAAAGAGAAAGAGAGAAGGTGTGAAAAACTTTTTTCAGTATCTTCAAAATAAAACACTCCTATTTTCTAACTGAAAGTAACTTTTTAGTAATTACTGTAAATATTTAAAAGAAATCAATGCAAAATATATAAATACTATGTTAATATTTTACTTTGGACAAATAAGTTCTATTTCCTAATGGTAACAAGAACTGATTTTTTTTTAGCTAACACATTTTTAAAGATGTTAACATCTGACACATTCAAGAATCAAATGGTTCTGCTTATTATAAATGGAATGTATTAATTTTTTTTCTAATTTATGATTATTATTTCTTCCTGAGAAATTATTAATTCAGAAAAATGCTGTATATATTGTATTGTGTAAAATGGCCCCACATTTAGAAAGGAAGATTTAAATTGTAACACATGGCAGACAGATTATTCATGGGTCAAGCATGAGTCAATTTTGAATTATTTTTTTTTAATGTGTGTTCAGCGGGAAAGATATTTTCAAATACATGCATTGTTTTCAGTCAGGCAGTTTGGGAGCCAGCTGACTTACCTTTAGATTTAACTGGGTGAGGACAAATTCAGCCTATCTGGCTGACATTTACATCATAGACATATCCTGCTGAAGGAACCATCGTAAGCCACCTATTTAGTTAATTAACAGAAATAGGTCATTTATAACACTATTCATCTCATCAAGTATTGACTCAGTCTTTCAGATAAAATTAGTGACAACCTCAAAAGTATTTGTCAGGGACATTTCATGAAATGAAACCTGCTTTGAGTTTCAGTTGAAATTCTTCAATATTCCACGGATCAAAATGCTTTAGGTGTAATAGTCCATTAAATCTCACAAAGGGAGAAATAGGTAGCAAAACAGTGCCCCCCAAAAACTCTATTTGCGGGGAAAAGGGTGAGAAGGCCATTAGGTGCTTGGACTACAGCTGGATGTATTTTTCTAGTTAGGAACAGAGGAAAGCTATATCCAGACAGACAGCAGTCCTTTAATTTCCTTTTTATTTTTCTCTCTTATTACCATTTCTGACTCCCGGTTACCTCAGGACCAGTTCTTTTCCCTGTAGCCAGTCACAAATGCTTGTGAGTCCTTCACCTGTTCTGGCTTCTGTTCCTTTGGTGGCATCAGCATTGGTAGGTCTATGAATAACATGCATGAATAAATGGGCACAGGGCTGTGCTGAGCTGTGCTCTACTTTACTAATCAGAAAAAAAGGGCACACATTCTTTAAAGCGTTAAAATGTAAAAATAACACCTGGTTTTTAAGCATATGAAATAAATTTTCTTTAGCCTTCAGAATCCCAATTAATTCTTTGTGATATGTATAAAGTTCACACTTGTCCTTGAGGTGATATAAAAGTAGCCTAACTGATATTATATACTATACAATTTGAGAAACAGAAGGTGATAATATAAAAAATAAAAAGGCTCCTAAAACCATACAAGAGAGCTGCAATTAGGGATGTACAAGAAACTAGCTTTGCCATTTTCAAATTACTAAAATCTTCACTTTACAGCCTCCATTATTATTTTTTATGTCATTTTTCTGTGGAAGTAAAAAAAATATTCCTCAAAACTGTGCAGAACACTGACAACTCATTTTGTAGAACTCTGTGAACCAGACTGTGCTGCTGCTTTGAGGATAGTCACCTTTCCTTTTTTGTCCCCAAACCTGCCCTATACTATCAGTGTTTTCTTTCTCTCCCTGCTATAATAAGAATGGGACACTGTGTGCATCCCTGTGCTAAAGTGCACCTTACAGGTTTGTAACGTGGCTGATACTCGCAGAAGAAAAAAAGGTTTTGACCTTATCAAGCAATTCTAAATCTGGCTAATACCTACTAAGGAATAGGACCTTGGTTTGGCCATGGATGCATTGGAGCTGAGACTTCTCAGGGACACTTGTGCACCTCAAAGTTTATTGCATTTCCCCCTATGTTGCCTGTACAGAACTATCTGTTAGTGTCAGAAAATAAACTGTACTCAAAGTAACCATGGCAACACTAACATAGATGCACTGCAGGTAGTACATGTTACAACACGCGAATCTGAAAGGAAAGAGAGAATGCTCTGAATTTCCTGTTGGCCTGGGAAGCTTCAAGCAAGGAGATCCAAACACAAATCCATATTCTGAGAGATCTGTCCTCATCCTCCTGAAGACTGCTAGAGGAACAACCCTCCTTCTCCCTTTCAGTTTTGCTTGAGGACATTGGTTAAATTTGATACAAGCAGCTATAATTCTGTGACATTCATGAGTTTTAATCATCATCCATGGGCGCTAATGCAGTCTTTGCTTTAAGTAAAGCTCTGTATTTAAATTTCCTTGTTTACTGAGCTAGTTGCTTGTTTTAGAAGAGCATATGGGCAAAAGTAAAGGCATTATGAACAGTTAGGGAGTTTAATATCAAGAAATCCAGTGGCAAATCACAACATAGCTCAGTAGAAGGACAAGGTCAAATGTATAATAGTTACAATATGAAAGACATAAAAATTTCACCATATTCCTATTGAAAATACATAATCTCTTAAAAGAACAGTGCATGAATTTAGGAACCAGTTCAGGCTGTGTATATTTTGATTGACCAAAGTTTATGAGAAGAGACCAGTCTTGTTAACAATGCCTTATTAATAGCAAACCTGTCTATCCAACCCCATGTAGGGCTACCATATGTTCAGCAAGATCTGTACATGACAACTTTTTCTTTCTAGAAATTTAAGCATTTTGGATACTTTTCTGGGATTTCCAGGCATATGGTAGCTCATATGGGCAAACAGTCCCAGCTGAGCTGCAGATATCAGAGACTCTGGATGTGCATAGATCAATTTTACAGCACACATCTAGTAAAACCCTGATGGAAATGTGACAGGTCTAATCTATGTGGATCTCTTATTCCATGAACAGTCTCAGTTAAGAAAACATATAGTAGCTGAACTAAAAGCAAAATATGACCTTCATGAAAGATAATTAAGAAACATGCCACTGATGGGTTTTACAAGTACAAGCATTGCAAAGAACAACGCTAGGTGGAATGAGTTAATGGACTTGAGCTGTGAAAGGCTCGAGACAGCCTAGGTAGCTGTCATAAGTAGAAGAATCAAAGACACTGAGTGCATTCAGTCAGACAAATTGGGGGCCTACTGATAAGAAGATAACTGCTGTTGCGCAGCCCTGTGCTCTCATAGGTAGGATAACATGCTAATGCAAGGATAGGCAACTTGCTGCCTTTGAACCACATGCAGCTTGAGGGCAGTTCAAGTACATCTTCCGTGTTCCAGCTACGCAATGATCTCTGCAGGACACAGCTGGTACAAGGGGATACACTACCAAATAATGCAGATACCCAGATGAAGTAAACCAGCAGGATCTATTGAGACTCATAGAGCTGAATCACCCTTAGATTTAACAGTATATTCAGATCAGCCAGATGGGAATTCTGGAAAGGTTTGGTTGCCTCCCACCTCTGAACTGGTTTGTGTGATACCCTTCCCTTTAGCCCTCCAAGAGATAACTTATGTGTCTTGTGGTAAGATTTTGGGTTGCAGCTCATAAAGCCAGGAAGGTTGGTCAATGCAATGGCAGAAGACACATGCTTGCTTAAATCAAAAGCAAATCAAATACAAAGCAAGCACCTGAGAAACACTGCAAGTAGCTCATAAATGCCTTTAAGGTTAGGAGTTTAGCAGGAATAGTGCAACCTCCTTTTTAGACAGTAATGTGGAATAATAAAAACAGTAGTGCTTAAGTCTGTGTAACAGTCTGTACGCAGGAGAATTACCTAGATAATTCAAAATTGACACTGAGGCATAAGCAGACTAGAGTCCAAAGAGAGAATATGGGAAAATATTTGCTTACAGCACAACACTATCATTGGCAGCATCAGTAAAATGAAAGTGAGTTATATGGCTGCTGCTTTAGAAAAAAGAAGGCATTAAGCTGCACTCTGTAAAGTGAAAACAATAAAGCTGTTAAAACCACTGGTCTCCCAAGAAAATAAGTAGTTGGAAGAAGAAGGTAAAAACTTATTATAATAAAAATGCCAAAATAATGAAACTTTTCACACACTACTCCATTACAATAGTGTGTGTCAAGCAGTCCATGGCACCCTGAAATTGTAAGTAAAAAGGAGGAATAACACAGGTCTGATGCAATAACGGGAGAGAGAAGACAGGGATTTAAGTGAATGGCAGGCAATTGAAGACTGACTCAATAAATGGTATCAAATCTGATTATGGAAATACATTTTGGATGCTGAAACCACAGATGAGGAATATTGTAGCTGGGATCCCAAAGGCTTTCCATAACACCCACTGAGGAGTGAGACAAAAGACAACTGAATTGTGAAAAAGCAGCTGCAATCACTAGCAGAAATTACCACTTCACCTGCACCACATGTGCTTAAAGAAGTAAACTCCTAGTGGTAGGGTTATGATGTGTCCTAATGTTGCTACTAAGTGGAAAACATTAACATAAGTATCTCCAGGCTCCTTTGGTTTACTGTAGTATTTTAAATAGGCACTGTTCTGTTGGAAGATGTCTAGGGACAGATGCTCAGACATGTCCGACAAATGTCCCCATGGTGATTTGTGTTAATACTATGGGGGAAAACCTGGAGTGGCTTACCACCTACTCAGCTCTGCTGACTTTTTTAATTTGAACTCTATGCTACGGAGGCGTGTAGGCATGGGGGAGTTGGGGGGAGGGGGGTGTGTGCACAAAATTGCCCCTGCTTCAGGATAATGATCAAAGAAATGACATTATACGGTGGTGTGAGGAAAAAAGAAGTGTAAGCAAAGATGGAAAACCATTTCAGTGCTGCTCCTGGGCCTTTCCCTGAATGTTTACTGCATTAGCTACTGTGGAAAGAGCATGCAAGTTTAAGAAACACCAAAGCAGTAATAGTAATAATAACAGTAGTAACAATAGCCTAGGTTTTTTTCCCTGTCTATGTGGACCTTCACTTCTGACAGACCAAGGCAACACAGGAATGAGATTTTGAAGTATGCTTCCAAGGCTACAAAGCAAGAACAAGCTGAAGATACTAACACAGTAAATGTGGAAATAGTTTTGGAACCTTAGGGGAATCAAAGTAATAGAAAAAATAATATTAGAGGAATTGCACATTGTTTACGGGGGGGAAGGAAACCAATCACAGTGATTTGAAAACACTATTACAGTTGAGACTGCAGGGAAACTAAGGCTGATATAGCATTTCATTACAAAACATGATTTCAGTATTAAATATCCCATCTAGCTGTAAGATAGTTGTCAGCCAAGAGCAGTTTAATGGATAAAATAAAGCAACTCACAGCCATTCTCGTGTGTGAGGAATATGACAATTTGAGTTCCAGCAAGGCTAAAAGCAAAAGGGAGTAGGTCACACAGCACTGGGCTGTGCATTACAGCTGTGAGGAATGGACTGGGTGTCGTGGTTTAACCCCAGCTGGCGACTAGGACCATGCAGCTGCTCGCTCAGTTCTCCCCACGGCAGGATGTGGGCGAGAATCAGAAGAGTAAAAGTGAGAAAACTCATGGGATGAGATAAAGACAATTTAATAGGTGAAGCAAAAGCCACACACACAAGCAAAACAAAACAAGGAGTTCATTCATCAGCAGGCAGGTGTTCAGCCATCTCCAGGAAAGCAGGGCTCTGTCACACGTAACGGTTACTTGGGAAGACAAACACTATAACTCCGAATGTCCCCTCTTCCTTCTTCTTCCCTCAGCTTTATATACTGAGCGTGTTGTCGTATGGTATGGAATATCCCTTTGGTCAGTTGGTGTCAGCTGTCCCAGCTGTGTCTCCTCCCAGCTTCTTGTGCATCCACAGACTACTCACTGGTTGAGTGGTGTGAGGAGCAGAAACGGCCTTGACTGCTTAGCAACAACTGAAAACACCAGAGTGCTATCAACACTATTTCCCATCTCAAATCCAAAACACATCACAATACCAGCTGCTAGTAAGAAACTTAACTCTATCCCAGCTGAAACCGTAACACTGGGCTGGATGGAAGCTGAGCTGTAAAGATGTCATGATTCAGAAATACCCAGTTAATCACCGTTCTTTAGTATAACTCAGCCTGCATTGGCTACAATTTTCCAGCTTGTGGGCAAAGCAGGGAACAGACAATCCACTTCATGGGCTCATTTAACCCCTTCTCTTTCATAGAATAAGGACAAGCCTCTTCCTTTCTCCCCCCTTTTCCCTTTCTCCCCGCTTTTCCCTTTCTCCCCCCAAACCCTGGCCTTTTTAAAGTACCATTTTTAATAGGTGTTATTTGGTTAGGATTTTTTTTTTCATTAAATGCTTCAATGATTATGAACTATTTTGGAAGGAGTTAAATAATTACACATCATTGCAGATCAGGGCTTGCATTCGCATGATGGTCCATATCTCAAACTGCAGTTACATATGTCATAGCTTTCCTTTATTCCAAGCTTTATTATATATTCCAATGGCTATTTTTCAGATAAGGACACCGAATATTTTTCTAGCTTTCTTGTCACTTGAAAACAGCCTAATAATCTTCCAGCATCTGAGACTAGGCATAGAACTGTCAGTATTAAAAGTACTGACTGATCATTTGAACCAATGGATCAGCCATTCTTATTCCTTGAGTGATATGTCCTTAGCATCTGTGATCGAGCCATGAGGCAATTAAAGTTACATAGCCTTCATGTAAAAGGTCTTATTTACTTAAAAATCAGATCTTGATCTTCGTTGCTACCAGGAGTCTGCCTAGTTAGGCTCTCAATATTATAGTATAGTCATAATATAATGATAGACTAAATGTTATTGTTAATCCAAACCTAAGTCTTCTCAGGGATTACAGCTTTTATGATAGTGGAGACTTAAAAGTCTCTGTGGCTAATTGAGATTCTGAGTAGAATGTATGATATAGGAAATACTAACAATCATACGAGCAAAGTAAGATTGCTACCACTTTTTTATATTGCAGTATTTTATGTATTATTTTATGAAAAATATGTTTTATTTGCCTGTTCACTTCTCTGTGGCTCCACAACACATAACTAATTGCATTTCAGATTTTGCTTGTATCATACTTTTAAAAATTAATTACTTTTCTCTTAAAAATATTTAACCATAAATCAGAAAATGGATACAACTTTCAGTGGAAATTTCAAAAAGAAGTACAACTCTTCTTATACAGGGCATGACAAAAAATTTTAGATTGCTTTTGTTAATAACACCAGAAGGAACACACTCTAGTAGTTCCATTGACTTTTGTAATAGTTATAACAAAGTCAGTAAAACAGCTGAAATTTAATTAGGAAATAGAAGAACTTTGGACACTTTGGTATGTATATACATGCGTGGGTCCCTGTCATTGTATATGCATACGTATACACATACATGTACAACTTTTCCATCTACTTACTCAAGAACAAAGTTCTCAGCCTAACCAAACATCTCTGTGGCTGCAAGCCTGTGAGACTGACCTACTGAAGGAAGGTTGCCGTCAAGCAGGCAGCACACTCAAGCTAATGAACAGACTACATGCTGCTGGTATTCTTTCTCTTCATGGTACACGAAACTTTCAAACACTGCTTTCTTCTTTGATCTTTTGTCCTGTTCCAACATGACCTCTCCCAGATGTTTTTATTTAATTGTATCATTATTATTTTTTTACCTTTTTCATTTTCTTTCTTTCCTTTTTTCCCCTGTATGTTTACAGGTCCCTGTTCTCTCCTCTTTCTTTCCTTCTCTTTTTTTACCTTACTTTTTTTTAATGTAAAGCACACCATCAGCAGTCATTTTGCATGCAGACTTCACACTGAAAATGTGCAAATTAGGAGTGAAAATATAGCAAAAACAGTTTGACAAAAAGAGTGATGTACAAATACCTTTCTTGACACGCATTCCCAGCTTACTTTCACTGAATGAAATGTTGTATTATGACTGCTTCCAAGGAAAGCTTTCCATATCTTGTGTCTCTGGGCTTCATCGGTTAGCCCAGTACACTTTAACAGCACTCTAAAAAGAAGAAAAAGAAGCAAACTCTTTCAGAATACCCTAACAGATGTACATTGGCTTACTTTCATCAAAACTAATGTGACTACAGTCATTTTTCATCAAATTTGCATCCATTTACATCCTTCTGAACAAGATAGGGTTTTTTAGAGTTGTCTTCAAATGAGACATATAATTCTGTTCTGTACCCTTTTCCCGGAATCTTTTTAGGCCCATTGCTGCACAGGTAGGTTAACAGTACTAAAAAGGTTTCATATTCCTGGTAGGGAAAAACTCATGTCTATCATGACAAACAGCAAAATCCTCTTGGCACTGCTGCCTTAGCTTTATGTGGAACCTGTGTTCTTGGGGAAAAAAAATGAAACCCTTAATTTGCCTAAGCGGGACATACAAAAGTCTGCAGGTTTTGACATGAGCTCTGTAGTCTCAGTACTCCGCATGGCTAGTATAGTTTGGCTAGTGTTGTGGTCAAGTTTCTGGTCCCAGCCAAAGTGTAAGAGTTCCAGTACGATATCTCAGACCTCATCTTGCATGAAAGGAATGTTATCTCCTGATCCCTTCCAGCCGCCACCTGTGCATAGCCCCAAATACTGTGACCTTGTAATGACAAAATAGCTTTGCTGATTAGGGAATCGTATCTGAGGAGTCTGCCTTGCTCCAAACCCTCCATGGACTTCATCTCACCATAGGCAGGTACCCAGTTTTATTTAACAGACCAATCATCCCAAGCTCTTTTATATATTTAGTATATTGAGCTAAAGACCAGTGCACAGCAGACAACTTAGATCTTAAGTACCTAATTCAACCTCTAGCAGTATCTTTTCCTTTCTTCACTGATGAGAGAATGACAAGGGGAAAATGCTCTTGGTTACGTACCTTAATTTGGGTGCAGTGAATTCCATTGCTATTCCCATTGTTTGTTTTCCCCATGGAGTTTCCTGCCATTCTTTTCAACCTCAACATTCAGCTTTTGAGGCCTTTTGATATATCAAAATAAATCCACAAACTTTAAATTATCTGGGCATCACAAGTGATCTGGTTAATAATGGAAACAAAAGGAGATGTTCAGAACAGAAATTTAATTTAATATATCTTCATTTTGCACAGCATTTTTCAATAGGCACTTTAAGAAAATCTGGACCATTTAAATCTTGTTGAATGATATACAGTACAGGAACTGCTTTTGAAGTTTTAGATAAAGACAGGAGTTGTATGAATGATTTGCAGCAAACAATTTTGTTTGATGAATTTTGCTGTCTTTCCTGTTGGTGCTCTGTGAATATTTATTCATTATGTGAAATTATTCACAAATGCCTTTAGTGAATAATTCTTGGTCTGCAGATGCTTTGCAAATAGTTCATAGCATATATTTGTCATTTTCCTCTTTTTTGATGAGGTTTGTAGGCATGGAGCATTGTTTCTATTCCTAGCAGTTTGATTTATATAGCAAACCAACACAGCAGGAATTGCATATTTTCCATGATGCTATCTGAAATCCACTTTGGTGAATTTAGTGAATATTGAAGCTTGAATGTTTTGTTTGGTAGAATTCTCATCAGTAATAACTAAGCTCATAGATCTCTGCAGGAAAAAAAAAATGCAAGAATAGCGTGTTCTGATAGACTCTGAGTCTGGGGTGGGTGGATGACTCTAGATGTCCCTTCTAACCTAAATTATTTTATGATTCTAATAATGAGCGCTTCCAAACCCAAATGAGTCCATTTATTTTCCCCCATTCTTCCTTAGTGAAATGAGAGGTGGGTTCACCTCTGCACCTCCAGATGTGAAAAAATTAGGTATTATATCTAAATTCATCTTCTATGCTCTCTCTAAAATAAATATAGAGGCTTGTTTCTTTCAGCTGTCTCGGACCTCTAATGTGCCAATGTGGTGAATTTACACTTTTGAGGTACCTGCGATATTCCACTGACTGACGAGGGAGCCCATCTATTAGTTGCACTTTAGGTATGTAAAGTTACACAAAATTATTTCCGTACAAAGGCTCAATAATACAGAAAAGGGTCATACCAGCATGTGGGAACATTAAGATAACTTTGAAAACAGTATCAACTGTAACAGGAAAAAGTTTAATTCCATAAAATGGTGGGCAGTCTTGAACTGAGAAAATCATGTTTGTGATAAACTGGGAGCTCAGCATTCGAAAGCAACAGAAAAAGAAACATCTGGTTGTATTACCTGACCAGATTGCTAGTAGCTACTAAAGTGATACAGACGAGGAGATACAAGGGATACAGAAGATTAAATAATTTCACTGGAGAGAAAGTAACAATGTGAACCTACAAAGTGCCAGTGCACTGCATAAAGTTACAGTCACATTTATCCAAGAAAGGTCAAACTGGAAAAGGAGGCGAGACTACAATAATCAGGGAGATGTAGAATCTACTTCCAAAAGTTATTACAAGATCTGGCTTGTTTAGTTTAATAGAAAAGAAAGTAAGAAATGAGAAAACTCATCTCTATACATGCATGGAAGAGGGGCATAAGAAACAAGGAGTGCAAAAACTTCTTAAATGAAAGGACGATGTTAGAAGATGAATTAGTGGATACTAAATAGAATGTATATACCACATATGAATATTAAAGAAATGGAGTCTGGAAACTAGAAACGTTTTCTGACAAGTGGAAAAAGAAGTTTGAAGTTGGGACTGGTGGAGTAAAAAGCCTGAATAGCTTGATGAAGTGGATTATATGACTTGATGGTATAGCCATTTCTTTCCTGTCCTGTATTTCCCTCACATACCTTTTTAAAATGTATTTTTGATTTTAAAGGACAGTCTGAGATCCGAAAACGTAAGATTCCAGGTCTCAGTTTTCTCTGGAAGTCATGTTGGAATTGACAACTGCAAATTGAGCAGTAATTATTCACTCATGGAAGCGTGTTCTACTTCAGCTTTCTCTTGTGCTTCACTAAATCTTATACTCACAAGCATTTACCAGAATGTTTCACCCACGGAACAGCTGCTGAATTGCCAGAGGAAAAATGCAGTCAAGGAACTCTAAAAGACCAGTTTCCTTTTTGTGAATACAGTGTATGTTCAAGAATCACCAGCACTCAGTAAAATACCAACTTTCTATGGCAAGGAAAGGGATATGGTCCCGTCTAATACTTCCAAGGGTCATTTAAAACATGCCAGATATCGGAGGTCTATGTCTAGTGAGCAGAATTAGTTTTCAAATGTCACCTTTTATGGAAAGGTAGCTCATGAAGGCAAAAATATTTGCTTATCCTTGTATCATCCTTCCTCAACTATCAACAGTATCTTACAGTTTAATTTTTTCTTCTCCAATCAATAAGTATTGCATCTATTTCACGGTTTCTGGATTCTGCTATTACAAAGAATGAAAACTCAGGCATAGTGTGTACCTTTTCTTCACAAATGCTTACATCTTAGACCACCTAAAGTCCATTTGCACTGTTGTCTTACATTGCTGAAGTGTGGTAGAGAAGAAAAAAGCTATGTCACCACTGCTGTAATGTATGGACTTACTTTGATTGCAAGTGGGGCCAGTCTGCTCAATAGTTAAAATGTTTAATGGCTTGTTGACGTTCACATGACCTTGCAAAGGCTCTGAAGTTCCCTTAACTGTGTGCCATGCATGGCTTGGAGTGCAGGTTTTGCTGGACTTCCTTTCACTCTGTGTGGATGGGTGAAGGAGATGCTCTCCTCCCAGCACACATCACTGAGTGAAGCAGGACTCAATTTCCTGGGAGTATAAACCCTTCAGGTAACCCAGGCTGTCATTCTGTTTTTTCTTCAGCCATCTTTCCTGTTTCTGTCTTCCTATCATGAAGAAGCCAGAGATTTTGACCAGATTTCAGTATTCACTTCTTGGTTTCCTAGGATCCTTGTCTCTTCACAATGATGATGCAGGCTAACTTACTCTAACTGGTTTTCCAGTAGTGTCCCCCTTTAACTCCCCAAGGAAGACTACTGTTTTCTCCCATTCTTAGACCATTGGCTTGGAAAGAAAGTTACAGCACTGTGGCACAGTCAGGGGACAGGAGTCCAGAAGCACCAGATTATGCTCTAATGTGGTTATTAGCCATATAGACTAATGGTTCACTGTAGACCTAGCCAAAGAGAGAATGAAAGAGAGTGAATTGTATCCAGAGCCACAATGGCTTCATGGGTTACTTTTAAGGATGTGCGTAAGCCATTTGTATGTTTTTCCAGGTTCTGCTTAAATCACAATCTGGTTGCAAAAGGAAGACCTTTGGGGCATAACAAAAATAAACTGGTAAGTGTGGTGATGAAGAATTGAGTGACAAGTAAGTAAACACTCCTCCCAACTTTGCTTTACTGTCAGAACAATTTCTCACGATTTTTCTGTCCACGAGCCTCATTCAAGTCTTTCCAGCAGCCATCCAGCCACTTAATGCAGGTCATTAAGCTGCACTGCACTTGGACACTATGTGTGTTGTTAATAATCTAAAGTGACAAGACAGCATAAGAGCTTTTTTTTTTTTTTAACTTATTAGCTGAATTTAATAAATTGAAAGGGAGACTTTTTGACTGCCTAAGGAATGTCCAAACCTTGTTTATGTTCCATGGGCTCTAAGTGGAAACTTTAATTAGAGATGTCATATGCTGTTTAGGTGATGCAAGTTGGGTTTATGTTATTTATTTATTTAAAAAATTCAGCCCCTAGACAGCTATCAGTTATTAAGTATTTTTCGTTGAGTGATATTTTCTGCTCTCCCAGTAATGGCAGGTGATATACAGTGGAGAAGATTTTTGAGTACAAAGGCAAAATAACTAATCTCTCTTTTTGTAAATAATGTAACAGTATGTACAATGAGGTTGTACTTCTGCATATTAGGTTTCTGCTACATGAAACCCAGACTGTGACCAAAATATGTAACCTTCTTTTATTTCACCACAGAACAAAAGCTCAACTATTTCCACAAAATGCAAGACTTCTTTTGACTTTGTCTGTAATGACTTTATACTCTCCACCAGGGATGTAGCTCTAATTCTGCCTCTCTATATGCATAGCTGAGCTAATGCATAACTGCAGATCTGCAAAAAAATGAAGAGATTGTGTAGGCTTTTCATATGCCTTATCTAACTTGGTGTCTTGTGAGCAAAAGAGTGAGCAGGCAACCTCAACACTACTGGACAAGCACTGTGAGGGAAGCAAGGAGAGTGCTGCATGTCAGGACTTGTTCATCTTCTCCACTGTAAACTGGAGCATCTGCTTTGGCCTAATAACAAGGAGAAATGATAACAGGTCTCACTTCTTGGTGTTGACTAAGATAAGGCATAGGATAAGAAATATTTAGGTCTGAGGAGTTATATGCAGCTCAAGATACAGAATGTCTGCTTATCTGATTATTTCCCCATTGCTCTTCTACCACAAATAGAGACTCGTTTTCTGTGGAATAGAAGTTCTTCCTCAAAATTCAGTCCTATGATGCTAAATATTTGAAGGTATCAATATAGAACCTTTTGATGACTCTTTTCAGCTGATCTTAATTTCCTATCTAAATCCTTTGCTTTGATATTGCTGTGTCCCTTTCTCTCTGTAGGGAATTTTCACTTTCTCTTTCACCAGCAGTAAGCTAAAGACCACCAAGCTATTTTAATCAGTTAGGTAAACTTCTTAATGTACTCCTAAGAAGGATACACAAACATAACTGTTGTAGTGATGAAGTAGACATATACAAAGCAAGTGAATCTTCATTATCAACTCAATTATGACTTTGTCCTCTGAAAGCCATGACACATTAATTGGTTCTAAGTTAAGAAATTAAAATATATTTTTGCTTCTGTATGTCAAAGGAGGAGAAGCTATCCTCATCTCTGAATACACAGGGAATGATGTGAACAACCTAGTAATTTCATAACCCAGCTGTTCCGTAAGCAGAATCTTCCTACCAGTTTAGGATCCTGCCCTGGGTTTTTGATCTGTTGTGTTGACTTTTTTACCTTACAAAAATATCACAGAGAAGGTTTACAGGCAGTGTGAGGGTTTAAAAAGGAAAGCTAAAGTGAGATTTATAGAGAGGCTCGTCAACTGAACCACCAGAATGCAAATAAATGTTCGCTGACAGGTTTCTTGAAACAAGAACACTTTGTAATCTCCCCATCCATCTTTTCTGCAAAATTATTAAAAAATGTAGCTACATTGAGCTGCCAACCAGACCCTGATGCTCTTAGCAAGGAAATCCTTTCAGGCTTTTGTTGAAGTACCTTGTCTTTCGTGCTCTCAGGAGGACTGAAACTTGTTCTATTATAGCAGGAGCTCTCAGTGACAATTGCTTCTGAAGAATATTTGACCAGCCCAGGTTTATTTTATCTTGCAGAATAACAATATTATGTATACATAAATATATAAAAAAGTATGGCACACACAATTTTTTATGTGTTTAACTGGTATGTTCCTTGTTTAACAGGTTTTAATTTGCATTTTCATACCAGTAGTGAATTTCCAGCTGTTTGCAGCAGATCCCTAGCATCCTTTGTGTCACCATCCTGGAAAGGAGCTGAAAAAGACTGTACTGAGATTTGTCCTGTTCTCTGTGTGCAGATGTGGTAGGAGGCTGGCTTCTGTTTCCCTTGCATATAAAGACTTCTAAAAAAGGTCAGTGCAAGGAGTCACATCCAAACATCTTTGAAAGCCTGTTTTGAAACTAGGCTCACTTGTTTCTTTCAGGGAGGAAGGGTGAAGTAGGAGGGGAAATCCCAGATTAAAAAATCTGTGGATACCTGGCAAGTTTTGCTATGGATGAGACTGTGGCAGATTCAGCCTTTTTCAATTTTAAGAGATATCCCCTTGAAATCTATGTAATCATAATTGTAAAGTGTATTGAAAATCCCCAAAAATGAAAACAAGCCTTTAAAAGAGAGCAAAACAATGTGTGTTACCTCTATTCAGACTGGAATCTTTAGGGCAGGTTTGTCTGCGCAGGATTTTTTATAGCTGTGTGGATGAGTCAACCCTCACCAGGCAATTGCAGAAGGGGGTGGAGTTAACACTTATAATATATGAAAAGGTCTGCGAGACCAGGCTTTCAAAGAAGCAGAGAATTAGAAAGCAGGACAGGTTCAGTGTTAGCCAATACACTGAAGGAATGGCTCCCTGTATATGGGAATGAATGAAAGAGGGCAGATAAAATTGGATAAAAGAAAGGAAGTGAGTACAGCCATGTCAGCACAGAGCTTCAGGATAGAAGGACGTTTCATAGAAGCTTAATGTTTAGGATAATTAAGGCAACGAGCATCTTGGGCTTAAGTTAGGTCCTAAAGACAAGTGATATGAATGTCCCCAGCTGGAAAAAAAAACATCTGTCTTTGCATGCCAATAGAGAGAGCCATATGCTACCTGTTATAACAGATAGGGCTATAAATGACTATTTATAAACAGCAAATCATCTCAACTCTGGAGCTTCCTGGAAACAGATCTGCTACATAGACATATGTCAGTGTATGCCACAGTGGGACCATGCTCTATAAATGTCTGTCTGGCCATTTCCTAACACTATTTGAGTAAATAGGTGGTACTGCATTCACCGTAGCTTGGCCACTTCTGCAGGTACCTCTCTCAACTTCCTTGGGTTGCTATACTTCTTTCAAGCCATGTCATGGTTATGCCGGAACACAGAAACAAAAAAAAATTGGCAAGGAATCATTCCCAGTCCCTGATCCTGATGCACTTGCAGACTTTTGACCTCTCTGAAAGCATATAACTGCTATGGGAATTCCCACTAACTAAAAAAATGGAGGGAAGAATGCATACTATAATGTACTTCACGCTTTCAGAGGCAAACCTGAGTGGCAACCCACTGCAGTCAGTGGCATCTGACATCTATAAAACTGGTAGAAATGGTCAAGTAGTCAGTAATGTAATGTTTAATTTGTAAAGCAATTCATTAAATAACAGCTAATATCTGACTAGAACATTGAATCTGTATCTGTCTTTAACAAAGTATACATTTTTCCCTTAGAAATTATAACAGAGCTTTGGGTTTCATGCTCACCTTGGGTGCTATTTAGTACACATAAGGAATTATTTTGTTTATTATGGCTCTTTAGCTAATGTAAGCATAGTGAAAAATAAAAAGAACTGAACTTGTCTTCCCAAGGCCCAAATAATAATGGTGATAGACCTCCATTATTATTTAAGAGTATCCAGTCAGGACAGCACTTATTTTAATAACATTTTTATGTGCCGTTTCTCTCCATTAGACTTTAAGAATGAAAATCAATCTCCTTCTTTTTGCTTTTTTAATAAAAGGCACTTTTTTTCCAAGGCAGAGTTATTTATTTCTAAGTAGGCAAAGAGCCTAGAATGAGATAAAAAATAGCAACTTTTTCAACAATTTGCTCTCTGGCTGTTCTTTCAGTATTACTTCTTAACTCTCAGAGGGTACAGGCTCATAGTGAAAATGCACAATGGGCTTCACACTGTATCTCTCTTGTATTGATTTTCTGCCCTTTCCCCCCCAAAATGGAGAAAAAAGCACCAAAATTGAGAATGTCACAGCATTACTATCTTCACACAATCGACCATCATCGTGGTGACAACGATCATTTAAAGAATAAACATTATATTTCAAACAGGCAAGGTATAAATGAAGCCATAGTTTTAAAATAAATACCAATATCAGGAGGCTAAAAAAACGGTTTAGACCTGTGTTCAGTTCATACCAGCAGCTCACAAATAAGAAATATTTGTGCCTTTGGAGATATTTTAGGCCTTAGAAAGTGCTAAGTGCACTAGCAACATATAGCAAATTGTGCAGACCTGCAGAGCCCTTAGCAGTTGCTTTGGAATTTACCAATATTTGCAGGATTCAGTGTGCAGAATTAATAGGGGGAAAAAAAATAATTTTTCCTCACTGTGCTAAAAGGCATATGAATAAACCATACAGACTCAAGCAGCAAATGGCTCCTTTTTGTATTTCTATTTTACAAAAAAACCCATAGACATATAAATAAATATACATACATATATATACACAAACACACTTTAAAAATACAAATATTATGTTTACAGGGAGAAGGATAGCTAAGACAGAAAAATATTGAAGGAGTATCATTTTTAATTTAACTATATAATTTCAATGAATATCATTATATTCAAGGACACTCTGACAATTTTGTCCTGTTCCTTTCAATGGAAGGGGAAGGGAAAGAAAAGGTTCAAACTGACGCTTTCAGCCTTTGATGGCAAAAGTACTCAAGACATTTGTACACAAAAGCAACAGAGGTAGGTAGAATTTAGATTGAAATCAACGGTGACAATGTTAGCTGACCTACTGAAGGGGTAGGTCTTATAATGAGTTTGACAAGGGAACGTATATTAGTAGCCTGATTGGAGTGTGAAAGTGCTAGATACAGTCAATGTGCCTTCAAAGTGCAGTTCTATCCATTACTAAGACCTTAGTCACTGACAGAACATAGCTGTGATCATGGTTGATAACAATTCACAATTCACAGGCATTTAAAGGGAAAAACTGGCCATGCAGATATAAAAGTACATTTACAAATTAAAATAATTGACTAAGCTCTATAAAGGAAAGATTTGGATCTGATTTTACATTGAAATTGTGACAAGAAAATTTCTTGTACTTATGTGTTGTGGTTTAACCAAGGCAACCAAGCACCACACAGCTTAGATAGATAGATAGGAAGGAAGGAAGGAAGGAAGGAAGGAAGGAAGGAAGGAAGGAAGGAAGGAAGGAAGGAAGGACGGAAAGAAGGAAGGAAGGAAGGAAGGAAACTTAAACTGAGTGACCATACTGGATAACTCAAACCTAAGTTAGAAGCATCACTGTTTTCTCTCTGTGTACTCAGAGGATGCACTATTATCTCCAAAAGGCTCCGGACAAAGATATGCCAATATCTTCTCATTGACCATAGCTAGAGACTATGGCAACTACATTTGTAAATTACAGCAATTACATTTGTAACGTAGACGTCACATTTAGGTGCCTAAAATCTGAAAAATGGCCTAAAAGCTCCCTTAGTCAAGCAATTATATGACATTTTACCTCCCCCTGTCCACCTCTCTGGCACTGTTCATCCATTTTGACTTTAGTGGTTAGTTGAAATACAAAGTTTTGTGGGTTGTTCCTGGCAGACAGAAAAATCAACAATAGATGCATTTCTTTCACGATTCTTTTCTGTATTAATCAAAATGAAATAATGTAAAAACAGTCAGTATGGTTTGACATGATCATACTACCAACATTTCTTACACTTTCAGTAACATCTAAGATAGTATTTCAGTGTTTGATTTTTGACATTTATACTTCATTAAAAGCAGATCCCTTGTCTTCTCTGCACAGCATACTAAGCACTATGCAAAAGTATAAGATGGAGTGATCCTACCATTAAAGGAGTTTCAGTCCAAAAATGGGCTCATATGACACATTCTCTGCAGGACTCCAGCACCTACTCAAAACTGGCTGATCTGCTGTGAGACCTGTTTGGGATTTCATCAGATACCATTAACCTGTTTTAAGGTAGGATTTAATACATGAGGGCAGCAAGGAAAAGATGGGAACAAGATTAGCCTGACAGGTTTTTGCTGTCTAGATTTCTATTGGTTATGCATATTTTTATATACCTTTCTTAAAGTTACAGCTATTTAAATCCTTTTGTGTTAATACCTCAACCTAATTCAATAATTTTAATGATTAATCTTTCCATTTTCACGTATTTGAGAATCTTTTTGTCTGTATCCCTATGTGTAGCTCCCTGTTGAACTTGATTCTGCTCTTGACACACAATATACATGTGAGTAGTGCCTGTTCTAAGATGACACAGCATGAATATTACTAATATGTGTTAGTTCCATAATAAAAGGAAAGAACCCAGTCCTGGAATACCTGGATGGAGACTGCAATAGATGAGCATCACCATCCTGACTTCAGTGGTGTTCTGTGTTACAGGAACTCTTCAAGGTGTATGAACTCTGCTGCAGAAATGCTGTCTGCAGGTAAATCTGATTCATCCATACACTTAAATAAAAGCAGAGATGTAAAATACCTTATTGGGCTCTCTAGATAAACTTTTCAACCTGCTGTTGATGAAGCCCAACCAAAGACTATGTGCAAAAAGACCACCATAATACCATCCAGAACAAAATCAGTAAAAGTATGCTGCCTCTCTGTACTGCTAGAAATATATTCCTTTTATCTAATTTGAATCCATTTTGCTACAGTTTATACCCATGAAGAATTCATTAAAGAGCAGCCTCTTTCACAATTAAAAGCTCTTCTCTCAATCATCTCTTCGCGCTAAAAGAACATGTTCAGTCCTTTTCTGTCAGCTTCCTTCCTAGATCATATTTTCCACTGATCTCCTACAGAGTCTAATTGCTCCTCCTTTCTCCAGGAGTGTGGTGTACTAAGATGAGCTCAGCTAAAACCTTGTGAGTGTGTGAGTGCTGTTGAGTTAAAAGGAAAGAACTTCTCTCATCTCCTAAGCTGTACACCTGCACCAGCATGCCATCATTGCCTTGTTTTCCACCTGTGATCAACAACAATCCCAAGATCTTCTTTGGAAGAACTGCTGATTGTTCCCTGTTTCCTATCTGTGGAACTAATTACTCCCACCTACATGCAAAATCTTGCATTTGTCCCTGCTAAATTAATTGCATTTCTTTTTTTAGTGTTTGTCAGATCTGTAAAAATTACTTTGAATTCTAAACCTGTCCTCCAAAATATATTCCCTGTGCTTGTGTCATTGGTAGATTTAACCAAAACATTGAAAAAGACTGACCTAGAAGAGACTATTGCAGAACCTCCTCCAGTGCCTATTTTCATTAGTATCTATACCTTGGCTGCAGTCACTCAATTTTTTTTGTACCTGGTAGTTTTGTCTAGACCTAGTTTGCTTACGAGAGTTCCATCTGAGGCCATGTCAAAAGCCTTTCCAAAGTCAAGATACATGACATCCACTGCTTCTCTCTATCCACAAAGTCTGTTACCTTGTCACAGAGGGAGTTTAGATATTGGTTTGACATGATTTGGTCATGACAAATCTGTCTTGGCTGCTACTCCTCTCCTACTCATCTCTCTGCTACAGGAGCAGAGATAATAATCTGTGTTGTTTCAGTATGGACTTTGCATCAAAAATAGTCTGACATTTAATGCAAAATTTCTCCATTAATCCAGTTTCCTTCATAATCAGGTGAATTAAGGTAAAGTATATGAAAATACTTTCTAATTACTCAAATAAAACTGGGCAGAGGGGTTGTTTGGTCTGGGCTTTTTGTGTGTTTTTTTTTTTACCATGTCAGTACAGTGAGAAGGATATGCTGGGTTTTCTTTTTCAAATATAAAAAATGGAATCGTGAGCTAATTGTGAAATTCAACCGATTGTAACTATGGATCTTTTAAAGCAACTTCTTTAATAAATATGCATATATAACTTGTTTAAATGTCTGTGAAACTTGCAAAAATATAAAATACATCATATTTTTCTGGTGTCTACTATTCAGGGAAGACATTGGAAATACAAAGTACATTCAAATTTAGGTAGCATAAGGGAAGATTTTCTTGCCAATATATTTCAACCTTGTTGTGGCAGGGTGAGAGGACAGTTCAGTCTCTTCAGGCTACTTGGTCCTTGGTTTCTCTGCTGAGACTGTTAACAAAGATGCCAGTTAGCACCAGCTGTAATACAGATACCTGCTCATGAGACTCTGGACGGAGACCAATAGCAATTTCAAATAGGTCACTGGGCACCCATCTGTCATTAGTGATCTGCAGTCACTACTGACATGCGCTGGACCTCATCCAGCCCCGGTGAATGGAAGACTCCTTTTTCTCTTACCAAGCCACTGCTTTTTTCCACCCATGGAAAGATTTTAAGGCAGGTTTTACATTCCCTTTTCACATTTCTGTCCTTAGCCTGCTGTCAGGAGCTAAAACGTGAAGTGACATTCACCGTCTCTGGTGTCCCAATCCGGCAGGGAGCAAGAGAGGGAGAAAAATACTTCTGAAGTGTTCATGGTGCAATCAAAAACCACTGCTGTTATAGCAAGTGAGGTCAGGCTGTGACAGCCCTGCATATGGGTCCTACATCAACCGTATGTATTCTCCATTAAGGCTGGGAGATTTTTGTTCTGATAAGTTTAAATCATGGCAATTTATTACCAGAGTGGTGACAGCATTTCTCTACAACACTGTGAGGAATCTGTCCTTTGTCACACTGAGCACACTGATATATTTTTTTTCCCTCTTGAGTTTGTGAGCCATCAGGAAAGTCCAAAAAAAGTCTGGGCCTTCAAGACCATATGCTGTCTATAATATTTCCTCTTACTCTCACAAATAATGTACAAATGGCTGTATATGGGTCTTTATGGTTTAAATTTAATATGGTACAGTGCACGGTCCTATCAAAAGGTGACAATAAAGGAACAGGATAGACATGAGTGAAGATTTTAAAAAAATAGTATCAATAGTGTATTACTATGTCTCTTAAAAGCTCTCTCTTTCTCCATTTAAATGTGTATATACCAAAGAGTTTATATGTCTTTCTGTTCGTACAAAGAATAAGGCAATGCAATACTAATGAAAGATATATAAAAAAAGTTCTAAATACAAATTAACATGCTTTTTATGAGGAAGTAGCAAAAAGCAGAGGCAGTAGCTCGTTTTAAGATAACAATGTATTTTTTAAAGAATTTCTGTGACTGGATGCCTGTGATAGCATGGGATGACTCACTCAGGAGGTCCTCTGAAGTGCTATGGTATTTAGTCACTCTATACCAGGGACAGTTCCTCAGAGCATAGAATCATAGAATCATAGAAGGGTTTAGGTTGGAAGGGACCTTAAAGATCACGTAGTTCCAACGCCCCTGCCATGGGCAGGGATACCTCCCTCTAGACCAGGTTGCTCAAAGTCCCATCCAACCTGGCCTTGAACACCTCCAGGGATGGGGCCTCCATAACTTCTCTGGGCAACCTGTTCCAGTGCCTCATGACCCTCACAGTGAAAAATTTCTTCCTAATAACTAATCTAAATCTACCCTCTTCCAGTTTGAAGCCATTACCCCTCATCCTATCACTATATGCCCTTGTAAAATTCCCTCTCCAGCCTTTTTGTAGGCCCCCTTCAGATAATGGAAGGCTGCTATAAGGTTTTCTCAGAGTCTTCTCTTCTCCAAGCTGAACAACCTCAACTCTCTCAGCCTGTCCTCATAGGAGAGGTGCTCCAACCCTCTGATCATCTTTGTGGCCCTCCTCTGGACCCGCTCCAACAGGTCCATGTCCTTCTTGTGTTGGGGGCTCCAGAGCTGGATGCAATATTCCAGGTGGTGTCTCATGAGAAACCACATGGCATGGCAGGGAGACCTTGAGGTGTTTGGCCAACTGCAAAGACACTGTCAGTAGAGCTAGCTGAAAAACTCCAAGAGCTGAGATACAGGTATTAACCTACATGCCAGACGTATAATCTTTTACTAAAGTCTGTGAAGTCAGTGGAATTTTGACAGTTAAAGGATTTTTGAGAAGTCTTCTGATCAGTAAATTCTATGGCTCTTAACTTCTTAGCCCCTTTGGAAAGGACTTAAAAAGTATATTTCCAAACTTGTAATCTCAAAGTTATATCTTCCAATCTTTTAAATACTTTTATTAGCCTTTCCTGCTGCCTTCTCCTCAATTTATCTTGCATCCCTCCTCTCCTCCATGTCCTTTTGCTAATTAATCTGGTTTTGTTTTAGTTGTTTTTCATTTTGGAGGGAAAATATATTTTAGTAATAAACACCCACTCCAGGAAGAGATATTAAAATATCTTTTTTTTTTTAATATCCTTTTATATTGTATACCTTACTTTTTGGATGGCTGGACTGTGACATTGAAGATCAGCAGATGTAACTGAATTTTGAGCGGACAACATCAGTGCCAAATGATGCTTATGTACTTGCTTCCAACAGCTAGTATACATACTTTAGTAATGATCTTGTTACCTGTTTGAGACTATGATGCACTAATACAAATCTGGCTAGAAAGCCTTATGCTGAACTCAATCTATTCATACTCCTTATTAGATCATTATGATTCATGAACATAACGTGCCTCTTTAAAATTTAATGCAGAAGACATCACATGAAGAGAAAGAAGACTTTTGAGTTTATCTGGGTAATTTTTCTAATTGCTAATTTTTCTAATTTTCTAATGCTGAGTTAACATAATAAAAAAATTTCCCAAATGTATCTCTATATTGCCATTTCTGCTGGGAAGAAAAAAAAAAGTAAGAAAAAAAATTCCTGAAGACCTTAAATATTCCACCCTGACTTTTTCAACAGCAAATATTTTGAGTGCTCAACTTTGTATTAGAAAACTTCCTTCAGTTCTTTTTTTAAAAAACTATAAAAATTTTAAAACCAAAATAAGCTTTATACAGAGAATTAAAAAAAATCCCTTGTTGCAGGTAAATCTAATCCTTCTAAATTCTCTCTGTTTGACTGATGTGGAACGGGAATGGCAGGAACATTGGCCTTGTCTGACTTGCATTCTCTTTTCTTAGCTGGAGCATATCAGTTCTTTTTTGTTTCTGTGTCTGTCTCTGACTTCAGTCAGAGACCCAACACAGTTTTTCCAGGATTGCCCCTTCACATATTAGCTCACATTAATACTAGAAGGTCTTGTGCCTACTTATTTCATGACCCAAGGACCTGGTTTCATTCAGTACCTTCTGCCTTAGACTTGATTCATGACCAGATTTAGCATTTAGGATAATTTTTTTTCAGGTATGAGAATGGAAAGCAGAAAGCAAGAAAGCACTGGCACAGTTGATTACTACTAGCGACCAAGTACCCCAAGACCAAAGATCGTGGGCCTGGTGTCTTTTTATAACCATTCTATTACTCATGTTAATTGTGTCACATTCTATTATTATATTCTTCCAGGTTTTTCTTATGCTTGCTTAAATTCCTCATCCATACCCTAATCATGAATCGAAATGTCTCTCTGTTAAACAACATGCACTCAATGCATACACTAGGACTTGGGCACTTACTAGTCTGTTCCTTCTTACTGTGCAGTTCCCTTTCCATTGTTGGCATACGTAGAACCAAAAGCACAAGTTTCAATTAAGTCAGGTTCAGATGGCCACACATTCATGTGATCCATCACTTAGCATTAACCACACAGGCTACAAAGCTCTTTTTTCAGTAAGCTGCACCATCACACAAAATCATCAGTCATGTTAGAATTAGTTGATAACTGTAATGATTTTAATTCCTTTTTTTCAAGACTCTGGAAGTGGCCTTGACTCTTGTCATCTTGCTTGATCTTGGCCAAGCACTGGGCTACAGATGAAGCCATTATTTAGCTAGAAGTAAACTGGGAAATGTGCAAATGAGGCAGTAGGACATCTCTGCTATTAATTTGGAAGATGTTCCATGTCCCTTTCTCACCACCAGTCTGAGAAAGTCCACATTCAAAACATTTTGTGTGCATTAGGTGTTTGTGGTTTGCTATACACAATTCTACTGATCAGAGGAGTGTGCAGTCGCATCATGCATTGCTAATGCTGCCTTGGGAAATCTTCATTTGCACACCAGTCTCTCTTCAAACAATTGAAAGAGATTTATTCGTAAATAAATAACTAAATATGTAATTGTTTTACAGTTCTCAGTACTACAAATGGTTCTGCCTGGTGCCACATCAATCTGAAGGATCTAGTTTAATGGCATGGGTTATACAGTTCCATGGTATGACCGGCCTCCATCACAGCAAAATCTAGAAAAACAGGGACATTTACCAAGATGTGAAAGTATGCAATTTGGTTAATGAAGTTAAACAACTTAGTTAATCTAACCAAGCTAAACTGACTTTGTTAAACAAAGTTTGATACTTTCTGATTACACACAGAAAGGTTTTTATCCTGTTGTTTCTCTGTTGTATCCTGTGGCTGTAGATGTGCCCAGTATTCCAGGTTTCAAACAGAAAACCCATGTTAGCAAACACAGAGTAGACTTTCAGAGAAAGGAAAGATATTGGACTTGTAAGATAAATGTAGATAATTTCTAAATCTTAAAATTTCTTTCAGTAACTAGCTGATCTCACCTTTGGCTGTAACTGTACTGATAACAGTGCAAATACGAAAAGACACTCATGGAACCATGGTTGTGGAGGCAACCCCTCCATCAGACTTCCAGTCAACAGACACCTTCCACTCCACATCCTCCTCAGACACATCTGTCTTCTCGTCTTTTTCCGTTTCATTGACTCTACGTCTATTTTCAGACCTCATCTGAAAAACATTCTTTTCTCCCCTGCCATTGTTCCCCCTTATAGCTATTATAATTTGAAATAGAAGCTTTGTATTTTTTAATAGGGAAAAGTGTTTATGTGAGAAACTCATTCATCCAAACAATAAATATTGTGATGACACTTCCCTGAGGCCAGGAACTTGTAGATGCACTTATTTATTAAAATCCATTGTTTTGGTTAATTAACATTTTGAAGAAAGAATGCTCAAGATCATGTCTTTGTGAACTCAGAACAAAAATTGTTTTCTCCATGGCAGTACTTTAATGCTAAACAGCATTCCAAATTCAAATCATTTGTAAGAAAGAAAAAAAATAACAACGGACAAAAAGTATTTGTTTTTATTTCAAGAAAAGCATTTGCATTGTCAACATTGAAATGCATGGTTACAAAACTATATTCTCTATTTAACTGACCGATGAATGCCACTGCAACAGCAGTTGTGGCAGCTTCAGTGCTTGCAGCCACCTCTCAGGAGAAGTTCAGAGGGTAGGAGGGTTCCTTTCTTTAGAAGTAAGGTTGCTTTCTTCAGAAGAAAGGCTTTTATGCTGCCCTTCAGTATGGTGAAAAAGACTGACAGGAATCAAGGAAATAGTCTCAGCCTTCTGCGAATGTCTTCTGAAAGACAAAAATGCTGCCCATGCCCTGCTCGGACCCTGCTTCTGCACAGGATGGCACACGGAAAGCACTGTGGGAAACACTGAGAGGTCCCTGTCCATATGACAAGATCTTTGGCTTTCTCCTTGGAAAAGGAAGATTTCAGTTTCATGTAAAAGACAGGGTTGGTTTTCCTTCTACCTGTATTCAGCCTTGCCACCCATTTTTTCAACTGCAAGTGTTATGAAAGCAAGGAGGTCATATAATTACCTCCTGTTCCTCTAAAGATTTTGTAATTGAGGTACACCATGTAACCTTTCAACCTTTTTTGAATGTCTGTGTCACAAAGATGATAATATTCAACCAATTCACAAAAATGTAATGAAGAGTAGTTAGATTTTGTCTTCTTTTTCAGGCTCACCTATGGCATGTGCTCTTCTTACAAATTAAATCTACAAATTGGGTCAGGATTTCAGTATCTTATTATATCATGTAAAGGGTGTATATAATATTGCTTCCTACATTACCAAACACACATGAGACTTTTAGGAATTGTTAGAATGATGAAAAATATCTCTCTAAACCTGTAGACTGGGCACATGATATCATTTGAAATATTTTCTCCACTGGAAAAATAAGGTTTTACTGAAATATTTGAATGGGAAATGTAAACCCAAGAATTCATTTCAAGTCAATATTTAATCTTTTCCTCTCCCTTAGCTCTTCCATGCTTTGTAAAAATTAGAATTCTGGAGTTTTCACACTTCACACTTTGACTTCTATTCCCCTACTTCATAATGCTTTCCCTGATGAACTGCTGTTTCTCACTTTTATGACGTTGTTAGACCCTGGGATATAGCCAAACAATTTTTAACTTATTCTCTGAAAAGAAAAAGTTTTAAGATAAAAACAGCTGTCAAAGTAGTAGAACTTCCTACAGAAGAAACTCCATTCTTCCATTGGCTTTACTACCCACAGTAAATTCTGCAGTATTCTTCCATCCCTATCTCCTCTGTCTGCTCCAGGCCATCTAATGTTACATCATGTGTCAGTTCTCCTAGCACTTTGATTTTGTTCCACTGGTGAAGATAACTGTTAAATTGTGATGTTCAGAAAATGACAGAAACATCATTAATGTTTTCAAGAAAAATCATGCTCGAGAACTGAGTTTATTGTTACTAGCTTTGATTCACTTGGAAGTTGGTCATGCAGTGTTACACTTTTCAACATCCAAGACACTGAAGCTGTGCTGTGTTACACGAACAGTTGCTACACCTAATGGAAAGATATGACAACGCACGTACAGAAGAAATAAAAATTCAGTGAATGGTGGTAAGAGACCTCTATGATAAGACATGCTGATCTTTGGGGAGTGATTGATGTTCTTAATAACATCCTACAATGACTAGGAACTGGAAAATAAAATTGGCCTACAATTAAGGACACTGCCCATAGATATTTTCACTACCTGATTAGAAGCCTAGGATTGTTCCTAGAGAATCAATGGAGGGACAGAGGAATACTGAGAGCTCCATGGAGAGTCCTCAGTTTGAAACCTAAACCCTGCATGTGCACTGTGAATGGTCCTTGGAAAACACCAGCATCAGGGTTAACTTGACCAAATATATTTGACAGATACATATGTATAAACTGCAGGTTTATACATCTGTACCTGAGATAGTCACTGTATACCCTTATTACAAACCCTTGAAAGAAATAGGCACTTCATCTCACAGTAAAAGAATCAACTAGAACAGATCAGATAAGTCACACTACATCATTGACTTTTTCTCTCTATGGACTATAAAGGCAATAAACTGTTGCAGATATCTCCACAGGACCAGATTAATTCCTCTCCCTTTTCCCTGTTACACCTTTTCCCATAAAGAAGACACTGGTTGCTAACTTAATCCCCTATTTAGTACCAAAGCCTTTGTGTTGCAAACTGGTATAGAGCACATCAAGGTCAGTCTTCTTTATGCCACTTGCAGCTGTGCAAGTGGTTCTGTTGGTGAGTACAGAAGCCACCAATATTCTACTCTACAATACACAGTAAGGATATGTTCAATGTCATCTTGAATCACCAGTCATCATCCAAAGAGGATGTCTTTGATTCCACTTGAAAAGACTTTTCTTGGAAATCAGGTTGAGGTGGCAGCAATAGCGAATGTAGTATAATTGCAGCACTGAAAGGGAACCTGCTAGTAGAAACAAATCCAAGTATCTGTACCTTTAGTAGTAACTGAAGGTGCTTTATGGAAACAGTCAAGGTCAAGGCTATATAAATGAAATAAGCAATGCAATTTTTTAAACTTCTATTCTTCCTCGCTTCTATATCTGGCTACAGTCAGCAAGAGAGGCAAACTGATGGATAGGTGCAGTTATCCTGTGCCTGCAACCTGACAAAGAGCTTTTGGTTACCTTAATTCATGTAATTGCAGACCTTTGGCAATAAAGGTAAAACTGGAAAAAAAAAAAAAAGGTGTAGATGCCGTTTTCAGTTGGTATTCTTACTCTTAATTTCACTGGCATACTTTGCATAGATGGATATTAACCTGTATCTTCTATGGTTACATGTTCAGAACCATACAGAAGCTACAATAAAGTTAGTTCCAAATAAGGGCAAATAGGTTCCTCTGTCAGTGCTTTCTGAATGAAAGGAAGTTTTTCCATTGAATTAACAGATGCTGGACTATATCTTAAATCTGCAGTGACTCTGGCCATAGAAACTCTGTCAAAGACCTTTGGGGGAAGTTCAGAAATCTGAAGCAGTAAATTAATCTATAACATCACCTGAACCAGAGTCTATTGGAGTGGTGGCCAAGATTATTCAAACAATTATCTTCCTCAAACTGCAGTTTTGACTAACTCAAAATTATCTTCAGATTTGAAACTGAATTTGCTAAACGGTTTCAGCTAAAAAGAGCTACAAATCTTTAATAAATGTCACCAAACTGGGAACACAAATGTTTGCTACACTGTCAGAGGAAAACCAGAAATGCAGGAAAACCGTGCTTAAATCCTTTTATCAAGACCGTTTTTTTATGCACATCTTCCAAAACAACATCCTTGATGATCACAGTTTATTCTGGTAGTCTGAACTATCTCAGCTTAGTGAGCTCTCATAATATCCATGCTGTATAAATGTTTAAATATTAACTGGGACCAGGAGAGAACTATTAGGATGTCTCTGCAGCCTGCTCATAATCAGTCCTTTCTTGATGATCAAGAAGGAAGACTAACTGGGGGGAGTTGTTCTGGTTTTCTTTGTTTTTCAGGTTTTTTTCTGCTGCCACAAAGTCTGGTAGTATGGAGAAATTCCAGATGGCTGCAGGATTGCCACTTGGCTTAGTCAGAAGCAAAATATATAAAAGATAACACCATGAAAGAGACAATTTCTGGTTCTAGACTTCTCTAAAAAGAAAAGGTGGCATCATTTTTTGGCTTTTCTGACCTTGCTCTCATACTGGCATCCTTTATCATTTATTGACAGAGACAGGATACAAGGACAGATTGGAGCTTTAACCTGATAGGGAATGATTTGGTTTAACCATCTTCAGAGAATATGTGTTGTCCCATAAACTATCTCAAAGTCCAGATGTATTAAACACATGGTAGCATGTGTGTGCATGCGCAGAAACTCTCACAGACCAACCTGGTGGCATATAAATTTGAAATTATTCTGTACTTACTGTTTCTTAGACATCTCACTTGAGTAAAGCAGCCTAGAGCAGAAGATTCCTATGGCTGTATAAGACAGCTTACCTTTTTACCCTTTCTTTGGAAGCTGATGTGTCCATTAGTCCTTTTTTATTCTCTTGGATTCAGTGACTTAAACATTATTGTAAATCCAAATATTAATAGATCTTAGCATTTCTCTTCCTGTCTTGATTTCTATGTAGCTCTGATAAAGTGTTGAAAGAACCTTCCAAAAGTTATAAAAGTTTTTTTCAGGCTTTGGTGATTGCAACTATTCCTAGTTTATGGATTTCCATTTCACCTTAAAAGTCATGGAAAAACTCTGCCTGAAATGCAGACATAACTTGCTGGCTCCCGGATAGACCATTAGCAGCGGAAAAGGCACTTTGGCCATTGCGTCTGAAACCATCAGCCTTCACTCTTGTCTGAGAAGCTTGAAGTCAGTTATCTCAAGCTATAGCAGATTCTTCTTTAACCTCTCTCTGTGAGCAAGCAACCACGAGAGGGAGATGGTGCAATCAGTTCTGGAGCTACTGCAACGCTGTGGGTTTGGGAGAGGGGGAAATATCAGTTTTATAGCAGGAATTCACTTGCAGCCTTCAATACTCTTAAATTGGCAATATTTTTCACAAGGAAGCTGCTTTGCAAACATCAGCTCATCTAATTCTTAAAACACTCGAGATGAGGCTGTAGTGGTAGTAACTTCAATATTTAACTGAATTAAGGCAGCAAAAAGGCCAACAAGCAGAAACTCTAGGTATTAATCCAGTGTCCTTATTTTCCTTTTTGCCCCTTTTTTAGTTTTGTTTTCTTGCCACATGATATTCATTTGATGGTAGAAAAAGAAGATGTTACAGAGTAGCCCATGTTTTTGAATAAAGTAATTCAGAAAGACAAGTGACTGATTACAACTGCACAGTGCTCTGAACCTTTACTGGGATTAAGACCTGAGGGAAATTCTGCCCCTCTCCACTATGTAGTGACCTCATTGGCTGTGTTAAAAATCTCTCAATTCCTTCTGACACAAGAGTGAGAAGCCAAGGGCAATACAGAATAGGTGATGGCATTTATTGAAAAGATGCAAGGAGTACGCAAACTGCTTGCTGGTGTTCAAATTACCAGCAATTTAACACATCTTTCTAGCAAATCATCAAACAGTCTGAAATAATTCATTCGCAGCCTTTTAGAAAGAGACCTTTAATCAAATGTGCTTCTCAGTAAATAACTATGACCTTGTTTGTGGTTAAAGTTTGTTTAAAACACAGAGAGGTGCAGAAGATTTTCGCCATTTGTTGTGGTTTTATTGCTGCAGTGTATATAAGTACATTTGTACTGAAGTATTGTTTTTGAGGGTATTTTCTTCAGAGGGATTCATTAAAACTCCTTGTTAAAATGTTTCACATGCTTGACGCGCTGCAGCAGCTAAATACAGTATGCAGTCACATTAAAAGCCATACACCCTGGGAGACAACTTCAGTTTTACAAAAGGCAGGACCAAGGAACAAAAAGGTTCAACTAAGGGTAAAAGTGAAAAGTTAACACACATAATTAATTAATTAATTTCTGCAATCTGCTTATTATAGCTACTCAAACACACTGAAGCAATTGTAGGAGGTAAAGATTTTAAAGGAAAAGGGAGAGACATTTATCACCTCCTTTGTTAGCAAAGCAGAAAGTCTTCAATTAATGTCATCTGAATAATGGAGGAGCTGCATTTTAGCACACACTCCTGGGTTAGGCTAAGAGGATGAGTCACTTCTGAGAATGGCCAAACAGAAAAGAAGCTTCTGGCATTTGGCTATGAGTCTGGCTTTAATTGTCTTAGAAAAGTCCTCAGCAATACTGTATGAAGCCACATTTAATAAGCTCTTATTATTAGGCTGTTTCTTCCAAGTTTTAAGATTCTCTGGATCAGATTTACATCTAATTTTTTTCTGAAGGAGAGCTAAAATCACTTTCCAGCACAAGTGAATTGCATAAAAAACAAAACTAAGGCAGATATAAGTGACTTTCCTGATTTCATGTTTCCAGCACTGGAGATGGTAACAAACCTGATATATTTACCTATTCAGGCAGTGTCTCATTTCCATAAACTATGCTAAATTATTTTATATAGGGAGAGACATAGTCTGACTATATATTGTTACCGTAATACTACCTGGAATCAACCATGGGCTAAGAATCCAATGCTTTACACACAGCACAAATACAAAACAAGAAGTCAGTCACTGTATCTAAGACCTCACATAGCCATTAAGTACACATCTGAACCAGCTGCATTTCGCTTTGGTGAGATGTCACAGGAGATGTCAGCTGTCTCTTCTTTTTTTCCTGTCCTGAAGGGAAATATCATATATTAAAAGGCAACATATACACCAATAGAAAGCATTCATGAACTTTATTTTTCATTAAAAATCCAAAATCTTTCATCTTTTCTTTCCTCCTGAAATACTTGATTTAAAAGTTCTTTCCTGCACTTTTAGCATCTGTAGTACTATTGCAGGCATTCATCTTCTCTGGGGAACAAAGATGAAGGGCTGACTCGCAGGTCACAGATGCTACCCAGCCTGCACGCAGACCCAGGCACCGTGCAGATGCGCTGAGGCAGCTACCTCCAGCCCACTCTTCCCATGGATCTGAAGAAGTGCCAGTCATAAAGGTGAAGTGATCAGGAAATGTTTCCAGGTCTCCTTGCTCTTGTAAGTGCTCTGCAGAGGGATTTGGGCTGGCAGGAATACCAGGAGCAGGAACGTGCATGGCAAAACATGGGCTAATTAATACTACCTCTCCAGTAAATGCAATCAGCTAAAATGTTACTGATAAACCACATTTGTCTGAAGCTAGCTTATTATTTGTACATTACTCTACAGTGTAGTCATACTCTGTGGATGGAAATCATCCACCCACACAAATGCAAGCACCCAGTGTAAGCAGCTTGTTTAAACACTGGCTGTAGTCACAGGACAGCAACTTGCAGAAGACAATTAATCCTAACTGAGCTGAGAGTCTAAAATAGTTGGGCTGAGGACTTAAATGACTGTCTCAGGGTGGTCATCTTGCTTTTATATAAATTTTATTAAATGAGATGACTTCTACTCTAAGTGCCAGCCTTGAGAGATTGGTGAACTCTCACAGCAGCCGAGGTCAGTTCTAACACTGCTGACCCCAGCTGTTTCAAGGTTATCAGCTTAGCCTAAATGTTGCAATATGAAAAAGAGCCAGTAAAAACATGGAAGGACAACATTTATTGAAGTAGTTGATGGAAAGTAGGGAACAATCTTATACTTTGTGTGGGTTTCAAGCTTTAGTGTTCATGTTTGGGTTTTTTTCCTGGAAGCTTTGAAATCTAGAAATCATCTAGATATCTAGCTATCTATTTATAGACGTAGTTATAAAAGAAAGGCAGAGAAGCTTGTATATTAACATGGCTCTAGAACCCATGGTTTTAAGCCAAAATGCTAGGATATCTACTGGATTTTGAGGAAGGATAATATTGCAGTATATAATGAGAGGGATGTAGAGAACGACCTCAGACTTTTTTGTTTTCTATGTTAAACCAAAACCAATCAATGACCCACCCATAGACACACAATATGTGCCAAGCTATTCATTCCAACTGTGTTGTCTATTTCAGAATGATTCAAAAGGTCCTGATCCTGCTAACAAATTCCCTTTTGTAGATATCTGCATTCATGCAGAATTTCTGCCAAACTCAGAGGCTCTCAGCGGGCACAAAGGGAGTTCGCCTTGCACATTGAACAGAACTGAAGGCCAGCCTATCTCCTGTCCTAGCAACGATGTTTTTTACTGCATATAATATTTGTTATAATGTGAAACACTTTTTTTTTTAAATGTTTTTTGCATTGAGGACATCCAGCAGCCAGCACTGCTGTGAAACCATTTGCAGCCACAAGCTGATTTTCCATTTTCGTGTAGGCAAAGGGCATGAGAGCGTTAACCTGAAACAGGTAGGCTAAAGAGCCATTCTACTACGACCAAAAGAAGAGGTCTTTACTCATTGCAGCCAAAAATCATTACAGCTATTATGAATATATCAGGAGAAAGGGGACTATTAGGTCACCCCTCCACCATTGCTATATTTTCCCCGAAGCCTGATATATTTTCCACCTTTGTCCAGCCTCAGTTTAACTCTCCAGCATGATGGGACTAATTCTACTTACTTTATCACTGCCGTAACAGCTTTCTTGGAAAGACACTGCATAGACCAAGCAGACCTTTTTCTGTCAGGTTGATGTGACCTTCAAATACAAAAATGCCAGTTTTATTGTACTTGACTCACCCCCTTTCTTTCTTTCCTGCAAGGATTAGCTGTTGAAGCTACTTTTTGGAATAAGGATTTAGGTCTTGATCTAAACGAAAGGTGGCCATAGCCTTCAACAGATGCTGGACTAAGTCATCATCTTATACCTGTTCCTTGTTGTTGCCTGACAGTTAAAGTTGATACAAAATGTCCCGGTGAGGCAAAGTTTGTAGGAAAGAGCAAATGAGACTCTCTAGGCCTGAGACAAGAATATATGTTGTAATAGAATGGGGGAAAGACAGAGGTGATGGAATTGAGATTGTGTTTACTACCAAGATTGATGCTACAGAGATTCACCTAAAGGTAAGTAAGACCTTGTGTGTGTGCTTGCTTTCATTTTTCCAGTGAACCATGAGGAATCAACAACAGGAAATAAGTGACGGGAAAAGTCTAAGGACTAGCAGAGAAGGGAATGTATCTGTCACAGGGATAGTTGAGGCTGGGTTTCTGCTGTGTTTTGCAGTCACTGGGACAGGTAGGTGAGGTGACAGTCCCCAGTGCTCACCTTGCAGATAGCTCAGCTCTGACATGATGGATAGCCAGGTTGTTCAGCAAGGTCAAAAGAAATTTCCATAGCAGAAATGGGAAAAATGCCGAGAGACTGCTTTGTTGCAAACCTTTTTTTTTTTTAAAGTCACACAGGGGAAAAGAATAATTTATCTAGGTGGGATGTATTTCTGCAGCATGACTTCTTACATCTGGCCTGAGCTGTGTTGCTAACCTTTCAAAGCAACAGAAAAGGAAAGGCTATGCCTGAAGCATACGGTGTCTAAGGACTGGGTCCTAAACACCTTTGTGCTTGGCAACATATTAAATTGGCTGGAAGCTCACTAAAGCCAGAGGGACATCAGGACCAAGATATTAGTCGTGTGTTTGACCTTTTCTGCTCATGCTGACTTCCTCAGGCAAACTATAGGGTTTGAAGTTCGAAGACTTTTGTCCTCCTGGCATTTGGCTTGTTAGTGCCTGAGGAGACAGATAATGGTCAATCTGTGTGGCAGAGGAGAGAATGATGAAGACAAAAGAGAAATGGCATGGGGAATGTTCCTACTGAATCTCTGGATTTTAAGAAAACTCCTTGGGCTGCTTTTCCCAAGCTGAGCTCTTCAACTTCAGGTGGTTCACATACTACTATTACATAGGTTCCTATGATGGTAGGAAGCTAGGCATGGTTGTCCATCCCATCCTATGTTCTATCCTGTGTTTCAATGTCTAAGAAGAAAGCTATCCCAGTCACCAAGTCCATATAGCCAGAGCAGGGGAGCTATGTCAAATTACATGTGCGTGCAGGGAAAGAGAACGCAGGATTAGTTTGGATTTATAGCTGAAACTCTCACCTCACCCTTTGAAAATAAGACATAAAGAAGATCTCACACATCACTTTAAAAATGATTAAGGAAGATCAGGAGGATCACAGTCATGTAGACAACCGCTCCAGCAGAATAACTTTGGGTTTAAGTTCTTCTGTTGTTTCAAACAAAAGTGTGCATGTGGCAAATTATATACAGAATTGCAATTACTTCTAGCCTCCTTTACTCCCTTTCCATAAAGTGTGAAAGTCCATTTTCAGCTCTCTAGTACTCTACAACAGGTTACAAATGGGAGCCATAGTGAGCTATCATTCTTCTAGGTCAGCCATGGAGTGGGCTGAAAGCAGAAGACATGAGACACGCTGAATGTGTAAATAATTTATGTGTATATGGATAAATAAGAATTCCAAATGATGATTTTAAGTTGAGGTCCCTCTTGCAAAGAACAACACATAAGATCCTGCAGTATGTATCATAATAAACTGTATCTCTAGGCCTATATTTAAATAACTAAATGACTACCTTGCCTTCAAAAATACTCAGGGCTCAGCAGCTATTAATAGCACTCACTTCTTTTGGTCTTGTTGTGGAATCTCTCAAAATTAAAAAAATAAAATTCCATGCAAACAAACAAATGAATAATGAAGTGTGTTATCATAGTACTACCATGATCTGCTCCTATTTTCTGAAGTCTTATTCTCTCACTTGTTTCCTTCAGAGTACCTCTCCATTTCCAACATATGTTCCTGAAAGTTATTCTTGAAAAATGCTTTCCGGGTCAGAGACTGGGGTGATGCTGTGTCTGTGATGGTTATGAAGTCAATTAAGAACAATATACTCTGTCCCACTAAAAAAGGAAAACCATACAAAAAGAGCCAACATTTCTATATGAAAAAAAAAAAAAGGAAAGAGATTAAACAGCAGTTTGCAGATTATCATTCCAGCTGGTCTCTGCAGTCTGTTTTTTAGTTTCAGATGTTTGCCCTAGGTCTGCAACAGTTACATCTTATTACATATTCTCACTAGTGACCATCAGGGGCAGAGAGCACCCAAGAAATTCTGGCTGTGGGCTAATTATTGCCACAGGGAACACCCAGTTCTTTTGCCCTCTCCCCCTTGTGCATGATTTAGCTTTCTGTAGATGCACAGGAAAGACCCTGAGAAGGATGAGAAAAGGATTGCTTATATTTTTCAAGAGGAAAAAGTTTTCGAGGTGTGGGGCCAGACCCAAGAAAACAGCGAGCTCAGTGGGGCTCTGGGAAAGTCAGGGTATGGTTGTAAGAGGTATTAAAATACCCTGAAGTTCTATTATTGCTCTTTAAGGGAAAGCCAAAAGATGGTGTTTACACCTCCACTCCCAACTTTCCTTAGTGCTATTGCTTCTTCACTGTATTCACCACAAGAGGCTGTATGTCTAGACAGCAAACAAGGTTTACAGGATCTGTTTTGAGCTTCCATGCTGTCTTGCTGAGCAAAGTCAAGCAAGTCACAATTAACTGCCTGATTATAAATTAGGTGTTGTCACACCCGCCCTGCAGGGGCAATGTCCAGAAAAACTGGCATTAGAAAAGACCATCAGGATCCTTGGAAAAGGGCTATAATTTTTGTGCCAAGTGTTAGTGGGAATAGTAACAGAAGGGAGCCTGAACCATCGTGTTTGAATCCACATGCATTTGACAATCCAGCAAAGCAAAGTTCAGGAGAGCTCAGAGCTGGAGTTTTGAACCAGATCTCCGCTGTGTGGAACACGACAATTGTGAAATGTGTTTTCTAGGTTTCATTCCTTTTTTTTTCCTCCCTCTCTTTCTTCTCTTTCTTCCCCTCCATATCACCAGTTCACCTTCTCTTCTCCCAGTCAAGTTCTACGAACATCCTGTGTTCAGACTCATATCTAATGTTATTTAATCTGTCTTATAAGATTAAAAAATTATAAATTTGTCAGTTGAGATGTCTGTAATGATGAAGACAGAGCTGCTGTCCTATATAGCTGATTTTGTACATTGTTTCTGAGATTCAGTCTATTGTGTCAATGGAAGAAAAAAAGGAAATAAAGAGGATTTTTTTTTTCCTATAAACTGAGGCAGTGAGACGTGAGAAATTGACTGGTTGAAAATGAAAAAAGGTAACAATGTGGCATTTTGGTCATCCTGTGGAATGTCTTGTCACAGAATTTTTGTGATATGAAAAAGTCACATAGACTTAAGAAGATAATAGACCCATCACTGCAAGAAAAAAATCTGTCTGGTTGTGACACCTCTTCTGAGTCACAAAATCCCTGATATGCAGATGCCTGAAGCTTGGGCAGATGTTCTGGCAAAGCATTACTACACTAGTTTTGTTCTTTTAGTCTTTTTTAGGCACCCACTAAGAGTCATGGTCAAAGAGGACCTTGAGCTCAATGGAAAGGTGATCTGATCCAATAGAGCTATTCTTAGAGCGGAAATCTGGCTGTTTTGAATAGGGCAGATGCTTTCCAGGGAGGAAAGAAGACATGTTTTGGATAGCAGTGATCTCTCTTGGACAGCTATCCATTGGTATTTCCCAGGCCCAGGGTGGAACTTTTTTATATATGCAGTGTGTGCAAATCTCTGTGCTTGTTCTTTGCTTGCAAACACAGTGAAAACTTATTGAAGAAAAAAGTTAATTTTCAAACTATTGTTCAGACATTTCAATCTGTTCTATAAAATAAATTCTGAAATCAAACCTCATTCTGAGTTAGAAAAAAGTGGATTTTTTATTTTTAGTCTGTTCAAAATTTTATTACAATATATAAATTTTAACTGGCAGGTTTGATTGTTTTTATATTCTATTCTTTTAGCTTGATTTAGCACCCAGGTGGTATTAGTCAACTCCAATTTGAGTTTTTTAGTGTGACAAAGGCTAAAGCAAAATCATAATTAAAAACAAATACATCCACGGTTGTAGTACAGTGGAAAGGCAGCCCTCCAAGGAGTCTGCCTGCACTGCCAATAGTGATGTTTGTGTTCTGTAGGGAAAAATCTCACTTCATCAATTGGGAATCCTGCCCCATCGTTTTGCCGATCTCATCTTTCTGATGTGATGCAATAATACTGCTCTGGCATCTGTGCTTGTTTTAAAATAATGGTGTTCCCTAAAACCATAGAAGTAACTATCCCTAAAGCCACATGAGCCTGTCTAGGTTTACATCTGCAGCTTCAATAAGACACAGTGCTCCTTACTTCCTGAATAAAATAGGGAAAAAAAATCAAACTTGGCAGTGAGGCATGGCATAAATCAGTAGGTAGCCTGTAGGTGTTACCTGCAGCTATAAAAAAGGGCCTGATTTGTGTAGTGAATAAAAAACATAAGCCAACAATAATCATCAGCCATCCCTGTGGCACTTGGAACAGAGGAATTGCACATATCAAAACACCCAGTAATATTGGGTTTAAAATCTGTATATTCAATAGTCTGTAATATGTCCTAATTTGCTGACACAGGACAATATGCCAAAGGCACGAGTGGATTGAAATCACACAAGGAAAGTGCTGAAAGAAGAGGAAGCACAGCTGGGGAGAAACATGTACCTTTGCAAGTAAAAACGTAGTGACAGCCATGAAAAGTAAGAACAAGGAAAAGAGAGAGAAAAGCATAGCTGGTATAGGTACAACAGGATATGCAAGAAAAAAACTAACACGAGAATCCGAGTAACAGTGGCATCCTTCCAGCTCTCAACAGGAGAACAATTCAGAAAGCATCATAGTCAAGAAAAACACATATAATTTAGAGCAATTTTTTTAAGTGTGTATGGGCATGGTTATAAATACAGGAATAACAGCATGCTGCTATTCATGCAAAAAGCATACTTGACTCAGGTTGCTTCCTAACACTTTTTTTTACAAGATGAGTTTGAAAAAGTAAAATGAAATAGATTTTAAACTGCATTACAATTGAGAAAGAAGCACACTGGCAACACAACCTTACATCTGTGGCACTCTACGGACTGCCACCAGCTGTGGTGCTTCAAACGTAAGGATGTGAGAGGTCAAAATCTGTCAAAGGTCAGAAGCTGTGCTACCTGATGGAAAGCCGAATAGACTCCATCTATGGGACTGAGATAAAAATCTATTTTATTTCTCCTTTTCTTCTCTTTCCACTGACTGGAATATCTCTTCTTTGTTTTGTTTTGGGTTTTTTTTTCCGCACATAGTATAGCATATAATATCTCCATGTTTCCATGTGTTGTTTGTCATAAATTGAAATCAGCTTTCAACTTCTACTGCTCTGGTGGGACTACTACTGTCACCAAGAAAGACAATGTTAGGCAAAGTGGTCCTTGCATGGAACAATACTCTACCATGACAGGCATAGGCAAGTTATATGAGCCTGAGGTTCAGGAACCTCTTACTTCTGATCCTAAATCAAACAAAATAACATCACTGATCCAGCTGCTTGGCTTTTTCTTATGCCTTATGTGCAAAAGGTAGGTAAACCAAAAAACAGAGAGAAAGTGTGTGATTAGAGCTTGGTTGTTGAAGCAGTAAATAAACTGTGGATGTTGGACTGTTAGCATCTGCTATCAAGCTGTCATCTTCAAAACAATTTCCATGGAGAAATAATTATATTTTTAGCATGATAAAGGCAGAATTATTCTTGCTTTGCAATCACATGTTCCTGATAATGTCTCTTTTTTTTTTTAATTTCCATTCAAAAATGCTTTATTGAATTATCTTTCAAAAGAGAGGCATTAACTTTGGTAAATAAGAAACTGGAAGTGTTTCCAAGGCTAGGTCAGAGAGTCCATTATGAATGCTTACAGTGGCCTCCTGAAGAGTGTGCAGGCTGAAGAATTTCATCCTTATCTAAACCATTTGCAAATTGATGAGTGTATCTTGACATTTCATGTAAGGACCTGGCCACAGGCTAGATAATGACTGCTGCATTATTTTCCTTTTTAATTGAAATTTAATTGAATACTGTGCTGATGAAGCACCCAATTGCTTATTTGCTTCTTGATTTTGTGCCGTGGGTACACGTGCTCTGAGATTCTCTGGCTCACTAAGCAGTTCTCCTGGCCAACAGAGCCAGTGGGACATTTTCCTTAACCACTTTTTTATCCTTTGGAATGGTCTCTCCAGAAGACTGTGCACGTTTTTTAACCTGCTTTTTTGTCTGCTTGTTTGTTTTTTCTTATTATTTTAAAATATTATAAATAGGAAAAGAGTGCAGCTATGGCCACATTGCCAGGAAGGCAGTTAGAACTTAAGGAGCTGTGCTCCATTTTCTGCATGATCTAAATCAGTCATTTAGGGCTAGGAACAGAAAAAGACTCGTCTACAGTGACAGACTTGTAGGCATTTAGCCCCTAGTCTTTAGTGAGCTGGCAAAGATCCCCTACATGAAACACAGCTAGAGAGACAGGCCTCTCAGAAGTGTTTTTCAAGAGTTCAAACAATGACATATGCATGATTTATGTCGTACATATTCACCATGATCAATTAATTTGTTTACCTAGGTGATCCATATAAGATACAGAGAAAGGCAATATAATGGCTGGAGGTACATAGCTGTTTTCCAAGATGAGAAATTAAATAGGTTAGGATGCCTCAGCCTGGAAAAAGAGACTTGGAGAACTCTACAAAACTGTGAATAACGTGAAAGTAAGTGAATAAGGAAATATCTATTCATTTACACAGACAAAAGGTGCCCAAAGACATTAACAGGCAGCAAGTTTTACATAAATTAGCACTAAAAATGTAGAAATAATTGCCACAGAATGGTACAGAGGCCAAAAATATAGATGGATTTTTTAAAAGAGAATAGCAAAATACCAGGAAAGAAGACCCTTCAGGGCCCATTAAGCATGATTTTTTTGATTCAACATCTGTCTCAGAAAAACCCTAGTCTACAGATTGCCAAAATCTGGGAGTCCTTACACAAGGAGTATAGTGTGGAGAATATCCCTGGATATAAGCTTTTTTGCTTCTTAACCGATTATTAAATACTTTTCAGAAAGGGACTGGGCTTACAAGTAAGACGCTGAAATGTAAATGCTGACGTATGTGTCTGCACTTCTGTGATATACGGCCACACGCAGTCAATGCAATCACTGAAATGCGGAGGAGGATTTAGCTCCCACATCATAGACTCTTTCACTGCATGAGCTAAACTCCCTAAACTGTGGAGGGTGTAATTCAGTCATCTAAACATAGGTTAATGCTGTCTTAGATGTTTTATGAGTACCGGCTCCTTTCTAGCTGGTCTTTTAGGAGTGCTTGGGTGTCCAATAGATCCTGTGTCATGTCTGCCAGCACCATGCAGATAGCCTAGGACCTGTGAACTGGATCTCCTTGTCTTTAGACTTTTAATTGTAGGTGTTTCAGCCTTGAATTAATCTTACTGGCCATTGTGAGAAATAAGGTAGTGGAAAGAATGAACCTTTGATTTTATTCATCATAACAATTCCTATGTTTTCTTCTGTCTCTGCTTCATAGCTATAAAGTGGACACTAATGTCATTTTCCTAGGTTTTGTGTATTATGCTATCTGGGCCCAAATCCGCAGTAAAAGCAATGAACCCCTGATCCATACAAGCATGTAAGTCATCCCAACAGCAACAGTTAATCACCTAAATGCCCTAGTGGATGTCACCCCACTCATGGCTATCAGAAATATACCCCATATCATATGTTTATTTAGCAGTTGAGATGTTGAATTCCCTTCTTTGCTAGGACCCTCAGCATCACAAGGTGGTCATCCATTTCCTTGCAGACAGCTAGATACAGGAACACAACGCAATTCTGGTGGAGATGTTTCTTAAGGTCTCAGTATGGTGCTAGTTTCTATAACATTCCTGTTTATTATGAATACAAACACAAGTTAAACATATTTTTTTAAAGACTGCTCCTGGTTATTTGTTGGTTTTGATCCAAATGTATTATGAGGCATTTTCTTTTTTGTTGCCTGTTCCTTCTGTCATACTCATTTCATAAACTCACCCTAAAACCAGAATAACTTGCCATGGGAGGATCATTTGGCACGTGGAGATCTCACAAGAACATTTTGCTGGCATCATCCATCCTATGAGTATCCATGTACCCACATTTCCTGGCACACTATTTAAGTGGCTGGGAAACTAGTGAACACCAGCTGCAGCATAAATCCTCTGGAGGCACTGGCATTCATCAAAATCAGAGAAAGTCTTTAATTTATCTCTAAATCAAGTTCTAACTTATTATCTGATGAGTTAAAGAAAAAAAAAAAGATGGTTCTGAGTCACATATTTGAATCAAGTAGTGTCCCACCTCCTGAGCAGCATAAAGTAGAGGTAGAAATCAAAGACTTTTATCTCAGCATATGGCACAAACCAACATATAAATCCAGGTCATCTCATCCTTACTTTGTTCCTAGGTGTTTTCTCCTCTTCTAATTATGTTTCTCTACTATCCTAATAAAGCGTACTGTATTTAACCACAGTATAAATATATATGAGAGGTAACAGCTTCAAACTGGAAGAGGGTAAATTTAGAATAGATATTAGGAAAAAAATTTTCACTGTGAGGGTGGTGAGGCACTGGAACAAATTGCCCAGGGAAGTTTGTGGATGTCCCATCCCTGGAGGTGTTCAAGGCTGGGTTGGATGGGGCTTTGACCAACCTGGTCTAGTGGAAGGTGTCTACTAGGCAGGGGGTTTGGAACTAGATGATATTTAAGGTCCCTTCCAACTCTAACCATTCTATGATTCTACTATTCTATATCTCTTCAGTTTCTTTCCTTCATGATAGAGTGAATCTTAAAGGTTTTCAATAAAATAAACATGCAAGAAGGGCAACAACATAAGAAAAGAATGCAGCTAATAGGCCAGACCCTAATTTTTTTGTAAGTCTCTGCAGTTTTGTTGACTAGAGGTAGCACTTTCCTGATTGATACCAGCTGATAATTTTGCCTTTTCCATTTAGATATTAAAGGAGGTAATGGAAATACTGAACTCAAAGCCTGATCAGATAGTGGAACAATTTGCTTAATGAGATAATTATGGCCTTACTATGACCTTCCTGGAAAGCTGATCTGTGTTTACAATTAAACGCGTGCATAGTCTGTCCTGATCAGTGCAATGAGCTGAACTAAATAGCCCAAGAGTTTCAGCTCTGTGGTGCCCGAATGCTGTCACTCGGGCTATGTATCCATATACATATCTGTCTGTGTGTGTGCACACGTGCACGTGTGTGATCCCCACCAGCAGTCTCATCAGTTGACTTTTTTCTGCAGCCAATACAAGTGCTACAGTAATGTCCATCCCCATACTGTCTGTGTTTCATTACATCTCTGTATGCAGCACAGAATAATTGGACTTAGTAGTTGCCATGAAACTAATTTTTGCTTCTTTTCAACTAGATCCAGGTTCCGGTGTGGCTTCTTGCCATCAGCAGCTCATTTGGATGCCTTGGCTTATTTAGGAGAGGTATGATATTATCTGTGGAAGTACTACTTCATGCAGCATATAGTTGAGGTACTCCAAAGCATACCTCAGGAGTTTCCAGGTCTGTATCCAGTCCCTGTTTAGCATTTATGATATGTTGGAGTATTTATGATATGTTGGATGTGTTGACTTGTGTACCTTTATACATCTTGATTTTTTCATTCTGTTTGTATGAGAAACGAGGCTAACTTTGAAATTATTTTCCTTTCTATTGCATAGTGAATGCAAATCAAGCTGCAAAGGAGAAGAGGGAAAGGATACTAAGAAATGAAAAAGACATCAGGGTATACGCATTGTGGACAAAATATTTAAAAAAAGAAATCTTACATTTTATTGGTTGCCCTTCCTAGTAATTAGGGCTCTCTCCTGATGTAAATTCTTTGGAACTGAGTTGTTACAAAGGCTCTGAGAAGTTGAATCCAAAGGGATCTTATTAATGGAGAGTAGTTCTATTTTAATATCAAGAGCAACCATAAACTTAGATGCAATCTATAGTTATATTTGTGATACAGTAGTTTTTTATCATCTCATTAGTCCAGAATGACTGTTTTTATTTCTTTTTATTTAATATTTGTATATACAATTCTTTTTTTAAGAGTTTGCATGCAGCTCTATGAGGTAGACTGTGTGTCACAGGCGTTATATGGAGCACAGCCTGGGAACTCATAATTTGTAGGGATCTAGAAGTAAGAAAAAAAGTATACCAGAATAACAGGATGCAACTCATGGAGAGGCTGAAAGTATTAAGGAGAAAGAGAAAAACACTAATTTTCAAAAATTACTGTAGACTTAAACAGCAGTCTCTTTTTCAGTGTGGTTCGTTTGCTGCGTTTAGTATTTCTTACGGCTTTATGACTATAAACTCTTGACTGCAAATATATGCCAGTTAGGGAAGATCTAATACACTTAGGTGTAAGTTCACTTAGGCATAATTCCTCATGGGCCTGTCCTTTCATTAAAAAAAAAGGTTCATGCCTATACCAGAAAGATACTACAGCCAAAATAAACATGATGATTGATGATGACATTTATATGTTTGTTTATATATATATATACACATATACAGATAAACACACTCTTCAAAATATCTTACATGTAGTAAATTCAGAAAAAAAATCTTTCGTTTTTTTAAACATTTTATAAAACACTAAAAGCCTGTTGACGTGTTAAAGTTTGGTATTTGTTTTCAATTTTCATTCTTTTTTCTTCTGTCCTCAGCAAGGTAATGTCATGTGTGACATTCAGAAGACAACTGAAATACCTCCTAGCAGTGCTCATCTCACAGATTGTGTGACCTCAAAGGAAAATAAATCCTTACTAAAGGACAGTGCTCTTTCAGGGCTGCTTCAGCGATCTGATTCAAGTCTCTCAGCTATGTGATCCTTGATAATCTTAACTAGTTTAACTGTCAGGTTCCACCAGACCTACAAAAACTACTTTGGCTTCAGTAATCAATGCAGACCCAGGGCTTGGAAGTTTTGCGGTAACACATGGTCCTATCAAGTTTTGCTGTGACACCTAAGGAGACAGCAGAAGCTGCAGGAGAGCATGAAAGATGCCCTTCCACAGATGGTTCCATATCACTGTAGAATAGCCAACCACCTCCTCAGGTTGTAGTCGTTTGTCCATCCCGTGGTTTAGCATTTCATGTGTGATTCAGAATTTCAGCTTCCCCTTCTCCCCTCCATTCTGCACACAGAGCCTGAGATACTGGGTGCAAGCTCTACCCGTTCTAAGCACAGGGTCCCAGCATTTTACTCCTTTTAACGGGCAATTATGAAAAGTTCTTGGGGCAAATATCTCAGCCCCTTTTTCCATGCTGGGAGAGCTGTTGGACTGAAGCAGAAGGTTCGGGATTGAATGTAACAACTGGGTGACACTGCAGACTGCCACAGGCATGTTGGTGTTATGAAGTTGTAAGCAGAGCAGACAGCAGAAAACCTGACTGCCACCAGCTGGTTGGGCACACATCTAAGAGGGAGCAGAACTGCAGCCGCTCCTTTGTTTCACACCTGATAGCCAGAGATATTCCAAGCAGGAAAGATTTAGGACTTTTGATCCTACTTGGATTCCCAAAACACTCATCCGTGGACCCTGACTTCTTCCCCTATCTCTATTGTTGTTACTATTTTTATAAGATGTGCTGCCCACAAAAGTCTTTTGATTAAACAAACAAATAAACAAAAATCGGAAAAGATTAGCTTTTCTAATTTAGGCAGCTGCTCTCAGGGGAAGCCGATGTATTCTGGAGTTCTTCCTTCTAACCCAGGCAGCTACCTGAAATCCCAAGTTAGGAGTCAATTTCCTGCAAGAGCTCTGTATAAGCACTGATAACAAACAGCAGGTCTATGGGTGACTCAGCACAGACACAGGCTGAATTTTTTCTTTGTAAGTACTTTCTTGACTCTCCAAGGAGCCTGGGCTGGCTTAGCTTTTAACTTTGTTCCTTCTGCTAAATATCTGCGGTTCTCAGGGATGAATCCAGCTTTGTATGTAAAGACCTATGGCCTCAAGAGGGGCGAGAGCTCAAACGCATCCTTCTGCTTGGCATTTCCAACTGTGTAGGTGACTCCCTTCTCAGCAACAGAGGCATAGCCTCACCCTTGAGAGATGTTGAGCATGGATTATGTAGAGAGCCTTGCTACCTCAGTGATGTACACATCGTTCAAGCGGGGAGTTGTTTCTGGAGCTCTAATGCCTGTTTCAGGGATCTGAACTAAATGTTCTGAATCTGTCTGTGAACCTGTTAGAAAGCTTGGGGGAAAAAAACCCCACAAACATAATGCAACCCTGCGTCTTGCCAGCATGAGATTTGGTGCAAGCACAACCTGAAAAAGAAAAAAATCAAAGGCTGTGAAAATTACTCCATTATTATAATGTAGTAGTTGCAGTTGATAAAAGTTATGTTCCCCTGTTACTATGACAACTACATTTAAACCTTCCTATTACCAGTTGGATCATGTAAAAAAAATGAACTTATAGAAAGGAGTTCACCATTAATTTTCTCTTTTTTTATCTCTGGATATTATGCAAAGTGTTATAAATATTTATAAGTATTTAACTTCATCAGCAATGCCTATGAAACTAATTATTCTATTAGCAGGAACATTCAGGTACAGGGCCTGAATGGGAAGATTCATTCTGAGAACAAGGGTGGGACGAGAAGACTACGGAGGAGGGAGAAATACTTCTTTCACTGTTTCCACAGTGATAAGTGATGTTTGGTTTAATAACTTAAAATCCAGAAGTCTTTCCTTCTACAAATAAAGCAATTTACCCACTGTTATTTTCCTTTTGTTGTACTGTGCAGGCGTCCTCTCTAGATTGCCTCAAAATGTTGGTGGGTTTGCTGTTAAAAAGAATGAACATAACTGAAAAAAGGAGGATAGTATTTGCAAACAATCTGCTAGGAAAAAAAAGAAGAATATAAATATGTTCTATTATATTTTAGCAAGATTAAAAATGAAAACAGGGCATCCAAAATTCAGCATGAACTAAATGAATGAGATTTTATACCTTTGTGGAGGGCTAAAGCTTTGGCAGGTGTTAAGTAATGTAACGATTGTGTGCCATCCATGTGCTCAGATAAGTATTTAAGACATGCTAATGTGCAAAATTTATACCATAAGACCAATTTTTTATGTAGTAACACATAACCATGGTAACTAAAGCCTAATCAGGACTTGACCTATGGCCATGTTATTCAGTAAGCAGACTCCCAACAAACTATGGGAGCAAAAATGGACAGATTTACCATGTCAGATTTTCTGAAGCATGTGGGTCAAAAGCAGTGCTCACTACCGCTGTTACGTATTTTGAGACTTCTTATTTTTTCTTTAAATATGTAATTGAAGGCTGAACTTTCATATCTGTCAAGCCTCATCTGAGATTCCCAGATACCTGTTCTAGTCTTTTGATAAAGACTTGACTTATTTGATAAATACTCTAGGCATTTGATAAGTACCCTCTGGTACTCCAGCCTCAGGAACCGTCTGTTTCTATACCTGCTCCTTTGCAACTGGTTTCATTTTATCCATGTATAAAAAGCACTTCCTCACCCAGTTATGAGTAATAACTCACTTTTTCACAGAATACCATAAAATCTTTGGATCTCGAGTCACATCTGGGCAACAATTCAGCTTTTCTTTACATTTCCCCTTCCAGGTCACTCCGATACATTTGTCCTATTATTTACTGTTCCCGTCCTTAAAGGAGTCTGTGATCAACCTTGTCTCCAAAGCCCAGGAGGAGCAGATAGCACAGTCAGTCCTGTACCTGAAGTGCAGTAGTTTTGAGAAGGTTTCTGGATTCTCTGCAGTTCTGAAGTATATTAAGGCCCCTATTTCAATAAAATATAATGCGGTTCAGAAGTGGTTAAGAGGATGAATTTCAAATGAAGAATAATTTCCACATCAAAGATTTCTCTTAATACAAAACCCTGTTTAAAATGCATCTAAGTGTAGCTAGTTGTTTATAGTTCATTGTACTGCAAAGACTTTATATGCAGCCTGTCTAGTAGAAGCTCTGGCTGCAAGTATGTATATATAATTGATACTGTGCTTGAAGAGGTACAAAAATGATAACAGACTTCCATAGTGAAATGCAGCTGTTGGTTTGTGTCAAATCAATAAAGACTTAATTACAGTAAATGTAAAAGAATTATGAATAAATGTAGTACAAAGTAAGTGTTTGATAAAAGTGCCTAAGCTCTAGAAATGAACAAGGAAAACCTGGGGGAAGATGTGGGGGGACAGGGGACAAACCAAAAATAGAAATTCCTCCCAAAACGTCCCAAGAAACCTTCTTTTCAAATTCTTTCTTATGATGAAAGCCTTCTGGTTGTTTACTGTTTCTCTGTAATGATCATTTTACATTCATACAAATAGAAAGGACCTTCATACTGAAATTGGATCTGATTGAGGCACTCTGTCCTCAGGTCTCTCTTAGTAAAATAAGCAGCACCAAAACACAGGATAGACTATCAGGCTGTTGAGCATCCAGACTTCTTTAACTGTTGCCATGCTCCCAGGAAGAGTTTTCATCTGGACCAAATGGTGCTTTCCCTTGCACATTGTTCAGAAGACAGCATCATGGAAGGACTGCTGTGAACAGGAGTGGGAAAGGACACCTTCTGCTGGTGGCTGACAGTTTAGCCATATTAACCATTGCCCTCTGATGCTGGCTTGTTTTATTTAATAGTGTGGGCATCCTATTCTTACAGAACTCCATTGACTGGTATGAATTTCAAAGTGATTTTCAAGCTTAGTGTGAAATCTCACTGTACAAAGGGGAGATGTGCTTATACACAGCTTATAATTGTAATGTTTTATACAAATGAGAAGAGAATGATTGAAAAAAGACAGTGTCAACCTGGTCATCACTCCTCTTAGGGAAAAAGATGTGTCTGCTGTTGTTACAATAGAACTGAATTAACTTGCAGAGAATGAGATTGCTGTCCGCTTCCAGCTGCTTTCCTGCATGTGTTTGACAGCATGCTGTGTGTAGCAATGACACTCTGTCTATACTTTCCAGAATGAGTCTGACATCCAGAGTGCTTTCCATATTTGATATTCACATATTCTTGCTGAATTCTTCAATTGGCACCTGATACTATGCTGAGGCTACCTAAAAGTTCATCACCCCTCATAGATGCCAGAGCAACATCACAGGAATGGCTGAGATTGGAAAGCACTTCTGGGGGTTGTCTAGTCTAAATATCCCTCCTCAAAGCATGGACAGCTCGACCTTACTGCTCAGGGCTGTGTCCAGTCGCATTTTAAGTACCTCCAAGGACGGAGACTCCACAACCGCTCTGGGCAACCTGCTGCAGTGTTTGATGAAATTCACAGTAAAAAAGATTCTTCTTAGGTTTAAATTTAATTTCCTGCATTTCAAATTGTGCTCATTGTCTGTTTTCCTGGCTCTGGGCACCACTGAGAAGAGTCTGACTCTGTCCTGTTTTTCCCCCCTCAACAGGTACTGTTAAGATCCCTCTGAGCTCTCTCTTCTTCAGGCTGTACAGTCCCAACTCTCTTGGTCCCTCCTCATATGAGAGATGTTCCAAGTCCTTACTCATCTTTGAAGGTCCTCAAGAAATGCAGTGTTACCACATGGCATTTACTTGAGGGCAGTAGACAGAAGAGACACGGGTGTCCGTAGGGGACCACATCCACCAGCTTTGCAATTAAGCATTCCCTTGAGGCATGGGCTACCTTGAGGTGCTCCAAATCCCAAGGAAAAGGAGCATGTGAGCCAGTCCAGTGAGAATGCTCCAGCAGCCAAGTGCTGTAGACTGGCAATAAATTTGGCCCAAGTCCTTTTCTAAGGATCTTCCTGTACAGCAATAAAAAGGCAGCATTTGTCACCAATTCTTGTTCTGTCATATTCCTTCTTATGCCTTGGGCTTTTTATAAAACCAACACATATACTTGGCAGAATCTTAGTTCTCATTTTTAAGGGACAGAATCCAAAACCTCACGTGACATCCTCTGGATAAGGGAATACGGTCTTTCATTTTAGGCTTTTATCTCTGTGTGTGTGTAAAGGATGAGCCCGCAGAGCTACACTAGGTGCCTAAGTGCTCTTTATTGTCAAGGGAATGCACAGAAGGTAACATGGTCTGCCAAAGCCAGTCGCACTGGATCAGGGCTTCATTTTACAGCTCTAGATGGTGTGAAGTCTGCAAACATGAGAAAGTATACCCTAGGGTACAGAATGCCTTTAAATGGCAGTATTGTCTTGGGTTCGGTTTCTCCACTGCACAGTGTACATTTCCCCAGGCTCTGCAGCAGAAAAGCCAACAAAAAGAAGCAGTCATTGAAAAGATAGCTCCAGAGAGGAGCACTTCCAGAGAAAGTAGCTATAGCTGTACAGTTGGTTGCCATTGTTTCTCCCATATGCCTAATAATACTTCTAGTCATTAATGACAAATTACATGTTAAATGTCTATGTGTGTATGTATATAATGGACTCCATCTGTTATTTTGTTATTTTTTAAAAAAATGAAAGTAATTTCAGATATTCTATGGAGAAGACACTACAAGAAATATGAACACAGAAATGTTCAACTACAGCTCAGTAACACTAATAGTGTTCTTTTTAATATCAGCAACATGTAATAAAGATTGAAAATATAGTCACATGACTGGATTTGAGATGCAAAGCAATACCTAAGAAAACAGCAAAACCAGGTGGCTGATCTTAAGCAGAGATGCAGTTCTTGGTAGATTCAGCCATTTCCTCTTGCTATTATTTCCTTTGACACGGAAGACGTTTCTCCTCGCTGAAGTTCAGGTGGATTGGTATACCACAAATGACACGCATGGATGGCAAAAGCATAGATTTTAGTGGGACTATGCATAGGCATACGTTTAAGAGCACAGGTCATCTCTGATTTGACTGAAGGGTTACAAGCTAGAAGGGGAAAGCAAAAGGAGCTCTGTTGTACTGTATTTCTTAAGGTTAGTTTCTTGCACATTCTTAACGTTCACTTTTGATAACTGTTTTTCCTTTAAATATGCACATCTAAATTCTTACCTATGATCCTTTCACATAAGCACTTTGATCCTTCCTGCTCTCCCTGGAAAACAGACCATCTTCCCTCTCCGGTTACTCGGCAACGTGTGGTAGCAGCTTTAAGGACCAGATCCTGTACTTATTCTCTCCTGTGTAGCCACATAGATTTAAAATAAAATGCAGTATTCAAGTAAAGAAGAAAAGCTTGGGGAACAAAGACACAGATTATGAGGTTTAAATCTGACAGAGAAGCAACAGGAAGAATTGTACAGCCATGTATTAAAAAGCTTCAGGAACTTGCAGGTTTGAGGAGGTGGTACCACCCCCATGATTCTCTTATCTGCTCTCCTTTTAAGTGAGAGCTGCAAATCTCCTGAGCACATTGTTTTCTTTTGGGTATGTTGGATTTCTTTTCACATGTTTAGCTTATCAGCTGGCCTGCTTCTGACAAGCAGCTAACAAATAAATGCATGATCAATAAACAGGCAGGAGAACCAGTAAGGCGCAGCTGGTGACTGGAATGTAGGACAACAGGGTTCTCTCCCCAGCTCTGTCAGAAATTTGTTGTTTGTCTCTGCACAGGGATCTTAACTTCTCTTCAGTTAATAGTGCCTTACAAAAGGTCCAGGAAGTGACTCAGGGGCCACATGCACAAGAAGATTTGGGTGCATGAAGTGTGCAATTGCACCTTTTAGGTACCTGTCATGGATTCCAGATCCCTGAAAGACTGTCTAAGCATGCACCCTCTGAATGGGGAGACATAAAACCTGCCAATACAAATGTTAAACACTGAAGTCCTTGTGAAAACATGCTTTCCTCCACCTCTTAGGCACCAGTCAGGATTAAGGGGGATGCCTGGCTCATGCAAAGGCAGGAATCCCCTCCAAGGACAGGCAAACACAACCATTTGTTCTATTTTGCCTGACAGTCTTCAGCAGAGCTGTGATATTGGAGGTGGTGTCACTAGCTAGCTTTGATGGAACAGAGAGCTCAACCAGCATACTGGAGACATGCTCCTTTCCTTAGCCTCGAGGAATTGCCAGGAAAGCACTGTAAATATCAAGCTGGCAGCCACAATAAAAGGCTGAAGAAATCTTATGTGTAGTTTTTTTTCTTTTAGATCCAACAGTCTAATGTTTATATTATGTAGAAAGAAAAAACGCTGGAAAGAAGTCACCCAAAGCCTCCCATCCAACCACGCAAAGACCCTGTGCATGAGGCTACAAAGCCATGTTAATTTTTTTTCTTACTGTATCTCTCCCTTCTCCTGAAATCTGTGCAGCTTCACTAGAAAACACCGCAGCTTCATTAGAAAGCATGGATTGTGTTTCCAGCCCAGCCTCTAGACCTTAAGATCACAGAGTGAAAAAGTGTTTTCTCAAGAGCAGCTATTTCACCTCAGCAAAAACAAAACCAAAAAAAGTCCTTTGATTGAATCATTCCAACTACTGTGGATACCTCTACCTTTCAATTAGACTGCTTTTGTGGCACAACTTAAAAAAGTATCTCTTCATCCCTTCTAATAAAAACAGAGCAGATGAGAGACACCTCTGCTTTACTTAAATCTTCTTTGAATGATGGATTTGAGTAAAAGTCTCGTCCAGGAGAACAAACTTCCAACTGAGCATTGTACTATCTAAAAGCATTACTTCAGAACATCGATTTTTAACTAGAGGCATCACTTCAGAATGATAATTATAACCACGTATTTAAACATATCCAGCACTGGAACACAATGTTCGACATTTTTATACATCTGGGTATACATACAGCTCTTTTTAAAGATAGAAATAGTTCTCTCATCTGGTTTTTCCTTCAACATCTTTCATGTTGAAATCGTGTTGTGAGACATCCTCATAATATCAGAAACATATTTGGAAAAAAAGACAAAAAAACAGACATGAAAGGACTGTGTAATTCTGCTGTGCAGTCAACAGCAGAGGTTTATGAAGTTTGAAAGTATTTTAACCTTGCAGCAGAAAGGAAGGTCCTTCATCTCCATTGTTTATATTACAAAGAACCATTGTTTTAAGCACAGGAAAAATACTTTGATAAGCAGTCCCTACAGCAGAAAATACGGCAATCTATTTATGCAAGAGGAGAAAACAAGGGGCAAGAAAGATAATGTGACCATATTAAGCTGACACATGTAAAAATTAAGTGATATGACTGAAGTTTCAGAGGAATCCCCTTATAGTCTATGGAGAGAATGACATATTTCATATCATGTCATCATAACACAGACATTTAAAATAGGTCAGAAGTGCCCGTTTCTCCTAAATACCTATAAAGAATCAAAGTGACTCATTTGTTGACATTCACAATACAGTAAGATAAAACTAGGCGTCGTGGTTTAGGCCAAATCGTCTCCTGGGGATATGGGGGACCCCAGATAGGACTGACAGATGCTCCCCTCTACCCCTCTTCAAAGAAAGAGGCAGAGGAGGGAAAAAGAGACTTATGAGTTTAGAAGGAACTAAATTACTTTAATGAAATATTAATAATAAAATAAAAGGAAATAATTAAATATACACAAAACCATATCAAGCTCCCGGAATGACAATCATGACACCTGCTGGCACTGGGGAATTCCCAAGCTGGACTTGGTGGTGGATGGGAACTGAATTCCGGATCTGGATTCAGGATCGGGATCAAAGGCAGATGAACAGAGAGAGTTCTCCTCAGACATCGGCCATTAAAGCAAGAGGCGAACCATTTGATCCCTCAGCTTTTATACTGAGCATGAGGCAGATGGGATGGAATACCCTGTTGGTCAGTTTTGGGTCACCTGTCTTGTCTGCTCCTCCCCGCAGGTGGGACCCCACTGCGCTTTTCCGCTTCCAACCTTCCAACGGGGCAAATAACGAAGTTATCTGGCCTTGGTTGTTACAGCAATAAAGATAAGCAAGAGCCTCTCTGCATACCATGCCTTGGCATCAGCTATAAACTCACTATCACTCTGAGAGAGAGAACAGTGTCTGCACTATATGCTGTTAATTTCAGTAGTTAGAAGAGGCCCAGCTAAGAAGCAAAGTTACTGAACAGAATTGGTCCTGTTTTACCTCAAACCAGGACACTAGGTGAAATGATTCTCAATTCTGAAGCCAGCTTGATGGCCTGGGTCTCAAGGTTCCCTCTTCCCAAAGGCTACTGCTTCTCCTGATGCATTTCAGGATAGTGTGAGCCAGGAAAGAGAGGTTGTCCTGTACCGTAACTGCGTCAAATGACCAGAATACCAAATTCTGCCTTCATCCTGAAAAAGCAGAAGAGAAATATCAAGTTACATCATTCTAGAATTTTTTTCAAAACTATTCAAGGACTGCTAATCATTCTTACAGACACCAGTATCAATGTGAACTGTCCAGTCATAGCAGCAGAAACTCGTAGCAGCACTTCATTTATCTAACCTGAGACATCTTAACTGAAAATCTAGACTTTCTATATCATCACTGAGGTATATGGAGAATAACTGTCCACACTTAAATTAAGTATTAATAATTCTTCACTGACAAAATAAAAGCTGTATGTACCTAATTTCTAATTTAGGTTCAGGAGTTAGATGACTGAAATTACAGTGGGTCAATACCCCACCTCATTTCTACTGGGAGAAAAGAATAAAACAACTCTGATTCCTCTCCCCTTACTAAATTTTTGGTGTTGCAGAAATGAGAACAGAATAAGTTAAATTCTAAAATTTCAAGATGGAATTGGAAGGAAGAAAAAGATCTTTGATTAAGAAAAGGAATATTACCAAAGAACTACCAAGTTAGTACACCATGAAACTTAGTCCCTCTATAGAAGCTAAATATTCCCAAGGGCACAATGTTGTTCCTTTTGCTTTGCCAAGTGAGAGGGTCTAATGGCAGTCGAAGGAGTTACTTTCTTCAGCACTCTCCCTTACTAAATGTTCCAGTCTTCAAGTGAATGTACAGCATTTGTAAGCAAATGAAGAATGAATACATATTATCAAAAGGCAGTTCCGTAATAAGAGGAAAAACAGACAGTGCAGAGAGTATTCAAGAGGAAAAAAAAAACAAGTAAACATGCACAAATGAAATAAAGGCAGAAATGAAAAAACAACCACACCTTACATGACTACTCAGCTAGTGATTAGTGAGTGAATCTTGCTATATTTATTTATGTTGCTGACTCTCATTATGTTTTCCTGTAAGATATCCCACAGCTCTCTAAGTTTACAAAGATCTGAAATACATGAGCCAGTTCACAGTACGATACTAAGATACTAGGCCTAGTTACTTTGCATGGCTAAAGTTTCTAAAACCTCACATAATAAGATTTCATCCATGCATAGCCAAAAATAAAGTAGTCAAATAAGGCAATTTTTTTTTCTTTTTTCATCATACTGCTCTCTTGCAGCTATTCAGGTCTCTCTCTGGTCATGAATCTTAACCATGGTTAGTTTAAAAATTGACACAGAATGCAGCATGCATTGAAACACTTACCAGTTTGTAGTACCCAACAGTGACTCACTCCATTAATTCCCACCGTCAAAAAGAAAGCCCTAAGGCTGTGCCTCTTCCCAAACACCTTTTTTTATCTATTTCCTTCTATACCGTATCAACTCCAATATGTACTCCAGATAAAACAATGTCGAGTTTAAAGCCCAGCACTAATGCAAAAATGAACTGACATAGAAAAAAGCGGTACTTGTTCTGCAAGACTGATACAAACACACCTCATCCTGAAAAAAAATTCCAAGGAAAAAGAAAACTTTAGCACTTTTAAATATTTGAAGTTTGAAGTAAAATTCCGACTTGTTTTTTACTACTTGTTTTAGAAACTAAAGAGTTCTGTTTAATAAAACTTGCCCCTAGGAGACCTCCAGTTTCCTTTAATAAAGGATGGGCACAAGTTTACAAAATAAAAACTCTGGATTGCACAAGGATCTGTGTTTACCATGTAGGTGCAGATCTGGGGAAAGAGAAAAAGGATGCAAAAGAGCATTAGCCTCTGGTTATGAGCTTTGGCCTTTGCAGTCATATGCACATCCAGCCTTCCCATTTAGACCAGGTCTTTGATAATCTTGATGTTGTGTGGAGTGTTTAGAAGAAATGATTCCTTGTAACCTGTTGTGGTTTAACCCAGTAGGCAGCTAAGCCCCACACAGCGGCTTGCTTGCTCCCCTGAGTGGGTTGGGAGAGAGAATCGGAAGGGTGAAAGTGAGAAAACTCATGGGCTGAGATAAAGACAGTTTAATAATTAAAACACACAAACAAACAAAACATGCTGACCATGACATCATATGGTGTGGAATATCCCTTTGGTCAGTTGGAGTCAGCTGTCCCAGCTGTGTCCCCTCCCAACATCTTGTGCACTCCCAGCCTACTCGCTGGTGGGGCAGTGTGAGAAGCAGAAAATGTCTTGATGCTGTGCAAGCACTGCTCAGCAATAACTAAAACATTCCCTATGCTATCCACGCTGTTTTGGTCACAAATCCAAACCATAGCACCATAGGAGCTACTATGAAGAAAATTAACTCTGCCCCAGACAAAACCAGTACCCCTCTGCACAGAGCTGCTGTGGATTGCAGTCTTCAGAGATGCAGGCTTAGCTTTAAGGTCAAGTACCCAACTGGTTATGTCTTCTTCCCAAACAATATGATATCCCCCTTGATAAGAAGTATAAAGACAATACTTTCCATGATCTCAATGAAAAGTAAGATATATAAATGGTACATTAACTAGCCTATCCAAACCAGCCACCACTCTCCTGAAACAGGAATTTCCTCTCTGTTTCCCATTCCAAATAAGCTGGAAAGCTCCTTCAGTTTGAAGGTAAAGGTAAGACATTTGGAACATTTTCACTAGCAAATCCCTTTCATACAGAGCTTGAAGCTTAAATGTGACTTTGAAGAAAAAGTTTAAGATAAAAAATGATTCTTTAGAGCACAGCTATTTAAACAGCAGTTTGTTTAGGCACAATACAGTGACTTTGTAATCATAATGAAAATATTCAGCTGTTTGAATATACTTATATTATAAAGGGAATTACTTATAAGAAGCTGATTAAAAAATTTACGAACAAACCCCAAAGAAACAAATGATCTCTTCAAGAACTGGTAAGCAAGATCAATGCTTTAAAACACAATATCAAAGCTACTCACAATTAAGCTTAAAAGTGTACCCTAAAACTAAAACGCATATATAAAAAGGCAACCACATTTGGAGACATAAGAAACAGTCTTAATTTCTGCCAGTTTTGTTATATTTAAAGACATCTCAGAACATGTTCATAACACAAGAAAGAGTAAAATCTCTCAATTCTAAAGGTGTTCCAAGGCTTCCTTTCACAAGAATAAAGACAGCTATTGCACAGTGGCACCTGCATTAACAAATTTCTTAAGCTAATGAGGCTACCAACACCATCCGTAAAGGAGTTATGCCAGTGAAAAGTTGAAAGCAGGTAATACTTTTTTCTTCTCTTCAAACTCTAAAGGAAAGTTCCATCTCCAAACTTCAGTATTATTCTCATCATTTCTTAGTCTATTCATCCCCTCAGCTCTTTCAAGGAAGGAAGCAGTGACCAGGACACAAAGAATGAAGGATCCTCAAAGTGGCACCAAAAAGAAACAGCCAAAGAGCAGAGTGCCATTTTTTTCAATTTTTTGTCATCACTAAAACATCAGTACCAAAGACAAGACAGGCAAAGGTATGAGGATTTTTCCCCTCAAAAAAGCTTCCCAAATTAATTCAATTCTGTTTGATTTTAATTGGATCCTGAAAAGATATTTCTACCCTTAAACAGGAACAGCTTCTCTCATTAAACGCCAAAATGGTTTTGAATATATAGTCCCACAGAAAAAAATATATTAAACTTGGTTAAATGAGAAATGTTTACATTCTTACTATTCAATAGATTGTGTGTGTCAAGATAGTTTTTTGCAAGACTTCTGCATAGCAAATGAATTTATACGCTTACTTTGATTTCATGATACTTATTTAAATACATACTTTTTTGCCATTTTAAACTGTTTAGGTTATCTCTGAAAAACAGGACATATCAAGCCATGAGCCATCTAGTCATTTCCACAACTGTATGCAGTACGAATTATCTGTGATGGCCTAAAATCAAAATTTTTTCACTTTGACTATGACACCTTTAGCTTTAATTAGAAAACAGTATTCACACCAGTAGGGAATTAAATATGAAGAGTTTGTGTGTTTGAGAGAGAAGGACATTAAAATATGGCAACTGATGAAAACCATTTTCATATTTATATTCATTTATATTTCATATTTTATTTTTTCCTTAATTAGACAAGGATTCAGTAGTGTTGTGATTTTTCTGTTTCCCTTTCATTACACTGCTGTTCAACATAGGGTGGAGAACCCATATTGAAAGAACAATGCCTTAGGCAAGATCAAACACTGCATCTTGCATTTTTTTCCAATCATATAGTTGCCTCATGAAAAGGCCCTGCTTTATCAAATTTTCAAGGTAACATCCATGGTTTCTTTGATTTGACCTTTAAAGTGTTATTCTGTCCTTTATTTCCATTATTTATTACATCAAGGCTGACTCAGTCGATGAAGCCATTGCAGAAATGACCTTGCTTTCACAGCTCAAAGTATACGGCAATGCAAATTAACCACAAAAGTAAAAAAATCTCATTATTTTCTTAAAACCACATTGAACTGCATACCAGGAGTAACAATCTTACTTGGGATTTTTCTTGTAAAAAATTATATTATTCAAAATCTTTTACTTCTGCTTTTGCAATGCCCTGTGAGAAAACTGAATATATAAAAAGAAAAAAGGTCCGGAAAGATTTGTAACTGATTATCTGACTAGTCCTTGCCCTGTATGGGTATTATGCATAATAGACTTTGATGTAAGGCTCAAACTAGTTCCTCTGAAGGGGTCTAACAGTTATCACATATTGGCTTTACCAATTACTACTGGAAATTTTCTTCCAATCTTAGTGCTTTGCTAAAAAAAAAAGAGGTTCACACAGGACATCGTTATACTGTGCTGCTGTTGAGTTCAGAGATGCTGAAAAGACTGCAGGAAGCAAGGTTTGCTTTCATGTGGTGGGACTGGAAAGCAAAGTAGGCTCGAGTGGAGGATATGGCAGTCAACAAGACTGTCAGAGAAAAGATTAACTGAAGTGCTACCCTTAAAAGCAGGGTGCAAAGTTACTGAGACTTTACACTGATATGAGCTTTCAAAACTGAAGAACTTAGCTAAAGTGGAACAGCAAAGAAGTACTAATATGTACTTCCCAGAGAGCCTTTGACTGAACCTGCCCTCCGTTTGATGGAGTTTTACCCAAGTCAGCCAGTTGCATTATTACGCTAATATCATAGAATCATGGAATCATAGAATCATTTAGGTTGGAAAGACCTTTAAGATCATCGAGTCCAACCATAAACCTAACACTGCCAAGTCCATCACTAAGCTGCATCCTAAGCACCTCATCTACATGTCTTCTAAATACATCCAGGGATGGTGACTCAACCAGTTCCCTGGGCAGCCTGTTCCAATGCTTGATAATCCTTTTGGTGAAGAAATTTTTCCTAATGTCCATCCTACATCTCCCCTGGCACAATTTGAGGCCATTTTCTCTTGTCCTATCGCTTGTTACTTGGAAGAAGAAACGAACCCCCACCTCTCTACAACCTCCTTTCAGGTAGTTGTAGAGAGCTATAAGGTCTCCCCTCAGCTTCCTTTTTGTCAGGCTGAACAGCCCCAGTTCCCTCAGCTGCTCCTCACAAGACTTGTGCTCTAGACCCTTCACCACCTTTGTTGTCCCTTTTTGGATGTGTTCCAGCACCTCAGTGTCTTTCTTGTAGTGAGGGCCCAAAACTGAACACAGTATTCAAAGTGCAGGCTCACCAGTGCCAAGTACAGGGGGACAATCCCTTCCCTAGTCCTGCTAGCCACACCATTTCTGATACAAGCCAGGATGATATTGGCATTCTTGGCCACCTGGGCACAGTGCTGGCTCACATTGAGCTGGCTGTCAACCAATACCCCCAGGCTCTTTACCGCCCAGCAGCTTTCCACTACTCTTCCCCAAGCCTGTAGCACTGCATGGGGTTGTTGTGACCCAAGTGCAGGACCCGGCACTTGGCCTCTTTGAACCTCATACCATTGATCCAGCCTGTCCAGATCCCTCTATGGAGCCTTCCCACTCTCAAGCAGGTCGACACTCCTGCCCAGCTTTTTGTTTTCTGCAAGCCACACAATCTCAAATTACAGCTTGCTGTAGTTCTGTTGAGCAAAGTAGGCTGTTCTAAGAACAAAACTATTTCTGTTGCTAAGCAAATTAAAGACAAGAACAAGGTGGCTGCTGCAGAAGCAATAAGAACATACTGTCGTACTGTTCATAGTCATGCTTGTACATCACTTGATTATTACAAAAAATGTAAGTGATGTTTTTTTTCTGAGGTGAATCCATTGTGAAAATTGTGCATTTTGTAAGCAGAAAAAAGCTTTGTATAATTCCTAATGTTAACTTCTCTTTCAACTGTGAAGACATTGAAAGTTTTTCTCAAAAGATATATTTGTCATGCCTTAAATTACAGAAATATCAAAATATTTCCCGTTGTTTTTCACTTCTACACACTTAGGGTGGGAACAATCCATTTTCTGCTTTGTTATTTTTAAGAGAGCAATGAAGTCACACAAGGAAATTTTGGAAAATAGAAAAAAAAACAACTGTTGACAATATATCAACATTCACAGCTAACAAAAGTAAAAAGCTTTTAGCTAATTAAAAAAAAAAAAAAGCTAATAAGCCCCAAACTTTAAGACACCATCATGGTTACAAAATTTAAAAAAAAAAAAAAAAAAGGAGTAAAAGCAAAGATAGAAAAGCAACATAAATTTTATCTTGTAGTTAGTGTAAAGAAATTTTTCATTCTTTGTATTTGCTAAAATTGTAACAGAATTCGTAAAGCTTGAATAATGCAAACATTGAGGTGTGCCATTACAAACAGTTTATTTTGACAGCTTAAGCACTAAGGAACATAACTGTTCACATGCTAAAAATTATTTTGTACTTCAAGTAGGATTCTCTTGTTGTTCTTTAAAGCTGACAAAATTGACAGGTTGAGATTTGCATTGTATTTTTTTCACAGTATACTGAAACTTAGTAATACAATCTTAATACTAGAACAGTTTTATTTACATTAGCTGAATTCAGTGTACCGTCATTTAAAAGTAAGGTCAGAGATGCAAACCTTATCTAAAAAGAGATCATCTCACAGAAGGAAAATGGAAGGGACTTAAGCACTCTCAAGTAGGTGACTTAAGAATTTGGTAAAGTATGTGACTGTTTAAAAATTAGATTATAGTAAACTGAGTCACCACTTTCAAGAAAAGTATATTGTCTTTCCAGGACATGATTAATCTATTGAGCGGTCTAACTTGACCAAACGCTTGAATATAAACTGGTAGTGTGAGAGACTGAGCTTTAATACTTGTAGAATTTACTGTACCATTGCAATTTCAAATACAACAGTAGAAAAAATATGCTTATGCTATAAAAAAACCCTCAACCAGATTGTAGAATTATCCTACATACTGATAGTCCTTAGGCTGAAACCCAAAATAAAGTTAACTCTTACTGTGCCTTTGAAAGATTTTATGAAATTGCTAAGAAAAACTGTAATGAAACATATTATTGTGGATAATCATTACCATTTAAACAATGCAATAAAGGTTGTAACAATGCTGATACAGTAAGAAAAATGATATGTCTCTGGAATGACTTTCAAAATAAGCTGGTTTAGTTTTTTGTTCCCTATGGTTGCTGCCTCATCCATCCAAAAGACACAGAGAACTGCCAGTAATCTCAGATGCTGGAATGCTCCTCCTTATAAGGCTTAACATATTCTAAATAACATGCTCTGTCTTCATTTCAGACATGTCTGTGCTCCTGCAACAAAATAAAAATAGTGAGAGACCTTCAGGATTGCCTAAAATAGAGAAAATTATGTCCCTGAAATGACATTACATTAAACAAAATCATTTATTTTCTGTTAATCTAAACTAATATTTTTTGTTTATTTTTGTGTAAGGCTACCGGAATTCAATATGTAATGGCTCTTACGAAGTCCTATTTCTACAGTTACAAACACAAACATGGTTTGGAGGGCTTTCATCCACTAAGGCCTTCTGATAAGCAGCAGTTTGCACAATATGAACAGAAATTTAAGTGCTGCATCCAAACTGCCCACTGAAAACGGTCTTCATGCCATGCTGAGGGATGAGATCACCATAAGTGGTGATTTCTGTGAACTTCTCCGTTGTGCCTCAAAAGTCCCTGAAACTTCAGCCTAACCTTGCTTCCTTTTAAACATGCTGTGCATCTTAAAAATTGACATTGTTTTTCCTCTGAAGTAAATCATATTGGAACATTATAGAAAACTACAACATACTTTTGCATGGCACTGACAACTCCCTCTTCCATCCCTGGCTCAGTCTTTTCAATAAAAAAGGGGTTTGCAAAAATCATTGTCTTCATGTGAAATCTCTAATTCCGGCCTTGCATTGCTTACATACAGTGGATGGTCTTTAATGGTTAGAAAACATTAGAATAGAAACTGTGTGCCTGGAATTTTGAACAAAATAGGTGTCTGTCTCTTGGATTTCATGCTTACACAGGTTTTTTACAGAATTTATGCACACAGAGAAGTGTAGAAGGATGTGGCATCCTCCTGCACACAGGCAGATGCTTTGATCCATCAGGCTTCAGTCTTTGATTAAAAGCTTTGGGAATTTGCAGGTGTTCAATTAGTCACCAGAGGGAGCCCATATTATTTCATAAACAGAATAACAACACACTAAAAAGTAGAAGAGGGAAGATAACTTTTAGGGTGACAGAGTGAGAGAATTGCTGTGTTTCACACAAACGCCCATGCTCCCCCCTACTCCTTGACAATCAGACACCAATACTTTGCTATACCGTGCAGGGTGGAGTTCTCAGCAACAAAAATATAAAGTAAATTTTGAGGAGGATGAGCACAAGCCCTCTTCTTTTTGGGCTACAAATGATCTTTGTATTTGCTGATGTAGTAAAGGATGCTGGCGAGGGATTCAAGTTACTAATATACACTAATAAAGTTCAGATGCTGGTAAAGCAAAATCCCAGTTATCACAGAGCCACTGGGGTGACTCTGGATAATCAAAGACAATAGAAAGGAACATGAGATTATACAGCTTGCCTGTTAATCTGTTATAAGAGGATGTTGGGATAATGTAAGTTGTTATAAAAGGGGTTTTCACTGGGATGATTCTCATGGCAATGCCCCCTATCATCTGGGAAACCTAACCTTCTGTGAATTGCAAGTAGGCTTGTTTCTTACTATATAGCTGGTAACTCTCTCACTCCCCAGCTTCTGACTTCCTTCCTCGCCTTATCAACAACAAAAATATCTTACTAAAAGTGGTATTTTTTGTGAGTGGGCTATATCTCTAATGACTCACTGATTCTGTTTGGATATCTTCGTTATTTACCAGGGAAATCGCCTTGAATATATCACATTTCACTTAGCCGTATTTGCTGTTAGTATTCTCTGTGGACAATTGTCTGTTTTGCCAGTAAAGTGAAGGGAAAATTTTCTTTTGAAAGCTAATTTAGTAGATTTCTAGGTCTCATTTATAGAATCGCAATGGTAATATAACTTTGCTTTGGAATTCACTGGAAGTTTTTATATTAAGACCTTATCTGCTTCATATGGTATGGCAGGCATTCAGGTCAGCCTTTGAGGGAACTCTGTCATTGTTATAGCCTATATGAATTTTCCTGTTTTCACATATTAATTCTCCTGCAGACATCTACAAATAATCACAGTATTTCAGAAGTCTTTGTTTTTTGGGAGTGAATCATTGGTAGTGGAGCTGTCTTCCTGCCTAATAGAAGCTATCACCCTATCTGTGCCTTCACCCTTTAATTACAAGGCAATTAAATTCCCTACTGTTTGCAATATCTGTGTCCAGAATGAGTCATCTCATCACATCACCTTTTTTTTTCTTGCTTTTGCTATGTGCTTAGCAAGATGTAGCTTAACATTTCCTTGTCCCCATGGAGCTGGAGCTTTCTTCCTTAATTGTCATTTTTCTAAGCTTTACACATTAGTTGGTCAGAGCTTTCTTGCATCATTGCATGAAAAAAAAAATAACGTCTGTTTCTCACCACAACGCTATAATTTTGGGATGTATCCAATGACACCACATGTAAAGGATGAAGTATGTCTGTGACTGATAAGCACAGATTTTAAGAAAAAATATTCCATCTCCCACAAGGCTGGTACAGAATATCCAGCATTTAATTTTAGATAGGATCTCAAGCATTTGAAGAAACATTATTGCATACTAAGAAGGAAATGATCTGAAAAGGTTTGGGTGTGATATATAACCAGATATGTACAGATGTCATCACAATGACTATACACTGGCTTTATCAAAGTGGGCTTTATAGCACAGCTACTGCGTATCTGTGTCCTTTATTTGCCAGCACGAACAGGCAGAGACTTTGTTAGTGGTTCTGATGATGTCTTTGCAACTTGATCATTTGCTGCTGTGCTTTGACACCAGGTTTTACTGATAGAACTGATGCCATAGATATCAGAAGGATGACCAAGAGAAGAACAATTAGTTTTCCTCCTGTGCTCTGCACTCTGTGTCCTTACATTAGAGATGCAGCACAAGTATTTAGTAAGATATACTTGTGTTGCCCTTACCCAAGCCAGGGTCTCTCCTTAGTGTTCGGTGAAAAGAAAATCTCCTTTTCTCAGACTGAAGTGGCTGGATTCAAATATAAATGTACCAAACAAGGGGGGTGGGGGGAGAAAAGGAGCTTCTCTTTTTCAGACTGGCTGTTTACTAGCAGCAAGTTTACCAGGTTAGGACAATGTAGAGAAAGCAGATTGAAGGACAGTTCTGGATTCCCTCTCTTTCAGACTTTGGGAAGGTTTGACACGAACTATATCAAGCATAATATTTACAGCTTTAGTAACTCACACATAGTTCCTCTGGCTTCCAGATGGACCACCAAGTTTCGTTCACTTTGAAGTCCCATTCCCCAAATTCCCACATTGAACCGTCTGTCATGTTAGGATGAAGAGTTTTCCTTGTGAGCCTCCTGCCCAAGTTCCTCTGCAATGAGATGCTCAGTGCAGAATATATGTACTTTCTTCAAATCTTTTGCCTTACTAGAGTTTGTGACCTACCTGTGATATCCGCTTTTTTCTTCCATTTCTCTGCAACTTTGATGCACAGGCTTACTATCATTAAAAGAATAAGTCCTGTACAGGGGACTTCACTTTGGCTTCAAGTTTTATATAACCTTTGTGTTAAAGTATTTGTTTGAAAGTTAAACATTTTTGGCCACCATGGCTGTAGATGTATGTGAATTTTTTGTTGTTGTTTTCTTTCTTCTCTTAAAGTATCTCATTTAACCTACACACTTCTTTGGAAGGGTAATGTTGAGTTAAGAGGCATATAATTAACCTGGGAGTTAAACAAATTTATTCTTATTATAGACACATAGTAGATCAGATGCTGATAACTTTATTCATAATAAACAACAATCACCTATGTTGATAGAGCCACTATGTCAGGGGGACCACTTGCGGTGTACAGTATTACTCAAAATAAGTTACCAGCATCATTTATCACACAGTGTATTCTAGTATGACTGGCATTATTATGAGTAATAATATATTAATAACTACAAGAATAATAATAATGGTGTTATAATGAATGTTTGGTCTCATGCAGTTGCAAGTTTTTCAAAAGATGTAAAATCACAGGCAATACCCAGAACTGCCAATATACAACACAAATATATAACAAGAATCAGCCCATCCCTGAAGTACATTTTCAGAACTGTTTGGGAGAGCAGTCAGACAAAGTGACATCCCAAGAGTGACATGGAAGTTCAGTGGCAGAGGCAAAAATAAAATTTAGATTTCCTTTTCTTGATTGTCTCTGCATTGGGCCGTATCACCTTTTCTGAGATCTCTCTGACCCCTGAAATGTTTCCTTTTCCTAAGGTTTTCTTATATTAATCTCTCTAAGTTTTGCAAAAATAAAGACATTGATTTCTCTGAAAACAGTTCAAAACCATTTTCAAGCCTCTTTTTGATTCCTACCAGACCCTAAGCTGGCCCCTTCTCCCACTAAAGCTGGGGGAAGGAGGGCAGAGGAGAGAGAGAATTGTTGAATATATTATTTTTTCTTAAATCTTGCCATTAATAGAGTTTGCATATTAAAAACTCAGACAGGCTTACACTCCACAATCCCATCGGTTAATGTAGTTTATGTATCTCCATTAGCATCCTTGCTCACTCAGCAACCTTCTACCATATTTCCCTTAGTATCAAGTATATTGCTAACCTTTGCCAGGATACTACTGAATTAAGGTTATTAGCTGCCCTTGCTGTTTTTTCTAAAGTTCTTTGGCTTTTGAGTCTCCTAATCAAATGCTTAAATTTATTTCATTGCAGTCTTCTGTGGTGATATTATCTCCTTTTAAATACACTTTTTCTTTCCTGAATAGTCAGCACATCTCCATCTCATGGCAACGTATACTCCAGAGTGCTAGTGGCCAAACTTTGCAATACTTTTGGGGGCTCCACAAGATGATAAATTGAATATAACGGAGTATGTGAACTCCTGCAACTCCTGGCTATATATATTATAATGAAGTGGGAGATGTGCTGATTATCACATAATATAGATGCATTATGTACAAAATAGGCACCAAGAGGAACAAACGTGCTTTGGTTTTATCACTCACTATTATGAGAACGAAAGGACGCAGGTATGCATAATTATAAACTGCAAATGTCATGCCTCCTCCCACTCCTTGCATCATCCAGAAAAATCATCACATTAAGAAAAGAAGCAATGCCCTGGGTCTTGCTTATTAGCCACAAAAATCAGAGAACAAAAAGCTCACAAGTACTGTCTGCAGTAAAAGAGCTTTTTTATCTCAGGAGTTAAATTCTGATTTTAGTTCTCATGGGACTCAAGAAAAGAAGAAACATAATTAATCTGGTAAAGGATGAATATCTGCTAGCAGTCAACAGCAGCTGCTTCAAAATGGAATGCAAGAAATACAAAACAAAATTTAAGGGGCTAAATCAAGCAAAGCATCTTTCTTGACATTGATAGGAAATCCTCAGATCTCAAATAAACCACCTCTAACTAGCCCAAAAAGCTATAAACCTCATGAATTTTCCATTCCATTTCTGTTTCCTTCCTTTAGCATCTCTTCCTACATCTGTAAAAATCAAGAAGTGATGATTTCTGGAGATGATGACCATTTAGAATCATCACTGACTTAATCTGAAAAAAACCTCCAAACGGTGTACTCTGAGGTCACTCTCTACCCTTGAATGCAATCATTTACAGACAGGATCCATGTGAGATGTGTCCTTTTCTTATTCTACTGTTCTAATTATTTCAGTTTGTTTCCAAAAACAGGTGGAAAGCCAACGTCTGCACAGCTGTGCAGATAATCTAGTAAAGATGTGGTTCACCTGCCTACTCATTTTCAGCTACTCACACTGCTCTGCTTTGTTTTCTCCTTCAATTTCTTAATATTTTCTTTCTTATTTTTGTCTTCAAACATATTTAAAGAACCTCTTATGTTTATCTTAATATTCTTCAGCAGTACTGCTTCATTATTCCCATTTGTACTTTCAATGCTGTCTTTATAGTCCCTCTGTTTCTTCACATAAAATTCAGATGCTGCAGATCTTTTCTTTCCTATAATTTTTAAAGCTCTGTTTTGCATTCATTTAACTTAAAAGATGTATCAGTCATCCACACTGAAGTTTAATGCTTGGGTTTACATAACAGTATATTCCCTTTTTAAGCTTGCTCTACCATCTCCTTAAACTATTAGTTAATTTTGCCAACATTATCTCTTTCTAATAAGCGCTACCTGTTTATATCACTTATTACATGGTTAATGTTATTAAATGTGACTGTTTAAAAGTTTAATTAACCTGATTTTCTATTCAAAATGCCATCCAACAAGTGAAATTTGAAACTGTATTCAATAATAATAATAATAATAATTTCTTAGAAATCAACGTTTGTAAGAGTCACTTCCTTTATCACTGCCTGTTCATTTGACAGTACGGATGTTATCCACTTTTTGGCATCTTCTGTAGACACAAGTTTTCCCCCTTTTATCCCTTGATTCTTAGTTGTAACAATTAATTTGCAGTAAATACAACACCTTGCCACCTTGGATTGAAGGATGATAAATATATTCTGTAATGTTACTCAATATCCAATAAATCAGCCCAAACCACCTCTTAAAATTCTCTAACAGATCTGCAGAAACTATGTTTTGTTTACCTTTCTCTTTTCCTTCTCCTTATTGCCCCAGAGAATGTAAGGAAAATAGAATGTTGATTATGGTACAACAAAGCCAACAAAACAGGTATTTCTGACAGAAATTATCAAAGATTTCAGATCTCAACAGGCAAAAATCAGCATAATTTCACAGAAGCAGTATTGATACATAGATTTAAACTGGCTGAGTGCAATGAAACACATGGCATTGCAGGCATGTGTTTCTGGGTATCTGGGTTATTCCTTCAGAAACTTTTGAACCTGTTGACCAATTCCACCCAAATTTAATATGTAGGGTAGAGTTAGCAAATAAAATTACATACTAAAAATTCTTTGGGCTTTTTTGAAGTAGAACTACCCTATTGATTCCTCCAATAAGGATGAAGTTGAGCTCAATCTTTATTAGATAACAAAGTACGTACTCTCACATGTGACATTATGCCAGCAAAAGGAAGCCTTAGCTGGAATTTGAAGCTTACTGGGCAGCACAGCCACAAAGCAATATGAAACCAGGCTTTATTAGTCCCATGCTCCACATACAATTCGCATAATTTAAGTGTCATGTAATTGTATTATTCCTTCTCTGAGTATGTCATGATTACAGTTCTTAAATGTATATTTCCTGGGCTTCACACAGATACAGCTGCCAATGAACCTGTGAGTGCTCAGGTTCCCCGAATTCAGGCCCAAAGGACCCTGAATTGAGTGCTCACAAAATGAACATAAATAATTACAAGGTGCATTTTTATCCTATTTTGACTAGGAAATTATTTGCATATTTCATAACACATTTTCAACCATGCTCTTCTGTAGCAATGTACAAAATTATTTTTCCACAGTTAGAGCATTTACAGTACTAATAAAGAAGAAAGTATATTTGATGAGAGAGCTTTACAAACAGTCACTGAGCACTTGTCTCAAATTTGTGTTTTTGATGCTTTCCCACAGTGTTAGCAGAGGGCCTCAACCAAACTCTTTGAAGAAACAAATTATTATAGCTTCATCCAGCTGAAACTATGGCAGTTCACACAAGCTCCCTTCTGCACAGTACACACACCAGTGAAAGAAGAACAGGAACAGAATCGGAGCTCTAAGAACACCAGCAGAGGGGAAATGATACATACATTGCAAATGTGGTGGGTTTTTTTCAAGAAACATTAATTAAAACCTGTAAAACTTAGACTTCATGTCATGGAAAAAGTTGTGGCGCAGAACTCTGTTCTAAAGTAGGAGGAAATGTTTTGTAGGACTTCTGCTTTTTTATACTATTTCTTGGGATACAGTTCTAATCATGGATCCTTTGCTATGATGTATCATGTCAAGGCATTTTGCAGCAGTATGACATCACACTAGGGTACATTAATAGTGTAACATTGACTCCAAGCTAAAATGATGATAGTTTTCCTCTTAGCAGTACACTGTTAATTAGAACACTTAAGGGAGGAAGGGTTGTTGTTCATAAAGCTTTGGCAGAGAGAGAAGGACAAGGAAAATGATTGTCTATCTGTCCTGACTACAGGATAATCTGGGATAATAAACACAAAAGTAAAGCAACAGCAAGAGAAAGCAGGAGGATGCAAATGGTACCATTTCACAATGCCTTGAGTCCAGAGTCTTTAGAGTGTTATGTGGTAGTTTCCCTTAATCACTTTGACGGTTCTGTGAAGCCATATGAAATAAACCAAAAAAGTCATAAACAGACTTTTTTCAATAATTTCATTAAGACTAGCAACTACATTAAGACTAGCAAATGAGAATAGGTATATAAATATCGTCTCAGAAGTATTTAGTTCAACTTAGCACACGTTTGTTGTCCTACCAATACTTCCACTTCTGATGGTAAATTACTGTTTTCAGCAGTAAAATACTGCCTCAGCACAAGAGGAGATGTTCTCCATCTTTTCCAGACATCTAACAGGTTGTGGTGTGGGATTTTTGGGAAAATGCTTCATGCAAGCGTTCAAAATTAGCACCTGAAGAATCTGATATCAGACCTGCTAACGTTGGATGAACCCTGTATAATTGCAGGATTCTGGGCTCAGCAATACAGACAGCATGAGGTACTGCATTCATACAGATAAGGGACCAGACTGTCGTACTGGAATTTGCTCTTTCGTATTAGCACAGGTGGTAGAAAAAGGTCCCACTTAGCTGTTTCATTGCTAGCTGGCTGATAATTCCAGATTTACTTTCTTCCATATGCTGTGCAGTGCACAAAACAGTGCAGAGTGTACCTACAGATTGTCTTGGTTACACGCCATCATGCATTCTGTGCACCAGCTCACACCAGTACTGAGTAGCTAAACTTACTGTAGCTCCCTACTCAAGGGGGCCTGGGGAGACAGAAAAGAAAAACAAAGCACTACAGCTCACTGTATTTTCAGGTGTAATGGTGCTTGAAAAAATATCTTGACTTCTAATTTTTTTTTTTATTTTTGGCATTACATTCTGGGTGTTTCGTTTGTATCTTGCCTAGTAAATAGAATTATTATTATATAAGTGCAAGGTATTATTACGAGTCATGCAGCAGCCTGTACACAGTGTGTTGGTTTCATTAAAATTCAGGACTAGATGGCTGCTGAGTGTTGGAAAGTACATTACCAATATAACTGAATTGATTTTGTTGAACCCATTGAAAGTGAAAGCACTGGGCCTAATTTGTCTAGATTTGAGAAAAAAAATAAAAATGATGCTTTACCGCACAACAGATCCATTTATAAAGCCAGACAGCATAATACAGACAGAGTAAACAATGTTCTGAAAAACAGACACAAAGGTCACTTAAAGGAAAACATGCAGAACAAAATCTGATTACATGCAGGTTGCTACAAAATGCAGTATTAAAATCACTCCTAGTTTTGTCTTTTTAAGGACTGTTCCAAAGCTTATTAATCTCAGTATGTCAAGCTTAGTTCTCCCCACATTACCTAAGATCAGATGCTAGATGTATGCACTAACCTTTCAAGGTTGGTTCTGGGACTGTACTTCTCAGAAAATACGAAAGATAAATTATTTTGACCCACTATCTATATCCATTGGGTCTACCAGAATACAGTTTAGTCCATCTTGTCATTACTTGGCACAGAGAAAAGAGAATGGATGAAATAAAATCTTTCCCAAAATTTTTTTTCAGAATCACATAGTAAACCAGTGTCTGTTGGTGAGGTGAAAACACAATGGAGTGACTACCCAACAGGTATCCACAAAACACATCTCTCCACGTTTTTGGATCAGCTGCAAGCAGAACTGCTGAAGGTACAGCTGACTGGTAGGAATATTTCCTGCCTAGTTTCATGACTATCTAGAGTAATTTGTGAACACAATAATGGTGTATCATTAAGAAAGATTGTTGGAGACAAAATGTATGTTAACTATTAAAAAAAAATGTAATATCTTAGGAAGCAGGTGAAAAAGTGTTATTTCATATTTTTGGGTTGTGAAATGTGACTAAAGATCAGTCATCCTTGACCTACGTGGTTGATGAAAAACTAAGTGGGAGGATGAATTCTGATAGAGAGATAAGATGCTGAGAAAAGAAAAGAGTAGATTGAATAATGTGTCTGGGATTTTAACTAATTCAGAAATAACTCATGGACTGAAGTGTAACCAAGGACTAGAATATAAATAGTTTGAGCAGAACAATGGGAGCCTTGAGTGAAAGCAAAGTGACAGGGTCAGTAATGGAAGGAAATGCAAATGAACTCTGAAGCAGGATAAATGGATGGATAAGAGGTAATTTCAGGGGTATTACAGATCTGTGGAAATATAATAATGAGAAATGCAGCATCAACACCAGGACAATGCAATGTTTTAGGCCAACATTTTATTGTGACCAGAAGTTAATTTTAAGTCAGATTTTTGTCCATCCATATGGGATCTTATGGACACCTTGAGTGCCTTTTGGTAAGGAATTATATTGATTATTTGTTTGATCTCTGTATTTCATCTACTTGTGCCTTTCTTGTTTTCCAGTTTTTTAAATGCTGAACTGTTGTGACACATTCCAAAGGGATTTTTGATCCTGCTCACTTAGAACAATCTGGACTTCAGGTGTTGCAGCAGAAAGTTCTGGAGACGTGATCTAGAAGTCTTCATCATGATGTGGGGGTTAGGACCATACTTATATGAGCACACCTTTAGTCAGCCCAGCTACTTCTTTCCAGTGTGTTTTTAAAAATTTCTAAACCACCCATGAAGACACTATAAAGTACATCAGTGGGTTTATATTTCTGTTAGATAATGTTCTGACACACCCTGATGATATCAGGATAGATATCTATATTTCAGCTGCCTGTACCTCCATTAAAACCCAGACTACAATGTGTTCTCATTCTGTCAGAATAGTTTCCTGGCAAATGTAGGAAACCGAGGCACAAAAGGGCAAAATAATTTATTCTGTGTTATTCAGGAACTTTGTATTAGGAGCTGGATCCAGAATGCATGGCCCTTAGATCTGAGCCAAGTGTGGAATACCTTCAGGGAAAAAGTGCCATGAAATCTTTCATGTCCAACCATTAACATTAACATTCTCTCTTCATTATGCAGAAATAATCAATGAACTTTGTTATCAAATGTGTAGTTTAACTTTAGAAAATGAAAGAAACTTCAGAATTAAATAAGGTTCAGAATAAAATTATGAACAGCACTAGTAAGTTTTTTGTCTACTTGGGATCTTCTGTTCTCACCAAATTTTGGCTACCTTCCTATTCCCTAAAACTGACAGGCTGGAGGTCTTCAAGAAGAAATAACAAGCTGCTGTACTTTCAAGTTTACATATGCCTTGTATAGAAAATCACATTCTTTTGCAAGGAATAAAGCCATTAGGATAAATCTTTCCCCTTTAGTGCCAACACTGTCTTCTCCTCTAGTTTTGTAACACTTATGAAGAGCTTCGTAAGTTCACTTGACATCATAAACAGTATGTCCATATCACATATGTGCTAATCACACACTATGATACTTCCATACCACAACAAAGCATCTCCCATTAGTCACAGGATGCGGGTAGAAAGTCAGATAAACTTTCACTTTTGGAATGCCTTAAAAGCACATCAAGCTTAAGAGTGGAGAGAAATGGTGTGGTTCATGGCCTGGTTCAGAGCATCATGATTTTTATTGGTCAAGCTCCACAACAGTTTGTAGTTTCCCTTAAACAAAACATTCAGGTTCAGACTGGGATGCTCAGGAGCAAGGCGGACTGGAACGATCCCACACATTGTAATGCTTGTATCGTGACACTAGGAAAAGATGGAGGAAATAAAAGATCTCTCTTCTCCTCAGAGAGGTAGGAGACTGGACATGCTATGAAATATAATTAATGAAATGGAACCAGTCAGGGTGGGCAAAGAGGAGTCTTAGGTTGCAGGAATACATACAGAACAGAAAGAGTTGTCAGAATTTCGAACATTACTTCACTCTTCCTTACCCCTCCAGGTTTTTGTTATTCTGCCTGATGTTTCAGCCATCACAGAAAAGCTATTTTAACAGGATGTGTGCATTTGTTGTCTGTGATTTAGTTTACCTGGCCAGCGAAGGTGAGTTTAAGCTAAACTGCTCAGCTCTGCACTGTCCTGTCATCTCTGCAGGGTGCCAACAGCCTGCAGCAGAGGAAAGGAGCAGACAGCCACGGAAGCCAATGTCTTCAGAGCCTCCAGGCAGATCTCTCAGAGCTTCCCTGACCATACTTCTGCCCAATTCAGGGAACAAAACTGAAAAAGCAATCAAGGGCAAAACAAGAAGAAAAACAACAACAGTTTGATAAGGTTCGTTCTCATTGTGTAAACTGCTTATAAACCATAGATCTAAAACATCATATCTGGAGTGGATTTCTGTTTGTAAACCTGTTAACAAAATTCATAATAATTTAAATATATATATAGCCTTTTGAAAATTTTCTCTTAATATGGGATAGACTTTTAAGTCCTGCAGTAGCAAGCACACCTTCCTTATATAAAAGGGGAAGAAGCTTCACATAGTTGATTTACACAGATTCACACTGTTGTAAAGCTATCTTCTATGGATCCCTTTGGCAATATTGCCCATGAAATATTATTGTCTTTCTCATATTTTTCTGGAAATTCATCAAGTGTGGGAAATTGTGGCTTTTCAGAAGAATAATCCCTTGGCAACATGACTTAGAGTGGAGACTTTTCACTTTGTAAAAGTTTGTCCTGAGGCTTTTTGAGTGTTTATTTAAACAAGCATGCAAATAGAATGAAGATATTACTGGAATAGTATCTTAATTCTTGGTCCCTACCTTCCTCATTTTCTCAGACTGTATAGACACAGCACCATCCACCTTCCATGTATATTAAAAAGAAAGATTCAGTTTGCAGTCAAGATGTGTGAATAAACAAAAATGTTTATTACTGTGATCAGACAGGTATTCAAGAGATATAAAAGTTACCAAACAGATGATCAGGAGACCGAAGCCCAGTTCCTAAAGCGAGGAATCACAAAAGCACTTCTGTAATCATCCTACCTTAACCTTCCCATGTGCTTGTCCCAGTGTTTTACCTTGTAGCAGGGATTTTTACTGCAGAATTAGCATGATTTTAATTAATTTTTGCAGCCATATGCAAGCTCTCAATTAAAGGCATTACCTTCTATCTATATGCTCTTAGTGTTTTTTATTATGTTTGCTTTGCCCATTGCCAAAGAGAGGAAGGTTAAAGTACACTCCAAGAAGAAGTAAGAGCAGTCAACTTTCTGTTAGCCACAGGTGGGTTATCCAGCTGGCACTAACAAAACACTGCAAACACATGGAAGCCAGCTGAAGTCTGGCGAAGCTTATCAGCTCACATGTAGACATGGCCTTACTAGTTCCAGACCTAACTTGAATGTCTCTATATCATGCTCTCAGGAACGGAAGGGATTTGTTAACCCCATCTAATACTGACTAATATCTTTGCACAGCTCCATGACTTTTTTTCTTCCTACTGAATACCCCAGCCCTTGGTACTCTGAAGATTTATTACTGTTGCATTAATGCAACTGAGCTATTTCTTGACCTGAGCTGTCACTATGAGTTATTGGACCCAAGTGGTAGGAGATTTATTCCTTGTGTTTTATGGGATGCTTGATGTTTTGGAAAGGGAGGACTTCCATTGCCCCACTCAGAAAGGACTTTATGTTCACTTGCCGGGAGCCAACTGTTGTAATTTGATGTAGTTCCATTGAAGTCAGTGGAGTTATGTCAGGAAACCAGGTTACAAGGGAGAAGATTAAATGCCAAATACTTATTTAATATACTCTTGATCTTTTGTTAACACCTTATATACTATTCCTACATTTGCTTTTCTAGGAAAATGTATTCCCACCATTTTCTTGAAAGAAAAAATGAAAAAAAGAGCAATTCCTATAGATATATATGAAATCACTTATTTTATACAATTTCATTTTGAATAAAATTTAACAAAGGATAAAACAAGTGACACTGGATTCAATTAATGTTACATGGTTTTTCTCCCTTATTTCTTTTAAAACTCAGATGTCTGCTTTAATAAAATATTCCTGTTAAATAAAATAATAAACATTCTATTTTTTAATTTGGTATGGTATTGACTTATATAGACTGTTAGTTTTCTAAGGAACTAATTCATTTATAATTTTGGCATAACATGCCTGTCCTATACTGCTTTTTTAAAGCTGCAATGCTAAATTAATACTTTTTTTACTTAAATGGTTCTAATCCACTATACATTTTATGTGAGGGAAAAAATGAACAAACAATGAACCAACAATCTAAAATAGACTTTTAAAATTCCTCTTATAATTATTGATGTTAGCCCCAGAAAAGAAATATACTGAAGCATGCAATTTGGCAGTTCTCCTTCAACACTAACAGCCAAGGAAAACATGTTTTAAAAGGTCAATGTAAATATGAAAAAATAGAAAGAAATTTCTGTTAAAAACATTGAATTTCTCTGTGGTCTACAAAAGCCTAACCCATCAGTAGTTTAAGAGACCAATTTACATCCTATATATAATACTGGGGTGCAAGACAAAGAAATAAGCAATTACTTTGTTATCCCCAAAGCAGGTAGGTGACAACAGTGCAAGGAGAGAGGGAACGAATGGATGGGGCATTTGATATTAGCTTGGGGATGTTCACCTTGCATTCTGTTGCACTGTGTAAATAAACTCAAAGATAGGCTCATCTTTCAACGCTGTCATTTCTCAAAGTTGTATGTATACAGCTGAGACAGAGGAAGCAATGTCTGACAGTTTGCTACAGTAGAGACTAGTGACAAGCTCCTGTTCAGAGCAGCAATGGTGGATCTATGAAATAACTAATCTGAAGCACCATGTTTCTCAGGGATATATTGTCTGAACACAGTGTTTCATAAAACATAAGTTCAAGCAGTAAACTTAGAGATATAACAATTGTAGAAGACACAAAGCAGGCAATTCTGGGATATCACCACATTAATGAGCACAGGGGTGATGTCTGCTTCAGGCTGAACTTAGGGTAGGCAGAAGTAAGCATCAGTACAAAGAAGAGATGGCTATTAATTTTTAACTCCTTCAAAAGCAAAGGGAGCGCCAGACTGACCTGCAATGAAGATAACTCACAACTGTAACATCTACACATGAATATTCTCAAGCTGTTTTAAAGATCATTCAGCCTTCCACTCATCAATGCTCGGAGGTAGTAAAGGTTGCAACTCATCCAAGGGCTTGATATCATGTAGACAATCTGACTATAACAAAGACTTCAGCACCAAAGGACCTAAAAGACAGCTAAAAATTGTGTACTGCTACCAGCATAGACCAGAAGGTTAACTTTATAATGCTTAATAGCATCCTCAATTGGAATTGTGTCAGAGAGAAGGGAAAGTAAGAAGAACCAAACCTCTGGGAATTCATGAACTGATTGCCCCTTGTAGTTGAGGGAAATCTATTTGCAGAAAAAAATTGACCTTGCCAGCTAGATAGAGACACAGATGCTAAATGATGTAACCAGGCTCCAAATCTGCTGAATCACATGTAGCTCTTGCAGCAGCGAAGAAAATGGTGGAGGCTATTTTTACTAGGGAAAGGACATTTTTGATGAAATACAAGTGTCTCTACTGAATCCTCAACAGATATCTAATGTAACTAATGGGCATATTAAATGGTCATTGCTCAGGCTCATTATATTTTATAACTTTATTAGCTTATCTGTTCCCGGTATCACGTTGACATGTTTGTATTAAAATATATAAATATAAATATATATCTCTCTCTCTCTTCTCATGGTACCCGTGGTGGGTTGACCCTGGCTGGATGCCAGGTGCCCACCAAAGCCACTCTATCACTCCCCTCCTCAGCAGGACAGGGGAGAGAAAATATAATGAAAGGCTTGTGAGTCAAGGTAAGGACAGGGAGATCACTCAGCAATTACCATCATGGGCAAAACAGACTTGACTTGGGGAAAACTATTTTAATGTATTAACAATCAGATCAGAGTAGGATAATGAGAAATAAAAACTAGATTTTAAAACACCTTCCCAAAAACTCCCTTCTTCCCAGGTCTAACTTTACTCCCGATTTTCTCTACCTCCTTCCACACGCAGGGGGACGGAGAATGAGGGTTGCAGTGAGTTCATCACACATTGTCTCTGCCGATGCTTTCTCCTCAGGGGGAGGACTACTCACACTCTTTCCCTGCTCCAGTGGGAAACTTCCCTCCCTGGGGGGACAGTCCTCCACGAACTGCTCCAGCGTGGGTCCCTTCCACGGAGTGCAATCCTTCAGGAACAGACTGCTCCAGCATGGGTTCCCCACAGGGTCACAAGTCCTGCCAGCAAATCTGCTCCAGCATGAGCTCCTCTCTCTCCACAGGTCTACAGGTCCTTCCAGGAGCCTGCTCCAGTGCAGGCTCTCCATGCGGTCACAGCCTCCTTTGTGCACCCATCTGCTCTGGCGTGGGGTCCTCCACAGGCTGCAGGTGGATATCTGCTCCACCCTTAACCTGCATGGGCTGCAGGGGGATAGTCTGCCTCACCATGGACTTCACCACAGGCTGCAGGGGAACCTCTGCTCCAGCAGCTGGAGTACCTCCGCCCCCTCCTTCTTCACTGACCTTGGTGTCTGCAGAATTCTCTCACGTATTCTCACTCCCCTCTCCTGCTGCAATTGCTGTTGCACAGCAACTTTTTCCCCTTCTTAAATGTGTTATCACCAAGGCGCTACCACCATCACTGATGGGCTCAGCCTTGGCCAGCAGTGGGTCCATATTGGAGCCAGCTGGCATTGGCCTATCAGACATGGGAAAGCTTCTAGCAGCTTCTCACAGAAGCCACCCCTGTAGCCCCCCTGCTACCAAAACCTTGCCACGAAAACCCAATACAGTACCAAAAGAACAATTACAGATGTTGATTCTCACAAATTAAAAAAGTAACAGAAAAAGAAGGAATAGCTCCACCCGTAGAAGACAAGAAACATCAAAACACAGACAATCTATTTTTTAGCTTTTCATATTTTTAGAGAACTTTTTTCCAAAATGCATAATTCTGTACAAAACCTCAACTTTCCACACACGTGCAAGAGAACTCAATTTAAAGGAGAAATTAGTCCAAAATATCTAAAGAATATCTTTAATTTTTTTTTATGAATTAAGGATGCTGTGGATCATAAAGGTTTAGATTAGCTCAAGGCAAGCCTGGATCAATTAATGGAAGAGAAATCCATTGACAACTGCTAAATACAAAGCCAGCGGTGGTTTCTATGCAAGCACCTGGGGCTGGAATGATATTCATATGAAGCTTAGTATAAACTGGTCCTGTTCTATCACTCTAGGCATCTGTTTTTAGCCACTACTGCAGACAAGGTTCTGGTTTAGACGGGCTTTTGGTCTGGGCCAAGAGCAATTCATGATTAGAGATGAGGAAGAAATTTTTCACTCTGAGGGTGGTGAGACACTGGAACAGGCTGCCCAGAGCAGTTGTAGATGCCCCATCCCTGGAAGTGTTCAAGGCCAGGTTGGATGGGGCTTTGAGCAACCTGGAAGGTGTCCCTTGACCATGGCTGGAGAGTTGGAATTAGATGATCTTTCAGGTGCCTTCCAACCTAAACCATTCTATGATTCTATGTTTTTGTGACATCCAGACTCAGGAAACATTGGTTTTCACACAGTGGTTTATGCTAATCTAGAGAAAAGGGTATTCCATCAATGTGATGCATTTTAAAAGGCAGACCTAGAGTTTAATATTCAACATATTGAAAGCATTAATATGTATGTCTTGTTCACTACTGCAGTATGTCCTAGAACTTTGCAAATAAGGACTTCCTCAATACATTCCTTGTTTGAAGGTACCTTTATTCAATATTTCTTTTTGTTTCAGTACCAAAGACTAGTTTTGACCAAATGTAGAAGGGCAAAGCAAAACTCAGCTGAATCACAAATCTGTCTGCCTGCTGCAGCACCCCAGTTTCTCACTGGTTTTATGGAAGGTCCAAAATTAGGTCAGAAAAACAGCTTGGTTTAGGTAGAATTCAGAGAAGAAAGTAACAACTATGTCCCCTTACATCAGCTTTCACTGATTAAGTCCTAATTTTTACAAACTGCATTAGTGTTTGCTTTCTGATATTGGTTGAAGGAATTAATTTAAGTTCCAAGACACTAATACCATCAAGAAACATGATAATTCCTTATACCTGAAGACACAAACCAAACGTAATTGCATAGGACAGAGTTACAGTGATGCCTTCAAAGCAGACTCCCCACAAATCAACTGACTTGGGTACAGATAACAGCCTAGCTTGAGCTGTATGCAAATCAGTTTTGATTTCAAAACCCAGCCAAGAACTTCATAAATATGCAGAGTGTTGTTTTATCTTATCTTACCTACACTGTTACCTTCATTCAACCTAGCTAGTTTAAGTGGCTGCAGAGCAGATGTAACCTAAGACAGAATTGGATACAACAGACAAGTAACACAAGAAAGCCATCAAACAATCCTTATTAGCGACAATGAAATCAGGACAGCCACCGTTTAACTAGTGATGCACATCTTTGAGGACTTTGTTAAAGAAAAAACTATTCAGGTGGATTTAAAAGACAACTATGTGTAGGTAAATATTGGTACAACCTCCAATAAACTTCTACTGAATTTTCTAGAGATAGTAAAAATCAAAAGAGACCAAATCTCAGGTAGATTTCTCTTTCTGGGAGGCTAATTAAATAGATGCACTCCCCGTTCTCCTTACAACTCATTGCTTCAAATATTTTAATATTGAATTTCTAAAAAGAAAATGGAAAATTACAAAAGCATGTCAATAATATAATGAGCTATATTTATAAGCCTTCTTTTTGCCAGGTGAGTCAGGGCACTATACAGACAATTAAAGTCAAATTATAATCACACAAATTGTTATAAATGCATGTTATTAGCTAATTAGAGAAAAAAATCTAGCCCCCCAAATTAGACTATAAATAAACAAATGTGGCATTATTAAAAGCAAACAGTAGAGCAAAACAACAAGTTGTTTGTCTTAGAGCTGTTTTAGGAAGTTTAAGGATACTTTTAATAATTTTTGTGATTTGTTTAACTTGTATTTTGTTGGGATTTTTACCTTAAAAGATATCAGGCAGGGTTTTCAGACATCTCAAATTCTCATGAAATATTTATATGCCTGAAATTTATCTATGGATGGAATAGAGAACGCTGACCCTAGGCAGCTGGGCTTTCTGCAACATGTGCCAAAGAATAGCTTGAAAAATGCCTCCTCTTAACTAGAGAACAATTTAAAGTTGTCAGCAAGAAGGACACATTCCTTTCCAGAATTTGCGTGTGAAAATCAGGGCTGCCAGCAATTGCATCTGTCCCATCAAAGCTGACATCCTGAAATTTTCTCCTCTATACATTTTCAAAAAAAATGGAGTCAGACTTCATTGCTGCAATGTACAGACTTTGTAAATATTGAAATTTTTGCTATGGAGGTAATTTACTCTGCTTTCTGGTGAGTTCTCTTCTGAGAAAAGATTGATCTATGTTTGGACCTCTTCCAGAAAAAGGTGAGAATCCAACCACATCTTCTATTCATTTTTACAGATGGTCACACTATTCAAGTTATGTTTTTTGAAAAGAAAATATCTAGCATTTCATATCAGGAAGAGCTTCGCATTTCTAATTTGTGTTACATAGACTCTGAGCATGTTTATTGAAGTCAGGGCTCAGGGATTTAGGCAGGGTGGAAGATGCATTTCAGCAAAGTTTAAACATTGACAGCATCAATGCCTAATTCTAAACTAGTCACCTGGGATCTTTCACAGAATCACAGAGGGAAGAAGTACGAACTCTGAGTGCTCATTTCACCTGACCTACTTAAGTTTCAGGCACGCACTTCTCTTCATTGAAAAAAAAGGAACCTACTTCAGTTCCTTTCTGAAAGGAACCCCCTGTTTATAGGGTGGTTTACCAGGCCCAATAAAACCTAATTCATTTATGAAATCCATGGTCACTTGTAGAGTATTAAACAATAAATACCAAAAAAAAAGGATGAAAGCAGCATCAAGTGGTTATCTAATTATCTACTATGTCTTTGATCCAAATCCTAGTCAATTAAACATTTACCATTTCTGACCTATATTTATTTACCCTGGCCTTAAACGTTTACAGTGATGGAAATTATGTAATTGGTTCAGGTGATCTATTAACGTTTTCATGATCCTTACCATGAGCCACTAGAAGAGTTTTCCTTCAGTTCAACATAAACCTTCACAGATGGAATTCATGCCTACTGTTTTTTAGCTTATCTATGGTCATGGAGAAGAGTTAATTTCCTGGTCTGCAGCAACCCTTCTGTATATTTTAACACTGCTACCATGTCTTCATTTGATCTTGTTTGTTACTTTATAATCAGAGACTTTCTTATTAACACCAAAATTCAAAATATTTTGGCTTTGTTAGAAACATGAAAAAGAAGGAAAATGTATTTAAAATGCTTTCATTGCCTTTAGATACTGAGGATTTCAAAGACTTTGTCTGGGTTTTTTTCCGTTCAGCTAAACAGATTTATTAATGACAGTTTGACTATCTTCATATACTTTACCTGTTCTTATCTGAAAGAAGAAAGAGTCTGTTAGGTGGTCTGCAGAACAGTTGTTCATAGCAAGGTTTGATTTTGTTTTCCTTAAATCAAAGCACAAACACGCAAACATGTGGGGCAGCAATAAAGAAGAAAGATTTGAAATAAATTTCTGTCTATGGTATTGTCTTTCACATGAATGCAACAGTTTGGGTAAAGTGGCTTTATTTGTCTTTTTTTTTTTTACTGCTGCCCATTGAAAGTTCTCAGAAATTGTTGTTCAGTAGTGATACCATAATGTTTAAATACCAGATCCCAACTATCTCCACAAGGTAGGAAGAGGATCAGCCATATATCACCTGATGACACTCAAACTGTACCGGTTTTGGCTGGGACAGAGCAAATTTTCTTCATAGTAGCTCCTATGGTGTGATGTTTTGATTTGTGACCGAGACAGTGTTGATGTTTTACTTGGGTGATGTTTCAGCTATTGCTGAGCAGTGCTGACACACAGCATCAAGACATTTTCTGCTTCTCACATTGCCCTGCCAGCACAAGTAGGCTGGGGATGCACAAGAGGGTGGGAGGGGACACAGCTGAGACAGCTGGCCCCAACTGAACAAAGGGATATTCCGTACCATATTACATCATGCTCAGCAATAAAAGATGGGGGAAGAAGGAGGAATGGGGGGGATGTTTGGAGTAACAGCATCTTCCCAAGTAACCATCATATGTGATGAAGCCCTGCTTTCCTGGAACAGAAAACTAAACACCTTCCTGTCAATGGGAATTGGTCAATGAATTCCATATTTTGCTTTGCTTGTGCATGCAGCTTTTGCTTTACCTATTAAACTGTTTTTATCTCGACCCATGATTTTTTGCACTTTTACCCTTTTGATTCTCTCTCCCATCCCCCTGTGGGGGAGTGAGTGAGCAGCTGTGTGGGGCTGAGCTACCCATTGGTGTTAACCCCAAACCCAAACATACAGTAACTACTGAGGGGTGACAGTATTACAGAATCACAGAATGGTCAGGGTTGGAAGGGACCCCTGGAGATCATCTAGTCCAATCCCCCTGCCACAGCAGGGTCACCTACAACAGGTTGCACAGGACTGCGTCCAGGCGGGTTTTGAATATCTCCAGTGTGGGAGACTCCACAACCTCCCTGGGCAGCCTGTTCCAGTGCTCTGCCACCACCAAAGCTCTGCCATCCTCATGTTTAGATGGAACTTCCTATGTTCAAGTTTGTGCCCATTACCTCTAGTCCTATCACTGGGCACCACCGAAAAAAGTCTGTTCTCATCCACCTGGCACCCTCCCCTTAAGTACTTATAAGTATTGATAAGATCCCCCCTCAGTCTTCTTTTCTCTAAACTAAAAAGACCCAAGTCCCTCAGCCTTTCCTCATAAGAAAGATGCTCCAATCCCCTAATCATCTTTGTAGCCCTCTGCTGGACCCTCTCCAGCAGTTCCCTGACCTTCTTGAACCCGGGAGCCCAGAACTGGACACAGTACTCCAGATGTGGCCTCACCAGGGCAGAGTAGAGGGGGAGGATGACCTCCCTCGACCTGCTGGCCACACTCTTCTTGATGCACCCCAGGATGCCATTGGCCCTCTTGGCCACCAGGGCATGTGGCTGGCTCATGGTCATCCTGTTGTTCACCAGGACTCCCAGGTCCCTTTCCACAGAGCTGTTTTCCAGCAGGTCAGCCCCCCACCTGTACTGATGCATGGGGTTATTCCTCCCCAGATGCAGTACCCTACACTTGCCCTTGTTGAATTTCATAAGGTTTTTCTCTGCCCAATTCTCCAGCCTGTCCAGGTCACGCTGTGTGGCAGCACAGCCTTCTGGCACGTCAGCCACCCCTCCCAGTTTTGTGTCATCAGCAAACTTGCTGATGGAACACTCTATCCCTTCATCCAGGTCATCTCTGGGGTACACCACTTGTTACTGACCTCCAGCTAGACTCTGCACTACAACCAAAAGACAGTGCACTGACTGCAGTGATGCACATTTGATCCCATGGACAGGCACAATGCCATTTCAAATTGACCCTTGCTAGGAATCGTGAAGTTCCGCCATAATATTTTTATATATCCCTATGTTAATGAATACAGCCCTAGATGAAAAAAAAAAATAAAATAAAAAAAAAAAAATCAGGGTCTGTTTGCTAAAGTGACTTAAGTTAATGTTTTCCTTCACAACTGGGTCAGCCTAAAAGCATGCACAGGATCAGTAACAGTGGTCAAAATAACTTGTTTGCTTTCGAAAATGTACCTATTCCTTGGTAATATTTCAAAATACATTTGTTTAACGCCAGTTACCACCATTAGAATCACCATTAACGTAAATCTGTTTCTAGTGTGTAATTTCTTCCACCTGATTTCTCCTGGGGTTCAAAAGAATGTATGGAGACAGGAAGATAAGGGGGAGGGAAGATGACAGCTCCCTTTTAAATGCAACTTATTTCAGGTAAACAACTTCTGCTTTCACCATTTCAATGTTAAACATATACTATACTTTAACAAGCAATCAGGCCCAAAGAGGGAGAAGTAACTAAAGTCAAAAGAGACAGAAAGAAAACAGTTCAATAGCACTTCTTTTTCTTTTCCATTTTTTCTCCCTTTCTTCCTGGATGAAACTGATTTCATTTTCTGAGCCTGAAATTACACTGTAATCTCAAAGCCATTTCTTTACTTTGCTAGAACACAGAGATTGCTGGCTACACCTGTTCTATTTTTTTTCACCTTCTGTGAAACAGGAGGTTTGCAGGAGTACTATTGTGACAAAGACTAAAAAGAAAGCAAGAGACAGAGCTGGTATACAAGTACTTTAAAATCTCATGTGTGGTGTATGAAAATTGTATTACAGCATAGTCATTTGACTCAAAAGAAAACACGAGTACTGTCTCTGTGTTAAGCTTCCCTTCAAAATAAGAAGTTAAACTAACTGCAATACAGCCCTGAAGCAGAAAGGATTTAGGTCCGAATTTTGGGGGGTATAAACAGGATATCACAAACAAGATACAAACAAGAAGGCATGAAGAGCTTGGTCTCAGGAAACGGATTTGAGGTACCTGTCATGGGTTGAGCAAGTGAGATCACTACTGTATATCACTCAGATTCAACATTAAGCGTAGGTCAAAATGAAAAACAAATCAAAGGTCTTAATTTCATTGCCCATTAAGAACCCTAAAGGAAAATGCCAATGGTGAACTTCACAGTAGTCATTAGTAAGGGAGGGCCATAGCCTAGGACTTAGTATTGGAAAAAAGCAGAGTCTTTCTGTTTTTCCTTTGGTGTAGCTCATGATTTTATTGCAGATCCTGAACAGCGAGGACCACCTAGTCTTTTTGTCCCATTATTATGAAAAGGAATGATTATGGTTGTGCCTGCCCTTGCCCATTGACATGAGATAGAGCCCTAATATAACAGTCGTTCACACTGACATGGGGTGAGAGAAGGTGTTGTTTGGAGGAATACCTCTTCTATTGTGTGTCCAGATTTCATCTGATAAACTCTCAGACGCGACTACTGTAAAAGTCTGGACAGCAATTCTTAACATCTTTCCATAATATAGATGTAAACTGCAGTTATCCTTCTGTGCTCAAAACGGGCTTGCTGTCCCAAAGAAGGGCCTTCAGAAGATGAGTCAGCTTTTCCTCAAAAGAGATGGACTTTTCAAAAGTTAGCTTAGACAACTACTTTTAGGAAGAATAAAAAATATCATGAATCATCACACTGAAATCTCTTTCTCATATCTTCGCCCACTCTTTATCACAGAGGTCACTAAGAGAACTGGCTTAAATCAACCATCCTCCTTTTAGACACTTACATATAAACAAGGAGAATCCCAATCCTTGGGTGGATGCTCTGTAGCATTTCAAAGTCTACAAGTATGAATACACCCAGCAGCTTAGGGAACAAGTCAACATGGAGGTGTTCGCAGGGTGACGTACTGCTTCCTGCGACTGTTTTGTTCTGGACATGAACTCAACTGTCCATGCTAGTGTGGTAGCCACCCACCAAATCAATCTATAGATTTTGCCCTAGCAATATCAAAATCTGCAGTATAAATGATTTGCACTATAAAGTAAGATAATGATGTTTTATATTACATAACTTTCCTATAATATGGCATGATGTATGGCACAGGCTTTGCATTTTTTGAACAAATCCACTGATGTCAATGAATCCAATCATGTGAGAAAGACTGCAGAATTGGGAATCACCCCTTTGAAACTGAACAGAGAATTAGAGACTCTCAGAGCCTCCTTAAGGAGTTTAATAGAGAATGATATCCTCATTTTAACAATTTATAGGATGGTTAAAAAAGCAATTTTAGAAAGACTTTCACTTTCTATTAAATTCTATAGGGTTTTTAGAATCATTTCTATGGAACTTGGTATTTCCATTTCTATAATTTATGTTGCTCTACAGTTCTGTAAAAGTTTCTTGTTTCATCCTTACTAAATCCACCAGGCTTTTCCAGAAGGATCTGTAACTGCCTTTTTTCAATGCATTTAATTTTGGAAGAGCTGGGGTTTTTGTTTCTTTATTTTAAAAAAAAAACAAAAAAAACCCAACACAACAGAAAAATATGTTGTCATAGAATTCAAATTGACCAGTAAAGAGTTAAAATAATTCATAGACTTCCTCACTCCCACATTGCTGGCAAACAGCTTCTGATTCAGCTGTTGGTAGACACGCAGCAACAATGCATATACAAAAATTAGTAGCACTAGTTATAAAATAAGAAGAAAAAAGAAAAGGTCTGTATTATACTTGGTACACCTGGGATAGCACAAGGTAAGATGTGCACAGCACATTGTGCATCATGCCTCTTCTCTTAGATGAATGGCCAAAGCCTCTGGAAAGCATATGGCTTAAGGAAATTAAGAGAGTCTGGAGCTGTTTACTAATGAGGAAAAACCAAGCAAACAAAAAAAAAAAATGTATTAGTCCATCACCAAGTAAAGGGCACTGTATGACAGCAACAAAATAAACAGATAAATCAGTAAAACCCAGTAATCCTGCCAAATAAATCATAGTCTCAGTGACAATTAAACGCAGCTTACTTTGACTCATAAATAGCGTCACGTCCTTCCAGGCTAAAAAAAGATTTTGTAAAACCTTCCATGCAATCGCGTTAGTTTAAATCACCTGAATTAACAAACAATAGATGTCATTTAATATGAGAGGAAAAACTAATTTGGCAGAAAGATCAAGGGTTGTTAAGGTTTCTTGCTTTCTCATACGTTTTTAAAAGACTAAGGCCAGGAAAAACCATTGTTATCTGTGATCAAGGGTCCTCAAAGACTGTTAAGCCCAGCTATGAAGTAAGCATCTCTATAAGAAGCAGACCGACACTTGTTCAACACAGCCAAGCATTGGTCTGATTTCTTCAGTGGATTCCTATCAACCTGTCCATAATAAACCACCACCTATTTTGACTGTCCACTAAGTTCTAACACTAGGACTCACGGCAAGGAACATGAAAATATTATATTTTAGGAATAAAGGTTTCATACTAGTACTAAAAGTAAACTGGGAGTCAAACCAAGCTCTGATGCCCCAAGGTAGTCAACAGATATGTTTGACATCCTGTTACATTACCTTCTGTCTGCAGAGCAGTGTGCAGGTTTATGCAAGCTGAGTACATTTCTTCAAAAGCCTTCTGGTTAATAAAACACTTTATTTTCTTGGACCATGTGTCATAAGCAAATTTAAATCTTCAGAATATACCTTATTCTCATATTCAAAGTGGAGCTATCCAATCCAGTCAGAGTTCAGAAAACCAGTAAAAACATTATGTCTCCACGTTGGGCCTGAGACAGCTTTTTATTACAGACGTGACTGAAAGCATATGTGAACGTGCTATTACTACATTATTCTGGTATATGCTCTCTAATGTTTGTAGGGAAAAAAAGACTGATATTACTACGCATAAGCTTGGAAATACATCTTTATCATCTGAGGTTCTTACTCGTTTACCTTCAGCTACAAGCTTTGAACTTGTTTTGAACAGCTAGGCGAGAGAAGATTTTAGCTTTGTTTTCGTAAAGTACAGAAATTTCTGTCAGTTTGGAACACAGCAGTCGTACTGGCTTATCCCCTCTACCACAATATTTTTTACATAGATTCTTTCAGGAATGCAAGTATGCCTGATTATACCTGTCCTCCTACGGCACTGAAGTTGTTTTCTGAGACATGGTATAGCAGAGTTAGAAAGTACTATTGTTTTGATTTTTCAAAACTTTGGAAAAAATGGTCAATCAGAAATTGTGGCATTAATTTCTGAACTGCTATCTTGTTGAACTTTGCTCTATGGAGCAATAATAAGGTCAGATTCCTTGCCAAGACATCATTTCCCAACTGAGACAATCATGGTGAAGATGTTCTGGGAGGAAAGGAAGAGTGCTTAAGAAAAATGAATCAATGGATACCACCAGAATGCAGTTCTATTTCTAAATAAGCATGCTAAGTCTGTGTCATATAAAACACCTTCATAGTGCTGTGAAGCAGACTCTGATATTTTTAATCATTTTAGTGACATGTTTGAAAGACGTGGACTTCTTTGCTGCAGTAAACTTTTTGTAGCCACAAGCAGTGGGAAATGAAATGTGAAGCCATGTTTAACCTGAGAGCCACATAGTCCCTACCCTACATTAAAATTACTGTAATGTTAATACTGTCCATTAAGAAGACAGAGAAATAAAAGTGAAACAAACAAATGAAAAGCACACAGAAATTTTTCTTTCCTTCCAGAAAAAAAGTGACATGGGCGAATGAATAGAGCTCAGAGGGTTGTGGTTAGTGGTGCAGAGTCCAGTTGGAGGCCAGTAACTAGTGGTGTCCCTCAGGGGTCAGTACTGGGTCCAGTCCTGTTCAATATATTCATCAATGACCTGGATGAAGGGATAGAGTGTTCCATCAGCAAGTTTGCTGATGACACAAAACTGGGAGGGGTGGCTGACGTGCCAGAAGGCTGTGCTGCCACACAGCGTGACCTGGACAGGCTGGAGAATTGGGCAGAAAATAACCTTATGAAATTCAACAAGGGCAAGTGTAGGGTACTGCATCTGGGGAGGAATAACCCCATGCATCAGTACAGGTTAGGGGCAGACCTGCTGGAGAGCAGCTGTGCGGAAAGGGACCTGGGAGTCCTGGTGGACAACAGGATGACCATGAGCCAGCCATGTGCCCTGGTGGCCAAGAAGGCCAATGGCATCCTGGGGTGCATCAAGAAGAGTGTGGCCAGCAGGTCGAGGGAGGTCATCCTCCCCCTCTACTCTGCCCTGGTGAGGCCACATCTGGAGTACTGTGTCCAGTTCTGGGCTCCCGGGTTCAAGAAGGTCAGGGAACTGCTGGAGAGGGTCCAGCAGAGGGCTACAAAGATGATTAGGGGATTGGAGCACCTTTCTTATGAGGAAAGGCTGAGGGACTTGGGTCTTTTTAGTTTAGAGAAAAGAAGACTGAGGGGGGATCTTATCAATACTTATAAATACTTAAGGGAAGGGTGCCAGGTGGATGAGAACAGACTTTTTTTCGGTGGTGCCCAGTGATAGGACTAGAGGTAATGGGCACAAACTTGAACATAGGAAGTTCCATCTAAACATGAGGAGGAACTTCTTTACTCTGAGGGTGGCAGAGCACTGGCACAGGCTGCCCAGAGAGGTTGTGGAGTCTCCCACACTGGAGATATTCAAAACCCGCCTGGACGCAGTCCTGTGCAACCTGTTGTAGGTGACCCTGCTGTGGCAGGGGGGATTGGACTAGACGATGTCCAGAGTTCCCTTCCAACCCTGACCATTCTGTGATTCTGTGGATTTTTATGAAGGAGTCGATTAAAAAGAAAATTGGCTAGAATTACTCACACATGGACATACCGACACAGAAAACAGAAAAGCTAGGAAACTGATGATCAACCCTGAACTGAAGTTTAACACCAAATTTAGAAATAACTGTTGGTTATGTATCTAGAGTGTGGGATTTCCAGCAACAATTCAGTTTAAAAAGCAGAAACTATCGTTCTGATTTGTAATGACTTAGGAGTTAGTGCCAGGTCTCAATATATGACTGCAAAGTTTTTCCAAAGAGTTGGGAGCCTGGTTTAGCAATCTCCTCCTTTGCTGTTGCACACAGAGCCTACTTAGCTGGTGAGACATAACTGGAGAACAACATAAGATTTTAGACTTCATCTTTATGCAACGCCTTTCTGGGAAAAAAAGTTCACTGTTGCTTTTCACTATTGTTCTACTGCCTCAGAACTCTAAAGAGAGATAATTATTTGGACACTGCTGAATTGCTCAGAATGCGTACATTGCTGAGCAAAAACTGACTTGACTCTTTCCTTTTGGAAAGCTTGGTGAGAATAATTATCTAATTTACAGACACTGCAGAAAATGACTATAATAAATGATGGTCCCTGTTCAGAACAGAATGCATCATACAGCTAGATTAAAATATAGTTAATTGTACAGAATGAGGGAGGTGTAGGGGGACAGAAATAGTATGCAATTTACAAAAGAGAAAACATGCTTCAGAGAGGCATCTCTAAAATACATATCTAAATATAGAGTGATGATAGACAAGAAAACTAAACCCACAGATTTGAACATCTTTGTGGCTTGAAATCCATGTCCAAACTATACAGCTGGTGCTCGTCTCTAACAGGAAATGTCATTTGTAAACTTTTAGTACTATCTGATTTTAAGGGCCAACTCATCACAACTGAATTATAATCAAGTATGTAACATTTATTTCCCTTTCTTTTGTTAAGCTTACAGTTCAGAATAATAAAGGGTAGAAAAAATAGGGGGAAATACAGAAGTAGTCAAACAACAACCACATACTTAGAGAAAATGGATTGCGTAAAATATAAACATTTGATCTTCACAAGACTCCCATACACTATACCTACAACGAATATCCATCTATCTGAATATTCTTCAGACTTACTGTCAATTACTATTTTGCCCAGGTTCTGTAAAATTGAAAGAAGCGATAAATTGTCTAAAGCTGTGAACAGTTTCAATACCAATGTCAGGTTTCCTAAGTGATAATTTTCTAGTGACTCTGCCATGAGAATAATAACATAACATAAATTCACAACATTGAAAGTTTCAATCTGCTGTCAGCAAAAAAATAAGATTCCTAGAGTAACTATACAAGGATTTTAAATACAAAAGTAAACAGCTGCTTCAGTCACCCTAGATAATACAGCACATTTTAATTAAGGCCAACACAGAAACACCACTGTCCTGGATAATGTGGTGAAAACATCATCTGGAGTGATCAGAGGTAAAGGTCAGCTACTTCAAGAAGAAATCAAAGGATTTAGCCACATCTTTGAATGCAACTCAGTGAATCTAAGGACTCATAAGATCAGCAATTTTTTAACAATAAACCAAGAATACCAAATGACCAACTCAGTGCAGTATCGACTTTGGAAAGAGATTCTATACATAGAAGGAAATTTCACATCCAATATTCACACACCATCTATGTAATCGGGCTTAAGAGCCTGTGAGCGCTAGTACAAGTACAGCCTGCATGCTTTACAACTATTCCTGAATGAAGCCTGAAAGACGAAAGACAAGAACACAGCGAATTTTCTAAGCACAAGTACCCTTACATTACTGGACTTATACTTAATTTCTCTCCATTTAAATAGCTTTCTTACAAATTAGCATTAGTGAGAAACAAAATGAGGGGGGGAGAACAAGAGGAGAGAAGAATTGGTTGGATTTTCAAGGAATATGTTCAAAGCCGTCATGGTTCTGGCCAAAATACTTTAAAAAAGGATGTTACAGCTTACTTTCTACTCCTTGATGAAGTATAACCAAACAATGCAGTCAGATTCTTTGCCATTTCTCCTGTGAGTCAGATGCTACCTGAACTTTGCAGCTGCCCATCAACTGATACAGGTTCGAACAGAAGCCTTCAAAACAAATGTCTGGAATATAAAAGTAGATTAATGCTCCTACTAACACTGGCTGTACTATGTTGGAGTGTAGAATAACCAGATGCACAGACTTATTTGGTACAACGTAGCTGGTCCCCATAGAGCTGGATATCCACTTGGAAAAAACATGCACAAAGAGAGACAAACTTCACAGTTCCCAGTGATGGAAAGAGGAAAGCTGTCAAGCTCCCAAAGGGTCAGTGGGAAACAGATGAATGCATTCTGACAGCACCAAATGAGAAGCCTGGACATCTCTGGAAATGAGGCCTGTTGACAGTCATCCTGTGCTAGAAGTAGCAAAGGACAAATATGATGAAGACTTGGTACTGAGGAGAGGACAGAATCTAAAGACTCAGGCAACAGAAAAGTTACAAGAGGGGAAATTCCAATTGGACGTAAGAGAAAAATTCTTTGCTGCGAGAGAGTTGGGGTTTCTAAGCCTGGAGAAGAGAAGGCTCTGGGGAGACCTTATTGAGGCCTTCCAGTACCTAAAGGGGGCCTACAGGAGAGCTGAGGAAGGACTTTTTACAAGGGCATGTAGTGATAGGACGAGGGGGAATGTCTTCAAACTGGAAGAGGGCAGGTTTAGATTAAATATTAGGAAGAAATTTTTCACTGTGAGAGTGGTAAGGCACTGGAACAGGTTGCCCAGAGAAGTTGTTGAGGCCCCATCCCTGGAGGTGTTTAAGGCCAGGCTGGATGGGACTTTGAGCAATCTGGTCTAGTGGAAGGTGTCCCTGCCTGTGGGAGGGGGTTGGAACTCGATGATCTTCAACCTTCCAACCTAAACTATTCTATGATTCTATGAATCTATGGTGGTTAAGGATTAAAATATCCCAACAGGCCATGGAATCTCTAGCCTTGAAGATTTTCAGAATTTGACTGGCTAAGGCCCTGAGCAAATTGATATAACCTCGTCAGCCCTTCTCTGAAAAGGGCTGGAAGTTCATCTACTCTATTGGCCTCCCCAGACTGGAACAGGCATGTTGACCCCAAAACACAGACTCCCTTTGTGTGTTTGCCTGCACAGAAGGCAAATTCTTTGAACACAGGCTGATTTTGTAATATAGGGAATATTTTCCTGAAGAGAAAAACACCCTGAACATATTTGCATAAAGTATCTCTTTCTCTCCATTGACTATAGAAGTTAGTAGCTTACTTGCAGATATCTCATTCGGATGTCTAAAATCAGATGAAAAAATCCCGCTCCCTGTACATCCATGAACTCAGCACTTATTTCTGCAAATTGCCACTTGCAAAGGATCATCTTATACTCTTTCATCCTATAAGATCTGTATTTTTCAAGTGCTTTTCTCTTCAATTCTGTCATAAAAATGAGAGGCAAACAGCAGTTCACTTTAATGACCAGCATAAGATTATACTGTTTTGAATCCAAAAGCACGTCTTTTATTTAATCATCATCCATAAAGATATTTTTTCTTACGTTATCTAGAAGAGTTAAGGAATTATTAGGTTTTACTGCAAGTCCCCCTGCACCATATCACCATATTTCACAAGAATAACATTAATTCTGGTACTTTTACTTGGATTAAGCAAAGATATTCTGATAAAGCCTCTAAGGATGTGGCATAGCTGTGCTAATTTGGGTAGTATTTAATTTTCTCCATGTTCAAATACCACTTTCTGAAAGTGAAACACATCACATAAATTAATGCACATCTATGGATCTTTGGCATACTTCTTACGGTATGATTGCAATTGTTTTTCATCCCCTCTAAATTTGAAACAAATGAAAATGCAGAGTAAATATAGCTATTTTTGCAGTCAGGAAGACAAACTACATTTTGAATGAATGATATTGAAAGTTCTGCCTGCACAAGAGCTGGGATAAAAAATATCTTGAACAGAAAAAGTGGACGAGAACTTTGTGCAATGCCTACACACCTCATAGACACAGAAAATTGTACAATATCAATTCTTGGGATGCTGAATTCTGAGCCACTCAATTCCCAAAGAACTCATAGAGAAGAATGCATAAACAGTGGAAACTCTGCAATTTCCTTAAACTTGAATGTGTGTCATCAGTGATGCTCACTACTCATTCACTAAACTGAAAACTCTCTTAAATGAGTAGACAATGAATAGTTGAATAGAAAGATTGGAAGTCACCACATCACTTTTCATTTGTGCTCTGATTTCTCCTACAGGTTCAGGTGAGATATTTCATACTCTTTAGTCACCTGGTTTCTTTGCTCAAAGTTGTCCAGATATCCTGATTCCCAATCTTGTATCTCTTCTATCATCCAGCTTCTTTTCGATGTTAGGAAGAATAGGGAAACCCACTTTCAGGCAGATTACTGCATCTCCAGCCTTCCCAAAGATGCTGAAGCATAAGTGGTAAGATCTTGCTACTGTAGAAGAAGGAGATGTCATCTTCTCTCATTTTTTAAATCAAAATGTTTTGGAGAGGTGATCTGAGTATTCTTCTGATACTCACTGTTGCTATTGTATCTCATCCCTTCCTTTTCACAGTTTTAGGAAAGAACAGGAAAGATTCATTTTATTTCCAACTCTAACCATTAGGTATGTTCAAAGAATACAAAGATGAACATTCAAACAATGAACAATCAAAAGAATTACCACAGATTTCACTGATTTTCAGAAAGGAGTGCTACGCTGATGGCTAAATGAGGTTTCATACGAGCACAGTCAAACACCAAGGCTAGAAGTTGAGATGGATATGATTTTTACTCCTTTTAGGAAAATGCACCAATAATGACTCACAGTCTTCTGCAAATGTTAAATAACACTAGTAAAACATCTGAATTTTGTTTATAATCACTGGGAGAAAAGACATGCATGTTATCTTACATTTTCCAAAACTGATGGACAGAAGAAAAGCATAAGATCAGGGCATAGAAGTAAATTATAGGTGCTATATTCCTTCTGGCTAAGGATGCTGCTGCAGTCTACAACTGAAATTTTTTAGTTAAAACAACAATCTCCAGTCTGCTTCTTTGGGTGATAAACCTCAGAAACATGAATTTAGTATAGCAGGTGTAGATATGAGATTCTCTGGGAGGGATGAGCTACTCCATTCAGCTCAAAGACATTTTCCTGAAGGCATTTCAGGCTAATAACTTAAGTATCAGTATTTGAATGACTGCAATATGAAAAAAGGTCACATATGACCATTTCCTGAGGGCATTGTTTCTTTCTAATGTGAAAGATTAGTAGCATGTAAAAGTTGATATCACGTTTTATCCCCAGCCAGAACAAAGCTGAACCCTTAGAAGCCTTTTAGCATCCTTGATCACACCATAAATCAGATGGACTACATCATCACGTCAAGAACATCTGCATAATTCTTTTACTAGTCTGGATTTAATTTGTTGATTTTTAAAGATACAGAATGATAAAGTGTGCTGCTGGTGCTCTCTTCTGAACTGTCTCCACTGGCCTTGTGCATGGTCCACATGTTTGTACTGAGTTATTTTTTAAAGTTTCAGAAAGACAAGCAAAATTAATTGCATAATCAGAGAGAAGGTGTAGTGCATGTTTGTGTTTGGGTTTTTTCCTTAAATTATATAACTTTGATACAATAGTCAGGAAAAGAAAACAAGATATATTAGTTCTTCAAGCTTGATCCACTGATTTTACTCCTACGGACAGATTAATTGTCCTTAACACAGTTTATAATCCCTTACAATATTATTTGCTTCAGTTTAAATAAATGTAAGCAACAGCAAAAGAATATCTAGAAAATATAGCATATGTAATACGTATCTAAGGGAAAGGTTAAGGGAATGAAGCTTTCTGAAGAGAAACGGATCACTTTGGCATCTCCTTTATGACAAGAACAAGGTATCACAATGCTCATACTGCCACCTAGTCCAAGGACTCCATAGACAACAGCGCCCACCTGACTATGCATCTTTCCCACACAGACATTTACATCTGAGCTAGTCCATGTTAAAAGGCTAAAACTGACACCCTCCAGAAGCCTCGTGAATTGCTTGCATGCCTCCACACTACCCTTTCAGTAAGTGGCAAGACAATCTCCAGTCCCATAGAAACAAAATGATGTAAAGATTTCATTCAGTACTTTACCCTGACCAGGTGGTTTGTAACATCCCCTGCACAATATCACCCTCACGGGCATCTCCTCTGATCCTGGCCTAAAAGCACTCAATCAGCCTGCTGTCTAGTCTATAGAAAAGCTCCACACATCTGAGCAGCTCTTTCTCATAGAGGGTAACACCCTGCTCCTTGTCTTCCTTGCCTGTCTTTGCTGAAGAGCCCCTATCTATCCGTCATCACAAAGCTCCAGTCATACAAGTCATCCCACTCCATCCTGACAATTCTAGTGACTTCACAGTTCTGCATCCACATACAGGAGATCTAGCTCCTCCTTCCTCCATGGGTACTGGGACCTGTGCTCTTCAACATCTTTGTCAGAGACATGGACAGTGGGATCTAGTGCACCCTCAGCAAGTTTGCCGATGATACCAAGCTGTGTGGAGCGGTCGACATGCTGGAGGGAAGGGATGCCAACCAGAGGGACCTGGACAGGCTTGAGAGGTAAGCCCGTGCAAACTTCATGAAGTTCGACAAGGCCAAGTGCAAGGTCCTGCACAGGGGTCAGGGCAATCCCAAGCACAAACACAGGCTGGGCAGGGAATGGATTGACAACAGCCTTGAGGAGAAGGACTTGGGGGTATTTGTTGATAAGAAGCTCAATGTGACCTGGCAATGTGTGCTTACAGCCCAGAAAGCCAACTGTATCCTGGGCTGCATCAAAAGTGAGGCCAGCAGGGGGAGGGAGACGATTCTTCCTCCCTACTCCACTCGTGAGATCCCACCTGCAGTACTGCATCCAGCTCTGGACCACCCAGCATAAGAAGGACATGGACCTGTTGGAGTGAGTCCAGAGGAGGGCCACAAAGATGATCAGAGGGCTGGAGCACCTCTCCTATGAGGAGAGGCTGAGAGAGTTGGGGCTGTTCAGCCTGGAGAAGAAAACGCTCCATTGAGACCTTATAGCAGCCTTCCAGCACCTAAAGGGGGCCTACAGGAGAGCTGGGGAAGGACTTTTCACAAGGGCATGTAGTGACAGGATGAGGAAGAGGGTAGATTTAGATTAAATATTAGATAGAAATTTTTCACTTTGGGGGCGGTAAGGCACTGGAACAGGTTGCTCAGAGCAGCTGGGGATGCCCCATCCCTGGAGGTGTTTAAGGCCAGGCTGGATGGGGCTTTGAGCAACCTGGTCTAGTGGGAGGTGTTCCTGACTATGGCAGGGGGCTTGGAACTCTATGTTCTTCAAGGTCCCTTCCAACCTAAACCATTCTATGATTCTTACTTCCCAGGCTGTATGCATTTCCGTACAGATATTGCTGTGACCTCTTTTGACCAGTTTTATCCGTCCCAAGACTTTTATTCTTTTCCTCATGCACTTACCACCCCTGCCGGTTTGCTTCATCCTGCCATAAGTTGTTAATGCCAACCCGAACACAGATACTTTAAAATTTCATATGCTTGACAACCCTGTAGGTGAAAGTACTCTTACATAGTTTGTGGATGGATCCCATCTCTTGCTCTGTTCTTCAAAGAAGGACCCATGGTTACAAAAGCCAAGAGGCTGACTGCAACACCAGCCACACAGCCAGTTACTAACTCAGGATGCATCCATTTCTATTGGAGACTGTCCCCTATAGTAAGTACAATTTAGGACTACAGAGAGCCCATGGGGCTCCCATGTCCCTCACTTTTGCTCCTAGAGCTCTGTAGCGTCTCTTGATTTGCTCCAGGCCTCCCTTGGTACTGGTGCTAATGCAGATGGTACTGGTGTAGATGAACAAAGTGCAGTACTGGTGCAAGAGTTGGATAAGCCTCCTGTGACAGTATATTGCTTCCCTCAGGGACAGTATTGTACAAGTAGCACACCATAATGCCAGCAGAAGGTGTGAGGAAAAGGGAGGGAAGAAGGAATGTACATTTACTTCAATATATATCATATAAAATACATACATGTGTATCAGAAATTGCCTGGTGATGGGATCTCATTCTCAGTTTGCATGTACCTAATGAAACATTCTTATCTGTGGGAGGCAAAGACTATACTGTAGCATGGTCAAAAAGCTGAGGTGCTGAGTAACAAACTGCATACAGTCTGCTAACAAAACAAAATAGGAAAAGAAAAATAAAGAAAGAGAAGTAAAATAAGCAACTATCCTGCTTGTGATGAAGTTCCTCTATAAGATTGTGTTTCCTGGGAGAAAAAAAAGTTTTCAGATTCTTTTTTTCTCCAGTATTCAATATGATTCCAGAACATTCATAACCTTAGGACAAAAGACATTAGCAAGTCAAGGGGTAATCAATTGCCCAAGATAATGCTATACTAGTAAAAATTAAAAAAAAATGATACCTACAAAGTGGGACATTTTTGTCCCTGGGAACAACAGTAATTGAATTGATGTTATGAAATGAAGTGTTATTTTACCTGACCAAGTTCTGAGTCAGATTAATCCTGCTCAGTTGCAGTGTTTCCAGAGTTTTTTAGGAAAACAAAGATATACATCAGTTATAGTGAATCCATAAGGCCAAAACGGCATATACACTGTCACAGAGTAACACTGGAATCAATATAAATTGGGAGAATAGTGGCAGGAGTGCAGCCCTGTGGAAAGGGATCTGGGGGTGCTGGTTGACAGTAGGCTCAATAGGAGTCAGCAGTGCGCCCTGGCAGCCAAGAGGGCAAACTGCATCCTGGAGTGCATCAAACACAGCATAACCAGATGGTTAAAAGAGGTGATTATCTTGCTATATTCAGTGTTGGTGTGGCCTCACCTCGAGTGTTGTGTGCAGTTCTGAGGCCAGAGTTTAAGAAGGATGCCAAGGTCCTTGAATGCGTCAAGAAGAGGGCAACAAAGCTGGTGAAAGGACTGGAAGGAATGTCCTGTGAGGAGCAGCTAAGGACTCTGGGTTTGTCTACAGCTTCCTGAAGAGGGGAAGTGGAGATGGAGGTGCTGAGCTTTTCTCCCTGGTATCCAGTGACAGGACACGTAGGAACAGTTCAAAGCTGCACCAGGGGAGGTTTAGAATGGACATTATGAAATGTTTCTTTACCAAAAGGGTGGTCAAGCACTGGAACAGGCCTCCCAGAGAGGTGGTCGATGCCCCAAGCCTGTCAGTGTTTAAGAGGCATTTAGACAATGCCCTTAATAACATGCTTTAACTTTTGGTCATCCCTGACATGGTCAGGCAGTTGGACAAGATGATCATTGTAGGTCCCTTCCAACTGAAATATTATATTCTATTGGATCCTAGGACTGACACGATTTTGATGCAAGACTGACTAGAACATTTCTTCTTAAAAAGTACACAAAAATCACCATAAGCAGACTTAAAAAAAAAAAAAAAGTAGCAGATTTTGAGAGCAAAAACAAGTATAAGACTTTCTGAAGTGGAAGAAACTCAAGAAGAAGCAGAACAGAAATAAAAACCATTAATTCTGCCTGCACACTGTGTCTTCGCAGGTGCAAATTTTTTTCATTTAAGCTTGGTCTCAGTCCAAACTCTTTTCAATGGAAACTTGAATTGCAATAAAAGTCACACTGGGTCACTAAGAAAAAAATATTTTCTATTACATGAGGCCTGGTTATGTGCCAGTTCCACCTTTTTCAGTATTTTCTGATCTCTGCTGTGCTATAGGTTATGTATCTCCTGCTGTTCCTGCGCCCACCTCTGCACTGCACAAATCTCCTTCTCCAAGTGTAGCCAGTTGCTTTCTGGGAAAAGGCAGTGTCAGCCTTCCTCCAGAGGGTTCCCTCACTGGGAAGCACTCTAACAAGCAGCAGGGAAATGCTCAAACTACCATCCTGGCACTCAGCCATACCCATGATGTGCATATAGTAACTGTGAACAAGTGAAACATCTGTAAAATCTCTCAAGGATACTCTAAAAAGAAATAGAGTTTTATTATATTTTACCTTTCCCTGACACAGTTTGTGAGCATATATGTCTGTGTGGAGGACTCCCAAAAATCCCTTATCTCTCACAGTACCATTGCAAAGCTTCTTGCTTTTAGTGGGATACCAGTTGCGTAAGCCTGAGGCTTACCCTGCCACTATCAGGATTTACACTATCACAGTGGATAAGAATTTTCCCTGAGAATCTCTTTAAAAGAATAAATGTATTTAATTCTATATTTAATAAAAAGAATAGGTTGATTTGACAGAAATAAAGCAATAGTGAAGAAATGGAAAAAAGCAGTAGCAAGGTCCTCCTAGATCAATCAGACCATTTTTAAAAAAATAATATAAATACATAGCTAAGTTCATAGCTTAGTTCCTGGCTAAGCAATACAGCATCCTATTTCTCTTCAAACCTGTAAGGTCCTGGCCTGAAAAGCTTTGAGGAACAGTACAGATAAGTCCTTAGCAGATAAGTACATATCAGCTAAAATCATCAGAATTTATTGATAATCTCTCCTTCTAGAGGAGAAAGATGCAATTTCACTTGGAAACTGTATACAACTAAATCTTATTTAAATATACATCCCAAGGAAATAATGCTGATGGAAACACCTGTGTACATTCAGCATAGCCATAACCACATGGACCTGGATCCACCTTTCAGGAGGATTTCTCTCCAGTTCCACTTTCTGATGTTTTCAGCTCTGACACATGAGATGCTCATCTTGTTCCCTAGACAAGTATCTTGAGATACAGATCTTCGCTGACCTGTTCTTACTGCAAGTAAAAGGTTCTAGAAGTAGCACGTATCTCTTCAAGGATGAAAACAAGACAGATGTCACTAACCTTTCTGCTACAATCACCTGTCTGCAACCATCTTTTCCCCCATCTCTTCCGTTTCTCACTTTTTCCTCTGTGATGTCCAGAAACAGGGACAGTTATTCAGGATAGACGAGGCATTTGAATGAGCATTTTGTCTGTGAAACTGAATCACAAATAAGAACAACTTATGGAAGTATCAGCTGAATCAATGCAACATATTTTTCCACAGCACTTTTGAATTGTGTTGTATTTAAGTCACAACTCTCCCAGGAAGTACTGAGGCATTTAAAGCAGATCCATTCTAGCACCCCATTCTGCCTGTCAGTCATAACTACACTAGTTTTATGAGACAGACCCCATTCTGACATAATTTCTTGCATTTTTCATGCAAGTCTGAGTAGTTTCAGAAATTTTACACCAATATACACAGACCACAGATTCACTGAAGGAACATCTGTGTTAAGAAACTACCAAAGCAGGATAACCAATTGCAATGCAATAAAATTCTGTAATTTAGGAACATTCACCAAGTTCTTTTGGTGAAAGGAACACCATTTTAGGCAAGCAGATGCAAAGAAAAAAGCAAGAGCTGCACACACTGATGCATAACTTCAAAACTTTTAGAAAGAGCAACAAATACTTAGAATTCAACTGTTGCACACAGCCAGGGATCTGTTTCTACACCTCTCTTGCCATAGTCATTCATACAGCAGCTGTTACAAAACTTTCCTAATAAGCCTTATGGCTTCACTCAAGACTACTCACAGTTTGGAACCATCTTTTCATAATCAAGATCACACATCAGACTTCCTTCAGATAATTGTGCTCTCATTTTAAAAGCTAAACACACTTCAGAGTAGAGTCTCTTAGGAAAACCAGTGGCTATTAGAAAAACTAGAGGGAAGGTGAGACTGCTACCTGAACTCCAATCCCATCAACACGGAATCATAGAATGGTTTAGGTTGGAAGAGACCTTGAAGAACATAGAGTTCCAACCCCCCCGCCATAAGGCAGGGACACCTCCCACTAGACCAGGTTGCTCAAAGCCCCATCCAACCTGGCCTTGAACACTTCCAGGGATGGGGCAGTCACAACTTCCCTGGGCAACCTGTGCCAGTGCCTTACCACCCCCAAAGTGAAAAATTTCTTCCTAATATCTAATCTAAACTACCTTCTTCCAGTTTGAAGCCATTCCCCCTCGTCCTATCACTACATGCCCTTGTAAAAAGTCCTTCCCCAGCTCTCCTGTAGGCCCCCTTTAGGTACTGGAAGGCTGCAATAAGATCTCCCTGGAGCGTTTTCTTCTCCAGGCTGAACAACCCCAACTCTCTCAGTCCAATATACCATCTTTCAAAAAATCTACCAGCACCAATTCCTATATCGCTACTCAAAAAATGCTTTATCAGCCAAGTACAACAAAACATGAAAAGTCTACCTTATTTCATCAGTCCTTCCTAAAGGATGAAATCTGTAATACTGATGGCTTTAAACAGTGCTGCCAGAGCCCTGAGCACACCAACAGGCTCTTATTGCCCTAAGCAGCCTCAGCTGGGACCTCCACCCATCCACAAGTTCCCTTTGGCTAGGCACTACATTTAAGCTCAGGCACTTAGTTCAAGGGTTTGTTTGAGCTGTACTATATGTGTTATGGTTGATTCTTTGCTGATCTTAACCTGCTTGCTTGCTTTCCTGATTTGATCTCAGATCTGTGTTGTGACTGTGACTTTTTGATCACTAGCTTGTTGGCAAGCCATCAATGTTATCAGTGGATCTGCTCCCCATGTTCAGACACTCAAGTGATATGTAAATTTGGCTTCTGATAGGATAGATGTGCACAGTAAATAGAAAGAACATTATTGGTATCTTTTTCTGGTGTTGTTTTAAATGTTCCAGATTCTGTGACATGCATCTCTTAACACTGATTCGTTGCAGAACTATGATCAGCTGCATTGTAAAGCTTTTTATGCTGCTAAATTCCTGCAAGGGCTACTGGATAGAAGAAAAAAGTGGGGAAAAAACCCTCTACATATGACCCTATTTGGCTAATTTTTTACAACTGATATGAGGAATCTGGGGGAGATAAACTCAGGCACTCTCATTGTAATTTTCAGTGTTATAATTGTTTTTTCTATACTTACTCCTAAATGAGGAGGCAGGTGCTCAAGATCCTCTGACTTTACTTCTGTAGAGCCGTAAATGCCATTAGGCCTACAAGTTCGAAGCTGGTTTACTGCCATAAAGTACAGATGCTTAAATAAAAGTTAAAATACATCTGCTTAAATACATATTTGAAGAGTGAAGCTTGTGTGTGAAGGGTGAAGCAGTGTAGTGCTGAAACCATTTAGAGTTCCATAATCTATAGTTACAGTAGGCTAGCCAAAGTTTAAAGGTAAATATACCTGAGCAAGTCTTTAATTCAAACATATCAAAAGAGCACTAAACATTGGTGCTATAGTTCATTAAAATAAGACAGAAGTAAAGCATATTTTTAACTACAAAAGTATCTGCTAGGTAAAAATAGCTAATAAAAGGCTCACTAAACAGAAATTTGTATTGTGTTTTTCCTTTCAGGTTTACTCTGGGCTCAGTAGCTTCTTTGGAAGGGTAAGGGAGCAGTGAAGGGAAAGGATGCAAGAATTTTTTTACAGTTTTCCTTGTCATTGTTTATTAGTCTTTAAGGTGAATCTGAGGTTTGCTGGCCTCATTCTCTGCTGTGTTAGTAGCAGGTAGATGCTAGCATCCCAGTTTGACACTTTATCGACAAAATGTGCTCCAACTTGGAGACTGAGACTGTTCTGACCAAATGAGCTTTGGTTAGTCTTGGAAACTTTGCTCCTAGGTTTATGAACTCAAAATACTGATGGAAGCTGAGCTGAAAGTTATGCAAATATTCTGGATAAACTTCAACTTGACTGTAAGAGTGAGAAACAAGGAAAAAAAGAGCTGTCTTCTTGGTGAAAACAGATTGAGGAACAAAGGTCTTCAGATTTCAAATCTGTGCTTTTAAAAACTTTGGGTTTTAATTGTGCTTAATAAATATTGAGTTCACTTTCTTGCCAACAGACAGGGTGAATAGCTATCTAAATGACAGATGATTAGGGATAGACTTTAGATATCCTGGGTCCCATCTTGTGGTAATCTCTCACATGCCGAACAACCTAAAGGTTTTATCTAGTTCCATACTTGATTCCTCCATTGGCTTAGATCATCTGGGGTTTTAGCTCATGATCCATGCACAAACTATTAATGATATCTGTTATTTATCCCTCTTGCAACAAGCCAGTCCCAATATCATAGCTCTGAGTCTCAGCTGAATGGAATCCAAATAAAATGGACTGCAAGACGTGAAAACATTACAGTTTCACTACAGTGGACAATAATTTTCTTATATTTTTGGTGCTTCCTTCTGTGTTATTATTTCTTCATCCGTTATCTTGGTCTCCTAATGAAAACAGTCCTCAGAGCCACGAGGGAATCCCCCGTAACACCAGTAAAGGAAAATAAGTGTGGCAGTAATTCACCCTGGTTCAAATAGAAATAGCCAAATAGGTGAAAGATGGAACAGTACCAATTAAACATGCAGTGAAATGATCGGTTTCTATTCTTGTTCGAATGATGCAAGTCCACACTGGAAGGCTTTCTTCTTGTATACCTGTTAATAACTTTTACAGCTCTTATGTAACAGATTGATGAAATATATAAATCTGCTTTAAAAGGGGCAAACATGATGAATTTTGTATTGATACACTTAAAGATTTGAGACATTGGATATCAGGGCAGGAATATAACTTATAATGAATTATGTATTTGTGTCACCAGAGGAATAAGCAATGCCCATCATAACCATAAAAACTCAAAAGGGTTTGGGCTATAGATATTTTTCCCCTTGGAGCAGGGCATGGCAAACTCAGATGACTAAGAGCGTAAAACAAGAAAATGCGTATTTGTTGGACGACGACACTGAATCCTCAAAACTCAAGCCAGCAATTGCATAAACTTTTGCTTTGAGTAAGTACCACATTGAGCATCTTTTGCGGTTGTTTCTGTGATTCAATTAACTGTTCACTGCTGTCAACAGCCTGTTATGAACGTGCTTATAAAATGCCTACTAAATCGCAGGGGGGGAACCCAGTATGGACCAGAATATTCAAATCAATCTGTTTACCTGTTTGCTGAATTCCTCACACTTGAATGCTGTGCTCACTGAGAAGGAGTGGAAAATAAATACTTATAAAAAAGCGGCGCTTTCAAGAAAGCTATTTTCTTGAGAAATTAGTTTTGCTTCTTGTGCAAAAGTTTTGATTCTTTTAATGATTCATTCAGCATGAACTCAATACAGTCTCTTGCACCCAAGCTTACACAACGGTATTTGGTACACAGAAATAATTGGCTATGAAAGTTATTTCAGTACCCATGATTTAATTCCTGGTGCTTCTGTGACTTCCTTTGTCCCTAAGTTCGTTTACACTCACAGAATTTTACTTTCATTTTGCTCTTCCTTGAACTTTTGATATCATGCTAGCAACTGTGTTAATGCTGTTCCATGTGACTGAACCAAAGATGATGTCTGAGCATTCATATGTGATCACCTGAAATTTCTCAAGCAACTGCTGAAGATTACAGGAAAATAATCCTTCCATGAGGTTGCATTCCTGGTGTACAAGTTAAATGATATCCAAGAAGTGGATTAAAGCTTTTTAAAGAAGTGGGAATGTTTCTGAGTTCTTTCTTTATTAAAAGAATAAGTGAGTGCTTATTGACAGAGTTCTGTATATCTTCAAATATTTAGTATGAGATTCTGACTATACCCTTCCAGGTGCCTGTTTCCACAAGGCTACTCTGCTTCCTTAACAAAGAAGGGAAACAGAAGATGCTTCTAGTAAGAATCGGGAGTTTTATTCTCTGATACAGCAAGAGATGGAAGAGATCTGGAACTTGGGATATGTTTCCAAATGCCAACCAATTAGTCTGGGGGTGATAAAACTCTGGTGGTATTATTTTACTTTGTTCAGCACTGAGTGGTTTATAATCCCACCATATACTGTGGAGATCTTTTAACACCAGCTGTGAAAAAGCTTAAGAAATTTGACGGGGTCTTTACTGAGATTTACAAGTCCCAAAACTTCTAGTGTCCTATAGCCCTCGGTTAGCTGATGGAAAGGTATACAAGTAATACATGCAGGCAATAAAAATTAGATATCCTATTTTTATAACCAATACAAGTAAAAGCAAAAAAGTCTAGCATATTTCTAATGCCACCTCAGTCAACACATCAATAAAGCTGAAGATGGAGAAACAAGTTACTGACTTTGAAAACAATTAGTGCTTCCCTCCATTTAATACCTTATCTGGTTATCAGGTTTCTGTTCACCCAAAAAAGGAAAGGCTACAAAATGATGGCTAATTTCAGTGTTGTAAAATAGAAAATGAGCTTTCGATCACTTCGGTGCTGTACCTCATTTCTTACAGTCCATCTGTCAACAAAAATAATATATTTAAGAAAAGAAGTTTAATATCTGGTTTTATCTCCTGCAGGAGTATCTTCCAACATTGACAGCACCTTTAGTAAGAGGGTTCATTTCCTTGGGAGGGATTTGGTGATCATGGGTTTCCTCTTTTGCATTCACTCTTTGTAGCAGTTCACACAAATCCAGTTTCCAGGTCCACAGCCTTTTAGGGTTGTGGAGGTAATCTTCTCATTGTTTAGCAGGTGTGCTAGTTTTGGCTAGGATAGAGTTAATTTTCTTCATAGTAGCTATGTTTTGGATTTGTGCTGAAAACAGTGTTGACAACACAGGAATGTTTTCGTTACTGCTGAGCAGTGCTTACACAGAGTTAAGGCCTTTTCTGCCTCTCACATCACCCCACCAGCCAGGGCTGGAAGCATACAAAAAGTTGGGAGGAGACACAGCTGGGACAGCTGACCCCTACTGACCAAAGGGCTATTCCATACCATATGATGTCATGCTCAGCATACAAAACTGGAGGAAGAAGAAGGAGTCAGGGGACATTTGGAGTCATGGCATTTGTCTTCCCAAGTAACCATTCTACATAGAATCATAGAATCATAGAATCATAGAATGGTTTAGGTTGGAAGGGACCTTGAAGATCATCGAGTTCCAACCCCCCTGACATAGGCAGGGACACCTCTCACTAGACCAGGTTGCCCAAGGCCACGTCCAGCCTGGCTTTGAACACCTCCAGGGACGGGGCTTCAACAACCTCTCTGGGCAACCTGTTCCAGTGCCTCACCACCCTTAAAGTGAAAAACTTCTTCCTAATGTTTAATCTAAACCTGCCCTCTTCCAGCTTAAAGCCATTCCCCCTCGTCTTATCACTACATACCCTAGTAAAAAGTCCTTCCCCAGCTCTCCTGTAGGCCCCCTTTAGGTACTGGAAGGCCGAATACATGAATGGGGCCCTGCTTTCCTGGAGATGGCTGAACACCTGCCTGCCCATGGGAAGCAGTAAATTAATTCCTTGGTTTGCTATGCTTGAGTGCACGGGGCTTTTGCTCTACCTATTATACTGTCTTTATCTCAACTCATGAGTTTTCTCACTTTTACTCTTCTGATTCTCTCCCCCATCCCACCAGGGGGGAGTGAGCGAGCGGTTGTGTGTGCTTAGTTGCCGGCTGGGGTTAAACTACGACAGCAGGTTTCATGTGCTTTTCGTAGCACAGCCACCTTGAACTTTTATTTCCAGTAATAAGTCATTTGCCAAATTACAAACAAAATAGAAAACAAATCAAATTAAGACTTGATGATAAACTGGGAGTACTATCATCTTTCATGTGTGAAAAAAAAAACCAAAACCAAAAAAACATGTAAAAAAGAAAATTACTTGTCCATCTACTGTACAGGTCATGGTGATTTAATTGTTGTCTGGAGTACTCATAAATTTTCATAGCTAAAAAGCAGAAATAGAAAAAAACTCCACCAGACACGTTTTCCTGTTCTTCCCTCCAAGACCCAATTCTAGAACTGAGAAGTTTCTTCAGCTAAAATTCCCAATTGCTAGGCAACTCACACAGACTACAGAGCCATGTGACCGGCAGACTTTATGTTTGAGATAAACTCAGAAAATCTGATATAAAGCAGTGCAGAAATGCCTTTAATTGTCTAGCCAGCTCATGGAGGCAGAAGACTCAGAAGTGACACCAAGCTGCTGGCAGTGCTACCAGGAATTTCAAGACAAGTTCAGCAAAGTTACCTACTTGTCTGCAATGTCGTGGGAAGACTCAGAAGTCATGACAGTAATAGAAAACTTATGTGAGAAAATAGTAAAATGTACATAGGCAATACAGGTTACAAAATGACTCAGGAGAAGCTCTGGGTGTAATAATGGGTGCTAAGGACAAGTCATAAGGATCCATCGTTGCTGTAGAAGATCCTTGAGCAGCAGCTATGACAACCAGAGATGAGTTTAAATAACATGCTCTCACCTGCTAGTAAAAACCTTTCCCTTGGACTCAGGAAGAAGCGATGACAGGACAGGCAGAGATAACAGAGAAAATGAATGAATTTGCCCTGGAACTGTGAGACTTATTCTATCAAAGAAGGGGTAAAGTTGACAGCAATATCAATGGCCTTTCCATTCAGGCTTAGATGAGCTTGGAGGTGCAATTCATAACACCTGTAACAGTCTTCTCATGGGTTTCTTGAAGAAATCTATTGTTCTTGACAATGGCACACAAAGCAATTACTCCTTTATGAATAAGGTTTCTCTTTAAAATATCAAAAAATAGTAAAGCCAACACTTGACCATTCCACCTCTGTCAATGTCAGTATGAAATCACCAGTGGCACAGCTCTTCTATGGAAAATTAATTCATTCTATTTTTAGCGATTATGAATACTTTTCACCTAATGATCCCTGTTCAGATTTGTTATTGTCTTTTGTCATCAGGTTGTCCTCTATAACTGCATCATAACCTTGCAGGAAAGGATCAGAAATACATATTATTTGCTAATTACAGTTCCAAGAATTTTTATCTTTAATTGAGTGATTACTAGGCTTTAGGCAAACTCTTTCTGATTTACTCAGTACCCATTCACTTCCTTCACTTAATAAGCAAACTAATCAAACTGCCTTCTGCAGTACCCTCTGAGCAAGCATTTGGACAATGGGTTTTTGTCTTAGTCCTCTCTCTCAGCTAAGCTTGTTGGGCTGCAGGGCATGGGATTCATGATATAGAAAGTATTTAAAGAAAATGGGAAGAGATGGATGGATGAATAGCATTGGCTTTAATTATAAGACTATTAACATTGGAAGCAATTCAATGACGCATTGACTTCCAGAATATCATCTGTGTATAATGGACAGCTACTATTCAAAGTAGATCCATTCAAAGTTAATACTCATAAATGCATTAGACCTGAACAAATGAAAAATCTCCACATCTTCTCTCAGTGATATGAGTGGGTTTATATACTCACCAACAAATGATTTTTGAGTATTCCTCAGCTGCATGTCCCTCAATTCTCAAGAATCCTCTTGAAATCTCAAGTCCAAGAAAAAAAAAAAAAATCATAGAATCATAGAATGGTTTGGTTGGAAGGCACCTTAAAGATCATGTAGTTCCAACTCCCCTGCCACAGGCAGGGACACCTCCCACTAGACCAGGCTGCTTAAAGCCCCATCCAGCCTGGCCTTCCGGGCATGGGGCATACACAACTTCCCTGGGCAACTCGTTCCAGCGCCTCACCACTCTCAGAGTGCAAAATTTCTCCCCAATATCTATTCTAGTTCTACCTTCTTCCAGTTTGAAGCCATTACCCATCTTCCTATCACTACATGCCCTTGTAAAAAGTCCCTCTCCAGCTTTCTTGTAGGCCCCCTTCAGACACTGGAAAGCTGCTATAAGGTTTCCTCAGAGTCTTCTCTTCTCCAGGCTGAACAACCCCAACTCTCTCAGCCTGTCTTCACAGGAGAGGTGCTCCAGTCCTCTGATCATCTTTGTGGCCCTCCTCCAGACCTGCTCCAACAGGTCCATGTCCTTCTTATGCTGGGTGGTCCAGAGCTGGATGCAATATTCCAGGTGAGGTCTCATGAGAGTGGAGTAGAGGGGCAGAATCACCACCCTCTACCTGCTGGCCACGCTTCTTTTGATGCAGCCCACGATACGGTTGGCGTCTGGGCTGCAAGTGCACTTTGCCGGATCATCTTGAGCTTCCCATCAACCAGCACCCCCAGGTCCTTATCCTCAGGGCTGTTCTTAATCCATTCTCCACCCAGCCTGTATTTGTGCATGGGATGATTGCCCCAGCCCACATACAGGACCTTGCACTTGGCCTTGTTGAACTTCATGAGGTTTGCACGGGCCCAACTCTCAAGCCTGTCCAGGTCCCTTCGGATGGCATCTCCTCCCTCCAGCATGTCAACCACTCCACACAGCTTGGTATCATCGGCAAACTTGCCGAGGGTGCACTCCATTCCAACATCCATGTCGCTAACAAAGATTTTAAATAATACCAGTCTTTTATAATAATAAAAGAGAAAAACATTCTGCTTCAGTTTCTGTGGCTGTCATGACAGTTCAGAACAGGAATATTTCACACTAAAATAAGAATTTTTCAATGCTATTGGCTCCTATTTCAACATAGAAGTAGGACATACTTTGAAGGTGATTACCTGTGGTAAATTGTATAGCCTAATTCAACTGAAGAGGAGGACAGAGTTCCATTAGCCAAGCTAGCAGAAAAGGGATTTCATAGCCTCTGAGATGATTCTAAGTATTTGTGAAAATCGAAGTCAGTCAAGCCCTAAACAAAACAGATTGGGCTGATACTGCTAAGCACACATACGCGCAGAGTTTATGCAGATTAATATTGACACATCTTTATCGGAGGGACAGTGTCTGCAGCATACTGAAGTTAGTGAGACTTCCACTACACATTAATACGAAATTACTACTAAGTTATTCATAGCATAAATCTGCATTTCTTGAACTCATGTTCCATGGATGCTATAACACTTCTCTACTCAGTAAGCCCTGTGCAGTCTTTAATCAAGCTTGTAAGCAATTCAACACCAAAAAATGATTGGTTAACATCTGTGATTATAAACTCCTTCCCTATAAAATAAGCTGAGTCATATAATGTAGGTCTAATCCATTTCATCTTTATTGAAAATATTTGTTCAAGCCAGGAAGAGCCATGACTAAACTTCAGAAGTCTCTGCTGTCTAATGACTGACTAGAACCATCACCAGAACACATGTAATCTCTACAGGAACAGCACTGGCCCTACAAAAAGAAGCTGCAGATAGTTCCCTCCAATGTTACTATAGGACACAAATATTGAAAGTGAAGATAAAACTTTTCCCAAATTGTCTTATCTGTGACTGCTTCAACAGGATTGAGAAAGATACATTCCATTTCCCATCTGGATTACTCTCATGCATTTGATTTCTGGTCATTTATAATTCAAGATACAATTTAATGTGTTGAATAAGTGTCTGCCAATATAAATCCATTATGACTGGCCATCGTGAGCTATGGTCCAGTATATAGTACTGAACATCTGAAGAAGTGAAAGAAAGACATAGATTTCACAACTTATGTTCTATTTTGCATTCCTTACTGCATTTTTCTTCTCCAGCTTTTTAAGCAACAGAATTACAAAAGAAGAATGAGATATTTTTCATGAGATTCCTGCACAGTCGGCCATCTTGTGTACTTTAGGAGAAGATTAGCTAACTCAGGATGACTTATTTTTTCTGCCTGTACATCACAGAATTTCAACTTTTTGTAGGTATCAGCTGGAAGTGAAAATGATGAAGAATACAAAGGAGGCAATTATTCACGATTTCACCTTTTGCCAAGTCAGTCACGGTGGGGAGGAGAACCAACAACTTGATAAGTGCGAGGTTTTAGTGGAGCTGGGCATCTACATGGTTTCTCTAACACATCTGTGGATATATCTTATGCATCCACAGCATAGGCTTGATGAAGTGGCATGTGTGTTTAACACGTATACTAAAAGATTTGAATCAGGAAATAATTAAAGCTCAATGAACTTGTGTGGGAAACCTTTCCCTAGGTTTTTATCCCCTTTTTATTGGAGGGACAGTGTCTGCAGCATACTGAAGTTAGTAAGACTGTCATCACACGTTAATATGAAATTACTACTGAGTTATTCACAGCACAACTGAAAATTTGTGATAGTAACAAGTACGATGGTTCCCTGGTCTTCCACTAAACTCTTTTGCAGCTAGTCTACTATCTCCAGCAAAGTTTTTCTTACACAGCCAAACACCATTTCTGTAAATTCAGAAATATGACAGTTATTTTCTTTCTTGGATGTAGCCTCCTCTTCCCAAAGTTTAGAATACAGTCAGGAAGGTGTTTCTCATTGGAAGCCTTGGCTAGTAGAAGTCTCTGACTGATTTCCTGTATCAAGGTCTGCAAATCTGATACCATCATTTGTAAGAAACTTTGCAAGAATGTTTGTGAGAACTTTACTGTTCATCAGCAAATAAATAGATTATAGCATGAAAAATTCTGATTTGTTATGTCAGAGTCCATCTTGAAAAAAAGCACTTTGTGAATATACTCTGGCTTTTCAGATGTGAAAAATATCAGGTTTCCATTGCTTCTTACCAATTTTTTACATTGTCTGCTATAAAAACCCATGGATTTAAAAAAAGCATTGAGAGCTTAAAACAGATATTCTTACAGATTACATTTGACTTAGAAGTAAGAAATGAAAATCTTGTCTCCAACACTGCTATTAAGAATGAACATCTGGAGAAGCATATACCAATTCTGTGGTGTCATCTCAAAGGTATCTCAAGTCCATCTAAAAATACAGCCCTACTGTGTGAAATCTGAGCACAAACTTCTATAATGAAGTCATTACTTGACTTAAAAGCTGTAAAGACTGTGGAAAATGACAGTGACATTTCACAGAACCATTCTTTCATGTAATCTGTAGGCAGCAGCACACATCTTGCGTGGCTCTTTTTGCTCATTTACTTTTCCTTTCTACTTACATAGACTGGAAAAATACTTTTCCTTTAAAAAAGCAGACTATGACTGGATGCCTTTTTTCAGAATGTTGTTCTTCCTCAGAAGGTATTCTTCTGACCTCTCATAGAGGAGAATCACGTTGAAAGACAAGATTAAATTGATCAGCAATTAAAGTCCATCGCATGCTTATCTGAGGTAAGAAATATGGAGCAGACAGGTTGAGATTTTCCACCAGTGAAAATTCAGATTCTATAATGAGCTTTCCAGATGGTCACTACATTTATTAATAATAGGGATAAACAGCCTCTGCCATGGACTTCAGAGCACTGGTTTTGTTAAGCCTGGCCACATATGTTTAGATGCACCACAGACTCGCTGTCAAATTTCCACTATACAAGAATTACTCATGACAGAATGGAATGGGTAGAACACGCATTTGAGAAACTTAGGCACTTGTGCCATCTGTAATTTTTTCTCTTCTGTTTGAAAACATTCAGAGTTACACAGGCTACAGGCATCACAAAATCAAAGAGGAAACAGAGAAGGTATTCCCTCCACATTTTATGATCCTCATAGAGGAATGTGAGTTTTCCCGGTATCTTCCAAACAGCAGTTTGTTGCATTGAGTTACTTCAGGGATGCAATAATTTTTCACACGACAGAAAAATTGAGTGCTAATTTTTGTAAAGTGCAGAACATCGCTCCAAGATGTTTTTAAGCTGTTTATGAAGCATGTCACCAAAGGAATTCTGATCTGATGGCAGAGATCTGGAACAAAGGGCAGAACTGTGTGGACAAAAACACAAAAAACACTGAAGTGCTCAGCAATTGGACATCTTCTGTGACATTTCATCCTGAGGGCTGGTTTATACATCAGATACATCTTCTCATACTGATGTGGGAAAAGGTTGGACATAATTCACAAATACTGTTTAGATAATGTGGAACCACTTCTGGGCTGTTGTGCATGAGCAGAATCCCAGATGAAAATTTCCTATCGAGAGCCCTACTTCCAAAAGTTCCACAGAAATCACTCTCATTTCAGTATCTTCACTGAATGTTGAGATTTCCCACCCATCTGCCAACAGCTTCCTAGAAAACGTGTAGAACATTATGTTATCTTTTTGCCATAAAACCTTATTTTGAGATTATTGCTTTTTCACGTCAGGGACCATTTACTGAAATAAGGACAATCATTTTCCTTTCAAGAAGTGCCAAAGCCCTATAAAATCAAGAAAAAATGTTTATATGATTTACATATAAGCAAGGACAGGCAGCAGTAACACCTGGCATTGAATATGCAATGATATTGTTCTACAACTAGCCTTTTATGGCACCGTGTGTAGTGCACAGAAGCTCTGATTTCTCCTTTATGGTGGGATTAAACTTCCCTTCTCTGAGAAAATAAATAAATAAATTTAAAAAAGAGAATGTGCAATTTTGACTTTGCACAGCTAAAGTGCAACTGACCTTTTAATAACATATCAAATCACAAAGATCATCTTCTAGGAGTGCTTCAGTGAAGGCACAGTTAAATGTAACATACTAAAAGGCCTTAATGAAAAATCAGGAACTGAGAAGAAACTGAAGAAACAGAGAACAGTAAGCAGACGTGACCATGGCCTGCAGATATATGTGCAAGAGGAAAGGAAAAAGCTGTTAGTCTGGGACTGAGTTTATAGGTCTCCACAGTAAAAGGAAATTTATGAAGGTGGTATCATCTCTCATAGACCCATCAGTTTAATAAATTGAGTGATAAGAAGATGGGTAAGATTTAGGGGTTATAGAATCATAGAATCATGGAATCGTCTAGGTTGGAAGGGATCTTTAAGATCATTGAGTCCAACCATTAACTTAACACTGCCAAAATCACCACTAAACCATGTCCCTAAGCTCCATGGCTACCTGCCTTTTAAATACCTCCGGGGATGGTGATTCAACCACAACCCTGGGCAGCCTATGCCAAGTACAGCAGTATAATCACTTCCTTAGTCCTGCTTTACACACCATTTCTGATACAGGCCAGGATGGTATTTGCCTTCTTGGCCACCTGGGCACACTGCCGGCTCATATTCAGCCAGCTGTCAAGCGACATCCCCAGGTCCTTTTCTGCCAGGCAGCTTCCCACCACTCTCCCCCAGGCCTGTAGCATTGCATGGGGTTGTTGTGACCCAAGTGCAGGACCCGGCACTTGGCCTTATTGAAACTCAAACCATTGGCCTTGGCCAATCAATCTAGGCTGTCCAGATCCCTCTGTAGAGCCATCCTACCCTCAAGCAGATCAACACTCCTGCCCAACTTGGTGTCATCTGCAAACTTACTGAGGGTGCATGATTTCTAAGTGATATAGTTTGCAGCATTGCTTCATATTGTATTTTTTTTGGACAGTGAATTCTGTAGCCCTTGTGTAATCAGCTCCTGCAAAATGCCAGACATATGAAGAACCTATTTTGTGAGCTGTTAAGTACTTGCCCCGTTCATACTTGCTGTATGAGCAAAGCAATATGCATACACTGGTTTTTCTTTATATTAGATAACTTTTTTTGTTCAGAATGTTCACTTTATGACAATGCATGGCAAACATTGACGTCAATCCACAATCATCTGAAACCATCCTGTTCATCAAGAAACTCTTAAAACAGCCTTCGCTTGCCCTCACTTTAAAGCTCCTACTCTGCTGATATTGATGCACTCATTAGCAGTAGAGTTAGTTTGCATTTTCTAGAACGAAGTGAAGTTCTACTTTCCCTCTTCTACCATGTCTCTCTACAAAATGGGTACAGGAAAGGACAGAAATGTGCGGTAAATATCCTGACAGGAATATCTATATTGTATTCTTAATAACCAAAGGGGTGTGCAGGCATTCCTTCCCCCCCCGCCCCGAAAGCATCATTAAGAATCTTACTGAACTTTGAAGGACTGAAGTAGAAAGAGCTCTATTTCCTTTCCTAAATAAAGTTTTCAGTGCTTACTTTTCAAGTAGTTTACTGAGGAGGAGATTGTTTTGCACTAACAACAATAAAGTCTAATTTCCCCATGAGCTGTCTGACTGTATCCAAAAGTCACAGCATATGTCAAGTATTATTAAAGCCACAGGAACACCAGCAAGCACAACTTCATAGTATCTTGCCTAGAAGAATTCAGTCATCTAGAAATTTGCTGTGAAAACATTAAGAATGAGGAAGAAGGTTGGCAGGTTGGACCGCAAACAGCTCCTAATTGCAGGCGTACAGTCCCCTGTAGTACTGTCCAGCATGCTAGCCTCCCAAGAAGATGTCTCACCTTATTTCTGTCATCCTTGTCAGACATTGTTTGCAGATGGGCACCAGTATCCTGCAGCTACACACTGGAGAGAGTCATCTATTTTTAATGGAATTAATAAAAATAAAGTCTCCCTAGCACAGTTAAAGTGAAAGTTTTAGTATTGCTTTACTACCCTTAGAAAACCATTAGTTTAGAAGACTAAAGAGTTCAAAAAACCACCGTTGAATGGCTTGGAAGAAAATGGAGGCGTATCTTCTGCTGACACAAGAATGTAACTCCACTGTAGACTGACTACATTTATTATTCATTTATTAATGATCTGGATGAGGGGATTGAGTGCACACTCAGTAAGTTCGCAGACGACACTAAACTGGGGGGGCGTGTTGATCTGCTTGAGGGTAGATTGGCTCTGCAGAGAGATCTGGACAGGCTGGACAGATGGGCTGAGGCCAATGGTATGAGGTTCAACAAGGCCAAGTGTCGGGTCCTGCACTTGGGTCACAACAACCCCATGCAGTGCTACAGACTGGGGGCGGAGTGGCTCGAAAGCTGCCTGGCAGAGAAGGATCTGGGGGTGTTGGTGGACAGCCGGCTGAGTATGAGCCAGCAGTGTGCCCAGGCAGCCAAGAGGGCCAACAACATCCTGGCCTGCATCAGGAATAGTGTAGTGAGCCGAAGTAGGGAAGTAATCATCCCCCTGTACTCGGCACTGGTGAGGCCTCACCTCGAGTACTGTGTTCAGTTTTGGGCCCCTCACTACAAGAAGGACATTGAGGTGCTGGAGCGTGTCCAGAGAAGGGCTACCAGGCTGTTGAGGGGTCTGGAGGACAAGCCTTATGAGGAACGACTAAGGGAGCTGGGGTTGTTTAGCCTGGAGAAGAGGAGGCTGAGGGGTGACCTTATCACCCTCTACAACTACCTGAAGGGAGGTTTTAGAGAGATGGGGGCTGACCTCTTCTCCTACGTGGCAAGTGATAGGACAAGAGGAAACGGGTTCAAGTTATGTCAGGGCAGGTTTAGATTGGATATTAGGAAGCATTTTTTCACTCAAAGGGTTATTAAACATTGGAATGGGCTGCCCAGAGAGGTGGTGGATTCACCATCCCTGGAGGTGTTTAAGAAAAGGGTAGATGAGGTGCTTAGGGACATGGTTTAGAAGTGAGTGTTTTTAAATCAGGGTAGGTTAACGGTTGGACTTGATGATCTTAATGGTCCCTTCCAACCTCACTTATTCTATGATTCTATGACTAGGAATTCACCACAATGTGATCCAAGAAATACACTGGCAACAAGTGAGGAAAAAGAAAACTCTGCTTTCAGAGTACCGATCTACTTTGAAAAGGATTAGCCAGGCCTTTTCTGAAGCTCTCATCTGCTGTAACATGAGGTTTTCAGAGGCGACATGTCGAATGAATTTTGGTCCTTTGTACGTAATGACTACACCCATTTTATTGTGATGGCTCTGGAGCTAAAGAGAGAACAACATATTTATTTGCTTTATATAATCTAATCACCAAGACTGACATGTTTTCAGAAAAGCTGATAACAATATGAGACATTTATCTCATATGGTCAAAATGAACAGTATGTCTGTATGAATAAGAAAATATTGAATCTAAAGCAGGGAAAAGTCTTGGGATAAGGAAGACTAGAACACAATGGCAGATTTGTGCAAGATCATTCCGCAAGCCAGTGCAGAAGGTGAAAAAATTGTGACTGCTCTTCACATGCAGCCAAGATCCAGTGTTTACAGTATCTACCCTGAGAGGTCTGCTTTCATTGACAACCTGCTCCACTCAGTTGAATTTGGTGAATCCTAATTAATGGTATTCTGGGATCTAAATATAGCAACCTCATATACAGTTACTCAATTTAGGCAGTACATGATATTTGTCATTTTCAAAGCACAGTACAGACAGTAAAGGCTAGACTGAGACACTTAGGTCAATACCTCTATTCTTGCAATTCATAAACATAAAAATAGTTACTACTCAACAACTGTATCACGTCAACAGAAAATATCTAGTCTAACCTTTTGCACGGTATCAGCCAGAGAATTCTACTTATGGATTCCTGAACCTACCACAAGCACTGACATTTGAAATATAGGGCATAATTTATGAAGCTAGTGAAAGCTAAACACAATTAGGTAAAATTATAACATAGGCCTTGTTTTTTTTGTGAAGTAAACTCCTTATCTAAAAAATAAATAAAAAACTTGCTACATTTCTAATCTGAATCTACCAAATATATTTATATGTTGGGGTTTTTTTTTAATTGTATCTCTTGCTAAAATGATGACTAAAGGATATTTTTGGTCCAAAATTTCAAGCCGGTGTAAAATAATTTGGCAATTAGGTTTAAGTGAAAAGTTGCAGGACACAAAGGAGCTTATTTTCCTCTATTCCAAACTATAAGAAAACAGAAAAGCCAACGCGGGCAATAAAACTGCCCTACAATACCGAATCCTAAACCTTTTCCTGTTTCATTCTGCAGATCTTTTTTTCCACTGGATTAAAAAGGGAAGGCAATCAATTCAAATAAACCTCAGAATGGTTGGCCCTATTTAGCTTTCACACATTATTTTCAACGCATTAATTTCACAGATGTTACTTAAACGAAGTGTCTCTCTTTTCTTTTTTTTTTTTCCATAGATAAGAAAACAGAAAGGGCAGAAAACAGAATTATGTGCTCAAAGTCATACAAACTGTTAGCAATAGAGCCAGGAATAACATTCAGGTCTTCTGCTTGTTATTCTAATGTAGTAGTGATTGGATTATGCTATTTCATCTCTCCTTAGTGGACATGCTGTTCTGCAGACTGACCTCTGGAGCCAATACAGACACAAGTGTGACATTTGTTAATCTAAAGACTCTCAAGAGAGTAAGAAAATGTGAGGGCAGGTATTAGATAAAGGACAGGCAAACACACCACAAATAAAGATCCAGGCTTTATGTGAAGTTATAGTAGCTATTTTTAAGTGATTCTGGCTGAGTCATTGACTTCATTAGTCACAGAAAAAAGAGGATGTCCAAACTTCAAACTGAAAGAATATGGAGAATATGCCTCTCTTTAGGATGTTTTCCTTCAGATCTCCCATGTTATCTAATATACATTTTATTTACCGTAAACAGGGAAGACGATTGCAGTGAAAGCAGAGGACTGCGGGACTTACTTACAAATTAAAAATGCACTAACCAGGATACAACAAATGTTAACTTGCCTTGAACCCAAATATACGCATACTAAAATAGCGTAACCAACAACATGTAACTTTTCTGTAACACTGTTATAGCATCAGAGCAACGTGATGACTAAAGGTAGAAAAACTGAAGACACCCAAATGATAAAAAAGGTGCCAAACAAAGAACAAGATAAGCACAAGGTACTGCAAATAGCCAGGACATCCTGCCTAATACACATGGAGGATGACTGGCAAAATCAAAACCAAGGTAAATGCTATCAGGAGCAGATGAGAACCCCCTTTTCTGGCTGGGCAGATTGGGAGGGGCAAGTAGCATAAAATAACAAGTATGGAAAGGAAAGACAAAATATCTACCACAGAAGAAAATTCTAAAAATAAGCCAACAGGAAATTGTTTGAATATGATCCAAAAAGTTTCAGGCAACACAAAATGTGAACACAGATTTCTTTGCCACATGAGCTCTCAAAAAATCTGTTGAAACTATGCTTTTTTTGGAGCCCCAACTATGAAATACAAGGTCCTTCATTAAGAGAGGTGATGTTTTCAGATATGTCTTGCTGAGCTTCTGGTTTATAAATCCTTCTGATTGTTAATGCAAACGTTACCAGGCAGTTACTCCAAGAGTGTATGACTCAGCATCAGATTAACCCAACAATTCAGTCTAAAGGATACTGCTTAACTGTCCATATAGCTGAATCTCATAAATAATGCATTTCTCTTTTTCTTTAAAACAACTGAAAGAATTGTAATAAGTGGGTTTGTATATATGTAGCCTATCATACAAGATTTCTGGAAGTCTTCAAGTGATGAATAAGAGAGAGGTTCACAACAGGTTTATTAGTTGGCAGCACACGCACTTATTTCAATAAGCTGTTCCTTGTTGTACAGGGACTGCCTGCAAATCCCTGCACTGCACTTATCTCTTTCTAGACATTTCATGATCCTGTGGTCTGAGTTACTAGTGTTTGAAGATGCATTCCCGCTCAAGAGATGAGGGACTTCTGTTACGAAGCTAGTAGCAACTAGTAAAGTACTAGACCAAGCTTAAGGTCCATTTGTTCTATGCATTTTAGGTTTCTTTCACCTCTATATATGGTAAACAGTATAAAATCATTTTATCTATGGATCTTTTTCAAAGTTAGGTGAAGCCAATCACAATCTTCTCTTTTGAATTCCACAGGCTTAGGGTCACTCTTTATACAGGAATGAACTCGTCATTTCACAAGGCAGGGTAAAAATTATTTGGACCGTGAAATCTGATGAGCCTCTTGACTTTGTGCCTGGTGGGAAAGTATATCTTCTTTATTTAAAATTTCCAGTTTAATTGCTTCTGGTTTCCTTTGTTCATTCTCCACACAGACAAAACACATACTTATCACCTGTGGTTATCAACAGGTAAAACAGTATTTTGTTTTAGTGCATTAATTATGGTCTCTTAGACCAAGTATTTTTATGAATATACATTAATGCAAGTGTTTATCATGTTTTATGCACTGTTTACTCATCTGTAAAGGTACTGTTCCTTTAATAATACCTGCAACCTATGTTTTATTTTTAAATGTATAACAAAAGTCTGAAATTAACACATCAGTGCAATAGAAAAGACATCCATTTGTCTTTTGTTCATTGTCCATCTTTAAATTTGACCAGCTAATTTGATCAGTGACACCTCTTTTTCTTTTTCTAATCTTTGGTTTACTGTGCAATTTCTTGTTCTGTAAATGGCTAGTCCAGACTTCAGAGGAGTCTCAGTGATTTAGAAGCTCAATTTCCTGATTTATAAAGAAGACTTAAGGTTTCCACTGAGTAGCCAGCAGAATTTACAGAAGTGGCTTAGCAAATTGTATGTTAAGGTCCTACTGAGAATCAGCAAACTTCCTGGAGAGACAATGCTGATCACATGAACTCTCGGGGAAAAAAATTGAAATCCATCTGTTCAGAAAGGGGACAAGTCAGTGCAATTTTTGCTGTTACTGCAACTGCTCATTCTATCTGTCCATATCCCCAGTGATGTGCAAGTGAGACGTATTTGCACACATTGATGGAAGCAGGTTATGGCTACATGTTCTGATTTTATTAAATTTCTTTATGAGGGAATGATATTACATATTGTATGCAGTGTTTCTAAGTATATAAAGGGGTAAACATAATGTATTTTCCTTGGAGAATAGGATTTATGTGCTGCATATGTCTGATACGAAGTAATGGTTTTGTCAGGGATTACTGTCAATACTGCCTGTTTATGAATCAAAACCTATTCAGCAGTCGTAAGCAGCTGGAAGCTGAACATCTGGGGCAAGAGTCAGCAGAAAATTTTGCTACCTCTAGATATTGTCTTTGTAGGGGATCAGTTCATCTAGGTTGAAATATGGGCCAGCTGTGAAAAGCCAAATTGAGAAATAAACCTCCTTCAATGAAGCGAGGACAGCCAAGTTGACTCAAACGGAAGTATAGAACCTGCTCCTAAAACACTATTCCCTTTACTTAAATAATATGCATAGGTAGACAGAGAGAAAAGAATTATGCATATACCCTCTAAGGAATACACTAGTGTGTTATGGGCAAGAAGAAATGAGGGAGAAATGGAAAATAATCTTCTCAGGCAATGGTCTATAGCTACGGGTTTAGATCCCTCCCCAGTGCAGATTCAAAACTGGGATTTTAGGAAACTGCATATCACATCACTGATACCCTTGAGGAGACATCCAGCTTTGCTTGCTAAATGGGTGTGACTAAATGAGATTGGTCAGGAGAAGACATTTTACTAGAAATACAAAATTATTTCTCCACTAATTGCTAATCTGTGCTAAGGATTTCACTGTTCTCTCCAGGCTGTACAGGGACATGCCTTTTTTCTTTCTATAAAAATATGCAACAAAGCAATTTCAAGCTTTTCTGCTGAATTTGATGTGCTTTCAGTTAGACCTTTGTCCTGGTTTGAGGTAAAACAGAACCAATTTTCTGTTCAGTAACTTCCCTCTTTAGCTAAACCTCTTCTAACTACTGAAATTAACAGCATATTGTGCAGACAATGTTCGCTTTCTCAGAGTGGTAAGACCTATGTTTATAGCTGATGCCCAGGCATGGAATGGAGAGAGGCTCTTGCTTATACTTATTGCTATAACACTCAAGGCCAGCTAACATGGTCATTTGCCCCGTTGAAGAGTCAGGAGCGGAAAAGCACAGTGGGGTCCCACCTGCAGGGAGGAGCGGATGGGACAGGTGACCCAAAACTGACCAACGGGGTATTCCATCCCATCTGCCTCATGCTCAGTATAAAAGCTGAGGGATCAAAGGGTCAGCCCTCTTTCTTCAATGGCCGGTGTCTGAGGAGGACTCTGTTCATCTGCCTTTGATCCTGATCCTGAATCCGGATCTGGAATTCAGTTCCTGTCTGTCACTGAGTCCAGCCTGGGACTGCCCCAGTGCCAGCCAGTGTTGTGACTGTCATCCTGGGAGCTTGATACGGTTTTGTATAGATGCTATTATTTCCTTTTTCTTTTATTATAAATATTTCATTAAAGTAGTTTAGTTCCTTCTAAACTCGTAAGTCTCTTGCTGTCTCCTGCCTCTCTTTAGAGGGAGGTGGGGGAGAGCATCTCTCGTGCTGCCCAGTGGCTGGTTTGGCCCAAACCACGACAGATCTATTGATGCCCAACGTGGGGCTGGAGCGGGGCCCGACCAGAGCTGTGACAGACGATTGCCTGAAGAGTTTGAACCCCGGCTCGCTCAGAGACTTCGAGCAGACAGCTCACGTCGTGTCGTTCTTAAATGAAAAGTTATATCGTTCTGGTTTGGTGTGTTTCTGAATTCAGATGTATCATATGTTTACTTGGATAACGGTTCCACCCGCAATCTCGGGCATCACGTGATGGATTCTCTTACTAATTACACTTTCGCTTTTACCCGGGGAAAGTTTACTTCGCCCTTTGATGCGTGTGCCAAAGCGCCGCCGCCAGAGCCAGGGGAGGGAAACCCCTCGGGCGGTGACGATGAGGACCGTCACCTTCCCACGGCCGCGGTTCTGCCGGCGGTGCTCCCGCGCGTGCTGCGGGGGCGGCTCCTCCCGAGGCAGCGGCAGCCACGGGGCAGCGCGCGCTGCCGCCCCTCGCTCCGCAGCAGCCGCTCCGCTCCGCTCCGCTCCGCACCGGCACCGGCACCGGCCGCCCCCCCCCCCCCGCACCGCCGCCTCCGCCGCCCGCGGTAACGGCCACAGCGCCGCCATCGCCACCGGCACCGGCACCGGCACCGGCTGCCCCCACCCCCCCGCCTCCGCTTCTCCCCCCCGCAGCGCCACCGGCTGCCCCCTCCCCCCCCCCTCCCCGTAGCGGTAACGGCCGCGCCGCCGCCGCGTCCCGGCAAAAGTGACTCCGGCCTCGGCACGGAGCGCCGTCACCACTCCGCCGCTCCGACAACGAGCACCGCTGCTGCTCAAAACCCACCAGAACCGGTACCCGCCGCCCCGGTGACCGGGAAGCGGAAAAAGAGGTCAGCTCTTTCCGCTGCCCCTTACCGCATGGAGCGGCTCAAGCCGCACAGCTTGGGGAGAGTTCTGACGGGGATCCAGGAGAAGGTCCTTCTGAACCAGGCAAAGGAAAGAGACCTTTTAAAGCAGAGAAAGGAAAGGGTCTCCTTTTAAAGCAGATCCAGGAGAGGGTCCTTCTCAGGCAGCATCAACGCAGGAGGAGGACTCAGATGCAGAGATGTAGAGATTTAACAACAATCCTTCACTGTGAAGGATTTGCAAAATATGAGGAAGGACTTTAGTCGTCGTGAGGGCGAAACACTTACCTCCTGGTTGATCTGGTGCTGGGACAATGGGGCCGATACCGTAGACTTAGATGGCAGAGAAGCTAGGCAACTGGGAAACCTGGCCGAGATGGAGGGGTTGGTAAAGCAACTGGGAGAACGACAAACACTCTCAGTCTCTGGAGGCCACTGGTGTCAGCTGTAAAGGGCAGGTACCCCTTTAAGGATGATACCAAATGCCGTCCGAGGAAATGGACCATCATGGAAAAAGGTATTAATTACCTGTGGGAGAGGGGATTTATAGTGATTGTAGAGCCTGACGAAATGCCATGCAAATGATCTATGCTGAGAAAGTTTGTGCGGAGTGCACCATCAATGTATTCCCACACATTGTCAACAATGATCTGGGGAGGATCTGATACCGACACACCAACGGTAAATGAAGTAGCTAACAAAGTACGACAGTATGAAGACAGTCTCTCTCGTCCCCTTACTGTGGCAGCCGTGGAAAAGCTGACTGAGAGAATTGAGAAAATGATCAAGAAAATGGCTGGGCAAAACGAGAAACTGTTTGATAAATTGTTTCATAAACTGTCCAGGATGGACACTCTTCCCCTGCACAGACCCACGTCGCAGCTGCTATTTTAATGACTGCTGAACTGGGTAGGGAAATGAGATTTCTCCAGGTCCATAACTAACTTGTGCAATCTGAGTTGTTCCCCACTATCATAACTATGGTATTATCAAGGTTATCTACAAAAACCAAGATCTTAATTTTGGCCACATGGAACTCTGGTTGACAAACTTAAAACACTCAAACTGATGTTTTTGCATGATAAATGTCCACATTGGGCTAAAACATTACGGAAGATTTCAGCCAAAATGATCCTGTGTTTCTAAAGACAAGATAAGGAGAAAATATGTTTCTTTTGTTAAGAAAGGCATCACACCTGGGGAGTTCTAAATCACAACTAGGGATTTCCTTTAAATCCTACTTAGGTAGTAGAACTGTAAGAGAGAATTGTAAGAGATAACTGGGTTGCAGAAAAATTGAGAAATTATGTCATCTTACCACTAATCATTTGAAAGCTAAACATCTGGTCTAAAATTCTTTTAAGGTTTCTTAGCTTAAAGGAGAAAGTGAAACAATACCAAAGCATATTTGATCCTGAGGATATGGGGGGTGAGAATAACTGACTCTTTGCAAACTTATAATGGATGGGGAGCAACAGGCCACTTTAGAATAGACCCTTAAATTTAACATAGCCACAGCTAGGTAAGATGAATCCTACACTGTCTGAAATTGTGGGACACTCAGAAAGACTGCTTCAGAAGAAAGGGGCTTGGAGGAAATAAAATCAAACTGATTAGGTGAAAAAGATAGTCTTGGATTTTCCCATTCTTGTCATTTAGGAAGAAGGGAAGTCAGCGAGTTAAATGATTTGAGAGTGGGAGGGGAAAAGATTTTTCTTTCCCCTACCAAAGATTCCAGAAGTTGAGACAGGCACTGAGCAAAAGCAATACTTAGGGACCTAGGACAAGGAGTTGATGGACACAAAGAAACGGTGGAGGCTGATTATGAATTAAGGCTGTATGAAGGATAAGCACTTAAAGGCCAAGGTCAGAAAGAGATTTAGAAGAAGCAATGAAGCCGTTGAGCAAAGTGACTGGAAACTAGATCATAGGATGTGTGAAGGATAAAGGAGGATGACACATTTAGGGTTTGGGGTCCTGGGTAGGCAATCTGAAGCAAAGGAAAAGCTAGGACTTTTGAGCTAAACAACTAATAAGCAGCCAAAGGAATAGCAAAGACTTGGTTATTCGGTGTAAAGAGTGAGCCTAAAATGAGCAGTTGCTCATGAGAAAGAGGCAGCCCTGTATCAGGGACTAGTCTGAAGGCTCAGGCTTGACATAGGATACAGCATGCTCTAGAGAACGCTCCTTCAAGGCTCAATGATGGCCCTAGGCACATGGGTCTAAACAGTGGAGGGAAAGCTTCTAGCCCTACTGACCGCTCCTGATGGCATTAGTGTTTCTCCACACAAGCTTTTATTTTCAGTTTACTTAGTGGAAAGCAGCTTTAGGAAAAATATAGGAACAAAACTTGAGACTATGTTAATTCTAATATACTCTAGCTCTCATGCACTCAGCTTTGCAACCTTATTTCAGGAAACGAATGGCATTGTTTTTCAATGTAATTATTTATTTGTAATAAGGTTGTGTAAGGGTTTATAAATTCTAATGTTACTAAACAAAACTTACGTTCCCTGGCCTGGGAAAAAAGCAGGCTTTTATATTAACAGTGAGTGTTGCAACTTTTTGTTATGTCTTCATGTTCATTAAGTCATTTTTCTTTACAGCGACTGCAACAGCAAATGGTTCTGTCATTAAGCTCTTCATAGAAATTTACTATGATTTTATTGAAATGGTAAAGAGGCAATGCTTTGAGACTTAAAAGAATTTCTTAATGCACTTCACTAATTTCTGCTTTACTTGAAAACTGCTCTTCATTATTAACGCAGCTTCCCCTGCCTAAAATAATTCCTGTTATTGCCATCTCCATATTCCCAGCCATAGAATGGGTCTTCTGGCTTGTCAGATTTAATCTCTAAAAAGCAGCAAAGTTATAAAAATCTGTCAAAAATATATGTGCATTAACATCTGATTTAGCCCACGAAGGGAAGGAATGGAGTGTGAAGAGTATGGCTGAATAGACTAATGAAATTTTAATGGAACTTCACTTCTATTTATTGGATCTGTATTTGTCACAAAGTTTATTTCTTTTGTTGTTTCAAAAATTGTCAGTGTTTAACAGAATTCTGACTATCTGCCATACTACCTAGAGCGATTCAACTAAATAGCCCACAGCCTCTGCAATTTTGCCATTCTCCAAAGAAAAAAAAAAAAACAACCTGCCACATAATATGTGGTGAGAGGAAAAAGAGAAAATTGTAACAGAATTGTAACACAGAATTGTAAAGACTATTCATACTGGAATTTTATGTTCTGGGAAGAGACTGGGAAGACCACAGTGAAGGTAACAAATTAATTCCTATTAATTGCTTAGTATTTATTAAAATTAATTAAAAAATAATTTGTTATTAATAATAACAAATTAATCTATTTTTTTATTACTAATTTCCATTTGTATTTCAATTACATAGAAAATTTCCAGCCGTGGCTCACTAATCTCATCCCAGGCCTGGAAGTTTCTGCCTCAACTAACTTCCTAAGACAGTGAGAAGCTGATAGGAAAGCGGATAAAAATTATAAACAAAAGGCACAGAATATCAGCAAGTAACAATCAAAAGACTCTAGATTAGGTTCTGTACCAGACCACAGGAGGAAAGCATTTCTCTACCAAGAAGCTAACAAAGCTCTGAGTTCAGTGCCTTGAATAAGATAGATGAGATCAACATCAATGCCCATACTGAATCATGAAAAATTGCTCTATGTATATGTTTTCTCAAAACTAGAGCCATGACATGGCACATGCAGGACAACCAGGTGATCAGGCCAGTCAGCATGGGTTTATGAAAGGCAGGTTCTGCTTGACAAACCTGATCTCCTTCTATGACAAGGTGACCCCTGTAGTGGATGAGGGAAAGGATGTGGATGATGTTTACCTAGACTTTAGTAAAGCCTTTGACACCGTTTCCCACAGCATTCTCCTGGAGAAACTGGCTGCTCATGGCTTGGATAGGCGTATGCTTCTCTGTGACAAAAACTGGCTGGATGGCTGGGCCCAAAGAGTTGTGGTGAATGGAGTTAAATCCAGTTGGTGGCTGGTCACAACTGGTTTTCCTCAGGGCTCAGTATTAGGGCTGGTTCTGTTTAATATCTTTATTAATGATCTGGATGAGGGGATTGAGTGCACCCTCACTAAGTTTGCAGACCACACCAAGCTGAGCACGAGTGTTGATCTCCTTGAGGGTAGGAAGGCTCTACAGAGGGATCTGGACAGGCTGGATAGGTGGGCAGAGGCCGATGGTATGAGGTTCAACAAGGCCAAGTGCCACTAACATCCCCATGCAGCGCTACAGGCTTGAGGAAGAGTGGCTGGAAAGCTGCCCAGCAGAAAAGGACTTGGGGTATTGGTCGACAGCTGGCTCAGTATGAGCCAGCACTGTGCCCAGGTGGCCAAGAACACCAATAGCATCCCGGCTTGTACTGGGAATAGTGTGGCCAGCAGGACTAGGGAAGGGATTGTCCTGCTGTACTTGGCACTGGTGAGGCCACACCTCGAATACTGTGTTCAGTTTTGGGCCTCTCACTACAAGAAAGACATTCAGGTGCTGGAGTGTGTCCAGAGAAGGGCAACAAAGCTGGTGAGGGGTCTAGAGAACAAGTATTATGAGGAGCAGCTGAGGGAACTGTGATTGTTTAGTCTGGAGAAAAGGAGGCTCAGGGGAGACCTTATTGCTCTCTACAACTACCTGAAAGGAGGTTGTAGTGAGGTGGGGGGTGAGTCTCTTCTCCCAAGTAACAAGTGATAGGACGAGAGGAAACGGCCTCAAGTTGTGCCAGGGGAGGTTTAGGATGGATATTAGGAAAAATTTCTTCACTGAAAGGGTTATCAAGCATTGGAATGGGCTGCCCAGGGAACTGGTTGAGTCCCCATCCCTGGAGGTATTTAAAAGACGGGTTGATGTGGTGGTGCTCAGGGGACATGGCTTAGTGGTGTTTTTGGCAGTGCTAAGTTAATGTTTGGACTCAATGATCTTAAAGGTCCCTTCTAACCTAGACGATTCTATGAATAGTCACCTGCTTTATTTCATAGTTTACAGCATATTTACAATGCAATAACATCATCTCTGTGTTTTACACTCACAGATAAAGGGCAGAAAGATTGAGATTTTGCATTATTTCATGTAAGCAGAAACAGAAATTTATACCTTTTTGTACTGACCTAAATCTCAAAATTGAAAACTTGGCTGTAGTATTTTCTTGAAAACAGGTAAAAGAACAAACCCTGCAGATTTCTTCGCATCTTGCCACCTATGTCTACCTAGAAATATCAATATAGAAATATTATAATGCTTCTAATCTAGTGCTAATTTGGAGAACTTTTTCAAACATATTTCTAAATGACTTGCTTAGCTGTGACACACACTTGCACTCACAGAGTCATATCCTATGCATCTTTGTATTTCAGGGCCTTCTGCCATCCTCTGATCTTAGTTTAGTGCAAAAAAATGACAATGAAAGATTATTTGGGTGCTTTGTTCTTACAACTTCTGTCCTGTATTGCACCTTCCTTTTATTTGTTTTTTTTATTCTATCTGATAAAATCAATGTTTCAATGAAAAATAAAATAAAATTAAAAAAACCCTCAACTTGCAAAGACCAGATTCAAAGACAAAAAACCCATATGATTTTCACACTGCCCAGTATCTGTTCCAAGTGAGCAGAAGTTGAAAGAAGGAATGATGTGTCATCAGGTGTGAAAAAGAGAGATCCTGGTGTTTCTTCAGTGAAAGGGGTTTTGGATCAGATTGTTGTAATTAGTAATGTATGTATTTCATCCGTGACTGGAGCAATCTGGGGTGCTTTTTCTAATAACAAGAGCACCTCCAAATGGGATGGAGAAGTCTTCCTAACACAATTTATTTCATAAGAATAGGAATGTATATCCAACAAATAGACGAGCCACAGGATCTCCAAAACTCTTTAACTCCCAGTGAGAGTGCTTCCCTCATCTTTCTGGCCCTGGCCTCAGCTTGGTACCCCACTTCTAACTAGGTACAAAGAACAAAGTACAAATTGGCTTGCTTGAAGTTTCATTTCCTCTTAGGCAGTCTCAGAATAGCACGCGAAATTGTGTGTAGAGGTTTCAGGAATACAGAGTATATAAAAGTGTGTTACATGAAAGACCAGTAGATTTGAGGGAAGTCAAGGTTTGCTCTACTCTTTCCTTGCCTTCCCCACACAACTGGGTTGGGTAAGCAAATAACCAAAGATTGGCCAGTTCTAATTTACCCTCTCACAAACCCTGTCAATTCTTTTGAGCAGCTAGAAGGGAGAGAGGCTGAGTGACTTTTCTTAAACCTCCAAAACACATCACTTCAAGCTTTTATAAAATGAGAGCTGTCTTCTAGTCTCAGAAGAATCAGGATTCCATCCCTCCTGTCTGGAATTGGAGAAGTGCAACGAGATGCAGTATTTTGGCATGATTTATGTATTCAGTGCAGACATATGTCTGAGAAAGACTTTTGCAAACCAGCTTTGGACATTGCCTAAAGCCAGCTCCAGCAGAGATCGAGGTCTGACAGAGCCCAGAGCTTGAGGCTTAGAGATAATTATTAGAAAAGCATGGGGTCCAGGGACAAATAGCTAAGGACTGTGCTCATGGTCAGTGCCCTTTATTGCTTTCACCAGGCCAGCTGCCTCAGTTCTTGGGCAGACAGCCCTCATTCCTAGACAATGCCAAAATTGGAGAAATAAATTGGGTAGGATTCTTTCTTGGCTAGGGACAAGTTTTGACAGGGGCACAGTAATTTGGAAGACAAGAAAAAGATTTCTTTCAGCACTGCATGTCTTTGAGACAGTATTTTGTCTCAGGATGCCAGCAGCCTCCTGTGGCTCCTTGCTAAGTATTCTGCAGAGCAGCAGGGAACAAGAGTCCTTTCTATAAAGACTTTTAGATGACCACAGACTGCTGAGCACAGCATGCTCTTCTTTATGGGTGGATTGAGACAGGCGTTTTCTTTGTCTACAAGGTTTGTGGGAAAGGCCAGTAAACCAGTACTTTTCTTTATATCAATAAAACATCAGGACTCCTTCCACTAGATGAGTCCCTGCCACCTGATGATTTGACCCTTGTTTCCCGATTCATTGCTCTCTCTGTCCTGGCTTCCATACCAGGAGAGACGGTATGGATAAGATACTGAGACAACTTGCAGTCTTGGGTGCTGGGATAAAACGGATACCTTTGGGCACACTAACATGTTCATTACGGGACAAAAACACCTGGATCCAGTCATTTTCTAGGAAAGTGGTGAAGGACATTAAATTGCTCTGTTCTGTTCTATGGAGGAGAGGCTGAGCCAGTGGAATAGGGCTCTCGCTGCCCTTCCTTAAACAGGCTACGAGGTATGGACACTGGTGACTTGATGTAGAAGTCTCTTCCCGGGAGACTTCAAATCTGCCTCAGTTTTCACATGCTTTCCCCATTGCTTTTACTGTGCAGCACTGACAGATAATTAACTAATCCAGGCCTCTTTGTGGGGTTACTGCTGCAGGCAGAACAGTCTCAAGCAATGGAATTTTACTTAATTTATTGCTAATCAACACAAACATCCGATCACTGATTCTGGTATTGAGAAAAAGAAGGACACACACTTTTAAAGAAAAACTAAGACGGACACCTATCTTTGCAACTCCTGAATTTCAGATTTCCTTAGTTTTTCTGCAAGTTACACTCAGTCCGCCCAAATTCCTCCAGTGAGGTGAGCGACACACAAGGTGGAGGACATGTATGACCCTCTCTTTGAGACACTCACTGGTTCTCCTGTTGCACTGTTCCTTAGTATCCATGCCTCAGTGCGTGACACTGATGTCCACAGCCCCTCAGGGGTTGTCCCCGCATGGATCACCAATGGGTGCTGTCCATTGGAGATGTTCCTGCCCCAGCAGTTGTTGTGACCAGCATGAGGCAGCTCATGGCTTCCTCCCACAGAGAGCACCACTGCAGCCCGCACAACATTAACCTTGTCACTTGTGCCCATGGCAGTGACATGTCACCTGGAGAAAGCTGAGGTGCTTTTCCTTATTGGCTAATAGCAGAGGTGCTCTGACTGAATAGGTCCCTCTCTTATGATCCTCAGTTAGGGGAATAACTCAGACCTGTACGACTTACATAAAATCAGAGAAAAGGCTCATAACAGACTTAAACTCACATTTTCCAAGTTCAGCATTAGTCCCATCCACCGGACCATATTTTCTCTTGCGCTATACGTCTGCTCCCTGCAGAGAAATCTATGCAAACATTTTTACTCTGTTCGATTTTGCTCCTCTTATTTATTAAGAAGATCAGATTTAATTTCTGAGGAGGTGGCATTTAAATATCATGTAATTTCAATATGTTTTCTGCTCTCAAGTTGTGATGCAATGGTATCTCTGTTTGAATATTAACCCTCATAGATATTATTTTATTATGGTTATACATTTTAATAGTCCAGACAACAGAAGCACAAAAAGCTATCTAGGTGCTATAAATTGAACGGATTAGCTTTAATGTTTTGTTATATTTAGAATTGCATAAAATAGATGTGCTTTATAGATTTAAATACAAATAGCTACTTAATTCATGCAAGGAACGTTTTCTCTGTTTACTGGATAACAAATCATCAGCTTAGCACTGTGCTTTGTGTTCTTAAAATCTTTATTTTTCTTTTTTTTTTTTTTTTACTTACTAGTTCTCCTGTTATGTACTCCTTTTGTTGCAGATATCAAGGTCCTCTTGTGGTGAGTTAACTGTGGCTAAGGACCAAATTCCTACCCAGATGCTCACTTAGGCTCCTCTCAACAGAACAGGGGAGGAAACAAGATGAGAATGCTCATGGGTTGAGATAAATAGAGAGACATCACTTATCACTTAGAGTCACGGGCCAAACAGGCTCAACTTGGGGAAAGTTAATTTAATTTGTTGCCAGTTAAACTAGATCTGGGTACTGAGAAACAAAAACAAATATTAAACCACCACCTTTCCTCTCCCCTCTCCCAAGCTCAACTTCACTCTGGCCCCCCTCCGGGCAGCAAAAAGGAAAAGGGAGGGGGATGGTCAGTCCACAACAGCTCCTCTTGTCCTCTCGCACTTTTCTCCTGCTCCAGCATGGGCTATCCCCCAGCTACAGTCTTGCAGGAAAAGATCTGCTCCAGCAGAGGCCCTCCATGGGCAGCATTTCCTTTAGGAAATAACCCTCTTCTCTGTAGCGGACTGCAGGGGAGTATCTGCTCTGACATACAGTACCCTCTCCCACCTTCCCTCACCTTGGTGTTCCTTCTGTTGTTCCTCGCTTTTTCCCTTTTCCTTTGTCTGTCCAGAATGCTCTGCCTTTTCTTAAGTGTTTTTTTTTCCCAGAGGGCCCACCAGCATCACTGACAGGTCCAACAGTGTCCTGTGGTGGGACCATTGTGGAACCAGCTGTGTCCAGCATGAGGCAGCCCCTGAGTTGTTCTCACAGAGGCTTCCTTGGAGCTCCCACAACCACCAAAACCTTACCACAGTCACCCAATACAGGTACCCAACCACCTATTACTGTCATTTAAACAGTAGTATTTAAACAATAACGGCTGCACAACTTGTTACATCTACCTTAGCCTCTTCAGAGTGCTGCAGTCATATCCATGCGGTATTTTGGTAGGGCAGGACAAGCTGTTCCACTTCTCCTTGTGCTTCACTATTGCCTACCTTTGTAGACCATATGCTTTGTGGGTGGGAGGTTGCTTCACACACCTGGTGACCACCCCAGTGCAATCACCAAAAGGAGCTCCACCTGCAGAAGTCCTGCAGTGTCATTTCAGAGGTTGCTGCATAGTCACGCTGCTACCTCTGACCTTTGTATTTTATTTATTGGTTCGCATGAGCACTGAGACCCTTGTAGCTCTAAAGAAGCAATTTTGGAGCCAGCCGCTATTTCCAGCATTTCTTGGTCCTTGCCTGATAAGCAATAATGCTTATTTATTCATTTTATTGAGCATCCCAAGGAACATTATGTTACATGGGGAAATGTCATGCTGGATTGTATGAAAGTGTCTTGGGCATGAATAGCAGTGTTCTTGTAGCGGGGATCTGCAAGGATGCCTGGTGTGGGAGGAGGCCATGAGCTGCCCTGTGCCGGTCACAGCTGCTTCCAGCCACCTCTGAATGAAGTGGGAACACTCCCTTCTCACTCCAAAACTTTACAGGAGTGTGTGGTGCTGCTGCTCAGGTGTATGTAAGAAAGAGCAGTAACTGCTACAGGGAGGAGATGTGTGAAAAGTCATGGTTTCAGGTGGTTGGGATTGGGGTTTTTTTTTTTTGGGGGTGGTGCTCCATGCTAGAGGAGGGGTCTTCTTCTGAGAGGGCTGTGGCCTGCAGGGGAATCAGCTCAGCTCAGTGATATCTGGGGGACCTCCAACCTGGAGGTAGGGGTGCTCCTGAGGGGACTGACCCAGGCTGGGTGAGGGGCACTCTGAGGCGCTGTGGCCTGTGCTGCAGCAGAAGAGGCAAGGAGCATGGTGGAAAGGAGTAAGAAGCAAGGAGCAGCCGGTGCAAATAGTTATTTGCTGACTCGAATGTCCTGCGCTGCCTGTTGCCTCGCAGAAGGGATACGGACAGAGTGTAACTCCCAGTGAAAACAAGGCAAGTTAAGGCTGGAAGGGAGCAAGGAAAGGTGTTGGACTGGGGTTGAGCCTGAGGAAATGTGTTTCCTGAAGTGTTTATCTGTGGGTTTTTTTTCCCCTCGCTACCCAAGTAAGTGATAAAAAGTTCATGTAATTGGTAGTAAGTTCAGTGAAATGCCCTTAGTTGAGACTGTGTTGCCTGCTGATGGAGTGTGTGGGCAACAGCTGGACCAGGCATGGCCTGGGGTTGGAGTTTGCTAGGTGTAAACAGGTGACAAACAGTTCTTCTGTGCTTATATTAAGGTTGTGATGGTATTGAAGGTAGAGTTCATAATGGTTGTGTATTCAAACAGTTCTTAAATATACCCTTCCCAGAGGCAAGGGGTGGAATGCATTGGGCGTAAGTTGGAGGGTTTCAGTGATGGGGGGTGTGTGTGGGGTGGGGTGTGTGTGAGGTGACCTGTGTGGGAGAAGGCCATGAACTGCCCTGTGCTGGTCGCAGCCACTTCCAGCAATCCCCCCTGAGCCCTAAAACACACAACAGGATGAACCCTTTTCATCAAATGCAGAGAGCTAGCAGAATTCTCTTTATGTGAGATACCACAGTCAGGGCTGACCATAAAACCTAATTTCTGAGATGTATCTGTGGAGTGTGGTGCCATTTATTTGTTTGGGTGTAGGGTTTAGTATGTATTGTGTTTTGTGGGTTTTGGTTTGCTTTATTTGTTGGTTGGCTTTGGTTTTGGGTTTTTTTGGGGGGTGTTTTTGTTTGGTTTTGGGTTTGTTTGGTTTTGGGTTTTTCTTAATTGGTTGGTACAGTTGCTGCTATTGACCAATTTGGCAATGGCCTGCATTGTAGAAATGGACGGCTGACTCACTGTCCCTATGCTTCTTCAGCAGTGTCTTAGATTAGATGATTTGCGACTGATTAATGGAACCTGGCAAATTGGTGGATGTCACACCAGCTGACCTGTGTGTTCCCTTCTTATTTAGGATCTTTCCTATTACACAAAAGGGAAAAAAGGGCTGTAATTTTAGTTATGAAGTCTGACATGGTCATTTGTGATGTGGTGCTGTATTAGCACGATTTGATTACACAGTCTGACATGGTCATTTGAGAATAGATACTGAATTAGTGCTGGGTTTTTAAAACTGGGGAGAAACATTGCTAGACTATTAAATTTAACATACTGATACCCTTATGCTTAAATCTTTCTTATTGGGTAGCCTGCATTAAACTATTATTTTTTTTCCTTCAAGTCTTTTCATACCTTATTGAGTGAATTATTTTCCAGGTGAGAAACTAAACTGTGTGGGATATAATAAAGCTCCCAGATTGTCATTCTGATCAGTGCAAAAATCATTTATAATTTACACTAGATAGAAGAGGTTCAAAGAGGTTAGTAGTAATACATTGGAACTTGCTATATGTCATGTTAAATCCTTTTCCCCTTCTGTGTAATACCTGAAACAATTTGGCCCTCGAGGTTCTGTACTTAGGGACTGTATCTGTTCTGGGTCATGTAGTGATTTGTGCATTTGCAAAGTTTTGTATGGTGCTATCTTTTTATCATCGTAAGAAAGCCATTTTCTACCAACAAGGTAATGAAATCCTGTTTCTTGGTATATAGAGTGGGACGGTAGCAAGAGAAAAACTTATTCATTTTTTAATTTCATACTTCTCAATATAAAATATGGAAGTCAAATCTTACACATATGTCAAATCTTCTTCTATGGTAGTTAAAACTAGGATGGATCAAATGCATTTTCTTTGTTGTGACAAATGTCTATTACAATGCTATTTAGGGTAAAGACCCTTTTGCTTATGGGACTCTATGGAAAAGAAAGGATACACATAGTTTTCCCTGAAGTAAGACATTTTAAATAAGTTTAACTTCAATATTTCTAATTTAAGCAGGTATATGAAGTATGTACTATCCATCTGTAATCGTATATATGTGCTATATGTATACTTAACGCAAAAGTTCCACTACTTACTGTTATTATCTATATGGGGCAAAAGTTGCAAAGAGAGATCTGATTTGTACAACCACTGCCTCAATTTTCTTTTTTTGGATAGTTGGAACCTGATGTTTTAAGATAGCTTAATAGACTGGCATCTTTTCATACATTCTGCATAAATGTCCTCCTCATCACCAAAAGTGGTGTGCAGCAGGCATGTTTATTCAACAGACATTCTTAGTGCAGAAGATTAAATCCTGCTACAAATCTATTCTCTGAATTATGTCAAACAGCTGTACAATTTTACGTATCCTTCACCCTTGCTCTACGTCCGTATAAAAATTATTGTGGATTTATTAGAGAAGTCTTATTGTTGTTTTTTTTAAATCTTGGATATGATGAGGACATTGTGGAGGCTGTCTTTGAAAATTCAAGCAAATATTCTGCCTAAATGATGTAGGAGATGCTGGTCTTCTGTCCGTTCTGAAGTCATTCTTAGCTGCAGAGTTGCTTGGTTGTTTTTTTTTTTTGTGGGGGTGTGTGCATTCATGCAAGGATACAAAGTAGGTATTTCTGGAGGAAGTGTTTTTTTGGTCTGACCTGCAGTAGCTCCCACTGCCTTCCTGTGGTGCTGCCACCTGCGTAATCTTAAACTCAGTACCCCAGCGACTCTTCAGTTACCACAACTCCCTGTGCCAGGTTCAGCTTGCTGACTGATGACATGGTTGGTGTTGTGGCAGAAGCATGAGGGTAGGAGGTGATAAGAAACTAGAAGATCTGCTCAGGTGGTTCAGAGGTCCTACCCTGTCATTTAATTTATTGTGGTCCCTAGCATAAGACTTGACACGCATGTGCAGTCCATAAGATTGGCTGAGACTTCCTCTTGTTCCTTCATATAGGCATTCTCATTCAGAACAGTCCTGTGCTATTTCTGTGAGTACCTGCAAAACACAGAAGTACTAAGATTATACTTGGATTCTTTAACAGTGATTTGGATTCAAGCACAAAAGTTACTTTTAAGCCTTATTGTGAGCTAACGAGCAGGATGTGTTTTTTTTTCATGTTGTTCCACAGCTTGCTCTGTCCAGTCTCTTGCTTCTGTTGGAGTTGAGGACCTGGGTAGTTCTGATTCATCTGTCGCTTTGTCAGGGTGGTGGTTTTTGTTTTGTTTTAAGATACAGCCTTATGCCTTCAAAACTACTGCATTTTATAAGCAGTCAAAATCTGCCATATATTTGGATATTCAAATCCCATTTCCAAAGCTTGTGTGTTATGGTTTCAGGCATTCTTTGCTTTCAGACATGATATATTGTCAGCATAGTTACTAGAGTGACTGAAAGCTACAGCACAATGATATGAATATAATGTTTCTACAGGCATGAAACGTAATAGAGTGCTAACTGGAAAAAGCGTTAACATAAAGTTGAAGAGCAGCAGTTATGAGTTGGATGTTTGAGGTTCAGATTCAGCTACATGCTCTGTGAGATAAAGTTTCTGCTTTAGGCTTTTATGCAAGTTAATGCAGTGTTGTTGAATTGCCTGTGTTCAAAATGTGTATGTGGAGGGGCTCATAATATGTCCTCTGTGCTTTTGACTGATGATAATCTCTCAAGGGGAAAAAATTAGAGCTGAAGATTTCGGTGAGGAAACCTAAAGACAATAAGACTTTGGACTCTAATCCAATATCCATTGAAGTTCATGGAGAAATATTGTCTTCATGAGTGGGTGTGGAATTACTGATCTATACTCTTATCTGTGAAAGTTCAGCAAATTTAATATCGATGTTACACATCGGTGTGTTATAGGCCAGGTTCAGCAGAAGTAAGTTGCAGTTCTGTCTGGCGGAAAACAGTGTTTCATATATACAACAGTCAGTTTCTTAACCAAACATTGGTCATTGCATTTCATCTACTTGTCGATTTCATTTTTTTAATCCTGCAGAAGGCTGTATTTCTGTACAGATTTCAGATTTTTTTTTAATAATATTGCTGTAATGCTAGGGTCATGAAGTCTAGAAATGCTTGCCTTTCTAGTAAGAAGCAGCTCAGCACTACTTTTTTCTAAATGTTAAATCTTTACTTTTTTCTGATAGTTAATTTGTTTTAGTTTATTTTTCAATACAAGACTCCATCTTGTCTGTACAGGGCAGATTTGGGGCAGAAGAAGGGGAAGTAGCTTGAGGCGAGCAGTTACTGGAGTTTTTAGGCAAGACAGAATGTCATTTCCCCTGACAATATTTCAGTCTTATTTCTAGAAGTGACAAAGCAAAAAATGCATGTATATGTTCTACCTTTTAAAATGTAAATACGAGAAGGGAATATTCTTAAATTGTATTGTTTTTAAATACTAATTCATGGCACTCATGAAGTTCAGGCCTTGTATCTATTCCTGGTTGTGGTGGTGGACTGTCTCATAGTCTAACTTTATTAGACTGTTTCACTACTATTTTTTTTTTTTTTGCCTTGGGGGAAAAACTCAGTCTTCCACCTTTTAGATAGGTTATCAGAGCAGAAAATGTCTCTTTACTATTTTATGTGTGCAACTGATATATCTCTAACAGAACTGGGCTAAAATCTCAGATGAAATCTTGTATCCCAGCTAATCTCCTGGGTTTTTTAGAAGGAATGTGGTTTTCATAAAAGCCTTGGGTTTTTTTTAGAATTCTTCCAATTCTTTTCATCTGTGTTTGGCAGGTATGGGTATAAAATCTTATTCTGCATTAGCATATGTTTTACTTCATGGATGTTTGTTTATAGAAAACATTAATGTACCATGCAACTTGTAATCAGATTTTACACTATTATTGCTGTGTTTCTTGTAAAATATGATTTCTACTAAAATATGAATGCTCCTATCAGTAATAATGCTGTTTTTCACATAAAAATACAGCATATGCAGGTTTCAGTGAAAACTAGTTCAACATTTGGCCACAGTGCAAGCTTTAGTTATTTCATTGTTCAAAGTTGGGCATGGATCAGCATGTGCACTCTTGAAGCCTTCAATTGTGGTAAGCTCTATTAAATGCTTCATGACATCACATCAATTGTTGGCTTAATATTTCTTGTCTTCTCATCTGATTTTTGGTGCCTAGGAGTTTCATTAGATACCAGTTTGCTCTCTAGGGAGTCATAAATAGCAAATTCCTGCTGGAATGAGACCTGTTTGGCTAAGGCTACTGACTGGTTTGTCAGGAGCATCAACAGATCTATAACCAGAGAGTTTAACTTGTGAATGAATATAAAGCTACTCAGACCTCCAGTTCTCCTGTATACAGCATATAGTTAACTCACCCTGTTGCTGTGACGATGACCAACAAACATTTGCACTGATCTAGAGATGCAAGAACCATTTTTATAGAATAGTGTTGCTGAAACACTGGCAGTAATTCTGGCCAGCCTGAAGTGCCAGCCCCAAGAGGCCCGCAATCCAATACAGCACAAGCAAGCAGATAAAGACCAATGCTGAGCTCTGGGAAGGAGGGGCAGAAAAGCTGAAGTCATGACTTCACCTTACTGGTGTGTGTTGTAATTATTTATTTCCTGAACAACAGCTCTGTCACGGCTGATGGATTAGGACTGACAGGCTTTCAAACAATCTATCCACCTTTATGCCCTTATCACTAGAGTATCTGTGCCTAGTCCATTAAGTAAACAATGTCCATGTTCTCTCGCCCTAACGCCCTACCGTATCCAGAGAAGCAGGCTGGGGGATTGCATTGCTCTTGGTAAATGAAAGGATTTGAGGGAACTGCTGAACTTGCAGGAAATCTTGGTCAGGCTTTTCATTTGGCTCTTAATGATGTGAGCTCAGAGGTTGCTTTTATTCCTTCTGGCTCAGAAATTTTTGTTTGATCCATTTACTACAGAAGTTCTTGCTCCCATCATGACCTGCCCTGCACTAGGTAGCAATATCATAATTTCAGGAAAGCCCAGCTTCCGAGCAAAGTAGGCAGAATTGTTTCTTTAAAATTTCTGAAAATCAGACCAGGATTCTGGCCAAGGTTCAATAATGAAGTAGCTGTGCAGAACAGCATCAAGTACGCCTGGTTGTCAGTGTTCCTCTACTGACAAGATGCTACTTGCTGAAAAAAATACTAGTACTTTAAGGACATGCAAATTTTTGTCTAGATAAAGTGGAGTTACTGAAGGGATTTGAAAGTGGCTACAGTGGTCTTTGTTCTACCAGGAGAGGAATGGCATCCAGATATAGGAACTGTCTAGTAAAGAGATAGAAGAGCACTAAGCTTAGTGTTACAAAAAAGGCATTTGTAATGAAATTAGAAAAAGATGAGCTAAAGGACAGATGGAGGTGACAAAAGTCAGCAGAATTGTGCAATGGGAAGGGCGATACCTTGACCTGACCCGATAGCTTGTGGAGGACTCAGACGGTGTATGTCACTGCAGTTCATGGAGATGTTATGAGTTCAGATTTCTTAAAGACTTTTGGACAGAATGTAAATGACAGAGGCATAAAAGGGGTTACACTAACCTGGTTTACTTCCACATGCTCAAATTATGAGAATGGAAAGGAAAGCATAATTTCCCTAAATAAACTGAAGTTATTTGAAGTTTTAGAGTTTGAAGGTACCTTTCTGTTCTTAAAGTGAACTTTATTGTAGTTAAATAGTTCTTAATATTCCCTCTTCTTGTAAAATGCTTTCTGTTACCAGTGAGTGACAGTTAAACCAAAAATGGATGGTGCAACTGGAAACAAACCACAATAGCGAAGCAGTGTTTTTCCTGCTTATCTGGGAATTGTCTGGGTGCTTGAGGTTCAGTCACAGCTCTTAAAAAAACTGAAAGAAGAGGAAAGATGATACCGATATGGCAACTAATTTCTGAAGAATTTATCTGATGCTCACTGCAAAGTGAGCAGAAAAACTTAATATTGCATTCAGCTATGTCTGAAGTGTTATTTAAATAACTATAAATATAAATTGATAAAAAAATAAAAATTAAGAATCTTTAGCTGCAAGGATTTACTCTTCTTGATATTCAGCATAAGCAATTGGCATTGTTGCCTGTCATCAGTCATCCTTTTGATGGGCTAAGCATGGTTAACAAATTACTCGCTCATTGCTTACTTGGCTGATATTTTTCTGCTGTGTTGGACTTTATTTGGATATTTAAACTGCAATCTTCTTCCAGGTTACTGTATCTTTCTCTCTGGATGGCGCTATTAATAGAAAGCTCCTTTTGTTATGTGCCATTTTCATAATTTTCTCAAGCTCATAATACTAGTTATACTCACCTCATTTAGGTTTTGCCTTGTCTGGCTGGTATATCTTTAATATGGAATTTGTGGTTCAGAGCGAGCACAGATTGAGTTATCAAGTTACTTACAGAACACCAGCATCTTAATCTCTTAAAATTTGATATAAAGTGAGGTATAGACCATGCACTTAGGAGTGTGAAATCTAAACAGACAAGATGAGACATGGATGCTGAGAGCAGAAGTGACTGGACTGAGAATAGAACAGAAATAGTACAATTACTGACCTTTCTGTAAAAGGAGAAAGTAGATGAAAGCTGCCTCTGAGAGCTGTGTTGTTGGGTTTTTTATTTAAAAAAAAAACAACTCTAAGTGTGGGATACTTGCATGTATGTGAATGGACAGGTTGTCAGTCAGTGGTTCTAAAGAATGTAGTTTTCTTAGTGGAATTCTAGCACCAATAATTCTTATACCATGTTTTAGTCATAAATGACAAAGGCACTCACAGAATAAGCTTTTGGTAATGTAGGTATCAGCAAGGGGTTTACTCCTCTCTTCTTGCAGTCTCTGAATGCAGAAAGTTTTACAATGTGTGTGTGTGTTTGTGTCTTCTGGATACATTAAAGGGTTGTGGTTTGGTTTTTGTGTCTGTTTTTTTGGTTTGTTTTTTTTTTCTGTAAGGACCTGCAAAACACTGCATTTGAGCAACACGCTCTAGAAGCTACATAAAAATCTGAGGAATGTTGTGATAAAAAACATTGGATTACACTGTGCAATATAACAGATTTACTTTTTTGACCTTCAATTCATCTAGATCTGTCTCCGGGGCCAAATAACTTCTTCCAGACAAAAAGTCCTACCATTGACTCTTTACAAGTGACAGGAATGCATTTGCTCAGGGAGGAAAGTTGTGTTTTGGAGCTTAAATAGGGAAAATACCCATATAAGCCTACTGTTTCCCACTGTGTTTCTCTCTTTCCCCACCCTTGTCCCTTAAAAAGTCTTTATTTAAAGTAACTTCTGGGTTGGTTTGGGGTTTTTTTGGTGCTTAGATCTTTGGAACGCAACCCTGTATTACGGGTATTCAGCAACAGCGTTGTGTTGCTGGCATTGGTGCATAGGTATGGAGTAGGTTAGTAATGAATTTGCAGTGGACAGTGCACATGAAAAAGGCCATGAGCTGAGTTAAAAAGGAGGGAAGAGTAGCATGCACAGCTGGCTGAAAGGCAGCCCTGTATTTGAGGGCTACAGAGTTTCCCAGTAGCTCACTTAGTTGTGCAGTGGAAAGAATTTCATGTTGTGACAGACTTTGGGGTTTGAAAGCTTGTCTGCTTTCCTATTATAAGTAATCTGCCAGCATGAAGTCTTTATGAGAATGCTTTTTTCAGGGGAGAAAAAGAAATTATTTGGGATTCATTGGAACATTATGGTAGGGGTAGATGGGGGAGGACCTAAGTGTCCCTCTTTATACCATAATCCTAACAGTCGTAAATAAATTCAAAACAAAAATTTAAGTGTGTCACATCTGAGAATTTGAAATGGTCCACTCCGATGCATTTAAATGTTACATGCTTTTATTTTAAAATAAACTTTTGCTGAAACTTGCAAAGTCCACATTTTTCAGAGCTTTGTGGAAAAAAAAAGTGGTTCACTGACTTTGTTTGTTTCTTAACCAGTTTTACATGGAAATTTATTGATGTTGGATCAGGTCTAAACATCCTTTTAGAAAGTTTACAGAAGATATGTAAACTTTGGTAACACCTGATGGCTGTATTTCAACGGTAATGTGGTAGAAGATGTATAAGTGAAACAGAACAACAGCAGGACTATCCCAAGAGCTTGCGTTCAAGAGAATGCAAGAGTCATAAGCATGGTGAAATAAGTCTGTTACCAAAATAGTCACAGCTACTGACTTGTGAACCTTGCTTATAAATACTGTCTGCAGAAGTAAGTTGGGTTTTAGTGAGGTTTTTTTATTTGTTTGTGGGGGGGCATCTTTAGAGAGAAATCAAAATAGAAAGAAAATCTATCTAGCCTGCATGGGTCTACAGCCTCCAATCCCCCTTTTAAAAAAACAAATAAACTTTAGGTGACTTCTGACTTTCCTTTTGCTAAAGAAAAGAAGCTGTGGCTGTGACCATTTGCAATTTGTAGAATTATTTAAATGCCAACTAAAGGGTTATGAAATAGACTTACATGTTCGTGCTCAGTTGGTTGATGAGAAGCTCAGCTTGAGCCAGCAATGTGCATTTGCAGCCCAGAAGGCCAATTGCATCCTGGGCTGCGTCAAAAGAAGCATGGCCAGCAGGTAGAGGGAGGTGATTCAGTCCCTCCGCTCTTGTGAGACCGCACCTGGAGTACTGCATCCAGCTCTGGGGCCTCCAGCATAAGAAGGACATGGACGTGTTGGAATGAGTCCAGAGGAGGGCCACAAAAAGATCAGCGGGATGGAACACCTCTCCTATGAGGACAGGCTGAGAGAGCTGGGGTTTTTAAGCGTGGAGAAGAGAAGGCTCTGGGGACACCTTATAGCAGCCTTCCGGTACCTAAAGGGGGCCTACAGGAAAGATGGGGAGGGATTCTTTGTCAGGGAGTGTAGTGATAGGACAAGGGGTAACGGTTTTAAACTGAAAGAGGGTAGATTTAGATTAGATATTAGGAAGAAATTCTTTACTGTGGGGGTGGTGAGACACTGGAACAGGTTGCCCAGAGAAGTTGTGGAGGCCCCATCCCTGGAAGTATGCAAGGCCAGGCTGGATGGGGCTTTGAGCAACCTGGTCTAGTGGAAGGTGTCCCTTCTCAAGGCAGGGGAGTTGTAACTAGATGATCATTAAGGTCCTTTCCAACCCAAACCATTTCATGATTCTGTGTTGTGGTTTAACCCCAGCCAGCAGCTAGGACCATGCAGCTGCTCACGCAGTTCTCCCCCTTCCCCCTCAGAAGGACAGGGAGAAGAGAGAAAAGGAGGGGAAAGGAAGGGGGGGGGACCCAACCTAACTTGTGGGTTGAGATAAAGACAGGCTTAATAGAACATTAGCAGAAAAGGAAAATAACAATAATAACACAGTCACTCTCACCACCTGGGGAATTGGTACTTTACCGAGCAGTGATCGTTGATTCCCACCCCAGCCAACCCCCATTTATATACTGAGAATGATGTCTATGGTACAGAATATTCCATTGGCCATTCCATTGTTCTGCCTATATTCCTGCTCAGCTTCTATGGAAAGCTGAAAAGTATCCTTGAAAAGCATAGACATTGCCTAGCAACAACTAAAACAATATGCACTATTGACATTCCTTTCACAGCAATCACTAGCAAGAAAACTAGCTCCCATCTGAAACCAGGACAGTATCCACCCCTTATTCCATACCGTTTACATAATGCCCAGGCTTTATGCTTTTCATTGTTGTCCTGGTTCCAGCAGGGATGAGGTTAATTTCCCCAAGGATGCAGCAGGGAACACAGGTATCCCATATGCTGTGAACCATGCCCGGACTATAAGGGGGAGCCGGCCAGGGTAGGGTCCAGAAGTCATGGCTCAGAGTGGGCTGGGGCTGCCTGGGTCCGGTAGGTGAGCGGTGGTACCGTAATCGTGTTTGTGCATTCCTCTATTGGTGGTGGTGTTGTTGTTTTCCTCTTTCCTTTGCTGTTCTGTTAAACTACCTTTATCTCAACTCAGAGTTTTGCCTTTTTCTTCTGATTTTTTTCCCCCATGGCTGTAGGGGTTGAGCGAGCAGCCACGTGGTTCTTTGTTGCTGGCTGAGGCTGAACCACGACAGTTGTCACCACCAATTTTCCTGTCTTTGAGATGTATGTATACGCACACAGAGATATTCCTTTAGGCTATGGGCTAGCCCTCTAAAATGTCCATTGAATTCATCTAGTCCATAACTTTGGGCTCCATCTGTCATAACAGACTTTCAGGGCAGGAGAGATGGTGTATTTTGTTGAATTGCTGCATCTGGAGCTTGCAGCTGGTGTATCTGGCATGGTCCATGCCCATGCTCTGCGGGTTGAAGATGTAAATCCTGAAAAAGTTGCTAAATGCTGGTTGCTGAAGTCAATTCTGTTCCATCACCATTGCACTTTGCTCAGTTTCGTCAAAATTCATTCTTCATTAATTTGGGTGACTCTTACTGTAATACTATTGATATACTACATAGCAACTGTACTAGTGATGACATATAGTAGTAAATCAGCAATTAATATCATACAGTTTAATTTGTTTGCTGTTTTCATCCAAAATCAATTCCCCTTGAGGTACGCATCGGACTTCCCCATCCTTTTGCATCACCCACCAAGTGCACCCAGGTCCTTGAGCAAAAGCGATCCAACAGATGGGTTTGCCTTTGCCTGTGACAGAAATAACCCAGACTGTTTTCCCCAACATATTTTTCATGTGCACCAGGACACATGTAAATACCGTTATTAAGAATTTAAGCAACTCGGACAATAATTATTTTAACTATCAAAGATGCCCTTGTGTTTTAAAAAAAAAATGTTACTTTTGGCCTTTTGAAAAGGAAAAGTTGACCTCACTGTTGGTATTAGATGTTCTGGTTTATGTAAGCAAGATCCAGTAAACCAATGCTGAACATTGCTATACCTAGCTTTTATTAACCTGTCTCTAAAGTGTGATTTACAATGTATATAAACCCCTATTCAGTTGAATGGGAAATAATTGCGTATCTAAAATGAGTTTCACAGCACCACAGTGAAATGAGTAGAAATGGAGATAGAGCAATACAATTTCTTCAGTGAGAGACAGAAGACAGTATGTTAAATATTGAAACAGGGAGTAAGCATGAAATTGGTACTATGTGTTTAAAAAGACCCAAACCCGACAAAGAGACTTAGATGCTTCCCAAAGTAAGAAATTTAAATAATCCTGTTGGTTGTAGCTAACTGGTACACCTCTTTAAGATGCTCATGTGAGCAGAAAATATTAGTTGTCCTGCTCATCTCTTGAATACTAATTGGCTGGTTAAATAGCTGACAGGGAGGTGGGAGAGTAGCATGTTAGAGAATGCATTGGTTGGAAATACCCTCCACGCTTTCTAAAGAAACAAGATTACTGTGGAGCCAACAGCGCAAGGATCATGGTGCCACAAAAGTACCAAAGAGTAGGATAATGATTCTGTGGTATAGGAGTTAAACTGTTCACTTGTGAGTGTGACAGTTTGCTATCTAACATCTGTTCTGGTGTAATCTAAAGGCTGTCTAACATAAACTGTTAGATGCCCTGGGGAAGGAAAACCCGAGATTTAAAACCTGTTACGTTTTCTTCTAAGGGAAACGTATGAACCAAAGAGAACCACAGAACTGCTGAGGATGGTAGACACCTTTTGAGATTGTGTAGTCCCACCCTCCTACTCAATGCAAGGTCACCTAGAGCAAGTTGCTTGGGGCTGTGGCAAGCTGAACTTTGAGTATCTCAGGGGATGGAGACTCCACAAAGTCTCTGGGCAAACACGTTCTAGGGTTCAGGCAACCTCACAGTAGAAAGTGGAGGTTTTTTCCTTGTGTTTGAACTCTCAACCAAGTCTTCCAATGACACATACAGAAACTGCATTTTACATTGACATTAAAAGCCAAAAAGTTTCCTTGTGACAATACTGAGAAATGTCTCTTCCTTGCTCTTGTACACCATGGTATGCACAGAGAGGAACCAACTGTACTGTGGATATATCAGCAAGATTGTCTACTTGTTACGGTGACTAATGCAAACTAAGCAATTAGTCAAGATATGAGTCAGGCCTTTCTCATTGCTAAATTAATCAATCGTTACATCTGGGTTGAACTTTTCAGCCAAAAATGCTATGCAGAACACTGCAAATTCAAATTGATGAAGAAATAACACAACTTCCATGTCAGCGCTGACAAGTAATTTCAATTAGAAAATATGACCTTAAGAAAATCTGAGATAAATTGAAGTATTTAATTTAATCTCATCTCAACTGCAAGGTTTTCAGCTTTATTAATCTAACTTTTTTATGATATAAAGCCTCTCTTATGGTCCTCAAACTTCTAGTAAATACTAGCACAATACAAAAATCAGGTATTTTTGCAACTACATGAACTATTCTTTATTTTCGTTGTAAAAGATCTATCTTATTTGCCTTAAACTCCTATTAAGTTACTGACCAATTTGAAGAATTGATTGACCAATTTGTCAAAAATATCAGTGTCATTGGCCAGTATTGGGGCAATGTCTGTTAGTTCCCAGTCATGGAATTGGACTCTGTTATGCTAGGTATTGTTCATACAAGGAAAAATTAAAGGAGAACAGAGTCTGTTGCATCAAAGATCTGACAGACTGTAATGACATCTAAAAAAAAAAAACCTCAACAAAGCGTGGCCTTCAGTGAATGTTGCTATCTAATGAATAAATAATAATTTTAGATAGTAGGGATATTAAGATGTTTTGTGCAAAAATAATGTTGCTTATTTAAGTATTTTAGTATTTGCTAAGATTATGGTCAGAGCTAAAGATTAGGAAGTTGGGGCACTGGGCAATAACTGCAGAGAGTAAATCAGGCCTTCAAAAATAGTTATTGTTTTCTTGTGGCTAAAACAAAAACAGGGAAGTAATGGGGCTAGGCTTTGGGACCATGGCTTGAAAGGCAAGTTGGTTAAATGCAGCTAAAGAGAAAGTAAAAACTCTTCTGTTTCTAGACTTGTAATACTGCTTCCCTAAATGACTGGTCATTATGAGTAAATAGCTGGTGCTTACCCTTGGCATCAAAGTTCCACGAGGGGTCTTAGTTGAAGTGCCTTGTAATAGACCTCACTTTGCACCAAAAATGGAAGAAGGGGGCTGTTTCTCTACTGATGTTATGCAGGGTTATTATATTTCACAGGAAAAGCCCAGAAACACAAATACAATGTGAATTTTGCTCCTGACTAGTTGATTCAAAAGAAGTTTTCACAGCTGCTCCACACTTTAGACAGCCTTATTGTCCTAAGACCTGTATCTAAATCTACTCCCTTTCTAACATCAGCAGCAAGTGTCAGTATCATGGGAAAATTATTAGAGACAGTTTAGCTACCAGGGGATAAACTTAATGATTTTAGTTCTGGCACTGCTACATTGTTTTCACTGTGGTTTAATGTACTGTCCCATAGCCTTTGTGTATCAAAAAGAGGAATGCCTATGGCTATATCAGATGTCAGGCGTCACTTAACAGCAGACCATAAGCAGGGGAGGCTTTTGTGACCTGTGATAGCTGTCTGGTTTTGCATCTAGACTATCACCATCCCTAAAGTAGCTATTTAAAAGCTATTTCTTGGTTGTGACTGAAGCACAACTTCACGAAGCACGTATACTCTCAACTGTATTGAGAGTCTGTATATACGTAGGGTGTAGCTGGTGAATTTCTGTTTATTAAACCATGACCTAGGCCCTTTATATTTAAATGGAAACCCCACTATGCATTGAAACAAGAACATTTAAATGACTAGGAAACTTCCCTGGAAAAGTGTCTACCTGATAACGTAGCCAGAATGCAAGGACCCTTAATCAAACTGACTGACAGCTTCTCCTGACTTGCTTTTTTTTTTTTTTAACTGTTTGTTGTGTTTCCATGCCCATCTGTTGTTTGAGCTGTCATCCTTCCTCTGAGGTTATCTTGTTATCTCTACTGGTGGCTGCCTTGGCTTCCTTGCAGTTGCCAATGTGCTTGCCTGAAGAAGAAGCCCCGGGGAGGGAGGAGTGGGGGGAATGAGCTGACCGAGAGAGTTTTGAGATGTCTGACTGGGCCTCTGAAGTGCTCTTACTGTCAGACCGCCTGCTGGGGTGCCCTCCCTTCTGAAGGAGTGTGCATGAAGCAGCAGAATCAAAATGAGAAGGACTGAGGTAGAAAGGAAAACGTGCAGCTAACCTGGACTTTCTGTCTCCCTTGGAGTCATCTCCTCTGCATCTGTCCACGCAGTTCAATGCTGTTTTAGCTATTTGTGGATTAGTCAGAAGCTGCCATTACCAGAAATCCTGAACAAATGGAATTAATTGGTTTACCCTGTCTAGCCTACCTAAATTTCCTGATACATTTTTGTGACTCAGGCCTTACCCTTTCTTTGGCTCCCGGCTCATTGACAAAACACAGCATCTCACTGCAGGCTTAACAGAAGTATTACAATCCCTATTGCCAACTGCAACTTTCGCTGCCCAAGCTATTTCTCCCATATTGGCTCCTGCAGGTATTTTCTAACAAACCTGTACTTCTGTACAAAACTTCTAAATAGATATTACCCAGGATCTTCACTTTCTGTCTGTACGGGCATCCCCTGCTTATGGTCTGTGGTAAAGTGACCCCTCACATCTGTTACAGCTATAGGCATTCAGCTTTTTTGATACATAAAACTTGCCATTTGGTAATAAAATCAGCAAGTCTGCTATGACATAGCTGTCCCTGAGATGGCTGAGTATAAGCTACTTTCACAATGAGGCACAAGAAAACTTTTGGAAAGATACTATTAAATGACCTGTTCGCAGAGGGGGTTTCTGCTAAATCCCCATTAAAATTAGCTTAAGCCCAAAAGCATGTCAGTTTATAATCTTCTCAGAACTTCTGTCATGCCTTTTTAATATTTATAGCTGTGGGCATTTAAATGGGTAACAAGAATACTCAATCGTTTTTTAATCCAGTTAAACCTAACAATATCTTGTGGCAAAGAGTTCCACAACTGAGCATTCTGTTACAAACTATTCACTTTTAATCAATTGTAAAATTGCCCATATGAGAGTGTTGGGGTGTTTTTTTGTTTGAAACGGTTTTGGATTAAAGATGAACCTGGAACAAAGCCTGACATCAGAAAAAAATGAGCAATTTGAGTTCTGAATCAAGATTTGGAACACTGTGGCCACCCTTCTTTTCATAAACATTTGGTCTTTCTGAATGCTTATTTCAGCTGGTGTTTTCAGTCTGTCTTAGCTCTTCGAAGAAGGGCAGAGAAGAAGGGGGTGGGGGGAATTCCAGAAGGGAACTTACAAATGGGCAAGAGGGGAGAGGGGTTAAAAGGCATCCCCCATTTCTTGCTATGAAACTAAAAGGTCAAACAGAAGATATCTTATTTTGTCTGTTTATACCTGTCTTGGTCCTCTGGGTGTTGTTATCTTGTAGCACTCTCACCTCTGAGCTACAAAAGCAATAGGTAACCGTAGTTAATGTGCTAAACTCTGGCGAATGAGTATGAAAGAAGCTGCAAATTTCAATAGTGTCAGGAATCTCTGGGAAAAACTACTTTATTCAGTCCTGTACAGGGCTGCAGAAGGGAGTGAGAGCTGTAGAGGCAGCACATCCTGTTTTGTTACAGTGTTGAGCATAATTCTGCAGAGAAAGAGCACTGCAAAACCAAATACCACTGGGGCAGAGATAGGAGTGCATGCCATTTTCCTTAGGTCAGTGTTATGCCTGCTTCAAAGTTAGTTACATTACTACCAAATATTCTTTAGAATTTTTTAGAAGATTTATAGGATATAAGGAATACAATTTGAAGCTAAAATGATTGCACTACTGTGAAAATGCATTGCCTTCAGATAGTATTTCAGTGAGGATATACTGGATGTGATATCTTTCTTGCTGGTACTACATCATTGCATACTTGTGTTTGAACACAAATACTTCATTTTCAAATGTAAGGCTAAGTCAACACCTGTAGTTCTGTGTATCCATGCTTCTTAAAGTCCACATTTTGATTGACTCTTCAGATAACCTTAATCTAATGTCCATAGAATATATTCCCTATGTGTGGAGTAAATTGAGCTTGTTTGAGTTCCTGACCAAGATGCTCTCATATATATAGGTCTGGCCTGGAGGAAGGGTGTCACAGAGGGATGGGTGGGTGTGTATGTTTATAGGTAGATATATAAAATATGTATGTGTATATATGAATGGGGGGGGGGGGGAATTGGGGTGGTTTTTTTAGGTATGCTATAATGCCATCCCTATTTGCAATCAAGTCATGACATAGTTACTGGATAATTGTATAAGTCTAGTTCTTCATATATCAGAGGATAATAGAAACTTTGAAGGCATTTGTTGCTGCATAAGTAAGTTATGGGTGTAAATCATGAGTTTTAAGCTTGGGCTTTCTTTTGCATAAGTTCACATACTACACTGATACCTCTTGTATCTAAGTGCCTTATCGTAGTTTAAATTGGCATCGTGTATCTATTTTCTCATCTTCTCTTACAGAGAAAAGTGCTTGAAATAAAGTATCATGTTTTGGTATAGTTTTAAGTATGCAGTTTTAATGATATACACCTGTACCTGGAGCAGAATGTGGTGAGAACTGAGTGATTATGGGATGTCTGCAGGCTGGTTTGGGATAACACAGGGTGTTCTGCTGATTTAAGTTGACCTGGGAAATGGTCCTAGGAGCACTAGCTAGTAATTGTAAGGTGCTTTGGCCTTGCAAAATAGGTGGAACTGCATCTACAGCTGACAAAAAAAAAAAAATCTATCAATCAAAATAGTTAAAGCAGTGTGAATGATTTCCCTTAAGTAATGCAAAATGGATGGAGAGAGATAAAAAGACTATACAGACTACAACCACTTACACAGAAATTACAAACTATTGGAGAATGTCCCTGTGTGCATTTTGAACAAGTGACATTAACAATGAAGCACAAAGACTTCCAATCCTTTACACCTGGTGCACTTTGTACAAAGGTATCACCATTTCCCAGGCTGGAAAGAGTCACGTGTCTAATTCACTGCAACCTCACATTTATTCAGTGTTCACATGTTTTTACAAATCTTTCATTGATCCTTCTGTACTGATTTGATTAGTTTCATCCTTTGAAGGACTACCCTTTTATTTTGCTCCCATCTTCCTTTGGCAAATCGGATATTAATTCTTACCATTTTCATCCTGTCACTGATTAACTCTTTCTCAAAGAGCATTCAAGCATACTCTAGTATGGTATAGCACTTTCATATCTGCTTTTTCTGGATTCCCTCTTCCCTGGGGCATGTATCCTATTTAATTTATTATATTTTTTTTCAAATATCCAAACTGCTCCATTTTATGGATCTGTCTATGATGAGATAGTTTTGCATTTTTGCGTTTTATGAATATTGAAAGAATTTAAAACCAAAAGAAAAATAATATAGTTTGTTTTTTATTCCTGTGTTTTCCCCGCTCTACTGTTATCTATGTAAGTAAACTGTGAGATAATCGTAGACCTGTACCCATGGAGGAATTCACATTAGGAAAGAGCAGAGTAGCACAGAAATAGTTGTCCTTAAGCCCTTCCAAGGTATGTTTACTTGTCTCTGTAATGTAAGCAGAATATGTGATTGTGGTAGGCAAACTGAAAAGTAGGATAGCTAGGTTGTGCTATAAGAGGCAGAGGTGGAAGCAATTTTGCATTAGTACCTCTAAGTTCTGGAAATTAGTTACTTGATTACATTATATTCTATTTCTGCTTTTGGCACAATCTGTTTATTAAATACTGTAAAGTGCAAAGGGTTCTGCCATTATCCAGGTGTTTTCAGAATTCAAGGTTAGTATTAAAATTTGCTCATTGATTTCCAGGGTCAAATCCAAATATCCCCTGGGCTATTTTCAATGTCTGTTTGTATTTTAATGCAGATTTAAATGTTTAATGCAAATTTCATATCTGGCTTGTTCCAAGTCTTTTTAGAGGATTACCCTAAGCCACAGCCATTGTATCCATCAAGAGCAGAATGAAGTGAACCTTTTTTATACTCAGCTGTTCATAAAGACTTTGCTTTTGTGCTTTGTAAAGGCGTGTGCTTATACCTCCTTTTCTATGAGAGCATTAATAAGGTCTCTTGCTTGTACCATCTCTTCAAGAAACTTGTACAACCTTTTTTTTTTTTGAGAATTAACCCTTCTGATAAATAAAGGTGAAAATTAGTGACATGATAAGATTTTATTAAGGATTATTTTTATTAAGGATTTATTAAGAATTAATAAAGAATTAATGGTGACATAAACTTTTTTTGGAGGAGACGTGGGATACACAGCTAGAGATACAGTCTTGGAAGGAGACACTCTGTTCTGGAGCAGGGATACCTTGGATGGTAACTGTGGGCTATGGAGGACCCATGCTGTAGCAGGAACAACCCTGAGGGATTGTGGCCTGTGGGTGACTTGCACTAGAGCAGAAGAAAACAATTTAGAAGTAAAGAACAGTGGAGGAAAACAAATCGGAAGCAAGGAGTGGCAGAAAGCAACCATTATGCACTGACCCCAACCTCCTGAACTGCCCATTGCCACACTGAAGGGATTGGGACAGGATTGAGTGTAACACATAGCAAAAACAAGGAGATGGAGGCTGAGAAGGGGAAAGTAGAGGTGTTGCAGCAGAGTCTGGGGAGAAAGTCTTTTCTTATGTGTCTGTTTAATTATAGATTTTGGGTTTGGTTTTTTTACTCAATAGCAGACTCAGTTTTCAAAAGTCTATGTTGACTGGCGTAAATTACATTAAGAAAAACTCTCTAGTCAAGATTGTTTTGATAACTTGCAGACGTTTCTTTCTTCACTGTGTCCAGGGATGTATTTTGGAGACTCGAGCTTATGCATATCTCAGTGTTTTCTTGTTTTTATTTCTGATACAACAGGACAATTTGCAATGAATCCAGTTTGTGAATCCTGTTTCCAAAAAGTTATAGTTAGGAATAGATGGATTGGTCCCTCTTCAGCACCTCTTGACTTCTCCCTTCACACTTTTCCAGGCCTAGAAAATAGCATTTGAAGTTAATATCGCCTTGCTGTCAGTGAGATAATAATAACCCTTCTGGGACGGAATACAAGAAGCTCTTTTTCCCGTCAGTATAGGAGGAGAGAATGTGTGGACTTCTAAAGGGAGACTTCTGTTCCACAGGAGTCTGAAAGAATTTCACTGTGATATGGGATGGCTCTTTTCCCCTTAAACTATTGATTGATTTGTTTGCTTGCCTTGAATGCCAAAAGGGAGAGCACAGAACTGATGCAGGATTGCAGAGTTTTTATCATGAAACACTGCAAGCTAAATAAATAACAACCTTATGTGTTTGCCAGCTGCTTTTGCAGTAAAATCCCGTAACCTACATCTAGTTAGTGATGTTGACCTTGGGCCTGCAACACCACCTAATAACTTTCAGTTGACTAGTGAAAAATATAAGACTGGAATGTTTGGTCTTGGACTTTGAGAAATTATTTTTCTTGAAACAAATAACATTTCTAAGCTTTTGAATCTTTGCTATATTCCATTGTACTTTCTTCTGTGTAGCCCTGATTATAAGTGTGGCTTTGAATATCTGGTTTGCAGTCTTTTGTTGCATATACCTTCTATGGCATGAAGAAATGTTTTAAAAGCTGTCTTTAATTTATTGGTGCTGCATTGCCCAGATCAATATTATTGCATTTGGAAAGGCTATCCTGCCATTAGATTTACAGACCAGAAAATGGGGACCACTAAAAGGCTTGACTTCAGTTCACATTTCTAATAAATCTTCTACAAGTGTAGATTATGATGCAGCATTTTTTGTTCTTTTGAAGTAGTAAAGAAAATTCTCTAGTATTTCACAAGTGCCACTGTATTATTGCCATATATGATCCTTCAGGGTGGGATTAAGTAATTGTGTGTGTCTTGTACTGATTTGGAGACAATGCTTTCCACTTCACTCATGCAAACAGCTCCAAGAGGTGTAATGGGACTGCCCAGGAATGAAGCAAGCAGAACCTGGCCTATAACATCTATTTATACAGTTTGCTTTCTTCTCTTTTGTATACTTCATTGCCTGAATACCATTAGCCAGGAAACGTGTTAAGGAAATGGCCATCCTCTATTTATATGTTTAAATCTGTCACTTAGGTCATAGAGGGTACATTCCCTGGCTATTATTCAATATTAATGATTGAATTAAAATGAGCAGTTGCCAAGAAACACTTCTGAGAACTGCCTCTGATTTTCCTTTCCATTAATCCAGGATAAGTAGTTCCACTTTTTATCTTTACCTGCATTCTCAGGTCATGTTACTCTTTGGGACATCCTCTTTTGTTGTTTTCCTTTGATACTAAACTCACTAAACTTACTTGAATAAAAGAGGAGGACTGAGAGGAGAAACTTATGCAAGCTTGGTATGTTGCACCTGTGTTACCATAGTGATAACTCTGACTACTCTTCACTATAGAGATTTGTATATGATATACAGCAACACAACCTGCTTGTTCAACAAAATGATGGAGTCAAAAATATTTTTATTTGGGTGAGAAATATGTCTTGAAGTTACCCTAGCCAACAAATGTTTTAAAGTTACATGAAAGCCTTTCACAATAATTTTAAGGATTCATGTCATAACAAGCAGAAATTGATTTTTATGCTGCAATTTGCTGTGCTTAATATACTTGTATTTGTAATGAATACCTTGAGTCCTGTTTTTTTCCTTTTATTGGCTTCTAAATATGTGTTGGGTTTTTTTGGTGGAGGAGGGAGATAATACTTAATGATCAATTTCTAAGTATCAAAGCATGACTGTGAAATGCTGACTTCTAATGCATATTCCACATCTGCAGAACTAAAAGGAATTAGCAAGCTATAAAGAGCAAATCTTTGCTGCCTTCAAATCCTGCTGCCATCTATCTGGTGCTGCCTTTAAATCTATATCCTGGAGTTTCCCAATAGGTCTGTAAATGTCTTTATACATTCTGCAAACAGAAATATGTAGCTCTAAGGTTAAGGGGATATCATTGTTAATGATGCCCTTTAGAGCAGTTATCATTTCCTTCCAAGGCTTATTGGACTCCAGGCATTCCTATGCCATATGAATATATATATTCCCTTCATTATGAAAATTCCAATAGAAATACCACCACCACCTTTTCTTTGAGTATTTGGCCTGAAAGTTTTGGATAGTCTGTAAGATATTAAACTGCATACTAGTAAAATGGCTTGCAAACTCTCTCATTGCTTGAATGGGTTAATTCTGCTGCTAGGCCTGCTTTCCATTGAACTGGAACTGTTATATTCTTTAATTATCTCTTTTAATTTATCAATTATTCCAGTGACATATCAGTAGAATGTTAATCTCATTAAAATAATAAATACTATATGTTTTGGGTTGTTGTTTTTTTTTAACCTGGAATCTCAGCTTATAAAAGTTCAGCAACGATAAACTTCAGCTGGCTCAAAGATGGTGCTGAGGACTTGAGATGTTCCCTTCTTTGCAGTCAGTATTTTGCTACATGCCATGGTGATTCATGAATTGCAGTGATTGACAGAAGGAATAAATTGCAGGTTATTTATCACTATACTACATAAATTTGTTTTCATAGCCTTTGGCAGGCATGCATCTGGAACTTTTAACTCTATCTAGAAAAGATATTGGAAAAGATTATCATTCGTGTAAAATACTTGCTTTTAATTAGTAAGATGTTCAGTGTAGTAGCAAGACTGAGCTCTTGGCTTCTGGTTCTTGGGATGCTTATTCAAAATACAGGGTCTGTTACAAACTCCTCTTCGTTCCTTCTTCTCTGTTTTGCCTGTCTATCTAGACCTGCTGCAGATCACTCGAGTCTTGCATCTAAATGTACCGTTGCTTTATAGAAAGTCATCTAAGCCTGAGTGGTGGAAAAAGTCTCATGGAGTAGCTAGTCTAGAAGATAACTATTGGTTATTTAGTCTCCATCTGTAGTCAGTAGCTCTCACTGAGATGTGTGTGAACAGTGAATGTTTAGCTCATGTTAGTTATAGAGCCACATCCTTGAAGTTCTGGGAAAAGCCAGAGGTAAAAATAAATATAGCCAGGCAAGCCAAAGGTTTGCTTGCGTCCTCTTGACACGGGGTTCCTGTCAAGAACAGCTCTCTCCAAGAAATTAACTTGTATCATCTGATTTGTGGTAACTGATGCTTGCGTATTCTTACCTGCTGTGTATAATTTAGGACCTTCCACTTAATATTCCTTGGTGTGGTATAATACAGAGTATTGACCTGGCTTTACGTTTGATTGGTACAAGAAGCTTAGGGAGCCGCTCTGCCAGATACCAATTCTTCCTGTTTAATCATTAGCAAAAGTGATTAAACACTGAACTGTTCTTTGCCTGTATATGATCTATGCATTTCATGTTTGATACTTTTTTATATTCAGTCCTGATGATTTAGGTTTTTTTTTTTAATTGACCTTTTCATTTATTTGGTCCTGAAAGATGGTCTACTTGTGTCTGGCATAAAATGACAACATAACATTCATTTAACTTTACTGTGAAGTTCAATTATAGGAACATCTAGATCCTTTTTAATACATACCACTTTTCTCTTTTGAATGGTGTTCTGAATTGGTTAAATGTGTGTCCACTAATTAAGGGTTGTAGCTTTGTCCAGTAAAGAGTATTTGTGTCAGCAGAAGTCAGAGACAGTGGAAGCAATGGACTGTGGCTTTTGCATTTTAAGTATTAAAATGTAATGATGGTCAGGACCACTCAGTCCTAGGTTGGACAGCAATTACTATTTTTATTTTCTTTTGCTTCTCAGTCCCTAGTAACTTTTATCTGGTTTGTTGTTGTGGTTTTTTCTTCCTATTTTCTAGCAAGTTTTCAAGATTCCTATCCATAAGTCATTGCAGGAAGGGCATGCTGATTGAAAATTTGATAAATTACTACTTGTAATATGATTTAGCTTTCCAAATGTTCTTCATTCCACCAGCATTTTTCTCCTCACTTGCTCCATATGTTCACTTTCTGTCATCACCAGCTGTAAGAAATGTTTTTGGCTCTTGACTCCAAGATAAGTCCACTTACAAGCACTGTCTTCTAGGCTGCACATTTGTTAAATTACAATCTTCATTTTTACTTTTTCTTTGCCAGCCATACTGTTCATTTACCTGTGTGGTTGTGTAGCTGAATGTTCCACTGTTTACTGTTTCTGAGATAAGAATAAAGTCATTAGTAATCTCTGACTTGATTTAGAAAGGGCACGTTTGTTGTTGTAATTTTTTTTTCCTTTCTCTCATGCTTTTTTTTTTTCTTTTAAAAAAAAACTTGCTTTCCTTCTGGTATTGGACACTAGCAGGGAAAGAGTCTAGGAGAGCTCAGCTTACTGTTGTATGTCTTAGCCTGGTGACATGCTACTAATCATGCTACTTAGTGTCAAAGGATTCAGAAAGCTCCTAGTGACTATGGAAGCTTTTCTTTGACAATAATTAATGTAGGTCAAAGAACTAATGTTACAGTTCTCGGGTCTGGATGAAGTTATGTGCCTCTTCTTGGCCTCTACTTTCTTAATGTACTGACTCAGATACGTATGTACCTGAAACAGAAGAGAAAAAGGAAATCTAACAGTTAATGCTCACATTGAACACTAAAAATCATTCCACTTCTTTATAATAATTTCTGGTCTCTGTTGAGTCCAATGTATACTTTTCTCTGATGAGCAGATACCCTGCTAACATAGGTTACTGTTTTGGAATTGAGTATCATCCTAACCTCAGAATTAGACTTAAAACACAGATTCTAAAATGGCCATGTTTGAGTAGAAGTCCTTTATTCCTCCTGCTGGGAGTGAGTCAGGCACCGAAGTGTTAATTGCTCTGGAGTCTTTGGAAAAAGTCAAGTAAGAGAAACAAGGTTCCTTCTCCATCTAGTTAATAACAGCTCAGTGACACTTTTCTGTGTAAAAATGAGTGTTTCATCAAAGTACTTGTTTTCTTAAGACTTTTACCCTCTACTTTCTCACCTCTGTTGCAGAGGTGGGTGCATTCCAATGTTGCCATATAACTGGTTTGCCAAATGCTTTGAGCTGAACAGAAGGGTAGAATTACCACACAATTAATCTGCGTGTTGTGAGTGAAGACACCTATAAATTTCAGTGTTCCTCCTATGAAACAAATGCAGAATACAGAACATCATCCAGCACTGAAGCACTGAGCATTAGCACTGTTCAAGAGAGTGGGGGGAGGCAGTTTCCACTATCAGCTTGCTTTGGAAATAATACAGGGCCTGCTTATACTAAGGGATTATCATTTAAGTGCAGGGACTATCAGGGGTTATACTCTGTCCAAGTTTGAGAGAGGTCTGTTAGAGATAGAGACATTTCTACATGTTTCAATAACATGTATGTACGTGTTATTGAAACTTATGTCTAAGTCTCAAACATGCTTTTGGATTCCTCTGGATAAAGAGGAGAATTTTTCTTTGGGTAAATTGCAAAGAAAGGGAATAAAGATAAACAATAGAAAGAGGTTGGCTGTGAGAATAGGCAAAAGAGAGGGGACTAAAAAAATGAAGAAATAAAGCTGTTTTGAAAAGTGGTGATAGACTAAAAAGTGGTGGTAGCAAGGAAAAGAAAAATAAGTTTTAATTTTTAGATGCTCACAGCATAAAAGTCAACTTTCCAATAGTGATTTTTGGTTTCTGAAGATTTAAGGCAGTTACTTAGCCACAAATGCTTTTGTCATTATTATTTTTTTTTAGTTATTAGTAAAAAAGAGCCTATACATTTATTTCCTTTTTTTCCCAACATACTGTATATTCTTCATCTGAAGGTATTATGAGAAAATGTCTTTTTTTTTTTTCTTTTTTTTTGGCAAATGGAAGGAAGTTAGATCTTTCTTTTGTCACAGTACTGCAACAAGTGAGTGATAAACCACTGACTCTTAAGTCTCTCTTGCCTGAGGTTACCTTATGGGGACTTTCCAGATCCCAACCTAAAGGTTTCATAAGGTAGACTTTCAGCTCTTACTATTGTGTAGTTCCTAGCAGTTCAAATGCTACTAGCTGGTGTATGCTCTTGTAAGCACAATTCTGAGCAAGAAAATGTGGAAGAGTTGTGTAATTCAAGTATTATAGCTATGAGGTTTTTTGTACGCACTGTCAAACCGATTTGGTGCACAGCAAGAGGCAGAGAAACATATTTAGTCTCTAGAAATCAAAGAAATGGCACCAGTATTGTCTCTTCAGAGTGCTGAGACACGCGTCTCTACTCATCAGCTGTTCTACAGAGGTTGCCATACGCTTGGCTATGGGCATTGTATCTGTATGTGTCTTTATGTACCTACACATTGTTGAAAATCTCGCAATGAATTGCATTTTTTCCAAAAACTAGGGGGGGGGGGGGGGGGGGGGCGGTATGAAGAAGTGGAGCAAATTGCAAGATTATTCAGATGAAGGAAAAGAGGGATGGTAAGTATTGGAATAAAAAACTCATTTGAAAGGCAGATACTTCCTTAGGCTGAAGACACTTCTATAGCTGATTTGGACCAGAGACTATATATTCAATTTTGAAAGTCCAATGAGTGTCCTTATCACCAAGCTGTTGAGTGCTCTGAAATATAGGCCATAAATGGAACTAGTGTAAATGTTCCTTCAGACAGCTTTAGATAAATAACTGAACTGAATGCCTTTCTTCTTGTTTTGACAAGAAATTTCACTATCAAATACTCCCTGTCTCTGCTATTAAGCATATTCTCTACATGCCGTGAAAGATTTGCTGGTGTTCCAGCGGTTATGGCACCTGCCTGTGATAGGGGAGACTGGTTCAAGCCTCAGCAGTAAATGAGGCCAAGAATGGGCATTAATATGTCCCCCACATTGTGGTAAATGCTTTAAGTACTTCTTCTGAAATAGGCATTTATTTCAACCTTGGGAGACCTTAAGTTTATCTCTCTGCAGACTAAGAAAATGTTCACGACCTGGGAAAGTCATTCATCAACCACCTAGACGTCTGAACAGTCTACCTTTCCATTCTGACTAGAAAAATATAATCTCAATAGTTGCTGTGGGTTGGAGTTTCCAAGCTCAGTGAGCAAGGCTAATCCAAATGCCTTAACCTTTCAGTTTAGGAACTTACTACTCTTTTTCTGGCAGGAGTCCAGCTAACCCTGCCCCTTTTGAATTTACTGTGTTAATAGTATTGATTCAGTTGAGTATGGTTAGTGCCACGGGTGCCATCTTGTCTCTCAAAAGTGAACCTAGAACAATTCAAGGGGGTGAGCTCTTGTGCTAGAAATAACGATTGCTTACTGTTGAATTTATATGCTTTCATAAGAGAAATTTTTTCCAGATCAAAACAGGATTTTCACATTGGCAAGGAGCAGACAACCAAATAGCAAGTCAATTCTATTAGCCACTGCTGCAGAGTTTATTATTCTTCTTCAGTGCTAAATATGTCAAGTGGCAGGCTATCTCTGGCTTCCATTAACTGGTTTTAAATGGTATCATTAGCAGAAGGTGAGGTGAAGGAAAAAAACAAGTGAAAGCTATCTTAGCTGAAATCTAATAGGTAATAGCATGGTACAGATGAGATACATGGTACAGATCCACAGTACAGAGATGGTACAGATAGTGTCCCCTGATTACTGAGCAAAGAAGTAAGCCATGACAGAAGGAATCATCCTGAATGTTCTGTTAAGTGAAGTTCTGTTTTAGTAACCAAATCTTCTTTCTCAATGTCTGTGTCTAATGGCTGAATTTACTCCCATTGTAAAATGTCAGAAGGATGATAACCCGTTTTTTTTTTTTTTAAGCGAGAATCAAATCTGTTAAATACTGGCAAGGATTCTGACATTCTTGTAATTACAGCAAGTAGGCAAAGACTCAGGGGGAAGAAAAAATTGTTGGCTTCTAATGAAATTCACTAAAAACTGTGTGGCATTTTCTGACAATAACTCATGTTGTTAAACAGCTTATGGCACTGGACAGCTGGAACTTTCCAAAGGGATGTTCCAGTTTTGATGGAAGCCTCCCTAGATGGCATCTTGTTCCAGATTCATACTAGAATAACCCATTTCACAATTGTTACGGCATTCAGCAGATACAGATTTGCCAAGAGTTAAATGCAAGGATAGATAAATTCCAAAGATTACAAACTTGTCCAAACTAAATGAATTGGAGGGAACTGGAGTCCAAAACAATTGTGTAAATATAGTCATATATAATAATATTTTAAGATATAGAAATATTTGTAAGAATCTGATTAAATCTGCGAACTATAAAGATGATGTATGTTGAAATAAATATTTAAAGACACTTATTTGTTTGTGCATGTACTAGAGTACTGTGTAATAGCCAAAGTCGGATTGTTCAAGGCATAATGAGAAAGTTTTCAACTTTGTTAATATTATTTTTAGCACAAGAAACAAAGTCTTGCAAACAAATTTGTTTTCATTTTTACACATGGGAAATGAGTCAAGGATTAAATTACTTCCCCAAAATTATGCAAGAGTAACGTTGATGCTAATCAAACTAAAATGTTGAAAGCACCAACTCTGAAGCAGGATCACTCTTAGCTAGGTAGCTTTCTAAACCAGCAAGTGATAAGAAACAGTGCTCCCGTTCCATGCTTGTTTGTTTAATGTATTTCTTGGGGCGGGGGGGGGAGGGTAGGAATAATCCATGTTTCACACCTTTGCAAGTCAGCAAATTGAAAAAAAAGTATTTCAGGTTAACCTTTTCTATGACAAGTTTCAAAAAGCATTCAGTATTGGTCTCAATTTCTTAGAGTTATTTCAAAACAAAAACGTACTAGAAACTGAAAATATTTCTTTTTCATCTCTTGAAAATAGCTGAAATGGAAAATATTCAGTAAGTTTTAGACTTTTTTAGGCTGTTTCTTAAATGAATTAGTCAATACTAACATCCAATAATTTCACTTCTGCTGAGAAGTTTTGGAGGAGCGGGCAGGGAAAGAAATATAATTTATCAAGCTATTGGCACACATGTCCTATTCAAACAATTTGTAATAATAAACCTTAGTCTGAAAGAAACTCAATTTTTCCCCATCCTGTATAGTCAACTGATGTATTGTAATGTTCTCAGTTTTATAAACAAACAGGAAAATCAAAGCTTTCCTTTTGTATATCCTTTATTTCAGGAGTAAGGGTGAAAGATGTTAAGCATGATTCCGTTAATCTCTTGGTAGGTGTTGAGCTATAGAAATTTAACACTGAGAGTCTTAAGCAGTAAAAATCAGAAACAACTGTATAATAAAGATGTATTTAAGAAGATCTGAAGTCCTTAGATCTTCTCCAGATACTGTTACAGCTACTAGCATTCTTTCTAGTGAGAGGCATCCGAATGGTAACTTAAAGAAAGACTGGTTTAGATTCCAGAATTTTATTTCAAGATGTCAGAATTTAATACGTAAAACATAGAATAGGAGCTGAAAAGCTTCATTTATGAATGCACTCTCTAATCATCTCCATCAAAATAGTTGTCTGGAGTTTTGGTGGGGGAGTAAGAGTTAGTCATGTTCCAGTTGAAGTAATTGAGTTATGTGAGTTACTTACTGACAAAAGAGATGCAGGATAGAAACTGTCTCATTAATTGGATGGGTAAGAATGTAAAAGAACTAGTCTTCATAGGATAGAACAAATATAATTTAAAACCAATGGGGACCTAAATTAAAAGTGCTTTTATATTTGTCATGTTATTCAGTTGAAATCCAGCAAAATCAGACCCTTAATGATATGATAAGAAGTCAATATTAACGTGCGTCTTCTAGATCAAAACATTTTAAAATAGAAGATCAGTCGACAACTAAGTCAAAGCTGATTTTTAAATCAATCTAAGTCTAATTAAGTTTGACTGGATTAGTCAGGGAAAAAGGGAGGGGAAAAAGAAATCCTTATTGATGTATTGCTAAGTGAATGCAGATATGTTACTTTCTAGTTCAGTGCTTTTAAACCAGAAAAGGTTTCTTGGACAATAACTTCATGTTCTGACATGTTCCAGATATGCTGGCTTGAGTTTTACATTAGATAATTAGTACTGCTTTTGTATATTGTGTGTGTGAATGTACAGTGTCTAGCTTCCTTCTTGTCTATAATTTCTGAGATTGTTGGTTTATTTCTGCCAATGCTGGGAGAGTGAGAATTAAAAATAAAAAAAAATAATCCCTACATATTCTCTTAAGAATATTTTTTTTTTTAAATTGCTGAATAAATAGTGGGGTCACTCAAGATCTATATTATGATACCCGACACTTTCCCCTTTGTATTGGTAAAGAACCTACATTGGGGAGGGAAGGGGAGAAAGGAAAGGATTTGGAGAGAGATATGGTGAGCGTACTAGCAGTGTGCAGAATTTCCATCAGGTCTTGCATGGGCATAATTCACTAGTGACTCACTCACAGGCGAAGGAAGAAAGTTTTAATCACTTTCACATCTTGTGAAACTTTCTTCGGTGGTGACAAGGTGGAAATACTATATCTTCAGAAGGTATCTTCCCTCATTTCTGTGCTCTCCACTTAAATTAATCTCAATGATGTGAGAATTTGAGCTTCCCCAAAGTGTTTCTCCTGGGGTTCAGTTCAAGGGGTGCTACAATGCATGTCTTAAAATATTTTCCCATTCTTCATTTGGGACTTACTTGCCACTTTGATGCGTGCTGGCCAGTAATTAATTATGTATCTTCCCAATGATTTTCATGAGTGTCACTGCAACGCAGCTGTGCATATGGCATAAATTCTAATTTGTAATGAGCAATAAATGGGGAGATGGCCTAGAAGGAGAAATAGTAGTAAAAGAAGGATTTTCTCTTTTTAGAGAAAATGTTACATTTATCCTTACTGTTTTTATCCACTGATTATGTAAATACAAAATGTCTATTAAGATTGCAAAGACAAGAATTTAAGGTTGTGGCAATATGGGCAGAATAAAGCCCTGCTGTTTAAGATGGGCCTGTGGCTTTCTTGCTGTGCAAGCAAATCTGTGCCACCTGATCTATATTTTGAAGCCCTATCCATAATAATCTGCTCCACTGCAGCTACCACCACCTCTCCCCCTCTGTCCCTCCACCTCCTCCTCCCACCCCACCCCACCCCCCCAAAAAATCAACACCTCTATATTAGTTTGCACTGCAGCAAATTAACAGTAAAGCTCACCATGTGGATTTTGGGGTGTTGAGTGTTTAAAAGAACAGTGATTCTTTTTTTGTTCTTTTTGTGGATGTGGCTGTTGGATAGAAAATTTGTATTTGCAATGTATTTTAGCGATGCAATTTTTTTTCATTGCATCAGTCCAACTGAGATGTAAAGCTTCTGAAAATGCTCGAGGCATAGGAATAAAATTATTTTTATTGGTTTTGGTGTTCCTGTTTTATCAGAACAAGAATGGGAATTTGGAGAAAAATGAATTTATGCAGAAACTGCTTGCCAATTGACAAAAAGTATATATAATTCAATAATGAAAAAAGTTATTAAATTATAAAGAAAATAATTCCATTGAGAAATTTTCACTTAGAACGCAGAATGTACTACTGTGGTTTTTTTGTGAAATAAGTATAAAGCCTTTCTATCTTATCTTTAACCAGTTACCCAGCATTGAAGATAGACCTTTGCTATGTACTGCAGCTAATTAACATGGGATTTTTGGCTTGATTTCCTGAAGGAACAAGACATACCTATATGCTTCCTTTGCAGTAATAACTTATGGACTCTACCTTTTCCAAGCAAATTTAGTAGAGGTGTTAAAGGCAAGATATTCATACAGGCTTTATGTAACTAGGCAATCATGTGGCAGACAGAGACCATATTCATGGCCTTCCCTTCACTACAAGAAAGGACACGATCTTCTAATCACTTTACTAGAAATCAGGAAATATACTGGTGAAAAAAGAACTTATTACTGTCCCAGTCATGAGATTTAAACAGTAAGGTCTGAAAATTGTTTCCCCCACCCTGAGGTATCACAATAATAATAATAAAAAAAAAATTAGCTTTTATTTTGGAACTGAAATATTTAAAACTTGGTTTTATTCTGATTTTTTTTTTTTAAATTTGCAAAGCAATTTCTGGACAGGTAGATGTTCTTACTCTGTGGAACTGGCCACAAAGGAATCTGTAACAAGTATACCCGTATATTGCATGTCTACATACATGCACAGTCATTTTGGAGAAGTGACAGGAAAAAGCATAAAAACTTGCTCAATACCCAATGAGAAAAGCCAAAGCACAAAAAGACACACAGTCTCTAAGGGCTATAAAGAGTAACAAGTAGACTAATGCTAACAGAAAAGCCAATACAGTATCTAGCTAATATTCAGAAGAGGGGTAAAATAGCAGATTCATATGCCAGTATGGCTGAAGCATTTCCCCTTTTTTAACGTATCCATCTTAAGTCTAGGGGCAAAAAAACCCCAACACATCATTGGGCTATTACGCATCACTAGCCACTGAGAAACACACAAGCCCTCAGCACAGAATATATTAACACTTTCTAATTGTAATTTAGAGGCTTTTATGCATCTGTGCCCAGTAAACTTCATTCTAGGTACTTGAGAGGTGACAGTAATCTCTAAAGCAGTTAAGGTTTGGGGAATAGTTGAGAGTTGGGGTACCAGAGGATTGGTAAAGGGAGAATTTGGTGTTGATCTTTAAAAAGAGAAGGGGAGGGGAGGAAATCTTAGGAGTTGCAGATTGATCAACTTCAGGTCACTTCTCAAAAAAAAAAAAAAAAAATCAAAAAAAAAAACCCCACGCTATTCGTATCACTAACAAGAAAACAAGATGAATAACAGTTATGGATTTAGGTCAATTGATCCAGTTTCCTTCTATAGCAAACTAACAAGTGCTGCAGACAAAGGAAAGTGTCTGAAACAGCAGTTATATTAGCAGCCATTTTCACCTTTTAGTAAGTAACGATAATTTTAGTAAATCTTTTTACCTGATGTTCTCATAAGCAGCCCAGGGATCCGTACTCTAAATATAATTTGAAATATGCCAAGATGGATACGAAACTGTCTTAAAAAAACATATGGAGAGTAGTTATCAGAGATTTATTGTCAAAACAAGAATATATTAAGAAAAGTTTCCTGCAGTTCTTTGTTTTTATATCAGTCAATACTGTAGTCAGTTTTTTAGAAGATAGATCATAGCCTATGGTCATTAGATTTTCATGGCTGCAGGTACATTGAATGAAAAAAACCACAAGTCCAAATGACTTTTGCCAATTTTAAGATACAGTCTGAAAATGTTCAAAGGATGCCATTCACTACAGAAAAATGCAAAGTTTTACTTTGACACACAAATAATGAGTCAAAAAATCTGAGAGGGGAAACAGCCAGCAAACCGGTAAGACTTAATCCTGTGTGACAGCATTCTGGTTTGGGGTGTTGTATTTCAAGAAGGACATAAACACTTGAGTCTGGGGAAGAATAGGGGTCTGGAAACTGTTAACTATGAGGGGGACAGAGTGACATAAGGCTGTTCTACTTAAAACGTGCTAAACAATATGCAATCATCAATAGTACAGAGAACGTGATTATGGGATGATTATTCATCTTTCTCGTTTCATGTAATGAATAACTAAACTGCAGCACTTTCTCAGGATGTTATGCAAGCCAAAGGCATTAGAAGGTCTAAAAAAACCCTAAAAATCTTGAAAGTAATGTCAGGAAATCCTGGACTGCAGTTGCTGAAATTTTGGGGAATAATATGAGGGAGGTGTCCCTTTCCATATTCCCTTTTTACAGGATTTTTCTAACCCACGTACCACTGACTGCTATTGGAAAGAAAATATTGTGGTAGTTGGCTGTTTGGCCTGATGCAGTCTGGTCACATAGATGTTTTTATGCTCTAAAAAGAGTTAGCGTGGTGGAGTGCAATAAGTATAGTATCTTCTATATGTGCCCGTATAGAAGAATGTTTTCCTTGCTCATGAGGTGTCAATTGCAAAGCAGTGACTTAACTAAGAAAAGGTTAGAAAAATATCTGTCATGAAGAATTGCAGGTATAGTTGATCTTGTTTTGCAGAAGGATAAACAGCAAGATTTCTTGAGTTCCTTCAATCCCATCAATCTGTGGTGAAACTCACCCTCAGTGTCGGAGAGTATAGATCATAGACAGTGTAATCAAAACCTCAAAAATTAGGGGATTTTCAGTGAGATAACTGAGTGATGATTCTTGTCAAATCTATCTCTGGTCAGCATGCCAATTGGCAATAGTATTGGCAAAGAGCTCAGTTCCCCTTTTGACACCAAAATGGATAGCTGGATTTTTCGAAAATGTGGAGGAGTTTGATACCAAACACTGTTGATTAATCTTAGTCTCAGGATGAGAAGTGTTTGGGGGCTAAGCAATTTTACACTCAAATGTGAAGTGTTATAACTAGCTGATGTGTAATATCTTTCTATTCTCCTTGAAATGTAAAAAGGAATAGGAGTGTTAAGTTCTGCATTCTCTCTCTTATATTGGAGTAATGCGTGTAGTAAGACTCTGCTCATAAATTCCCATTTTCTTCCAAAATGTGCATCACACACAGATTAAATACTTAAAAAGAACCCAAATTTAAAATTTTCTCCCTTTAGCTGAGGATTACTTTTCTGCCTATACTTACATTTCAAGTGAGCCAAAGGCAAACAATAAGTAAGGTTGAAGATGGATATCAGTGGTACACACCTGTGTTAACAATTAGAGTACAAAAATATACACATTAGTACATTACAGAATCTCACAGCCTACAAGTGTCAGCAGGAGAATACTTCAGATTAGTTCTGTAGGTTCTTAACTGTGCAAATGTGACTTTGGTGTTTGCTTTGAATTTTAATACCCCCAAAAGATTAAATAATATTTTTACCTTTTGGAAAGCAGAGATTTTATTATAAAATCTGCAGAGGAAATAAGCATAGAAATATTCACCTAGGGCCTGCTCTAATTCACATGAAAGCTGAGGCAAAAGCTTTTGTTGTCTCTGCTAAAAGTTGGCTTATTACATATAGTTTAGTTATTTTCTCAGTCAATTAAAGTGGGACTACTATGACCCCTAGGGGGGCTCATCATAAAGATGCAAGTCAGGAGAATGTCTCTGTTGGATTTCCACTTGTTCTGCTGAGTTTGGCTCTGTGGAACAGCTACTCATGTAACTACCTTCACTTTTCTTATGTCATGTTTTACATCTATCGTAAATCAGGCTTTATCATTTGCTTGTATTTATTTAAAAATTTGTGAATATGAATTTTGCCTGCTACTGATAATATCGCATAGACTAGATGGATATCAGGGTTGCTCAGTTTGTTGCAAGACACCTACTGCTGGATCAGTGATCTTAACAAAAAGAAACCCAACCAACCAAAACCCCCCCCCCAGACCCCACAAAAAAAACCCGCACATGAACAATAAAAAACCTGAAACAAGCAAAAAACCACAAAACCAAACACCTTCCTCTCCCCCACCAAACAAATAAAACCCCTCTGTTGTGTGCATCTCTATACTATTTGCAAATATTTAGATTTCTTGTGCTTGATCCACCTATGTATGTAAAGTTTTGGAATAAATGTACTCACATGGTAAATCCAGCATGTCCTTCTCTTTCTAGCACTACGCGTTAGGGAATTCTTAAGCAAAAAGCAATGACAACTTTGGAAAACATTGTAGTGGGGACAATCCTGTGTGTACTAGATAATTAGTCTGATATTTGAAGAACACACTTATTTCTTTATTGCAATGTTTTATCTTTAGGGGTATATCCCATAGGATACTCAAGACCAGATCATAGTCATAGCTCATATAATAGTTACAATACATGGTCACTACATGGTTGTTGCCTTATTTTCTAATAGACTGCACTGTGCTTTATGGCGCTGTGTAATAGAATGTGCTGTTTCATTTGGGATCGAAGCTGACAAACACATCTCCGTACTGCACAGGAATGACTAGCAAGAGCAGTCCCTTGTTGCTGGCCAGGATAATTAGGACTGACCACTTATTGGGAATGCTGTAAAAAGTAATGTCTCAAGGAAGTACATCACTGTATAGCAAACTCAGCAGAAGGTACCCTGATGTTGCATTTGAAATACAGATGTAATCTGTAAAATTATATGACAAGAAAAAATATTTGAGTACCAAATGTTGTAACACTTCGGAAAGTAGATGGCTGGCTTGCCAGTCAGTAGAATATTTCATAAGTTTCTGAATTTCTCATATCTTCAAACAGCTAGACTAAAATGTTCCTCAGCTAAAGTAATCTGTCTGTACAATATTAAAAATACTTGGGAAAAGTTTTGCAACAGCATTTCAGGAAAAGAATTGAGTTCTGCAGGTCTTAAAATCTTCATATGCCCTTGTCTAATCTGAGGGGCAAATATGTTTAGCTCTCTGAGACGAGCCACACTGTCTATGAAGGTGGTAGGTGGTTTTCTGTTGTCAAGCTAACCTGAAATAATAAAATGCATGTCAGATTGCGCACAGGTGGCCTCTGTTCCCTTACCTGACCCTTGTAAAAGTCAGTTCTTCACCAGCCAAGGAGAGAGGCAAGAACACTTAACATAGAATTACCAAGGGAATTTATTCTTTTGTATTTTAGCTATGCACATAGTGGTGACCCAGCCTAATGCATGGGGGACCCCAACGCAAAGGAAAGCAGGATTTATGTATGTTACAATACAGTTGTGTAGACCAATCAAATTACTCATGTTAAGGGATGGGCTAATCAGTTACTATTGCTCTCATAATCGGTTTGTACTTGTCCTATGCAGGATCAGTACGTGTTTGTCCCATGCAGGTGATGTGGACGTATGGCCAGTGGTGTGTTAATCTTCATTGTTCTAAGCTGATGTCCCAGGCAGGGTTTATCCTGGATCTGGTTGGTTGTGGTTCTGGCTGTGGTTATATGCCTGGTTTCATTAAAGGGTAAATCTTCTGTTGTTTTGTCTATGGTGTTGGGTGCTCTCAGCTGGTAAGAGCTGGCTTAGTTTGTGTCTTCAGATCGTTAGCGCTGAGGTAAAGGCTCATAATCTCAGGTAGCATTTGTTTTTCTAAGTAAGTAGTATTGCAGTTGGCATCTTGTCTTTCACACCCTCAAGATGATAAGCACTGTGCTTCTGGCTGAATTTGACACCACCACTCCTCATACCCCATCCCACTCATTAGCACCCCTACCCACCGCCCCCCCCCCAAAAACAAAAAAAAACCAAACCAAAAATGTAAAAACCCAAACCCACCCAAAATCAAGTCCACCACCGAAGAATCTTTCAGTGCATAGCAGCTGTTTGGGAGCAATGACGGGCAAGAACACTTCAGGGGTAGCCTACAAATCTAATTTTGCTACTAGTCTTGATAAATATGTAAGTAAGAAAATAGTAAAAAAATTGTTTCAGTTCTTCAAATTCCTCAAAGGGCTTTTGGAGAGCCTTGCATACCAGACAGAAGATGCATGATAAACGTGGTCTGAGCAGAGTTCAGAAACAATGCTGACAGAATATACGCTTAAGCTTTTTTTCATATTCTATCAAAACTACAAATAAAATTTTAGAAGTCTGTGAGGAGTTTTGGAATCTGTCTTTGCATATCAAAATCTGAGTTTTCTAATCCAAAAAGGCATGAGTTCATCTAAAATCTGTTAACATGTATGAGAGAAACTGTCCCTGTAAGAGTCAAGAACTATCTTTCAAGTTAGTGAATGCTTCACCGCAAGACAGACATACCAACAATTCCCCTCTTATTACAAAACCTTTGCTGAGGTTTTTAGTGTAATAGTATACTGAGGTTTAAATCCTGCAAGAACTTTTGGTGAAATGGCCACATTAGCCTGGGATGGATGAGAATCAGACTTTGACCCTTGTATGTCAGAAAGAACTTCTATATTTCATGGAGACATCTCCATGAAAACATGTCCTTTGAAGTGAGTGACATGACTTCCAGTGGATGTAGCTGTACGATGAATGGTGCTGGAGCCATATAGGAGAATTTCTCTCTTTCAGCATCAGGTGCTGCTGACACTTCTCTACCATTTCACCAATACCCATACTACCTATAATGTATATAATTAGCTTGGGCTTTCTGACAACATTTAAGATAACAAATGTTTGTATGCTATGCCCATGGCAGTTTGTGCCAAATAGCGAATGAAACTTTTGTTTCTCTTGCAGTATATATTCTCCAAGGTATCTGAGTGACAATCTCAAATCTGTATATCAAATGCATGTTTGTCTTAGTTGCTTGCATGTACAGCTCTGGTCACTGTGTAAACATTTGCACTGAAAGAGGACATATAGTATAAGAGAGTTCTTAACGGGAAAAGCAACCGATTTATTGACCTGAAACTGAGGCTAAAAGGTCAAGTGGGGAAAAAAGACTTTTTAAGGTAGTTCTACATTTAAAGAAAACTAATGACAAATTAATATTGCAGTATTTTACCAGATGCTTGTCTAGCTCACTGCAACTGACCAATAAACCCCTACAATGGAAGAAGGCTCAGAGGAGATGGGCAAGGGTGAGTGCCCATGAAGCTCAGGCAAGTAATGCAGGATGGGACTGAGTACAGTTGTTGCAAAGAAGCTGACCGTATCTCAACACAAAGGGATCTGAAGGGTGGCCTTTGGTTTAGATAAACAGCTATCAACAGCTGGGGGTATCAACTGTTGGTATAACTTTTTCTCACTGGTTTCAATAAAACAGTAGAAATGTTTCCTTAAGTTATCCAGACCAGAACAGAGGGAGTGAATATGTGGGTCAGCCCAGCATAAAAACTGAACAACGAACAAAAAGAATTTCAAAGAGAACAGTGGGATTGAGCCAACTTCAACCCAAATATTCCTTCCCAGTGATCAGGGATGCCAGCATTGTGATGGTGAGCATATTCTAGATATCAGTAATAGGAACCACCTTGTTGGTATCGTGATTGGACTGCATACTACACTTAGCGATATGTAGCAATTGCAACTTACATCTCTATTGTGGTTTTGGTATATTTTGTATCTATGTGCTAAATCAGAAATCTCATGTAACATGAACTGTCTTCAGATAAGTAAATTTTATATTAAACATTACGTCCTCCATGTGTGGAATATCTAAAAGAACCTGGTCAGAGTATTGGACTCCTGACACTCACTTTTAGCAAGGTTATCAGGAGTGTCTAGTTTGTTTCCACAAAATGCAGTCTCATTTAACCATAGATGATACAGCTTTATGTAAGGATTGTATTGTTGAGTTCCTGTGGCTTGTGTTGAAAGTCAGATTAAATAAGTAAGGACATCTTTAAAAAAATCAGTCATCGATGGTCTTTGCAAATAAGTCCCCTTAAATATAAAAGTTATAGAGTCTATTTGTGCTTACATCCCCACTATTACTCACTGAATACCTTAGAGTTCTTTTTTATTTGTCCATGCAGTATCATTCATCTAAAGAAAAAAAAATTGTTTTTACAGACTAGCATGTCAGGCACAGAGTAGCTGTGTCCACATGTGTGGGATATACCTGAGCCTGTTCAGGTGTTACAAGCAGTATAACCTCCTTAACAAGGTACTCCAATCTGTCACTACTTGTCTATGATACAGGTTTAAATTGTCAGTGTACAGCAATACATTTTATCATATTTGAACTAGTTCAATATTTTTTGCAAAATGCTGCAGAGGGCCATGTTGGCATTCATCGTATGACTTGCTGGAGATACCAGTGGATACCTGTACTGCATGAGAAATCCGAATGCAGGTCCCTCCAGCCCTAAGCTCTCCTTCCTTTTCCACCAGACATTCTGCTGTCATTTAATAGACAGTAATTTGAGGTGCGAATGCTTTTTCTTTTCAGAGCATTTTCCTGAAAGAACCAGCTTTCTGATGGGAATAACTAATGATGGCAATTTGGAGACAGTTATGTAATAGCTTTTTTAAAAAATATTTTCACATTGGTTTTTGTGAGCATAGAATTACTATTGGCATATTTTCTGCTTAATAAGTAATTCTTCAAGACATTGCCTAACGAATTAGACAACCAGTTATGTGTCTCCTGAGAGCAATATCAGTAAAAGTAATGGAAACCACCAGGTATGATGCTGAAAATGGACTGCTAACTGTTCCTTACTGTGCCTTCAAAATTGCTCAAGGTGGTGGAATGGATGTCTTTTCGCTTGGTAACAGAAGGAAAAAAATTATTTGGTTTATTATTATTCTTTTCTAAGCATAGATAGTGAGCATTCTTGTGCAGGAACATAATGGTTTAGAAACATTATTGTGGTATTGCAACCACCTACTGTGTGCCTCTCCACCTGTTTTATACAGCTCTAACAATGCCTTCCTGGTTTGCATCCAAAATTGTCTTATTTTTAAGTTTCAATCTAATGCAAAAGGTAAATTGCCTATAGCATTTCCTCCCATAATATAAAATAAAGACAGAAGGTTGACCTGGTGATGTCAAATTGGAATTTTGACCTTAAATATTAATGAAAATGTGTACCCACTTGCCTGGTTCCAGTCCACACTCCCATATGTGGGGATGTTATATGAATGCACAAAGGAAGATCAGAGAAATAATCATTGTCTAGGGCAGTTTAAAGGAACATTTGATGTGTTTCTAGAGTCTGGAAAGGATTCATCTCTGCAACTACTGAATATGTGGTTTACATCCAGTAGCAGAAATTATTGTAGATGCTAACACCATTTTGCCAGAAGAATGACTTCTTGCTGGAGAGTCTCAGAACCCTAAAACATAGTGTTAAAAAGGGGTTCTCTTAGTCTGTGGGAGCTCTTTCGTATGAATGATCACCTCTTAAATCCTCTCTAATTATGACCCTTCAAAATTGGCACTTATTTAAATAAGGAGATGGACCAGAGGTCCCTTTCAACCAACATTTTTTTTTAAGCTTTTATGATTTCTAAGCACATGCGTATGCATAAAATAGTTAGAGATTTTACAAGTAAAGAGCAAGTGGATTTCTGGGCTGAAAGAGTTTACAGAAGGAGATAACAGCTCCAGTACCTTACATGAGACAATGTGGAGGGGGTTAACTGGTGAGGAATAAGTTTGGTAGTGGTTTCTGTCAGGAAGGCACTTGACAAAATAATTACAGATGAGATGCAGGAAAGTGCTTGAAGAAGAGAAAGGTGTGAATAGATAATGCATAGGTACAAGGCAACTTTCTATTGGACAGAAGTAATCTTGCCACACAATAGAGTAGCTATCTAAAGGTTAAAATACTGAGTTAGTTTTCTGAACTCCCTCTTCAGTCAATGGACAGATAATATTTTAGAGGACAACTTGTCCTGTGCTAAAACAGGGGTAAGTTGTGATAGTCACTGATAATAAGATTTGTTAACATCACAGTAATATTTTCAATTACGAACTATTTTCTTCGTGGTGATACCCTGCCAAGTGTTGCATTTAATTTAAAATATTTTATAATGTTAACCTGATTTCAGTTTAAATGCATTTAAGAATCCCATTAATCTAAATTGTAGAAATAACTTATCGTTTAATGACAGATTTAAAGCTGGAAAACTTTGGAAGAATTGTAATGGATAAGCAAGTCTAACATTTCTTAGTTTTTCTCTTGTTCAGGTAATATAGAATCAGAATAGTTTGGGTTGGAAGGGATGTCAAGGGAAGGTCATCTAGTCCAACCTCCCCTGCCATGAGCAGGGACATCTTCAACCAGATCAGGTTGCTGAGAGTCCTGTCCAGCCTGACCTTGAATGTTTCCACGGATGGGGCACCTACTGGGGAAAGATGAAGAATTCAGTAGTACATTACATAAAGTAAATCACAGAGCAGTTGAGGTTGGAAGGGACCTATAGAGGTCATCTGGTCCAACTCCCCTGCTCAAGCGGGGCCACCCAGAGCTAGTTGCTCAGGACTGTGTCCAGACTACTTTTGAACATTTTCAGGACAGGAGACTCCACAACCTCCCTGCATAACCTGTGCCAGTGCTCAGTTTCTCTCACAGTCAAAAAGTTTCCTGATGTTCAGAGGGACACTCCTATGTTTCGGTTTGTCCCCATTGCTTCTGGTCCTGTCATTGGGCGCCAATGAAAAGAGCCTGACTCTCTCCTCTTTACACCCTCCCTTCAAGTATTGATATACATTAATAAGATGGCCCCCAAGCCTTTTCTTCTCTAGGCTGAACAATTCCATCTCTCCCAGCCTTTCTTCGCAGGGGAGATGCTCCAGTCATCATCTGGATGCTCATCATCTTTGTGGCCCTTTGCTGGACTCTCTGCAGTATGTCCATATCTCTCTTGCACTGAGGAGCCCAGAACTGGACACAGTGCTCCAGGTGTGGCCTCACCAGTGCTGAGTAGAGGGGAAGGGTCATCTCCCTTGACCTGCTGACAAATGTGATGGAAGCTTTTGGTATTTCTAGAGACATTCTAACCTTTGTCAAAGGTTGTTTTCCATGGGCAATATATTGTTTAGGCATTTACCAGGAGCACAATGTGTACAAACACATTTTTATTTCCACATAAGTAATCAAACTCAGGGGAGCAATTGGTTATATCTGCTCACTTTTTGTGTATAGTTCCTGTCTTCTGTCAAAGAAAAAAAATGCACTACAATATTTGGGGTGAAAGTAATATTTTAGTTCTATGAAAAATGCATTAAGGATTGAAAACTTCTGCATTTCAGTGAAACCATTACTGTTCATGTTTTCATGGTCAGATGGTGACTAGGGAGCAGCAGTGCTTGTGTGAGAACCAGCTTCTGTTCTTTTGTGATGGTTGATTCAGGCTTTTACCTGGCTCATTAGCATAGCACCTAAATCTGATAACGTGGGGTTAATAACTATCCTATTCCTGGCCATTTCTGTCTTAGAGCAGAAATTCTGTTGTGGGCTTAAAATATTCTCCAATCCAAAAGGATTTTTTTTATAGCTCTTGTTACATGAACTGGATCTCAATGGAAGCTTTAACGTTTTTTTCCAATGACCTCAACAGTGGTAAGAAAGGAACTGAAGCTAAACCTTAAACATCAAGCACTGACTCCTCTTCCTTCTACAAATGGCTCGTTTTCTTTCTGAGCATGTAAGTTCTATTGAAGTGTGAGAAGTTAATCAAAGTTACAGATAGTGCCATGAGGAATGGATGGATCTCTTAGTCAATTAAGGGAGAGTTTTGAGAGAAATAGCCAAACTTCAGATGATCAATTGGGAGTTATAAGGGACCAGTACCAAGATAATTATATCTGTAATGCCACTTAATGCCAAGATCACCTAGGTAAACACATCAGAAATTTGGCTACAGAGGTAGCAAAAATAGGACCAATAGCAGAGAACTGATTATGGCAGGGTTGCTAATTTGGGAGGACAGGGAGGCAAAGAAGGCTGGATAGAAGTACAGGCATAGGATAATGGAGAGCAGGCAGGATAGAAGGGGTTGGCTGCGTGTAAGCAAGCTGCTGGTCCCTGTGATTTTTCCAGTTGAGACCTATGCCTGATCACCATAATCTGCCCTATCTGCTTATTAAAGTAATAATTATTCCTAAGTATTTTTGGTGCGAGTATGCATTTTATTGTTGTGTGTTTTATGTACCAGATGTGCTAAATCAACTTCAGGTTGGACTAACCAGGGAGTAGGGTAAGCTCTGGATGTGCAGCAAGTGCACCCTGGTCTGAGTTCTACTGTAGAGGTCACACCTTAGACTGGCTGCTGGAGAGACCTGGTGGGGGGTTGTGTGTTTATGTTCTGATATTAAAATTCAAGCTGGTCTAGCCAGTGAGAAGAGGAGACCTCACTGGAAAAACCTGAGGTCTGAGATGGTAATTGGGAAAGGGGCCTGGATCCATGCTTCCTTGGTCCATGGGATTGTGGATAGACTTAAAAGTCTGTGCTGGTATTCTAGGCATTCATGAATGTGAATATGTATGCTCTGCTAGCAAGCCGCAGTCTTGATCAGCTGGAGAGGGCCAGGCTCTGTTGCTCACGTGTGTGTGACAGTGCCTTGTGGTAATATGACTGCCAGTCAAAGCACTGTTCTTGGTCTGTTTTAATCTGTGTCGGTCATGTGCATTTTATGCGTGTGTGTTTGCACCTTTGGAGCATGTGGTTAGCTTTGCTGGCTAGACATGAAAATGCAAACCACAGGAGCCCCATCCACCAGACTGGGATGGGAGGAATCCCCTGGCTCTCAGGGTCCACCAGCCTGGCTCTAGCAGCCTGGGAAGGAGACCTCTCCTATGTCCCAAAGCCTATCAGATTTGTCTACCTGCAACAAAGACTTCCAGGTTTGTGGGCATTTTGGTTAGACACATAAACTCTTCAGTAGCACTTGTATCTTCTCCCTTGAAAGCCAGACACAAAAACAACAGGGCAGTGAATAGAAACTGAAGGAAAACAAACTCAACAAATAATCTATTAATTAAAAACAAGGCAGTCTGAAAGTTAGTTATGAGAATTTCAGCTTGACAGGATTTCTTAAATTCAAGTTTTATAGTTTCTAAACGTGCTTGTATTCTACTCTGGATGCAAGTATGCAATAATGTGCTTTTGTTAATGGGTTAGAAAAGCTGAATGTGTTAGCTTTGAATATATAATGTAGCTGTGTTATTTACATGTTAAAGTGTTTTCCTTTTTCAGTATGAATTGTATGCCACTTGACTAAAATTGTACTATTATAAAATATTATCTAAAAGCCTAAATATTCAAATTTTATTCATTTGTTAAGTAAAATGTGTAATTTGTTTTAATTCAAAATTAAATCATTTTGACTTGCTCAGCTTTCATTGAAATACATCTGATGATTATCTTGTGGCTTATAAAACTAATAATGGACTAACTATTAAATCCACAAAGTAGTGAGTGCTGAACATTAAAACAGGTGCATTATGGATACTACCACATGCTTTGAACTGAATTTTGCTGGGAATTCCTATAAATTTCTTCTGGTATTAAAATGTAAACTGTTTCTCATCTGTAACAATCTGACGTGTACAGATAACAGATGGCATTGAAGGCCTTACAGGTTCTTTTTCCTCCATAAAGAAGTGTTAAAAATGAAGCATATCATCTATTATTTTCCTGTGCCCTTTTTATCACTTTCTGACTAAACAGAAAAGTGATGTATTATAGGGCAGTTGCCCACACTGTGACATTTCAGATGTGATTATCAAAATGCAGCACACTGGTAGTTGAGGTTTGAATGTGACAGGAGTTAGCATTTCGCAAGTACGCACTCTGTAATCTCAACACTGTAGTAATTCATTGGGTTGTCTGCATGCCACAGTGGGAGTTCCCTCAACTCCATGGCACAAGTTTTACATTTCTTAATCTATACAAATCTCCAGGCTGCTATTGGGGATTTTACTCAAATTATTCTGAGAAAGTCTCTTTGAAAAGGTAGCGTACTTTGCAGACTGAAGCTTTAATCTAAGGTGAAGTTCAACCAGTTCCCTCTATCTTTCTCTGTCTCTCAGAAGCTGCTCTCTCCCTCAAGGACAGCATCTTTTAAACTATGCAAACTGCACAGAAGAAAGCACATTAGTAATCAAAAGCTGGATAACTTCTATTATTTGCTGTTTCAGTATTGATCAGACACAGTGACACAGCAGAGGGAATTATGTTGACTATCAAGAGAAGAGACTGGAGTGACCAGAAAGCAATAAGATCACAGAAATCACCCAGGCTGGTACACCAGGAAGTAGAAAAAGTCACTAATTTTGAGCACTGCTTAGAAGAAACTACTGTTACTGTCACTTCCCATCACTTTTATCTTTCTTCAGGGAAGTTAAGACCAAAAACTTCAGGAGGAGAAAATTCCCTGTTCTCAGATTATTCCTCTGTCTGGATGTATATTTGTATCTGACTGCCAGGTTATACAAACATCCCTAATGCAGATATCATGCATCAGTCATAGAAAATAAAAGGACTATCTTGTATGTTTATGCAAGTTAGCTGCTTACAAGGCATGCTAACAAACCATAGGCTGTCTATATACACGCATGCACAGCATCAGTATGAATTGTGTATTGACCTCCATGCAGAGACCTGTACCTCTGCATGATTCTGCCAATGAGCGAAACATCATGTCTCACTCTATTGGAGTATTACTCTACTGATGTATCTCTCTCTATTGAGTTTTTAAGGTTTGCTTCTCAAACTCTACACGTTGCTTGGCATTCCCAAAAAGCTATTTTGCAGTTGCTTTGTATCAGAGGCATGAGGGAGTAGGGGGAGATGACCAGTGAACTTCTGTGCAGTTTTTCACTGTTCCAGTTGATATCTCTTTATAATCCTTTTATAGGCAGGTTCTTTGTTTTCACTGGGGAGTGCTATACAAACACAAATCTTATTGAATGCTCCAAGGAAGGTGGACTTTCTTCTATTTCACTATAATCAAGGGAGCTTTTTCAGGCATATTGTGGGATGGAATATTCAGTGCTGTTAAGTGGAATGGAGGGATTAGAGCACACAGGTGATGGAAATACCAAAAACTACCAAAGATCAGCCATGACTGTAAGTTACAGTCATCTGTGGGCTATTTAAATCTTTCATTTGTCTCCATTTTTTTTTTTATTGTTTTTGTTAGTAGACTAGCTCATTCTAAGAATAGTCAGACACATGAGTTGGTGTCATTTTCTTATGTCAAACTGAGTAGCCTTTATCTTTTATGCTTTGATAAAAATATAAAAGCACAGAAGTTATTCCACCATTTTAAGTTAGATATGAGTCAAGACATATATAAAGGCTGTCCATTGCTTCCAGGTGTCTTCAGTGTTATTCCATGGTAAAAAGTGATTTCAGGTTTCTTCTGCTGTTTGGGCTATTTACTTCTAGGAATAAACCAAAGTCTCTGATAACCAAAGAATTCAGAGAAACACATTTTGTTATTACTAAACTAGCTGTAGAACGTAATGCTGTAGATTTATATTTAAACAGGAATACATTTATTTTTTTTCTCAGTGGTAAACAAAATCTGTAAATAATACATGAAAAGACCACAATAGAACTATTCAAAGTCACATGAAAACATGGTTGTAAAACATGGAGGAGGGGATACTGATGTTGTGAGTCCGCTGTGAATGTTCAGCTGTATTGTAAGTAACACACAGTTTTCTACTAGTGTTGCAATCCAACACTAGTTTTATGGGAACAGTAAGCTTTCTGGTAATAATCTAGATAAACTAATCCATGACATTGAGGAATCCTGCCCACAACCAAAAACAGTATGCTGAGGAAGATGTTGATCTGCTAAAAGCGTAAAATAAGGGTAAGGTAAGACAAATTAGTCACGTGTCCTCCCTTACCTTGTAGGAATAGCTGAGGCACCTAATCAGTTTTCTGGTTTTTAACAGCATGAGGAAATACTGTCTTTAACCTTATATTTTATTCTTGATGCACTGTGTACTCTACAGCTACTTTGACAATAAAATTATAGTTCTGCTTAGATGATGAAGTCTTATGGAAACTGCAATTTTTTTTTAACTCTGCAACATAAATGTTACTTCTGTAAATGGAATTATGGAGGGTGTATATGCTGTTGAAAGATTTGAAAGGAATTGAGACTTTTACTGTGAGAAAGAGGGGCATTAAAGGATCTTTCCTGCCCCACCTCCTTTCCTCCTACCATAATACTTTCAATTCACTATATCTCAAAGTGCTGTGAAATGTCTTTTCCAGTACTGGTGCTTTGAAAAGAATGTGTGTGGGGATTTTTGTTGGTTTTTGTTTGTTTGGTTGGGTTTGCTTTAAGAAAAGTATTGTGGTAAAAAATTCAAAATTTTGCAGCATTCAGAAAAAAATCTTTAACAACCTTAGTATTTGGATATAATAGTGTAATGTGTTATTTAAGCCTACTAAAATGTAATAAGACTCTGCAGTGCACACATAAAAATCCAAATTTTGATATCTAATTTTTTATACACACATATCATAATCTATTTGATTTTACAGTTCAGCAAACTGAGAAGATCCATTCTACCCCACTGCAAGAAACACATTAGCAGCTAGGGAATCCAGAATCAAAACATGCCGTGTTGTAAATTATTAAAGGAGGGTTGTTTGTCCTGCGAACCCATTGATTGTGCATAGTGATGGGTTGGCATGATGCACTTGAACCCATACATCAGCAAGTACTGTCAAAATGAGTTATTCATGAATAGTAGGCCAATATCTGCCTGGAATCCTTATTTAATCTGGAATCCTATGGTAAGAAAAATGATGTCCACTGGCACTATATCATTAAACTGTGGATTTTAGACTGCATCATATTTTCTGTGTGTGCCTGAAAAAAATTGTTTCTCTAGTAGGAGACAATCTTTCCTTTACATGTTGTAACAGTTCTGCACCAACATGGATAACAGATAATCATGGGTTGATGGGGATTTTTGTACCTCCTGTGTTGATTCCCAGTTTCACATTTTGATTTGAATAATGGCAGTATGCATGCCATCAACTGATAACTTAGCTTCTGTTCTTAGGTTATTATTCAGATGGATGCTTCGGTATTTCCAACATCAGGCTGTGCATTTACAATGCACAGCTTTGCAGTGTCTCATTGTAGGCACCAGTGTCATCCTAGTAACTGGGTACGCTTACATGATTTTATGTGCCTTGACTTTTTTTAATTTATTTTTTTTTTTTTTAGTTATGATCCTCTTTAGTAGTAGAAGGGGCATGAGAGGTATTTATTGCAGTTTTTAATTTTTTTCAGTTCTCTTACTGGGCCTCTATTCCACAAACACCTTTTTGCAAAATCTTTACAGTTGTATGGAGGGGGGAAAAAAAACCCTGAAAATGCAATGTTACAGTATCACACATTATCATCAGGGTTGGAAGGGACCTCTGGAGATCTAGTCCAATCCCTCTGCCACAGCAGGGACACCTACAGCACGTTGCACAGGACGGCGTCCAGGTGGGTTTTGAATGTCTCCAGTGTGGGAGACTCCACAACCTCTCTGGGCAGCCTGTTCCAGTGCTCTGCCACCCTCAGAGTAAAGAAGTTCCTCCTCATGTTAAGATGGAACTTCCTGTGCTCCAGTTTGTGCCCGTTACCTCTAGTCCTATCACTGGGCACCACTGAAAAAAGACTATTCTCATCTACCTGGCACCCTCCCCTTAAGTACTTATAAGTATTGATAAGATCCTCCCTGAGTCTTCTTTTTTTCTAGACTAAAAAGCCCCAAGTCCCTGAGCCTTTCCCCATAAGAAAGATGCTCCAGTCCCCTAATCATCTTTGTAGCTCTTTGGACCCTCTCCAGCAGTTCCCTGTCCTTCTTGAACCAGGGAGCGTAGAACTGGACACAATACTCCAGATGCGACCTCACCAGGGCAGAGTAGAGGGGGAGGATGACCTCCCTCGACCTGCTGGCCACACTCTTCTTGATGCACCCCAGGACGCCATTGGCCTTCTTGGCCACCAGGGCACGTGGCTGGCTCATGGTCATCCTGTTGTCCACCAGGACTCTCAGGTCCCTTTCCGCACAGCTGCTCTCCAGGAGGTCAGCCCCCAACCTGTACTGATGCATGGGGTTATTCCTCCCCAGATGCAGTACCCTACACTTGCCTTTATTGAACCTCATCAGGTTTTTTTCTGCCCAGCTCTCCAGCCTGTCCAGGTCACGCTGTATGGCAGCACAGCCTTCCAGCATGTCAGCCACCCCTCCCAGTTTTGTGTCATCAGCAAACTTGCTGATGGTACACTCTATCCCTTCATCCAGGTCATTGATGAATATATTGAACAGGACTGGACCCAGTACTGACCCCTGAGGGACACCACTAGTTACTGGCCTCCAACTGGACTCTGCACCACTAACCACAACCCTCTGAGCTCTATCTGTTAACCACTGTTCAATCCACCCCACTGTCCATTCATCCAACCCACACTTCCTAAGCTTGTCTGTGAGGATGATATGGGAGACAGTGTCGAAAGCCTTGCTGAAGTCAAGGTAGACAACATCCACTGCCCTCCCTTCATCCACCCATCCAGTCACGCCATCGTAGAAAGCTATCAGATTAGTCAGACATGACTTCCCCTTGGTGAATCCATGTTGACTACTTCTGATAACCTTCTTTTCCTCCAGATGCTTGGAGATGACCCCCAGAACGAGCTGTTCCATCATCTTTCCAGGGATGGAGGTGAGGCTGACCAGCCTGTAGTTTCCTGGGTCCTCCTTCTTGCCCTTTTTGAAGACTGGAGTGACATTGGCTTTCCTCCAGTCCTCAGGCACCTCCCCTGTTCTCTAGGACCTTTCAAAGATGATGGAGAGTGGCCCAGCAATGACTTCTGCTAGCTCCCTCAGCACTCGCGGGTGCATCCCATCAGGCCCCATGGACTTGTGGGTGTCCAGTTTACTTAATTGTTCTCTAACTTGTTCCTCTTCAACCAAGGGAAAGTTTTCCTTCCTCCAGACTTTCTCTGTTACTTGCAAAGTCTGGGACTCCCGAGAGCTGGCCCGAGCAGTGAAGACAGAAGCAAAGAAGGCATTCAGCAACTCCGCCTTCTCTGCATCATCCGTCACCACAGCACCCATCTTGTTCAAGAGCGGGGTTACATAGCTTCCTGGTTTTTTAGTATACCTTCAGAAGAAAATACAATCACTGTAATGGTAACTAGTGTTGGTGCTATTTACTGCATTGCAACAGGGTAAATGCATTAAGTGGTGATGGTATATATCTGAGGCACGGATCAGAATTTGTTTTGCAGGTTGACATCTAACAGTAAGCATCTACAATGCAGTATCAAAGCTTACATTATAGCCACCAGAGATCAAGTCAACAATGTCAATAAATATCGTTCAGAGAGTACAAACCCTGAAGTTATAAATTGACCCATAGCTGATTAAGTAGTTCACTAAACTACGGTAACCCATCTCACTCCCAAGGTCTGATAATGACAGCTTTGACACTGCATTGTAGATTACTGAATTTAAGTGAATTTTATCCGTGGTCTATAACAAGGGGAATAAGGCCTTACACTGCGTACACCTGACAGCTGGTGCCTCCAGTTATGCCACCTTTTATTGTTGGATTTTGGCAGAGGCAGGAAGGGAGAGGAGTTAAGGGGAAAACTCATGTCAGAGGGGAGAGCCCGGCTGCAGGCAAGGTGAATAAACAAAACCCTTAAAAAGATAAAAATTATCCAGTGTCCTGATGGGGTTTCTATTTGTCTTGTGCAAAATTTAAGTCCTAAGGGACAACCTCCAGTGCAGAATTCAGAGAAATCATACTAAAGGCTTGAGAGGTGAGATAGATTTTGCACTAGTATAAATGACAGGGTTTTTTAAAAAAAAGCTTTGTTTTTTTATCTGTCCTTATTCTTTTGTTATGTGGCATTCTCTCACATCATTCAGTGAAATGATCCTTTGTAGCAGGAACTGAAAAATGCACATTAGAAAAGTGAACATGCAAGCAGGTTACTTTATGCAATTAATTATTCAAGGGAATGTGAGGCAGAAAACCCAACCTAGTCAAACAGTCAGGTAGACGAGCAATTTATTTCCTGGGCAAAGAAGGCTTAAAGCTTGGCTCTAAGCAAGTAAGCAGCAATTCTCACAGCGGCAGAGAGTAAGGAATGTTATGCTTTCTGCTAATAAGTGTCTGAATAAAAAAGCAGAAGTTAATGCATGGAAGCTAGTGTACATCATAGAGTGGTTTATTATATGCTTCTTTATTGCTGTAAATTAATATTAAAATATTAATGGGGTAGAGGGAAGAGGAACTGTATATGTGACCTGTCATTTTCATCTCTGCAAGAAGGAATTTCTTCTGTAATGCTTTCACCCTTATTAGAAAACACAATTTTAAGTGCACGTATTCATATATCTGTGTATGATTTTTTTTCTTGTGAAACTGTTTATAAATGACTGAAACCATGCACTGTGGGGGGCGAGTCATACACATTAACAACAGAGAATACAAATGCCTACCGATACAATTGCGTGTTCCCACGTTGCAGGACTGTTCCCTGCGGAGGAGCTGTCAGTGGTTTGCTGGCAACGTTCTTGTTTCCTCTCAACATGCAGAAGTACAAACCCATTGTCAGCACAGCTTCCAGAGAGGATCGGTAGCCAAAATTACCCCCTCTCTGTTGTTTTTGGTAGACAACTGAACATAGGTTGAGCTTCCTTTTAACTTTTAGAGTTCAGCATTTTCCTATGAATTGTATCCTCCCCTGGTAAAGGCTATGAAAAATTCTTTAAACTGTGGATTACAGAGTTTTCCTGCCTTTGCTGTAGAAAGAGCTAGCAGGATTCAGGCCCAAAGGCATGCAATCTATAAATGTTGTGTATTAAGATGAAAGCAGGAAAAAAAGCTGCTGGATGACATTGTGATGGAAACTGGTCTCTTCACCCTAATGCTGGCTTAAATCAGGTGAGGTTTGATGTTGTGAGACAATTGTCTCAGGCTACTAGTATTGCTCTATTTCAAAGGATTGAAACTTTGTCCTGCTACTCAGAAACCTAAGCTATACTACTTGTGAGAGTCTTGTTTTGGAGTTAACATTGTGTAGGCAACAAGCAGCACAGAAGTCCCATGAGTCCAAATCCTAAGGCCCACAGAATGTTTTTCTTCCACTTTCCCAGCTCTGTAAGTGTTTGGGATAGCTAAACTGGCCCTGATAACCAGAGTGAAGTCCAGTTTAATGTTAAAATTATCTTTTGTGTCCAGCAGCAGTTTGGTAACAGGGAATTAGACCTGTGATCATGACAACCCAACCCAAATCTCTGGGCAGTGCAGTAATCATCTCTTGTGTTGTATGCTACTAGATTAAAAAGTGCTGAAGCAAATGTGAGACAATGTATAATCCTGTTAGGTCAAATTGTGATGAAGGTTTTGTTTGACTGTGTCATGTTCTGTTTGATGAAATGGTATCTAGGTGAACTGTTACCTCAGTTACTTTGTAAGTTGTCCTGCTTAGCCCACATGTCATGCTAAGCAGTATAAAGAGCAATGTCAGATATTGTTGTTACTGCCAATAAGGTTGCTGGTTGTCTGGATGAACTCAGAATAAGTTCCATTTTTAGTTTCGTTTTGGAGGAACCTGGATTCTTTTTATATAGTTGTTTGTGTCTTATGTGATGTTTAGCAATTGTTCTCTAACTGGAAGGCTGGATTTGCTGAGGTTGCTAGTATCATATCCTCTTCTTAAAGAGGATCATATCCTTCTATCTTAAGAGCTGCCAAATGTCTGAATACATAGTCTGTGTCTTATTTCTTGCTATTTCTGTGGCAAATTAAATAAAAAAATAAATTCAATGGACCTCCTAAACTTCCTTTCAATTATATTTACTAGCATCCCTTTGTGTCACATCTGGCTTCCAAACTTAAAATAATAGCTTCAGACTGATGTCTTGTCCAGATCCATCCAAGAAAAGACATCGGGCACAAGACAAACCAAACAGGCTTGATAACGAGAGGTTGTTATTGGGTCTCTGAAATGTGCTAGCTTGCTTATGGGATGATTTAAAATAAAAAATATGTTCTGGGGAGAGGCAGAATCTAGCAGCTTACAGTGTTTTCTGGGAGGTTAGCTTTATGTGGCAACTAGCACTAGTTCAGCTGCAGAAGTGATCCTTCTTGAAGGGAAAATCTGCAGACTTCATTAGAATAACCATATTACTTTACAAATGCCTTTCAACCATGATGTAATAGAATATCAAGTGCATGTGGAAAAGGAAGTAGAAAACATAGTAGTTGGAGTATTTCAAAGTTACATGAAAGGACAGACAAATAGAAGTCAACTTCTGGGAATAGTCTCTGGCCTTAAACTTGAAAAAGATTAATAGTTTCAAATTTCAAAGGAATTAAAAAGTGGGGAGGGGGTGAAAGGGTCAAGATTAACCCTTAGTTAAATTTGTTCCATCTTACTGGGATCACATAAGTGAAAATTCATAGCAGATACAGCCATTTCATTGAAATGCTAAAGCTGTATTGCTTAGCTCCTCACAATTTAGTAGCTGACTTGACATTGAGCCAACAGCTGTAACAGAATATTTTATCACTGTGTATTTTCCGTTCACCTGTTGTGAACATTTTAATAAATGTGAATTGAATCCCATATAAAAAGCCATAATTTGAAGAGAAAAATGAGAAAACAGTGTTTGAATAATTGCCTTCCTGGATCAGATCAGAGTTTCCAGCAGCCTTAACAGTGTAATCTCCTGTTTCACACAATGATCAACATTCCTGCTCAGGGAGGGAACACAACAAAAAGGACAAGCATAGTATAACCATAGAATCATAGAATGGTTACCTGCAAGGCACCATAAAGATCATCGAGTTCCAACCCCCCTGCCATGGGCAGGGACACTGTCCACTAGACCAGCTTGTTCAAAGCCACATCCAACCTGGCCTTGAACGCTTCCAGAGGTGGGGCATCTGCAACTTCTCTGGGAAACCTGCTCTAGTGTCTCACCATCCTCACAACAAAGAGTTTCTTCCTAATATCTAATCTAAATCTACCCTCTTTCAGTTTAAAACTGTTACCCCTCATCCTATCACTACGCTTTCTGATAAAGAGTCCTTCTGCATCTTTCATGTAGGCCTTCTTTCAGTACTGGAAGGCAACTATAAGGTCTCTCCAGAGCCTTCTCTTCTCCAGGCTGAACAACTCCAATTCTCTCAGCCTGTGTTCATAGGAGAAGTGCTCCAGTGCTCTGATCATCTTTCATGGTCCTCCTCTGGACTCACTCCCCAACAGGTCAATGTCCTTTCTATGCTGTGTGCTCTAGAGCTGGATGCAGTATTCCAGGTGGGGTCTCACGAGAGTGGAGTGGAGGGGCAGAACCACCTCCCTCTACCTGCTGGCCATGCTTCTTTTGATGCAGCCCAGGATACAGTTGGCTTTCTGGGCTGCAAGCGCACATTGCCAGGTCATATTGAGCTTCTTATCAACAAACACCCCCAAGTCCTTTTCCTCAAGGCTGCTGTCAATCCATTCCCTGCCCAGCCTGTGTTTGTGCTTGGGATTGCCCCGACCCACGTGCAGGATCTTGCACTTGGCCTTTTTGAACTTCATGAGGTTCACCTCTCAAGCCTGTCCAAGTCCCTTTGGATGCATTCCTTCCCCTCCAGCATGTCGGCTGCTCCACACAGCTTGGTGTTGGCAAACTTGCTGAGGGTGCACTCAATCCCACTGTCCATGTTTCCAACAAAGATGTTAAACAGCCCCGGTCTGACCCTTGAGGGATGCCAGTCATCACTGGTCACCACTTGGATATTAAGCCGTTGACCACAACACTTTGAGTGTAGCCATTCAACCAATTCCTTGTCTACCGAGTGGTCCATCCATCATATCCATGTCTCTCCAATTTAGAGACAAGGATGTTGTGCGGGACAATGTCAAATGCTTTGCATAAGTCCAGGTAAATTACTTTAGTTGCTCTCCCCTTATCCACCAACTCTGTAGCGCCATCATAGAAGGCCACCAAATTTGTCAGGCACAATTTGCCCTTAGTGAAGCCATGTTGGCTGTCAACGATCATCTCCTTATTGTCCATACTGACTGGCCTGTGTAGTTCCTCACGTCTTCCTTTTTTCTCTTTTTAGAAATGGGGGTTGTTTTTCCCCTTTTCCAGTCAGCAGGGACTTCACTGGACTGCCACAACTTCTCAAATGTGATGGATAACAGCTTAGCAACTTCGTCTGCCAGTTCCCTCTGGACCCTTGTATGCATCTCATCAGGTCTCATGGACTTTTGCACCTTAAGGTTCCTTAGATGGTCTCAAACCTTGTCTTCTCCTACAGTCAGTGGTTCTTCACTCTCTCAGTCCCTGCCTTTGCCTTTGGTGACTTGGGAAGTGTGGTTAGAGCCCTTTTGTCCAAGGCAAAAAAGTCGTTGAGCATATCAACCTTCTCCATATCCCAGGGGACCAGGTCTCCCATTTCCTTCCTGAGCCTGCCCACATTTTACCTAGTCTTCCTTTTGTCACCGGCATACTTATAGAAGCTTTTCTTGTTGCTCTCAATGTCCCTGTCCAGATTTAATTCTGTCAGGGCTTTAGCTTTCTTAACCTGATCCCTGGCTGCGTGGGCAGTTTTTCTGTATTCCTCCCAGACTACCTGTCCTTGCTTCCACCCTCTGTAGGCTTCCTTTTGAGTTTGAGTTTCTCCAGGACCTCCTTGTTCATCCATGCTGGCCTCCTGGCATTTTTGCTCCGCTTCCTCTTTGTTAGAATGCACCGCTTCTGAGCTTGGAGGAGGTGATCCTTGAATATTAACCAGCTTTCATGGGCCCCTCTTCCCTCCACGGCTTTTTCCGATGGTGCTCTACCAAGCAGATCCCTGAAGAGGCCAAAGTCTGCTCTCATAAAGCCCAGGGTAACAAGCTTACTGTGCGCCCTCCTTGCAACCCTAAGAATCTTGACCATGACATACCTTTCAGCAGTGAGAAAGGTAGGGATTTCTAAGTTAGAGACTGTCTGGATTCCTGTGTTACAACTACCTGAAAGGAGGGTGTAGTAAGGTGGGTATCAGTCTCTTTTCCCAAGTAACAAGTGATAAGATGAGAGGAAATGGCCTCAAGTTGCACCAGGGGGAGGTTAAATTGGATATTAGGAGAAATGTCTTCACAGAAAGTGCTGTCAAGCATTTGAACAGGCTGCCCAGGGAAGTGGTTGAGTCACCATCCCTGGAGGTATTTAAAAGAGGTGTAGACGTGGCACTTAGAGACATAGTTTAGTGTTGGACTTGGCAGTGTTAGGCTTACAGTTAGACTGGATGATCTTAAAGGTCTTTTCCAGCTTAAATGATTCTATTCAGTGCTCATGGACAGTGCCTGAAGTAAGTCTTAGTGCTTGCAGATCTGAAGATCATACTGACTTAGGTTGGGGTTTTGCTTATGAAATAGTTGTTCTTCATTTCAGCTGCCACCAGTAAGAAATCTCAGTAATAATCTTGCATGCAAAACCACCTTTTTTCCCTTTTCCTTCTGCCTACCACTCATCAATAAAAAATAAGGCTTGACTATCCCTGGTTAACAAAGAAAATTAAGAAAGTGACTGGCACTTAATGGTTTTATAAATGATTGCCTACCGCTGTAATAAGTAATTTTCACTTTTGTGCTTTACTGCAATTAATTATATATGTCAACTTAAACAAGTGCTCTTCCACAGCTACAAGTTCAAAAGCAGTAGTGGTTAGAAGGGCAGGGGTTCCAGGTCCTTTTTCTATCACTTATAGATGGAATGTGCAGATTTGAATACATTGATGGTATGCACCTCTGTTTTCCTGAAACAGTTTTTCCCTTATATCTGTTTGGACTGAAAAAAATCCTCTTACAACATCTAAAGGTGCTTAATATAAACCACTGAATGCTGATAGAGTTACTTACTTGAAATATTTGCAAATCCTCCTTTTTCCTTTTTTTTTTTTTTCTTCTTTCTCCTGTTAAAATCACAAGTCTGAATGCACTGTATGAACAGATTAGCCCTGGCTAACTGGTTTAGGAAAGTAAGCTTAGTAATTGCAGTCACTGAAAGACGGGACTATTCTTGTGGTCCCTAGGTTCCTGTGGAGTCTTTTGCTTTCAGTAGTTGAGAAAACCTATAAAATATGGCCAGGTGGTACGTGAATAGCGGGTGATTTAGGTGCCTTCAAACTCATGACATAATCACACAGAAGGACATAGCATTGCCAGTGTTTAGGGCATTTAACATCAAATGCTCATAAACCTGGTAAAATTTAAATTGCATCCCTAATTACCAAATACATCTAATCAGTTTCTGTCACTCACAGCACAAATGTGAGAAGTTGGCAGAGTTAGAGCACTTTACTACTCTGTTTATTGAAGGGCAATCTTTATGAATTTACCTCTGGAGAGTAAAAGACTTCTGACTTTTTCAGTGCTACATCAGCTTCTCTGTCTTCTCTTGCATACAAATACTTTTCCTGATGCTTCATTATGAAGTGAACTGCTTTAGAAGTCGCCATCACTTTTCTATGGATAACAGTGCTGAATGATTAAATCCTATTGTCTGCACTTTCTATAAAAGTCATTAAAGATAAAAAGAACTACCTCTAAATTGAAATTCTGCCTTCAAGGTCATTATCATTTTACCTCTTCTGCCTTGTCTGACACATATTGGTATATACTCTAACAGCAGAAAAATATCCCCAATTTCCAATTAAAAAAACAAAGCAATACAATCTCTGTCAAGTCAGAAAATGGGAAAATATCCATCAGCACATTGCTCTCACAGCCTTTAGTTTTCATGTCAATGACCCATGAAGCTATTCTCAAACCTGTCGATTCCCCCTTTTTTCCCTACATTATTGCTTGTTCATCATCTGATTCTTATAGCTGTAATGGTGAAGATTAGTCTGATTCTGTATCCTTCAGCAGAATAACCCCAAAAACATAATTTGAAATGCAGGGAGGCATATGTACCTTAATCTTTAATTGTTCATCCGTTCCTTAGACTCATTACTAATCCCAAATGCTGATTATAGTGATATCAATGAGATTTTAATAGCTGTGGTGGGTAATATCTGATTCAACACTCAAACGGAAATGATCTTGTGTATTAGCTGCCATGCACCAGCAGCTGAGATTTTCTAGTATTAAATATGGGTTTAATAAAGTAAAGAAAAATAAAGTATACCAATGCCCTCATACACAAACTCTGTTTCTGCAGAAAATTACTGGAGCGTGTTCAGTGGAATTGGTCTATCTGAGGGTGAGAAATATCCTTTGTCACTCTATCGAAGTAAGCAATCAAGAACTGTAGTAGCCTGTGCAGATTGTCCATACCACAGCACTAGCTGAATATAATTGGATAAAACATATAGCTAGTTTGCTTGTACCTAAAGGAACAACCTGAGGGAACTCACTCTTACAAAACCCTTATCATCTTACCCCAAATCTATAAAATCAAAGAAATGTCACTAGGAGAAGATGACTTATCCAGCTGGTAGGGCAATGGATTAGGACCCTTGGAAGCTGGGGCTAAATTCATCTTTTGCAAAGGGGAATCTAAACATTAGGCGTCTCTGAAGTAACTGCCATAAGTACTTCAAGGGGACAGTTCATTTGACCAAAGACTTCTACTTCAGATATGATTTGCTTCTCTCTACCTGTTGATTATAAAGGATATAGTAGCTTTGAATTTAAACTGTATTTTAGGTAGTGAAGTAAAAGCAGGCAAGTCTTGTTTATCCGCTTTCAGCAGCATTTTGCAGTTCTCCACTTTCCTCTCCGCCTTTTACTTGTCTTTATTTAGATTTGAAGTTCAGCCAGGGCAGAGAAGGCTCACTTTCTTTAAAAAGGCCTGTTGTACTGGGATTGCAATCTCTTTTCGGATACTTAGAAGCTACTGTAATACAAATTGCAACAAAAGCCCATCTTTACCTCAAGAGTGTATATATGCACACATTCACACACCTGTATATTTGTTTAATGGAATAACATTCTTTATACTTGCTAAGGTCAATGGTTGCTGCAAGGCAAAAGTCTGACCTTTAGCATCTCAACCTACATGCAAGAAGGCATAACCCTCGGAGTGAATTACAACTGTTGTAAAAGTAATTGTTGAATAACAAATAGTGCCAGGGTGCATGGGAGATGTACCTAAGATCTCTGAATATTTGAGAAAATAAAAAACAGAATTACTGCTAGTGTAACTCTCCTGCCTTATTATGACTCCCTTTATTCAAATCACTTGCTACAGGTGATGAACCTCTTCCTGTAAATGACCAAATGTTCTTACCTGCATGGTTATACGCTTAAACAACGATCCACAAAATGATAAAGAGCTTAGTAAAACATTTTTAGTAGGGGTACTTTTAAACATGCACAGTGTTTGACCTACCTTTCCTCTACCAAAATTATTTGGAATTTTGCCATGATTTCAATGGCAAAGGTCTTATACTTGTCAAAAGGAAGAAGAGTCAGAACAGTGCTGATAACTCAGAAATACTCCACTCCTGATTTCACGTGCTTTCTATGCAACCAAATTTCTAAATCAGCATGTGGAAGTCATGGCCCATGTTGGCCAGTGTATGGAAGTTATGATCAAGGGTAATTGTTGCAGCCTACACCCAGGTAGGTCCTCTCCACCTTTTTAAGCACCCTTGGGTGTGATCAGGTCATGAACTGTGGAGCAGGTGAATTTTTCCTGAAATCCAGTCCTTTCTGCTTTGCATATCAGGCCTACAGTATGGAAATACATGGATTGCCTTAGTAAAAAAAGTTTCTAATTTCTTTTCCAACCAACATAGTTTATCTTTCAAGATCAGTCTTTGTGAATTTAATCATCTGGAATGGACTTCGTGTTAGGAGGAATGCTTGAATTTAAATCACTCCACTTTCATCTCTATGCGTAGTATGATAGCAGGAAGGATAATTTCAACCCTAGCTGTATGTGTTGGTTCTCCTAATCTTAACAAAAATCCCAATAATGCTAATGCGCCCCACAGACATGTTGTTTGGTTTGCAAGAATAAGTTTTTAGGAGGTTTATTCAGTGCAGATTTCGTGAGACAGTAACTAGACAAGTAGTTGAGGGTATTATTTATTTATCCTTGAATTTCAATCTCAGGTGGCATGTGTATGTAAGAAAATGAAACTTGACTTTATAACACAATTTCTAAACTTAACTCTTTGATTTAGTCTTAAGTGACTCTTTCCGATAAGTTGTGTTTTGTTTTGGTTTGTTTTTTTTTTTCTGGAAGTGATTCATTCATCTTTCTTATGAGTGGGCACCCACATTTGTTTGCTGGAATGTGGAGATGCTTGGGTTGTATGATTTATTTTTTTTTTTTTATTTCTTCTGTAAGGCATGTTACTTTTAATATTCTATGAAAAAAATGTACACAGGAAATTTGCTGCAATGACTTTCAAACGTTCAAAATATATCAAGGACTTAACAGTTTTAACCATCTAGTCTTTTAGCATGAAATTTTATATTCAGCTAAGGCGGTCAAAACAGAGAATAAACAGGGTTATATCTGAGGTGGCTGCAGAGCCACTGAGATCACACCTGGCCCAATCTGCAAAGGAGTCTTAATATTCCCAGAGATGAATCAGCTGTGGCTTCTTTCTGACATTATGGCTTCTCACAGAGATGCTGCTCATAGTGGGACCTGTTCCTGCTTAACTTAAGACCTGACTTACCTGTTTACAGTATTGAATTTGAACCCTTATAATGTTCATGAGATACTTAAGTTCTTTAAAGTCTGTGCCCATGCAAAGATTTTTCCTTCCTTTTCTTTCCAGTCGGGTATATTGGTACTTGTTTATTATCAGATTTATCTTCAGATTTTTACAGTCGCCTTTCCCAATTGCATACTATTATCACCTCTTTATGCTAATGCTCTCCCTAGCTGCCTGTATTATCACCCCTCCATTTATCTTCTTATCGTGTGTGATCTACGGTACTCATTAGCTTCCTATTCTCAGATCACTTTTTGCCTTCTCAGCATGCCAGATGACCCTTTTATCACTCAGCCATGTTTCACAATCAGCCCACATAATGCTTCATACTTCCTTACTATTCCCTTAGCTTTTTATTTTTGTGCTGCTTATTACTACTTGCCATTCATTTCTCTCCAACAAGGCTTGTTTTAATGCTTAATCAATTAGACCAGGTTTTCGCTAGTACTCTATCAGTTGTCTTCATTGCCAGGGTAGTACATTATTGATTTCCATGGTTCAATATATCAGAGTATATAATTCCTAACAAATTTCTTTCTCCATCAAGTTTATTTAATCCACCCTCTTCCCAGTCTCCTCTTCAGACCAGACTTCGTATTCATGAGGCCAACAGTACATTAACTGCTTAATTCATTGATTCTTACACCTTACAAAGTGCTTCATCCATAATCTTACACATTCTGCCTCAATTCAGCCAACTTGCAATTCTTGCTCTGGATATGGCTACTTAAAGACCTTGTTTAATGTGTATTTTAGACAATTTATATGCCTGAGTTGATACTTTTGCGGCCACTGCATAAAATGTTTTCAGCTCATTGGCTTCATGGTACTTAAACTTGTATTTCCCAAAGCTCCCTTCAAGTTTTACGACTGCTCATGTTAAATAATGAACTTTTTTTAAAAAAAGAGGAGGGTTGTTGTTGTTTCATCCTTACATCTTTTCATTAACAGCATGACTTTTGGGGGCTGGGAGATTTGTAGACTTTTATATATGAATCCTTTTCAAAAAGATTTTCTTGGTCCTATGTAAAACCCCCTCGGTCTCACAGAGGTTTTGATAAGGTAGCTGCTCAGGTATCTGTAAATCTAATCTTCCTCATAAAGTTCCAACTGCCATGTGCAAACAAATCTGGTTATTGCATAAAATACCATAAACTATGTAATATGATGACAGAACAAAATGGAAAAGAAGATAAATTAAAGATGTTTTTGGATAAGCAAATCAACTATTGAGCCTAGAAAGAGATTTATGTAGTTCATGGGTTGTAGGACTATAAGGAGCAATCCTAGGAATGGGTAGTGTGACTTTAGTTTTCCTGTTATTTTAAAAGATTCCCGAAGTAGTGGAAATTTTCCCAGTTCTGGATTATGCAGGAATAGAATTAACACAGACTTCTGAAGTGTTGGGACCTTATATTTGGATAGCTGTCATAAAATATATTTTGAATCTTTCTGGTTTAAGGGTTTTTTCAGGTTTAATCAACCTCCTGGATTTGACGAACAACTGTGATTGTAGAAAGGACATAGTTGAGCCAATTCAGAATTTTGCTGAAGAAATAAGTAAGTTCTGCAGCCAAATAAAGTCCAGCAGTGGAAAAAGTATTGACTAAATGGCTCAACATTGAAGATAATTTCTTTCCATTTCAAATTTAAGAATCTATGCACATACAAAACAGTCCAGCCACAAATCAATTTCAATATGTCTCATTCCTCTTATAAAATACAGTCAGAATAGATGGAAAGTTTTTTGCTACAAAGCATATATGAGACTAAATCCTGCATACTTATGGCTGGACTATCTGATTATAGATATTTTTATAGCATCCTATATTCTCTACTGTGCTTTATCCAGAAGCAGACTGATGGGACAAGAGGGTGGCATGTAAATTTAATAGCCATTTTTTCACCTTCTCTTCCTGTCAGACAAGCAACGCATGGAGTTCTCTGGTCATCTTCATCATTAATCACCTGGAATATGTTGCAGTGGTCTAACAGAGAAGTGTTTAATTCTCTGATTATGATGATTAGGAGGATAGATTGTAAAAAGTTTAGTTCATCAAAGGGAAAAACAGTTTTGACCCCCTTGCTTTGATGTCAATAAGGAAGCCTAGACAACATGACTGTAGACTATAGTTGCAATTGAGAGGCATATTACCACTGGGGAAACAGGACTCTGAATCTTTAAAAATTCTTTAAATATTGCATTGACTTGGTGCTTAGAAGCATTCTGTTGGTATGCTTACAGGCTGCCTTCAGACACAAGTAGTAGAGGCTAGAGACCAGTCTAACCTTGAGGCTATTCTAGTTCCAAGTTAGACTCTTGTTCTAGAGACTCCTGCTTCAGGGTAACAAGGAAGTAAATTAAACCTGCTTTTGAAATTGGCAGTATTTTTACCATCCAAGAGGCAACCCCTTACGTCTGAAGGAAGCAGCCAAATCCTATTAGTCATTACTTATTACTGGCATTATAGCTGAGATAATCTTCAAACCGTTGCAGACGACCTCATGAGTATGATGGCCAAGGGAAGGATAAAAACAAACCTCATGTTCTTCAGGAAACAGCTGCTTTCCCCATCAGAGATGTCAGGAAAGGGCTGTGGTGGTATGCCAGAATCTCACTGATTTTCTTCCTAGAAGGACCAACATCTGCAGAGAAAATGCATTCACATATGCATCGTGCTCTGTTGCAGTGGAAACTTAAGGTATTTGCTTCCCTTATCCATTTGGTGATGAGTAGCAGCAGTACAGTCTGTTTGGTCAGGAAGTTAACTGCAAAACTTCAAATCTAACACAGACTGGTTATCAACTTCTCATTGCCTTCCCTATGCAGAGAAAACGCACAAGAGGACATCTGCTAATGTTTTTGAGAATTATATTACAGTTTCCTTCTTCTTTAATGTAAATCTGTGATTTTTCCCATCAGCCACAGTCTTTCTGAAAGTAAAAGTGAAATCTGCAGAAGGGAGGTGCTTTGCGTCAATTGAGTTTTCCTTCCCCCGTGAAATAAATGCAGGGTGTGGCTAATGAAGTGCATATTTGTATATGGCTGAAAAATCACTGTAAATTCCCATTTCACTCGTACAAATTATTTGATTTCTTACATTATCCATGGATAAGTAATTGCCAGTGGGACTGCTCTAGTAGACACAGGTTCATAAATCAAAACAGAAATTTAAATATGTTTTGATCTCTTTTGTTTCTCCCAGTACATACATATATTTCTTTCAGAAGTTGTCACGTACAACAGCGTTAAAGAATTTCAGGTCAAGTTACATGTTTGAACATCAAATATGTGAATAACAGGTCTACTTCTTATCACCATGTAAAATATATAAAGGATTAGATGGAAAACAGTAGAAATTGATCTTCAGAGAAACTTCTATTTTTTTATATAGTTACTTGTAATAAAGACAACTTTTTACCTGAAGCGATCTATGGAATAATTCAGAGGTTAACGTACAGGTCATATAGCATTAGAACCTGCTTCAGCTTTGCTGTCAGGAAAGGAGTTAAGTATTGGTATTCTTAGATACTGAGATTTACAGCTTAGTTAAAGGACATGTAGCCGTGTTATAGACTTCTACATACAGCTCTTAGAACACATACTAAGGGAGTGGGGAAAAAAATAGCTCATTCTATATGTCCCATTCAGCACTTGACCTCTTTTCAATTTTCTAAAGTTCAGCACTTTGTACCTGTTGCCATGCTGTTCTTATTGATAGGAATCGATCCTCTGGGTGTAGATGTAGGCCACAACTAGCGTTTTGTGGAGAACTACTCGATGAGGCAAGACTAGGCAACATTGTTTTCCTCCTCTGTCATCAGCTACTGTGTTCTCTGCTTGCCCTGTTCCTTAATGCTAATTGTACTGGTAGAGATGCACAGAGCATCTCACCTATGTTCTCAGACATGGAGGCAAATGAACAGTTTTGTTCTGTATCAGTGCCACTAGCAAAAGCAGATAAAATGAAATTATTTGCTTCCAAATACATAGGTATGAAGATGAATTACCACTATGCGAAAGGCTTCTCAAAATGATGTTGCAACACTAGCCTACATGTGTGATTTGAATCTTTTTCCTGTCTTTTTTTTCTGCTGACTTTCTTAGACATTCCCCCCCCCCCCCCCCCCCCCCCAAGTTATATCACTGGCAACTCTGTTGTACATGGAGGTTATATAATGCATGCTGTACACCTGTACACAAGATAAATTAATTTGGTATGTGACAAAGATATTGTAGAACAACCCCCAGCTGGAGTGGAATTTTTCTGGTGTGCTCTTCTGAATTTTAACTCTACTCCCATGGAAGCACAAGGGAAGGTTTGCCTTTAGCATTAGAGAAGCTAGAACAGTTAAAAAACAAGTGAGTTGTTTTAATAATTAAGCAGCTGATTTTTCTAAATGTTTGAATTCAGTTTAGACTGCTATGTGGAGGTCAAGACAAAATGTGTGAGCAACCATAAACCTTAAAAAAGCATACTTGTTAACAAAATCACAAGGTAAGTGTCCATGAATACATGAATCTTGCAAGCTAAGTTTTTGAAATACAACGTTGTGTAATGGTGCAACACGTGCATAAATTCATAGCACTTCATCACACCCATGTTTTTTTCATTAATCAGTGTTCTATTTGAAAAGTCTATATAGCATGACTGTAAGAATATGCAAATTAGGTTCTTATATGCTATATAATACCTCTTATTTAGACCTTTGCACAAGAGGTAATTCACACAACATCCCAAAGACGAAGAGAAATATTCCTATCCGTTTTCTACAGAAAACCGAGGTGTGGAACAGCCATGGGCAAACTCTGCAGTGCTCTAACAGAAAGTCCATAACTGCAAACTGGGTATGTTGGCTGTTTAGCTTCAAGTGTGTTTACCGTTTCGTAGGCCTGAAAATTCAAATAACAAATAAAGGTTTTCTTTTTGTTTCCAAAGCTCCCTGTCCTGAGCAGTCAGTTGACAATCTCACCAGATTTCTAAGTGAGATGGCACCTGAGTCCTGTGAGGTATAATACAGCTTTACACATCATCATGGCAAACTCTTTTTATAAAAAGAGAGACCTGTCTTGGCAGCCATCACCGAGACATCAAAAAGCACAAAAGGGTCCCACTGTGCTCAGTGTTCCTGTTTGTTATTTCTAGCAGACTTCTTGCAACTGGTAGAATATTTTTTTATTCTTATATCTGAGGGGACTGATTCGGCTCACACAGGTTTTTTTAGGGAGTCATGGCCCTGAAGTGTGCTCGATCAGTTGCCTCTTTCATCTGGAAGCAAATTCCTGAAACGTAGATGTTAATACATGTAACAGATGTAAGAGTAATCTAACCCTATGAGACTGCCCATGATGTACACAAAATACCTGTGGCAAAAGAGGAAGGTGAGTCATTTCTCCCTGTTTGAATGTTCTCTTCTCCATACCAGGGAGGCCTCTGAACACATTTACTCCAAGTGACCAGGAAGTGCCTTCAGTGCCTAATATCAAATAAATGCCCTTCAACTTACCATGAAGAGCAGCACAGCAGAGCTATGTACAAGATAAATAGATTTAGAGAGCATGGCTGTGTTTCATAGAAGTACAGCAGATGGGAGCATGCTTTGCTAACTTTAAGTTTTCTGAGTACCCCTGTGCTCTGGGGAGTTGACCTCATATAGCTCTTGAAAATAAATCTCCTTACCCTTCCTCTGATAAGCCTGATTTGTGTTTTAGAAAGAGGATTCACCCATTGTTATTTCATTCACATCATCTAGCAGCCATCAGGTGATAAAGGACTTCTGCCTACTATCGACCCAGACATCCTTTGAACTAACTAGAGGTTAAAGGCCTCTTATCCTACTAGCAATCCCCCTCCATCAGTGTGAATGTTTGTAATACAATCAGCAGGGATTTACTAATACCTGTGCCTCTGCTCAGGCCTGGGCACACGCAGAACAAAAAGAATTTAGTAGTGAGTGCATACAGGGATGAAAACTGAAATCCTGTTGACACTGCTCACTTATTTGACCCTTTAAGCTAACAGGCGTTTAGTTTCACTGGGACTTCAAAATCGACATTGAATAGGATTCCTGGTGAGTTTTACATTCCTTGGCAGGTAACCAGATGATACACTATGTGTCTAGTAAACCTATTTCCACACTACATTAGGAATTTATCAAAGCAAGTCGAATCACTTCACTACAAAAATGAAGGAATCTTGGGTGAATTTTGTGTCTGTGCCTTTAGTTCTTTTTCTGTCCCTGGTTATGATTTATAATTTGGCAGTGTATTTCCTTGCGCTGATATTGAATTCGCAATGTGACTTTCTTCCATGGTAAAAAAAAAAATCCTTTTTTTTAAAAAACAATGACTATAGAATCACTGTACTATATAGCTCAACTACACTGAAGCACTAAATTGCCATATCTCTGCAAACTAACGTGAAACTACCTCCAGATCATTGTTTGTCAGAAACAGTACTGTAAGTCTTTACATTTTCTTCTGAAAACAGTGCTATTCTGTATTACAAGAAATGGTGACAAAGTAAGATTTATTATTCATATGTAATAGCTTTTATGCTTTTTCAAAGTCATGTAAATTACATTACATTAACATAGTACTGTAAGAAAGAAAGGAAAGATAACGTACACATGAGTTAGTGAATATGCTTTTTAAATACAGAGTTTGCTAGTATTCATTGCAATTTCAAATACTTAGCTTGACCATTACCATAGTATTTTGCTGACTAGAAAATTTTTATGTTCATTTTATTGAGAAGTCTGTCTGGAAATCTTGCTTGAAAAAGGTGTTTCTGCCTTACCGTTTGTTAATTTTCAGAATTTTCCAGAGAATAAGCAAGTATTTCAAGAAGTGTTCGGGGTTTTTTAGTGTGTGTGTGTGTGTATATGTGTGAGCACATGTTTGTGTGTGAAGCTGTGTCTTTTGTTTTGGTTTTGAGGGGAACAGTCTTGTGAGACTAGACAAGGAGGAATTTGATATTTGAGTCACTCATAGTAAAATTATCAAAACCAGTGCAAGTATCCTCCAAATCTCCAGCAGAGTAGCAGTATTTTCTTATTTCTGTGGGAACAAAGGAAGGGAATGAAAGGGCAGATGGAGGGTTGGGAAAGGAATGGGAAGAACCTTAGAAGATAGAGTTTGTAGATCCCAGTGTTGCCAAAAATCCTTCAAAGTTGGCATTGCTTCACCCCATCATGCTCTGCCCCAGGACTGACTCCCACCTCACCCCCCTCCAACCCCCACCCCCCACACCTTTTCATAGAATCATAGAACCATTTAGGTTTGTAAAGACCTTTAACATCATCGAGTCCAACCGTAAACCTAACACTGCCAAGTCCAACACTAAACTATGTCTCTAAGTGCCACATCTACACCTCTTTTAAATACCTCCAGGGATGGTGACTCAACCACTTCCCCTGGTGCAACTTGAGGCCATTTCCTCTCATCTTATCACTTGTTACTTGGGAAAAGAGACTGATACCCACCTTGCTACAACCTCTTTGGTGGTTGTAGAGAGCGATAAGGTCTCCCTTCATATTTTTTCAGTGGTTTGTTTTTTTATTAAGGTTCTGAAGTAGCTACACAGAAGTGCTATGTTTGTATTGCTGCCCTAAAGAATTGCTTATTTTACCTAATGCTTATGTTTTATAAGGAGTTTCTAAACAGTTAATACATAATGAATAAATTAGAAAAGTTTGCTAAATGAATTATTACAATCTCAGCAGGAAGATGCATACGTTCTGGATTGTGTTACATAGCAATTAATGGATCCGATTTATTAGAGGAGACTATTCCCTAATTAACCCCATATCAATTACATGAGATTATAAAATATGTATGAATATATGAAAAAGCGTATATTACACTGTGGTTTGGACTATAGTGGGGTGCATATCACAGAAGTAGAGGCTACTCAGAGAATCACTTTGTGGCAAGGAATTGATCAGCACTGCTTTGAAAAGTACTGAAACTTAGAGCATTAATTCTTCCATCTCTTTATGCCTCTTTTTTTTTTTCTGGCTTTGACAATGTGTCCCATACTTCAGGCAAAGATCAGATTCATGGCGGAATCAAATGCTCTATTACGAACTGCTGGAGGGTTTGCCTTTTCTATCAAATCAGTTTCTTTTTCTTTTTCTAAATCTTTACAGTTCCAAGATATGTTCTTTTCTACTTTGTTTGGAGGTCAGGCTTGTACTGCCTTCCTTCAACTTTAAGCTGGGTTTTACCTATTTTCTTTTTTTGAGCTGTACCTCTTTTTGTTTTTCTTTTTTTTTTTTATTTTATTCTCTAGCTTGTCTTGCCTTGGTGGCTTTGTTCTGTGGCTTAAACCTTCTCAGTGACATTGCTTCCTAACTCAGATTTTTCTGAAAGGCTAATTTGTCAATGGCAGACCTAAAACCTGTTCAGTCCTCAGCTTTAAAAAAACTAATCATGGGCTACTGAAAGGATGACCATGATTTTGAGTTTGCAATGCTGACAGGTACCTCTTTTATGCACACTTACTCAATTGACAACTATTACCCTGCTGCAAGTCATTAAAAAGTAAAAATTATACTGTATGGCACAATTCTTCTTTGCTTCTTTGAACATTGCTTGGACAGATACGAGACCTTAAAAACTATAGAAGCTTCCGAGGCTTTTGCAGTGAACTCTACCTGCCTGTTATGACTGTCTCTGAGGATGGGGACTCCACAGCCTCTTACAATAATATATGAGATATCCAACTATATGGTATTATATAATATGGATCCTTACCTAATGACTACCACATAAGACCTTTTAAATATGTACAGATTTAGAGTATATCACAAAACAAACTATAAATCTTTTTATTATATTAAACTGATTTGAAATATTTCTCTGATGTTTTCTTTTTAGTATGCTGTAGAGGAGTCCTTCAAACTCATACACTTCAAGCACAGCATTTGTTATTGTAAGCACATTTTTCAGATTTGAATTTAGTTCTGATTTATCCTGTCTGCTGTTTGTTTTCTCTGTTGCCCAGGATATTGCCTGTACAAGTAAATGTCTCCAGTATACTTCATCATTGCTGAGAATCTGTGATGAAATACTAAAAATGTCCTTTCCAGACTGACTGCTAGACTCATTAGGTATTGCATGTATTGTGACATATTATTTTAAAACTAACAAGCAAGCTATTCTTTCTTTTGTATGTAATGTAGATAATAGGGTACTTTAAACCTGTGTTTCCTTGGGGAAGTATCTATATGTCCTTTTAATTTGGAAAACATTCTGCCTTTTGAAAGCTGCTTTGACTCTTCTTTCTAGTTGGCAGCACAGGTTCTCAAAAGGCCTCCATTTTAAGGCTTGTCTCTACAAAATAGGTTAGGAATTTTTTTTTTTCTTTTTTACATCAGGATGCTCCATGTTCCTGAAGGAGACCAGGCATTGTTGTTTATTACCTCAGCTAGTTAACTGACATCAACATTGTCACTTTTCCTTATCTCCTGGCTTTAAATGCATCAGGGTTAAGAAATGTCTTACCTCCTTTAAGGATTTACTTCAGAGTAGATATCTCAATGTAGGCACATATTTTTAGAAAGCAGTCTTATTGTGAAGCACAGGGTGGGGTTTTTAAGTCTTCTTGTTTATTATTTTTTCTTGTTTCTTATATGCTCCTTCAACCTGAAGATTTTTGTGCTCATACTCTTTCAGTAAACATTTAGTTCTCTTCTGTGTCTCTTTACATAACTCTTTCTTCCATTTCTTGATTTTTACTTACTAGCTCCCAAAAGCTGCATCCTGGACTGGAGACCTAATGCTTGACATAAGGAAAATAAAGTCTTATTTCATGGAAAATAAGTTTTCTTTTCCCTTTTTTGTAATTTAAATCCATCTGGATACTGCAGACTGAAGATTTAACTCAGGCTTTAATGCTGGGTTTCTGCTCTGTAGAACAGAGCTATAAATAATGGAGCAAACAAGAAGGGAGAGAAAAAAAACCACCTTCCAGCACCTTGCAGATATATCCCTGTATTGTCCTTTGTTTAAATGAAGAAGTATTATTAATACTGTATTAGCAAAGAGAAATCCAAAAGAGATGAAGAACTCGTTGAATTCGGTTCTGTGCTAGGGAGAAAAGAATGGAAGGAAAAGAAAAAGAGGGGAAGGGAATATACCTCCTAGTCACCAAATCCATCTAGCCTGTACCTCAGGTACCTGGGGGCTCGAAGTCTGTAACTTTTGCTGCAGACATCAAGTCCTTAAGCAAAGGAAGTCTGCCAGCACCAGTCCCTACTGCTAGTCCTCCAGCCTCTGCTGCTCCTTCTCTAGACTGCTTAGAGCAACAGAGAAGCCTAGAAAGAAATTATTTGCAGACTATTACCTTCAAGGACTCTCCGTCACAAAGAGGCAGTTTTCATAGCTTTATCAAGCATTTTAAAGCCAAATATGAAAGGGGATAACTGCGTTACAGATTCCAACTTACTCAAAGGGACATTAAAGTCACTCCTAAGTCACTTTAAGCACATGCTTGTACTTGAATCCCTCTTAACATACTGTTAATGCTGTTAACATTTCCTGTAATTAATTAGTTAAACTTGTTACCTTTCAGCCCACAAGAGCAACCTTCTTCTTGAGCATATAAGAAAAACAACAATCCTTCCTCTTCTTACTGTCCTGCTGAAGCATTTTGGATTCCAAGCAGGTCAGATTCAGGCAAAGACTTAGAGAACAAGTCTTATGAGGAGCAACTGAGGGAACTGGGGTTGTTTAGCCTGGAGAAAAGGAGGCTGAGGGGAGACCTTATTGCTCTCTACAACTACCTGAAAGAAGGTTGTAGCAAGGTGGGGGTCTGTCTCTTTTCCCAAGTAGCAACTGATAGGACAAGAGGAAATGGCGTCAAGTTGCACCAGGGGTGGTTTAGGATGGATATTAGGAGAAACGTCTTCACAGAAAGGGTTATCAAGCATTGGAACAGGCTGCCCAGGGAAGTGGTTGAGTCACTGTTCCTGGAGGTATTTAAAAGAGGTGTAGACGTGGCACTTAGAGACATAGTTTAGTGTAGACGTGGCGCTTAGAGACATAGTTTAGTGTTGGACTTGGCAGTGTTAGGCTTACGGTTGGACTCGATAATCTTAAAGGTCTTTTCCCACTTAAATGGTTCTATGATTCTATGTAACTACTGTAGTTGGACTTACCTTCTTACATGCTAACATTGTTATCCCTACAGTGTAGAAGTAAAATGTGTGTGCATGTAATTTTGAAAATAATCTCACATTGCAAAATTGCCTTTTTTCAAAATGTGGTCTGGTGATGTATCTCTAGATAAAAAGGTGTTTTCATGCAGTATTTCTTCTAATTTACCAGTCAGGGTATCTTCTAAGAAGAACATTTGGAGGATTTTTGATTGACTTTAGTTCATTTACTAGCTTTCTGATATACTAAGGAGAAACCACTTGAACAGATTGTCAGGTGAAGCAAGTAGAAGTTGGAAAGTTTTGTCTTTAGAGGCATATTAATGAAAGGTGAACAGCTGTCAATTAATTTGCTATTTTGTAGTTCATTTCACTGTAGTTCATGTCACTTGGAGTAAATAGTGTCCTGCTCATCTGGGGCTGTTGCCTTCAGGATCTCAGAAGGCATTGTAGTGATTCTCCACTCAGTCCAGAATTCAGAACTATTAGTGAGCTTAGCAAAACCTTAATGACATAAGTGGTGTAACTGTAAATAATATGGTGGGTTGCACAATCTCATCCTAAAGCATTTTTGTTTCTCTTCACTGAAGCATGCGGAGTTCAGATGGAACTGGCATGGACTGTAACATCTGTTTTGAAACCACCTATATACTAGCTACCCTCATAGTGTCATCTCTGAGAAGATAAAAACATATTGCACTGTCCAGACTTTCTTACATTACTTATTATTTTCCAGAATGTGTTTGTTTACTTCACATTGTTCCTCTGTGTACAAGTCTTAAATGTCCAGTTATGTTTTATGAAATCTTACTTAAGGGCTTCATTTTGTATTCCTGGAAAGAACTTAAATTTGTCACCTGTTTAAGAGGACCAGTGAAGAGATGACTGAGAATAACATTTTATTCTCTCCTTTCCTGCAAAGTTGCTCCCTAGTAATGGCCTTCTCGTTTGTGTTGCTCATAACTATCAGAAGCTGGTCATCTGAATATAAGTCAGTTTTTAATGCTTTTTTCTGCGTCTACTAGAATGGCAATAAAGGGATATGGACCAGGGTAAAAAGTATTGGGTATTGACTCTTTATATATGAATACCCATATAAGACTGTGTATTTATTTAATAGTACTATTGTTGCTATTGCAGTAATAAAGGCTATGTAAGATGTTTCTAGGTCATCATTTTGTTTGTTCATCCATTCACATTGCTTCAGAATGACACAGTTTTTCCTCCTCAATCCATTTTGCAAGAGGTATTAAAATAGCTTCAAGCATATTCCAGCAAAATCACTGATGCTTTAACTTTTATGTCCTTGATTTCTCCTTTAGAATTCGCTGGGACCACTGGCATGTGGCAAACAATTTGTGTTTTTCTTTTTAGTCCTGATAATGAGTTTATGTTACTCAGTAAAACTAATGGTAAATTTTTGCCCTTTATCATCTTCTTCCATCAAGTCTACCTGCCCTGCTCTATGTGGTGCCATGTTATGAGTTTAATCACATGAGAAGAGAAACAAGGATAGATATATATGCGTGTGTGTGTATGAATAAACTAAAAAGACTCATCTGATTCTGTTCCTACACATCTGGATTCAGGTGAGAAATTACCTTTTTGTTGTCTAGATCCAAAAGCATGGATCAAAATTCAGCTCTCACTTGTATGGTTTGTACCTATCGCTTGTTTATCTCAGGTTTTAGCCTTTTTTCTTTGCAGACACAGAATTGAAATAAATCCCAGCCTTCAAAGATGGAGTAAAAGGTGTAATGCCGTTACACTATTTCTCATTTATAGAAGCTGACCAATTGCTTGCTAGTACTTGCATTTGTTTGGATTTCCTGTGATTAAATTTATTTTTAATTTTCCTGGCTGGTGCAACTCATTGCTTGCCAGTACTTGCATTTGTTTGGACTTCTTGTGATGAAATTTATTTTTAAGTTTAAAGTTACATTCTACAGGAAGGGCAAAAAGGGACACTGTGTGTAACTCCATGGTGTCTTACACCTCCATGCATCTTTTATACAGGTGCAAAAAGAACATAGAAGACTTCTGTTCTCAGCTTTTGTGGTTTCACTCCCTCTGTAAAGATGCAGAATCACCTTCAGAATAAAAGTCAGCTGGCAACTTAGACCTGTACTGACTTAACCAGAAAATATATATCATTCCTTGCAAAAGCTCAGAAGTTTGTGTTTGGCTCCCCAAGGACAAGTTTTATCAAAACAAAAGCCATATTGGTATAGCTTGAAGTGAATATTCTATTAACAATAAATATATTCTGCCTTCCTTAGCTTCCTGCATAATAAATGGAGATGCACTTACCCTGTTCAACATGATTTGTGTTTGCAAGCAGTTCAAATATTCATCGTGCTTTGGTTTGCTAGTACTTGTGATATGAATAGTATCAAAAAATGACAGTGAGCTTTTTACCCCTTTCTTCCATTGTCTGTGAGACGCCTTTTTAACTGCCACTGCAGATGGAACTGAAACGTTTGTTATTCCACAATAAAACCTTTGCTTTTATTTGTATCTTGAATCAAATCAGCCCTAAAAAGTAAAGCTGAGATCTAACAAAAATTGTTGCTCAAGTGCAGAGGAAATAGCTTTCGGCTGTACATTATATATCTCACTTAGGGTGAAAGTCATGCTGCAGAGAAGCAGCAGAGTGGATCTGGGCTGATTAAAACCCCTAGAAGAAGACCATGACCAGAGATGGGCTAAAAGAATTTTTACTCTTGTTTTGGCCTCTAGCGCACAGATGGATGTAATTGTTCTTCTGTGTAACAACTGCGTAAACAGGTACACAGCAGTCCTTTGACATGCCTTCTCGGTTGTTTTCTATCCCTCCTATGTTTCATCATTAGTGTCTTACTATTCTTTACAGATTGCAAGCAGGAGGAATAAGGAAAAAATGGAATGTCTTTCTCCAAGATAAATGAGAAATGAGGTGAAACTTTGTGAGATAAAGGTGTCCATTGAACAGGTCTTAGGAACCCAAATCTTCAGTCTAATTTCTATATACCTGTGCAAAGACTTTAAATGAAAATATCAATTCACTTAATCTGTTTTTTCTTGGAAGGCACCATACCCGTATAAAGTTAGTGGGAATTCACCTTTTATTTCAGTGAATGCTGGAGCAAGTTTTATAAGTATAAACAGTTTGTTGTTTGAATTACCCAGTGACTCAAATTCCCTTGGAGCTGGACTATTATCTTTCCTCTCTTCTCCTACTTTGTGCAGACCAGCTGCCCTTAAGCTGCACTTAAACTAGTCAAGGCAAATTGGCCTTTGGTCTATGCTGTAGAGACCTCTGTCCTTTAGGGAAGAAAGTGGCAGATAGGGATGAATACAACTCTTTATATAATGTGTGGTTTCTTGTTTTGCTCAGGCATGTAGCCCCATACCTGCAAACTAGAGAGCAAATCAAGTAATTCTTTAAATATGTCAAAAAGCTGCATGAAAAGAGAGAAACTGTTCCGAGTAATTTTGTTGTTCTTGTTTCCATTTGCAATCTAATGCCTAGTACTTAAATCTATCTTAATTAAGGATGTTTCCATTGAGGTGAAGAATGCATTTCATCTGTATATCCATTAATCACATACTCATTAACTTAACTATTATAAGGATGTTTGCCTCAAACACATTAGTGGAATTTTTATCCTACTGTCTGTAATCATTAAAAGGGGATTGTTTCCCCTACCCATAGTGGGTAAACCACCAAGTGTGGAAGCATTAACAACTAGAAAAGGTATATGGGATAAGCTGTTATTTCTTTAGAATTTTTTAAAGGATTTTACACGCTGTCAGAGACAAAGAGACAGGAAGCAGTTTGATAGATGAACATGACCAATGGAAAAAGCAAACCAAAGAAATAAATAAAAAATAATAAATAAAGTTATTATATTATTAAATCAACCAATGTGACGTCCTGCATAACACAGGCCATAGAACTTCTCCTGAAATAATTCCTGTCTCTAGGCAATTAGCTACAACTGAAATTGGTTATTATTTTATATTTCTGCGTTCAATCTGATTTTAAAGATTGTTTAAAATGGATGGAGAATCCACCATAGCACTGATCAAGTTTTTCAGTTGTTCACTATTAAATTATCTTCCTTATTAAAAATATAGATTTTGTCTATCGCCTAAATGAAGTTAGCTACAACTTTAATTCATTAAACCTTGTCATAGGAAATGCCTTGAAAGGGATTTCAAGGGATTGTCTGGTCCATCCTTCTGCTTCTTGGTAGAATCAAATACAAGTTTCCCTTGCCTCAGGGCAGGATTGACTCTATCTAAACCATTCTTAACTAGAGTTTGTCTAAAATGTTCTTGAAGGCCTCAAATTACTCTGATGTCATAATCTCCCCAATAAATCTATTCCAGTACTTAACTATACTTATCTTTAGAAAGCTTTTTTGCTGAGGTCTAACTTAAATCTCTATTTCAGAAATACAAACCCCTTACTACTTGTTCTATCCATTGTGAAGAAGAAAAACAGATTAGTTCTTTTTAATTCCAGCAGTCTCATGTAGTTGAAGACTATACACCTGCTCTTCCCCTGCAGTGATTAGCTCTTATGTGCTAGGGTTAAATTTCCCACACTATAAACTTTTTGTCAACTTCTTAATTCTGAAATCATGATTCTGGTACTTGAAATCTCTCTGTATTTCCAATGTTAGCGGTAGTCAGCAGACTTGATTCTGTTATCCACAAATGAATACAGCTCTCGTTCTTACTATTTTTTTTAACATATTCAGTGTTAACATTAGCCTTTTTGAATTATAGTACTGTGCTTAAATTGACTTAATTAGCCAAAGAGACAAAGTCTCTAGCCTGATAAATATGGTTTGTGTTCAGTGGACATAGGTAAAATCTAGTTTTCAAAGAACTAAAATCAGTTTTACCTCTGTCAAAAGAAGGACATACTCTACTTTTGTCTTAGGACAATCATGGAAAGAAACAAGATCTAGGTTCTCAGGGAACTACTTTGTTGATGATCTTGCAGGTCTGAAACTTATTTCTTTGCCTACAGTATAAGAAAACCTTACATGAAGTTGCTGTCAACTTTTTAGAGAGAGTGCTACAATCTTCACTGAAAGAAGGGTGCAGGTAGGCTTATAGTTGCTTAGAAGTGACATAAATCTCTATTGAGCTTATTAAACAGGCTCACCATCAAACTCACAATATTTTTATCATTATCATGAATATAGCAATTCCCAAGTTGTGCTACATTTTTACATGTCATATATGAGCTGACAGAGGACTGGCACATCTTTGGAAATAACTATTTCTAAGGTGAGATAAACCTTATCTGATACTTTAAATAGTGCCATAAGAGGTGAAAGACAGGGAGAGAAAGCTTTGGAAGTTCCTCCTTTGGAACAATTGCAATTTGTGAAGGTGTCTTCAGATGTTCTTGCAAGATTGTTGTCATGATCAGGGCTTAGACTGAAGGTAGGGTCATAGAAGGAGCAGGAATAGCAGTAAAAGAGGGTGTCTGAAGCCATTTGAGTAAGGTAGGAGTATTTTTAAGGAGGTATTCCAGTGAATTAAGATATGAAGCTTAGGATGGAAAATGAAGTGCCTGTTACATGAAGTGTCTGCGTTAAGAAAAAGGATAGATGTGATATTTGGAAGTTGCTATGGAAAAGAGCACTCACATCACCCACAAAAGTTGGTATCTGTGTAACACCTTCAGAAAGAGCTATAAAAATATTTCTTCTACCTTCCCCATTCTATCTCATAGAAAAATGTTTATCTCAGGCCATCAAATATCTTTCCCTTCCTATATAACCTATGACAAACTTAAACCCAGTAGCACAGCATGCTAAAATCTCAGAAACTTAAATGCTGCCTGAGAGGAGATCAAGAGAAATCAAGGGCAGCTCACGTTCCTCTAGTAGCAGGAAATTTGTGAGATGAAAATACACAAGGGAAACATATCTATTGGTGTGAACACCCCATTTCAGGGGCAGTACCTCCAATGTCACTTTTTCAGTCTGCTGACTGTTTTATTGCCTCCTACAGCTAAAAACTTTTTCCTAAATGTCTCCCTTTTTAGCTCCAGGCCTCTTCTTCCAGTACTCATAGTTTGAGACTGAATAATTCCCTCCTTTCATTTATATCCTTACCTTGAAGGTATTTATAGACTGAAATCATGTTGCCCCTGAGCTTTTGCTCTTCCAGACTCCATAAATTCATCTTCCTTACTCTCTCACCTTATGTCTTATGATCTTCTGGTTCTTCTATCAGTTCTGTATCCTCATTTTCTATTTCCCTACATTGCTTCTGTTCTTTCCAAGCAGTGGGGAAATATGTTCCCAAACTATTGTTCTGGGTTTTTTTCTGTTATTATGGCATTCTGTTTTTTCATACTTTAATCCAAATTATGATTATGCTTTCCCTCTTTAAAAATAAGTAAATAGCTGATAACAAATTTCTCAAAGTTGTCTATAATTATACAAGAGTACAACATAATTTAATGTGTATGAAACAGAACTCTTCAAAACTCTGTTTTTTTTTAATCTGGTCATCTATAATGAAGTTCTCAGTTATGAAGTCCCCTGAATTCTCTGCAATGACAGCTGCTTCTAGCGAAGCAACTCTACAGCTCTTATCCAGTTTATGCTCCATATTCATGTCACAAAGGCTTCCGAAAAGGTAGATAAATACAAGTTATTAGGATCTTTGCAAGGGTAATCAGATACAAATATTTCATCTTTATTGCACAGAAAACTACATCCATTTATCTAATGGTCTCTTCTGGCTCTAAATTTGGTGAATGGTATCAAATCCCTTGTAAGAACACTTCCATAGTGAATTTAACAATTTAGATGTAATTTTTCAGCTTCAAAGGTTATGATAGAAAAGGTTGGTCTTCCTCTTACTTGTTTAGTGGCTAGTGAGAAATTGATGAGTCTCCAGCAGCTACCACTTTGAGGTCTTAAACATTGAGCTCAAACAGTAATATTTCATTTTTATAATATTGTTTACTCTTGACTGTACAGACTGAAATCTTCCTGTCAGCCCAAGCAACATCAACTTGCTATAAGATTTGGGAGGTTTTCCAAACAAATAAGTAAAGAAAACTTTGATTAAAATAAATTTAATATTGAGCGTGTGTATTATTAACATTACTGTTAAAAGCTTTGGTTTTAAAAATATTCTTTAGAAACTTAGTAAATTTGGAACAGAAAGCTTCTAAATTCTTATTTATCAGATATATTGGGATCCCAACCTGAGATTAAAACTGTTTGGATTAGACTACAATTTCCATTTCTTTTATTTTCTGTGACATCTGACTGGCCATGAACAACGCAAGTGTTCACATTAAAGGATTGTCTTACCTGCTGATAAAGATGATTGCTTAATGATAAATGTTCTTGGGCTGAGATCTACAATATATGAAACACCACCTCGTAAGGGCTACATAACGGTAATGCATAAATGTCATGAGAAATGTCCCATCCTATGCAAGGAACAGTCCAGCAGGTATCACAGTCCTTCTAATACCCATAAAATCAATTTAGAGACTCTGTGCATTAACAGATTAAAATGAAGCTGATTTTAAAGCATAATGCAAGAGTGGAGTGGATAGGTAAAAGGGTAGTTTATGGGAGACTTGGATTCTCATGTCACCGCTGTGCGTCAGGAATCTTTGGGAGATGTCTGTGTCATTTTACCTCGGCTTACTGTAAGCTATAAGACTTGTGATGACCTTTACAAAACCCTTAACAATTTATTACACCTGGGAGTTAATTTATTAGAGCCAGGAAGCATTATTATTGCTATTTGTTCATGTAGATCTTACATTGTTTAACTAGAACAAATAATAGCCAAGAACTTCACTTTGACTCTTCTTTCAGGAAGTGCCTCAAGTCTGCTAGATGGACTTAAATAGAAAAATCAGTTCAGTTCATTGCCCAGGAACTTAATACCATGTTTTGGGGTTGAACTTGGACCCGTTTGACTCTGCAAGGAATACCCAATATTAGTATTGATGGGAGCAACACAGCTACGTGGAACAAGGAGTACAGAGAAAAAACAGACTGTCTGGTTGAATACAGAACACTGCCGACAGAATGAAATCAGTCATTTGTTTATGGGATTTAGTTTTATTTGCATCATAAATTCTGACTGATGGCTTGTCAGGTTGATAAGGTTACTTTTGGAACTTCATTTTACTCATAATGTATTCCAGCAGTTTGGAATGTGATTGAAAACTTCAAAGTATAAATCCCTTGGAAGACGGTGAAGGGTGAAAGCATATGGAAAGGTAAATTGTTTGATGGGTGAAACACAGGGTGGGGACTCAGGAGACCTGATACATTTCTAATTCTGGCACAGTCTCCTTCAAGACTCTCAGAATGACACTTCATTTATCTGTGCTTCAAGTATCCATTCGCAAATGGAAATAATAATCCTCACATCCGTCAAATCCTCCCTTTCCTTTTCATATTACTAAAACATTAGAGCAGGACTATGTTTCAACGAGTATTTGTACCTCACCTATCACAGAGAGTCCTTCAAACACTTCTGTAAGTACAAATGGATAAGTACATCCACCACAGTTCTCTGGAAGTGATCTTAATTACAACATTTTTCAGAAACTTCAGTATTTTTTATTAGTGTAAATACAATCAAGCCTTAAGAACAGGAAAAGAGAAAGAAAATGGGGACACTTTAGAAAAAAGCATTGAAAACTGTAAGTGATGTTAGATGATGGCAGCTTTACTTGGGAAACTCAATTGAAAAGAAGCTTTGTGACAAGAAAAGGACTTTAGCAGTATAGTTCGGTTTCTTTTTCCTTATTTGGTAGCACTTTTTCTTGAGAGTTTAATTACCAGGTTGATTAGAAGGAAGGAATTTGTGTTCATAAATGGCACTTATAAAAATCATCTTTTCCTTCTTGGTCTCTGAATGAAAGATGGTCTCTGATGTCAGTTTAACTATGAATAATTGAATAAAAGAGCAAAGTATACTACCTGGAAATGGAATCATTATAATGTACAGAACACACATAAAAAATCAACTTAAATGCATTTCTTATGCTCAACAAAACCAAGGTTTTTATAAATTATAACTTTGTATACACGCAAAAATCTTTATATGAATTATGAAAATGGCATATTAATACTCTGTATAGCAGTGTTATAATCAATGCTCAGGAGTCAACAATGATGTGCAGTTACTCTTCAGTAAGATGCAGTCTTCTGTAAGGGACTTTCTAGGAGAAACCTTCATTCTTAAAAAGTAGTTTTCAATATGCAAATAGAAAAAGTCACCTTTACATCAGATGGGGATGCACTTACTGTGTTCGTAGTTATGTACAATTTTTTTCTGCATTAAACAAAGGCAGACAGGTTAGAAACAGCAGAACTTCTGAGGTAAGGAACAGAGTTACCTCCTTACCCAGAACATGTACAACATGTTCAGCAGTCTTGGAACAAACTCTGAGGTTTTGAGATAATAGTCACTCAGCCAGAGCAGCCTAGATCATTGGAAATTCCTAAAAGTGTAGAAAACAGAATCATGTAGCTTTTTCTATATAAGTACATTATTATGTCCACATTCAGCTTAAGGGACTGAGAAGAACACATTCCTTTTTATGTCTCCTATGCAACTCACAGCTATTTTTTCTTTAAAAGACGATGTGGTCATTGACTAGAGTAGACAGTCATGACGATTTCGGAGACATCTATGAAAATCACAAAATGAAACTTCAAAATCTAGTTTGGATTGATAGATTGACTTTTATTTTGGTTTATGGTTCGTGCTTTCTCATTACCTTACTGTTTTCTTCCACTAAATGAGTTTGGTGAGTCAGTGTTTTTCCCTGCTCGGCACAATGAGATTGATCTGTTCTGTCTTCAGCCTCTCATTTCTTTCTTTGCTGATTGCCTGTTCTTTGTGTGCACTGCTGGTTTTTCTCCCTTTTTCTCTCTTCATTGTCTTTGCCTTGGATATTGTCTTTTTCTCCATATTTCCTCATCTTCGTCTTTCCCCTTCTCATCCTCAGACTGTCTGTAATGCTAGTCAATTGTTATCCCGTTCCCTGCTGTGCCAGTATTTCCACTTCTTAAGAAAACAATGGCCCCTTCTGCAGGCAGCCATTGATTTCATGTACAGAGAAGAGAAACTTCGCTTTCTGCAGAGTACAGAAGCTGTCTTTCTACCACTGTGGGACAGCTGCTGTAATATTTTGTTGGATAGCACAATGCTGCTGGAATCTGTCCAGCGGCAGGCACTGAACAGAAATTTTTATTTCATTCTTTGCAGGAGTCCCCAGGCAACTCTACCAGCTGAAGCAGGGCAAGAATAAGAATGTAGACTGCCCAGGCTTTCTCCTCTGCTTTCACTTGTGAAGAAGTGCTCTTTCTCTTGCCCAGTCTTGTTTCTGAGTCTGCAGGTTGGTGAGATGAAGACTCAGAGTAGTGGTTCACGGACAGTAACAATTCAGGGAAAATATAGGTCAGTTGATGGGTGGGAGAGACAATCCTGTGATCCACAGTGTGGAAAAGCCAGAAATTAAATACTGTTATTTTGGCTTAGTTCTTACTGGCAAAGCCTGGTCCAAGATATCTCTGCATACCAACAAGATTTGGAAAAGAAAAGGGGCAGCCAGCAGTGAGAGAACAGATTAGGGACTAACAAGGGAAGCTGAAAGAGTTGGCCAATGTGACTGGGAGAAAGCTGTCCCTCATTTGTGAAAAAACACAGCAGTCGGAGAAGGAGAAAATGCTATGTTGCATTCATTTTATTTATAAAGTCAAGAAAGGAACAGGAAAGAGAAGCAGCTAATTGAAAACAGTAAACACATTTTACAAGGACAGCTCAGACTTGGCTTACCTGATCTCCTTTTGTGATTAAATGACTGGCTATATGGACAATGATCTTTGTGTCATATTTATATGCATGTGTGTGTATGTGTATTATCACTACATTTGTAGTCCTATATAACTTTGACTATGAAGTCACATGCTGGAAAACGAGTTACATAACAGTTTTATTTAGGTTACCTTTGAAGTTTTATTTACTTTGGTGCATTTATTTTGCTTGTTGGTGCCCTAGGCCTGGCTGGAGTTTTACTTCTATAAAGTCTTTGCTAAAACATTAATCAAAGTATACCTCATGAAAATAGCGACAAACAGTTGAACAGGTTAAGATGGGTATATTAATGAAGCTGGGAGAGCAGTATCACAGCTGAAGAAAGAGAATAAGGGATATATATTTATGGGACATCAGATGTTCTTATGACCACGAGATAGATCTTTGTGAAGTTCCCAGCCCAGTTACAGGTGTAATGTTAATACAGAATTGTACCGAACACTGAATATAAGTGAAGTCAGAAATTGCATGTATTCTGAATTGACCTAGCAGACATAGTTTTCTGCCAATGAGTTCTTGCATGTGTATTCAGGTACATTAACATTTTATACCTATTAGCATGTTAGGGCTATGCCTTATGATCAAACAGGTTGAATTTGTGCTGCCAAAGCAAACTTACAACAATGTTTTGTGTTGTATGACTATCACTGGCATCTCCAGATACCACCTGCACTGGCACTGAGGTCTTTGGGATGGCAGTACTGACAATACACACGCATGACTAGCAGAAAGGACCAACAGCTGATGAGTACAACTGCAGCTGCTGACTATATCATGGGCTCATTTAACCTGTCTAATGCCATCTGCCCCTAGAAATAATCATTGGCCCTCAGCCCGAGTGGAGGAGAGTGTTTTGTATTGACATTGCTCAGGGTCAGCTTCTGTAGAGAAGACTGACTCTTTCAATCCATTACTGGTTTGCATTGTCTTGAGTTTCCTATGGGCTCCATGTGGTGCTCCATGGACCCAAAGATATCATGATTATTTTCGTAAGAATTTTTAATTCAAAGTGCCTAAGATAATACAAAGTGTGTGTTGCAGTTCAGCAGCATGGTGTTTTCATGTGTGACATCAAGGCTACCATGTAGCATGAGGGCACTGGGCGAATTTTAGAGCACAAGGGTAGTTGGGTAGATTTTGGAGACAACCTAACCTGGTATAATCTATATCCATACTCTGCCTGCAACAGTGTGTGTAGAAAACTATTTTCTCTGCTCTGTCTAGGTTTACTCTTGAAGAAAACTAGCTGGTTACCAAATAGGGCACCCAAGTGATCAAGAGACCAGAACTTATGAATGAAATGGTGAGTAAATTTCCCCAGTGATAGTGTACATGTAGCTGTGAGGATATCTTCTAGGGGAGAACAGATCCGACACATGCCTCATTTTTCTATTATCGCTGAAAAATGTTGCAAATACAAAACATTTGGCTTCAGATTCTTTCCTGAGATCAGGAAATCACCAAAACACATTAGTCAATCCAGAATGAGTTCAGAATTTGTTTCTTTGGGCAAAAAAAAAGCATCATGAAGTTCCTTTTAAGTTTATCAAAAAAAGTATTCAAAGGTGAGTAGAAAATAGCATTCACCTGCTTGTTACAACATAGCCAGGTGTTCGCAGTTGTGTCCCCTATGCCATGCCCTTGTCAAATCCTTTAAAGGCAGAATGCCACATTGTTGTCCTGGGTACTACAGGGTAATACTCAAAAGTATGACTGAATGAAGAAATTAAAATCTGGATGTTTATGCAAGACACATGGCTGCAGCTTGTTTCTGGGTTAAATCAGTTGCTAATTTAGCAAAGGAAGTGCTATAGGTGGTGATTCTGCTCAATGTGTTAACAAATTATGGAATGACGTTTCTTACGAAGTCTCACCCTTGACCATGGTTTTATTTAACTGGAATTACCCACAGGTGTGCCTGCAGTCAGCATAGACTGTGGGATGATGCTGAAGTGCAAAATTTAATCAGTACTTAATGTGACCATGTTATAAGTTTCTACATCTGTCAAACAGCTTATTTCCTTCCTTACTGCTTTTGCGATTTTTGCAGCTTTCTATATGGTCTTTGCTTTGCTACAGAATATATTCAAAATTTCTATATCCCTAGCAAAGAAAATAGGTAACATTTCATTGACATCAGCAGCAAAACTGGCCTATATGATGCAGTGACCTTAGTATTTACATAATATTTTCTTTAAGAGACCTTGCTGTACTTTGTGTAGGAAATAAGTATCATAATCCTTAATTAATGGCTGGTGAAAATGAGGTTCCCAAAGTCTGGTAGCATTTATTCATAGTAAAAAATAAAACCCACCTCATTTCTCTTGAACCCTAGTCCCTGCTCACTGGGATGTACTGCATATGCTGTAATTACATTAAACCATGCTATATAGTACAGGGTATACTATAGTATGCTAGACTATACGCTAGAGCCATATGCATTAATAAACACATTTTTATTCTCTGTTTATCTGATTATGCATCCCCACTCATTACAAATATACTCCTGGGAGTTTTCCTTACACAGGTGTCTAACTGGTTATGTTATTGTATTGGTTTATTATAGTATTGGCACATTACAGTAAAGTACAAGGTATCATCTGGCAATAAGGGTTCTTCTATTTCCTTCTCATCACAATCCTCTATAACAGATGTTGTATCGCCATTCATTTTACACAATTTTTCCATGTACAAGTTAGATATCTAACCTGTAAGAAAGCAATCTGGGCTCTTTTCATAGCTGTTTGCAGACAGGAGATTATTTGGACTGATAGGGTGAATTAATTCTATTTTAAAATAAATATATAAAGTAGGTAGCTAGATCATTTGATGGCTGACTTGATCCAAATAGTTCTGTATGTTGACTTTGATATTTTAATCATGTACATATGGACCTGATCAATAGCATAGACAACATACCTAACTTATAAAGGGTCAAAATTCATAGAGAAGAACCCCATTCTTATATTAAACTGGGGTGAATTTCCTTCTGGAAGAGCATATATTTTTACCCTGGATTGTAGAAGGAGCCTGAGAATGCAGATAAAAGCAAATATTTAAAATGGTCAGAAGTCACCACCACCCTGAATGTCTAGTATGAAAAGGAAGACTCTGGAGTAAGGAGATTATACGAAATATTTTCTCACTGTAGTTATATCATTTGTTGCATTTTGAGGGTCATATTAAACTTTTATACACAGGTCTCATCTCACTTTCACTCTTATTTAGAATTTCTCAGATACATTCTGTTTTTCCTCCACAGTTTTGTTCAAGGCACATTTATGGGTCTTGTACGTTTTCTGGGATTTCTGGACAATTACACCCTCAGAAACTGTGATCAGAGAGCAGGAACTCTGGAAATCATTGATCTAGCGTATATAGCAATCACTCCAAAAGAAGGAGAGAATCTCCAAATGTTCCATATCAATGGTTAGATAAACTGGAAGTACTGTAGGATTTTGAACTATTCTTGTTCTTTCTGCAGAGAAGGTGGAACTGGCTAACAGCAGGTCTGTTGTAGGTTCAGTCTAACATACACTCACTTTTTGCTGCTTGTGTGGGAGGCAAGTTGAATGCATGTCAGGGCAAACCTGTTCCTCCTTTTCTTTCAGCCATTCAACAGAGATCACCTCACCAGTCACCTCCTCCATCATTAAAAAATCTTTCTCCCTACAACCTTATTAATACCCAGATTAATGCTCTGGGTACCCATGAAAACTGCCTAGCCTGATCCTCCCACCATAGGTCTTCCAGAATCCTCTGTAAGAAGATCCTTGGATAGTCGGAGCTGCTTATGTCTGTACTTCTCATTGGGGATATCCTCACCTGCTTCGCTTGCATTGCTTACTGTTTCACAGATTTAATCTTTTTCTTTCTGTTTTTGTTTTGCTTCCCCTTTATCTGTCTGTTCTTTATTATGGCTATGGGATTTTATTCTGTCTTCTACGCTCAACTGAACAGAAACAGTTTGTGAGGTATTCCTCAGGGGTCAATCTGCATGTTGTTCTTCAAAGTTTCCATTGTCAGAGCCCTCTTCACCTTCTGTTTCTGAGTTGTCAGAGTTTCTGTTGGGAATTTTGGGTCACAGTGACAACACGGCAGCTGCCTTCAGAGTCCGTGAAAGCATTCCTAGCCAAAATGTTTGAGGCAATCGCGTTGCTTCCAGGTGGATGATGCATCACAGGTGAACAGTCCCCGTTTTTCTTGACTTTATCTTTTGTGGGCTGTTCACAGAGAGAAAATAACAACAAGCAGTATGTAGATGGAAAGAGAAAAATAAAAGTGTCTTATAGGAATGCATGTCCTCTTGGGTTTTGTCTGTCAGTAGTTACAATAGCGGTGATCAGTGTAGGTTAACCAGTGCTGGCCCAAGGCTATGTAAGGTATATCTGGTTAAGCCTCTATGATTGCTTTTATCTCAGAAGAAGCCCAAACTGAACTGTAGAATATAGGGCTCTTCTCTTTCTGCTCACATACTGGATGATTTGATTACTGTGGAATTTAGCCAAGAATGGGCTTCTCTGTGGCCTGGAGCCAATTTCCCAAGTTCTTAGTTCCTAAAACTAGTTCCTTCCTGTCAGATTATCACAGCTACATTGAGGAAGCTTACTCTATACAATGGGAGCAGAGATATTCAAATCCCTAATCATATGCTAACCCAAGACTAGGTGGCATCAGGAGGCCTGCTGTGAAATCTCTGTATTTGCCACGTTACACCAGATTCAACAGACAGGAGAGACTAAGTACCAGGCATAGTGTCGTGTTAATGTGGCTAATAGATGCCAGACCTAAATTGCCCATTGCAGCTATGTACTTGGTGAAAATACCAGTTTGAGCATTTGAAAGCTTGCAAATTTCTCTGTTGTGCAGTGTAGAAATGCCTTTCGATACTTAGTATTTCACTTGACATGAATAGTGCATTTTCTGAATGCATGGGGGTTGCTTTAGAAACTGCCTTCTTGCATGATATATGATATTCTATTTGGAGCATAAGACAATATTTTTGTGAGAGAAATTTTCTGATCCAAGTGGTGGTTTTAACGTACAATAGAGGTCCAAACCAGTCCTGCTTAGAGAGCCTGTTGGATGGAGGAATGAATGCGCTTTTTCACTTCCCTGCCTAAAACCTTCTTGGTCAATATTTAGAAGGCAATTCTACCTCATTCTAATTCCTCTCCCTTTTTATATGCAACACTAGTGTATATAGCACCACTGTATCTACTTTTTCAGAAATCTTTATGGTTCTGCAGATTCAGTGGAGCTGCAAGCAACAAGTGAATAGCAACACAGGACATAAATAAATTGAAATACTCTTTGCATTTACTGGTGAATGATGGAAAAATATCAGTGATGGTGAAGTAGCTTACTGTTTTTTCTTTTATATTGTGGTACCTTTTGTTGTGTTTCAAGGAAGACAAGAAAAAAATCAAACACAAAAAATGCAGAAAGCTAACTGTCCCATGTAATTTCATACTTACTTATTTTAGCAATATGAAAAGATACCGCTTGAGTGATACAGGGAACTGAAGACATCAAGGAAAATCCTGAATTTTCAATATCTGTTAATACTGAAAAAGTCCCACAGTTTTCCTTAAATAGTTTCAGAGGTAGGAAAGACATTGATTTTATAGGAATAACAGAAGCAGCAATACCATGAAATAAGACAATTTTCTATACACAAAGTCTTGTGGCCAAAACAGTGAGTGAACAAAAACCTCAACGACTGCTGAAGTTAGTAGGTACTATGAAGTTCCATTTATTTTCCTTGTGACATACAGCAACAGCAGCAGGACTTGAAACCTTGTACTACATATGTAATTTAGATTAATTGTTCAAGAGACAAGCCTGTTGATGGTAGTTTTTCCTACTGTAGAAAAATGTTGTTCTATTGGTAAGTTGGCTTTGCTTGTTTATATTTTTGGTGTATCAGTCACCTTTATTATTAAGGACATTACTTTTCTATCATTGTATCTGGTAGTTAGAATGAAAATTTTAAATGGGAAGTATATTCAGGTTAAAGCTGAAGATGTTTAATCCTTGGAACAAGCTATCAAGTTAAACAGCAGATTCTCTATGTCCTGATAATCTTTATATGCAGATTTCATTGTATTCAGAGATATATTTTAGACACACCCAAGCAATGTTTCTTCACTGAGTTCAGTACAAGGGTGAAGCATAGGTGTTTTTAACATGTAAATAATCGAAATAAATTAAAAAATTGTTTCGTCTGGCCTGTGTATCCCTGGAGGCACAAGAACTACTAACAGTGTCTGTATGCCTATTCCATATACTTTGATACAGAATAAATTCCATCCATTTGTGGTTATAAATTGGTAAACAAAACATTCTGGTCTCTTGTTGGTTTCTTTTGCATAATTCAACTTCATGCTCCGATTCTCCGCCATTCTCCACAGAACTTCCTTTTGTAAAAACCTAATATTAAGAGCTTAATTCTGATATATGAGATATTTTAAATGTATTTTAATATTTATTTCATCACATACTGCTGTTAGCATTCATCACATATAGTAACACATTTCCACAGTTCAGCAATGTACTTAAGGATTTGTTGAACTTTAAACTCTCCGAGACCCAAAATAGATGAGCATGAACTTGAATTTCATGCAGAATGAGGATCATAATCATGTTTACATTAAATGAAGTTATGCTCTCACCTGTTCTGCTGTATAGGCATTAATCGTCCATGAAATCCTTCCGTTTTCCTCAGAATATGCTTCCATATAAGTGCTTTGCATCAATTCGTAAGATGTTGTTCACACTGCTTCCTCATAAATTCAAGGTAATTTCTTTGATCAGTAATAGCTTCTTTATGCAGTTCCTACCTTCTATTTAACCAAGATTGATTACACTTGCAAAGGGTCTGCTTGACTGACCAATTTCTTTTTGTAGCGTATACAGTCTTTTCATGTTTTTAAATGTGTTGGGTTCATCCTTATCACTCATCTGCACTTACAAATTTTCATTTGTTGTGTGGTATATAATTTCTGGCTGGAAAATGTTACTGCACCACAACAACTCCAGCTTGTATGTATAAAGCATAAATATCTGCTAGTATTTTAAAATTTTTCACGTATTTGATAACTAAGGGATTATAACTTGGTTTTTGGAAACTTCTCCAGTCTAAAATGTCTTCTTTAGTGGTTCACATGAAAAGCATATCGTTTTGATTACTTTAACTTACATTTACTTAGCATTTGAGAAATTAAAATTAAGAATGACTAACTGAAGTCACCAAATTAACCAGCTGTGATTTGGAAATGCTCTTGATGGAAATTCACATATGAACATGACCTTTGATGTTTACTGTAATATATAGATATATATTTGAAAGCAGTAAGAATTAGAACTATGATACTCATTTGGGGAAGCAGTTGAACAGTGCTTCTCTGGACATCTGTTTCTCAAGTATTAATTCCTACACACGTCATCAAGAGAAGCCATTTAGACAAATGCATAAATTGGATGGAATATTCCTTTTCCATAAGTATTATAAATCCAAGTGCCTCCTTGACAGAGTTATTTATAGAGAGCTTCCCACCACTTCTACTTTTGCGTGAACAGAAGAAAAAATAGAAATTAGTAATCACCCTCTTTAATATGGGGTTAAGAATTAGCTCAGAGAACATGATTTCTAACAAAATCTATTTGACTGTAAGTCAAAAGGAATAGAATTTGATGTTATAGTTTAAAAATTGCTACAAGCCTTGTTACTTTCTGTTTCTCATACAAGATGCCCTTATTAACTTCACTGTCACAAAGATACATAGCATACAATTCATATCTCTATAGGTATATGAAATATTTATATGCAGAATGTCTTTTCCTCTTTTCTTCCTCACGTTTTAATTTAAGGTACTTAGCTAATCACCTACGTATCTGTGCGTATGTGTCTAGCACAGTGCTCCTCCTAGCTCAGTTTTGATGAGGTTTGAAACTGGAAGAATGGCTCCAGTCCTGTTCCAGTAGTTGTGATCAGTAAAAGCGCTAGTGTGATTATAACACCCTCAGAACATCTCTCCTAGTGTCTGATAACAGACTTCTTTCTCTGCCTCCCATTTCCCTCCTGAGCCAGCTCTCAGGAAGATCACTGTGAAGTATTCAGTACCATGTCTAAGCAACACAGAATTTATTCTAACCACAATGCTAAGACATAGAAGTCACTCAGATACCACACTGATAACTGAAGCATCCAAAAGATTGCAGAGAAATATAAAGAGTGCACAAAGCTGGATATACCAGGGCTCTAATATTTCTAGATTATAGGTACCAAACATAAAAGCTGTCTTTGAATGTACAAGTGAAAATTTGTTTCACAAAGCATCCCCACAAAGATTCAACATCAAAGTTCAGCCTTGAAAATTTAACTCCAGTCAGAGAGTCTAAAACTCCCAATATGTCTGTACTCCAAATCCAAACATGGTAACTTCAAACAGACTAAACCGTTACCAAAAGAGGTCCAGCCAGGAGTGCAGCTGAAACAGAAGTGTTATAGTTGCTTACTAGACATGGCAGGCAAGTGAACCTACCTGACCTTAAATTTGCCGTTACTAAAAGATCAGAGGTGTTAAGTGGTTATGTTTTAGTATTCTGTCACACATTGCATGAACACAACTGATTAAGCTGAACATAGGTACAGAATTCTAAAGAGAACGAAAGTACTGATTGACATAGGATAAGAAAATGCTAACGTGCTAAATTCAATCAATACTTGGGAAAATGAGCACTGTATGTGTAACAGGGCAGTACACTGATACTGTTGCTTTGGGTAGCAGCAAGGGAATGAACTATTTATTTTTGGTTATCTCCTGTGGTTTGTGTTCATTTCCTGATATTTTAAAGAAATTCCTTCATTGTAATTTACTGTTACAGTATTCATTGTTTGAAACTTTATTCCCTGAAAGAAGTAAAACTGAACTACATTGATTTCAATTAATTTTACGTAGTAGTTTAATTATGTTTAAACCTGTGTTTGCATATAATAGAGGATTAAGTCAGGACTGGCTTCCATGATGGTTTCCAGAACTATTGAGGCAACAAACAGCCATTTAGCGTATTTAGAGATTCCTACATTTTCCTTTTATGTCATATTTCTCTATTTTGTATTAAAATTTGTGATTTTTGGTGTTTTTATTTTGACTGACTTGTATGAGCTGCATGGCCACTTTTCACTTAACAGGAAGGCTGGCAGCATATTTTCATTATTATGATAAAGGATGTATATCCTATCTGGATACTGCTGTGAGGTTCCCTATATCTTGAAATTGTGTCTTACCAGTTTTTGTAGACTTATTTATTCAATACTACTACTTTGACCACCTCAGTGAGTTAATATTTCCTTTTCACACCACTTTCAGACATGGATTGTAATACCTCAGCAATGTAAACAACAGGCACAGTAAGAAATGGTAATGTTGTCTGTTTTCCTTAATTCTAGTGAACTACTTTAAATTAAAGTAAATTAAGAGAGAGTGCCTTGTTCCTTTGTCTAATCATGGAACTGAACGTCAGAAACTTTTAATACTGTTCTGAGCCTTTCTATTATTGATTACTCATTGGATAGCCTCAGACAAATTCGTTTGACCTGTTTGCATCTCGGTTTGTCTTTCTGCACAACTAAGATAACAAAATTTAACTAATATATGAGTGTTAAAAATTAGTTACTGATTATTTGCCAAGATGTGTGAAAATATACAGAACTATGAAAATGAAAACTAGCCATCTTCATAATAAATCAAAAGAGCAAAAACTGTTGTGCGAGGTTTCACCTAAGAAAGAGGAAAAGATGAAAATAGTGATGAGAAACCAAACAAAAGAAAGATAAATGAATGGCCAAAAAGATGGCCATTGCACATATCATGATAAAACTTCTCCAAGTAGAAACAGTAAGGATTACAAAGCATTGTGGCAAACTCTATATCTGGAGGCACACCATCTACACATCTGAAATATGAAGTTATATGTTTCTTAAAATCAGGCTTATTGTAATTATTAATATCTTGCTGTCTGGTGTGTATTTTAGAAACAGTGAACTATGTACGCATTTTTAGTGGTCTAACCACAAACTCTTCTGTAATTGTAATTAGTGTGTTGGATCCACTCCACACATTAGGTATAATTTTTTTTGCATTTTAACTTTCAGTTGGGAAGAGGATTTGAGTGACATTAATTGATAATTTCAGAGGCGCTTACATATTCATGTTTTTTTGAAACCCGTAGGATTTGCAGAGACACTTTTAGAGAGATATGTTTTAATTTGAGTTGAAACAATAATAAGTACAAAAAAGAGTGGAAGGTGTTTTTGAGGTTGTTAAGCTCAGTGAATTTTTGCTAGAAACTAAGTTCTTCATTTGGGAGAAGGCAGCACTTGTTTAAATAAGGGTTCAGGAGTTCTTAATTCAGCTCATGCTTTTCATGTAGGCATCTGCAATTTCCTTAGTCAATTTAACTATTCTGTGCCTAAATATTCCTCTATAAATCATATATTGATTATACTCTATTCATGTACACATGTGATATTTGCAAACATAAACAGAATATATATTTATGTAGACAAATACATATCCACATATGTGCAAATCACAAATTGCGGCAGAAGTGCTGGAATTCATTGACTGGATGCATGTTGCAGTGTATATTTGCAACACGTTGTATGTTTCTGCGTGCTGCAAAACACATACTGGAACAAGGAAATTTCCTGTTTGACAGGGAGGAAAAAATTTTTCACCTTGAAGAATTAGCACTGGGAAAGGGCCCCAGAAATTCACAGCTTACAGTTTTCGGATTTGAACTCAGATATTTCTTCTCCAACAGTATAATTTGTTCCGCTTTGGTGTAGAACTAGTGTTGTACCTGCATTTAAAATATTCTCATTCTAATTCATGAAAATTGTCTGCTTCACAATCCTTAAAGCCGACTCTTCCATGGACACAGGACTGTACAAAGGAGAGAGAGTTAGTGAACCACAAAATCAGGATCAGAGGTCTTGGGGGTTTACAGTCTACTGCACAAAAATGTCTGTGCAGCAAAGACTACATAGGGATGCTCAAGCTAATGCAAACACTGTAGACAGTGCAGATGTGACATTTTTCTCAATTAAATATTTTAATTTGATTTGAAAAGATGGATTTCATGTTGATATGTACTTACATTTTAAAAGGTGAGGGGAAAAAAAATTTGTTCAAGAGTGTGCATGTGATGGAAGTAGCTAAAAAAATCCTATTTGTTTGATACTGTATAAGAATTTGTATTAGGCTAAGTATACGAATGATGTTTTGGTTCAACAACATTTATTTTTTTAAATAAATTTCGTCAGCAAACTGAAAAATGAGTCCCCATCCACACTCTCTACTTATGTCCTCACCATGCAAGGACTGTTTCTACAGTTCATCATTGAAACATTTACCTCTCTGCTGTAACTAGGTCATCACCAGGTAGTGATTGTTTCAGGTTTGCACGTCACAGGCATTTAAAATCCTGACTCATGTTCTAGAACCTGAACCAGCTGCCCATGCTAATCAATAGTGAAACATTTCAAATACTTGTTTCTGCTCAATGTAATAGGCATGGTAGTTTTAGGAAGAAAGTCAGTCCTGACCTTTCTAATAGATTACTCACAGTAACAGAAGGAATAGGACAACCTGTAAGTGGGTGACTATAGATTTCACATTTACACAATATCACTAAAATATATGGATTCATTAACTGAAGGAGAAAATGTGGGGATTTAATAGCAATAACATATGTTTAAAGAACTTTTCAACTTCATCTAAATCCTGGTGAAATTACTTTGGGAGTCTGGTCTTTCATAGTAAAAATTTCATATGCTGCTACCCAAATGTAAAATATGATGGTAAGTTAAAAATTAAGTGAAGTCATACAAGACTGTAATACTAAATAATGTGCACTATAATATCTAAATCTGTAAGTCTCCATGATTGCATACTATTTGTGCTGGAGATGGTTTGATACTCTCATGGTGGGTGTAAAATAGTACAAAACATAAGCATTTTGAATATAATTGCTAAAAAGGCAACAGCAAAACTTCAGGAGAAGTACTTTGGAATATAACATCTGGGGAAATACATATTCAGAAAGATGTAGATTTAGATGCAAGTTTCAATATCATATTCCTCTGTATCTTGGAGAAAATCATGCTGATAATACTGGAGGTAGTGGAGGACGTGGGAGAATTACTCCAGGATGAGATACTAAACAAATTGGAACAACATATTTAAGCAGAAATATTCTAATTGCTTACTGCACTTTTATGTTATTGGAAAGAGTCTGGTCATTTCAGCACCAGACCTAGCACATAAAATTTTATTGGAGGTTTTTATACTGGTGTTAAAAAGGGAGAGAATTTATTGAAATCAATGAAGTATACTCTTCTGGATGGCTTTTTCCCCCTCATATATGCCAGTTTTACATTATTGTATTTCCATGGGTATCAGTGGGGTTAGTCTTGATTTCCACTAGGATAAAAGCAGGAAGAATCATGCCCCTTCCCTTCCTACCTGTATTTTTATATAGCTACAGAAGTCTTGGTAATTAAAAGCCATAATGGAGAAGAACAATGAAAGGATTTTTGTTTTTTTTATTGTTTTTTATTCTCACATGAATCAATTAGTGGAGTTTTGTTTGTTTCTTTATTTTTTTTTATTCTCACATGAATCAATTAGTGGGGTTTTGTGCCTTTTGGGGGGGGGCGGGGATAAGAATCTAAACCGGCCAATCTCTTTGTTTGGCTTTTGGGGTTTTGTCTCATTTTAGCCCTGAACAGAAAAGAGACCATCCTTGACTAAGAAAAAAAATTAATGTACATGTCTTAGCATAGCACTGAAAATGCAGAATAGGTCTCCCAAGCTGCAGATGCTTTAGTCACTTGGAGTTAATTGTTATATATTTAACTGATTTAATTTATTCTTATTATCAAGCTGTGATAAGGACATAATATTTAACAACAAGCATTCAGAAACCTTATTGGATGCCCTCTGTTAAACACCTTTATATCCTCATGTTGCCCATTGACTGTTGAATATTTTCCAAGAATAGGAGAAAACAAGACTGCAAGATCTCAAGAACATCTGAACTATACTATGCGAGTCAGCATCCATGCTGCTTACTGGTAAATGTCTGAATCTTGAAAGCATCAAAGAACAGTGGTTCCACACCACAACTTTATGGGACCAGTGCTTCACTCTACTTACCAGTGGATTTACAGTGAAGATGAAAAGTCTATGACATCTTGTTTTATCTGCAGTGGATATGGAGAAAAATTTTATTCCTTTCATCTTTGCAGCTCTTTGCAGGTTTGTTGTATTTGAAAATCAATACTATGTGTCCTGAAAGTCTTCTTTTCTTTAGGGATTCCATAAAAGCTTTCCTAGGTCAAGTTTTCTAGTTCTTCAGTTGTTCTTGTTGAGGGTCTCTGAATCATTCTGGAAAAACAGTCAGTCAGCAGAACCGAACGTCTTACTCTAAGTGAGACTTTAGCAGTTCGTGAAGGCTGGAAGGGATAGTCACCTTTCATGCAAATATTCATGATTGTAAAACCTAAGACAAAGTTTGTCTTTCTAGCAGCAGTCTGACACCATTTTTTCATATTCATTTTCTAATCAACTAGAATGCCCACTTCCTAACACGCTTTTCTGTCATCTTCTATTTCTCACATGCAACTACATTTTTGTACCCCTCCTAATGAAAATCTGAGTATATTTGCTGGTTATACTAGTGGTAAGAATTCATGACTTTTCTCTTGAGTTATGGCAAGTACTTTCTTGATTTTTAGAACTCCTGATTTAGTTACTTTTTTCCTAAGATATTGTCAAAGGTGTATGCATTATGTTACTGTTACTGATACAGCTTACTGCATCTTGCTCGTGTGAGAATATATAAGTGCACTTTCATCTGAGACAGTTTGCAGAAACAAACAGTTCATATGGAGGACCCCAGAGATAAAGAGAAAACATTGAAAAAAATTGGTTTGTGATAGTACTTGTTACTGTGGTTTTTTGGGGGTGAGTCCAGAATAAGTCACAACTTTTTCCACTTTTTCCCCTGTCAGTATTTACAGATAGAGTCATTCAACTATAACTGACCCTAATAAAACAGTACAAACACATAATAACGTCATTTCATTCAAAGTGTTTTACAGACATTAATTCTTTTAATGATGAGATTTGGGTTTCTTTCAGAAGTTCTGCACATTAAAGGAATAGGGATTTTTTGTGTATTTGTTTTTTTTCAAAGAGCTCAGGATTTATTTTGGAAGATTTTGTAGGAGAAAACTGATTAAGTGATTAAACTTATATGGAGTGTCATAATTTACCAGCGGTTAATGGCTAAATAGGTGGGTTGGAATCAAGGTACCAGCAAGTGTCGGGTAATTGTTTGACTCTGTGCCACTGATCTTGAAACTATTACTGTTGTCCAATAAAGGGACTGTCTAGCTCCAGTTAAGAAAGGGAAATGGCAGAATGTGCTGAGGTCTTTCTTCCCCTCGCCTCCCCCCCAACCCCATCAGTTCTTCAGGATCCACTGTAGCTGGGTCAGGAATAACAGTGTTCCAGCAAATGTACTCCTGGCCCAGGACTTGGCTATTACGGCCTCTTCCTCTTCTCTCCCGGCACACTTTTCTAGCCACTGGCCAATAGAAACTCTTATGGGAAAGGAAATACTTTGTCCCCCTTGTCTCTGATGCTTTACCACTGAGCAAGAAGAGCTATGTGGTCAGGAACAGCATATATAATACCCACCAGAAAAAATGTCTGATCAGCTACAGTCATCTGTGAATTCCTTGCCTTGCCTCACTTCACTTCACCTTCCTTCCCTTCCCGCCCCCTCCCAACTGCACGTTGGGATCTGTAGCTCCCTGCTTCAGCCATTGTATTCCCTACAGCTTCTCTTAACCAAACGTCTCATGGAGGTGAAGAGTCCTCTCATCCTGCTCTGAACTAAAAACTAAAGGATGACTGACATAGAAAGGATTAATTATCATTGCCATAAGTCACTGTTTCCCTATCAAGGATCTTCCCATATCAACGGCTTGCCAAAAAGATGTTCTGTGCTGAATGTAATATGTACAATTTTTCTTCATAGATGGCCACACTAGTATTTCTTCAGATAGATGAAATTTCTTAAATCGTCTGTGTTTATTTTGAGCTGACACCACATTCCTGTGTGTCATGGTTTGGGACAGGCTGGCCACTGAAACGAATGACAGATGCTCTCCCCCACCTCTCCCTGAAGGGAGATGAGGAAGAGAGAGAAAGAAACGTATGAGTTTAAAAACAAACTAAACTACTTTAATGAAAATATTAATAAAATAACAAAAATAATGAAAAATATATACAATATATACAAAAACATATCAAGCTCCCAGGATGATAATCACGTCACTGGCTGGCATTGGGAGAGTCCCAGACTGGGCTCGGTGATGGACAGGAACTGGATTCTGGATCTGGATTCAGGAACGCATGGATTGGGATTAAAGGCAGATGAACAGACAGAGTCCTTCTCAGAGGCTGACCCTTTGATCCCTCAGCTTTTATACTGAGTGTGAGGCAGATGGGATGGAATACCCCGTTGGTCAGTTTTGGCTCACCTCCTGTCCGCTCCTCCCCACAGGTGGGACCCCTCTACGCTTTTCTGCTTCTGATCCTCCAACGGGGCAAAAAACCATGTTAGCCAGCCTTGGTTGTTACAGTAATAACTATAAGCAAGAGCCTCTCTGCATACCATTCCTTGGCATAAATTATAAATAAACAGGTCTTATGACTTCAGGAGCGGACACTGTCAGAAATATATGTTGTTAATTTCAGTTACTTAAAAGAGGCTTAGCTGAAAAGTAAAATTACCAGAAAATTGGTTCTGTTTCACCTCAAACCAGGACACTGTGGCACTGATTGCCCTGCAATGACTGGCAAAGATGACATTCACATTCCAGCCCTGCAGAGGAAGAACAATTGTCTTTTTGCTGTGCTCCTTTTGCAATACACCTTCCCCACCACTCCTTGAATAATATGTGAAGCTGTGCAAATTCAGTGAGTCTGCGAAGAAGCAGTGACTGGTGTGTCATGCATCAAAACTACAACTAGGACTAGCTTCCCTGTGTGAACCTGGCTCCAGATTTTATCTCCACTTTGTTTATAGTCATGAAGGACTCAACATTCAAATGCCGAATTCTCAGTACTTGGGCAAAGACACTATTTAAGTCATTTTTCTCCGCTCCGCTCACACAATGTCATGCAAAAGAATAGTGGTATCAATTTGCATTTATACACACTTCTGCAGTAGCAAATCATCACATTCATCAGATTAATGTTGCATATTTATAGATCTATCAAGGAAACTTCTTAATCAACAGTGGGGAAACCCAAACCTCACAATACTGAAGGCTGCATGAGCAATGTGCCAAGAGCCTAAGGCCTGCACAGAATTTGCATATTATATTTACATAATATGTTTAATTAAAACAAATGTACGTAACTATGATATTTGCTTCTACTTGCTCCTCACCTGACAGCTGAATGGTAACTATTAGGATTTCCCAGTTTTTCTCCTCCCTTCCCCTGCTTTGCGTATATGAGAACTCAAAACCAAAGGTACAGCTTGGAGGATGGGAACAGAAAAACGTTGATGTTCAGAGTACTGGGTGAGATAGAAAAAGGTCCTATTTCTCACTCTAAACATCATTTGGTGACTTTGACAATTTGCCTGACCTACCTCTAAGAATGTGAAGGATATTTGTTTCACGTGGCTATCTTGAGCCAAATTGACCCAACAATGTGCGTAGTTTTCAAATGAGATGAATTGATTAAAATGGCAAATTGTGGTGTTTGCTACTACTAGATTTTGTGTCTCCTTATGTCAAATTCATTTCTGCCTTTGATTTTCCTGCTATCCTCAATGAATTTGTCACCCTTTAAGATGTAATATGACCCTAAAACGGAGCTCTAAGTAACAGAACATTTGAAAGGAGGAGAAGTGGAATCTGAGAGCAATTCATCTTATTTCACCCTGGACACCCACATTCAGAGTTGATAAGTCATTCTCTGGAGATGTCTGTTTTTCTCTACCATAGTTATAAAGCTGCTTTAGAATATTAGATTAGACAGATGGGTTAGATTTACTAATGTGTAGAAACCACTTCTAACTCAGGAATTCTCTTAGCTAGAAGCCATTGGCACCTGACAGCACACAGCAAATTGGTATATTTTCTTGCGGTGATCCTAATTAGGAATCCATTTTTGACCAAGTTGCTGACCTAGGCAGACTGTCTTAAGTCCTTATTAACTTTTAGATGGCAGAAATTCGCTGATATAATTTGAACATTTAGCTGGGAATGAACTGAAGTTTCAGCCAAACTAGTTCTACCAGAAACCAATCCTTTTTCTTGACTGATGTGAGTTTCACTGGGATGGTTTGGATGGGAATAGAAAAATAACATTTAAGACTTGTCTGCCAAAAAGGTTTTACTTGCTAAGTTCAAATCTATTTGGAAGTGATCTGCATCTCCATCAATTTTTTCTTATGTGCTAAGTGTGAAGGAACGACTGAGGGAGCTGGGGTTGTTTAGCCTGGAGAAGAGGAGGCTGAGGGGTGACCTTATCACCCTCTACAACTACCTGAAGGGAGGTTTTAGAGAGATGGGGGCTGACCTCTTCTCCCACGTGGCAAGTGATAGGACAAGAGGAAACGGGTTCAAGTTATGTCAGGGCAGGTTTAGATTGGATATTAGGAAGCATTTTTTCACTCAAAGGGTTATTAAACATTGGAATGGGCTGCCCAGAGAGGTGGTGGATTCACCATCCCTGGAGGTGTTTAAGAAAAGGGTAGATGAGGTGCTTAGGGACATGGTTTAGAAGTGGGTGTTTTTAAATCAGGGTAGGTTAACGGTTGGACTTGATGATCTTAATGGTCCCTTACAACCTCACTTATTCTATGATTCTATGATTCTATGAAATATAGTAAGTGTGCTAAGAACTCTTGTGTGACTGTGTTTGTACTGCACATTGAAACGGCAATCCCCAACTGCTATTCTATAAAATTTCCATCTTTTCCAGGGAAATTTCTGTCTTTAACCAGTCTTTTTACTTAGGTGACTTACTCTTACATTTAAATAACCAGAAATCATCTTGCTAATTATATGCTGCTACATATCCAAACCCCATCCATCTATGATGACATAATTCACAAGTCAGCATCACTGCACTACATTATAGTGCTGCTTGTTATGGTGTTGCACTGCACTTTGAAAACCTACCTACATCATGCCTACCTACATTTCTGCCTGTCCTCAATGAAGAGGAAAATATTTCATGAGATATGCTCCTGATCATGTTGCCTGATCAAATTTAATCACAACCATGACCTCAGGGTCGTCCTCCTGCCTCCCATTAGCACTTCCTCATTTCAGACTGCCAGGACCTATTCCCAATAATGATCTTCCTTGAAAGGTGTATGGTATGTAACATCATTACCTCAGTAATAATATGTTTTTGTGTAGCGTGGCTGTCTGCATGAAAGTATTTGCGCATTTATTTCTCTTCATCATCTACCGTTAGCAACAACCTTCCTTCTTCCATGAGCTCAGGATATTGAGTACTTTTCCCTGCCTTCCATTACAAAGTATTAATCCCTGATGGCATGGCAATGAATTCTTAAAATTTAACTTTTGAATGCTGCGTGTGTAAATATGTCCATACTTTCTATTGCTCTGCCTGCAAAACATGTTTCCCCTCCTTCATTCCAGTGTCCTGTGGTCATGAACAGTAAAAAGAACAAAAATGCAAATGTGGCTTCTGCAATGCATTTGTATTTGCACATTTGCGGAGCTGGGAGCTGATGGAAAAATCTGGCAGGATGGGTCTGAACAAAGCTCTCAAGAGTGGTCAATACCTGTGGATTTCAATGAACTAGTTACCTATGCTAGTCAAGGGCATTTTTAGAGAAGTTTGTGTGGAAAAAAGAAGAGTTTAACACTATTGGTAAGATCAGAAATGCATTAGTTAGTTACCATTGCAGTGTATTGAGGCCTGAGGATCCCAATAATAATAGCAGGAAGGAGGCTATTGAACAATCCTTTTTTTACCCTCATCACATGCAAATATGCTTAAAGGAGATACAGCTACGATAATACACCTACCTATAAATTATAGCATCATGGACGTCAGGCACAGCACAAGTAGGAATGCTACATGAGAGGGGACAAGCCAAGAGTCGCCACAGCCCAGGCAGTGCCTTCACCAACTAAGGTGCAGTCCCACAGCATCTGAACGCAGCTGAACTGGAAAAAGGGCTACAACATAGGTTTGACTGGTCCATCTAGGAGGCAGCAGTGCCAGAGACCTGACTGGGGATAGATACACTTAAGAAGATACATCCAGGAGACAGAAACGGGACTGGTTAAACCTATAGTATAGATCATACAAGGGTTGAAGGCCCAGAACAGAGCTTAAATGGAGCTCCTGAGCCCATGGGCAAAGGGTGGAGGTAGGGGCCCCAGATAAGGCTGGTCAGGGAAATTAAGACCCATAGCCACATTTATGGTGCTGACATTGTTACTGCTAACTCCCTGAGCATAGAAATGCAAAAACCAGACTTCAGTCAATTTGCTTTTCATCGTTTTTGCTCTTTTCTGGCCTTAGGATATCTCAGTCAACTCTTTAGTTTTTGTACTCTGCATGATGTAGCTAATCTAGACACTTAGATTTCTTCCACCACTGTAACGCTCCATTAACATAATACTGTTGTCTTCAGGTTTCTGATTCTTCATAAGACCATGCTAAGGACTCCAGTACATGCAGCACTGTTTTCTTGTTCACTTCAATGAGTGTTGTATAAGGAGATTGCTTTTGGCAACAGGTTAGCACGTTTTCTGGTGCAAAACTAAAAACAGCTTTTCACATAAACCTAGGGAAACCTTTACTTTCATTGAGCCATATTTAGGATTTTGTGTCAGTCATTGTCTATTGTAAAAAATTGATGATGCATGTATCTGTGAAATGGTTCTCCCTCTTTTTTTGCCTTTTAACTGTCAACATGTAGGAGATGAGAACAAACCATTGATTTCAGCCATTGGTATGGTTTTATTAGAGCAAAGCACTTGTGTAGACAAGGAAAATCACATTCTGTCTCAGTGGAACTTGTTCTTGCTTAAAAATAAGGTTAAGTCTATCAGTCTGAATTATCTCAAAGGCATACTGAGCTGCAAACACACTGGTAGCTGAAATGCAAATGAGATTAAAGCATATACTGGCCTAAGAACTGTGTCCATTATCAATTGCCATTTTGTCATCTTAATTTCAGCTAGGTGTATTGAACATGTTGTCTTGCCACTTTCTTTGTTTACTGCTACAGAACAATGCATTGGGTCCTTCACTTCCAGCCCCTGAGGGCATACTTTGTCTGTTCTGATACTGTGCAAAACCAGATTATCCACCATTTTGCAAGGCAGCTTAATTTATTTTAGAAGGAATTGTGGTTATACAGTCAAGAAGGGAATTTTTCTGTCGTCTCTATGTGGACTAACATGGCACTCGAACTGTTGTGATTCCCAAAAAAACTCAACACCCAAATGTAGACTTGATCTTTTACTTCCCAAAGTGAGGGAAGGAATTCTACTGCAGTTGGTTGGTATAATTTATTTGATTTTATTTTACATCTATGATGCTATATCTGATCAAATGTATAATCAGAGAAGTCTGTCCTGCATGAGAATTGGGAAAAAAGTAAAGTTTAATGCAGGATGTGGAAGGTGTAACCCTTTATTTAAAAAGCCATGTATATGCCTGCAAAACTGCTTTTTCAGAAAGCAAGTATAATTTCCATGATGTACAGCTCCATTGTGGTTGAGGCCAGGAGTTCCTAACTGTTGTCTGTTGGCACCAGATAAAATTTAATTTTGTTCTAAGTTTATCTGAATTTCTCACTGATGAATGTTTCTTGAACAGTTCCTGGCTACACACAGGATACTTATTTACCTTTTATTTCCTTACTTCAAAAGAAAATCTAGTTTGTTAACAGGACCATAGAACATTGTCTTCATTGTTGAACCATTATGCCTGGGTCATTTTGCAGTGTCTGAGAATCAAGTTCTAGTAAATTCACCTTCTGTTTCTCTATCAACATTAAACAAATCTACAAACCAAATAGATTTTTTGTAACATTTCTGAGGGAGAAATATTCTGAGACACATACTCATATTTTCTTCTTCTTTTAAAATAATATCTCACAGTGAAGTTGAAGCATCAATGACTTGTTCATGGACAAAACCAATACATACTGCATGTTTAAAGTGGGATAAATTTGCTATTCAAACGGCTGCTGCAATCAATATATCTGCCTGGATATCAAGCCTAGCACATCAGTCTAATCTGAATTTTATGTCAGACTCACTATTAGAAATTGAGTAACTTAGTTTGTGAAAAATTGAAATGGTGGAAAGACGGAAGGTATTCTTCTGTGTTGTTTATAAAAAGTCAGATTTGTCATTGTGTTGTGTATTTTGTAGCCTTTTTCACACATGCAAGATGGAAACAAATTAAGCAGCAGTAGTTTGTGGTACTTTTAATAATGACAAAAAAGGTGCAATGCAATAGACAAATTCGAAATGCATATTGAAGTAACCTGGTGATATATCCCTGGATCATTCAGGAAAATTAGATGCCAGTAGTTTTATTACTTAAAGTAGTCATCAATTTCTGTCATTAGGCCCCCAGGTCTTCCCTTTCCCACTTTTCTAAGCTTAGTGTCTCCCCCTCACTTTCATCCCTCTCTCCTTAATACATACAACTTTTGTAAAGCCTTTCAGCGTTGCCCTTTGCCAGTCCTGCAGCTCTGCTGGAGTCAGGCCAATTTGTACCAGCTGGGGATTCGTTCTGATGGCCCTTTTGGGACTTTCCTCGCCCTTACTACCAGACCTCATACTGAGAGCTCTGACTGACTGCCTGGCTGTACTCTTCAGTTGTTACAGTGAGCTCAGCTGTCCTTGTTCCACCACATTAACCATTCAGCCAATTTGACTGGGATACAATTGCTTAACACTGAGCATGGGTATCTTCTTCTCTTCAAACGCCCAGATCCTCTTGTGTTCCCTGATAGTGCCAGGGGCACTATCCATTGTATTTAGAGAGAAAGTCAAGCCAACAGGACTAAAACACTGTAACCAGATGAAGAGCCACAATTCCGGTGGGTTAAAAGCAAAATGTGCAACGGTCTGCTTTCCTCAGGGACAAACACCATGGATAGCAAGAACCTATGTTGCTAGAAGATGGAGTCTCAATAAGTATCAAACTCATTGTTCTGCTCCTGTCCCTAGTAGAGCACAGTAAAGTGACTTACTGAGTCCTAACCAGGAGGAGCCAGTGAAACCCCAGAGAATCCATACGATAAAATCTCAGGACACAGGAACGTTAAAAAAAATCCAAGAAACAACAGCAAAAAGTTTTGTGAAGTTCTAAATATCAATGGTGCATACAGTAGATACTTCAAGTGCACTTAATTATAAAACATCCGTGAATTGGCAATGGAAAAATCTGATTCCAGCAGCAGAGATGACTTGCAGCTGCAGCTAATAGAGTGAGGGATGTGAATACAGAGAGCACTTATATGATGAAGGCAAGACCGGCAATCAGTTGTGTGCTTCAGAGCAATAAAGCACAATCAATCTGACAACAGGGCCCCATTGTTAACTGTCGCTTTCTGTTGAAAGGAGTTGCACAATAGAAGGGCCCTGTAAAAGAGCAGCCTTGCCCCCAAGCCCTATCACATTCTTCTCTGTGTTGGTTTTATTTCTTTACCCTTTTTTCCCCTTTGCTTTGTATCTGAGATTTCCTCATTAGGGCACAATTCTCCAGCATGGTTAAAATGTTATAAGTTGTCTTACCTTGCTTATATTTTGTTCTGCCTTCACATCAGTAGTTCAGCCACAGAAATGTCTCACTGCAGGCTGTGGCTGATAGCCCATAAAGGAGGTGTGACTCTATAACACGGAACTGCATAATGCTGTTTGGGTACACGATATAGTAGCCAGATCAGCATGCAGTGAAGCAGAAGACACAAGTGTACTTTTCCTAGGTTTTGGTATGTATGGGTTGAACAATGCGAAGATCACTGTTCATTTATATTAAGAAGAAAATGTTCTTTTTTTCTTCTGCAATCAGCAATTTTTCTACCAAAACTGTCTTTCCCCTCTGCCTGCCCCCCCCCCCCCACCCCCGGCCTCCACCCCACACCGTGGACAACCTAATATTAATATTCCTGGGGATACCTAGCTCTTTTCAGCTGAGATAGCTCTTCAGAATAGTGCAATCCTGTCCCTAATCATTGCATAATTCTTAGTTTCTAAAGCCTTTGAAATGTGCCTTTTGTCATGTAGAAGTTTTTTAAACTGCACTGTCTTTTAAGTAGTCTCCTGACCCAAGCAACAATGGCTACCAGCCTTCTTTTATGAAAAGCCTTAACAGGTTTACATTAGTCCTGATTCCATTTATACAGCACGTAGAGGCATCCCAAACATTTACAGAATAATAATAATTAAATGTTAGTTCCTGAACTGAGCGTCTCACTGTACAGTTTAAACATGAATAGCAATACAAAAAAAGAAAGAGCACCTAACAACCAGGGAAACGGTTACAAGAAGTTGAAATCATGAAGACGAGTTCATAGTTCTTATTACATGCTCAGCGCGGTAACTTAAATTGTGGTTCTGCTCTCACTGAAATCAATGGCAAAAATCCACAGTCTTTAATTGCAGCAGGGTGCAATGTGGAAAAAAAAGGTATAAGAAAAAAGTAGTGCACATGTGAAGAAAATGGATATATGAGAAAGGCAGGTACTACTATTCTGATTTGATAAACTTTGTCATCTGCTTTAGACTCAGTCATCTTGCAGTAGCACTGGTAGCTACACTGAATGCAAAGTGAGAATTAGCTATTCGCTGTTACAGCAAGAACCTGAAAGCGTTTGCGGGCACTGTATATCTGGAGATGAGAAAGAGGGATTCAATTTTTCTTTGCAGTCAAGGATCCTACAGAACTAGAAAAGTTTTCATGCATCTGCCATGAAAAAACATCCTTTAATAATCAAGTAAAGAAAAGTGAGGTGCAGTCACCTGTAGATGTAATAAGTAATTTAGCAAAAGAATTTTGCTTCAGCTAAGATGGGTGTGTGCTTGCTATACAGTTAATAGATAAGTGCTTGCTATGGCTTTAGCTAAGATAGGTATGTGCTTGCTATGCGTTTTGGGAAAGGCATAGTGTTAGATTGGATATCAGAAGAAAGCAACAGTTGAAGGTACCTGACCATTGTAAGAAAAAGGGTGGTGTAGTTAGCCAAGATAACCACAGAAGTGTAAAGAATAAAGAAGCCACCAGAAGGACATGGTGATAAAGATTTAAACAACCACCAAGAAGCATAGCGCCTGCACCGCTAGAGGGGAGGGGGCATATTTGGGGGTGGGTTGCATTCCAAGAACTCATTGACTATGTAATTGGGGGTGGGCTGTGTTCCAAAAACTCATTGATTATGCAAATTATTTTCAAAGAAGAAACGTGAATAGGCATAAGGAATATGAAATAAAAACACGCGTTTGTAAAAGGGAAACTGAGCCACGGGAGGAGAAAATCCCCTGTGTAGCTCCCAGCACTGTAATAAATATCCTTTGCTCCACCGAATTTGCCCCTGACTAAAATTCAATACAGTGAGCGTGTTTCTCACATAGAGATACCCTCTTTGTTGTAAAATGCCCCACAAGCTCTGAAGTAGAAAGCTGAGGCAGTTTGCTTTGTTCAATGCATTGTGGTAATCAGGCAGTTTATTTTCTGACCTTCAGAGATCTGGCTCCATATGAAAAAGAAACTAAAAGCAATATAAATCTGTATAAGGGGGTGGTTCCACTGAATCCTGTATATCACGGTACAGAGGTACTAGAAGCCATGCAGGCCCAGAAGGAAGAATGGATCAAAAACGACAATGTTCATATCTATATATGTATCTATGTATATCTCAAAACTCATCCAGCTGGGCGCAAAAATGTGTCCCAAATTAAAGCAACTGATGATTGATAACCTCTCTTTAGAATGATAATTGAATAGTACAAAATACAAAGCAAAGTTAAATCTTTTTTTTAAAACCTTGGATGAAAAGCAAAATCTGGGAGGATACGCAAGGAGGTATCTGTGTACGTGCCCTGTTTTATACTCTGTCCCTAGACATCTGTTATTTGTCACTGGATATTATCATCTTCAATGTAAAGAAACGCAACAAGGTAACATAGGAACGTGCTAACGCCAACAAGGATGAATCACCTCCTATGGGAACGGGTTCATCTGGAACAGGAGTTGCTTGAGGGAAACCTAAGGTAGCCTAAGACTAATTAGCATGGTAAAAATCACACCCCTGGGAGGAGATCTTACGTGCTAATTAGTCAGACCATGTTTGTATAATGAACTAGCCACTAATAAGAGCACGTGCAGAAGGGCATTAGTTATATAATTGAAAGGGGATCAATGAACAAGTATTGTGTAAGTTTTTCTTTGTTGTAAACTGTACAAAACCCTACAACCCCTGTTAAGGGGTGTGCTAGCTTTGCAAACTGTCGCCCAGTTCCCCTTTCTGTACGGAACTGCCTTAAAGGTTAGAAGGTGGATCTTGACTCTGTGTGCGCATTGCATCCTGCACACCAGGCATAAACCTGAAACCCTGATTAGGGGACAACAATATGAGGATATTTGTTGTGGCCCAGTACAACCATCCTCAGCTTCTCCTTAGGATTTATATCATAATTGTTTGTTTAAATCATGACTAAAAATTATTAATTTCTATTACAATGATTGCAATCATTCTGCTCTGCATGCCGTTACAAGGACACGATTTCAGAAATCCATATTTATTGGCTGAACTTACAAGAACTTTGTTGCGTTCATATTGAACAGAGGAATTGCTTTGGGCATAAAAGGAAGCAGGAAAAAAGGTATTTTCACTTAGAAAATTGTTTTGCTCTAACCTTTAATCCATATATTAATATTTCCTCCTTTTTCATCTTGCAAACTATTTCCAATTATTTTTTTTTTCCTTGAAATTACTACTTTAAACTGTCAGAGAAAACTTGAATGTCTGTTGTTCAGCTAAGTGGGGTTATGCAAAGTAAAATCATGTAATCCTTAAAGTAAATAACATATGCCATTGGCATCTTGCATACATTATTTGCACAACTGGGCAGTTTGCAGTAGTCTTCTTGTAATGTGGACCTGAACGCGGTTTGTGTAGACTGAAGGAAAATTGAAATTCCTCAGGAATGATTGGTGCACCATAGATCAGTTAGAGGTCATCATGTTATTTAGTATTTTATGGTGAATAAATCAGATGCTGACTTCAAAATCCCTCTTTTATATGAGCTATAATACATCGAGTTCTTTATGGCAAAGGAGTGAATTTTTATGAACTGAAACTGAACCACATTATCCTGTAAAGTAATGGGGCAGCTACACATACAATGAGAATAGGACATCGCTCACTTTTTCTGTATTCTCTGCAGCATGCTGAGAGTACAAAAAATCTGAACGAAGTAGATTTCTTCTCCCTGTGTACAAACAACAGGACACTTGAGGCAGTGAGAGTGGGAGCCTTCGTATCTAGTTTAAACATCTAGTTTAGATTGTTTAGATTCTCCATAAAAGAGGAGTGTCCACAACCTTCTGAATAAAACCCGATTTAGTAATAAAGCAAGATACCACCAAAAATGTACACCAGACCAACTTTCCAAACAGACAGTCAGGTAAAATAGCTATTTAAAGGTGCCCAGACAAGTTTCCAGTGAATGAGTATTCAGATCACGGAATCACAGAATTTTCAGAGTTGGAAGGGACCTCTAGAGATCATCTAGTCCAACTCCCCTGCTTGCCTAGAGCACATTATTCAGGACTGCATCCGGGCGGGTCTTGAAAATCTCCAGAGAAGGGGACTCCACAGCCTCCCTGGGCAGCCTGTGCCAGGGCTCTGGCACCCGAACCGTAAAGAAGTTTTTCCGTGTATTTGAACAGAACTTCCTATGTTCCAACTTGTGCCCATGGCCCCTTGTCCTGTCACTGGGAACCACTGAGAAGAGTCTGGCTCCATCCTCCTTCAACCCACCCTTTAGATACTTGTATGCCAAAATAAGGTCTCCCCTCAGCCTTCTTTTCTCCAGGCTAAAGAGTCCCAGCTCTCTCAGCCTTTCCTCATAAGGGAGATGCTCCAATCCCTCAGTCATCTTTGTTGCCCTACGCTGGACTCTCTCCAGTAGTTCCCTTTCTCTCTTGAACTGGGGAGCCCAGAACTGGACACAGTATTCCAGTTGTGGCCTCACCAGTGCAGAGTGGAGGGGGAGAATGACCTCCCTCGACCTGCTGGCCACACTCTTCCCTATGCAGTCCAGGATGCCATTGGCCTTCCTGGTGACAAGGGCACATTGCTGGCTCATGGATAATTTACTATCTACCAGGACCTCCTTCTCCTCAGAACTGCTTTCCAGCAGGTCCACCCCTAACCTATACTGGTGCCTAGCATTCTTCCTCCCCAGGTGCAGGACCTTGCACTTGCTCTTGTTGAACCTCATTAGGTTCTTCTCTGCCCAGCTCTCCAGCCTGTCCAGATCACGCTGGATGGCAGCGCGGCCCTCTGGAGTGTCAGCCACCCCTCCCAGTTAAGTGAAGTCTTGGTCTTCAGAGCACGTGAGCAAGATACTTTGAATCTGGGACTTCATTTACAGCTCAAGTTTGTGTTACATTGGCTGCTTAATACCCTTTGCTTTTGATTGGTGCAACTGTAAAAATATTATATGAATATAATATATTCCAGACTCACAAAAACAGAGGAGTCACAGTATACAGCTTGATTCATCATACGCTTGAGCTACTGCAGGTATTCATCCACAACCATTGGCTAAATCTTAAGTGTTTCTTAGAATTTATCTCATCATTTTCTAGCTGAACTAGGTAAGAAAAGTGAGAATAATTTTCTTAATAACCGAGGATAACTTCCTACCCCCTTTTTTGTTTATTTTTACTTTTGCTTTTTGATAAGAGGAAAAAATATTAATGAATAGGTTTAATTTTTATGAGTAAAATAATGTTACATAGGGTCAGAGATCATTTGTTCTCTGCTGCCTGAGATTTAGAGCATTTTTTGGACTGATTCTTAAATAAATTTTGGTATGTGCCATAAGGAGGCTCTAAATGACTTTAAATGATTAATTTTCATGTGCCCATTCCAGCCTCTTATCCTTGAAGAGAATGAACATACAATTACCTTCATTAGCAATATAACAGCTGATTGTTGCTTGAAACATGCGTTTTGTTGACGTTTCTTTTCCCTGAATTTGCAGTTCTGAAGTGACATGAAGTCTATGACACAAACTGTTCTGATGAAAAAACTGCCTTTTCTAGGTTGGTCAGAAAAATTTCCAGCTCTGACCCCTTCATAATCAAAGAAGGAAGATCTAAGAGATTATTTTTTTCATAACTTAGTGTAACAGCAGCTAAGGGTGCAGATTAAGAGGGTTATTAATTTATCTTAAAATTCAGCTATCTGAAATTTAGATGTCTCATGTAAAGTAACTGTCTAGGTGTCCTGTCAAGGGAATGAAAATAGATAAACAACTCCAGAAAGCTATACATCTTACCGTGTTATCTGTGCTGAGTAACATCTTAGAATGGGCCTATTTCTCACTCTACTCACTCAAGGTGCCAAGGCTACACTGGTTAAACTTTGTGTTTAACTGGTCTTCAAAGAAATTTACATTATTTTAGAAAACTGTAAATCTTTCGCTTTCAAGCATTTAACAGGTAATACCTAGAGGAACCACTTCAGGAAAACAAAATGTGGCGCTGTGAAATTTATCACTTAGCTTTTCAACTTTAATACTATGTCAATGCTGGGTTTTAAAACAAAAAATAGAAAAGATATTTTATAGATCAAATATTACCTTCACTATAGGTCTTAACTTGAGGATCTGTGAAAAGCAGATGAGAAATAAATGTTTTGGTATTCTTTTATTACCTAAATTTAAAATAAAATGTTAATATTATTTCAGCTTTCAATAGCTTTAAATATCATCAGTGTAGAGAAAGCCTTTCACAGGACCTTTAAATGAAAATTTTTAGATTTAAAGATTTTAGATTTGTTTTTTTCCATTGTTCTTTTTGTCTTCCCGCTGGCTGTGTTTTAAAAATCCATCTATTAATAATGTCTGTTCTTCTTTTCCACCCTATGGGAGATATCAGGAAATAATCACATTTTGTCAGAATCTTAGAGAAAATAGAAGCATCAAACGGCTAAAAATGAATTTCAGAGAAATGGTGCACTCAATATAAATTCATTGCTGTGTTTTTATAAAAAAATCTAGTGATTTGTGGTTTTATTATTATTACTGCTGCACCTGTTTTGCTTGTAACTGTTTGTGAGCTAATGTTTTAAATGTCATCTCTGCTCACTCTCAAATCAATCAAAAATCTGAGTATAAAAAACCTCAGTCAATGAATACAAATATTTTAAAAGTGAATCAGTCAAAACAAGAAAGCAATAATAAAATCAAATGCATAGCAAATATAGTTTTCTTAACTGGTTACTAATATTTTTCCTTAGTGGATTTTCCTTGTTTTCTTATTTGAGGGCATCAGCGATGTGGCTCAGCAAGAATGTTGAGTCCTGACTTACAGGTCTTACTCTTTTAATCTCTTCACTCTAGCTATACGTATAGACTGTAGGGTATAGGTGTTGATAGAGCTTCCTACATTAGAAATACCTGCACAAAATTTGTCAGAAGCATTGCCATTCAGATAGTATTCATGACCTCCCCAAGAAATTTGGTCAGATACGATTACAAGACAGGAACTAATGAGCAGCTGGCCTTGTAACAGAAAATGCATTTGAATCTGATTTACCAATAGCATAAACTATTTTAAAAAATATCTAAAGACTACTGCAAATAGACTGTCTCTGGCAGATATGTTGAAGTCCCTGAAAAGGCATAAAAAAATATTTTTTTACTAACAGGAACTTATAAAGGTGACTTACAGGCTGGAGAGCAGGGGAAGAAAAGACTGGAAAATAATTTTCAGCCTAACATGAGTAAGGACAGCACAAACACGCAACGACCACCAGAACCCACGCTCTCCTATGGAGTTCCATAAGATCTAATTAAAACTCTCTTAACTGTAACTTAGCTCACTTGTAAAAGGTGTAGAGATAATTTGACATAACCTGTGGGTTTTGATAATAAAGTCACACCTTAGATGATACAATCTGTTGCAGTATTTGTGTTTTGAAGTGGTGTGGTAATCTGCACTAGTCTCTGTGAAAGAGATTCTCCTGTCCAACTCCTTTCAGGACCAGAAAGTGGACTAAATATTTTCCCTCCACTAGTTGAGCCCAATTTGTGAATGTTACTGTCCCTCAGCTGGTTGCTATGTGGATACCAATCACACTTTGCAGTCATTTTTGGTATACTTTCTTGGTCACCTCTATCTATCACATGAGAATTCACAGTTCAGCTGGGTCACCTCTACAGGAGGTACAAGTGCTTAGCCCCTGAGCTCCAGCTACTTAAGCAGCCTGACTTTTGCTGTATCTCCCAAGGCAGATTTGCTAGAGGATTACATATAATTGACAGAAACTATGGTAAACAAGAACAGAATGTGGTCCTTTTCCCAGTAGCACACGTTAAAAAAAACCAAAAAAAAACCCCAAACATTTTTAAAACAAGACTGCAATGGATTTCACTCTTTGGTGAACACTGTTGTGGGAGTCCCTGCCAAAATCTGTTACAGCCATATCAGGTCCCCATCAAATTCATTGATTTGAGATGGTGAGGGTAGGTCATGAAACACAGAAATCAATTTTCAGTCAGGACCCTAAAAGCATCAAATATACTTAGTAAATTATTTTGTAGAGTACAAGCTACTTATGAGGAAAATTAACCTATTCCAGCCAAAACCAGTACATGCTTGTTTTGACAAACCTTTCCTCCTAAATGGGGTACCAGGCCCTGTGTTTAAAATTCTGTGTTTGGTTTTAAGATTTTGTTTGTGGTTTAAGGATCATCCTGATTTAACAAACCTCATCTGTCAGTCTTCGTGCAACCTTGAAAATTTCAGTCTAACAGAACATCTGAGAAGAAACAGAGCTATACATTGAAAATAGTGTTGGCAGATTGATAGAGGCACATACAGGGAGATCTTTATTTCATGAGTAGCTTAAGGGAGCACAAGTTGGTATAACTTCTGTTTGAACGAGGCCTGGAGTCAGTGCAAATTGCAGCAACTTAAATTCCACTGATGTTACCCGCTGTGTCTAGATATAGTTCCAGCCCTTGAATATAGTGATGCCTGTTTCATGCAGAGTTGTGAGTGCTAATTGACGTGATATCCAAAGACAACACTGAGCAAACATCTGTGGTGCTGTAACAGTGCTCTGATATGCACTGCCGGACCGGTTTTCTGTGTTCACAGGTAGACAGCTACCGACCTCAGCAGCTGTAATGAAGGATCATATCTGAAGCATGAATGTTTAAAATGGAGGTGTAGCAAATCCTGGGTCACTGTGGTTTATATAATTGAGAGTCCTGGGATACAATTTCATAGGTAGCTGCATCTTTCTGATGAATCGCTTCTGCCGGAAGAGAGGGATGTCTCCGATTCCCTTGATTTCCATAGTTCTGCTTCTCTCTAATTCACTGCTGTCCTCCCAGTCCTATCTCCTGCTTTGCTTCAACTCCAGTGCTTGTTGGATGTTTCCATGAAGTCACGAGCATGCAAGAAAACAATACAGCTTTTTTTTTTTTTCCTGGATTTAGTTTCTGCTAAATTAGTGGCATAAAGGTCATAGAAGGGTTCAGTGTGTTACCAATACCTGCTGGGAGCAGGAAGGGGTGGGAGAGAGGGATGCATAAGAAGGAACTTCCAGTTGTAGTGATAGAGTTACTACATTGGCTCACCATGTTGCATGGAATGACATTCTTAATGCCATCCACATCTTGCAGTATATATTACTCAAGCTGCAAGCTATGGTTTATAGCATGCTTTTTCTAGGAAGGACAGACTCTTTCCAGCTTCTGGAACAAGAAGCAGTACAAGAGCTAGTACAAGAGCTAGTGCGGATAACCACTTCAGGCAACAAAATGCAAACATGAGCCAGAACCCACAGAAGTGTTGGCCATGGAGGAGTGAAACACCTGAGCTCAATGATACCTGGCTAGGTTAAATTTATCAGTTTGGTTACAGCAGCACAGGTTTTAATTCAGTTTACAAAACACTTCTGAAGTCCAGGATGGCTCAGTGGAGGCTGATCACCAAATAATACCCACATTGTTACTTGGGTGTGAGCTACTTGTTAGAACTTAAGTGCTTAACTTTCATACAATTTACAACTCATAACCCAACCAGGAACCTTGAGCTCGGCTTTTGGGATAGGTGTTTTGCCCTGCTAATCTTAAAAGATGGATGTATTTATTTTTTTTTTAAAGGGATAAGCTCTAGAAAAAATGTTTACATTTAATAGCTGGAGTTGGAAATAATTTCATATTTTGGGTTTCAAACACCTGCCAACAGAGAATTGTTCTCTACAGTATATTATATTTTTAACTGTCAACATCAGACTCAGTGTCAGTGTCAGACAAACTGTGACACTAACTAGTCTTTTAAGTGTGAATCCGACCTAGGAAATTCTAAGATGAGGCTTCAAATTCACATCATAGCTCTATCCATTCATTTATTATTTAGAAAAAACAGTCTGTAATGTTTTATTTCAGTAAACTGAACTGAAAGTGTTCAGCACTTCTGGAATGATTCCATACAGGGCTCAGTTCCCAGTCAGGCACAAAAGGTTTGTTTGATTAACATTTCCAAAGTTCTTGGTCCACCTCTTGTATTATTTAAGAAATATTCTTAAGCTAATGATGTTTGGAGAAGTTTTTAAGTAGGCTGCTCCTGCAGGTTGATGGACATACTCACTTTCTTCTTACGTTGTCATGCCTTGAGGAATCTGGCAACAGAACCATAGTGAGAAAAGACAAAGAACAGCTTGTAAACTAGGGAGGAGTGCTTTCATTAGGGAAACCAGGGTTCATCTTTCACTCTTCTCTACACATTTTGAGCTGCTTTTATCCCCATCTTTATCTATTCACACAGGCAACCGTCAATCCAGATAAAGTATATGGGAGGATCTTGGTTACTTTACTTACGTTTTACTGCAAAAGGAAAAGTTTCTAAACTTTTAGATAACTATTTCAAAACAGGAAGATAAAATAAACTTCTGCTTTTCTGAATCTTGAAAAAATCACACCTCTGCTTAGTTCTTAATACCGTTCTTGATAATACACTACATTTCATTGGTTTCTTTGGCTGCCTTTGCACACTGATCCACTTGTTTTAGAAAACTTCGGTTCAAAGTTTGGCACCATGTGTGCATAGTATACATTATTGTTCTGTCGATGCATTACTTTAACTACATAAAAGCACTTCTGCCACATTTTTTCATCATTCACTCAGTTTTATGATGTCTTTTTGTAGCTCCTAACCCACAGTGTAGCTTTTGGTTACCAGAAAGAGATCAGAAGCATCTGCAGATGTAAATATTTAATTTTCTATATATTTCTCTCAATCAGCGAGTTTGTTTAGTTGAACAAAACTAGCTTCAGCGCTGTTTCCTGTAGACATCTTGTATGCCTTTTTGCTTTCTCCCATTCTATGGGAGAATTCTATTCAGCAATGCTAGCGGAAGTGCTCACCAGGCCACTTTGCATCATTTATGAGCAGTCCTGGCTAACCACGGAGGTCCCAGCTGACTGGAGGTTGGCAAATGTGACACCCATCCACAAGAAGGGCCGGAAAGAGGATCCAGGGAACTACAGGCCTGTCAGTCTGACCTCGGTGCCTGGGAAGGGGATGGAACAGATCATCCTCAGTGCCATTATGGTACATGCAGGAGAACAAGGTGATCAGGCCCAGTCAGCATGGGTTTGTGAAAGGCAGGTCATGCCTGACAAACCTGATCTCCTGCTATGATAAGGCGACTCACTTAGTGGATGAGGGAAAAGCTGTGGATGTTATCTAACTGGATTTTTGCAAAGCTTTTGACACCGTCTCCCACAGCATTCTCCTGGAGAAACTGGCTGCTCATGGCCTGGACAGGTGTACTCTTCGCTGGGTAAAAAACTGGCTGGGTGGCCGTGCCCAGAGAGCAGTGGTAAATGGAGTTAAATCCAGTTGGTGTCCGGTCACAAGAGGTGTCTCCCAGGGATCGGTGCTGGGGCCGGTTCTCTTTAATATCTTTATCAATGATCTGGATGAGGGGATCATATGCACCCTCAGTAAGTTCGCAGATGACGCTAAACTAGGCGGGTGTGTTGATCTGCTTGAGGGTGGGTTGGCTCTGCAGAGGGATCTGGACAGACTGGACCGATGGGCTGAGGCCGATGGTATGAGGTTCAACAAGGCCAAGTGTCGCATCCTGCACTTGGGTCACAACAACCCCATGCAGTGCTACAGGATTGGGGCAGAGTGGCTCGAAAGCTGCCCGGCAGAAAAGGACCTGGGGGTGCTGGTGGACAGCCGGCTGAGTATGAGCCAGCAGTGTGCCCAGGTGGCCAAGAAGGCCAACAGCATCCTGGCCTGTATCAGGAATAGTGTGGTGAGCCGGACTAGGGAAGTGATCATCCCCCTGTACTCGGCACTGGTGAGTCCCCACCTCGAGTACTGTGTTCAGTTTTGGGTCCCTCACTACAAGAAGGACATTGAGGTGTTGGAGCGTGTCCAGAGAAGAGCTACAAAGCTGGTGAGGGGTCTGGAGGACAAATGTTATGAGGAATGACTGAGGGAACTGGGGTTGTTTAGCCTGGACAAGAGGAGGCTGAGGGGAGACCTTATCACCCTCTACAACTACCTGAAAGGAGGTTGTAGAGAGGTGGGGGCTGACCTCTTCTCCCGGGTGACAAGTGATAGGACAAGAGGAAACGGGTTCAAGTTATGTCAGGGGAGGTTTAGACTGGATATTAAGAAACATTTTTTCGCTGAAAGGGTTATTAAACATTGGAATAGGCTGCCCAGGGAGGTGGTGGATTCACCATCTCTGGAGGTGTTTAAAAAAAGGGTAGATATGGTGCTTAGGGACATGGTTTAGAAGTGGGTTTTGTCAGGGTAGGTTAATGGTTTGACTTGATGATCTTAAAGGTCCCTTCCAACCTCAGCAGTTCTATGATTCTATGATTCCTAGTTTATGTATTTTTCTATGACCTCTCATGGGTCCATTTGTATTGAACATAACTCTTCCTTCTGGTACAGGTTCTTCAAATCCCAGAAGGTTCCCCAGCTCACAGTAAAAAAAAAAAAAAAAAAAAAAAGGTCTCTCTTCTCTACACAATCATCTTATTACTGCATTGAGACTCTGGATCTCTGCCTGCCTTTGAGGTTTCGTGTTTGACAGCATTGTGGAGAATGCTAGTGTGGAGGTAGCAGCGGCTTGAATGTAGCTCCCAGAACTGCCCTTGTCTACTTTTCTGCTATTGGTGCCAACACAGACCTCAGACACTGGCTCATACACTGCATATCTGTACCACTTATCTTGTGATCTCTAAGTTTCCACTGTTTCTATCCAACAGCAGGTAAGTTACTATGCGATACTCTCATATGCCACAAATGCAGCTAGCTGTGCGCCTAATAACTGAATCTCCCATTCTTACTGCCTGCTACTTCCTATCCTTGCAAGTCCACAGCAGCAACATCCTAGATGGAAGAGGGCCCTCTGACATCAGCATGTCTCTTCTCAGATACTACATCCCCCTTTTTCAGCTGAATGCCCTCATTCCCTGAGACTTAATGGACTGTTGTTTTCAAGTTTCACCAGGTAATAGCTATGGGACAAATTTTACAGCAGCACACCTTTTTCTTCAGCTTGCAGATAATGTTTCAATTATCAGTTGGCTGTGATGTGCTGCTAATACTGTATAAGTGATATCTTGCAAGATCAATTCATCTTTCTCTCTCTCTGACAGATTGCATGGATTTCAGAAAAAAGTTTTGTCTGTCTCTATTTTAGGAAGTGTACAGCTTGCTTTAGGTACTACCCCAAAATAGTGTTTGCTCATACGCATATGTTTGCCTGTCTGCCTAGTGTTTTCCATCTCTGTGCAGGCTTATGTGTTGTGCAGTAGCTATGGTACTTAAAATAATGCAGGTAAAGCTGATTTCTGGGGGATTAACTTATTCTTCACATAATTGCCTTCATAGATGCAAGGTTGAAAACATTTCAGTGCCAAGCAGCAAGAATTACAATTAGCTCTATTGGTGGAGAGCTCATTGTATGAACTTCTGTAGCATCCAGTGTATTATTAGTTTTTGTGTTATTTTTCAGACCAATTCCAATGAATAATAAAAGAGCTTTGAAGATTTCTGAACTGAGAAAATAAGTCCTAAATATGAAAAAATAGATTTTATTTTCAGTGTATCAATTTTAAATCTATTTCTTATGCATATATTTCATATTACTTGTGAATTCAGTGTGTTAGGTACAGGGTGCACACAGGACAAAGAGATGATCACTTAGTGTACAATTTGAATATGAAGTCAAGAGTCCAATAGAGTCTGACCTGATGATTCATCTGCACAATATATTCTTAGCCCCTTTTACAGCTGATGGAGAGAAGTAGGTATGTACAGAATGTAATTAATCCTTCTGCTCCTATCCAGACATGGTATTATATCACATAAATATAAAACATAGATAGAAAGCACATGCTAAAATAATACTATCAGGATCATATGTTACTTTCTATACACTGATTAAATGTGGTATGTACTTGATTCATGTACATTCATGTACATAATTTTCATTTGGATTGTTGGATGATTTTTGGTAAGTTAATTTCCACTGGTTGTAATTAGCTTTTTACTACAAATGATACAGTGGGATCAAATATACTGTGGAGTCTTGCCCTACAGATAAAAAATTAAGCTCCCAGTGAGTTCTATAATACTGACTTTGGATGTGTTGTAATGTAAAATACAAATAATTTCCATAGTCAACAGGTTAGGATGTAAAAGATGTGTTCCTCATCCCAAGATAGTTATATTAAGAGTAACTAACTTGGTGATTGTATCTCACACCTCCCCTAGTGCTAAAAAAAAAACCCGAAACACACACAAAACTGTATAGATTGTTAAGTTCAGATCTCTGTGGTCTCACATAGAAGACGGTCCAAAACAAACTATCAACATAGCTTTGTAATCCTGAACTGCACTGTTTATGAAGACTGAGAAGAACCCAAAGTGATGTAAAAGCCCATTAGTAACCAAGAGCAAAGTTATGCTACCTGCAGTGGGCAAGGGCATATAATGTAGAGCTGTGACTTAGTTTCAGATTGTTTAGTATCTCCACATGTCAGTGCAGGATGAAGTAGGGATAAAACATCTCTGTGAAGACTCTCATTAATATACTTTGTACAGTTTTAAAACTGGATTGATTGCTGGTCCAGTCCATGTTATCAATATCCAGTGACAGTGATATGCCCTGTGGCCATTAAAGGTAGTTGTTACTGATAAAGCTGATCGTTGCAAAAAAGGTTTTAGAATAATTTCTACGTAAATTTCCACCTTCTGGAAGTTTGAGGTTCTTCACTTTGTAGCGGGACAGAGTAACCTTCAAATTCATTAGTAGCAAGAAAATCTCCCAATATAAAAATATCTCCTGTTGTGCTGGGTGGCTTTTCCATACATGCATAGTATGCTTTCATGTGGAAAAACTTCAATTATAGATTAAGAGAATGAAAATACAGAAAATAATAAAAGTTAAATACTCAGACACAGGGTATACCTGAAATTCAAATAAAATGGCAATGGAAATGGTCCTTAAAAAACCAAATCAAATATACTTACTGGGTCTTAATTGACTCTGTGCATCTTTTAAAATTGTAAACCTTATCTCTTATGCTGTCTTCCTCTATTTGGTAAGTAGGTTAGCAATTAAAACAGATGTATTTGAATTTTTGTAGTAGGTGGCTGAGGAAAAATGTTCTGCGTGGCATTTACTCTCTATTCAATTTTTTAAAGCTGTGTTTTACTGAATAGATTACTTTGATTTATCTTTGAAAAAAAGAAAAAAAGCAACAAAATTACCATCCTGAGTTGGAACAAATCATAATTAATACTGTGTGGACAAAATCAGGTTTGCTAATCCAAAGAAAGGCTTCTTTAATGGAGATTTAAAACAGAAGAAAGAAAATCTGTTCTTTCCTTCTTAATATTCCCCCTGAAAAAATATTTAAGCCCATTCTACAAGGTTAAATTTTTACAAATCCGGACTCCTTCAGGCTTATAAATATTATTATATGAAAATACATTGTAGTGGAAAATATATGGAATCTAGAGGAAGAAGTGTCAAAATACAGATCTAGTAACTCCCGTGCTGTCACTACCAATTCTCAGTCCAAGACAGTTCACCATCTAAGATATGGATATTATGAAATCCTGTGCTCTGAATTATTGTGTTTTTCCTTAGTCAGAGCCTTAAAATAGAAATAAACACAAATCATTTACAACCTTGACATTGAGTTTTGCTCTGTGATCACAGCACATCTATCTTCCTACCTCAGCCTGTGGGATCCAAAGAAGGTAGAGCAAACAACTTTTGTTCTCTGAGGGGAGAAACCATATCAATTGCTATGCTTTGAGAATGTTCATTGTCATTAGAAATACCTTTAATATGAATAGAAATACATTATCAAACTGTGGCTATGTCACATCCTCTGCTAAGCCGCTAGTGCACCTGTACGTAGAAAAAGTACCATTCAATACCTATTTCAGAAAAGACTGCTGCACTGGCAAGAAACTAATTCAGGCCTTGAGGACCAGTAGACCAATGGGATGGCATGGACAGAAGCAGATATACATATGTGCAAATACATAATATGTATGTACATGTACAAGAAGCCCTACACTTTCTATGTGGATTTGATCAGAGATAACACGCGTGTGCTACAGACTACACGGCAATTTTGTCAGATCTCATTGGAAAAAAATTCCAATTCCTGTGGACAAATATTTTTGGAAGTGAAAGAAGACATGTACTGGAAAATCTTAAGTTAAAACTATCCTTACCAATTACTCTTTTTACTACAGCTGGTCCAGTCATTCACAGGAAGATCATAATGGATTGGATTCAGTCTGTAGATTAAGGCATGTACAGTTAGGTGTCTTCATGTGGGTGTCTACATCTGAGTTAGACATCTAAGTTCCCATTGCAGTCAAATGGAGTTAAATCACTAGATCCTTAGAGTCCTTTGATTACATCTCCTCTGACTCTAATGGGAGCATAGACAAGTATTTCACATGTAGACACATGAAAATGCCTGATTTGAGATGGTTTAATCTTTAAACAATATCACAAACTATACTGAGGCTTAGATTCCTTATTCAAAATTTGCACAAAACGTATTCCTGTTGACTGATGATCAACACTTCTAAATATCAGGCTGTTTTGTTAACGTTCAGGAACAGAGTTCTCAATTAATTCAGTGAATTCCATATCCATAATTTTATAAAGGGCTCCTGTGCATATGCAAGTGAGTATCTATAGGCAAAAGATGAAAGTGTTATCTCTTGAATATTTAAGAACTGCGTCTATACTAGTGTCTAAACTGGCCACTGTGTGGCCTTAAATATTGACATGTACAAATTGCTTAATTATTAATACTCTCTCTGACATAGTTTTGGCTTAATCTCAGTCTCTCAAACTGCACATAGTCGCAGTCTGGTGGGTAGCACAGAACTGCTCTCAAGTAGTTACTGTAGCTGAAGCAACGTGCTCTGGAGGAAAAGAGCGTTCAGCTATGTGAATGCCATGACTCTCTCCTTTAGGGCCAGAGAACAGGTAGAAAAGCTACTGATCTGTTTTAGTTACTAATATAGATGTAGCTAATAAATATTTGACTTCACTTTTTATCTCCCTTTTCACCCAAGATCTTTCAGACTTAGTGTAGCATTCATACAGGGTCTGAATTTCTAGGGTGTCAGAGGAAGCAAGTAATCAACTATAGACCACCTATATTCTATGTATTAAATATTCAAGGAACAATGCTACATACCTTAAGTTATTAAAGCTACAGTGTATGTTGGTTCTGAGACTGAACAGCGTCTGAAGAAACTTCAGGAAAACAGGCAGATCATCACTATCCCCAAACGAGTGCGTCATCTATTGTGGAGCTCATCTGCATGTCAGAATTCTGCCTGTTTCCCAACTGCACCATGCTGATAAGACTGAAGAAGCTGACAAAAAAAAATGACGGCACCTGCTTGTGGCTTAGCCTCAGCCAGCAACCAAGAACCATGCGGCCACTCGCTCACTCCCCACTCCCTGTGGCGGGATGGGGCGGAGAATCAGAAGAAAAAGGCAAAATGCATGTGTTGGGATAAAGGCAATTTAACAGAACAGCAAAGGAAGAGCAGAACAAGCACCATAATACTGATAAAGGAATATACAAAAACAATTAATGTGCAATTTTAACTGCTCACCGACTGGAACCCAAAATGCCCAGCCCACCCTGGAGTGGCAATTCCTGCTCTTCCCTGGCCAGCTCCCCCAGCTATATACTGAGCATGACATCACACGGTATGGAATTCCCCTTTGGCTGGTTTGGGTCAGCCATCCCAGCTGTCTCCTGTCCCAGCTTCTTGTGAAAACTAACCCTGCCCCCGCCAGAACCAGGGTGCTGATGCTTTTGTCTTTGCTTTTTAACACAGTTAATTTAGAGAACGCTTTTTGACAGTTTTTTATCAGAATTATAAACCCTTGATGATATCCATTTAATCAATGGGAATATACTTCTCTCTATAATATTAGTGTCTTTCAGAGGGGAAAAGTACATATTTAACACATTTATACAAATGTGAACGCATACAGAACACATGGAAGTTGTTTAGCCTCTATATCAAAAACTTACTAAATATAGACATACTGGGGTTATTCTTAACCCAAGCTAATGAAGAAAAATGTATTTAGAAAAATTTCTATTAAATATAAGTTAAATACTTAACCTTAAGTGTGCTTGATACTGCATTAATGTTTTGAAGATTGGCATTTTCAGACTGTCAGTCAAAAAGCAGAGGAGAAGGTGAATAATCTCTATGGTTGAAAAAGTTAAGGAGAGAAATGCTTACAAATATTTTCCTATGTTGATTCTTTATTTCTGCTTTAAAATAGCACAAATGAATAAATAAACACAAAGCCACTAAAAAGTACGTTTCTGAGGAACAGACTTCCAGGCTGTATTATTAAGGCCAAAAGATTAGCAATATCCAAGAAAAGTAACTGCTGCAGTTTTGTCAGCAAAAAGATATTTCAAGGGTATGAAAGCCTCATTCTTTCTGGTCTAAACTAACTATCAAGAGCTAGGAGGAAGAGGAGTTATACCTTTATACACTTATTCCATAATAATTAATAGTAATTACATATTTTTCCTGAACTTTTCTTTGGATTTGTACTTAATGGACCAAATCTGAATTCAGAGTGCTAGTCTTATACACAATTAACCTCTAAAGGTATCTGGTTTTGACTTGTTTACCTTTTGTTTTGTTTGTCACCATGTATTAAGGTAGATCATCATCCTCAGCATTGTAAGAAATACCAATTTGAAACCGGTATCCTTTTTTTGAAGAGTATGTTTTACAAATAATGTATTTTATCCCAATCTTCTTAACCAGGTAGCCCCTGAGCCTTCTCCCAGTGACTGGGAAGCAACAAACACTGTTGTCAAAATGATCAGGCATGCCAATGTCAATCTTTGCATATTCAGACGATTCATGCATTCAGGAAGCACCAGATTAGCTCTACACGCTCAGACTGTCTGATCACAATCATGGTAGGTCTATCCACATCCCTGCCTGGGCAAAAAGTTTCCAGGAATGATAACAAGCAAGGGACACTGCTGGTAGCAGAGGTGGTCACCCAACCCACTCTCAGTTGCCCTCTTTCCTGGATGTTTCTCAGACTGAGGGAACCAGATGGCTCTGGCTGCACCAGCCTTCCCCCGATTGCTGTTCTCTCCCAAAAGCTTTTTAGTCCTTTGTACCTGACCATGTGAAGTGATAGAGAGTCTTTTATACTCTGTAAAATAGTGGCAGATATTGTCCTGGAACCAAGATATTGGACACTGACTCTGGAGGATCCCAAGGAGGAAAGGCCACTTGGATTCTGCCACAGACCAGTTGATCTAATTTCAGGCTTCTTATGGACCTCAGGGTGTAAGTTAAGGAAGGTCCCTGCACTACTGGTGTCTCTTTGGGTTACTGATACTTTAGGGACTATTAGCTCTTTAAGTATCCCAGCTCTCTACTTAACACTGAAGTATTTATTTGCTCACCTACTCATTTACTCACAAAATTGGACTGTTCATATTGTAAAATTGTCAGATATATTTTTGGGCTCTGGCCAGTGAGTATTCTTCCAAATGATTTCTGGTAGAGTTAGGTCATTAGAAGGGGCCAGAGATCTCTTTCAACAGGAAGTTGGGATGCAGTCAATTTGGTTTGGAGTCTGAAGAGTTCACTAGCTCAGACATGAACCATACTATGACTGTTGCTCTGAATAACCAAAGAACAGTCCCAAGGATGTTTAATTTTGTATTAGAGATGTAGCCATTGAGCATCACTGGTCAAAAAGAAAAGAACAGGAAAGATTGTCTACCAGCTTGAAGCTAAATTATCAAAGTCGTGACTCTTTTTTAAAATGTTTTAATCCCTCCCTTATGCAACATATCATGCATCTTCTAATAGTTTTAATCTTCTGTCACACAGTTTTTAAGCAATTAATTAGTCTACCTATATAATCAGTGTGCACACAAATTCCCGGCTGAAGTATCCACATCTATACAGTTCATGCTTTTTTATATTTTAGTGACATATTCGGGCATTTTCCAGTTTATGTGTCCTTTCCTACTGGATGCCACATGTATCTTTTCTATCCAGTACCCTGTAAATCTTATTAATACTTTCACAAGTTCTTTGATGCATTACAGACATCCACCTCGTTAGTCTAATGTGCAGCTCCTTCTCAGTTACTGCGTTAAGCTCAGTTGCACAACTATGACAATTAAACTTCTCATCTGTTAAGCTACCATGGTACTTATTTCTTCTGTGTGCCTTTCCTGTTGTGTCTCCATGATCTACTTAAAAAAGTTGGAGAAATTTTTAGTGTGCTTTTGTGCTGTGCCTCGCTGACTGGACTGCTCTTTCTGTTCAAGCTGTATGCCATATTCTAAAAAAACCCCACAAAGTAGCCGAGAGTGATGTTTTATAATTATAACATTTCAAATAAAACAGAATTTACCAGTATTCAGGTCTTAATTGTTGTCTCTGCATTAACACTGCCCACTGTCATTTATACTTCCCTAAAGAGTTCAGTGCTAATACTGTTATCCATTTGTTCTGGACCATGGACCAAGGACCTGCACATCCCAGTTATGCAAAGAATTATGTGTTTAAATATTCTTGTATCAGCAGCTATGCAGCTGACTCATTTTAAAGCACCGAGTTGTAAGACAGACAAGCAAATGACAAGGGAACAATGTACAAGAGACTCATACACGGTTTCATCCTCAGGCGTGAGATTATCCTACAGACATTACTGGAGAGAAATTATTGCGTAATGAATGTCCTGAAACAAACTTCCTGTGTCTCTGTATCCACTCACATATAATGTTATTACATAATCTTGTTAATAAGTACATGAAGCTTTCTTTTAAAATATTTACATTTTAAAATCAAACACTTCTGCTGTGGGACTTTTCTAGAGACTCATAGCTTCAGTCACTAGAAAGGTTTTTATTTCAAAGTGAATGCAGTCATCGTCAGTTTATTAATTTCTGTGCCAACACTGTTTAACTTCTTTCCATGTTTTTTACAGTTTGGGGTTTTGTAAACCAAGTCTTACAGAAAAGCTATGTTTTACCTGAAGTAAAGAAAGCAAATTCTGGTTATATCTGAGAGTCCATGTCACGATCATTCTAGCTGTTCTTGTCTACATTTGTCTCAGTGGACAGGTCTATGATATCAAGTAACAGGAGGGGGAAAATATTGCAATAATCAAGATAGGAGCTGCTAATAAACTGGTTAAGAACCATACAAAATTATATGTGGAAATGATAAGGGGATAATAACACCCAGAGTACAGGCAAAATGATCAAAATGACATTGATGATACAGGGTAAGGATAAAAAAGCAAGAGAGGCAGAATAATATTTCAATTGATTTAGCAAATACAGAAAGTCAGTGTCCAGGTAGAAAAAGAGGGAGCCATAGACAGAAACCTTCAAATACAAAAAACAGGAGAAAGAAGGAATAGAGGATCTACTAGTCCTACTCTACTATTCTTTTATCTACTATGATAGAAGACAGCTGTGCTGAGGGAACTAGACCAAACATCATAGTACAAGCCGTAATATCAAAAGAAGCAGGAAGAGTATGTATTGTCAAAATGAGTCAGATAAAAATTTATAATATTATTCACTTAAAATTTTCCATATCTGTATGAGGGATTAAGAAATGACTTTCTGAGACTTTATGGGGAGAATAGAGTATAAGACCCTGTGCAAGGCAGTACAGAATCAAAGTAAACGCCCCCTACCCCCCAGCTCTGAAATAAAACACTAGCAAGGTAAATACCTTTAATAGCAAATACAGGTGTGTGGCTCTGTGCAAACTGCACTTTGCACTACACAGTAAATTAGTTCCCAACCAGCACAAGACCAGAGCTAATACAAAATAAACACAGCAGCATCCTTTTTTTTTTTTTAAACTCTGAGCAAAGCACTAAAAATTCAGAGCAACACTGACTGATAAACATCACTCCCTCTATAAATGACTGGCCCGTTGCTAATGGCAACAGCTCTGTTCCTAAAGTTAGCTGAGCTCTTAAAGTGGCAAATTCAGTGTCCTCACGTAACTTGCAGGATTTAGCTCATCAGTTTTGCCAACTCCTGCAGCCATACAACTGCATTTAAGCATAAACTTTTCCTTTATCTTTGCATGATATTTATCAAAGAAAAATAGTTACAGCTAAAGCCTGATTTATAGTGTCCTGAATATGTAAATGGATTCAATATGTAGTCTTGCCTACAATACTGTAGGACAGATCCTTTAATTCCAGATAAAGATGGATGGAAGTAATTCATCCCAATTGTGGGACACCACTAAAAGGGGATTTAGGACTAAACCATGTGTTGCTCAGGGTTTCAAACTGTGGTAAGCAAGTGTTTGCTGGGATGATGTGGTGTGAGAAGCGAACATTGCATTAGTTTATCTTTGCAGTTTTGCAAATAGACACACACTATATCCAATCTCTGGGGTAAATGAGGTGATAAGAGTAAACCCTTGTCCTGATTTGTGAGCCTTCCTTTGGCTTTGAAGACACTTTCATCAAAGAACAAAAGTATTTACACAATAACTTTTTACAGAGACATTTGGAAATGTCTTATGTTGGTTTGGACTTTGGTTTTGAATTCCAATAATTTAGAAAATTGTGAGTTATAAATGGGATGTTTAACTTGTATTAAACAATGTTTAATGTTTCCTTTAAAAATTTCCTTTCAAATTTCATTTTGATTTTTTTTTTAAATGAAAAAATGCATTTCAAACAAGAATTTTTTTCCCCATAGTTGTGGAAACAATTCATTTTCAGCCATGTATTGGTGACAAAAAAGATAGATGGGGAAAATGTCTAAGTAGCAGTTCATGGCCTTTGAATTATTGCACTTGGAACTTCATAAACTAAAGAGATAGAATACAAATTATTACTTCTTATTATGGCTTTTCAAAGGAAGGCGTAATTATCTAAAGTCAACACTGACCATCCCACAATTAAAATTATTACAGTCATAACCTGAAGCCTCAAAGAGAATCAGGAGCAGGTGGCATAATGCACTGTAAAAGCACAGTACATTAGGAGTACTCACAGCCACATATCACCTAAACTGATTTCAGGAAAAAAAGAAAATCAATGAGCTTGATAACTCCAGGTTGGACCCGTGTATTCTATTCTTTGCAGTTTCATGTCATAGTCATTGTAACAGTGTCTGGGACAGTCTCAGTTTTGTAGCGGTATTTAGGCACCCACTTCCAGTTGCTTTTTCTGAGTGTTAGACATTCAGAGGGCTGGGAGGGAGGTAAAAAAATTACATAATTTTTTCACTGATTGGCTGTTAACAAGGGATGATGAGTTTTTACGCTGCTTTTAAACAGTCTGAGATGTCAGCACCGAGAGCTGAAAGAGCTGATGAATCAGGTTGTGGATGCTACCAAAAATATCTTTGAACTTCACAAACTTTATGCCTCTTTTCTCTGAAACACTTTGTGGTTGTTACTGCATATGCAGCACACTTCCCTGCCAGGTAAATAGAAATCCACTTCTTGTAATGTTTTACAAGCATTATTTGCTGTCATAAAATATAAATAAAAGCAAAAAATATTGAGGAAGATACAATTTTATAGTACATTAAAAATTAAAAAAAAATTAACAAGCATGACAAGTTAACATTTTACAAACATTGAAGGAGTAGGTGAATTATGGCATTATCGGCCAGAACAAGCTATCTCGCGATTAGCCCTGGAGTACTTTATTTTTCTAGACCATTTCTAATTAGAGCCTTGAAATGAGATTCTCTTAGCAAACCCCTAAATTACAGGCAGCAAAATGGGGATTCAATCCAAATATTTCTGGTGTAGTACATGACTGTGAGCCCAACACACTATGTTGTGCATTCAAAGCATTTGAGATGTACATGCACAGAATGATTATTCGAAAAACTGGGCGGGGGGGGAGGGAATTAAAAAAAGAAGAAGAGAAAGTAACAACTCCCCAGGCGGATGGCCTTTGTGGGTATATTTGCCAATGGAGAAATTGCCATGTTGTGCAAAGCACCAAGAATACTCAAAGATAATTTGCAGAAAAAAGTGTGAATTTCCACGTCATCATATTTAAGAATTTAGGTGCTCAAGATCAAGAACTAGAGAAATCGCAGTCTTAAAGCAGGAAAGGGAAAGGGAAGGGGAAAGGGAAAAAGGGAAAGACTGACTAACAGAGCAAAAAAAGCCAAAAACTTTCTTGTGTCTATAAGCGTGCAATAAAAACCATGAAGCCTCACATTGATAAAATATAATGTGGAACAATATACCACTGCGAGCAAAAGGCAGTATGTCTTGGATGTTTCTTTCTTTTTACTGACTTATCACAGAGGGTGTAAAGACGTATATGTATGCATATGAGAAAAGTAGAAAATGTCTGTCTTTAGAATATGTTAAAGTAAACATTACCACAGATCCATAATATCTATTTGATATATGACTGAACTATATACTTTTTAAGTTTAAAATAAAAAAAATCTAAAATTAATTATATAAATAATCTAAAAGATAAAATTAACTAAGAGATCAAAGCCAGATTCTAGTTAGACTGTGGCCTAAGGTTTACTTTTAGCATTTTTATTCTCCAGCCAAAAACATCCAAAGTGTTTGTTTTTCTCCTTGAAGTTAAACCAGTCTCTTGAGTTGTCACCGAGTGAACCCACTGGCAGAGGTAAAGGAATTGATTAAATACTTTCTGAAACTATATCCTTTGCAGACAGTAAATGTCTAAGTAAGCAAACAGAAGCTCTGATCCAGGGTAATTACTTTAGGAACCTGAGGTAGATATGGATGTGATTAAATATTAGTTTCTTAGCAGAAGACACAGGAAGAAAACTATTCATCTGAAACCAGTGGCACAAGTTGCCTGTGTGGTTAGTGAAGTGAGATATGTGCTTCTGTAGGTTTCCAAGGGGTTCTTTGCTTTACTTAATGATGTAATATCTTTATAGTCAATGAATTTAATATATAAGTAGTACTGGAAAGAGATGGTGACTTTCACTGTCAAGATAATATTTTCTGAAAGTTAGTGATATTTTCCTACTGTGAAAAAAATTGAGGACAAGGTATTTTGGAGAAAAAAAAGGAAAAGCAAAATATGTAACTGAAAAGCATATGGGGAAGATATAAAAGACAGGGAGCTTTAGAAATATAAGAATATAAAGCAAGGGAAAACTTGAGGAGAAAGTTCCATGAAAATTTTGTTAACAAAGGGGTCATTTCAGTACTGGAAGAGAGATGGGAAATGGCTCTTGGAGCAATTTTATTTTGATATTTCAGACATCTGGCCTTGTTGGATCCAGACAGAAGACAGAGGAAGGTTTCTATTTCAAGAAGGAACAGCCCAAAAATAGCAGATTCTCTTGTTTGTCAGAATTGTTCTTGTAGTGATAAGCTATATGCTCTGAAACTGCCAGAGACAGTAACAAATTGCAACAAAGATAAGCTTTTGATGCTCATTTCATAGGCAGAAACGATAATATATATGAAAGGGTCAAATGTAAAAGGAGGTACCAGGTCCAAGAGGAAGCAGCTTTTATTACCCTGGTCAGTTTAAATGAACATTGCAAATATGAAACTGTAAAAGGACACCTAGTAAAGAGGAGGGTAATTGCTGGTATCAGAGACACTGATCTACTAGCACAATTTCAGTTACAACTAGATCTCCCTCTGGTAGAAGCTCCAGCACAAAAAACATAAAAAAATACTGATATGACTCCTTTTTTTAGTAGAAGAAAGGGAGATATTCTCAGACAATATTGATTGAATAAAGAATGAAGACACAAATAAGGAGAGAGTTCTATTGAACTTACTACACTAAGAATTGAAAGACCAAAACATTTCAGTAGGGCAGGGAGATGGAAAATCTGTGGAAGATGTAGTAAAGCAGAAACCACAGCTGACAACTGTGTTTAGCAGAAGAAAGAGGATATAGTTCACACCAGAAGGCAGAGCATTGTACAGCAACATGCCAGTTTCCCCAAATAATAAAAATGATCTGCTTTAGATATCAGGGAATCTTTATTTCTATTATAACAGAAAAAAAACAGCATGAACCTAAAATGCTGAATTTCTTCACCAAAAATGGTCATTAAAATGTCAATAATAATTTATAGACAATCTAATAATGGATATTTGTAAAGGCAAATGAAAATATATACAGGAGTAGTTGCATGGGATGCAACATAGGATGTTTGTGGTCAGTATCTAGACGAACTGGAGAAAAATACAGTTCTTGGAAAAATATAAGGCAAAGACTGATGCTATCACACTAGGTGGCTGGCAAAACAAGGTCAAGGATAGCAAAAAGACAAATTACTGAAGAGATGTAGCCACATGTCTTTATGGGAGTAGAAGAGTTGCCAAGAGAATATAAAATAAAACTTGTGACATCAGCAATTCTAACACCAGTCTCTGACCTCTGTGGTTTTTTACCAGAGAAGGTAAGAAAAGAGTAAAAGAGAATGAAAGATATAAGGGAAGATATGAGAAGTATTTGACAGATAAAAGTACTTAAGGTCTTGTATGGAATGAAAGTCCCAAAGCTCAACAGAAAATTAGCATACATATGTGGAGGAAAAAAAAAAAGCTTCTTATATTAGCTTGTTTACCATAAACCGAATATTCTCAAAGTTATATACTTTGGAAGTCCTCTTGGACTCTCTTCTCCCTGGCTTTTTCATGAAAGAATCTAAGCATTAACTGTATTCATCATTATATTTGGAGGATACTATGTCAGCTGGCTCGCAGTCAGTATCACTCTAGCAACAGAAAATTTCTGAAAAAGAAATCTCAGATGGTGCCAGGGTTGCTTGGCATCCTTTACCATGCAGAAGATATGTTGGTTTATGACAGAAATAAAACTGTGCATGATGAATTTTGAGATACTTTCAACAATCTGGCCTTGCTCTGAATGAGGCTAGTACCTGTGAAAAGGAGCAAATAAAATGTGTGCTGTTTAGTATTAAGAAATAGGAAGTTCTGGTGAATCATCACATTTCTGCAGTTGCAGAAAAAGCCCAGCAAAGTTTGTAAATGCAGTAATGTTGCAATGATCAGAAAGATCAGATTTTGGAAAGCGACTAACAAAGCCATTTAACATTAAAGAAATATTGATACATCTACCTCTTTAGCACAAAATACTACGTTGTGCATGTCATCCAGAGGTAATGACAAGGGATGCATCATTGTTTGGCATATATATATGTCCCCATCAAAGAAAACCTGTCTGGAGACAAAAAAACACACCCTGTTGTATTCATATTAAAAAGTTAGAGATAAATGAATAAATAGTACATTCCAGGCTGCTCAGAAAGCCATGTGGCCTTGCAAAAGGCCTACTCTCTATATACTTAGCTAGTTTCATAACAGCAAAGCAGATTGTAACATCTCTGCCATTATTTGGTTTATATTCAACAAATGACCTTTCCTTTTAGATTCAGGGACTCTGATCAGAAATGGTGCTTTCTTTTAGTCTTTGATAGAAGCGAGTATTCTTATGGGAAGTCTTTAAGCAGAGCTTATGCAAAAGAACAGTCTTTTGAGGAAGATGCCCAAGTAGATATATGTTAATATTGACCTGAAAATAATGATACTCTGTCAATCAATAGAAATAAAATGTATTAATTTTTTTAATTCATTATTTATTCAATACACATCAAATTTATTTATTGCTGCCAAAGAAGAAAGAGTCAAGGGGATGAAATTCCAACAAACTGATTGCCACAGTAGTAAACACAAGCTGACTTTCGGATATCTGACATTGGAATTATGGAGTGAAAATATTTTTAATCCTGAGATTTCAGAATAGCTGCTCTCCAAAATCCTGGAGAGGCAAGAGTACAAACAAGGGCATAGCGTGAGTACAGCAGTTTGTAGGGTTTGATTAGGATGGTTCAAACCTAAGTAACAGCTGTGAAGAATATAGCATGGGAGGGGAAATAAGCAAACAAGAATATCCAAACAACCTCCCCCAGGAAACAGTTGCTAATATCATTAATCTCTACAAAGCTACCTGACAGACCTTGGCAGCAGGCAGCAAGAGCTTTTTTATTTTCTTTTTGGAAAGGACACACATACATTATTGTAGCTGATTACTTGTCCATATATACCGACCGGGCTGTGCTTTCATCATCCAAAACCTAAAGCCAGTACTTGCAAGATGTGAAATTCCTAAGTTCTTTACAGAAGGTTGTGGGCCCTATATATTAACAGCTCTGATGCATGCCTAATATTTGCTGAAAATGTTGATTTGTTTTTTAACAGTCATATCAGAAGTCGTGCTACCTCCTCAGCAAAGAGCAAGTAGAGTGGTGTAAACTTTGAAAAAAAATATGGTAAAAATCATAAGAGGGTGTGTATACAACAATTATGACGGAATGACAACTTGCATCTAGTTTCTCTCCAGTAGAAATGCTCATGGGAAATATGTTAAGAATTACTCTACCTAGAGCACTCATTAATCTCAAATCTCAGAAGCCCAACAAGGAGGAATTGCTCGAGCAAAATCCTAAGATTTAAACTTGGCAACCATAACGATCCGGTGTACAAAGAAGAGAAAACCACACCTAGAACAAAAGGATCTTTTTTTTTGCCTTAAAAATCTTAGAAATCTTCCAGTGCTCTTTGTCAGATCTCCTGCTTATGTTGACTGCAAAGGTATTTCTTCAAAGGAATGAGGTGCTACATTCATATTTCTTACTGCAGTAAAGAGAAAATAGGTAACTTACAATGGTGACATGAGGTAAAAGCAAAGAAAGATGTCCTCCCCTCAGTCCTTCTCCCAGTCTCAAGGAACTACTCATAACAGCATCAGGAAAACTGATCCAACCTAATCTGAGTTCAGAATTCAATTCAGACTTAATTCTATGGGGCTGGATGAGAAGATATATGAGTGGAGACAGCTTTGAGTCATTTGAAAATGTTTCAAACTCTTGAGTTAAAGAGACGGGACATATTTTAACATAGTGGGAAAAAAAAATTTCTCAGTTTACTTCATGGGTGTGTCAGTTAATATTATCAGTGAGTTGTACCAGCCGTTAATTCCTTTATAAATGAAATTACTTAGGCTTTTTCTTTTGAAGTTGAGATATAAAATAACTGTTCAGAAAACCTGTCATCTTCTGAAGTAAATAGAACAGTGTGCATTTGATTTTAGAACAGCACACGAAATGTCAATCATTGAAATTAGAGATACGTTACATGCAAAATGTTGTGCATGAAACCAAAAAGTTCTGAAGGTGTGGATGATATAAAATCTTCCTCTGCATGATCATACAGTAAAATTTTGGTGTTTTAAATATAACGTTTCATCTTTGTCTCTATATTTTGTTTAAGTATTATATTCAGACTCATTCTTATGTATTCAAATGTTTGGTTCTGCACTGGTTTATTAATATCACTGTTCTGCTTCTTGGGAATTTCCTCAAAAAGACTGATACAAAATATACCTGCTCTCTGAAGATACTAATTTCTGTCCTTTTTCTATATAAGAAATTTTATTTTATATTGTTTCCCTTAGCTTTTAGAGTGTGTAGGCGTAACTTTGCACTGCTCCAGGGAATTGGAGTGTATTTCCTTTGTAAATTTTGTAACTGTCGGTTTTGTCTCTTTGGGAGCAAGAGGCTAGAGACATCTTTCAGAGAAGAAAGTACTATTATAAATGTTTGACATACAAAGAGATTGATTTGCTAAACCCTTTGCTTGTTTGTTAAAAAGATGCATATCTCCTCATTTTTTGCTTGCATTCCACCAGCACCTGCAAATCCCAGTCCTGAAACAAGACCCAGCTCCCATACTAGGGAGACCAGTGCCATAGAATTCTATGATTCTAAAATACAACCTTATATTTAGAATTTTTAGGACTACGCTGTGAGTACCAGTAAAATCTGGATACAATGCAAAGGATTACACGTAAAAGCGTATGGACACCAAAAAACTCAATAGTCTGGTAATGGTACTGGTCTCCCTGGTACAGGCTTAGGCCAGCCTCCTTTGAACTCTTCCTGAGGACAAATTATTCTATAGCTTCAAGACAGTGCCTTCAACTCTTACTGAGGGTATAGGTGCCAGACATTGTTGGATACAGGACACTAATTTAGTGATGGATTGGTGGAACATGGGTTTAGTGGTGGTTTTTGCAGTGTTAGGTTAATGGTTGGACTCGATGATGTTAAAGATCCCTTCCAACCGAGACGATTCTATGATTCTATGAGTGGCTCATACTCTGACACGGAGTATAGCTGATGCATTTCAGAGAAAAGCTGAGCTTGGGTGTCGTGGCTGTTCCTCAGCACACCAGAGATTACCTTTACATAACTTGATGCTTCTCGTGTCCTTTGGTCAAATATTTGCTTTGTGCATAGTCACTGTATCATATTTACTTCTCATCTTCTGCCTGTATGTATTTCAAAGCACTCAGCCAAGGATTACTCTTTGCCTAGTGTGATTTTTTACACCTAATGAACACTTTTGCTATTTCTGTCTCCCTTTATAAAGCCAGCCGCTAAAGTGCTACTGCCCCTGAATTTTCAACAAGCTGACCATGCTCCTGGTCTGAATGCATTATATTCCTGTTGATATCAATTTGGGGTACTCACAGTATCAGGTGTTGCAGTTTTTCTCTCTAAAGTAATGGTAGAGTAAGTGAAACTGGATAGCTACTATTCAAAACTTACAAATGCCAGTATTGCTGAAGAAAAAATTCACTAGCTTCCTAAAGCTCCTCTATTTTGCTATAATTCAGTTTCTCTGTTTTGCTGTTTGCATAAATATTTTCTTTATGCTTTCAACACTCAATGTCTCATAGGTGGTGTTACAGAGGAATGAGTGTGAGTTATTTTCCTAATATGGAAGGGGAATTATTTTTTTTTCTTGACCTTGTTAGCTTAAAGATTTATATCCAGAATACTAGATGAATAATTTCTCTGAACAATGTCCTGTAACTCTGTGAAAAGATAAAAAATTCTCACTTAAATTAATTACATTTTGGAACTCAACAGCTTTTCTTTTATTTTACCTGAAGCAATCCAATTGTAATTTAATTGGAGCATTGTTTAATTAAAAGTGGAGAAATGGAACAATTGCAGAAATTGTTCCAATCAGAAAAAATATATGAATATATTTGTTTGTCGCAACAGAGCCAGTGAGAAGGAGTTTCAAAAAACATCCCTCACATGGCTGTTTCCTCTGTGCAACTCAATGGAATAATTCACAACCAGAATTTATTCATGTCTTTGAAACTGCATCTTATTTTTCACCTCGGGTGTCAGTATCAGAAAACAGTGCCAACAATAAGACATCAACAGCTGCACAATGTTATCACACATGAAGCCTGTTTTTCACATGCCTGCTTGTTAAATACAAGCTACCACCTTTATTGGTTGCCAATATAAATGGGGACACTGTAACTGATAAACTTTTGGGGGATCACAATTCCTTTTATAAATATGTATGCATTTGCTAGGTCTATAAAAGGCAGTTTATTTCACAGTTCTTACATTTCTAAAGTGCAGTTAAACCTTATCCTCATAAACTTGGGTTCTTCTGGCAGGATCCACAGCTTTGGACCTTCATTTTCTTCAGAACTTACTAGGCCTCTGCTGTTGTACCATTGGAGCACATAATGATTTTTAATGCAGTTATCCTCGTGATACACTGTAAAACTGTATAATACTAATAGCCCCGATTTGTGGTTCTAATCTACGGTGGGAGAGTATTTTTGTGTTTATCTTCAGTGAAATATATCTAGGCATCACAGTCTGAACTCACTGCATGTATGTGCTTCAGGCATGTCCTGTGGAAGCTGTGCAGGTGTGGGTCACTCTTCAAAAGGACAACTACAGGAGGGAACAGCATCAGATATGAATCCTTTTCTCTCAGGAAGACACACACCAAAACTAGAGGTGTTCTAGGTTTGAGTGCGCGTATCTTTTAATGATCCTTCTCCCCCCTCCCCCCGCCTTATTTACTTTGTTATGCTTTGCTGTCACCTTTGCAGCTTCTGCAGTGATTTGTCAAAAGAGTCTCTCATCTGCTAGTCCATGCAGAATACTGATTCTGTGTTTAACTTGCTGCGTGAATCACACAGGGCAAAAGTTTTTGTGCCTCTTGCATGACAACTGACCTTATGCTGAGCTTATGATTCCTGCTGAACAGCCCTCAGGGGACAGACTGATGAGGGACATAAAATCCTGAAAAGGGAAAAAAAAGAGATTGATGTTGCTATATTGTATAAAGAAGAAACTAATTAGAAAACAAAAGGCTATGAAGAGATACTGAGAGGGGAGATTAGCATAGAAGTGGTGGAGGAAGAACTTTGACTTGGAAAGAAGTAAAGCAATTGGGGAATAATTTGAAGCCTATATACAAAACAATGAAATTGAGGACGCTTATCTTTCCAGTGAGGAGAGGATCCAAGGGTTATCTGGTGCAAGAGAACAGCTCAATTTTCTTTTTCCAAGAGAAAATTAAACTTTTATGAAAAAGAAAGTCTTAGTGGCATATGCTACAGAGATTTGTTCCCTCTTTTAGGTTTGCCATAGATGGATGCTTTTGATGTTTTTGGAAGCCAGAGAATGTCTCATCATCAGATGCTGAGATTATTTTGTACCTAAAATAATCATAGAATCATAGAATGGTTTAGGTTGGAAGGGACCTTGAAGATCATCGAGTTCCAACCCCCCTGCCACAGGCAGGGATACCTCTCACTAGACCAGGTTGCCCAAGGCCACGTCCAGCCTGGCCTTGAACACCTCCAGGGATGGGGCTTCAACAATCTCTCTGGGCAACCTGTTCCAGTGCCTCACCACCCTTAAAGTGAAAAACTTCTTCCTAATGTTTAATCTAAACCTGCCCTCTTCCAGCTTAAAGCCGTTCCCCCTCATCCTATCACTACATGCCCTTGTAAAAAGTCCTTCCCCAGCTCTCCTGTAGGCCCCCTTTAGGTACTGGAAGGCCGCAATAAGATCTCCCCAGAGCCTTCTCTTCTCCAAGCTGAACAGCCCCAACTCTCTCAGCCTCTCCTCATAGGAGAGGTGCTCCAGCCCTCTGATCATCCTCGTGGCTCTCCTCTGGACGCGCTCCAGCAGGTCCTTCTTATGTTGGGGACTCCACAGCTGGATGCAGTACTCCAGGTGGGGTCTCACGAGAGCAGAGTAGAGGGGCAGAATCACCTCCCTTGACCTGCTGGCCGCACATCTTTTGATGCAGCCCAGGATACGGTTGGCCTTCTGGGCTGCAATCGCACACTGCTTGCTCATGTCGAGCTTCTCATCAATCATCACCCCCAGGTCCTTCTCCACAGGGCTGCTCTCCAGCCATTCTCCGCCGAGCCTGTATTTGTGCTTGGGATTGCCCCGACCCAGATGTAGGAAATAATAATAATAATAATAATAGGTATGAAAATAGCACCTGATACAGTACAGACATCTTTTTCACTCCTACTCTCCAAAAGGACAGGAAGAAGCAATATCATGACTCCAGCCATAATGTGACTGCTCCCGAAAACTCAAATACATTCAGTCTGCACTGCAGAGCATCTCTGCTCCATCAGTGTGACTCAGATTTTAAATTATAAGGGCTGCGATTTGCACTTGCAACGTTCAAGTGGGCATTTTAAAGTCAAACCAAGCTTGTAAAATGTCCAAATCTGTATATTTAGAGCTGTCTTTTATCACATACTTTCTGCTATCTTCAATTATACTAATAAAATTTTCATTTAAGGAAAGAGGTTGGATATAAAACTGAATAAATTCTTTGAGTTCTTTTTTCTTTTTAGATTATTTATTAGTGATAACAACTAATGTACTGCTTAAGGGTAATGAATCTTATTAAACACTCTTTCAATTATCTCCTAAATTAATACAAGAGTGCAGCTCCAGTGCTAAAGACCCACAAAATAAGACTGGCAGAAGAACTAATATTTGCTTCTTATGAAAGACTCCTTATTGCCTGCAGCTAAATGATGTATATCCAATCAAGTTCTTGTCTGCAATAGAAATGTAACATATGTAAGCAGATTAAAACATTATGTACTACTTACGGAAGATGTCTATAGATTTCATTCAGAGAGCATGCCCACTTCTTGCAATGACTATGTGATAACTCATTCATTGTTTGTGGCTATTTCTCAGCATGTTTAGCAGACAATCTCTGTAAACTCAACAATTACCTACGATATAGGTCGGTGTAATCATGCTACATCAGTATGAGTGAAGGGATTTTGGCTTTAGCGATAGAATTACTCCCTTAAGATGTAAGTTTATTTTGGAGGTGAAAGTCAGCTTTCTAAAATGTAGGGTGTGTGCACACGTAGCTGCTTCAAGAAAACACGACTTTATATATTCCCCAGCTTCTGCAGCCAGTTTAGCATGATACCTGGCTAATTGTCAGCTCCTCCTACCATACCTTTTCTTCTCCTAACCCTGCTCTCATGAGCTTGGCTTTGGCTCTAGGGAAATACTAGATGTGACTATACTAAGAGAATACTTGATGGGAATGGTTATTTGCAGTCCCTTTAGCCTGGATATCCTATTAATATTCTGTCTTTCAAACACAATGCCAAGTTTGAATTTAAATGCTCTCTATGGCTCCTGTGCACTATCGGAGATGAGCTACCACAAAAAAGTCAGTCTTACTTCAGCTCCTGAACATGAGAGAGAGAAATTTATGTAAGCATTATTAGCAAAGAACACTGAGGAAAAAGCCAGGAATAGAATGAGAAAATTAGTTGTCAGTTTCTATAGTCAGGAAAGTCTTCCTTTAGGGCTACTAAGATGATTAGGGGATTGGAGCATCTTTCTGATGAGGAAAGGCTGAGGAACTTGGGTCTTTTTAGTCTAGAGAAAAGAAGACTGAGGGGGGATCTTATCAATACTTATAAATACTTAAAGGGAGGGTGCCAGGTAGATGAGAAGAGTCTTTTTTCAGTGGTGCCCAGTGATAGGACAAGAAGTAACAGGCACAAACTTGAACATAGGAACTTCCATCTTAACATGAGGAGGAACTTCTTTACTTTTGAAGAGCACTGGCACAGGCTGCCCAGAGAGGTTGTGGAGTCTCCAACACTGGAGACATTCAAAACCCGCCTGGACGCCGTCCTGTGCAACTGCTGTAGGTGTCCCTTCTGTGGCAGGGGGGTTGGACTAGATGATCTCCAGAGATCCTTTCCAACCCTGACCATTCTGTGATTCTGTGATTCCTTTCCATAATTCTGGAGTGAATGATTTCCTTCATCTCCCACCACATGCAGCTGACATGTTTGACCACTGAAAGCAATACTTTTTTGTAGCCAGAAGCTCAGCACTGTGGAGGTTTCCCATTACTCCTCTGCCCAGACTCAGGATATGCCTGCTGCCCATGCATTCTACTTGATGTTCTCTGACACTGAAAAAAAATTTCAGGTACTCCAAAGGAAAGGCCAACAAAATTGTTGAACACAAACAAAACTAACAAAAACTACATCAGCTGTAAAAATATCTTAGAATTTTCATTTCTTCAGAGACCAGAATGGTCCAAAACTTTAGCATAATATGAAATTTTTATACCAACTTCAAAAATAAACTAGTATTTTAGGCATAAAATGCACATGTTAGCAATTCACTGAACCCATTTCCGTATTGGAATCATTTGTTTATTTCTTATTAACTCCCTGGAAAATGAATTGATTACATCTTCAAAGAGAAATTTTTTCTTTTTTTTTTTTCTTTGGCTGCTTTGTATAGGTTTAAAGCTAAATTCTGAAATTGACAGTTACTTAATTTTTAATTTTATGTTCTTGACCTTATGTATAATTTGTATTCTTTTTTGATGATTAAAATTAATCTTTCCCTTGAAGATTTCAGAATTAGGCTATTGCCAACATTCATTGGAAATCAATTTCATTTTTAGAACAATAATAGTTTTCTTCCTTTTCTTTTAAGTTTTCTTTAAATAGTCTTTAATGTTTTCACCTTCTTGTTTCCAACTGATATATCATATTCAAACCTTTCTGTCTTCTGAACATCACTGTCATCAGCACCCAATGTATTGGCCTGTTTTTTCCCTGTCATAATTAGTGCACAGGGAAATATATATGCATCTTGAGCTGTAGAGCAATACATATTTAGAGCACGCTATTTAGAAATACATAGGCAAGGCAACTGGTAACCAGAGTTGTTACCAGCTGATTCCTTACCTGAAAACTCCTGGTTTCACTTTGTATGTGTTGCGTTAAAGGGCAAAGTAATTTGGCAGAAAATAAACGCTCTTGCATTCCAGCCTGTATCAAAGGGGCTGGGGGTGGCTAGGCTTAGATTCTGAGTGATGCCCAATTCGGCGTTAAAAGTCCAGTCGTGCGGATGCCCTAATAACACCATACACAATTCGATCTAGCGGCGTTCCATGAACTAGCACGGTCACACTTAAGGATTTTGGTCATGTTCACTGTGAACTCTCACGACTAGATTAGTGACAAGTGTGGTTTATTGAAACAACAGATGCACAAGTTCTTTTGGATTGCCGATGATAGTTACTGTCTGCAAAGCACGTGCAAGTACTTGGATGTTAGTAATACAGCCTGGCTACAAATGTGCTAAGTTATAAAACATCTCTATAGGGATTTCTAAGTTTCCCGGGGAAGCACTTGGTATAGCCAAATGTTCGAATCTTACCCACAAACATCCTTATAGGGGGGAAGAGATCCTCAGCCCATCGACTGATCCCAGAAGTCAGGGGTGGTCAGCGATAGTATTTCCCTGACTACGTTGGTATCTTCCCTGATATCCCTCCTTTCTTAAGCTATTTTTACACTGTTTTTTACCTTTCAGATGGAGTTTGAGGAACTCTGGTCATACCTATTTTTGTTATGATTGGTGTAAAATTCTCTCGCTTCACTTAAAGGTATAGATTATGAAAAATTCAGAGCACAGACTCCATGAGGAGTGGTTGCACTTTGGAGTTGGGTAGCTTTTGGGATGGAGGTGTGTTTTGGTATTATAATGACATTATAATGAGCAAAGTTCACGCAAAGGATAGCATTTTGTCAAAAAATGAGAGATCGCTGGCTCAGGGTAACAATTCGTCACCTTATCAGTTCCACAAGACCTGCAAGGGTTCCATTTGACTCTCAAGTTCCCATTTTATCATGGAGTTTGGCTGCGGTGTCTCCACTCCACTCCACTCCACTCCACTCCACTCCACTCCACTCCACTCCACTCCACTCCACTCCATCCTCTGAACCGTTTTTCTCAGAGTTACTGCACCGGACTCCCCCAATATCACTAACATCTAAGGTTGCCTAGGGAACCTTTGTGAAATGTATCCTTTCCACACCAGCTGCACTCTGCCCCTGAAAGTTTCATCCATGCTGTACTTTTCTTAAAAATGTGAATATAACTTAATTTCTAAGTCACCTCCAATAATTATGCCACAGTATGATCCATTTTGCAAAAAATTAACAAGTCTATGAGCACTTACTGTAACTGCTCTGGTGCACTGCTTTCTGAGCTGTCATATCTGGTCAGACACAACTATACCCCTCAGTTTTCATGGATTCTTGGTATTCTTAAGTACCTGCCATATAAAATTTTGTCACATAGCTACCTACTGTTAAAGGCTGTTGCAGAAGCACAGTGACTAAGACCAGAGAAGATCATTAGATCGATCATCTAGAATGGCCTTTCTATAATAGAGAACAGAGCTATACCCAGCAATTCCACTGCAGGGCGCAGCTTTTCAGAGCTCTCGGAGATGAAAACAATTCTGCAGAACCTGAACTTATAACCAAGCAAACAAGGACTCCCTCAGTGATTTGGGGAGGTGATGGGAATCGGTAGTTTCAGCTGATTTCCAGCAGGAGTTGCCCATGTTCTGCTGTTCTGAAAAATCAGTTTTTATTTAACAGAATTACTCTCATGCAGAAGTAGATTTCCATGCACGAAGAAATCACCAAAGGTCTGTGAAAAGTGGTAGATAGATTTTATAAAATGTAGGGATTCCTCCCTTATTAATGGTACAAAGGCCATGACCTCTCATAATGATTTTATCAATAATGTATCAATTAATATAAATTAATAATTAAAGCTCCATTAATTATGAACTGGGGACTCAGGTCTTTCTACAGAGTGAATGACATGTTGGCAATGAACAAAATGCTGGATGGGGAATAATGCTTGATCAAGTTGTTGAAATTGTGAAAGTGGATTAGAACAAGAAAACAATACACAGGATATTTGCAAGGGACTCATCTTGTAAACTGCCACCTAGCCTTTGTGCCTTGAGCTTGAAATAATAAGAATAATAGATGTGGTTTTAGTTCTTCCTCGGTAAGGAGGTTTCTGATAAAAAACCACTTGTCACTTTTTTTTCTATGCCATAGTTTTTAACTCCCTTGCTACTGTGGAACCAATATTTACAATATGATGTTATTGCAGATTTGAATATGAAATGCCCAGTGATGACTGAGAGGTTTTTAGTCTGGACAATCAAATGAATTTATTTTGATTAAATAGTAAAAGGGTTATCTCTAAATATTAATTTTGGGAATATAAAATGATTGCCAACAGCAATCCCACATACCATATTATCAAGTTGTTTACCTTTGTCAAATTCATCAGAGGCAATGTTGCTTTGCATGAACCACTGTTAACTTCCATTAAGGCAATTCATAGACTCCTCTAGCAAACATTAATTTTATGGATGTTCACTAATCAGAGTTTGGAGAGTGGGTAAGATGATGCAGAGAAAAACTGAATTATATCTCTCCATGTAAGTTTTATATAACAGTTGTTTACACTTGTGGATCTTAAGCAGGATTGCAATGAGACACAAAGATACTTTTGAGTCAAGATGTCTCATCTGACTAAAACAGGTAATGCCATGCAAGTTTCTGTACTCAAGGAGCAAGTTGCTGTCTGGAGGATCAGAAGCCCTTTTATAGCTTGATTGACTGGAGTAGTGCTCAGTGGTCAGCAACAAGGGTTGAAATCGTGTCTGGACACATACGTTGGCTGAACGTAATTTTCCACTGGTAGGTCAGCTAGTCACTTGTGATAATATTTATGATGAATTGTTACTATATTAGATCTGCACACAGCGTATCTCTCACTCTTCATGGACCATGGGGGGAGCCTCAACCATTAGCTGAGACTAGATGCATAATGGTAATGGTGATGGATAAAGAGATTAAACCCTTATGGAGCACCACTGGTTGAGGAGGTTTTCACTTTTTCTTTGCTGTGGCTCACAGCTGGACTTAGGCAAAAGAAGGCCTGCAGTTCAGTTAATAGTTCTCAAAATCCTGGCCTTTCTTAGAAATGGGTAAATAACTGTATTTGCCAAACTTATAGGAACGCCTTGAACATCTTGGAGAAGAGTTTGAACACAGAATATAAGGCTGTATTATATGCTAAGGCTCCACTACCTCTGTATTTACAAGATATAACAGCACTGTACTATACAGTGCCCTACAGGTTTTTCTCCCTTTATGAATTTAGGCAGTTTTTCAAACAAAGCATGTATTATGTATGCAGCAAGGGAAATGTCTGCTTCAGAGAAGCTGATGTCTCGAAGGTAAACATGTATAAATGTTTATACATTTTTTAACACATATTATTTACCCAGAAGAGCACAACAGCTGCTTCAGAGTTGTTCTGGTCTCAGTGGTAAATAGGTATTTTGGCAGTTGCTTGAAACAGAAATGACTCTTTGGTTCCATTCCATTCTGGTCTCTTTACTTGTTATTCTAATGATTATTCCAAAGGAATCAGGTGTCAGAGTAGATTGATTTCACTTCACATGAGGATTCGCACAGATTAGAATGGTACCTCCATGAAAAGCCCCAAGTAGAAGGCATCTTTTATTTTTCATTCTCTAAGTCATAATTTAGTCTCTACACCTCCCTTGACCTTGTGATTTGCATGGCCTTCAAATAGAGATGAAGTCTTTCCTAGTCAGTATACACTTCAATGTGTGTAGGTGTTCACCAACTAGCCTCATCCCTGCTAGCAGTAGCAATACAATTGCAATGGCATGGTACTGTCTAGATCTGTTTGCTTGCCCTAGTCGCTATCCAGAATACCAGATGAGCTTGAAAGAAATCTCATTGTTACTGTCAACACTGAGAGAGACAGCAAATGCTCTCACACATGCTGCAATGACTTTACTGATGGCTAGATATACAAAAATTGGCTAGACACATTGAAGACCCCACCTGGAATATTGCATCCATCTCTGGAGCCCTCAACATAAGAAGGACATGGACCTGTTGGAGCAGGTCCAGAGGGGGATCATGAAGATGATCAGAGGGCTGGGGCACCTCTCCTATGAAGACAGGCTGAGAGAGTTGGGGTTGTTCAGACTGGAGAAGAGACTACTCTGGGGAGACCTTATAGCAGCTTTCCAATATCTGAAGGGGACCTACAAGAACGCTGGAGAGGGACTTTTTACAAGGGCATGTAGTGATAGGAAGAGGGGTAATGGCTTCAAACTGGAAGAGGGTAGATTTAGAATAGATATTAGGAAGAAGCTTTTCACTTGGAGGGTGGTGAGGCACTGGAACAAGTTGCCCAGGGAAGCTGTGGATGCCCCATCCCTGGAGGTGTTCAAGGCCAGGTTGGATGGGGCTTTGAGCAACCTGGTCTAGTGGAAGGTGTCCCTGCCTATGGCAGGGGAGTTGGAACTACATGATCTTTAAGGTCCCTTCCAACCTAAACCATTCTATGATTCTATGATAACTAGATACTTCTGCAGCCTGCAAGAAACTAGGAACTGGCCCCCTCCAACCTGCCTCTCCCAGCATTGGGATCCACAGCTTTAGTAGCCTGCCCAGTGGGTAGTTCACAGGTTTATTTTTGCATTCAACCCTACAGCCAATCACTAACTGTGTCCCAAGTACACACATTGTGTGCATCACTAATGCTTCTATGTGTTATATTTTGTAATTTTCCTGGCTATGCTAATTTGTTACAATATTAACTCATTCTCTTAACTAAAATCCTCTGCAGTACTAGAGATGGTTGCTAGCTATGATTAGTTCTGTTGTCATGTATGCCCTGAAGTTTATTACCCAAATATAATTTCTCTGGTCTGTGGTAGCTGTTCCAGTTGTTTCCCCACATCCTCATGGCTCTAAATGAACATTTTGAAATAATGGGAAGGAGTAGATCATATTACCTCTATTGCCCTATGTGTTTATCTGTGCCAAATACATTTTTTTTGTATACATGCGTGGTTATCTGACAGTTTGCTCCACAGACCACCACAACAGTGCAAATTCAATTTCACTGTGATTATAAGTTCAGCTACTGAACACGTAACTGCATCAGCACATACATGGGGATGTATTCTCTTAGACTATGTTAAGGGTGTGATAAACTCCAATAGATGGTGCACGCATAAGAGGCCTCTTATGTGTCCAGCTGCCACAGAAGATTCTCCAGAGCTCATCTGGATAGCTCATCTCTGAGAATAAACATGATTCATTAAATCAAACACCAGAGCAAATGTTATAAGATGATCCCTTACAGAAAAGATGCTTCCTTACACATCAGGACATAGAGGAAATACAAATGTCACTGAATTTATAAAAAAATGCACTTTATTGCTATTTATTCATGAGCTATCTTAACGTTGAGTGCTGTACTTACAGATTTGAGTTCTGTTAGAATTTTTTTGAATATCATACTGGATATGGCAAATAATTCATGCAAAAACATTCATAATGTTTAAAGATTAAATGGCTCACAGAGTTGGTGATGGGATGAAGAAGTAATCATTGTGAAATCACAGATTGAACAGGAAGTCATTAAGGATGTACTTAAGCCAACCACAGTTTCAGTATATAGTTTAAGTTGGTTTTGTAGACTTTCTCTGCAGTCAATGAAGAGCACTACGCACCTCCAGAAAGTAATTCATCTCACCCATCATAGATATTGAGAATGGATGAATTTCATCCCTGGAGGTAAATGCCACCCTGAAATTAGTTTCCCTATCTTACAGTTATTCAATAGTCAACTGATATTATTTAGTGTTTTCAGTGTGAGTTCGTGCAGTATTCTGTATTCACAAACCAACATAACATTTGCTGACAGCCTCAGATTAGATGAAAAGACAGGGCAAAGTGAACAAATGAAACATTTCACTACTGCTAGAAGATATAGATCAGGACAGATTAGTTCCTCTTGCTCTTGAAAGAAAACTGTAGTCCTGTATGCAGTTCTTGACAGGGTAGCATAGATAGTTTAATCAATGTTCATCTTAGCTAAAGAGATTAATTTATTAGTGTTGTAATTTACCCTGCACCAGCATCACATTCCCCCACAAAGCAATATTTGAAGGATTTTATTTAACAGAGTAGGTTCTTGAAGTTGGCAAACAAGGGCAATGTTCATCAGTTGTAAAAGTGTATGTGGGTATCTAATGGCTGAACTGTCTCTTTCAGCGAAGAACGTGCACTTTATAAATACTGTATGTATCTGGATTAAATTGATAAAAATCCATTCAGCAGGTGATTATTAGACAGGAGGTGAAGGAGGTGAGGATGTTTACGTGGGAGATGCAGTAAAGTATCTGCGTTTTCTGCACCTTATCACCAGCACCAGTCGTATAGAGATGTAGTTTAGCCTGCTTATGAGCATCTTTAATTGAGATTTTTATTGCCTGTACTGTCTTATCTTAGCTTTAAATGTCTTCGGAAAATTTCTGATACGTTCAGATGTTTTAATTTGGAGTTCTTTTGATGCTGTCTGTGTGTTTTAGTTTCTTATGAAACTGTAAAAACAATTTCCATACACATCCAAAAGAAAACTCCATCTATTGCAGTCTCAGTCTACTCAAACTTGCCACACTTGACTCTTGCAAGTCTCCTGTCTCAATACATTTCTGTTCTTGTCTTCATCAAATATCTATTCTTCCTATGGCTATGAGAGGATCACAACTTCCTTACCAATCTTTTTTACAGTTTTCTTTTTGTATATCAGATCAGCAAAATGGTTGGACCTAATGCAGCATATTAGCTCATGCATCTTCAATGATCAGTTTTCAGCTAAGATTCTTTTCTTCCATGTCTGTACAATTGGTATTACCAGGTGTTTTCCTAGGCAAACACAAGTACTGTCTTTAGGAGCAGGCACCATTAGGTATATTCAGTCTCCTGCACTTAAAAACCTTTTCATTTTACCTGACTCCATTATGTTACAGGCAACTGATCCTCTTCCCTAATAACTTCTGGTCAGCTACCTTGTACTAGTCTTATTTATCAGCCTTTCCATGAATTCATTAATCCTAAAACTCACTCAAAATATCAATATCCTCTGCTGAATTCCTTTCTAATCATCTGAGATCACAATTACTGGAAGATTTACTATAGACCTCTGACTTTTGAGTTCTTCATCCCTTCCCACAGTTCTTTTTCTCATGTGTCACCCATTTCAGCCCATTCTGACTCCAAGTCCCATTTTCTTTGAACCTTCTGGTATGCAATTAAAAATGTTTCCATTCTTTAAATGTTCCATTATCTCATTTTTTCATAAAAGATAGAAAGGAATCAAACCTTTTCTCTTTTAGAAATTTCAAAGGAAAAAATTACTAGTCTGTAGCTCAAGTCTAGTATCTGACTTCTGGTCATTGCAAATTAAAGTCAAGACTTGGGCAAATTTCCCAATAGTAGAAGAGAAGAATGGAATAAGGGTCTCTCTAGACCTTATCTTAATTCAACCCATTCATTTAATACTTAGTGCTTGAATCTGGCTTTTATCCTCATAGACTTTTATAAACATTCATCACACAACTTCCCTGAAATAGAACTAGACTATTTCTCGTTTACAGGAAAGGATTAATCAGAGAAGTTAAATTAATAGATGAAGATAAGATCAAGATGAAAAAATCAGATTGACCAAGATTTTCAATCATCTCTCTCAGTATCTAGCTATTTCTGTTCTAGCTTTTATGGCTGGGACAGACACTCCTTTGTGTCTTAACATGCATCTATGGCTGCGTTGGAAGAAAATTTAAATCTAAGCACAGCTACTGTTTCATAGTTGCTGCTGCTACTCATGTCATCAAAGAGCTGCTTTTAAACTTTTTCCTGACACAACGTTCATTTCATTATTTCTGTCATTATGCACAACGATCTTGCTCTGCATGCTGAGAACCTGAGCAATGACTGAGGCTGAGTGCATCAAGGCCACAGATACTGACTGTGTCGTCACAGAATCACAGAATGGTATGGTGTTGTGGTTTGGGCTGTGCTGGCCACTAAAATGAACAACAGATGTTCTCATTTACTTCTTTCCCATTCAAAGAAGGGAAAGCATCTCCCTTCAGGTAGAGAAGGATGAGAAAGAAAGAGACTTATGAATTTAAAAAGAAACTAAACTACTTTAATGAAAATATTAATAAAATGATAAAAAGAAAATAATTAAATATATAGAATATATACAAAACCGTATCGAGCTCCAAGGATGATGATTGCATCACTGGTGGGAATAAGGAAAGTCCCAGACGTACAGGACATACAGGAACTGGATTCCAGATTTGGATTCAGGAATGCACAGATTAGGATCAAAGGCAGATGATCAGACAGAGTCCTCCTTGGACACTGGCCATTAAAGAAAGAGGCCTGACCCTTTGATACCTCAGCTTTTGTACTGAGCATGATGCAGATGGGATGGAATACCCCGTTGGTCAGTTTTGGGTCACCTGTCCTGTCTGCTCCTCACCGCAGGTGGGACCCCTCTATGCTTTTCTGCTTCTGACCCTCCAACAGGGCAAATAACAAAATTAGCTGGCCTTGGTTGTTATAGCAATAAGTATAAGCAAGAACCTCTCTGCATACCATTCCTTGGCATAAATTATAAACAATTGAGTCTTATGACTTTGGGAGCAGACACTGTCGTAGATATATACTGTTAATTTCAGAGAGTTCAGTTAGTTAGAAGAGGCTTGGCTGAAAAGTAAAATTACTGAGAAGAAAATTGGTTCTGTTTTACCTCAAACCAGGATATAGGGGTTGGAAGGGACCTCTAGAGATCATCTAGTCCAACCCCCCTGCTAAAGCAAGGCCACCTATAGCAGATTGGACAGGATCGTGTCCAGGCAGGTTTTTCCAGAGGAGACTTCACAACATCTCTGGGCAGTCTGTTCCAGTGCTCTGTCACCTTCAAAGTAAAGAGGTTTTTCCTCATGTTCAGATGGAATTTCCTGTGTTCCAGTTTGTGCCCATTGCCCCTTTTCCTGTCACTGGGCACCACTGAAAAGAGTCTGGCCCCATCCTCTTGATACCTGCCCTTTAGATATTTATTATCAATGATGAGATCCACTCTCAGTCTTCTCTTCTCCAGAATAAACAGACCCAGGTCTCTCAGCCTTTCCTCATAAGACAGATGCTCCAGTCCCCTGATCGTCTTCATAACCCTCCACTGAACTCTCTCCAGTAGTTCCTTGTCTTTTCTTGAGCTGGGGAACCCAGAACCAGACACAATACTCCAGATTTGACCTCACCAGAGCAGAGTAGAGGGGAAGGATGATCTCCCTCGACCTGCTGGCTACACACTTTTTAATGTGCACTAGGATACCATTGGCCTTCTTGGCCACAAGGGCGTATTGCTGCCTTATGGTCAACTTGTTGTCTACCAGGACTCCCAGGTCATTCTCCACAGAGCTGCTTTCCAGTAGATCAACCCCTAACCTGTACTGGTGCATGGTGTTATTCCTCCCTAGGTGCAGAACCCTACACTTACCTTTGTTGAACTTCATCAGATTTCTCTCCGCTCAACTCTCTATCCTGTCCAGGTCATGCTGAATAGCAGCACAGCCTTCTGGTATATCAGCCACTCCTCCCAGTTGTGTGTTGTCAGCAAACTTGCTGAGGGTACAATCTGTCCCCTCATCCAGGTCATTGATTAATATGTTGAACAAGACTGGGCATGATACTGGGTTCCCTGGGGAACCCTGCTAGTTACAGGCCTCCAGCTGGACTCTGGGCTGCTGATCAAAACCCTCTGAACTCTGCCATTCAGCCAGTTCTCAATCCACCCCACTGTCCACTCATCTAACCCACACCTCCTAAGCTTACCTATGAGGATGTTATGGGAGACAGTGTCAAAAGCCTTGCTACAGTTGAGCTAGACAATATCCGCTGCTCTCCCCTCAGCTACTCATCCAGTCATGCCATCATAGAAGGCTGTCAGATTGGTCAAGCATGATTTCCCCTTGGTGAATCCGTGTTGACCAGTCCTGATAACTTTTTCCTCCACATGCTTTGAGATGACAACCAGGATGAGCTGTTCCATCATCTTTCCAGGAATGGAGGTGAGGCTGACTGGCCTGTAGTTTCCTGAATCCTCCTTCTTGCGCTTTTTGAAGACTGGCATGACATTGGCTTTCATCCAGCGCTCAGGCACCTCTCCAGTTCTTCATGACCTTTTAAAGATGATGGAGAGAGGCTTAGCAATAACATCTGCCAGCTCCCTCAACACTCATGGGTGCATCCCATCAGGCCCATGGTTGTGAGTGTCGAGTTTGCCTAAATGATCTTTAACCTGATTCTCCTCGACCAAGGGAAAGTCTTCCTTTCTCCACACTTTTCTCTTACCTCCAGGGTCTGGGATCCCTGAAGGCCGGTCTCAGCAGTAAAGACTGAAGCAAAGAAGGCATTCAGTAACTCCACTGTATCCTCCGTCACCAGGGCACCCACCTCATTCAGCAGTCGGCCCACATTTTCCCTAGTCTTCCTTTTGCTACTGATGTACTTGAAGAAGCCCTGCTTGTTGTCCTTGACATCCCTTGCCAGATTTAATTCCAAGTGGGCCTTAGCCTTCCTCATTGTATCTCTGCATACTCTGACAAAGTTCCTATATTTCTCCTAAGTGACCAGTCCCTTTTTCCACATTCTGTAAACTTCCTTCTTCTATTTGAGTTTTTCCAGAAGCTCATTTCTTATCCATGCAGGTCTCCTGCCTCCTTTGCTTGATTTCTCACTCACAGGAATGCACCAGTCTTGAGCTTGGAGGAAGTGGTGCTTAAACATTAACCAGCTCTCTTGGACTCCCCTACCTTGTAGAGCCCTAACCCATGGAATTCCTCCAAGTATGTCTTTGAAAAGGTCAGGGTTGTAAGCCCACTTATTGCCCTGCTTCTTCCATGCAAGATCCTGAACTCCACCATCTCATGGTCACTGCAGCCAAGGCTGCCCTCAGCCTTCACATCCCCAAGCAGTCCTTCTTTGGTTGTTAGTACAAGGTCCAGCAGCATACCTCTCCTCATTGACTCCTTCACCACCTGTGTCAAAAAGTTGTCATCAATGCTCTGCAGAAACCTCCTGGACTGGGTGTGCCTGACTGTGTTGCTTTTCCAGCAAATATCAGGGTGGTTGAAGTCCCCCGTGAGAACCAGGGCCTGTGAATGTGAGGTTACTTTCAGCTGTCTGTAGAAGGCCTCATCAACAACTTCTTCCTGATCAGGTGGCCTCTAGTAAACACCCAGAACAATGTTACCCCTATTAGCCTGCCTCTTAATTCTTATTCATAAACTCTCGACTCGTTCTTCATCCAGCCCTAGGCAGAGCTCAATACATTCCAGCTCTCTCACATAAAGAGCAACTCCATCACCTCACCTTGCTGGACTGTCTTTCCTAAAAAGTACGTAGCCATCCATGACAGCATTCCAGTCAGGATCTATCCCACCATGTCTGTGTAATTGCAATGAGATCATGGCCTTGTGACTGCACACAGATCTCTAGTTCTTCCTGTTTATTCCCCATGCTGCATGCATTGGTGTACAGGCATTCAGAGATGTAATCAAGCATGCAGGTTTCCTTGGAGGGGTGCAAGAAGACCTGTCATCACCATACACACCCTTGAGGTGGTTGGCCTTCCGGTTCTCATCTTGGGAGGCAGCTAAGGAACGTTTGTCATTGCTCTTGTTGGCCTGGTTTATTCCCCAGTTGTATGTGATGGCATGAGCATTGCCATTTTGAACCCTGCCCCCCAGAGTCCTTCAGTTTAAAGCCCACCTCACCAAGTTGGCCAGCCGGCTGCCAAAGATTCCCTTGACTCTTTTAGACAGGTGGATTCCATTCCTCCCTAGCAGGCTAGTGATCAAAGAATGTCCCATTGTCATAAAAGCCAAAACCCTCATGATGGTGCTAGCCATGTAGCCAGAAGTTGATATGCATTATACATCTATTTCTGGCTGGCCCCTTCCCTCCAACTGGGAAAATGGAGGAAAGGATAATTTGCGCACCAATATTTTTCACTTGCACTCCCAGGGCTTTATAGCCTCCCTTAATTCTGCCCAGGTTCTGGCTTGCAATGTCATTTGTGCTCTCATGAAAGAGTACCAGTGGATAGTAGTCCATGCTCTTGACAAGTGGTGTCACCTTCTCGGCAATGTCTTGGACCTTAGCTCCTGGAAGGCAGTGTGCTTCTCGTGACTCCCTGTCAGGTCAGCAGAGGGGTGCCTCAGTGCCCCTTAACAGAGAGTCACCCACTACTAGCACTCGTAACTTCTTTTTACAGTATCCACTGTGTGCTGTTTGTACAGTTTCCCCTTGCAGACTTTGCTCATGGGTGTCTATAGCTGTTAAAAGGTCGTATCTGTTTATAGTTGTGATGCTGGAGGGTGCAGACTGAATTGGAGCCCTGCTTTTGTGGGTCACCAGGGTGTTGAGACACGATCACCTCGTAGAAGAGTCAGATCTATCAAAAGGTATCACCCTACTGAGAAATCTTGCCTTTCTTGTGCTCTTACTGAAAGAAGTGAGGGATCTAAATGGAAGAGAAGGCAATTCACATGCTGAGGAGTAGCAAGCAAGGAATTGCTTATGGATTGAAGAATTTATGCCAGCTTCTGTGTGATAGGCTTCTGTTACGTGCAGCAACTTGACATGACATGCCAAGGCACTAGGTTTCAGTCTTAGAACAATAATTTTTTAAAGTTGGAGAAGTCTATTTTGATCCTCACTATAAACCTTCTGTATAATGTTGATCTTCCTGTACTTTGCTAAAACAACATGCTATCAAATATCTGGCTTCCATTTTATGTGTGTAAGTTGCTTGACTTTCTTAAGCTTGGCCTTTAATGGAGTATGCTACTTGACTCAGTGTTATCTATGATAAATGCACCTAAACTGCAATAGCAACTAAGGTATCACAGTGGGGTCTCTAGTGACCATTTTATATGTTGAGAAGAATCAATAACTTTTGAGTTCAGGACTTTGCTTTTGCTCACATGTGTCCTTGAACAAATCAGTTCGCCTTTGGGGAAGGATCCTTCAAAGTTACAGAGCTAGTGGTACAGTTAGGGCTTTTGCAGAATTAAGCATGGCTGTGAGCAAAAATTCCAGGTTTATTTCCTTTCCTTTGTTTCCTTGGTACAGGTTTCTCATCGGTTGCTTGGGCCTTAAACTGTCATTACTTTTTTTATCATACACTCTTCTTTGGTCTTTCCAAACACAGGAAGCTACAGAGGACCCTGCCTAGGTGCCTAGAAAAGGATAGTTGGAAATGAGTGTCAAAAATGCTGATGCTTTTTGACTCCTACCTCCCCCCAGCCCACACACCTCCCTAGTTACTTATTTGGAAATAACCAGTCAGAAAATATGGTTGTTTTATGGTTTCATTAAGACCTTTTACAATTCACTTTTTTCATTCAATCTTTTATATCTAGCAAGTTTCTTTTTAAAGGAATGTGCTGTTGCTACGCAACTGTGAATGAACCATATAGAGAAAGAGAGCAGGAAAGATGAAGGCAATAGGGAGGTAAAAAAAGAAAGATGTTCTTGGAAAAAAAAGAGGGAAGTCATAGACTTTGATTTGAAAATCAAAGATAGGAAAAGCTCTTTCTCTTTCTTTAGCTGTGCGAAAGCAAGAAGCAGAAATGGAGGAAATTTCCTCCCTTGCCCTCTACTCCTTTTCTTCACCTTGTCCAATCACCTCCAGCTTGTAGTGCATGGCCAGATGATTGAACAATTTGAGAAATAGGAGTTTATGTACTTGAGGGGTCTGACTGGGATTCAGGAGGTCTGTCAGGTATTCCCTGCTCACCAGTTATTTTTCTGGGTCACCTAAGGCTAACTGTTTCATCTCCTATCCCATTTTCATTCCTCTAAAATAGGGATAATGCCTCTGATTTCTGCCTTGTCGATTTAGACTATGAAAGCTTCTTAATAAGCATGGACTCAACATCCCAGTGTGGTCTCAGAGTTTCTTTGCTATAATGATAGCATAGAAAATATTAGTAAAATAAGGATCATCACTCCTTACTGGCCTTCCCACTTTGGTGGTGCAAAGCGTCCTAGAGGTCTTGATGTTGACCTATGGCACATTCCTGTTCTATCTCATCCCCCCCATCCTAGGGCTGTGCTTTAGGCAGGAGGGCCTAACTTCACCCCATCTAACTCCAGACCTTTGCAAGGAAATATTTATGTGCCCTGGAAACCCAGGCCCCTTCTGCACTCAGCAGATATACCACTAGATCTAATTCATACTTCAGAAATGCCCATGTTGCTTTCTTTTGAATATCTTCCACCAAAAATCTAGGGTAAATAGGTGCCAAACCTGGATGCCTGAGTTAATTCTCTGTAGTTGAATAACATGTATTCAGGCCAATGTGTTTTTCATCTTTTTGTATGTGTTTTACTGTGTGGTGTTTTCACACAGTGGAAATCTTCACTTCCTCCTGAAAGGAAATTTCCAAACAGAATACGAAAAGCAGCAGAAGGTAGAACTCAGCCCTGTGAGAGAACTGGCAGGATGATGCTGCCTCATTTAGAATTAATTTGTTTGTGCAGTCTTGTTAAAGTAAAAGTGGCATTTTACTTGCTCTGATGAAGACAGAATTAATTTCACTATGATTAGCATTTCTGCTTCTTAGAGATATTCACTGGTGTTCAGCTTTTTTGCCTGTGATAGAGGATCGTTTGTAAACATAATTAAGAGTAAAAGCACCACTGTCTGTACTGACATGACCGTGCTTCCAAATATTGAGTTCTTGTCTACTACTTTGAAGTTTTTGTTTTAATAATTGGTGTGGCTGATGTGCTAGTCACTGTCCTTTCAAAATGAGGAGCAGTCATTGGCCATGAAACAAGCTATGGATAGTGTTGGTGAAGATTTCTCCTCACTGAACCTTGCAGTGTATCATCATGGGGCAAGTCAACTCTCTCTTGCATAGCTTCAATATCCTTTGTCTATCTTATCTATTCAGATAGCAAAATCTTTGGTGTAAGAGCTCAGCTCTTAGGCAAAGGATTTAATAGTGGAGCATCTAAGGCATCTTAGAGGAGGGGTTTATGATTTGTTTCATGTTATCCATCTGTAAGTGGGTCCTACTTAGGATGCTGGTTAACCTTAACCTTGCTAGCTCAGTGAAACACTTCAGTTCTTGACAGATCTTTAGTTAAATTGGTCTTCACTGTCTTTTCAGTTCCTCTGTCTTAATGGAGGAGTTTCAATTCCTCAGTCACAAGCATTGCTGAGCAGCTAGGATCAGTGACAGCTGTGGACCTCTTTCAGTGGCCCACTCAGCTAAGCTAATCAACTAGAAAAACCTTGTAATTTTCAGCCACTACTGGTGTAAATGAACTTTGTTCTAATTAACTATAGGTTAAGAAAATGCTCTTTACCCCCTCAGCATAGCCAGGAGCCCAAATTTTATTGGAAATGTGGTATTTGCATATGCATACTGACTATTTTCCAAACTGTTGATGCTTTTCTTTTGTTTTGTTTATTTGTTTGTTTGTTTTAGTAATATCAGCAATGAACTCTTAATCTTAGCTGTCTTTACAGTTTTCCACTATAACCTTTCCTGCACCCATGACTGTAGTCCTCAAGTCTTGAACTGGGACTTTTGGGTCTGTCTAGTGCAATGAGTTAGTAGCACAGAAGTGCTTCTCCGTGCTGAGTTCTGATACTGATTCCAAAGCAGTCATGTTTCTTGAGTACTATATGTGCCTGAATGTCTGGTGGAGCGGAAGTTTGGTCTGATTAAAAATACCTTCCTTCTGACATTCTAGTGACCAGTGTGAAACAAACAGGAAGGGTCCTTGTTTTAACTTGAAAGGAGATATAATTAATTTTAAAGTAGTAAATCATTCTGCATCTAGAAAGCCATATTCTTTTAGGTCATTAGCAGAGGTGGAGCATGAGCAACAACCAGGTCATTTTAATACCAGTTTCAGGTAGCTGAAGTTAAATTTTGTGTTAACTTTCAGTGATAATTAAATGTGGTCAACAGCTTTTGACTAAACAGTGTGAATCTCTGGAGACTGTAGAACCATGACCTCCAGTTTACATACTGTATTTTTTCCACCACAGTGACATTTTAACAAAAATCCAAAACTAGCTGTCAAACGTACCTTGTACCTGGAAAGCATGGGATACCTCATGAGATAAGAAAAAAAAGAGAACGTCCTAAATTTGAATTGCCAGTTGCTTCTGTTGGGCAGTGGCATAACCACAGAATGCATTTTTTCGATATACAGTACATGTTTTTTAAAGATAGTAATCTTTTTTTAGGAGAGTGAAACCCTTCCCGTAAGCGCAGTGAAGAGTATCATGTATCTTATGTGATGGAAGGAAGATTGACTGGCTGCTACGTAGTTGTTTAAATAGATGCCACCAGCCATGTCTGATGAATGTATTACTATAAATGATCCCTGCTTTCCACGTTCTTCTGCAAAGACCTGGTTAGACAGAGTTAGCTAGTCTCCAATACGGAAAAGATTTTAGCAATATCCTAGTCACGTGTTATACTGAATCATAAAAACCAGTTCAATTTGCTATATATTTATCTTTTGCAAAGTGAGGGACTAAGAATATTCCCCAGTAAGTAAAATGATACGTACTTTTGATATGAAAAAGTAACTTTAATATTAGAAAATTAATAGGTAAAACAGCATATATTCCAACTATACATTTATACCATTGGATGAAGAAGGAAAGATCACAAGCAAAAGATCACTGATACTGCCATTGTTTTTCATTCTGGACTGCTAAAAATTCAAATGCTCTTTGTTAATGATTGGATAATCTGAGAGCAATTTTAACAGCAAGATCGCCAAAAGTTCTTTGCAAACTAACATTCAGACTGTAGGGGAGAACTTGGTTTATGTACATCAGAGCTGCAACAGTCCTGGGACGGGCAGGTGCTTAACAGTTCAAAGTTGTACTTCTTGTGAAGTTACAGAATTGTGGTGATATCTTTTCTGTTAGTTGTTTTAGTCCTGCATTAGAGGAGAACTTCTAGTTTGTAATTTGTTTATTTGGAGTATAACATTACTGAAGAAAAGAGTCCACTTACAGATAGAAATACAAATGTGACACTAAAAAAATATTTGTCTGGAGATTCTGTCATTTTTTTTAGCAAAATTTGTAGGCAGTCTGGTTTTGGGGTTCTATTTAAGCTCTATTTCTCTCCTGTTTTGTGAGGAATTTTCAAAGCCATATCTAGATATTTATTTTTACCCAGAATTAATGTGAATATTACCTTCATAGTTCTGACATTCAAATTAGACAGTGCCTGCAAGATGTCTCATTATTCAAAATAAATACTTGAAATATTTTTACAACTGATGTCGGACAAAGACCTCAATAGTGATCCAAAACAAAACCAAAAAGAAGATCTTGTGAGAAAGTGTAAGTTGTTACCTCCTTAGATCAGTGCAGAGCCAATAAATGCAACAGATTCTTCAAGAACAGGACTGCGGATACAGGCAACTATTGTGTCGATAGTCAAATAGGCAGCAAAACTGTGTTATCCAAAACCAATAATTATTCTATGAGACACTGGTTTGGTGTGAATATCAAGAGTTCTTGGATATTTATGTTCTTCCAAAAGAAATAAAAATAGTAAAAATGAGGAAAGGGGACTTGCAGAGATTGCTACAAAACCTGCCAAGGCAGGGCTTTCTTGAGTTTTCACAAACAAAAGTTTCCATGTTCAGCCCCATCAAAAGGTACGAGGAACATTATTATTGAAAGTACTTTCCTTTACAGTCCAAATATTGGTCCCTGCTGTCATGTTTGACATAATATATACTTCCTTGTCTAATAATGTGAGTCTGCGTGAAGGAATATTCATCTCAACTGCTATGGTGGGGACTGTGTCTGTAACTCTATAAATACTCAAAAGTCTTGGAAGTTCAAAAAACTTACTTATTCGGAAGTTCCACACAAGTTACCAAACTCACATTTCCTCTGTAGTGTACAATGTGTGGTGTTTCTCGAAGATTTGAGATTACAAACTTCTTTTATAAAATTTAGTTGCAATTACATATTTATATCATTATACAATAATAATATCTTCCTAACACTTTATTATGTGAAAAGTGATCTGGCTTATGCACTGTCCAAGAAGGTCACTTGAATGACAATGTAATATAAAAAGCTCTCTAATTATCTAAGGTATGACTACTAATTGAAAAAATGTGTCTGGCAGCACATTATCACTGACTTCATCTGAGTCAGAGGCTGTGTCTGTACTAGTAAATTAAACAGTGACAGAGAATATTTCTGAGCACTGGGACTTAGAATCATAGAATGGTTTGGGTTAGAAGGGACCTTAAAGGTCATCTAGTTCCAACCCCCCTGCCATGGGGGAGTTTAGTTTTGGGACAGAATTAATCTTGAATAACTTCTTGCCATCCAGAAGTGGGGTAGGATTCAGATGCACTGTGCTGTAGTGACTAGCTTGTACACAGACATCTGGATCCTATCCCTAATGTGTTTGTATCATCCTGAGGGTAACGGATAAAATAGGCCAGATGAGTCACTCCTTCAAACTGCATGATCCATGTGGGAATGGAGATAGCTGCTACAAGCAGGTATTAGCATCATTGCTCAAAGGAACAGTAAGGTCTCATTTAGAGTATTGTCTTATCCCCATCTTGAAGAATTCAGACTAGAAGTGATCCAGAGACTGACCACCGAGCTTCTGGCAGGGATGACAAGACAGTTTACTGGAGTAAATTGTATAGCTGCCTTTGCTTAGCCCCATGAAAATAAGCTGATAAATGATGACATATCTAGAAACGGCAGTGGCATAAATTCCTATGAATAAGAAAAAACTGGGTGCTGATGAGGTCCATCTGTCAGAGAAGGGGAAGGCCATCTTCAGTCTAAGGCTTGCCAAGCTGGTGAAGAGGGCTTTAAACTAAAGTTGCTGGGGGAGGAGAACCTCAATCCATCCCATTCCTACAAGTTTGATGCCAATGCTAGTAATAGATTGCCAGAGCCTGGAGGAGGATCACAGGTCAACAGGAGAGCACCTGGAGTGCACCACAAAGGAATTCCAGCCACTCCAGCCAGTAAGTCAACTTCATTGGGGGCCCAACTTAAATGTCTATGCAAACACATGTAGCATGGGGAATAAACAGAAAGAGTTAGAGATGTGCACACGCCTGCAGGGCTGTGATCTTATTGACATCACAGAGACATGGTGGGACGGCTCCTATGACTGGAGTGTTGGAATGGAAGGATACAAGCTTTTTAGTAAGGACAAACAGGGGAGGTAAGAAGGGGTGTTGCCCTCTATGTCAATGACTAGCTGGAGTGCATGGAGCTCTGCCTGGGAGTGGATGAGGAGCCGACCAAGAGCTTATGGGTCAGGGTTAAAGAGAGGGCAGGGACAGGTGACATTACAGTGTGGGTCTGCTACAGGCCACCTGACCAGAAAGACTAAGCAGATGAACTCTACAGACAGATAGGAGCAGCCTCAGATTCATAAGCCCTGGTCCTCATGGGAGACTTCAACCACCCTGATATCTGTTGGAAGGAAAACACAGCACGGCATAAACAATCCAGGATGCTCCTGGAACGTGTTGATGATAGTTTCCTTCTCCAAGTGATAGAGGAGCTAACGAGGAGAGGTGCTATGCTGGACCTTGTTCTCACCAACAAGGAGGGGATGGTGGGAAATGTGAAGCTCAAGGGCAGCCTTGGCTGCAGTGACCATGAGATGGTGGAGTTCATGATCCTTAGAGCAGTGAGGAGGGCATACAGTAAGCTCACTACCCAGGACTTCAGGAGAGCAGACTTTGGTCTCTTCAGGGATCTGCTTGGTAGAGTACCATGGGATAAAACCCTGGAGGGAAGAGGGGCTGAAGGAAGCTTGTTAATTTTCAAGGATCATCACCTCCAAGCTCAGGAGCAATGCATCCCAACAAAGAGGAAGTGGGGCAAAAATGCCATGAGGCCAGGATGGATGAACAAGGAGTTCCTGGAGAAAATCAAACTCAAAAAGGAAGCCTACAGAGAGTGGAAACAAGGACAGGTATGCTGGGAGGAATACAGAGAAATTGTCCACACAGCCAGGGAATTCAGCTTAGGAAAGCTATCGTCAGGGGAAACAAGAAAAGCTTCTACAGGACCTCAGTGATAAAAGGAAGACTAGGGAAAACGCAGGCCCTCTCCACAAGGAAATGGAAGACCTGGTCACCCAGGATATGCAGAAGGCTGAGGTACTCAGTGACTTTTTTGCCTTGGTCTTCACTGTCAAGTGCTCTAGCCACACCACCCAAGTCACCAAAGGCAAAGGCAGGGACTGAGAGAGTGAGGACCTGCCCACTTTAGGAGAAGATCAGGTTCAAGACCATTTACAGAACCTGGAGGTGCACAAATCCATAGGACCTGATGAGATACATCTGCGGTCCTGAGGGTACTGGTGGATCAATTTACTAAGCCATCATCCATCATATTTGAGAAGTCATGGCAGTCCGGTGAAATTCCTGCTGACTGGAAAAGGGGAAACTTAACCCTCATTTTTAAAAGGGGAAAAAAGGGACACTGTGGAACTACAGGCCCGTCAGTCTCACCTCTGTGCCCGGAAGGATCACGGAGCAGATGCTCCTGGAAACTATGCTAAGGTACGTGGAAAATAAAGAGGTGATTGGTGACGGCCAACATGGTTTCACTAAGGGCAAATTGTACCTGACAAATTTGGTGGATGCCTACGATGGGGTTACAGTGTTGGTGGATAAGGGGAGAGCAACTGACGTCATCTACCTGGACTTATGTAAGGCATTTGACACTGTCCTGCACCACATCCTTGTCTCTAAATTGGAGAGACATGGATTTGACAGATGGACCACTCATTGGATAAGGAATTGGCTGCATGGTCACACTCAAAATGTTGTGGTCAACAGCTCGATATTCAAGTGGAAACCAGTAACGAGTGGTGTTCCTCAGGGGTCAGTACTGGGACCGGCATGTTTTAACATCTTTGGCAGTGACATGGACAGTGGGATTGAGTGCACCCTTAGCATGTTTGCTGACAACACCAAGACGGTGGCACAGTTGACACACTGGAGGGAAGGGATGCCATCCAGAGGAACCTGGACAGGCTTGAGAGGTGGGCCTGTGCAAACCTCATGAAGTTCAACAAGGCCAAGTGCAAGATCCTGCACGTGGGTCGGGGCAATCCCAAGCACAAACACAGGCTGGGCAGGGAATGGATTGACAGCAGCCTTGAGGAAAAGGACTTGGGGGTGTTTGTTGATAAGAAGCTCAATATGACCTGGCAATGTGCGCTTGCAGCCCAGAAAGCCAACCATATCCTGGGCTGTATCAAAAGAAGCGTGGCCAGCAGGTACAGGGAGGTGATTCTCCCTCTCTACTCCACTCTCGTGAGACTCCACCTGCAGTACTGCATCCAGCTCTGGCCCACCCAACATAAAATGGACATGGACCTGTTGGGGAGTGAGTCCAGAGGATGGCCACAAAGATGATCAGAGGGCTGGAGGGCCTCTTCTATGAGGAGAGGCTGAGACAATTGAGGTTGTTCAGCCTGGAGAAGAAAAGGCTCCGGGGAGACCTTATTGTGGCCTTCCAGTACCTAAAGCAGGCCTACGGGAAAGATGGGGAGGGACTCTTTTTCAGGGACTGTAGTGACAGGATGAGGGGTAACAGTTTTAAACTGAAAGAGGGTAGATTTAGATTAGATATTAGGAAGAAATTCTTTGTTGTGAGGGTGGTGAGACGCTGGAACAGGTTGCCCAGAGCAGTTGTGGATGCCCCATCCCTGGAAGTGCTCAAGGCCAGGTTGGATGTGGCTTTGAACAAGCTGGTCTAGTAGGAGATGTCCCTGCCCATGGCAGGGGGGTTTGGAACTAGATGATCTTTAAGGTCACTTCCAACCTAAACCATTCTATGATTCTACAATTTAGGCTGAAAGACAAGGCTGATGCAAGAAAGAAACACATGAGGGAAGACTGCTTTTTACCATTGGGGTGATAAGAGTCTGGAACAGCTTTCCAACAAGGGTAGCAGAAATAAAAAGTTTAGCTACTTTAAGAAAGAAATAGATCTGGTTAAAGCACTTCAGGATGAGATTGTCCTGTTAGAAAGAACCTGATGACCCAAGACATTTCTTCTATTAAAACACAACCTTTAAAAATACACTCAAAATTTCCTGCCCTGAGAACAAGGGTAATCTGCATATATATTAAAAAAAGCTACATATTCATGAGCAGAAAATGTTACAAATATTGAGAAGATATAGAGCCAGTAAAAAGTTGTTAAGATATCATTTCAAAGCCAGTCAAGAATAATTCAGGTGGCCTTGTCTCTTTCCATGCTGTTACAGAAGGAAGAGAGTAGAAATCACGGGAAATTCTGCTTAAAAGTTCTATGTCTTTGGTATTGTATGTCTTTGGTTTTACTGCCATTATCTTGGCTGCACCTGCCTCTTCCGTCAAGTGTGGAAGAGAAAATTTGCCTCCTACCTCGTCTTCTTTGATCCGTGCCTTCAGGTTGTAGCCTTTCATCCTGATTTTCCCATGAAAGAGAGCTATTTCTCTTCATGAAGTTTTCTCCTCTTGATATGTGCAACTGGCATGGATTAGCATATACCTTCTGCATCTAATGTTCAGCAAATGACCTTTCATGGCACTCTAATGCATTTTGATGCTAATAGCTTTTGAATGCTTCAATATACTGCCTGTCTACCAGGTGCAGCATATGCAGCACTGTACTTAAGGGGGATGTAGAGGAATTGTAATTGACCAAGCCTCAGTTCACAAATCTTCTTCCTAAAGTCTTAGACCTTTAAAAGCCTGTAGTACGTGAGCCAATGTGAGGGAAACATGAGTGTTGTGTGGCACAGGCTTATGTAGATGGCTGAGAAAACAGACATACCTTTTTCAATGCGATGCCTCTCTGAGATGGACTCCTGTCCTTGAAAATCATTCTCCAGGACTGATAATTTAACCCATTTGTATCTGCTGTGTAATTAATTTTCCTGCAGGGATCTAACATGTAAATGTGAATAAGGATCTGGGCCATAATTGCCTCAGTCCATGCTAATCACCTAAATAGCTGTTAAAAGTTTCAGAGACTGTGAACACTTACCTCTTCCATTAATTAAACAGAATATGTTCTTGAACAGGCCTTCTGAAAATCAGAACACTCAAGTGCATAAATTTGGAAAGCAAATATGACTGATGTTGTGAGCTGATTATGTCTCAACTCACCTCTTAATTTATAATAAATAAATAAAAATAAATGTAGTCACTAATCTGTTATGATGTCTTCATGACAGATATGACTAACCATGTGATTTTGTTCCTGCCTTTCCTTAGTAAAATCTGCGACTGTCCTATTTATTTTCTCAGTTCATTATGTTATGCCTAAAATTAATGTGAAAATTATCTAGTACAAGCAAGTCCAAGCATATATTTGGGTCCTGTGAAATACTTGAAAATGTTAAGGCAGTGCTAATAACAAAAGTGGGGTGCTGTGAAGCTCAGTGAATTACTTAATGTTTATAAATTATTTTGGAATGCTCAAATGAAATAATAATAATAATGGTCATTGCAGTTGCGCTATTTTTACATATCAGTTCTCTCAAAACAATGTGATAAACCTAAGAGAGAAAATTCTATTATTTCAAAGGCAACTGAGTGAAATTACTCTTGTCAACTACATAACACTGAGGGTCAAAAATATCTACAGAATATGGTATTCAAGAAGAAGGAACCCTATTTCAGATGCAGCTGTTGTACTCAAACACAGATCCTGCTTCCAGAGGATGGTACACATGTATAGTACCAGTCAAACTGACTGTGGCCTCATGGTGCACACGCTGAAACATTAACAACTGACTTTCCTATTTCAGGGTGGTTCAAAATTTTTTAAGAGATAAATATGACCTAGATAACCTTATGTGAGACTGAGTGTAGCTCTTTCCTACTGGTCTACCTTTATGCCAGATACAGCTGTCTGCCCACGGTCAGCACAAAAGTCGTATTGTGTGCTCTGGATAGAAATGCAATCATGTGGATCATCAGTTCAGATCAGATCTGTGCTGTGGATGATCTAATATAGCACTACAGCTTTAGTAAGACATAATTATGAGCAGAAAAAGTATCTTTTTAAAATTGTGGATGATTTAGCTAAATGCAGTGGGACACAAATTATAAGATGACTGACTTTATGAGCTAATCAGGATTAATATAGTATCATCTATGAGCTCAGTGAAGTTCCTCACGCTTTTGATAACTATAAAACTTTGTCCATGTTGTAGAACTACTAATTTGAGCATAGGGTGATTTCTTTTACATCACTTTCTTTTACATGTAGAAAGAAAGACTCCATTCAAGATATTGTAGCATAATATACATGTAGTTGTTCACATTACTTTTTGTGAAACAGTGACTGGAAGCACTGAGCTGCAAAATGTGTATTGTTAATCATTGGGTCATTAACCTTAACAATGTCAATGCATTCCCCTATCAGATTCAACTAAATGACTGCCCGAGGAAATAGTTAAGAGAACATTTCACACAGATGAACATATTAATGCTTTATTTGGTTCTAAATGCAGTGTGAAGGATTTAGGTAGGAGCTAATATATGTGAAGAGGAAAAAGAAAGATGAAGTACAATTGAAAAAAGAAAGTTAAAACTTACCAAAAAGAAAGTGAGTAGTCCCTAGTTTTATGCAGCTGAGAACTGCATACCTATCTCACTCTATTTTTAGTTGCAATCATTCAGATAAAAAACTATGCTGTTTTGAGGAGGACTTAAATCAGAGGCCTGAGGTTTCATTAGAAGCCACAGACCTCTTTAACATCCAATCTCCAATTTCTATAACTCAGATGAGTTCTCTGATCTGGTGTTTCCACAGTAAAATGCAGATGATAAGATTTTCTTTATTTGGCTACAGCCTGAACTGTGCTCTGCCTACATTTGGCAAAAGCAGGTCTTATATATCCCTCTGATGTGAGAAGATGCCAGTACTATCCAGAAAAATATTCCTGTTGCACACATCCAGTACATTCATAAATCAAGCACTGCACAAAACCTGTGGTCACTGCTCTCTTTGTATCAGAGAAGAGCCTGGAAAGATGTCATCCAGCAATAGGCTTCTGCCAGAGTGACTTATTTTGCAAGCTGATCTTTGGAGACCTATGTCCAAGGCCCGTTCCCATTCCTCAGACCTAGCCTAGAACTGGGTGGCAGGCTAGATTAATTTCCCTGATGCTGCTCCTGGATGCCAGCTTTTCCAAGGACCCAAAGGAAGCCTTGAGTCATTTCCTCAGGGTTATTTCCACATCCACATTCCACATCTAACATCTTGTGGGCAGCTCAGAAAGCCAGTGGCACAGAATAGCCTGTTGCCATTGCCTGAAAAATTCACGTAATCAGCAGCCATTTCCCAAGTTGAACTCAGGAAAAAGGCTATAACAGTGCACTGGAAATTGAATGATTGGTCCTGGTGGTCTGCAAATTACCTGGAGGATGTATAGAAAAATATTCAAATTGGAGGCCTTTTAAAACAACTGCACCAAGCTTTTTCACTGCAAGTCCTTTCAAAAAGCCTCAGTTCTGGGGCTTTCACACTTTGCTTGGAAGATTAAACAAAATTACACATTTCAAAGTCAGCTTCCATTAATCTGTTAGATAGACTAAAAAATAACTTCCGTAAACATGTAGTATTGAGTCACATTTGCTATTAAAACTAGTCCATTAACATTGTTTCACTTAGCAATGAGCAAGGAAGAGATGGCACTCTATAAATATCTGATGAGTGTTATCAAAAAACAGAGACAGGAGTTAATTAGGGGCTCTCAAAATAGGAAGTATGGTATCGGCTAGTGGGTGTTTAAAGGATCAAGTCACTGATTATTCTAGTTTTAATTTCATTCCCTTACTTTTAGTCATGCTCCCCTGAAGGACCTAAAATTTTGCTCTCCTCTCCTAATACCCTTTGCTGACTGTTATCATGTTCTCTTAGTCGCCACTTAGCAAAATTACACTACTTGAAATGGGTACTGAAGTTGAAAACTGGTAAATATTATTACACAAAGGATACTTTGTTGTTAATATTATGGAAAAATTCACCTGGTAGTTTTGTTGTTTCTCTCATATGCATAGATATAAATCAGTTCTAATTCCTTGTGAATAAATACTGATAATTCTGCAATAGTTCAGCCTTTCTAGTTGCATGGGGTTGGAAGGAAAAAAAATAGTAATGTGTTAATTCTAAGGAAGGTTTTTAATGTCCTATTCCTTTTTGGAATTAAGGATTTGGATGTTGGTAAGGGGAGTGAGCTTTTGTCATCAATTTTAGTGAGACTTTTATAATCTGTCTTGATTGTATTTAGGTTTTTTTATTGTTGCTATTTTTTTTATTTCACTCATTCAAGCAGTCACTCTATGAAAGCTCTTTTTTAAGTACTCCAAATCTATTCTGGTAATGAAGAAATGAATGTCAAGCAAAGCAATTTTTTCTAAATTTACAACTAATTCTCTTAGACAAGATCAAAACTGACATAAAGAAAATATCCTTTATATGTAAAATAAAAGAGCAAGCTGAAGCTCCCCATTTATATCCACTGGCATATAGTAAGGTGGCATTCTTAGCCATTAACCATTTGCTACAACTAATCCCATTCATTGCATTTCACATTTGTTTATCTAAAAATGAGAAAGTGTCAGTAATAACATCTCACAGGAATGAAGCTTCTGCAGCGGTTGCTGGGTCCAACAAGATGTAAGTTCTATTTCGGCACATGTTCTTAGACTCCCATCACACTCTCCCTCTCCAGGTAATTGGAATTTGGCCCAATGAAGCTAAAAGAAGTTAATAGCAACTAAGATAGTAAGATGCAAGCCAAGAGTCTGAAAGGAGAAAGCTATTGCAGAACTAACTGGGTATGGAACTGGTATTGTATTCTTAATATTTATGTAGACCACTGACATAAGGTTTGTCCTACGTGGGACAAAGTCTATCTTCTCTTCTCATTCAGCATAGTTTTGATTTTTCATTTTCATTTTGTTTTCCAGAATAATTCTGACTCTCATCAACCTGACAGCATTGTGCAAACAGTGTAACCTAGCTTTTATAGTAGACTTGAAAAGTCACTAGGTTATGCAAGGCAAATCTTTGACCTGCTAGACACATTTTCCTCTCTGTTTGCAAGAAGATACTCAAAGTGCCTATAAATTCCTCTTACATTCTGGAAGATATCATGGTCTAGAAGTGTAGTAATAACCAGAACTGACTGTTCTGAGATGAGAGCAGTTTGGTCTGGGAGTACTTCATTTTTCTTCTGTGCTGCTGTTTATCCCACAGTGGAAACAAGCAAGCTGTTGCAGTAGATTTAAACTTGCAATCCTACTTAGCCTCATGGATAAATCATTAGGGCCTTATTCCAAATCTAGTTTTGCTGCTGCAAATTGTCTGTCTGCATGCACGGCAAATCTAACTCTTAAAGATGATCTCAGATGTGCTCCACATGGAGTACGGACACACTCAAGCAGCATAATAAATTAGGTTGTGACCGGCAAACATCTATGTGATACTGAGTAAGACAAGTAGCTGTATCTGTATCTATACCATACTACAGAAAATGAGCCAGAGATAGCCAAAATAATGTTTATGGGTTGATGTAGAAATATAGCTGCATCTGCATACTCTTGGCGTTATTTTAATGGATGCTGAGAAACAGATCTTGTTACCTCAGACGCTGGTTGGGATTTAGTGCTTTGGGATGTTGATTAGAGTCTCCTCGTGATACTGTATTTTACTGTGTCAGCCAACCATCTCAAGTCATCCGTAGCTTCAGGGTCCTTTACATTTTAATTTATTCTGTAGCATAAGCATGTCCTGCATGTTCATAACTGGGAAAATCAAAATGCTTACAATTGTGTCTGCATACAGACATTGCTTTCCCCATGACGGAAGTATAAAATATGTTTTAACTATGTAGTTAACTATGTGCCATTAAAATGTCTGTCTAAAATGCAAAGTTTTTCATCAGCATTTACATAACTGGCACATACGTACAACTGTCCTTTTTCACTGATTATTCTTTGCACCTATTTTTCTAGTAAGCAAACAATTCTGATTATACAGTTTTGCTTTCTCTGTATGAAAATTTATATAGATAATGATTTAGGAATGACACTGTAATACCTAGCTGATAATCTGATGTGCTGTTGATTAGTTCCAACTGCTTTAGAATTTCTGGGCTAACAAATTAATACTCTAGATAGGTAGTTATTTTATTCATTTTCTTAACCTTAATTATACATGATTCAGCCTTCTTTCTAAACGAGTACATCACCCAGGAAAATAAGTTGGTAAAACAATAAATATTATTGCAATGTTTCTATACTTATCAAAGAAATGACAGAGTTCTAGGCCACACAACTAGGGTGAAAGTGTCCATGCTTTTTTTTTCAAAATATTCCTTCTACCTATAGTTACTTTCCTCTTGCAATAACACTCAAAAAATACAGGCATTTCATTTTCTTGTGCTTAAGTTAGCACTTTTCTCATTGAAGGCCCTCGAGGGAAGTGGAAACTCTGAAATACGAAATGTGATTTATGCTTGCCTTGTAAAATGCCAAGGAAACTGCTTTAAGACCATAATAACCCTTGCTGCTCATTCCATGAACATGCCTATAGAAAATGTTAATTTAATCAACAAATTATAGCTTAACACAAAGCAAGAAGCATGGAAATGCTGCCAAAGGAGGAGGAAAGGTCTCTCATAATTTTTATGATTAATCATGAATTTGAGATTCTTTATTATTCTTGCATAAATGAAGAACTTCTCCTAAATGGATTATGTTGCACTTCCCATTCATTTTATTTCCTGATTCACATCTACATACATGTCCCATCAAAATTTATGAGAACTCACTTATGCTGACATGAATGCATTTTAGTGAAACTGTTGATTTATTATTATTTTTTTTTTGCTTGTCAGACATGTTGTTTGAGAAGGAGATCAAACAGAGAGCTAGTGCTTTCAGAGGAAACCCTGCAGTTTTCACACTGCTTTCTACCAGCATTTTTAGCCCATGGATACTGATCACGGGATGCCTCACACAGTCTAAGTTTTCCCTGCCAAATGTTGAAGCAATGAAGTTAGAAATAGGAATATTGGAATGAAAAGGAACTGAAATAGATTTCCACAAGTCAGCTTAAATATCCATTTGCAGTGGGGCAATATTACATTTTTCAAAGGCATATATTAACTGATTAGATCACCTGCAAATGGAGTGTTAATTAATAATATTCATAATACAATGCAATACAATTACATTAGCAGGAAAAGCTGTCAGATCTATTGTAGCTATGTCATTCAGGCATTAATCCTAAAGATAATGGACCAAATTATGCTGTGGGTTTTTTCAGCTTATATATGGAGTAACTCCAGTGACACAGGCTGGCTCTACCTTTATGTGACTGAATAGCAAATTAGTCCCATTATCCTTTAATGAAAAGCTTTCTGAAAATACCTGTCAGTGAGGCATACTTGGCAAGCCATCTTTTTGGTTGGTAACAACTCAAAAGATAAAATACTGGGTCTCAGCTCTGCAGTTTGAGATGTACATGGAAGAAGGCCATGGAGGGAAAGACAGTGGCTTAGAGTCAGCTTTATATGCTCCTAGTGCAAAACTCATGTAATCTTTACTTAATTCTAATTAGTGTCCACCTGCAGAAAATCTCCAGGTAAGAATTTTGCACCTGCAGTAGGTATAATTCCAGGGACCAAGAGCACAAAGTTTAAATCTTATATGTGAAATCAGTTTAGGAACCCTTAAGTATCAAAACAACTTACGCTTTAGCTGGACTCTCTCTCCAGACCAGCAAAAAGAATTGTATGAAATGTTTTTCTGGTCCTTTGCCTTTCTATTTATACCTTCTCCTCTTACTATCAAGCTGTCTAAAGAAATCCCTTTGATTGTTGTGTTTTCACTTCCAGTGATCTGGGTATCTTACCACTTAATGCAATGGACATTGCTGACTTGCTATAAAAATAGTAACAGTTGAAAAAATTAATTGGCATCATTATCATACTGCCTTTAAAACATATGGATTGTAACGTAGCAGCTGGAGAAAAAAACCCAGAAATATAGTTTGTAATTAATTTCATTTTCAAAAATGCATTACCAAATAAACAGCCAAACTAGACAATGGGGTGAAACTAAAAATTTGATATTCTGATTGCAGACAAACCCTTTTCTCTGTTCAGGGATGTACTGTCTACAGTCAGCAGAGAATTATCTGGTTCTTGTGGAAAAGGAATTTCAATTCATGCACCAAAGCTGAAGTCAGGTCAAAGTCCATCTGACTCCTTTGATACGTGAACTGCCAACTTGATTGACAAAATGAGAATATAACTAGGCATATTTTGAATGAAAAACATGGTTTACTGCATCTGGAGTTTTCTATTGGGATTGCAAAGGACTCGTGCTCTCTATAATTGGTATAGAAACAGATCCAATATAAGAAGAGGATCCCATTGCAAAGCCCGTCTGTGCTATACAAAAGGACACAGAACCAGATGTTCTAACTTTTACTATGCTTAGCATTTAGGCTAAAGGGCTGGGAGGAAAGGGAAGATGGAATAAATCAATAAATACAGCTATTTTCCAACAAGAAATGTGTTTAGATGTAGAATAGATACATACTCTGGCTCACTCAGGAAAAGGAACCTGCAACAGTGTTGTGAGGGTAGGAAAGGGTCACAGGAGCAATGGGGCCAAGCGTGAGGAGGCAAGTGATAAAGTGACTGAGGGAGCAGTGTTAGTGGGCATAAATGTATAGCTTCACACAGTCAATAGAAGATATTGATTTAGTGTACTCTGGAGGCTGCCAATGGCAGAAACGCTCCAGTACAAGACAGCATTACACATTGGAACTTCTCAGTCGTCAAACATTTATTCCAATACTATTCAAGGTGTATAGCCAACAGCACTAGTAATTAGTAGTTTTCCGATTTCTAAATTTTTATTACACCAATGCTAATTCATTTTTCTAATACATATTGAGATTAATCTTATGAATCCTCTTTATTAGCATCATGCTGAAGGAACAGAATGGACTTGTGCTTTGCAATGCAAAATAAGACTGTCTCTTCCCAAGAGAGTTTACAGATGGAGGCCAGACAGGTTTGGGATGATAAAGCAAGTAAAGTTAACAGTCTGATGTCAGCCAATGTCCTATTTGATGGCAGGAGAAAATGGGGAGATGGGAATAGAAGAGAGAAGGAACAAGGAATGGAAATTACGTGAAGGGTACAAAGGCAGAACATGGAGAACTGGAAAGGAAGAATCTGGAGGTGCAGATGCTGGGAGTGACACAGCAGGAAGGATCAGGAAAAACAGCTGTTCCACACAGGACACAGAAAATCTCAAAAAAATGTAGGCAGTCCTATGAAGAGTCAGAGGTCCCAACTTTGGCTGTTACCCTTCTGCTCTCTGCTGGGCTACATTCACATTAAATTTTCTCTGTAGTTCTTCCCCAACAAAGGAAGGCATGGAATACCTCATGTTATCTCTGAAACTATTTAATTGGGAAAAAATTATGGGGTTTTATCCTGAAAAAAAGCCCAAAAGAATACATTCCTCGCTCTAAATTTTCTAGTTAATGTGTGCTGTAATCTGATTTTCTTATGACAAAGCAGTTTTGTTGCTTGTAATGTATGCCTTGAGTGCACACATAGTATTTCTGTGTAGGACAAACATTTATGAGTTATGTATTTCAGATGTTTGTATCCATAAAGCTGTGAGGGTACAGAATGGGATAGTTTGCTTTGTTTTTCACGGGACTTCGTGGCTCCAGGATCTCCTTGGTGCTACAGTTAGCTTGCGACCAATATTAATTTAAAGGCAGCTCAGGTGCACCTATACTCTACAGAAGACACGATCAGCATTGTGTTTTAGACATATCCTTAGTTTCTTTAAATAACAAGCTCTGTGGTGAACTACTAGAATTACTCTAATAATTTCCATATCAATACCATTAGTTTGGGAATTCTCTTTCTTCAACAATATTTCACTCCTGCTCCTTGTCCCATTTGAGCTCTGCAGAGTATGTAGTTGATGAAAGGTGTAGGGGAAATGTGATTTTGTTTACTGTATGCTACATTTTTTAATTTAAGCAGGCAGGTTGGAAGTGCCCTGAAGCAGCTCAAGATAGGTCTAAGAAAGTGAGTACCGCATTGTGCTAACTTGGGCTCATGCCCATATTGAACAGGCACTTTTTAATCTTTTTGATGTCTAAAGAGCTTTATGTGTGTTCCTACCTCATTTTTCCTCCAGTAAGAAGAAATTTTTTCCAGCTTAAAATAGAAGAAATAAGTAAGATAACAGTATGTACTTTTTGTGTAGAACAATTAAAGAAACTGAGTAACCATGTATATGCTCTGACACTAATAACTGGCATGTAACATGAGGTATTTGCCTGAGGTATTTGCATGAATCCCGAGTGACCAGCTGGCAGCGGTCTCTGGTCTGGCTTCAGCTTCCTGGAATCTACAGTTGGTTTGCACTTGCTTAACTTACAGAAGGAAACATATCTTTTCCCTCACATGAAAGGAACAGCAATCTTTTATTTGACAAGCACGTCCCACAGATCTGAATGTGACTGTTTCTGATTTTTGATCCACACATCTTTAGAAAGCTTCCCCAGTGCTTTTACTTATGTACCTATCTATTTCTTTGTTTATTGTTTCAAGCAAATAGCCCAAACCTTTCTGTTGTATGTCCCCCAGCTTCACCAGGGGATTTAATGACAGTTCCCATTACTACCAGCATGCTTTTCAACAACAGTTCTCAGCTCACTTTAGTCCATTTCTTCTTTTCTTTTCCAGTTGCCATTTTTTGTCATACCCTGCTGATCACATCACAGGTTCCCATGACAATTCTTAGCAGTGCAGCTATACAAGTAGAGGTTGCTAGGCTGAAACTCAAGAACACAGTCTCCTTTGCAGCAAGGCATTTGCGTTGCCGGGACCTCCAGAGGATAGACGCCAGAACTCATACTGGAACTCGGGCTTTATATTCAAACAGTTGTGAAGCTATAAGGAGTGGTGCTATGGTTTCATAGATCACAGAAAGGAATAAAAGTATATCTAGGAAGTGACTTAGTCTATTCATCAACTGCATTATTCCCTGTGGTAGCTATTCTACTCCTTGAAGGAGCTGAGATTTAAATATCTAAGGTAACAGGTCTTCTCCAAAACAATTGGGAATTTCTGTTAGAGAATCACTATACCAATGTTGTTGTTAATATTAGTCTTAATTGCATTGCACGAACTTGTGTAGCCTTAAGAAACGTAATCAAAAATTAGTGCGTAGGAAGGAAATGTACAAAGGAGAAAAAGCATATTCTCTACCTATGGTCTTTAGATCTTTAGTCTTTAGATCAACAAGGGGTAGCTGGTGAGTTGTCCCAGTGTGAAGACACAGACGCCAAATTTAGAATGAAATTGAGGAAGCTGTGTAAAAAAAGCTTTCCCACTAGACAGTACAAAACTGGAGGGATGGGTAGTCTGAGACAAGGCAGGTTTTAAGGGAGGATTTAAAAGTGATAACAGAATTCCTTCACAAATGTTTAGAGTGACTTTTTCAACAGAGGATGTAAAGAGTAGAAATGTTGATAGGAAGAACAAATGATCAATAATAGTGCAAAGCTGAGGGCTGCTATCTTGTTCAAATCATAAGTCTTACAGGAATAGGGCAAAGTAAATGACTTTTCAAAGGCTAGCACAGAAAACTTGCTTTATGTATGCAAAGGATCAAGCCACACATCATGGAGTGAATGATGCAATCAAAGCAAGGTGCCAAAACCAACAACTTGAACACTGATGTCTGCATGGATTGAGATCCAAGGCAGGTGGGGCAGTTGATTAGTATCAAGGTGAAGAAGAAACCACACTTCACGTGTATTCATTTTTAACTCTCAGTGATGATATAGTAGTCAGACACCAGCAAAATTTGTCAGTCTTACATAGGAATGACAACCTGATGAATAGAAAATGTGTGAATTTTCTAAATCCTAAGTTATTCCCTTATTTAAAAAAATGTGTTTCTTCACAGGGCACTGTCATGATTGTGAGTCTGGCTAGTTTTGCAGGACTTAAGATTCAAAGCTCTCAATTTTTACAGCATCTGAGTATGACAAAAGATTTTGTAATGGTTAGGTGGTGTGAGGTCAAAAAGGAAGACCGTAGAAGCCACGAAATACAGGGTGCTACATGAACCAGGGTAATTAACTTATACAGAAATTGTATCATGTTTGATTCTATTTAGCAGTGGTGAAAATAGGCTCAATCGACTGTGTCATCAAAATATGGACTTTTCTGAGGCAGCACAATACATGATGCATTAGGAAGAACCGGAATATTGAGTAAACACTGAAGCAACAGCTTGAAATTTTTTAGGGTTTGTGAACTGCTAAAGCAACTGCATTAACTATGCTAATTCAATAGGTTCATTTCCACCAACAGAAAAGGGAAACTACTGAAAGTAATGAAACTACTGGATTATACTTTAATATAATGAATATAGAGAACACCGAGGTCAACTTCTGCATTTCATCTGGAAACAGCTGGACTCAAAAAGATTTACAAAACTCAGTCCAACTTTCGCATGAGAGCTCCAGGCCTCATGCTCATCTTTCCTTAATAACCATCCAAAATGCTGAATGAATAAGACTGGATTCCTACAGTGAGAAAAAAAAAAAATCATACATAATTAAAGGCTGTATGGAGGCACGGAGGAGCGAAAAGATGGGTTTAGATTGCATACACCACCTTAATTTCAGCACAAGAAACATCTGCATATGTAACTTCAGAAGAGTTAGGTAGTGTATGTTACTGATATGGGTGTTCCAAATGGGAATTTTTAAAAATAAAAACAAACTAAGAGACCCCCAACTCTTGATAAACAGAACTATTTACAGGTAGCAGGTGATTACTATCTTTTATTTATGTGTGCATGATTTGAAAGAAGTAATATTCTATTACTCAGAGAGATGTTGATAAACAAATGACTAAAATGAAAGCAGAACTTAGTAATATGTGGAAAGGAATTGCTTTTCCATAAGAATAATAAGAAAAAATTTTCAGTGATTTATAAATTATTTTTAAGTTTTCTCGACCATTTAATTTTCTTACAGGAAAAAAAACATAAACTCCTTGGCTGTAATAAATGGTCTCCTCCATCCATCACAACTGTTAAGGGAAAAATTGGTCTTAGGCATTTTCAGAATTTTTTAGCAGTGTTCAGGTTTCAGGGTTTCAGTTATAAATTTTTTCCCCCCATCATGGACGTGCCCCATTAATCAACTACACATTGTAATTTTGGGTCAAATGTGTTCCAAATAATTTTTCATTTGATAAGAGGTAATTCTTTCAACACTGTTTCCAAACTAGATCTCAACAACGCACTGTGCATGTGGAAGAAACTTCAGCTGCTTGTACAGAGAGAGAATTTCTCAAGGACTGTAGACCACGCAACTGCTTTGTGAACTAAGCTGTATAGCAATTTGTTGTTTTTACAATTGCTTTAACAAGAAATTAGTGGTAATATAAATTTGCCACCACTGAAATCTGCTATGGTATCTATACCGATAAACTGATTCACTCCCTGTTTACCTCCAGGGTAGTTTCTAGATTATTGTACTAAAAAACCATAATTTAATTCTTGAGGTCTAGCATGGAGGAAGCCAGTTAGTTTCTCTTGCTAGGAAACTCAGGAATAGGAAAAACGAGAGGTATATTCAGAAAAATAAAAAAAAAATAAAAAAAAAAAGGAGAGGAAAAAAAAATTATTTTAAAAAATCAAAGGAAAAAGGATCCTATTGCATTGACATAATAATTTTGGCTTTTTATTAGATAAGTTTTAAGTAGTTGTCTAAGAAAGAGAAGAGTAGTTTGATTTTAGGAATAGAGATCCTCACAGACATCTGAATCCTGCAGTCTGGCACTGTTTGGTAGTGGGATTCTGCGTGGGCCCAGGGTGATTGGGTCGTGGTGAACATGAATGTGCATCAGAAAAGAAAGCATGCAGTTAAGCAGCATCAGTCCCAAAAGTCTCAGTGAAGACTGATGATCATGCAAACAGCACCTCTTCTATTATATTTCATATTTTATGAAAGAAATGTGGCCCTACTCCACTCTGTGAAGGACTCCCATATCATCTACCTGGACTTGTGCAAAGCGTTTGACACTGTCCCACACGATATCCTGGTCTCTAAATTGAAGAGACATGGATTCGATAAATGGACCACTCGGTGGATAAAGAACTGGCTGGATGGTCGCACTCAAAGGGTTGTGGTCAATGGCTCGGTGTCCAAGTGGAGAGCAGTGACGAGTGGCGTTCCTCAGGGGTCGGTACTGGGACCCGTACTGTTCGACATCTTTGTTAGCAACATGGACAGTGGGGTAGAGTGCACCCTCAGCAAGTTTGCTGATGATACCAAGCTGTTTGGCGAGGCAGACACGCTTGAGGGGAGGGATGCCATCCAGAGGGACCTGGACAGGCTGGAGAGGTGGGCCCAAGCCAACCTCATGCAGTTCAACAAGGCCAAGTGCAAGGTCCTACATCTGGGTCGGGGCAATCCCAAGCACAAATACAGGCTCGGCGGAGAATGGCTGGAGAGCAGCCCTGTGGAGAAGGACCTGGGGGTGCTGATTGATGAGAAGCTCGACATGAGCAAGCAATGTGCGATCACAGCCCAGAAGGCCAACCGTATCCTGGGCTGCATCAAAAGAAGTGTGGCCAGCAGGTCAAGGGAGGTGATTCTGCCCCTCTACTCCGCTCTCGTGAGACCCCACCTGGAGTACTGCATCCAGCTGTGGAGTCCCCAACATAAGAAGGACATGGACCTGCTGGAGCGCGTCCAGAGGAGAGCCACGAGGATGATCAGAGGGCTGGAGCACCTCTCCTATGAGGAGAGGCTGAGAGAGTTGGGGCTGTTCAGCCTGGAGAAGAGAAGGCTCCGAGGAGATCTTATTGCGGCTTTCCAGTACCTAAAGGGGGCCTACAGGAGAGCTGGGGAGGGACTTTTTACAAGGGCATGTAGTGACAGGACGAGGGGGAACGGCTTTAAGCTGGAAGAGGGCAGGTTTAGATTAAACATTAGGAAGAAGTTTTTCACTTTAAGGGTGGTGAGGCACTGGAACAGGTTGCCCAGAGAGGTTGTTGAAGCCCCATCCCTGGAGGTGTTCAAGGCCAGGCTGGACGTGGCCTTGGGCAACCTGGTCTAGTGAGAAATATCCCTGCCTATGGCAGGGGGGTGGAAACTCGATGATCTTCAAGGTCCCTTCCAACCTAAACCATTCTATGATTCTATGATTCTATGATTTTAGGAGGGCCAGCATTTCAGTTGTACATTTTGAGATGGATGTTTAAATCCAGTGTGACAACCTGCAAGTGCTTCTGAGTATGATAGCACGACTGTGTTATTTGGGATGTTTGCGTAGAAACAGAGGATGGGGCTGTCGCATCTGTACTTTGCTGTACAGAATAATAAGGCTTACTTTTTTATCACTCCTTACTCCAGCTGTAGTTGTAGTTATAAGAAAGGAAGCAGCTACTCTTAATATTCCCTGTTCTAGAAAGGGAAGGTTTTCTGAGAGGTGGGAATAGGACATAGGCCTCATAATTCACCAGCCAGACTAGCTGAGATTTTTTTTTAAAAGGCTACATAATTTACTCCTCGCTCTGAAAAAGGAAAGCTGTTGCACAGGCAGCATTCTTGCTAAGCAATAGTTAAATCCCTCTTTTCTTCCTGGGATGGTGGCTTCTTGAGGAACGAGCTCCTATGAAGGCAATAGTTCCTGGTAGCTCTTATGCCACTAACTAGTGCTGCCCATCTAAGTCTCATCTTGCCCAGTGCTAGACTGCTTTGTCAATAAACAGGGACAGATCTCGACTTGCCTCAACTTCGGTGGGAGCCGAGGGTTCATATAGGATGCTTTCAGCACCTCACTTACAGATCCCATTGCATTTTTACTGCCATCCAGCAGTCTCCATGGCAACCCTCACTGCAGCACAGTCTCTTACGCATTGCATATGTGCAGCACATGTTTTCTTCACCTGCTTTCTGACACCTTATTTGTTTTGGGGTTGTTTTTTGTTTGTTGTTTCGGGGTTTTTTTTCCCCTACAGAAATAATGACTTCAGTACAGATAATGAGCCTGCTGTGTTGCCAGATGAACATTCGGGTACCTTTCCAATAGTCCTTTCTGGGTCTAAATCATGCACTAATGATCAAGTGTCTTTTTCCGATGTTGTTTCCCGAAGTTAGTTTATAAATGCATATTGGTAGTGCACTACCAACGGTGCAGCACTGGTGTTTGCACTGCTAAATCTACATACAAACGAAGGACAATTAGGTTATGTGCAGTCATGCATGATCTTTTTTGGAGCCATTGTACAATATTTATGGTTATTTATGCTTCATCTGTTCTAAATTAGATGTCTTTTTCAGGTGGAGGCCTGTTGAAAGCCTTGTGCAGAGGGTAAGGCTGTTCTTGTGCAGTTTATTCAGGAAAGCATGAATTTTGCAATATTGTAACCAACTTCAAATCTTCATGAACTGTATCTGCATGAATACATTTACCCAGTACCCATAATGCACTGTCAAGGATTAAAAGAATATCATAGGGCAGCCTGAAGCAACCAACATCTGCTTTTGGACATCTCATATTAGCAGTGACATTGCCCACAGGAAATCCCTTCTTTTCTGCTGGTGGAACTTTGTCTCTCTGGTTACTAAGAAGTGCTTCTGCAAAAGTAGAAAAGGAAAACAAGAGGAAAATGAAAAAGAAGAAGAAAAAGAAGAAGAAAAAAGAAAAAGAAGAAAAAGAAAAAAGAAAAAGAAAAAGAAAAAAAGAAAAAGAAAAAGAAAAAGAAAAAGAAAAAGAAAAAGAAAAAGAAAAAGAAAAAGAAAAAGAAAAAGAAAAAGAAAAAGAAAAAGAAAAAGAAAGAAAAAGAAAAAAGAAAAAGAAAAAGAAGGAAAGAAAAAGAAGAAAAGAAAAAAAAGAAAAAAAACTTAAGAGGGATAAAAAGCCAATTGACAAGTGACTAATGGAGAGTCCTTGGAAAGCAAATAAAAAGTTACATCAATGTTACCACACTGCTTCCAATAGCACATTTAAGGGAACTCAATCAAAGTGTGTAGGCCAAGCATTTAACCTAGCCTGACCTTCTTGAAACCAGTCCTTCTCTTACCTTCTCTGATCTCTTGATCCTGTCTAAGTGTTAAGATTATTGTTTCCAGGAACACATAAAAGGGCACAAGTGGACAGTGATATTCAAGGACTTAAAAGAACTGGGTATTTCCAAGCTTCCTTTGTTTGTGATGTCAAGTAAAACATTTAGTCTGTCTCTTGTAGTACTCCAACTGAAAAATTAGTTTTGAGTGTTTTACATCACAAAGATCATGCAAGAATAAAATTCATCGAAGCTTATGAAGCATTCAGCTAATAGAGTCATCAGTAGAACAGCTTGGAAATAGTTTTACATTACAAAATGACATTATAATTTATTAATATTTTTAAATCATATAGGGTTTTTTTTCCTGAAATTTCCCAAGAGAGAAAAATTCTTTCCGGTTAATTCAAAGTAAGCCATGAAAGTAACACAAATCTTCTTATGAGAGTACTTCTGTGCAGAGAGGAAGTTGGAAATTCGAAAACTCTGCAGCTGAAGAAAGGTTGGAACAAATGTCTCCTGTTCTGAGTCGTAATCCAGTCTCTAAATGATACCAAATGATGTATCTGCATGCTAAAAAAAACCCTAAATGAGTCAGTTTTGTCTAAAGGGGTGCCTTAGAAGCTTATATATGACAGGAAATTTTACAGACATGAGTTCCCACCTGATCCTGAAACTTAGCATTGTAGATAAATGCAAAGAGTCCAGCACGAGACGTCACCGAAATTCCCCATCTTCCAGTGTTTCCTATAGCCTAAATTAGGCACCTCTATAGCCTGAATGCAGTGGGTATTGCTAAACCCACTCTTATGCAAAGGAACTTAATTCTCCTGAGGTACAGGATAAGGAACATAGCTAACTAACTTAGGTATTTCAATCCCACCCCAGAAATCTTGAGTTATTTTGAGCCATTTTGAGGATCTGGTCTGAAATATCTTCCACAATAATACCCGAGAAACCTTGCTAGAGAAGGAGATTGAGCCCAGGTCTCTGACTGACTGAGAAGTCATCTTCTGTTTGTACATTGTGCAGAGAAAATACATATTCATCCCAAAGCTGCGCCAAGTGACACTGGCTGCAACTTTTGCTGAAGTGTTCCATGGGAAACATTTACCAAATAAATGAACACAACAACAGTGTAGGAAGATGCTTTTGCTTTTAATGGAGAGCATGAGATGAAACAGCATCGGCCAAAGAAAGATGAAAAGGAACAGAAAGTTCCTTCAATTCTCGTTGTTTAGAAAGGCATGATAATTTGCAAAAAGGCCATATTCAGGAATTCAGTGTACTTTTTGTAAGAAATGAAGCAACAACAATAGCAAAAATCTTGAAAAGGAAAGTTTAATCTTTTACCTTTTTCATTCTGTCCTTAAATATAAAAGATCTTTGTACAAACTATGTATTAGTGAACACGGCATGCGAAAAAGTAAACTGTAGTTACAGAAGAATAAAGCCAGAAGACATATAAAGCAAAATAATGTAACATTTATAGAAATATGCCTTTTGTTTGTTTTCCTGAAAAGTCATTGTGTGCCTTATCACAGCCAAGTAACATAAATGTCTGGCTGACTGCTAAGTCCCCTGACTGACCACACAAAATGTATTTTATTTTGTTACTGGAACTTTGTTTGCAATGAGCCAGCCAGTTTCTTATGAAATGAAAGCTGAGTGCAGTTCTCAGGTAGAGCACTCGGGAGCTCTGCTGTACTGAAAAAATACCCAAAACATTACTATCCTAAAAGGTCTTTTATTCTCAATTTGGCAGATTGTGACACAGCCCTCGTATTATTCCATGTATGTGAACTGGAAAAATGACTAAAACCTCTGTTTTAGCAGAAACAGTCTAGGACAAAAGTCAAATGAGATCTAGGCAATATAGTGAGTTGAATCTGGAAGGTAACTGGACTGATTGAATTCAGGTAACTAGCTCAGGGTAAGCTGAATAGATTTCAAGATCCCACTGACTCTATTGATTAGATCTCCAAGGAATATAAATAGGAGCTTAGACAGCTACAGTGCCTGCAGACATTGGCATGCAGGTGTTTAAATTTTGGCATCATTAATTTGGAGTTGAATTCCACCTAGGCACTCTTCTTTGCAGAGCAATAGACCTCAACCATGCAATCGTAAACTACTCTGCACCTCCTAGTGGGAGGCCCTGGGTAGTCCCTGGGCGTGTATATACCTTTACGTTTGCTCCATGATCACTGCTTATGGAACAGCTTTGCCACATGCATTTTAAACAGCTCCAAGCTGTAATTGTTCTTTCCCTTCCCCCAACACTTAAATTCTCATAATGAGCAAATTTGCTTCTTTTTCTGTTCTTCAGGGATTTCCTATGAAAAATCAAGAAGTATTATTTTGGCATGAGTGGATTAAGATCTACAAAACCAAAATGAACACCTAAAGCTATAGAAGGAGATCTGCGATCTTTAACTTTGTTCTTATAATGAAAACAAGTTTTCTCTCACATCAATAACCTTTGTTTAGGCAGGAGACAGAGCTTTCTTTGCAAACTAAGGGTCATCAAGGTCATTATCACCTTGTGCTTTATATTAAGTTAATGCCTTGGATGGCTTTCACCAACACAGCAGACTAAATATTTTCTAAGGGAAAAAAAAAAAGAAGAATAAAAGAAACGGAAAGAAATGTCTTCAAACTGAACCTTAGGAAACCAAGCGTTCCACAATGCATGCACAATTTTTCCTGAAGAGAAAGGAGAACAAAAATGAACTGCAAATGATGTGTTTTATACATGTTGCTAGTTGTTGAGTCTTAATCCAGGGGTTTATCTAGGCCAATGATACTGTAGAAAGCAAAAAAAAAACAACAAACCCAAACTGGAAAAGAGTGATGAAGAAACTTAATCACCCCATTTAAGTAGGCTTGCTCCTACTGAATGATTTGCTACACCCTTTAAGGCTTCCTCTCTAATCAGAGAAAGGCTTTTTTAGGTGCGTTGTTCAAAGCACTTATGGTAGATTTTTGCTTTGAACTGCCCTGTAAAAGAGCTTGTCTCAATGGGCAAAAGCACAAAGAACTGGTCCCCAGACATGACTATCTGAGTTGGATGTCACTGGATAGTACAAATACGCCCCACTGACAGCAGAAGTAAAACTTCGGCACTGATGAATGACACAAACTATTATTCAATTTTCCTGAGGTGAGTGGCTAACATATTAAATTATAACACTGTTGGGTATCTGCCCTGTGTGGTGCCGTATATTTATTCTTTTGTTTCAAGTCAAATAGTGTAGTTATTGCAGATGAGTGAGAAGTCTTTGAATTTAAGTGCCAGAGGCTAAAGAGGTTTTGCCTCAGGTTAAAATACAGGAAATGTTTAAGAACTGAAAATTATTTTAAATTTAATAACAATCATTAATAATTTAAAACAGCCTAATTAAAAAAATAATAAAATGATAGGTTCTGTAAGAAAAGCCTGACTGTCGAAAGTGTTCTGGTCATATGGAACCATGGTAACTTTTCCCATTCCAATGCCTGCCTTACAGATGATACATATATCATTTTTTTTTCTGTTGTGCTAACAGGGTGGCTTTGTTTTGCATCTTTTTCTATCATGAAACGCCACAGTTATCTAGTTCAGTTTGAATTATGTATGTATTATACTCCATTGCTTCACTTTCTTTTTATGGCAGTCAACCACAATCACAAACAAGGAGTAACAAACAAAAACCCCAGATTGCCTTCTGTTTCTCAGGATCTTGCTCCCTGAATGGCCACAGATGCCATTCCAGGAATTTGCTCCTGTTGTCTCATGCAACTGTCTCTCCATTAATCATAATTATCTGCTCCAAACTCTGTTTCTGACTTCATCTCTTCTTGGTGCTTATTTATTCTGTTTTGCTGAGACATAGAGCTTCACTTTGTGTTGGGTTCATTACTTGGAGTCCTTTACTACTCTGGCAATAAGTGTAAAATGATGTATTGTTGATCACACAGCATAATGAAGTCCAGCTGTTTGGTAGCTGGAATCCAGAGTGAGTTGTGGTTCTTTCTATACCAATGTTGGCCATTTCCTATAAATCACATCTGACATTATCTTACAATTTATTTGGCTTCTATCATGTATTTCTCATGTATCTGCCATTTACTTACATTCTGCCATCACATGTATTACATATTCTTGCCCAGTTATTAAAGCTCTCATCCTTGAAAGCACCCACATACCATCTGTGAATCAGCTGAATTTGGTGCTCCTTTCATAATGATAGTGTGCACTCAGCAACACCCAGACCATAACCTGCTTTCTTGTACGTGACCCAATGTTAGAAACTGAATCATCTTGTCTTTCACATGCAAACAGATTTTACCTGTCCGTAGTTGCAATTTAAGCAGCTCATTTCAGACTCAAGTTAATCTTTGAACAATATTTATAAAGGCAGAGCAGAAATCCAATGTTTTAACATGTAATAAGAATGTTACTGCTGGCAGGCAAAGTTTTAAAATTCCAGCATGCAAGTTGTTGCATAAATTTAAAACTTAATGGCTTTTTGTTTGTTCATTTATTTTTGTGTGCTGACATGTTAAGTGCTTTTCTTTATTTTTTTCCTGTACTTCTGTCTCATTCTACAATTTCCAGCAACTTCCACTCAAAAGCAAGCTCCCTGTGAGATGAACGCATACAAGTGGACAAGGCCATTCAAGAGACTAGGAAGAAATATATTTACTGTAAAATGGTATCCTCCATCGTAATTACAACTCTGTCTTTTAGGAAGAAGGTAAATACACCTGTTAGCAAAAGTGTACATAGACTCATAAAAGTTTATATCTCTGATAAATAATTCTCTCGTATGATACCTACTCCTTCAAATTAAAAGTAAACATTTTATGCTAAGGAGCAGAATATTCTTAAGATCATAATGTTGCTTGTATACCAAGTGTTCTGCTTCTTGGGGCTGTCTTTTATGTTATTATTTGTTATTAGCTTCATAGTTGGTATTTTTAAAAGTAATCTTTTAACATTTGTGCAGTTAAATAACTCCATATATACACACAATAGACAGTTATTTAAATAATGTAATGTATATAGTACTTAGTACAGGCACTAACTTCTCCATCTAGAGTTCATTCCACCTTTACTGGAAAAAAAACCTACAAAAGTATAATGTTTTAACTGTTTAACACCTTTTTGATATGTATTTAATCCCTTTGTAACATGGTTTTACTGGGAAAAAAAAAGTGATTAATATTTTGCTATAATAACTCCCTAAAGTCATATTCCCTAACAAAATTCTTAGTTCTTCATTTCTCTGAAAGAATCACAGTCTTCCAATATGTAGGTGTACTACCCAACTGGGGCATGGGTTTTGGCTGGATTTATTTCTTTTCTTTATTTAATTTCTTACAGACAGGGAGATGGAAGGCTGACAAGGAGCCAACTATAAATCATTCATTTTTAAAGTTATGTTTTGACCAATCTCTGGAACTGAGGAAACGATTATTGCAGGCTTTGGATGTGGTCTAAATTATGCCACAGGCTATGGTTCCCTCAGTGGCCATATACCACCTGAAAACTGCACATTCCTGCCATTATTTTCTTATTACTCTGATAATCCCATCTTTTCCAGTAGTCACAGCTGGAAGGTGATAGCCTGAAGGGCACAAAGGGCAGGAGATAAGATCAGAATTTTAGGCTTTGATTTTACAGGAATTATTAGATTCTGTGTTTTCTCCAGTTCTGTCAATAAAGCCACAGAAATGTCTAAGTAATTTCTAATGTGTCCACAACAGGGTGTTTCATTGTTTTTTTCCCAAGTCCATCCAGTAGATATTTTTCTATCACAGCTAGAAGAACTTGTCAATGGAGATTCCTTCTCCCACTTCTCTTGGCACAAGTTCCTCTGGGACAGGGTTGCCTTAAACAACATCAGTCAGGCAGGGATGCCATAAGGAAAGCAGTGACTTGTGCTGTTACTGACCTTTGGAAAACTGCGCCTCTGGAAAGCCTATAGCAGGAAAAATTAGACTGCACAAAGAGCTTTAAAAAACTTAATGACCGGAGTCTTATCACATGCAGGAAGAAGAGATAAGCGCTGTTTGAGCCACTGAGGTACCTCCGACAGTAAGACAGGAACTTATGGGATAAGGGAAAGTGATTCCCACTGATGACCCAGGCTAGTCCAAATGAGCCCTCTGGTTGGGAGAAGTTGATTTGCTTTCTGTTTTTTTCATTAGATATTAACTCCCCTTTTTTCAGGTAGTGACACTGGCTGTGCTGAAATGCCTATATGAGCCTGTTAAACCTATGTGAACTGGCTCTATTTATAAAGTAGATGCCAGGTTTTTCCTGGTGTGTTTTCCTGGCACCAGCTGCCTCCTCAGGCAGACCCCCCCCACTACTCCTCCCAGCTCCTGTTAACTAGCCTTAGCCTGAGTTAGTCTGATTTTAATTTCCAGCAGCTGGATTTTGTTATACCTATGATTTTTACACTGTGGAAATATTTAGTAAAAGAGGTCTTTCCCTGCATAGGTACTTACAGATAATCGTAAATTGTCTTCCTGTCTTTTCCTGAAGCAGATTAAGTGGACTGAGCTCATGTGATCTCTGCCCATGAGGCATATGTTGAAGAATACAGGACAGCTTTATACAACTTCCCAGAAATGTCTCCAATTTTTTAAAAGGTTAGAACTGGGCATGGTATTCCAGTAACGGCTAACTGATGTTCTCTGCAGACATGTCCCACTTCCTTCCCCACTCCTGTGGGTGCCCATTCAAATCTTGTACTCCCATCACACATAGCACTCCCATTCAGCTAAAATGCTTTAGCTGAGGTGGGACAAAATATTAGTAAGTGTATTAACAGATTGCATCTGTACTGCGAAGAGCTGAATGGAATTTCTGATTTACTAATTAGTTTCATACTAATACATTTACTCATAAGCAGTAAAGCCATGGTAGTACAGAGGTACTGAAGTCTTCCCCTCCCTCCTCATGCACACAACATGCTAACATTCATGCTGCTCTATGGAATTTAGCTAATGTATGGACATGGGTACGCAGTACTTGGTGCTTATCAGACATAGAATCACAAACTCACAGAATGGTCAGGGTTGGAAGGGACCTCTGGAGATCATCTAGTCCAACCCCCCTGCCACAGCAGGGTCACCTACAGCAGGTTGCACAGGACGGTGTTCAGTCGGGTTTTGAATGTCTCCAGTGTGGGAGGCTCCACAACCTCTCTGGGCAGCCTGTGCCAGTGTTCTGCCACCCTCAAAGAAAAGAAGTTCCTCCTCATGTTAAGATGGAACTTCCTATGCTCAAGCTTGTGCCCATTACCTCTTGTCCTAACATTTGCAATTTACTTGCTGTGTGGGTGATTTAAACCACTCTTTGAATCCTGGCTACCTGAAAGTGGTGTTATTTGGGGTAGGAGGAGGAAGGGTTGTGGTTGGAAGCTCTCTAAAGTAGAAGAAAGCATCTCTTTTGCAAATGAATAAGCTAAGTGAGCTGGTTACATTCCTTTCATCTAACTTATCTAACTCTGCTGCTCACCACTTCCTGCGAGAGATGTAATTACTTTGATTCTTGCTTCAGGCCACCACTGCTCTTTCAGTGCTACTCTGCAGCTGTTGTACTCCTACTGCACTTGCCCTGTTATAATTCTTTTTTTTTTTTTTTTTAAATACCAGCAATAACTAGCTTATTATGTTAACACTGATTTCATCTGATGGGCAGCTCAATGTGAAACACAGAAGCACCATAAGTCTTGCAGCAACATTTCAGCAGAGACATGGATATATGTGTAATTACTTCGGTTTGTCTTCTATTTACAGCCTGTCAAAATGCAGATGACAGAGACAGGAAAGACTATTATTTTTCTTATAGTTCTAAAGTTTGGAAAGTTTTATACACAATATCTGTAAATTATCCACTAACTGATAATGCCGTATGTGGAAAGATCCAATATTTATCTTTATAATGTATTCTGAAACTTAATATAGCTTGCAAGGATATGTGAAGCCAACAAGGCAACCTGAATTAAGGAAAAGAAATTTTAGGTTGCATGTCACAAACCCGACCTAATTGTGAAAATTACTAGCTTGCTTTAAACTTCAGTACCTCTTATAATCAAGATGATCAATGATTGAAAAGATCTCCTGTAATTTTGCATACACTGTCCTTTACAACTTAGCAAAGAGAACAATTTTACCCACAGGATTCATGCATATAGACACAGCTATCTGTTTGCATGGACAAACTAGTTCTGCATGCAAATATTATTCTGTATATGCTCATGTTTATACCCCTTATGGGTTGAGGTCAGGCAGAATTATTCATGAAAGCTGTTTTAGGTTGCTTTAAGCTTACCTCTCTCCATTAACTATTCAAGGAACTTGGGTCTTCTGAAAGACACTTAAATTAACTTTCAAAAGTAGCTTAACATAGATAAAACAAACATCCTGGCTGTCAAATTTAGTTATGAATGCATAGTTTTCCAGTGACATGGATTTTTTTAGATCTGGATCTGTCACCTGAAAGCTAAACTATCTACACAAGTGCAAATTTCAGGATAATCAGTATCAATTTTATGGTTTGAATGAAGTTTTTCTGTGTTAATTGTGATTACATGCTGGTGAAAATGATGCAAGCACTTAGGAACACCTTTTTCAATGTATTCTGTCTGCTCCACAAAACCACAATTAACATGAAGCAATCGATAACCCAGGTAAATGTTTAATTCATTTTTCATAACTGAAAGAGTGCAAAGCAGCCAGTGCTTCTTAAAATAACCCTCAACACAAAGACATGAAAATAGACAGGTCCAGTTGCTATAAATCAAACATAACCTCAGGAAGGCAGACAGCAACATTGCCTGAGGCAGGACACTTCTGTTCTGTTCCAATCTTTTACCTAGCCTGGGGCAAGTCACTCCATTTGCTTTGCTTCATTTCCCATATGAAAAACACTGTAAACATGGGCTGTGTCTTGTTAGGAGTTAAGTCCTAAGCATGAACCATAGGTGTATAAGTTAGGAGGGGACTTGTGTGTACTGTTATGAGCCCTTTGCCCTGGACTAAAACTTTAAAGAGCATGACTGCTCTCACAGTATAGACATGAACATACAGATCTTCACTTAGAGTGCTTCAAGGTCTATATATGAGAGGCGCAACATGAAAGCTACATACAGTTACCCTTAACCTCTACATTCTGGAAAAGGTGGATTAAGTGACAGTCATGGGTTAGTACTACTGGCAAAACATTAGACACATTTTAAACAATTTTCAACACTGAGCTAAGTTATCACCAGCTTACCTGACTAGAAAATAACTGACCTTGTAATTCTTCATTTGGTCTCTCTTGGTGCAAAACAAAATATAGTCTTTAAAATTTGGTTGAGTGTCCCACAGGAGCAAATGAATATGGGTATTGCCAAACAACAGAGTAGGAATGGCTTCCTAAAACATAGCTGATGTTTCATACATGTTGTATATTGCTTTAAACTCAGTTACAGTCTCATTCTCACTTTTTATATTCCTTTTTTTTTTTTTTCAAAAAGAAAAAGAGAAAGCAAAGGATTTTTATTTATTGAAAGTACACTGGTGATGTGAAGTAATCAGTAGACACCACAGTCATGTTTATAAAAGTAGCTGTCTAATCATCTTTGCTTCCCAATGTATTTACTGTAAAGAAATATATTTCATTTAAAAAGAGCAATTAACTTGTGCAATCACTATATACAGTAAGACATTGATTCTGCACAGTGCTACATTGCTATTAGACTCTAGCTGAATGCAGTAACTAACCCAAGGCTGACATATAACAGAGGAAGAAAAAGGTTTTATTTCAGAGGAATCTGAACAACTTTCAATTTCCAAATGATTAGAGCAAAGATGCTCACTGCAAGGAATTGACACCATTAGTCATACATTTTATTTGATTGCTTTTCTTAATAAATCTCTTCGTAGTGCTTGGATTTCCTTTTTCTAGTGCAAGTAGAGATAATTTAGGCTCAGACATGACTCGATGTGGTTGCTGTTCACAAACATACCAATATTAATCTACCAAAGTCTTATTTATTGTATCGGACAAGTCAGGCAGAAGAAGTCTGTCATGAAAAACAGTGTTAAATTTTATGACTATGAAATCCTCTCATAAAAATTTAAACACCAAAAAATATAAGGGTCAATGGGTGTCACTAATTTTATCTTCATCGGCTGCATTGTATTTGCTAGTATTAGTAGGACGGTCTAGCAGCTACTGACCAGAAATGAGCAGAATGAGTAGGCAATATAAATCTTTACCTTTCTATATCTGTGAACTATAAGCGCTCTCTCCCTTTTGTATAGACATACACGCATATACACATAGGGAAATACAAGTGTCACGAATTTTTCTCACTTAGAAATCTCTAAATCTGTCACTTCACCAAATTCAGTGCCAAAAAAAAAAGCATCTTTTTCATTCCTTCTAAAATCATGTTCAGGATTTCTTGGATGTTTGAGACCAACAGTCACAGCCTTCATCCAAAACCTGGCTCCTGCACCTGTCACAAAAAAGACCTGTTGGGAAATGTTCGCCCATAACTCAGTCATCAGACCTACTGTAGATTCCAATGGTTTCTAAATGTTTCAAGCCATTTATGGTCCAGAAGGACTGCATCTTTCCTGCCTATACGGAAAAATTCCTGTAGTGAATAAGTTGGTAGCTTACCTACAGCAGCCACCAGGTCAGTTGCCCTGGCTGCTTCTCCTCACAGAATATGCAGAAAGCCAAGGTCTGACAGTCCTGAATAGGAGAGAGTGAGGGTGAATTTCTTTTTTGTCTCTCTTGACTTTAGACATTCTGGTTATTGAAGCATATGTGTTGGGCATGTATAGGAGGAGATGCAAAAGTCAACCACACAACTTTAGCCTCAGCCTGCCATGTTGCTTAGGCACCTCAAGCAGTAGTGTCCAAAGTCTGCATTTTTTTATGATGAAAAAAGGATTTGATTGCTTCTCTGTTAAGCTGGAAAGAAAGTGTTTCACTTTTCTTTTTGTTTCAGTAATGTCTCTGATTATTACTGGAAAGCTTTTTGCAAAGACAAACTGTTCATTCAGAAAATGAAATGCAACAAACTATCTTCTGTTTCTCTTAATAATTAGTGGGAGAAAAATTATTTTTATCTTCACATATAAATGTGAAGTTCTTCCCAGTCTTGAGATCCACTAGTCTTACCGACTTTTTAACTCCACTCAAATTCCATTCTAAGAATCGAAATATTTCTTAATTGCTGTGACAAGTTCAGGCACATCTTTTGAAAAGAATTGGGAGGAAAAGAGTGTCTAAGACAAAACTTGCCAGGTTTTGTGGGGTATTCTGTTGTAACATGGCATGTAGGTTTATCAATTCTACACATTTCTTAGGACAATACACATACAATAGAGAGGTTTTCTGACATCTGAAACAACAAAAGACTTAAGTCACATCACACTTCAAGCCAGAGCAAGTTACACAATCTCATCATTTCTTGGTGGTACAGCAAAAAAAGACCAATACATTATGCCTCTGCTACCTTCTTGATTGCCAGATTACCACATCCCACTCAGAGGTCACAGCTTGCACTCCTTATGATTAAATTGCCTGACATGCAAGAGTTAGAATATTTACAAGTCATTTGTTTTTAAGCATATACATTTTATTGGTTCCTCATCACTTGCTGCCGATCCTTATGCAATTGATTACCTAAATGCATAATCAGTTGGGTTTCAACAATTTGCAATGGCCAATCAATCATGTCTGTTAAAAGTTAAGAATTCTGTTTAAGTCTTAGTAGGGTTTGGCTTTTAATATCTTTTATGCAGCAAAAGACTATCCAGATTCTATTTGGGGCTTAAAAAATATACAGCACAACCAACACACACCTCCTCACTTATGATAGCTTTTAATTATGCCATGTACACCTATACTAAACAATGTAAAATGTGGGTCATAGCTATTTGCTATGCTATGAGAGTGTCACACTTTTGAATCACAGTAAGATCAGACAAGAAGAGTTTGAAGAACATGTCTGGACAAATGTTCAAAAACTAGCCAAAGCATTCAAAGAATATTGGTATCCACTTTTGGAAGATTGCTGGGCAATTTGAAGATTCATGTTATTATGTTTTTGCCAAGTTTGGATAAAATTTGAATGTGCATGCTTTCAGATGAATTTTATTTTGTTTAGAGTTAATTGAGAACTGTAGCCTGTTGTGAAACCTAGTGTATCCGAAGCAATATAGATGAAATAGAATCCCTATAATTGTCAAATCTACCTCTAGCTTTGATTTGTAAACTCTTGAGAACAAAAAACATTTTTTTGTCTTTCTGTTTGCACATACCACAGCCCAGGTTCATAACTAGACCTGTAGATACAACTGCAACAGACATAAAGAGATATTACGAAAGCCAAGAGGGATAAATACAATGCAGTAGAAAGACCAGTACATCCACCCTGAACCAAGCTGAGCAGGGCTTGTGTTTTTGTTTTTTCACCCGGTTTTTCGTGTATCACACCTCTTGACATCACATTGTTAATCCAGTAGCTTTTTTCATGCACTGGTAGGAAGGCTGAGCAGAATGATGGAGAACCTTCTAATTAATTTTCAAAGAGGGAACATTACATGCTCCCATGTTACATATGACTTCCCTTAAATTCCTGCTCAAGAATAGACAGTGTCTTTTTGCCAATTTTTTTCCCCTCAAACCCATCTAAATTCCACTTCAGATAGACTGCCATCATAATGTGATTGTCACTGACATTTTCAGTGTCAAATCTTCCACCAGCATTTGCTTCACAACAACTTCCATTAGAATACGTCACAAGGTACTGATGGATTGACTGGGAAAAAATGACTCATCTGAAAAGTAACATTTTTGTGGAAAATTTCAATTTTCTAACTTTTATGAGAAAAATAAACACAAGTAATGCAAATATAGTGGGTTTTTCCTTTCAGTACTCAGAAGAAAATAGGAAAAACATTTAACCTCAGAAAAATTCCATTTCTGAGCACTTTATTTCCCCTCACTTTTCTTGGGATATCCAGCAGAGCTGTAATTACACTTTCTAGTCAAACTTGGAGCAGTGAATGTTCAGAAATTCAGGATGTGAACTTGCCATCAGTGTACTTAGCCAGATGTTGGAGTATTGATTTCAATCAAATCAGCAAAGCTGACAACTAGTGCCGTATACATTCAGAGTACAGGCTGACCTTTCCAAGTTAGTATACCGGAGTACAGCTGTGGTGGCTTAGCCTTGGCCACCAGCTAAACTCCCACCCAGCTGCTCATTCACTTCTTCTCCCTAGTGGGAAAGGGAAAGAAAATAAGATGAGAAACAGGAACAAGAAAGACTGTGGGTCAAGGTAAATACAGGGAGATAATTTACCAGTTATTGTTGCAGGCAAAACAGACAAAACTTAGGGAAAATTAATTTAATTTATTACCAATTGAAATAGACTCGGTAGTGAGAAACAAAAGGACGTGCATATCGCTTGGGCTGCAGGGAATTACCTGTTCCACCATTGTCTCCTCCACAGGTGGCAGCACCTGGAGCACCTCCTCCCCCATCTCCCGCTCTGACCTTAGTGCCCGCAGGGTTGTTTCTCACTTTCTTCCCTCTCCTCCTCTGCCTGACCAGTGTTTTCTGCTCTTTCTTAAATACATTTTCCTATTGGTGCCACCAGCGTGTTCTGCAGTGGGGTTGTTGCAGAGACAGTGAGAACTATCTGGGACTTGCTGGAACCAGCTATGTCCAGCACAGGACATCCCTGGAGCTCTCCTCACAAAGGCTTCCCAGCAGCCCCAGCCCACCAACATCTTGCCATGGACACCTGATTAATTAATTAGTTTCTGCTGATTATTGCTAACTGCCAGTGGGTGATGGGTTCATGGGAGTTGTCAAATCCCTCTTTAAAGATTTTGTCCTTAGTCATATATACAAAGTTTCTCAAGCTGATCCAAACGTTATTTGCAGTGCCAAGACAGAAATCTTACCACTTTTGTACAGGAATCAGAAATAAGCAGTCATGATCCCAGATCAAAAAATAAATGTATTTCTCCTAAGTTGAGTTTGTGATGAAACACAGATGTTTTTTCTGAGGCCTGGGGGAAAGAGGCTATTGTTTCTAGTGTCGGCAGTTCATACCTTCTTGTTAACATAGTCATGCCTGCAAATATTTTTCTCCATCTCCTGGGGAGAAGATGAGGGAAAATACTGCTCTGTTTTCTAAAAGACAAATCTGTAGCCTCCATACTCCAGAGAGGAAATACTCTGTTTGTTCCGCTTGTTCATTAATCTAGCAGGTATCATTACGACTGCACAGAGTCCCAGCTAGAGTTTATCGGCTCTGCTCTGTTCGTCAACTTGATATTATACACTAAAATTGCTAACCACTGTATTCAGGTAGGACAATTCTCCTAAAAAATGTTTGTCTGTACAGTGAACAGAACCTAAATCATATTCTCCCTTAAAAAAGCACGATCTGACTCATTGCAACCTTCAAATAGGATTTCTGGAGGCTGCTTTCATGGTTGCGTGAAAGATAAATAGTTTCTTTGATGTATAGGAGATGGCTGGTTTCACTAGATTTGTCAAAGGATAGGATGTAAAAAGTTGACTAAAAACAATAACTTTAGTTTCTGGTGTGGAACAAAACCTGTTGTTTGGTCTGCGTTAAAACTGAAAAGATGCATAGGTATTGAAGCATTTGAACGGTTTATCAACAAAGAAGCAAACAGGAATCAGTTCTGTTGAGATTGCTTGAACTTCTGTGAACATTGTATATCAGTTGCCATATATTGTCTGCATTCCTTAGAGATGGATATTGCAGGGGAAAAAAAAAACCCACACAACTGGTTGTTACGGGGTTTCTTGGTAAGAACAACTAAACAATGGAGCTTAAAACTTTTACTTGTAAGACTTCAAAATAGGCTTGTTAGTTTCTAAAGCTTAAATTGTTCAGGCTAATGTATCCTCTGTCAGATATATGCTTCACAGTACATGTGATTTTAAAAGTTTCAGATAACACAGTTCAGTTATTCTCCAATCTTGTTATTCTCTAATAACAAGATTGAGAGGAGTGGAAGATTTTTTTTGAAACAGTTTACAGTCCAGTCACCTAGAAATACTAGTGCTTCCAATCTTTGAAATAGGACCAGGAGTTTGAAAGGCGTCGTCTTGTCAAGGGCAGTGGTAAAGATCTTTACAATTTTGCCAGTACATACATATATAAAAAAACATATTTGAAAATCAAGGATTGTACATGTTCAGAGTAGGCTTTGGGGGAGTTTGGTAATATGTACAAACCATTCTTTCTACTCTGGATAATATCTTCTATCATTTAGATACTGATGAGCCACGATTCATTGTATCTACCACCTTATTACAAAGCTGAGAGGGTCTGTCAGCCCAGGGGTTACTTTTGTTGCACCTAACCTTAATCACAAGAATCACTGAAATTCAAAATTAGTAGTCTATTTGCAACATAAATACTCAAGAAACACAAAGGGGAAAAAAACCACCCCAAAACATTGACTGGCTTACTAAGAAGTGAAGAACAGAAGGTTGTACAGAGGTATACAGAAAATAAAAGTGAAGCGAAACCAGAAACCAGTGAGAAGGATAACCAAGTGTTACAATGATATGCAGAATGATAAAAAACAAACAAACAAACAAACAAAAAACAAAGAAAGAATGATATTAAGAATAGATGTAGCCTGAAAAAGGTATTGAAAAGTATGGGAATGGAAGAAGAGAGATAGGTTGTCAATACCAGGAAAAAGTATAAACACGGACAGTGATAGGAACTGGTCCATTAGGAGAAACTCCAGATTTCTTTTTCTTAGCCTTCATTTTTTTGTCAGTCAACATCAGTAAACCCCCACCATCAAGCTGTATTTTTCTTCTTTTTCTAATCATTGGCCATGTGATGGAAAATTGCCTCCTACAACTGTCTGTCACTGAGGCAGCTGAAGTGACAGATGCTTGTTCTATGGATCTGAGGTCTCTAGTCTGTCCAATGATGCAAACCGGAACTATTTTGATGCCATGTGATGCAATAATACACAAAAAAACCTCTTCATATATTTCATGATGAAAAACCATTCTACAAGATATTCTCTAAGGCTGCAAAGCCAGGCACTTAAAACTGCATGCCAAAAACTGACAGCTGCCTTTGCATCTAACCCACCGGAGTGCTCACATTATGGTAGTCTCCCAACAAAATTCCATGACATTTTTCTCACAAGACATTTGCTTCTATTAGCTCATAAGCTGGAAGGAAATCATTACATGGATTGTTATTACATATTTTTTAACTGATCATTTACTGAGTGGTGCTTTAAGACTTAGTCTCAGAACAGCAACCAGAACACTATATGAGCTTCCCAACAATCATGTTTAAGACATTTATTCTCATTAAGATTGATTCGCTTTATTTGTACCCTCCTTTTCCTTCCTTTTTGCTCTACCATCTCTTCTGCAAGTCTCCCACAGGTCCTTCAGTATGGGTAAGGAGAAATAGTTGCAAGTGGTTGAGTTACTGCGACCTAATCAGTTACTCAAGTCACCTAAGTGATATTAACTGAGACAACAGCCTTTTCTAGTTTACCAATTACATTAAAAAACCCCCAGCAACTGTATTATCATAGCGGCTTGTGAAGATAGTATAAGCTAATACACTCTTTAGGGTTGAGATTAACTTGGTTTATGTGGTTTTGTTGCTCAGTTGGTAGTGAGTCCTAACTCATTTAGGAAGGAGAATTCATTGCTTTAGAGCATCTGCCCACCTCTTCTCACATTTCAGTCTATGATGAGGAACAGGCTAAGGGACACAAGATCTCTCTGGAACTGTTGCCATCTTCCCTAAATTCCATAAACTTCCGTAGCTGTTGTTCAAACAAAAGATCTACCAAATTGTATGTTCTGAGCTGTATTTTTTTTTAATTATTAATTACGATGACAAGATTACATTTTTAAAAATGAAAATAGCACAGACTTTCTCTAAAAGCAAAGTGTTTTGTCATAAATGTATTCCTTTTTTTTTTTTTTTTAACAGGTTCAGGCATTTCCTCTCTCATCTAGACTTTCTATGGCGCTCGTTTTTGCCACATGTGATCTCTACATTTCCCCTGCTGCTATTGCTGCTCTAACAGCTCTGATTCTCTGTGCTGCTGAGAAGCGAACCCAAAGCAAATGCACAGTCCAATTCCCTAATCAGGGAGATCAAACACGCAGCCCTGAGCAGACCCACATGAGTCTGACCCTCTCTGCCTCCAAGTCACCTTTCTTCCCTTTGGACAGTGAAACTCAGCTTGACTTCCATATCTGGCCTCTCTCTGGGTGACTAACTGATATTTATTACCTTGTTAAAGGATAGACACAATGGAAGCGAGAGGGAGTTATACTCTGTGTAGAGTAATAGATTTTTATATCCTATCAACTCAAAGTGTTTAATGCGTTCAAGAGGGAGACGTGATAACCTGAGTCTTGGAATAAAAAAAAAGAAAATGAAACTGCAAGTATGCTGGCAAGGATTGTTCTATTTAACAAGGGATAGTTCCATATAAATGAAGACTGGCACACATAGTGTCTATAAAAACATGAGAAAAAAAATTATTAAGGTCTTTACTAGCCTGTTCATGTGATCTCAGTAACATGGCTGTTTGGAAATAATGTAGAAGTCCAGACATTTCACCAAATTCTGCTTCATTCAGTAAAATTGTTCTAACACTCTTAGCATACCTGCCCATTTTGAGGTTTTTACTGCAAAATTTAATTGTGTCGATTGAATTAATCTAAGCAAATAGATAAAAAGTCAACCTCCTGTACTGACAATAAATCATATTATATTAAGTATGTTTCTTCAGTATCTGATCTTTATACAAAAAAAAAGTATATCTAACCTTCCAAAAGACCTAACTTTACCCCAAAACCCCGTGAGTTTTCTTTCTAACTTCATCAGAACAGGAACTAGAGCTTTGTTCTAAAAAAAGCCAGGCTACAGGTCTAACTCAGAGCCCAAATCGCTAAGCAGGATGTACAAACCTGTAGGCAATCAGGCAGTACTGGCAGAAAATAAATTTGCTATAAATAATTTGGACTTCAAACAGGAATGCTTCTGACTGTCAACAGAGTGAGTCTCTAGTTTTTCACAGAATCACAGAATTACAGAATGGTAGGGGTTGGAAGGGACCTTTGGGGATCATCTAGTCCAACCCCCATGCCAAAGCAGGTTTACCTAGAGCAGGTTGGATAGGAATGCATCCAGGTGGGTTTTGAATATCTCTGGAGAAGGAGACTCCACAACTTCTCTGGGCAGCCTCTTCCAGTGCTCTGTCACCTTCAAAATAAAGAAGTTTTTCCTCAAGTTCAGATGGAACTTGCTGTGTTCCAGTTTGTGCCCGTTGCCTCTTGTCCTGCCACTGGGCACCACTGAAAAGAATCTGGCCCCATCCTCTTGACACCCACCCTTTAGATATTTATAAGCATTGATAAAAACCCCTCAGTCTTCTCTTCTCCAGGCTAAACAGACACAGGTGTCTCAGTCTTTCCTCATAAGAGAGATGCTCTGGTCCCCTGATCATCTTCATAGCCCTCTGCTGGATTCTCTCCAGTAGTTCCTTGTCTTTCTTGAAGTGGGGAGCCCAGAACTGGACACAATACTCCAGATGTGGTCTCACCAAGTGAGAGTAGAGGGGGAGGATTATCGCCCTTGACCTGCTGGCCATGCTCTTTTTAATGCACCCCAGGATACCATTGGCCTTCTTGGCCACAGGGGCACATTGCTGGCTCATGGTCAACTTGTTTTCCACCAGGACTCCCAGGTCCCTCTCTGCAGAGCTGCTTTCCAGCAGGTCAACCCCTAACCTGTGCTGGTACATGGTGTTATTCCTTCCTAGGTGCAGGACCCTACGCTTGCCCTTCATTAGGTTTCTCTTACCCAACACTTTAGCCTGTCCAGATCTCACTGTATGGTAGCACAACCATACAGCCATACCTTTTACTGAGGTATATAAAAGGCAAACACCATAACTTATTTTAACATAAAATTTGGTAAGTTTAGGATAGAAATTTCATACTATAGTTGTCTCTGATAAAAATGGAAAAGTGCTAATCTTGATGGAGCCAGACATCTCTTTTGGTCCTGCATACCTTTTCCTTATGATGGCAGGTGAACTGCTACAGGTCTGAATTTTTATTTCTGTAAGGTAAGGTTAAAAATTCTAACGTTTTTCCAGTGGTTAACCAAGGTGTCCCAGAATGTATCTCCACCTCCACTGTAATGTTTTCCTTCTCATTTTTTTGCTTGGTGGTGTCTTCAAGATCATTGGAAATTGACTGAAAAGTAGGTGTGCTATGGGAATGGAATCCTGGGTCTCTGCTATGCTGTTCCAGTGCCTTAATTGAGAATTTATTTTTCTCCCTAACACTTTGCTCTTAAAAGTCAATTCATCTTTACTGGTAGAGTAGATGTGTATGAGTTCATCTTTGCACGATCTCTCTCTAAGACAGCCTGTCTCCAATAAGCACAAAGCCTCAGCATCTGTAAAAGTTGAGTACCATGCGGTAGCACGTGATGTTATTCAACAAAGCCTTGCTTACCCTGAGTAAGAAAGTCTTTAAAGAATACAGGGTTCTATTACAAGCACAAATAAGCTTATTTACATCGGCCTCACAGAAATAGTGCATGGGTTTGTTCAAAGTACAATCTGGGGTCTCTTCTAGTCGTTTTTAGATACCATGTCCTTTGTGCACCTATCAAAAATTTCAGTGCCTTTTTCAGTTCCCAGAAGCAGTGAGAGTTTTTTTCAAAGCAAACTATACTCTACAGATAAACAGATAAAGCAGGACACAAGCAATTTCTGTTTTTCTTTGTGATACCATTGAATTTAAAGCAGTTCAAGGCTTTTACTTGCATGAAAAGTGTTTGAACTGTAGTGTAAGTTCATTCTTATTTTGTAGATCTTGAGCAATTTTGTGTAGGGACTTAAACAATGTGATTTGCATCACCTGCTTTAGCCATCTAAATGTTTTGGTGTCTTAGTACAAGCTAATCTGTTAGCCTTTGAAATGTGCAATTTAGGAACCTGAAGAGGACAGTTCAATTCCAAATATCTTAAGATCTCTTGACACTTGCCTTGACACTTAGAAGAAGCCTAGATGACTAAATTATAGTAGACTCTAAATTTTATCTACCTAAAGTCAGAGAAAATCCAGAGGTCACCCAAGGCAGACGAGTCATTTCAAATCATGTGTTTTTTAGAGCAAATCAGTGGTTTTTACTTTGTCACCCATGAGACACTGGAGCCTTTCCAGGGTCTATGATAGGTTAAGAAGAAAATCAGACCTCATGTCTGTAAACTCATATAAGTAACTACAACTTCCTTGGGAAATGTTGGAGAGTTCAAAATTTAAAAAAGTGTAATGCCATCTATATTACCAAGACACCAAGCCTTAGAGTCATTAATTTGACAAATGAGTCAGCCATTTACTATTTGCTTTCCAATTTCTGTGTTTTTAAAATACCACAGAAAGACTTGACAGGAATCCGAAGTATTTGACGGCAGGAAGCATAAATACATGTTCCCATTGGTGTTCTTTAAAGTCTTTTTCACATTTTAAAATTGAAAACTCCCTATTATACCCCATCTGAAATAGCTAGTAATCTTTCAGAGTTCTTTGCTCTTAATTAATTTTCTGAAAGGTATAGTCATTGATTTGCTCTTTGTGACACAAGTATAAAATTATTTGACTGGTGGCTGAGAAAAGAACATGGAGGCATTTCACAAGTCGAAGCTTTTCTATTTAATTCAGAAGATACTGTTTCTACCTCTTACTTTGAAACAACAAAATACTTAAAATTCAAAACTCATGTGCTTCAGAATGGGTTTGGGAATTCATTTTGTTATCGTCTTCGATTCTTGTTGATAAAGCAATCTAGGAATTGAGAAACACATTAGCTTAACCCTAGGGAAATGCATATATATGCTAAAAGCTGAAAGAAAGCAGAAGGCTAGAGAGATAATGAATTCACTAAAGGGCATATTTTTTCAACTATATGCAAAAGTTATTTGGTACTTTGAGAAAGTAACCCTTACCATTGGTCCAGCTCACAGATTAAACTGGCCAACAGACCATTTTATTTTATGTCTAAACCTGTCAGTCATCCACTTTCTGGTACATGCTTCGTAATAGAACAAAAGGAGACGTGAAACAACTATTTAATACTATTTTATCTATACTAGTTGTCATATAGCTGGGAACATGGGAAAAGTAAGGCACTGATAATCTATGTTATTTTTTAAAGACTTGTGCTTGTGACACCAAAAACTTAATCATAAATTTTTAACACTCTACAAGAATCACACTGCAACTTTTATTAAAAGGGCCTAATAACACATGTTAGATTCAGTGTTGAAAACTTGTCATGGCCCTTGTTTTTATCTGTTGGATATCACTGAAGCCACCATTAAATGAGAAAAAAAAAACAAAACAACAAAACCACTTTCAATTTGATTGTGTAAGGTGTCAAATTTTAATTTCTTTGATACTTTGTGTCCTTTCAGATTTTCAGCCTGTATATGACTTGATTATTTGTCTGTAATGACACCCCCAGTCAAATTTTTCTCTGTAATAATCAACTTTGACTATATATAATGCACCAGAAGTTCAAATTATACTGGTATGAATATTTTATACCTTTTGGTCTGGAAAAACAAAATGCAGTGGCACCATAGTAAACAAAACTTTGACAACAATTAAAGCCCTATCATGACCTGTTACAAAATAGCCCATATTAAAGGAATGTTTCTTCTGAACCAGAAGATAAATCTTTGATTTCAGCTCAGCTTGAGGCTTCCCAAAATTGTGGTGGAACAGGCCCTATAGTGAAGTATTAAACCATTCTTTTTAAGTTCCTACACACATTCATTCTAAATGTCTACAGACACTGAAAAAAAAAAAAGATTATGTCCTAAAAAACGTGTTTCCTCCATATGATTAAACAGCATTGGGTTCTGGCATTAGGCTTACATAATTTGGTGGAGTCATATTTGAGGTGAATTAACTAACTAAGTTTTATAATACATGTTCTACCTAACATCAGTTTGGTTTTTTTTTTAATTGCCTTGAATTTAATAAACTATCACCTCATATCAATAAGTATTTTAAAGATGATGTGAATTTGCAGAAAACATGAAATAATGTAGTGTTGGCTTGACATGCATTCAAATAGCCTTTTTTATTAATAAAACTGCAAGCTTTTATTTAATACCTATGTAAGCTCTGTTAATGGAACAAATACCTTTCTGCATTGTGGTTCATTCAGATTTATGTGACTCTCTTCTGGCATGTTTTACAGATTATCTCTCTGTCTCACTCTGTGACTTTCCTTCTGAACTCTGTTACCAAGCACTGTTTATCTCAAAGCTCTTTTGAATAAGCATTTAACAGTAAAGTCATTTGCTTTGGTGAGGACATGTTTTCCTTTAATTTTATCGTCAGTTTCTACCTGTGATACAAATCAGCCCAACATTTTCAGGAATTAAGTTTTGCAGATACCTGGTGAAATCCTGGCCTAAGAGAAGTCAAAGAAAAATTGACTTTAACTTAAAACAGAGGAGAATTTCACCTTTTGAGTTTCAGACTAAGAACATTCATTGTCATAGCCATAACCTAGTCATACCTCAAACAGACCATGTAATTTTAGCAAGTGGTTCCACTCTAGTCATGTGTGGAATTAAAGCATATATTTGAAAAAGATGTCCATTCTTGATGTAAAGACTTCAAGTGACAGAACCACATCCCTTGATAAATTGTTCCATTGGTTAGTTACTGTCATTGCTGAAATACATGCTTTTGCTTGAATATGGCAAGCCTCACTTTTCACCCACTGAATCCTGATATCCCTTTATCTAGTGGATTAAAAAGCAGTGTAGGAACAGAAAAGTGGTCCAGTGCATTAGTTTCCTTTTCCCCACTTTATAGGCATTGATTATTGCCCATTAGTAGTAGGCAGGATATATCGTAACAGATCTAGTTAAGTTTTTTTCTGTCAGATACTTCCTATGAGGTTCTGTGAGGTCCTAATCCAAAGGAGGTTTGTGCTAGAAACTTCTTTTAGCCTGCGTGCCATAGTCCAAGGTTGCAGTTTCTTTTTCCACCTAGGAATTTTTCTACTGTGCTTTCACTAACCTTGGATGCTTCTGCTACTACAGCAGTCTTTCCCACTACAGAAGACTGTGTCTTTTTACCTCCTGTCTAGAGCTCCCTGTGGTGCCTTTACAATTTTTTCCTTTTAAAAATCCTTCTTTGAACCCTTAAACTCTTCACATATAACCTCAATCCCTCTGACCTTCTTGAAGTATTTCCGGATTTCCAGTCCCTTCTTTTCAGAGAGGTAAGAAAAATTTAGTATTCCTGGCTTGTTTCAGTTGCAGGAAATGACCAGTTAAGACTTAGTGAGCAGCTATTGCCACTAGTTTGACAATAACGTAGCACAACCATTATAAGCACTATTTGGCACGTACTCACATAGATGTATCCAAGATTATAATAGGCCCATATTAGCAGCTTCAGAAGACTGACCAGAATTCATTAACATGCAGTCAACTCTCAGTTCATCATGGTGGGGCAGAAATGGAAATTTTCTCCCCTGTTCTATGACACGGGATTGGGTGGATATATCTGAGATTCTTCCAGGAACACAGCCATTCTAATTCTTTTGCCAATCCTGTCCCAGCTTTATAGCTGCCATGACCTGGAGAAGCAAATCCTATAGTCTTGTAAAAAAATATACTCTGCGCTTTGCTTTGGAGGACATAGTACAAGAGGTTGAGAGAATTGGATTTGTTTTGCCTTAAGAGTGTAAGTCTAGCAAGAGGTCATATTGCTGTCTTCAACTTGCTGATGGGAGAATATAGATGTGACAAAGCCAGACTCTTCTTGGATGAGCACAGGGAAAAGACAAGGGACAACAGATACAAATTGAAATCCAGGAAATTCCAATTAAATATGAGGAAAAGATTTTCTCCATGACAGGTTATCAAATCTCCATCCTTTGAGATATTCAAGGCTTGATTGGACAAGGTCATGTGCAGTATTTAGACTTGCTTTCAAGGGGGTTGGAGCAGACACTTTCACAGGTCCCTTACAAGCTAAATTATTCTGTGATTCCATGATAATCTTTTTCTGAATTCATTTTCCTATGTCATTATTTCTTTTGCATAGTCATTCTGTATTCAAGAGTAGATACAGCATTTTAAAAAAAAACAAACACCTGTGTAACTGTTGGGCTTGTGCAAAGTGCTCAGTGAGCAGCTCAAGGCACTGCTGCTCTACCTGCCTACAGATAGGCTCGTTGTAGGTCCCAGTTCCTATGCCTACCTCACCTTTAGTAGACCACCATGTAAAGCAGTGTATACTTAATTCAGGCTGAATATCAGTTGGAAATCTACATGTAAAAGTCAATCTATTTGTACTGCCCATTAATACATGATTTAGTAAATATGTATCAATTTATTGATGGCAAAGAGGCTTTCTAGAATTCTGATTTCCTTCCACACTCTCTATTGAAAGATTCCTAATTTTAACTTATTGAACCAACCTACTGATGAACCAAACAGTAAAATATTTTTTTACTTTCTCATTCTCTTGTCTAGTGTTATACCAAAGCGCTTCAGAGAATATTTTAATCAAATACAGAAACTTGTGTAACTCTTAAGATTAATAGTTTGCATTTGCCAATACTGTAAGTGCCATTGTGTTAACAAACATTGAAATATTAGTTACAAGAATACATTAGGTGACACAGAACTTAAATATATATTTCACTGAATAAAAATCTAGGTTTTTTTCCAGAACTATGAAGCAAGAAACAAAAATAGTGGACAATAAATAACCACACATAAAAAAATCACAAGGCAGCATTTTTCATAGATTCATAGATTTTAGGCACAAAAGGGACCAATATCATCATCTCAGCTGCCCTGCAGCTTAAGAGGCTTCAAATTTCACCTACTGACTCTTGCATAGAACCAACAACTAGTTGTTAAAATAAGACATATATATATATTCAAATATGACGATATTCTCTCTTCCGAGAATATCCAGGCATTACTTCAAAACCTCACATGATAGAAAATCAGTCATATCCCTAGCTAAATTCTTCCAGTGGTCAATTATTTTCACAATAAGAATGTAGAGGGTTGTTTCATGCTTGGATGTTTGTAGCGCTCTAGCAAAACAAGGAAGGGCTTGTTATAGGCACTTGTCCCAAGATGGAAAATGAAGTAATACTGTCTAACTACCCTTTGCTGCATAGCCCCATCATTTAGGTGCTCACCTGGGAATGGGAGATCAAGGTTTAATACTCTCATCTTCTTGAGAGTGCTCTGTTTGTACAGTTGAAGCATATTTTACTATAGGGCACTCACAGTCTTTCCAGTTGGTGCTGTTTATTAAAACAATGTGAGAGAACAAGAGAAAATAGCTCCATAAATTAGGGATTAGAAACTAATCTAGAATGCCAGGATTTGAGTCCTAATTTCAATGAATATGTAACCACCATGAAAGCAAGTGGAGCACTGTCAGTGGGATAACTTCAGAGAAAGGCACAGCATAATCGCATATTGCAAGTTAACTGGGAAACACTTGTGAGTAATGAGAGATCTGGGATTGAATCTCCACAAGTAAAGAAAATTGAATTACCTACCCTACCTCTTGTTCGAGTGCCTGAAACGGTGGATTACTGACTAAAAGACAGGTGATGTTCCTTCATTCCATGTGTCCAATTGGTGCCCAGAGAATTTAAACCAAGTCTAGATTGCAAATTTCACTCAAAACTAGTTGGCTTCTTTTTGCAGGTAGTGAAAGTAAGAGCTATTTTTCATCTTTCTACACTGAAACATGGAAAGTCTCAACACGAAGTAGAAATTACAATAAATGCATCTATTCAGCTGAAATTTAGACCAGGTTTGGTAAAGAGTATTAGAGAGTCATGTAAAGGAGGTAAAACGGATGACAATGTGGTCTGGGAATGATTCTTTGCTGTATTATTAGTCAAGTCCTACATAATGGATTTCAGTGTGACTCCATGCTTTTTCTGTTCTCTCACTGATTTAATTTTAGCACAGTCCATTCAATTTCAATTTCATACATGTATGAGGCAGCAAAGGCTTTCTTTGCACACAGTTTTGAAAGTGCAAGATGTATTAACTGTTTCTGAATTGATGCAGATCTCAAAGCTCAAATTCAAATTGTGTTGATTATTTAAGAGAAACCCCACATAAACTGAGTATATAGTTCTTCTTTATATGTATGACAGAAGGAGAGGAACTACACCTGTCTTTCAGAAATTTGTCTATTCTCAACATTTATTGTGTCTTTAAAACAGAGGGCTGAGCTACACTATTTCTATTTACCAATCTCTCTTTTCTAATTAACCTGAATGTACGTTAAAAGTTCAATATACATTCTTGTATTTGAAAATAACATAATTTTTTCAACAGAATTCATGTGTCCTATGGGACTAGAGGAGTATATGTTTAATGGGCTGAAATGACAATAAATAGTAAGAATAAATAACACAATCTACTTTGCCTTACTGTTGTATAAGCTATTCAAAACTTAACAGAAGTATTCTGGACTGAATAAGCTTTCAGCAGTGCAGTGTGCATAGAATTCATAAACAAGAAGGATTTCAAAGCTGTCTAGAAAAAAAATCAAATATCTGTGATCCATGCAGTTATGTTAGATACTGAAGTTACCCAAAATTTGACCTAACATATATAGATGCACACACACAGAACCCTCTTTCTCTCTATACGTGCATATATATCTCTCATATATATAGTGAAGTCCAACTGATTATAGTAAGACTGATTATGTTTTTTACCCTAACCACTCTATAGAATATGCTAATGGAAATCATAACACTGCCTTAGAATTCTGAAAGTTTTTCTTAAAAGAAGACATTACACTTGTGGGATTTAGAGCACATTTTCCAGAGCCTTAGCACAGTTTGAAAGGGATCAATTATTTTTTTTCCACAATAAGATCCTGATGTATTCAGAAAAAGGAAAAGAAAAGACAGACAATGGGCCACAGATTATTGTAACACTGAAAAACTAAATTACGGACTTCTCTTAATAAGAAATCAAAGAAAATACATTCTTTGGTTTTTTGTGTAACTTAAAACACAACGTTCTGTCTTCTAATGCCAAATATAATACCAGTTGTAATTATTTATTTCCTCTGACCTTTTCACTAGTATTTAGTGACATTATAATTTTGACATATCAGGGTAGGATAATTATGAAATTAGTTATTTTTTTACAAACAAGAACCATCTTAAATTAATTTAGCCAAAGCAAGAGAGCTGTGTTTAGAGCTGCAGTCAGAGACGGACAAGGAAGTACCTTGCCTTGAGTGAAGACCTAAACATAACAAGTAGGCACGTTTTCACAGGAAAGAAGCTAGGCAGTTAGTTTCAATGATTCTAAATTATTATACAACCATGAGGGAAGCGGGACAGATACATAACGATTTATTCCATTAAATTGTAAGGTTTTCATATATTGTCTTTCTATCTGTTTGCAAACCAGTAACTATATTCCTCTACAAAGATGGAATTCTATATGTGATACATTGACAAAAAACACAGCATAAGCAGGACTTGCCCCTCAAAACTCTGCAGTAAAAGCTTCCATGAACTTTAATCAGTATATCCATTTTTGTTGAACTTCCAATATGAAGCATTTCACATTATGGAGGACTGAGCAGTTCTATCACTTCGCACAAGAAAGTATTATCTACCAAAAAATCATGGAGAGGTTGAGTGAAATACACCCTCTACCTCCTATTGTGACCTTGGTTTTGGTGGGGAGATGTCTAGTGCAAATAAGTACAGTGCTGAACTTTACAGCAGTTAAAATTATTTAAGACAAGTTGATATCAAAGCAATGTTGACATTCCCTCCCGTGTAACTGGGAGATATTTGCAGATAGAGATTTGAAATCACATGTGGATTAATTTCCTACCCTCTCACTTCATAATTCTTTTTTCCTAACATAATATGCAATGCTCTAGGTTAGTTAGTCCAGTCAGTCTACATCTGATTTACATTTAGTAAAGTTTATTGTGAATAATTATTTATGTGTAGACTCTATCAAGCATATTTTATTTCAATATCAATAGATCCTCAATTAATTTTTTCCACAAAGTACCTGAATTGTACAATTTATATACAAATGCTGAAATAAATATATTTTAGAACAAAAATACCTTATCTGATCAACAAATTAAACCTAGCTGCAACTCAAAAACCTGCGTGATCAACTGATAACATTATTACTGCACCAGTGCCCCAATTAAATTCTCTACAGCGTTTCTCATTGTAGATTGCTGTGTGAATAAATCATTTCTTTGAAAAATTAAACAGCACAAAGCAACACTAGATTGTCATAAGCAAAGAAAGCTGTGATGGTCATTAGCTGTTACAACATTTAAGATTTAAAAAAGAGCAAGACATTGCAGTGTTGTTTCTTTTTTTGCTTAGTTCAAAACTTGATGGCTGTTTCATTTTTTAAAATTTGAAATATGTGTTTAAACATTACTGAAACCGAGTTTTTTTCCTACATTAAATACTCTAATAACTATTTTATAATTTAAAAATCTGTAATAATTTTAGTGAAAAAAATCACATCCAAATAAATGTTATTTTTCATTCCCAGATTTTCAGCTGGTACTATTAGCTGTCACTTACTTTTGGGTCAAACACAGCTCAGCAGTGCAAACCCTCAAATCTTTACATGCATGTTGTAGTCATGTGCATTCATCTTTAAATGTGGGCTCTTTATGAGAAGATGAGTTGATTTAAGTCACACAGACAATTATCTTCAGCTGTGCATAGTTTGCAGCAAGTCCTACTTTCTTTTCAATCCACAGTCTATTGAATCTGTCCTCATGCTTTTTCACATTATGTAAAATGCAAAAGACAAATATTATAATGGCTGTATTACCTAAGCACATAGCTCAGATGTCACCACATACCTCCATATACCTCCATCCTAAAAAGTATTTAAAAATTCCTATTTTATATGAGCTGAGGTAAAAATTACCTTTTGTTGGGCTGTGTCTAGTCATATCAAGGCAATATGACTATTAAAATAAGTATCACCCTACTGATAGTTATACTATTTATACTTAGTTCAGAGATCTCTGGAAAAAAAAAGAAAAAGTTTTTAAAACTCCTGGAATAAGTAATCCTGCTGGTCCATCATCCTGAAATGTTGAGGAGCTGAATTATTTGATCCAGTATCACTTGCATAAATGTAGAAAGGAAACCTTTTCTGTTCATCTTCTCCTGAGCTTCAGAATGGGCACGGAGTTTTCATCACAAGTTTCTTCATAAATAAGGAATCTCAGTTATCAAAATTTCTCAGGCATGTCACACCATCTGCCTCATCTCGTTGAAACATCCTGTACCATGGGATGTCTCAAAGAACTTCAGCATCCATTCAAAACTTCAAAATGTTGGACAGCTTTGTGGTATGTCATTCTTAAAGGTAGCCAGAAGTTATTGTCCTATTGCTGTTTCATTTTTCCAAAGGACAGTTTTGTCATTCTTATGATTTGGCAAAACCATTTAAAAGGAAAATCTCCCAAAAGGTTCATAACAGTTGTCTTTTTTTATTCAAGCATTGTGCAGCAACTGCATTCCCCCTTTCACGAACAGCTGAGTCCTGTATCCTGTGATCATGGCTCAAACAAAACAGCATGGGCATCACTGAGTACCTTCTTGGAGCACCAAAATAATCACCCCTGGTGCACAGAGCAATTATATTTGCTGGGCTTGTTCAGCAGCATTTTACATCATGATCATACCACAAACTCCTCCACTGGCCTTTCTTACCTGACTCAAATGCTTCACAATTTTAGGCAATTTTGACTAATGCCTTAGAAATTACAGAAGCTTGCAGTCATTTCATTCCTTTATTTCATAGACTCTTTGCATTCTCAGAAGGCTATTCAAAATGATAATTCAGTGGTGGAGCAGGCCACTGATCTGTATACATTGTATGAATACGAAAATTTCAGTTAGCCTTGGATGTACTTTGCATTGGTATCATCTTGTTTAAAAATGCCTTTGTGTAGCCAGTTGCTGCAGCCCAGGAACAATTTGCCAGTTAAGACCTTATCCCGCACATCACCTGGGAAGAGAGAGAAGAATAGAGGACTCAGTCTGTGTGAACAGCTATTGAATAAGACTGGTTTCTTCAGCGATAGTAGTTAGCAGTAAAGTGCAAACTGGACACTATGGAGTTAAGGTGGGAAAGTTGCATAAGACCTAAAGGCAACGTAAAGCTGCAGAAAATGGCTTGACCAAAATGATGGAGACATGAGGCAGAAACCATTCAGCAAATTGGAAATTGTGAGTCATTAATGATGCATATTGTTCAATTTACAAATTAAATTAATTGTGTTAAAAGTTCATGGTTGTGAGTCAAGTAATTTTTCAGAGTACGCATCATATTTAGAACTATTAAGGAATTTCTATGGATGGAAAGTGAGCTGTTATTTGATGATTATGTCTCTTTCCTAAGAACCTTAAATTAAATTCTAAAATGTCAGGCAAATTACCCGTGTGTGCATTTCTGAGGCACAAAAACCTTTTAAGGATGTTATTTCTTCATCTGGTAAGACCTGCTATGCCTGAATATATGCAGCACGGTACAGCATCTGGCCTTTTAAGCATTAAAAGCTTCTGAAACTTCTCAGAGGATAAAGTCATTATGAGGTGTATTTTAAAATTAATCCAATAAATTAACCAAGAGCTTATTCAATTTAATTTACATTTACTTTTTTTTCTGGTCCATAGCTGTGAAAGAAGAAAAAAACCAGCATTGCTTCTGTTCCCTGTTCATTTACTGCACTGCAAGTGTCTAGATAGCAAGCATATAACATTCTCTTAACAGCATTCTTTCTTTCGAGGCATTAATTCGTTGGGTTTTTTAACAGCTATTTACTTTTTGCAGACCAGTACAAAGGGAATATGTTCTTTGAATGTGTTAGTGTTTTACTCATGTATTTACACTTCATGCATGCAGAAAATATAATACGTCATAAAAGACCTTACTTGAGAGAAATGCATATTGGTGTGTTCTTGTTTTGTATTACATTTCGCTCTGTGGTCCTGGTTGTATCAGCTCCTTTTAGGTGATGCGATGGTTCCAGTTTAGAAGACAGATTTTCACCTGGAAGCTGAAGAAAGCTTCATCTCAAAGTTAATCATCTTATTTCTGCTTAGACAGTGAAATTAGCTGCCAGAGGAGTTTGTGAAATTGCTTTCACTGGAAGTGTCCAGACAAAACTCAACATTAAACTGGGGAAGTTTGCAGAGAATGAAATCAGTTATATGATTAAGTGGCAGGCACCTAGGGAGATGCAGGAAGATTTCTCACCAAGGTACAGCACATAGTTCACCTTGGCTGGTGTGTCTTTATAATCCCCAAGTCACAGTCTCTGTGGAAATACTCTGGTACAGAAAGGCAGCGCTGCCTTTTCTGATTCGAAGTCTGATTCTATTCTAACTTAGCTACCAGCATGCCAATGGTTCCTCACTCTTCCCTGGCCTTATAAACAGGAGACAAAGTGTAGGTTTTTATAAGTATCAGGAGTAAAATCAACTTTCCATGACCAAAAAAAAAAAAAAAAAAAAAAAAAAAAAAAAGAGAGAGAGAGAGATTCTGCAAGCATCCCAGTGTGAAGAGTCCTAAGGCAACTGCCAGAGGAGCAAGGTGGAACAAAAAGGACCTTTATGGTGAGTTTTAAACACCATCAGGATGAATTGCCTTCGAAACCCATTAAAACCTTTTCAAATGTACACGCTTCCATGAAGTTAGTCAAGTCTCCTGAGCCTCCAGGAAACCCTCTGCCAATGGTACCCAACATTCCTGGGCCTATGAGCACTGATGTTTAGCAAAAACTGCCCTGCAAGAAACACTATGGTTTAATGCCCCTCAGTGGCTTTTTTTTTTTTTTTTTAATAAAAAGCTCTTTGACTGTCCAGTGACTATGAGCAGCATTGCCTCACAAGCCATGAGATGATAACATCCGATTCTTCACTACAAATCTGGCATTTCTGTCTATGTGCTAAGTGACTGTTATTCCAAAGCAAAGATTTCTGTTTTGCAGGAGTGACTCGCAGGAAACAGTTGGGTGGAAGACTATAAATATTCATTCCGAAAATGCCAGAATATGTCAGTCTCATCAGCCTGTTTCAAAATTAAAGCATACTGCTTGTTTTGAAGAATAGAGTCCAGAATACTGGATAATGAAATCTGCCCTCCCCTTTACTGAGAAACAGAGCTGAGCAGTCACTGTTGTCATGCCATTCTGACATGGAAATTTAAAACTAAGGTGCTTCACCTTAAACACATCTTAGGAATCTTTCATGTGAAAAATCACACCAGCATGTGCTAAAATATGGTGGTATTAGATGTCACTGCATGAACAGGGTGCGAGGGTGCTATTTTTTATTCAGTCTGGCAAGCGAAAAAGACGGATACTGAGTTAATAATTAGTTCCAGGATTAAACACACCTCTTTCTTAGCTTCACGCTGGATGGCACATTCATGTTTTATAAATTCTTACTGTCTAGGTCTGAAGAGGTGTGGATTTTTTTTTTTTCATTTTCCCCCATGTCTGTTGTGAGTAACTTAAGGGGAAGACAAAAGCATTTATTTTTCCTTTTACTTCAAGAAATCATAGAATCATAGAATCATGTTTGATTCATTAAAAAGCAACAGCTATCTGCAGATTTTGACTGTGACTGCTTCAAAAATTGAAATAACAGTTAAAGTGTTTAGCTTGGTGCATGTATTCTGGGTGGTTTGTACTTTTAATGCATCCACAGATATATTTTTACAAATATTCTTACAGATGATAATTCTTTCCACATAAATTATATTAGTATTGATCAGTAGCAAATGGAATACCATATGCAAGTAGCGTGCAGATTGCTGCCAAACAGATAACTCAGCTCTCCTCTACAGGACAATAATGAAAAGATAAAGATAAATTTCTATAGTGCATGACTGTTGGTGCTCCCAAGCTTTGTTGATGTCATTTGGATAGAAGAAAAACAGAGGAGAGTCTGGATATGTGGCAACTCACTGGAGTTCCCTGCTCTGCAACATATTTCCTGGATGACCTTGGCACGTCATTAAGCATCTTTGGTCTCAAAGATGTGGGAGCAGCTTTGAGGCCAGCTGTGCAGTAACACAGCTCACACAGTTACCTTCTGTCTTATTAATATTGCCTGGAGGGAATACAAATGCTACAAAGGTGCATGACAGTATTTTTTCTGTTGCTCTACACGCACTCTCAATACCTTGTTTTGCCCAGGATCAGGATGAAATTTTCAGAAATCGGGATGTGGGAGCCTACCCGTTTTTAAAAATTGAACATGCTTACAAAAAGAAAAGTGTCGCAGTAGTTCAGTGATCAGTAGTTGAGACGAAAGTGCTTAGTGGCATTTGAGATGGCCTCAGCACCCGGTCTGATCTCCAGCTGCCAACCCAGAAAGACGGAGGAATCATGTCAGCTCACACCAGTCGGCTCCACTTGGAAATCTCAGATTCCATACCAAGTCTTCAGTGGCCCTAGCAGCCATTAAGTGGGCAACAGAATTTAACCCTAAGATTTATCTTTTAACTTTAGGAACTTAAATCAATTGCTGAAAAAAGTTCCTTAAAATGCCAGTGTCATATTTGTCAACTCCACTTAGATAGACATAGGATAACTTAATAGGAATTAAACATCTGTTAGGCAACTGAGTTGCATAAAATTTAGTAGTAGGATTCAGCTTGTTGTTTTAAATGCCTGAATATAGGAATCTACATCTGGGTGCAATACGTGGGTTGGGTGATTACATTACATACAGTGTACCCTGGTAGAATACTTAGAGGGGATTAGAGAGCTACTCTGCTTACCCTGAAGTAGTGTCCTACATTCATTCAGTCAGATGAACTTCTCTTTACATGTCAGTGGGTAAATCAATATGGGGCTTGATAAGATTGCGAAAACATCAGCTTCTGCTGTCATGTAAGATTTGCCAGAGTTCCTGAGGTGTTTTCTCAGGCTGGTAGATGTGATACCAAAAGTTGTCAAAGAAAACAACTTCATTGCCTTCAGAAATAAGACTCTGGTAGAGTCCTGGCAAAGAAGAAAAATGGAATTTGTATTTCATTATACTTTCATCCATACGGGTAGATATATGGAAATAGTGATTCTCAAAGTTGATGGGATCAAAACTTAGCTCCACTGACTTCAGCTAAAAAGCTACTTTATACCAAGTAAACCTACAAAAACATAATATTCTTCTTCTCTCTCAAAAAATGTGAAATTCAGTAGAACTTAAAGAGGCTAAAACACAACCTTATATTTAGAATTTTTAGGACTACGCTGTGGGTATCAGTAACACCTGGATACAATGCAAAGGACTACATGTAAAAGCGTATGGACACCAAAAAACTCAATAATCTGGTAATGGTACTGGTCTCCCTGGTACAGGCTTAGGCCAGCCTCCTTTGTTCTCTCCCTGAGGACAAATTATTCTGTAGTTTCAAGACAGTGCCTTCAACTCTTACTGAGGGTATAGATGCCAGGCACTGTTGGATACAGGACACTAATTTAGGGATAAATTTCTCAAAGTTATCTAAATTCAACTATTCTGTGATTCTGTAAATGGCATAGAGTTCAAATCTCTCTTTTCTACAGCACTGCTTGATTCCCTCTCGTTCATTCCTGTTGGCCTTATTTATCACTATCTGAAACACCGACTCCATATTCTTGGTTAAATCCATTGCTCAAACCACAGCTAGCTGTATTTCTACGTGACTGCATTAAGCAGACTTCTCCTTGAGTTAAACAGGTTAAGGTTTCGTGTAGATGTATCTCTACTTTCCATTAATTTGATTTGCCTCTACCTGACATTGTAGACTGACTGTACCTGTGTGTCACTAACTAATCTATATGTTACTCTGCCTTATATTGTTCTTAAATCTGTGTTTAAAGGCTTGCCTGCAGTTAAGTGGTGTTATGCCATGCACTGGACTAAAAATGTGAAAAGGTCCTTGCTTCACAGGGAGAGGTGAATGTATAGTAAACTCCAGGAAAGAACCATTGGAATATAACAATCTATAAAGCCATTACTAAAGGAGCAGCTGAGTCGTCAGGCCTGGAAAACAGAGCACTTCTAGGTCAAGGAGCTGAAAGTGGATTATAAGAAAGTCAATGACCAAAGGAAAAAAGTTGCATTTCTGGCAGTGGATCTGCCAACTACCCTTATAATAAAGAATTTGACAAGATTCTGTCATGATTCTGCTCCAAGCTGCATTTCACTGAAGATCATGCCAAAGGCAATGAAGATGGGAGGTTTCTATGGTTCTCATTCTGAGGAGGATATCTCTCTTTTTACAGTCTGTCTGAATCACAAGGGAGCAGAAGATATCTGAGGACACCAACTTGAAGACATCAGTTTGTTACCCACCCTGGAAGTCCTGTGGAGGAAACTTCAAAAAGAAAGGCTTCCTCATGTGACCATTAAATAGAATTCATTTTAAGTATTCTTTAAATGTAGAGGCACAGCTAATGTTAGTTCTGTTGTGGTGGCTTCAGCCTTTGGGGCTAATACAAACAAAAAAGTTACTTCCCTGGGTAGCCTGTTCAAAGTTTTATCCCATTCTCAGCCACATGCTCAAAATAAACATGCTGGGTGTCTCAGCTGCAAAAAACGTTGCTGCTTTGAGAATAAGCAGTTCAGTAACCCCTCATGAGTCCTTCTTCCTGCTAATCCATTCCGTTGCACACACATCCAACTTTCAGTCTCCTGTCCCACTGCCCGGTCCCCCATTGTCCCTGTAAACTCTAGTGGTAAAAACTCAACTGCAGACATATTTACCAAGTCCTGCAAAAATTAGACACCATCCAAATAAATTTGCCTTGTCATTTGATCAGTGTTTTGCTTCAGGTAACAGGTTTCATAGAATTTCTTTTTGAGGTGCTGTTCAAAGCATCATATCACAGAACTGCATGAGATGTAATCCACACGATTTCATCTTTGCATGTGATAAGGTACATTTCAGACTACTGCATTATATCACTGTGTGGAGTATATTTTACAGCATTTTATCATATCGTTCAACATATGTATTTTAAAGACATTTATGTAGACATTTCATTCAGTACAAAGCATAGCTTTTTAGCAGCAGGTAAACTCTTCAGGGGAAATATTTCAGAGTGTAAGCTTGAACATGTGAAAGTACAGAAATACAATAGAGCACAAATGAGGAAGGAACCTGAGAACACTGTTAACCCCCCTGCTTCTGACAATATGTATTTCATGTTTCTCTGCCAAAAATACGAAGTGCAATAGAAACTACAGCAGTTCTTTACAGTGAGTGTTCCATTATAAAGCACAAGTGTCCTGGCTGTTTTTCCAGCATAGACAATCTGGGAGCACCCCATGAGGAAACATTTTGGTTACTGGCAGTCCAGGTAACTTTTAGTTATCTTTCCAGCTTCCTAAAAAAAAAAAAAAATTGTTTTTTAGGTCCCACTGATAAGGGATTTGCTCTGCCACCATGAGAAATGCCTACAAAGCTTTACTTTCCTTCTGGAAGTCCCAAGTCATAGCCCCAGAAGGCCAATTTAGCTCACAGAACATAAAGCATCTTAGCCCCATTCTGCCCAATTCCTGGTGAAAAAAAAGCTATAAAAGTGACATTTCAAAACCAATGGAGAAAAATGTTCACATTTTTATTTTGTAATTTGCTTGATAATCTGTACCATCTTTTACCTCTGAAGCACAACATCTCTAGGCAGCATCTGGTTCAGCCGAGGGGAAGATGCAGCTTGCTTTCTGGAAACCTATCCATAGGTGTCTACTCTTCATCCCTGGACACAACCCAGGTCAGCAACACAAGCAGATAAGCAAGCTTAGAAATCATACTCAAGTTCTCAAGTTCAAGGAAGAACCTTCTACTGCAGTGTTTCAACAACTTACCAGAAGACAAACTGCTGAAAGCCCTCACAAATGAAAATATGAGTGGTTTTCAAATTCTGTTGAATTGTTTGCTTAGCTGCAGTATGCATTAAAACTTAACAGAAAGATAAATAACATAAAGATAGAAGTACAGACAGAGAGCAATTTACATTAAATATTTGTATATTTTCACTTAAAAATAAATAGTGGTTATGCTGAAATGTGATCAGTTATGCTGAAATGTGGTCAGTTATGCTTTTACAAATGCTTCAAATAAAGTGTCTTATACAGGCTTATTTCCAAACACAGAAGAGGATTTTCACAGGGCAGAAAAGAATCGTAAAAGTAATTATGAAGTAGTTCATGAAATACTCAGGAAATATCTTCTTAAATTTTGATGGAATATTACATAAAGATTAAAGAAGGTATTTCAACCATAAGTTTAATAAAATATAAGACTAAGATCACAAAAATGGTCCCCATGAAATTATCTTGAAATACATCATGAACTATTTCATTATATTGCATAGAATATTAATGAAATTTTATTCCTGAAAATTATAATATTCATGAAGTTTCATAGAAATATTATCAAAATGTCAAACAAAGCATAAAGAAGTGATCACAGCCACACACACACACACAAAATTAGACATGAAAGTCACTTTTCCATGCCTAAAAGATGTCTTTTAAGAGTACACTTCTTAAACTCATATATAAATAGTATACTTGAATTTTCAAAGAGCTTTTGAAAACACTTTTCTTCAAAGGAAGCCAAGTTGTCATGGGATAAAAAGAAAAGTCCTCCCATGGATTAACTACTGATTAATGAATAGGAAAAAAGGTAGAAAATAATTACAGTTTTCACAATGAAGAGAAGTTGCCAACATAATACCAGAGGATCTATGCTAAAACCTGTGCCTTTCAATGTGTTCACAGGTAATCTAGAAAAGGATACAGATAGTGAGCTGACAAATGTTACTGATGATTCTTACTTAGCCAAATGAGTAAAAGGAAAAGCTGACTGTAGGCATGGCAGGAGGACGTTACCGTTTTGAATGACTGGAAAATAAAAAAATTAAATTAGATGTTGATAAATTAAAAGCATTGTAGGAAAAAAAAAACAGTCCAAAGTGTGCAAATCAGAGTTTTATTAACACTTGAAACAGATTATCTTAGAGTTATTTGAGATAATTCTGAGAAAATATTACTTGATATGCAGTAGTAAGCCAAAAAGCAAAACAATGCCAGGTTATTGGGAAAGAAGTAGAAAATAAAAGAGAAAATGTTATTAAGGTACTGTGTAACTTCTTAGGAGTGATCACATCTTGAATACTACCTCTCCTTATGTCAAAAATCATAAAGTAAAACTGGAAAAGGTACAGAAAAGAAAGAAGCAAATGACCAAATGTGTACAGGCATACTGCAGTTTCTATGTGAGAGATCAGCATGACTAGGAGTTTAAACTTTGAAATGGAGCAATGTAAAGTGCTATGGAGAGGGATCCTACAAATGCAGGATTTCCATGTTGGTCCGTTAACTAAGTTATGTCCATCAGGTAAGGATTCAAACTTAGCTGAAAATAAGGACAACCTCCTTTGAAAATTGGTACTTAGGAATTTCCCTGCTCCTCTGTATTGGTGACCCTCATCATTGATTCTCATGATTATGCACATTTTTGCAGTTGTTAAACTGCTATCATCAGTGAAAATTTCTACATCATCTACATGGTCAAATTTGTTGTTGTTTTATTTTTACCTGGAGAAAAAACAGATTTTAAGTATTGCAACAAAAGCAATAGATCCAACATCTGGTCTTTATGGAGCAAGTTTGCAGAGCTGTGACTTCTACAATGTCTCTCCTACACAGCATTCACAAAATGTTATAAAAAATGGATCACCTTGTGAAAAATGTCTGCACACCACTGTTTAGAATTCTTTGAGCCTGGAGAAGGCAAAAGAAAGGGTAATTGCTTAGCTGATGCAAAACGAGGCTCAAGGCTACAATTATTTAAACAGTGCTGCCTGCTAACCATGCCTTCAGCTACTAGACAGAGCTGCTTTCCTTCCTTATGTCAGGTAAACTTGCAAATGACTGAATACATTAGTTATAAAAATGCGTCTTTTTCATTCTGAATAAAGTTGTAGTTACATAACTGATGAAAGAGTGAGTTTGTTTGGAAATACTGCATACACAGTAGAACATTTACTCATTATTAGAAAAAAAAGCCTGAAAGCAATGTTTCAATCTTTCAGTTTATTCTCATTTTTACTTGCTTTTTTTGGGTATATTTTCCTGTGTGCTGAGACTAACCATCTTTTAATCATCTTTGTAGAACTTCACTGGACTCACTCCAGTATGTCTGTGTCTCTCTTGTGCTGGGAAGCCCAGCACTGGATGCAGTAATCCAGGTGTATCTCACCAGTGCTTAGTAGAGGGAAGAATCATCTCCTATCACCTGCTGGCAAAGCTCCATCTAAAGTGAAGCTACCAATTTTTTAAAAGGTTTTGCGTTATCGATCAGGATTCTTATTAATATAGAATTTATAAATGGTTCTGGATCATTATCTAGATGCACATCAGCAACTAAAAGCACTGTTTTCTTTAAATGAAAGCTTCTTTATTCTGAAGTGCTTTCCTAATTTCTTACTTTCTCTCCCCCCGTTCTCTTCCCAATAAGTCTAACATGTTTTTGAAAAGTGTATATTTTCATAGAATCATAGAATGGTTTAGGTTGGAAGGGATCTTGAAGATCATAGAGTTCCAACCCCCCTATCATAGGCAGGGACACCTCCCACTAGACCAGGTTGCCCAAGGCCACGTCCAGCCTGGCCTTGAACACCTCCAGGGACGGGGCTTCAACAACCTCTCTGGGCAACCTGTTCCAGTGCCTCACCACCCTCAGAGTGAAAAACTTCTTCCTAATGTTTAATCTAAACCTGCCCTCTTCCAGCTTTGGTATTAAGGAAGATAAATAGCACAGTAATATATAAGACAACGGGAACAGTATGAAATGAAACAGTAGAGTAAGAGTTAACATGATAATGTATTTGATTTACACACTTGAGTTGAAATGAGTACTGACATGCTAAAACAAAAGGCTGAAAAACTCATACTGTTCATATGCATCATCTGTAGTTATTTTGTGTTCTGGTACCGCCTGGGATTCTTATAGTGCAAGGTGCAGCCCAAATGTAACACAAAAGAGCACTCTGTGCTCCCAGATCACACAGATCATGTTCATTTGCTATTTATTTGAAGCCTTCACTATTTTCCAGAGGTAGTTTAAATCTGTATTTATTAGGGGATTTCTTGTAATACTTGTGGAATATGTGAAATCTTAGTGTATGCAAAATAACTTTGATGATAAAGTCCATAAATTCTCTTTACTGTGATATCTTTTATAATTACAGTCAGTGACTCACTACGTATTTTGAGACAAAGGGCAGGTACTTCCAAATTTTCATAACATTTAAAGCTAAAGGAGGTAAAGGTACTAATATGATCACCTAGACTGACCTTTTTATTTTGGCCGAATCATTTCTCCCAGTGAGAGGATCCTGTACTGATTCCAAAGACTCGAGGTTAAATGAGAACATCTGTAGAAAGATAGTCTGTACCATAAAAATTATCCCAAACACCTGGATTCTAACTTAAGCTGTCAAAAAGGCATCTGGTATAAGCTACACAAACACAGGCTCTCTTTTACAATCAGTGAAGTACAATCATTTGAAAATAGCTGTCTAGGTTAGATGGAACAAATCATCCAAGAAATATCCATTTTTCTAGGTAACTAAATTTTTGAAGTCTAAAATTAGGTGAAATGCGTCCCTCCAGACATGAATAATTAAGGTTTTGTCCTCTGTATCCATGACAAGGTAATTGATTATACGCCTCCACTGACTGAAATGGGATAATGAATTCCCAAGCGTAACTTGGCTCCTAAGATAGGCTAGGTGGAAAGGTTCTCCCATCCCTTTGCATTTAAAGGCTTTCTGAAGATCTCAGGCAGAAACTTTGTCAGAGCTGAAAAGGAAACCCAGATTTTCTTTCCTGCACTCCCCCTATACTACTTAAAGCTTTCCAAGGTGGCATACCAGGATGCAGTTGTAACATTCTCAATGGATGGCCAGACACACAGATGGAAAAGTCAAGCTTCTGCTTCATAGCCAGACACGTGGTTTTTGCAGCCCAATAACTACCAACAATTGTGTTTTACGAGGCAGTCTCTCCCAGCTTGCTTTCTGTTTGCAGAGCAGGAACTGGAGCCATAATATGGTCCCATTGTTAAAAGTCTCTCCCCTCCCAGCCCCAAGACTCCCAGATAATATTTACTCAAAATCACCCCACAATAATTTGTGGACTCCATACCGTCATGCTCCAAACCTGACCACTACATATAATCAACGAGCAGATGACATCACATATGTGTGAGGGAATACATTTAACGTATGAGGTTAAAAATTCATTAAGGAAGTAGCTACCTAAGAAACGCATGCATACAGCCAGCTAAGCAACAAAAGCTACAAGAAGCATCCACAAAACAGTTTGAGTTTGCTTGAATAGTTGTAAGAGTGGAGTGACAGGAAAGGGACGCCAGCATCTGCGATCACTCTGGCAGAGGCTGGCTATTAGAAGGAGAAAGCTATCATATGACAGGGGAATCTTTTGAATTACTGCGATACTGTCTGACCAAATTCCATGGTTCTTTTATTAAATACATGCTCTACTTTTATAGTGAGTCTTCAAGCTGAATACATAATATGAGATTTCTTAAATTTTAAGAGTTGTGGGGGAGGGCAACAGGAGATATGGGGCAGTTTGCAGAAATATTTTAATTAACACCTAACAGTGTCTGGAAACATTTCTTCCTTTTGTGCAACTTCAGGCTTTAGTCCCTGAAATATTTTTTTTTTCTTTAAAGCATGAAACTTAAATAGCAGCAAAAATGTTAAAACAGACTACAGAGAAAAGTGGTTTTGTGTTATAATCATTCCACTGAACACCTGTGAACTGTTGAGTTTAATTGGGTTACAGCTGGTGCTGACTCTGTGCTTGGAGAGAGGGAGAAATGGGTGTGAGGAGGTGTTTAATGACTTATTTGCCGTGTATTCACAGAGCGATGCCTTGATTGTCTCTAGCCATGCCCACTGCTCCCAGCTTCCACTTTCACGGCAGCAGATTAGAGCAGCCTGGACAGCAGACTAACAGTAACTTAGCTTGCATAAACATTCCCCAGTCTTTGCAAAATAAGGAGTGTATTGTAATAATGACACTCATTTGTAGCTCAGAAGCTAAAATGGGTTGGGTGCTTCTAGTGGGACAAGAACAGGAGTTGAATTGCCATGTTAATTTTCCCTAGCCTCTTCAGATTATAGCCTTCAATGATGGTAATTAAGGTAAAGGGTAACATGACCCCACCTGGAGTACTGAGTCCAGCTCTGGGGCCCCCAACATAAGAAGGACATGGAACTGTTGGAGCAAGCCTAGAGGAGGGCCACAAAGATGATCAGAGGACTGGAGCACCTCTCCTATGAGGACAGGCTGAAAGAGTTGGGGTTGTTCAGCCTGGAGAAGAGAAGGCTCCGGGAAGACCTTATTGAGGCCTTCCAGTACCTAAAGGGGGCCTACAGGTAAGGCAAGGAGGGACTCTTTATCAGGGACTGTAGTGACAGGATGAGGGGTAACAGTTTTAAACTGAAAGAGGGTAGATTTTGATTAGGCATTAAGAAGAAACTCTTTACTCTGAGGGTGGTGAGGCACTGGAACAGGTTGCCCAGAGAAGTTGTGGAGGCCCCATCCCTGGAGGTGTTCAAGGCCAGGTTGGATGGGGCTTTGAGCAATCTGGTCTAGTGGGAAGTGTCCCTGCCCGTGGCAGGTGGGGTGGAACTACATGATCTCTAAGGTCTTCTCCAACTCTAACCATTCTAGGTTTCAGTTATTCCCTGGGGAGTGGACAGTGCTTATATGGTTCAAGTCATACAATGAACATGCAACAGGGAATGAACATAACTTCAAGGCTCTGCCTGGTACTGCCCACTTCCAGAGCCATAGTTGAGTGCAGCACTATCAGACTTATTGTCTTCAAACTCTACTCAGCTAGTGATTCCCCAGTATGTGGAAATATTTTTATATATAATAGCTATCATATATATAATATAATAATAATATATATTATATCTATGTGGACAATTCTCTGGATCTGTAATGGATGATGGTCCTGAGGAAGTGCAGTCCAAAACCAGATGAATTTATTAATGCGGTTCTGAAGCTGGTATGTTCTATACCTATTCATAGTTTCCTTAAATTTGCAAGTATTTCTATATATAGTCTTAGCACTATCATAACTGTGTGTAAAAATCAGTGCTACACAGAATGTGAGTTTAGATAATTATCATGGGCCTTCCTGATCTTGATGGAATACTAACAAAATGTCTGCCATAGGTTTTCAGTACATTAGGTGTATCAAAAAGTCAAAGCAATTGATACAGAATGTCAGTAAGAAAGAACCATCCTGAGAGGATGATGAGAGGATACACCTTATCGTAACCATATATCACAGCTTTCAAAAGCCAAACTCATCATGTTCCTTGGCCAAAAATCGGAGTAATGATACAATGAAATAAGAGCTATTTGATTGCAGCAGAGAGGTACAAAATATCTCACCATTTACTCCTTTTATTTGTAACCATGAGAGATTTCATAACGAGCTGCTTTGCTAATTATACTATGACACAGAGAAAAGGGTTTTCTGAAATAGGCAGACCCCACGAAACATTTAGGAAGAAAGCTGATGTGGAGTCTGCTGTAGTTTCAGTTTCTAAAATCATTTGAGGTCTGAGCCATTGTATGCAGAACACGCTACAGCGGAGTATCTTTCAAGTACAAGAACATTGTCACAATCTACTAGCTTTAAAATGAAAAATAAAGCAGCCCTCCTGGTAACTAGATGAACATCTAACATAGATGGAATTTCAATATATGTAGAAGGTAATACTTATTCCTATTTTTGTTCAGAAATAGATTAAATCCTCACTTTGTCTTTGATTGCTCCTTCTGATTTGCTGCATTATTTCCACTTTCTCGTTCTAAAGTTTTAACTGTCATTCAATTCAGTACTGAGATGAAATAGCCATAGATCGGGTTCTGATTAAATTATCGAGCTCAATCATCATGAGTTAAAATTATCCATTCGTAGACTTACGTACCATCTTAATCAGGAACTTGACATAACCAGCAGACAGAAATTGAATAAGCCAATATAGAGGCAGTTGGCTATGTCTTAAGCCATGTATGTTCCTGAAAACTTGCTTATCTAAATGAAAATCTAGCACCTGGGAAGACAGCGTGTCTATTTTGCAAGTCTCTTTGGATAGCCTTGAGAACATTTGCATTCAGTTGCAAAACACATACAGCAATGAAGCCATATGTGTTGAAATGCTGACATGTCTTCTCGTTGAAAACAAAATCTGTGTCTTTATCCTGACAGCAATCTCTAACTCTTTGTCCTTCACTACAGCATCATAGGATGATTCAGGTTGGAAGGAACCTCAGAAGGTATTTAGTCCAACCTCCTCCTTCAGTCTGAGGAGGTTTTTTGTTCCATCTTACCTGTTGTATCCCATCCTCCCACTGTATCTTCTCAATAAACTATCCACTGGTACTGGAAGACTGATATTGGGTCTCCCTAGAGTTTTGTCTTCTCAAGGCTGAACAGGCCTGTTCCTTCAGTCTCTCTTCATCGGTCTTTTTAATGCCAAAGCTACCACATCGGTAGCTGCCAAAACTACTTCATCCTCACTCAGTTTTTCCTCCTTAGTTAATAGCAGATATAGCGATGCATCTCTCCTGGCTGGCCCATTCAGTACCTGTGGTAGAGAGTTATCCCTAACTCGCCCCACAAATCTTCTTGACTGCTTATGTCCTGCTGTGTTGTCCTTCCAGCAGAGGTCAGGGAGGTTAAAATCTCCCAAAAGAACAAGGTTCGGTGATCTACAGCCTTCATTGAGTTGTTTAAAGAAGGCTCTTAATCCTGACCTACCAATTCTCAAACAAATTTTCATCTGTCCCAAAGAAGAGCTCCATATAGGCACCATTCACATCTTCCTTGCCTGTCTTTCTAGAGGAGTTCATATTCACCCATTGAAACATTTGCTCAAAACATCCCACCACATCTCAGTCATTTGAACAATGTCATAGCTCAGAGGCTACAGGTGGAGCTCTAGATGCTCCTGTTTCTTTCTGAGCCATGTGTCTGTGTGTGTACATTTGTGGAGGATCTCCTTATGCCCTATTTTGTCATTCCTGAGGTATCTCTTGTTCCAAACCTCCTGCATCTTCTGCTTTCCACCTCGGCCTCTGCTATGTCACTTAAGTACGGTCATCATCTGCCTGTCTCATTGTTCCTAGTTTAAATCTTTGCTTACTAGACTGGGCAGCCAGTTGGCAAAAATCCCCTTGCCCCACTTCGTTGAGTGGATCCTCACCCATCCTCAAAGAGGGTGCTGTATAGTAGAGCACCTCTGTTCCGATACAGCCACAGTTTCTTGCAAGATATATCTTCTGCACTGCAATGGCACTTCCGTGAAAAAGAGTGGGTGAGTGTCCTCATAGGAAAGGCGCTCCAGTCCCCTGATTGTCTTCGTGGCCCTTCTCTGGACCCGCTCAAGCACATCCAGCTTAAGCTGTGGCCCCAGAGCTGAGCACAGTGCTCCAGGTTGTGTCTCATGAGAGTGGAGTAGAGGAGGAGAATCACCTCACTTGACCTGCTGGCCACAGTTGTTCTTATGCAGCCCAGGATACGGTTGGCTTTCTGGGCTGTGAGTGCACATCACCAGCTCATATTCAGTTTTTCATCCACCAATACCCCCAAGTCCTTCTCCGCGGGGCTGCTCTCAATCCACTCATTGCCCCGTTTGTATCCATGTTTGGGATTGCCCTTATCCACGTGCAGGACATTGTTCTTGGTCTCTTTGGATTTCATGAGGTTTGCATGGACCCACCTCTCTAGGCTGCCAGGGTCCTTCTGGATGGCATCCTTTCCTTCTAGAGTATCAACCACACCACTCAACTTGATGTCAACCGCAAACTTGCTAAGGGTGCATTCACTTCTCACCATCAATGTCCCTTACAAGGATGTTAAATAATACTGGTCCCAATATGGACCCCTGAGGAACACCACTCATCACTGGTCTCCACCTGGACATTGACCTGTTGACTGTAACTCTTTGAGTGCAACCATCTAGCCAATTCCTTATCCACTGAGTGGTGGACCTGTCAAATCCATGTCTCTCCAACTTAGAGACAAGGACATTGTACAGGACAGTATCAAATGCTTTTCACAAATCCAGATAGTTGATGTCAGTCTTTCTTTCCTTATCCACCAGTGCTGCTACCAAGATTATCAGGAACGCTTTGCCTTTAGTGAAGCCATGTTGGCTGTCACCGATCACCTCTGTTTTCCATGTGCCTTAGCAGAGTTTCCAGGAGGATCTGCTGGGAACAGAGGTGAGAATGACCTGTAGTTCCCCGTGTCTTCCTTTTGTCCGTTTCTGAAAATGAGGGTATGTTTCCCTTTTCCAGTCAGTAGGAACTTCACCAGTCTGCCATGACTTGTCAAATAGGAGGGATAGTGGCTTAGCAACTTCATCTACCAAATCCTTCAGGACCCTCAAATGCATCTCATCAGGTCCAATAGACTTGTGCACATTCAGGTTCTTTACATGGTCTCATTATCAGTGAGTGATTAGGCCACACGTCCTTTTTGAAGGGTAAAGAAAAAGCAAGGAGTGACAAAATAGTAGGGAGCTATATGTAAGTATTTTTAATCTTAAAATTGCAAACTGTCTCATTTGCACTGCACCCTGTACCTTTGTACATGATGACTGCTTAACTGAGCTGTACTCTTTCTCCGCGTAGAAAGGCATTACATAAACAAATAAAAATCACATTCAAAGGATTGAATTGAATGACAAAGTTTCTATTTATTTTGTCAGGAAGAAAAAAAAACAACCAGCTTTGCATTTGAATATGCATATTGATAGTAGAGACAGCTTAGAGAAAGAAATTAGACTACATTTTAGACAACTAATTCAAGCCAGGTGAATATGACCCTTGTCAGACCATCTCATGCCTTTTTAGTAAAGGGTACCAGCTTCATTTACATGCACAGCTCTAGTTTTAAGTGAACTCATGATGAAAGCATCTTGGTATGTTCTTCTTACAAGATGCAGGACGCATTCATGACATTTCTTAATACTCAAAGGGATTGAATTGAACTTTATCCCAGTGGAAAGGGATTTAGGTATTACTGAAGTAGATTAGTGCAAAGCAGGGACTATTTGAAGAAAAAAACACATCATTTACAAAGAAAATAACAGATAGTGACACTAATTGCTAGACTCTGTTCTGCCTATTAAATGTTGAATGAGGCAGCTTGACAGATGATTTTATAATGATTCACATGGGATTTTTTGGTGGTGGTTTTATTTCTAATATACTCAGGATCTTGTTGACCTAATTTGGTTTCAACCTTTGTAATGTGCAACATGGTATCCCAGATCAGATAACTAGACACACTGCAATAACACTTTATCAGCTGCCAATACTTAACAGTTCAAAAGAACATAAAAATTAGAGTTAACAGTGTTGTAATAGTAAGCCCATCGCATCACAGGCAAAGGCAAAATAGTTCCTACCTCCTGTGGCTGGAGCATGAGAAACATTTTGTTGTGGTAACTACAATACAAAAAGATCACTAGTACACTGACAGTGTGCTGGCATAACAGTCAAATATCCTGATGAGCATCCTCTGGTTGTTTATTTAGGTCTTCCATTTTTCTGATCTTCCAATTCTTTTCTTTTGTCCTGTACTTTGAATGCAAGGTCTTTAGAGACATGGTTAATTGAATATGATAGGAAAGGATTGTATTTAATAACCCAGGGAATCTTTCTCAGTCCCATGTTCATTCTTTTATGGTACACAGGGTATTTTCGAGCTTTGTTTTATGGAGCTTCTGAGAAATAACAATTATTAGTATTAACATGTCCATAAGGAGATCTTTTCCTCTGCCAAGTCATCTATCTCCAGTATGAAAAAGCTAGATGCTGGGGGGAGGAGGGGTGAGGGAGCACATGCAGGGTAACTGACGTAAAAATTCTAGTTTTAGTTGGATTATAATGATTTACTGAAGTCTCTGTGCCCAGGGTTTCTTTTAGGACTTGACCAAAATCCCATTGAGGTCAATTGTAGCCAGCATAACAACTGAACTTGAAATAGTAACCTTGACTTTAAAACAGTGAGAGCTGCAACTGAAGGCAATAAAGCTCACATCAGGCTAATGCACAGATTGCCCCTCTCTTCATCAGAAGCCATTAGAAAGATTTCAATGAAAAGCTTGCATTTAAAATACTATGAAGCCCTTATAGGAAAAAAAAAAAAACAACATAGAGGACAAACACATAGGAAGAGTGTATTTAAAATTAAAAAAAAAACTAAAACATTTTCTGTATGGGATGTAATTAAATTATTTAGATGATAAAAAAAATGTTCTGACACTGACAGTGTTCCATATGAAGCTATTTCGATATTAAAATATGGCAGCACAAATGTTGTTTATCAGGAAGAGTTTTTAAGTAATGATATGAGGAGGTGTTTGCTACACATTTTATTTCCTGTCGAAAATGCTTTTAAAGATAAGGGTTGTAAATGTAATGGGCTGTGGGGGAGTGAAGAAACACAATTACTCTGGAATTCAATTTGTAAAATATTTATATTTGTTCACTATTTTCCTAATTTTATATTATCCCTGTTTAAGTCAGTCTTTCACCATTGGAGCTCTTAACACTGCGGAAACAGGGAGCTTAAAATTATCACATAGCTGAATTAACAATCTGTGCTCTTGCTCCACCAGAACATACATTAAAAGACATGACCTCCACACAGGAAGGATTATACATCAAGAAAGAATGCTTCTGGCTACAGTTCATTTAATTAGAAAACAAAAACCCAAACAAAAACAGCACAAAAGAAAGCCTAACCTCAGATTAGGACAGGGATGTTTTCCACCAAGCATCCAACTTCTTGACTGCACAATCTCAGCACTTGCAGACACAGAGGCCCCCTCTTTCTGGGTCTCTTGCAGCTATGCTCTACTAACTTTACTTAAAGACATGGATCAAAATAATAGATATCAAAGAAATGTATCTAAAACTTGAGCAGGGATGACCCACGTAGAGGAAAATAACCTTATCAAAGTTCCTAACATCATGAGGGTTCTCCTGCATGTGCCCTTAGTGCAGAAGCTTCAAAGCCAGCCACAATGAAATTTTTCTTGGATAAAAAAAGACAGAGTACTCAAAATCTATACTGCTCAGGCTTTCTGCCTGCGGTGTTTTTTATCTTAGTGAAATTACCTGGACAAAGAATATTATACTTGAAGGTCATTCCTATGTACATGACTACATGACACTGAACTAATGAAAAATGCAAATTTGTTTCAGTGCTACCACATAGAAGAGATTCACTGAGGAAAAAATAATGTGAATTCAGGTTTGATGTTTTATCTCCAGAAAGTTCACAAGTGCAATCCCTCAAATTGTGCTGTCTGCATCCCTCAGACCAATATACCCCAGCAGGTAGTCCCAATGTATTTCTGTCCATTTGTCTCTCAGCTTCATTTTCCCAGTGCCAGTTACCCATATTCCCTTGTCTCTGAGACAGTCCTCACTAAAAACTCCATGTGAACACTACTGCACAATGGTGTGGAGGGAGAAATCCAGGTATCTTGGTTCTCCCACAGCTCCTCTACCATATTGCCACCCAGCTGCACGCAGATTTCTTTGTCCACAGAGATATTTAAAACAGCACCAGACCCCTAGTCTTAGGCACTTGTGCCGCTCTCCGAATATCCTCCTTTGGCAGTCACTCACGGCCAACTATCCTAAGCATGAAAACGGAAACACTGGACAAATACAGTTCAGGATGATCTTGAGTGAGATTTACAAGTTTCTCTAAAACTGATCAGGTACTTATCTACAGTTCAAGGACTGAAATATGTGTTCAAGAAAAATCTGATCACAAAATATTTCAAGTTCAACTTTTAATCATTACATTTAGCAATTAGTGAGTTAACTACACATAACATTGTTGGAATCGTGGACTTCCATTTGAATTGCCTTCAGTGCTCGCTAGATTTCTGCATTAATAGCACTAAGTATAATTAGTTCTGTTACCACCTGTAGTGTACTAATTTAAATTTGGTCCCATCCCAGCACCCATCTGCTCATAAACATCAGTTACAACAGCCTGAAGGCTTCTCTGTACTGTGCCAAGTTCAGGTGTATACATGAGTGTATTACAGTAGGTGCAAAATAACTGATAGAGAATATTTGTCTGTGCTGGGATGAGACGGCCACAGTTCTACTCTCTGAATAAATAAAAACATGCAAGTGGAAAGCATGTGTTTAAGCGGCATGCATAGTCACATATAAGTTTCTATTAAACCAAGTCTTCACTGCTCGGGCCAGCTCTCAGGAGTCCCAGACTTTGCAAGTAACAGAGAAAGTCTGGAGAAAGGAAAACTTTCCCTTGGTTGAAGAGGAACAAGTTAGAGAACAATTAAGTAAACTGGACACCCACAAGTCCATGGGGCCTGATGGGATGCACCCGCGAGTGCTGAGGGAGCTAGCAGAAGTCATTGCTGGGCCACTCTCCATCTTTGAAAGGTCCTGGAGAACAGGGGAGGTGCCTGAGGACTGGAGGAAAGCCAAGGTCACTCCAGTCTTCAAAAAGGGCAAAAGGAGGACCCAGGAAACTACAGGCTGGTCAGCCTCACCTCCATCCCTGGAAAGATGATGGAACAGCTCGTTCTGGGGGTCATCTCCAAGCATCTGGAGGAAAAGAAGGTTATCAGAAGTAGTCAACATGGATTCACCAAAGGGAAGTCATGTCTGACTAATCTGATAGCCTTCTACGATGGCGTGACTGGATGGGTGGGTGAAGGGAGGGCAGTGGATGTTGTCTACCTTGACTTCAGCAAGGCTTTCGACACTGTCTCCCACATCATCCTCACAGACAAGCTTAGGAAGTGTGGGTTAGATGAATGGACAGTGGGGTGGATTGAACAGTGGTTGACAGATAGAGCTCAGAGGGTTGTGGTTAGTGGTGCAGAGTCCAGTTGGAAGCCAGTAACAAGTGGTGTCCCTCAGGGGTCAGTACTGGGTCCAGTCCTGTTCAATATATTCATCAATGACCTAGATGAAGGGATAGAGTGTTCCATCAGCATGTTTGCTGATGACACAAAACTGGGAGGGGTGGCTGACGCTCCAGAAGGCTGTGCCGCCATACAGCGTGACCTGGACAGGCTGGAGAGTTGGCCAGAAAAAAACCTTATGAAATTCAACAAGGGCAAGTGTAGGGTACTGCATCTGGGGAGGAATAACCCCATGCATCAGTACAGGTTGGGGGCTGACCTCCTGGAGAGCAGCTGTGCGGAAAGGGACCTGGGAGTCCTGGTGGACAACAGGATGACCATGAGGCAGCCATGTGCCCTGGTGGCCAAGAAGGCCAATGGCATCCTGGGGTGTATCAAGAAGAGTGTGGCCAGCAGGTCAAGGGAGGTCCTCCTCCCCCTCTACTCTGCCCTGGTGAGGCCGCATCTGGAGTATTGTGTCCAGTTCTGGGCTCCCCGGTTCAGGAGGGACAGGGAACTGCTGGAGAGGGTCCAGCAAAGAGCTACAAAGATGATTAGGGGACTGGAGCATCTTTCTTATGAGGAAAGGCTCAGGGACTTGGGGCTTTTTAGTCTAGAAAAAAGAAGACTCAGAGGGGATCTTATCAATACTTATAAGTACTTAAGGGGAGTGTGCCAGGCAGATGAGAATAGTCTTTTTTCAGTTGTGCCCAGTGATAGGACAAGAGGTAACGGGCACAAACTGGAGCACAGGAAGTTCCATCTTAACATGAGGAGGAACTTTACTCTGAGGGTGGCGGAGCACTGGAACAGGCTGCCCAGAGAGGTTGTGGAGTCTCCCACACTGGAGACATTCAAAACCCGCCTGGACGCCGTCCTGTGCAACCTGCTGTAGGTGTCCCTGCTGTGGCAGGGGGGTTGGACTTAGATGATCTCCAGAGGTCCCTTCCAACCCTGACGATACTGTGATACTGTAAAAGACAAACTGTTGCATGACACCAAAAAATCTTATCAAGTATGGTGTGCAAAACCGACTTATTTGCACAAAAAGGCTTATTCTGGATTATAATGTAAAAGTAGAAGTCAATTTCTTGTTTGGAAAGAAGAATCATAGAATCATGTAATAGTTTGGGTTGCAGGTCATCTAGTCCAACACTTCTGCAATAAGAAGGGACATCTTCAATAAGATCAGGTTGCTCAGAGCCCCGTCCAACCTGACCTTGAGTATTTCCAGGAATGGGGCATCTACCACCTCTCTGGGCAACCTGTTCCAATGTTTCATCAAGAATGAAATGAAGTGTACAAGAAGCGCTTTAAGATCTCTCTCTACTTCTGTAAGAGATCACTGCCAGATAAGTTCTAGAGTTTTCATTTATTCTTCTGTTAAACACTACATGACAACAACAAAAAAAGATGACAATAAGAAAGGTACCTCATAGAAATAGAAAAATGAGAAGCATGTTCTGAAATTTAATTTACATTTGACAGCAAAGAAGATAAAAGTAAAAATATGAAACAAAACCCAGAGACAGAAAGTCAGAGATTGAAAATTACCCTGAAAAACACTGCTCTTTTTATTTGGTAGTAAAGCCCTACCAAGCAGGAGTCAACTTCCTGCTAGACACATCAGAAAGAAATCTAAAATCGTAGCTATAAGTAGACTACCGTATCAGTATGCACACAATATTTGGTTTTATGTGTTTCTTATGTAAATGCGTTTCCAACTTTATAAACAAAACTGTAATCTTTCCAATTTTTTTTCAATAAAACCCATTTACTTTGTACTTTAAGCTTACACAATGTTTAAAGTGGAGTCAGGTGCATTTCATACTCACAGCACAGCACTTCTGTGAAAGCAAAGATTTCAAATAAGTTAGCATACAGAGACAATCACTCCCTGGCTTATCTTTGTATCTTGAAAATAGAGGTATTTTTCTCGTTAAAGTGAAGGAATCCATTTGCCTGTGGCTAGTGGCAAGCATCAAAAGACAGGCAGAGATACTGCCAGGCATGATCTATGTCATTTTGGCAAGGAGCAAACCCACAATTCTTGGACATGCCTGTAACGTCTCAGGGAAGATACCCAAGGGAGAATGAAGTAGGAATGCAAAGGATTCATCTTGGGCACAAAAAGCGCCATCAGTGTTTAAGTGAATTGTCCCTTTTTGATACATGCAAACTGAGTTTTCACAGGTACCTAGAGAGCTTAGGCTTTTATGTTTTGAATTTTGAGATCCAAGCATCCTTAACCTTCTGCAAAGCTGTGCGCATTTCAGAATCAATTTCCCAAATGATAACATTGTTTTATGACTCAATTTAATAGGTTTAAATTAAAGTTACCCATGTTTTATCTGTCAGCTTCCACTGATGTGAATTCAGTGCTGTGAAATCCAGCATTACCATTCGCTACTCAAACCTCCCTGCAAGAAGCTCTGACTATCTGTTTAACACGTATCATTTCTTCCTCTTCAGCAAAGCTGAACACACACACACACTTCCCCCGAGACCATTCAAATAGCCACATGCTGGAAAGATTAGGCTCTGTTAGTTTTGTATTTTCTGAATAGAGGTGAGATCTTTTTCTGGGTTGGTTTGTTTATTTAAGGAAGCACTGTGTTCAAAGGAATGGATCGTGAAATCCCATGAAGATATAGTAGTATTTGTGTCTCAGCTTTAAAAGTTGACCCCATCATCTCCATTGAATTACACAGAGTTTCCAGACTTAGCATGTGGAAACAGTGAAATTGCAAACCTTTGGTGTATAGTAAGCTGTTTACCTTCAAGGTTGTCTTCATGACCAACAGCACGCTTCAGCTTTTGTTTGGATTCTTTCACTGTATGATGACTTGATCTCACTAAGCCTCATATGCCAAAATGCGTTTAAACCAATTAATATTTATGTTCTATAAGAGGTACAGTTAGCAGTTCATTAGATGGCACTCAATAGGAATCAATATGAATTTTCAGTTTAACGCAATATTATGTGTAGGGACACAGCCTTGTTTGTTAGCAGAAATCTGTTCATCACAGATTTCAGTAGTAATCTCTCTTCCCACACCTTTCAAGCCCCTGAAGCTCAGGGCAGGGACTGGGGGAATGAACTTATTGAACAGAATATTGCAGTTGGAAGGGACCTACAATGATCATCTAGTCCAACTGCCTGACCAATTCAGGGCTGACCAAAAGTTAAAGCATGTTGTTAAGGGCATTGTCCAAGTGCATCTTAAACACCAACAGCCTTGGGGTATTCACCACAAAGCTGGTGGTGGGAATCAAACTCAGTGCCCTTTGGATTACAGTCATACAACAACATACACATACAACATACAACAACAAGTTGCTCGTCTAACTGAGATTTCAATGATTTGCTCCTAATTTACACCACGGTAAACGATATATGAATCTGCATTTCCAAAAAATGACTGAATATTAGAGACCTTTCAAGGCTAATATAAATCTGCATTTTCAGATCCTGGAACTTTCAATTTGTGGTGCTGCTTGGGTAAGGTTTTGGTTGTTTTGTTTGCCATAAGCATTTGATTCCTGAATTCAGTCTGAGAAGATATAATTTTGGTCAGCCTCAGAATTCAAGGCTCTGTTAGGATGCATAGGTACGCTTCCTATTGACAATGTAAGTAATGGTGTATCTTATTTCCACCGTTATGCCTTTCCTAACTTCAAATTCCTGAATGCATCTAACATAAGCATTATACATTACCACTTTCCTGGAGATGCACGACATACAGATCACAGTGTCTGGACAACGCTGTTAGTCATCTGGTTTAGTTCTCGGTAGTCCTGCGAGGAGCAGGGTGTTGGACTCAATGATCCTTATGGGTCCCTTCCAACTTGAGATATTCTATGATTCTATGATCCTAGCCAAGTTTTTGAAATGACTCATGATTTTTGAGAGCACAAATTAAAAGCTTATAAGCGACTAATTCAAAAAATGCCAATCCTTCTGAAAAATTAAATTTCTTGGTTAAAGTTCTTTTAAGTCATACACTGAAAAAATAAGTGTCCAACGAACACCGGTTACTTTTGAGAACTGTGTCTTCTTATCTGGTGCTCACTCCTGTCATCTTTTTAGGAATCTCACTGAAAGTGGAATTAAGGCACTTGGTGGGTCTGTGCCACAGATTCAATACAAACTGAATTATTCAAGCCAAACAGAACTGCTAAGAGCTAGGCTTCATCACATGCCACTCAGACCTGAATGCTGCATTAACTGTGGGAAGTACAGTGACAGGGATACTGCAGTCTGCCAGGAGAAATCATGGAAAGGCACGGAATACTACATGGAAATGTAAAAATCTATTTCTGAAAGTGGTCAGGAATGCACTTAGGAAGCAATTTTTCAGGGCCCAGAGGAAAGAATAAATGTTTTTTCCCTTCCTCATATCTCTGATCGTTTGATCTTTTGCCATTCAGAGAACTATATGTGAACATTTTTCTGTAGTAAAGTTGTTAATGTTGTTTACAAATCCTTGCTTAGATTTTCTTTTGTTTCCTTTATTGTTTGCATCCCTGCCCTGGTTTGAGATAGAACAGAACCAATTTTCTTTTCAGTAATTTTTACTTTTTAGTTAAGTCTCTTCTAACTCACTACTCTCTAAAATTAATGGTATGTTTTTCAGACAGTGTCTGCTTCTGGCAGTGATAATGCCTAATGTTTATAATTAATACCAAGGGATGGTATGCAGAGTGGCTCTTGCTTATACTTATTGCTGTAACACCCAAGGCCAGCTAACTTTGTTATTTGCCCTGTTGGAGGGTCAGAAGCGAAAAAACGTAGAGGGGTTGCCCATGTGTGGAGAAGCGGACAGGACAGGTGACCCAAAACTGACCAGTGGGGTACCCTATCCCATCTGACTTATGCTCAGTATAAAAGCTGAGGGATCAAAGGGGTCAGTCATCTCTAATGGCCAGTGTCTGAGGAGGACTCTGTCTGTTGTTCTGCCTTTGACTCTGATCCATGTGTTCCTGAATCCAGTTCCCATCTGTTGCTGAGTCTAGCCTGGGATTTTCCCAGTGCCAGCTGGTCATGTGATCATCATCTTGGGAGCTTGATATTGGTGTTATATATATTTGTACAGATTTCATTATTTTCTTATTAATGTTATTATCTTTTCTTTTTATTGTTAGTATTTCATTAAAGTTGTTTTAGGTGTCCACCCCAGCCCTTAAGTCTCTCTCTCCCCCTTATTCTCTCTCCTTTTCCCTTCTGGGAAGGGAGAGGGTTTGATAGAAAACATCTGTCATTCATTTAGTGGCCAGCACAACCTAAACCTTGACAATCCCCAACAGGGAAACCTAGAGTAATCATATATACAAAGATACAAAACATCTGGACAAACAACATGTATGCCCTTTCTTTGTAAGTGGCCTTTTACATATCATATACTCTATCATACAGGACACTGTTTTTCCACTCAACTCCCCTAAAAAGGTTTTAGTTTCACTTTAAGTATGGTAATTCACCCTAGAAGTAGGAAATGACAATTTGACAATTTTTCAGCAGGACTGCACAATTATTTTTATTATTGTACTAATTCTCAGCAGTCAAGTGATAACTCTGAGAAATGGCATCTGTTATGAAAAAATCTCTGTTTTACAGTATGCATTATTCATGTGTGTCCCCCTTTAAAATCATCTGGCACATAACCAGGAAGGCTAAGGTCACTAAAGAGATGTGCTTTAAGATGATATGTCATCGTAGCCCTTTGCTAGCTTTGTAATAAATGTTTTAATTAAAGAGTAACATCAGACAGTCGAACATCTGGATCACATTTAATTGTAATTCCTAATTTTCACAATTTGGTATCTTCAGCTCTGAGAGAGTTGAAACACTCTCAGCTAATTATCTCTTGCTATTCAGTATTCTGCAAATGCATTATAAATAAAACTTAAATTTTTAGAGTACAGTGTTATATAAAAGGCAAGGGGACTGTACTGTTCAGATTATAAAGCTAACAGTGTCCTTTAAAATAAAAAATGTAAAAACCTCAACAACAACAACAACAACAACAAACCCTACATTATTACTTTGTTTTATATAAAGCACAGTCAACTGTATGCTTTGATACCTGATATAGAATGGTCGCTTTGGGAAGAAAGTAGTGAGAATTTCTCAGTGAAATTTGGCTTTGATATCATTGGCTGTGCTTTTGTAAAGCTTTTTGGGTTTTCATCTGGGAAAGATATGTGTGTGCATGTTCTGTTACATTATGCTGAATTACAGAGGAACTTATCTATGTATAATGCGATGAAGCAAAATGCAACTTGTTCAGGAGACTGAGTGTCTTCTGTGTGCTTTTTAGTGGCCTTCAGCAGTCACAATATGTCAATATAAGGACAGGTGTCCAATTACTTGCAAATTAATAGTATGGAATGAAATTATTATAATGAATTGGATATATGCCTTTCACCCTAACAAACTAGATCCCAGACAGATCTTGTAAATCATTGCCATCACTATCCCAGTTTTACACCTCATAGAGAAGATACTTCCAGGAGCATTTTAGGGCTGCACCGTAAAGCAGGGGATGTGGCTCAGTAAACTGACACTGATTCAATACCTAAAAAACCACAAAGGCACAATTAAAAAATGGGAATGCCATAGAAATGTTTTGTTCTACTACAATAATCACGTGATAATGGTCCAACACTCTCACCTGCCTTCTGTATCAGGAAAAAGGCAGCGTTAGCTGTTGCACTGTGGTCCCCTTGGTTCAGCTCTTTCTTGCTTTGTTTTGGACATCAAGTATGTCTCCTACTAAGCAAGTAAGTAACTTCTAGTAGACAGTTCTAGTAGACAGTACATCTTTCAGGGCAGTTAGATAAATGGCAGACAACAATTGGTCTAGCAGCAGCGTGGGAGCAAAACTTTGTGAACACAGATTTTATTAATCAGAAATTTTTAATTTGCAAAACATGTTTAGTTTAGGTAGTGGGAAGGAGAAGAAACTGAGTCTGATAGAAAATTTAAACATAGCTAATAGTTTGTTTTAACATCTTGTTTTTACTGTGAAATGACACGTCATTCAGAAATGTGCAGAACCTGATTAAAGATACACAAACAGAAAAAAATAACGTAAAGACTTGAAGAAAATTGTGGTGTGCATAAAATAAAGCATAGAGTCCACAGATTTTAATGCAGAAGGTTTTACAAAGAAAACTATCACACGAGAATCATCTTGAACTCCTTGTTCTAAGTGACCTGCCATCAAGTTGATACTAGCTCTTAATTTTTTGGGAAGGCCTTCACAGAATAAATTGAACTGTTTCTGTTGATATGACTCACTTTCTACCAACCTTACAGACTAAACAAGGACTTTATTATTCAGGATTTTCAATCCTATAGCCTTCTCCAGGACTAAAATATCACTTGATGTTTTAAGGCTAAAGGCAGTGGTAGGAGGGCTGAGGGAAAATGTATTATTTGAAAGTTTTATTTTTGCATATGTTTTTTAGTCTCTTCTTCCAAAGCACTGTGGTGCTTAGTATTTGTATATATCTTAAAGAATGTAATTAATTTCTTTAATTTCTTTCCTTGTTCTCATCCTTTTCAGAATTAATAAGTACACGCCCTTTTTGCCACCCTATTCCTCCTGCAACTGATTTTAAATGCATGTACCACATCACCAGTGTAGATGGAGCTTAGAAGAGACATTGTGTTTATCAGCTAAATGCAAAAATGTAATGTAATGCAATGTACTACATCCAGTAGGTTCATATCTGCACACCTTAAAAAAGCAAAAAGAAGTTTAACTTTACTCCTACATTCAACAGACCACCTTGAAGTCCATGGAGCTTGTCAGTTTAACCCCTAAGAAATTTAAGCATTCTCTGGCATTTCTAAATAACAAGTAACAAGGCTTGTTAGTAGTGTAGGCTAAAAGGATGCTCAAATGTTGCAAAAGAGAAAGAAATGTGTTATCCTTTTTAATATGCAAAAAAAAAATCTGAAAATCCTCTTCCCTGCCCTATCATTTCATATTTTTCTACCATGTTTCCTCACAGAGCTCAGGAAAACTGGTTGATTAGTGAAAGCAAGCATACCAGAAAAGTAAAATGTGAGCAGATGAGAGGGGAAGACTTCCCTATTATACTATACAGCTATAGACTATGCGACTTTTTGCTCTGTGTTTTAGTTAGAATGGGAAAAAAAGACTAACATTGAGAAGATAAGGTGAAATACATAATAGTCTGGAGAAAAGGAGGCTGAGGGGAGACTTTATCGCTCTCTACAACTACCTGAAAGGAGGTTGTAGAGAGGTGGGGGTCGGTCTCTTCTCCCAAGTAACAAGCGACAGGACAAGAGGAGATGGTTTCAAGTTGCATCAGGGCAGGTTTAGATTGGCTATTAGGACAAATTTCTTCACAGAAACGGTTGTCAAGCGTTGGAACAGGCTGTCCAGGGAAGTGGTTGTGTCACCATCCCTGGAGGTTTTTAAAAGACATGTAGATGTGGTGCTTAGGGATGTGGTTTAGTGGTGGACTTGGTGGTGTTAGGTTAACAGATGGACTGGATGATCTTAAAGGTCTTTTCCAACCTAAATGATTTTATGATTCTCTGATGCTATGATCCTATGATACAAGCTTAGGTTTTGTGCTTTTACCACATTGGGTGAATTTTGAATGACTACATGGGGAAGGTTTAGAAGCATACCTGGCATTCTTGCTATATTCCATTTTATGGAATTAGTTGGCAAATTCTTCTTACGCAGCTTTTAAATGATGGATTTGTTACTAAGTTTTGATGGATGTTTATCCCAGAAGTAGCTACATTTTATACTATAATTAAAATCTCGTTGGAAAATATCTCGGGAGACTTTGGGACAGAACAGGAGATATAAATAGAATATCTTATTAATATTCCATTAAGTTAATAATTTCTGTCCAACTGAATCACAGTTATATTTCCTACCAGCTTTTAAATACAGTTTAGTTTATTTTGGTGTTTAAATTCCCATTGCGTAGAGCTGTGCTAGTTTCTAGCGCTACTTTTTTGCTGTTTATCTTGTGTTCTTCTTATGTGTGATGGATACATTATTGAGCTGGAGGCAGAGGTATAAAAACCAGAAGAGTCTAAGGCAAAATAATGATTTTGACATTGTGTCCAAAGCATAACCACACGTCTCAGTGAATTCCAGACTCTGTCTGATTACACATTCACACACTGCTGGATGGTTGTCTATCTGCTTTGACAGTGGGTCCAGAGGAGTGTTCGATGAGCCTTAATTGTGTTAATTTATATAGATTGGGGGTCTTTTCTGGGATTACATTTCTCATCAGGTTCCAGCCAGACCTCTTTCCGCTGGTCACTTCACATTTGTATAGAATGTGTGCCGCTTCATCAAATATTAGAGGCGAATAATTAGAAAGACTAATAAGAGGGCATCCAATTGCTTCCACCTGTAGATAAAATAGAAATAACCATAGCTGTGGTAAAAACCTGGAGAAGGTTAAGCAATTACTGTTATCTGGTTTTCTTGGGGTTTTTTAATTATTAATTTCATTATTGTTGTTATTATTAAATGCAGATACTTTCACTCTAGGTTTTCAGTGGGAACTATTTCTTTTTTTACAGATGTACAATCAAAAATCTAAGCTAACATCCCAGGGATGTCTTATGGACCTATGAGCTACATGTAAGTCTGAAGGTATTTTTTAAAGTTAAAACTGGGAGAAAAGTAGTCTTGGTAATTTCAGTTTGGATCAGCTTTACTACTCTTCTTGCCATGATCTCAGCATTACCCAGGAAGTTTCCTGATATCAATAACTGATTGTACCTAAGTAAAATAAAAATTTAATCTGGATAGATTAACAAATCAACGCCTAGAAAAAGAACAACAGAAATGATGACAAAAGTTCATTGTATGAAGGTAATGCTATAAGCTATTATATAAAGGAACACAGTAGAAGAAATGTAAAATGAAAAGCCAGAAGTCCTGCAGAAAACAGGAAAGTAGGTATCAATTTTTTTCAGAAAGAAACAGAGGGAGATTCAAGATTATGGTAAACAGGTAGTGGGAGTGGTGGCAGAACAGAAGTCTTTGACCAAAGTAGTGGTTGCTCTTCCCCAAGTAGCTCATCAGTTCTTTGTTGTGGTTGTTTTTATAAATCACTTATGTATACATTATCTACATATGCCACCACTTTTTTTTCTTTTTTTTTTTTTTACTTCAGTCAATGATCTCCAGATGGAAACCTTAATGTTAAAAATACAGAGTATTGTGTAGTTTTAAGTCACTGAAAGCGGTAAAAGCAGATGGAGCTTCCAAAGGAAACCTAGTACTAACCTACAGATGGTAAGCACTGTGCAGACAGCAGGATTTCAGCTCCTGAGCACTACTTCCTAGCAAACGCACTTTGCTCTGGTGTCTCTGCTAAGTTTCCAGGGAAACTAATGGCTAAAGTGAATATGTACAGTCTGTTCTCTGAGGTGGAGACATTATTTTCGTAGATTCACAGCTCCAGCTAAAATTTCCCAGAGGACAAGTGAGCCAGAACAGAAGATCTTAGCTGCTTACACTGGGATTTCAGTGGCTCATGTTAGTGTAATTTCCAGCTTTGCCAGCTCACCTGTCTCACAGTAGAATAATCTAAAGAATTTGATTCTACGCTCTATTATCTGGGGTCTCTAATATGAGAGATCTTAAAATGCATATAAAAAAGGAGAAAAGTTATGCATGAGTTTAAAATGCACTTTAGTATTGCAGAGGACAGAGGAAAGTATTGTAGGACAGCATTACTGCCACCTATTCTTTAATTTTGATGTCAAGCAATATAAGCTCCAAAGGCCCATATCTCTGCAAAAATGAACAGACATCACTCTGCTCTTCTTGAGATTTTAAGTCTTATTTTCATACCTGATATTTTAAAGAGATCACAGAGATCTTGTTCAGGATCATTTGTTGGTGTTCAAGAATATGTACATAATATCTCAGTCAATAGTTTCTTTCCAGTCAGAATATTAGTCCTAAGGTGTCATCTTAATCGCACCAAAAGTTTTGAAAAGTCTATTTTATAGCAATTCTTCCAATATAAAATAGGTAAAATAATTTAGAGGGCACTGGAACACAGTGCATCCCTTAATCTTCCTTTCTAAGCTAGATACCTCAACCATTAGGCTAAACTGTCATGCTAATACTTTTTGCTTGATAACTTAAGGAAACTTTAATTATTCTGCACAAATTCAAATTAGTTCATTAAAGGAAGCTCAAAGATATTTACCTTCTGACACACAGGAATAGCTCATTTACTGACGATTACAGGAAACCTGAAGGTGGTAGGGGTTATGGCATTGAAGTCCCTGGCAGTCAAAAATCAATAAATCCACATCCTGCATAAGATTTCATTCCTGTCGCTCCTGGCACTAATGACAGGCATAGCAAATCTCAGTTTGTGATTCTGAGACAGATTAGGCATCTGACAGATGCAAAAGATCAGTTTTATCAAGAATAAGATGGTTTTGGAAATACTCCAGAAGAAATCTTAGACTTCTGGGGAACCTCTGCATCACAAGTCACATTGCCTAAAGATCTGCAGTTTAGGAAACACAGGAGAGGACTGTCATAGGGAGGTGTAGAAATCTCAGTTTGAGGTTTATGTTTTGAATGCAAGAGTCAGCTTGACACTTTAATTTCCTTTATGGATTCAACCCTAAATAACTCCCTTTTATGATTAAGCTGTTATGTTCACAGAAGTCTTGTTGCAAAGCAGTGAATTTGACATAACATACAGGTAGTAATCTACAGACAGGACTATCTCTCCTTGTCAAAGATGCTGAATACATTAAAAAAAAAGGAGAGAAAAAATGTTCGCTTATAATGAAAAAGCCAATTTAACTTCCTGCCAGAAAGGCCATAACATATGACATGAAATTAATGCCATAAGTGAAGCGACTTATGGCTAGTTTATTACTGATTTAGAATTAACACTGTCCTTCAGAATTAAAAAAAAAAAAAAAAAAAAACACCAAAAAGAAAAACCCCAGTGCATAAATAGCTGCCTGGGCCAAAATTCTCTCCTATCTATGGTTCCCCCATCCTCCAGTCCTGCATTTGGGATTTTTGGATATTTTGGAGAGGCTTGAATATTTTTATGAGACCTGTGTTTTGTCATGCACTCTTTTTTTTTGTGGCTGCAATTTACTCTAATGATATTCCAATATCACTGACCTTGGGTCTGTAGGCCAGAATGTACATTGGATCAGCAACTCTGTGTTCAGAATAACAAAATTATTAAGGTTAAGAACAGACTTTTATACCACAGAAGCCAAATTAGAATCAGAACGTAAATTGCCACTGGATGGATGTACCATACTTGGCAACTTGCTTAAGAAAAAAATGAATATATTAACCTGCTTAGAGTATAAAATTATCATCAGCAATTGTCACTGTTAAAAAGCATTACTCTGGAAATGGGAATTTAAACCAAAGTGACTGTCTAGTTCAAAAGCATGACAGAAAGAGAGAGAGGAGATGGATATAATTTAGTCACACTGCAAAGTCAATATCTATCTGCAGGAACATTTGCTGTTTACTGTAACTTCCACAGGCTTCTTACAGAATTTTCATTTTAAAATGGAGACTTGCATAGGTTTTCTTATGCATAAAGGTTGTGAGATAAATGCTGTAAAGCAGCATAGAAGCTAACAGGATAACTAAATATAAGAATATACGTATGGAGAGCAAGTATGAGAATTTATGTTCCCATTCTTAAAATTATGCAAGATGGGTAAGATTCTTGAAAAGAAACAAACAAACTTTATGACAAAAGAAAGCAATAAAATAGGAAGATAAGTTTTTGGACTTATTACTTTCCAAATTTATGATGCATGAAATGTATTAAAGAGTTCAAGCCCTATCTTCAGGTGATTAAATTAATAACGTTCTAGGAAAAGGAAGAAATCTGGGCTGATTTCCATCATCTGAGGATCCACCTCATGCACAGATGCCAAGTTTCCTTCTTCACATTGCTGTCATAGGTCACATAAAGGGAGAGAAGCTGACTTTCCCACAAAAATCAGATTATACAAGGAAGCTGATCCGAGTTGACATGATTTGATTTGGCCTAGAAGATTAATCCAGACTCCAGCTGCCAGAGGCTTTTAGATAAATAGCACTTAGGCCACTTATACTGAATGGATTTTTTTTTAAAGGAAGGAATATTAATTATAACAGAAGTAACTGGAAGTATAAGAAATCTGCAAAGACTTAGGATTCATGTGACAAAGGCTATGCAATACTGCTGTCTTCATAGATTATTGTATCAACATTCAAAATGGGATATGTGTTTCTATGATCTGGTTTGTGACTGTACTTGTGTCTTATCTGATGAGAAAAAGAATGTGGTATCTAAAAGCACTAAGGAGAAAACAAAATAGTCTAGCCCGCTTCGAAAGGACTATGAAAACAAAGGTTTTGAAACTACTTCAAATGCCAGTCCTGACCTGAGGCTGAGTAAAACCTTAATCCAAGATAGAAGTATTGCAACAACTTAACATTTCAATGCACTGAATAGGTGACATAAGTTTCATGTTGCAGCACTCAGACGTGCTCCTTCTACATGCATTTCCTTCTGATATATTCTCTCTGAAATATTTTTGATTTGAACACTTCATTATCCAAGTCTCTTGTTAGAGCTGGTTGTTCCCTCAATATCAGAATCTTCTGCTAGATTCCCCCTAAATTTAAAGAAACAGATCAAAAAAAGGTCATTTATTGTCATTTGGAGAAGCCTGCAGTTTAAAATCTTTGGTTTGGAGAGGTAGAACATGGGATTTTACTCCAAGAAAAATGACAGACTAAAACTTTAATTTGGAGAAGGATATCTCCAAATATTGGCCAGAAAAAAACATCAGAGGGATGGAACACCTTTCATACGAGGAAAGACTGAGAGATTTGGGCTTGTTCAGCCTGGACAAGAGAAGGCTTCAGGGAGGCCTTATAGTGGCCTTCTAGTACTTAAAGGGGGCCTACAAGAAGGACGGGAAGGGACCTTTTATCAGGGAGTGTAAGTGATAGGATGAGGGGTAATGGTTATAAACTGAAAGACAGTAGATTTAGGTTAGATCTTGGAAAAAAATTCTCTATTGTCAGTGGTGAGACACTGGAACATGTTGCCCAGAGAAGCTGTGGATGCCCCATCCATGGAAACATTCAAGGCGTGGTTGGACGGGGCTCTGAGCAACCTGATGTAGTTGAAGATGTCCCTTCTTATTGCAGTTGGGTTGGACATGATGGCCTTTAAAGGTCCCTTCCAACCCAAACTATTCTACAATTCTATGATTCTAAGAAGGTCTCAAAGGAGGTCAGAGGGAAAGAACAGAGATACAGCTGAAACAGCTTGTGACACAACCCTAAAGTGAACTGGAATGCACAGTTAATTTGTAACACTGCAGTAGTGCTTAAGGCTGTGATGACTGTCAAAATCCACTGTCTTAAACTTTGAAGAAACACAATTCCATTCATATATTCTAAAAAGCTACAGTGTAGCCAAGAGAAATGCAGGGGCTTTATTCCTGTTGATAACAGAAATTAATTGCATTTTCTAGAGTCATGCAACAAATCTGTGGCAGAACAAGAATTTTGGTTTTCTAAAGCTCAGCTATCAGCCCATCCATAAAATGCCGAAAGACTAATTAATGTTCTTTGGGATTTCCAAATATTATATTTAAAACACTGTTCAAAAAGATAAAATTACTGGCAGTTTCTGTAAAACTGAGGGCACTGACAGCTAGCTTCATTTTGCTCAAATGTCAAGAGTTTAGTCTAAGGTAATACTGAGAGCTTCCTGTGGAAAAACACTGGAGACAGATGACTCAGGGACATGCACCCATCCTAAGTGTGTATGATAGGTAAGCAGATGTGGGTGTGTGAAAAATGTCCAATAGAACTGTCAAACTTCTTTCTCGATATTTCTGTGTCCTGACTAACATCTGAAACTGAACTTGGACACTGAAATGAATCACCCACACCGAGATTATGTCATTTAGCTAGGTTGAGGTAATGCTATATACCTGTACATACACTGACACTATGGTTGAACAATATTAATTTGTCCAGTAACGTAATTGGATGGAAGTTCCATTGACTTCAAAGAGCTTTGCATTATCCACTGGACACAATTAATTAGATATATTCTCTCAGGTGCTCACCATTCAGTGGAAAAAGTCTGCAATGTGTAGTTACAAACTCAGTCTTAAGAAATATGAATTTTAAACTCGATATTTGATTGATTCACTATCTGTCAGCCAAGAAAGCTAGACATCTATAAAAGAGAAAATCCTTTCGGAATGCTGGACTCCTGGAAGCTATGTCTAGGCAGATGAAGCATCCCTTCTAACACAAATTATTCTGGGAGTCTAAGAGTTGAGTTTCATGCTTTACTATCTAGGCCTTACATTAAATTTACATGAGCAAGTATTGTCCACCTCTTAGGACATCTGGTTCATTTGGGGAATTTGGATAGGTCCTATCCTACTTGTTTGTGTTGTCTCATTCTCTTTATGCAATGGTCAGGAACAAATAATTTATTTCAGTCAATTCAAGTGTTGTAACTGCATATGCTCCTTTCCATTTTATACTTGCTCAACATTTAATTACTCCTACCACTTCCTATGGGAAGGGAAGATTTCAATCCCTTTTGAATTACCAAGTGGCATAATTCTAGCAACCAGTTCCTAAAATAATGGCTTATTTCATCTCAGCATTTATTTACAACATTAAGGTAGAGATCATTCTATCAATTCATTGTTCTGTTGAAGACTAAAATCTAATTAGCCATTGCAAAGGCAGAGATACATAGCTTACACAGTTTTTTATTAATATCAGAAAAACTCTAATATCAGCAGAAATTTTATGAGATGTGTAAGCACAAAGATCCCCCCTTTGCAAAAGATGACTCTGATGACTTAATGACAAAACTAAGGATACAGGGAGAGCTTCTTCACTGATAGTCTGATACCTCTTGAACTTATTTCAAAGAAGGCTCAGATAAGACTGAGTCCTGGGTATGTCTGTAGCTCTCTTGGACCAAAAGTTTGTCAGGGAAAGGTGAGAAAATAATGGGATTATAAGTGACAATATACTTGAGAATAAAATTTGGAACATCGGGCGGATATGATTTCTCAATGAAAGGTTTTCTGAAGACTCAACTCCTTGCCCAATGAGTGAATGCTTTCTAGAGAGAACAAATTCTTGTGTAATAAACTTGCAAAGCTGAGATGTGCTTTACCTGCATTATGATGGCATATTATAGATTCTTCAAAGCTGCCATGGAAGAATTAATCTTTTTCATTCCTTACAAGTTAGATATTAATTTTGCAGGTACAGCTCTGTCCGTCTAAATACACACGCACATATTTGAAAGATATATATATATACACACACATATGAACGTATATATGAGTGTGTGATTGTGTGTGTGTATGTATACATACAGAGGTAATATTTTTTTATTACCCATAGGTAAAAAGATCTTGAGTAAGAAATATATAATAGCATTTCCTGTCCATAATCTTATTTTCAATATATAATCGCATTCACACTCATTCTTCTTATAGAATAGAATTTCAGCCATAACATCCCACGGTTTACTGCCCAAGTAAATTGCAGTTGGGTACTTTTTCATTAGAATTTTCACGTGAAAGAAATAGTAAAAGTTTCTTTATTTTTCTTCTCTTTTCTGCAGAAGTAAGTTTATTACAGAAAATATATACTGTGCTTTTTTTTTCCTCTCAAGAACATGGATGTGGAACTAATAGTTAAGTTTTAAAGTACAAATATCTTTAACACCAACAAAATTATTTTTTTGGAAATTACTTTTGGAAGGGCTGTTGAGTTATGACAAGCTCTTTCTGAAAGCTCTGGCAGACAGCCTCACAGATTTTCTTTTTAAGATGGTTTATGATTAGAGCCTGGTGTGTAAATCAAGGAAAAAAGGTGACAATATTCATGGGCTAGAAACAGTAAATATAATCAAGGTTCTCTGCGGTCTGCCAAGATAAATACATAGGTAAGAAAACTATTAATCTGCACATTTTTACTATTAACAGTGATTTGACATTTTCAAGTAACAGAAAGTAAATGAAAACAGAAATCCATGGTGTTCTTCACCATAAGAATAATTCAGCACATAATAATAAAAGTTTTTCAGATCTTCTGTCTCGTGTTTATAGTAATATTCAGCTACTACCTAGTGTGCTTTGCGTCAGTAAACTTCAAAGTATTTTTCAAAGCAGGTAATCTTGAGAAAGGTTTGGAAAAATTCCAGCTAAAATGTGTTTTCATCAGGTTTTGCATAAGAAGGAAATGTAAAACAATTTGATTTCCACCAATTTTCCCAGACGTCAGGTAGGTTTTTCATAGAAAAAACAAACTACACCTCAGTTATATATGTTGCAATGCTTTGTGTTAGCACAGAGATCACAATTGCCTGAAACATTGTTTGAGAAGGAATTAGCAATTTGTTTACTACTTCTTTAAAATTACTCTTCATCCAACAAGATTATAGGGAAATAACTTGTTTCTGAAGAAACTAGTATATGGTTGTAATTAGGGGCTTTACATGTATAAGTATTCTCTGACTGCAGATCACAGTGATTAACGCAGGGAAAGATAAGGTGGGCATGCCCAGGTCACAAAACTACTTAGAGAGGATAAAGACAGTTCACTCTCAGGTCCCACAGGTAAGCAGGGAATAAAATTTTTAAAAGTAAGCTATTGAAAAGGCAAAATCACCTCAGTCCTCAGATGCTCATGTATCTCCCAATGCCTGGACAGTTCTAGTGGCAGGGTTATCCTGCAATTTGTGAAATACTCTTTCTTTATTTAAAGTCTGAATATTTTATTATTCGATGTCAAGAAGCTGAAAGGTGAAAAGAGCAAACTAAAGCCATTCACTAAGGTCCTGGCAGAAGCGCTTTCACTGACCAGTCTGATTGCTGAAGAGGATTATTGTCAAGCAAAGAGAAGGAAAAAAAAACCCCACTTCTTTAATAGAAAGGTTTTCAATGTATAAAAGAGACTTTTTTTTGTGTGTGATATGGATGCAGAATGCAGTGTTTGATGACCCCAGAGATGTCCTCTTCTCCTAAGATATATGACACTGTCTCTTACTCGTGTCCGAATAGAGTAAAGGTCTACATTTCTGCAGAGCTGTTGCACTGCAGAGAGGAGAGTACTAATGATGGTGGCTTTAGTGCTGACTATATGCTGCAAATAGGAACTGAACTGAAATCTCCATATTCATTTCACAAAGGTCAGTGAACAGATATCATTGCAATACATCTTTTAAGCCTGAGGGATCTGATTCAATGTTGTATCATCTTAAGTTTATGTCAGTTTAACTTCTCCAAAATCAGGCTGACACTGAAATCAGTGGAGTTAGAAATGGCATAAAGCTGGAAGAAAGTAGAGGTGAGTCATGCCTTTTTATTTTCAAATATAGGAGCTGAGTGTTTACGGTGGTTTCACCATGAAGCCAGAATAAATGGGGACATTTGGAGAGGGTTTTGATGACTTGTCTGAACCTGTAGCTCAGAAGGCATGAATCCATGCAAACCAGAACCAAAATACAGTGTGTGCACACATCCCATTGAACAAAACCTACTGACTTTCACATAGCTTTAGCTACAAAGTCACATTCATTTGACACTTTTTCCTTGATGAATTGTTCACAAAAATCTGCAAGGAGTCAGATAGAGTGTTAGCAGGGAAGAATGGCCTCATAGAAAGAATGTGATCAGAACAGATTTGCTGGTATATACGACAGGTGAAAAGAAAACACATCCAAACAAAATACCCTGAAAACAAAAGTAGTATTCTCTTCACCTATTTGTGATTTTACAGACTGATCAGGCAACTGCCTACCTTGAAGCCTGAACTCTTTCTGTAGATTGTCATCTTTCTGAATTAGTGGTAAAATCCCCAGAATCTATGTATTGAACTCATACATTTAGTGATGTGCAGTCAAGCATGCCATTTCTTTGCAATAGGGTCCACAGGTATTGTTCCCTTATCAGTCATACAGGTAGTGATTTAGGGCCAAATACCAGTACATGCTGAGTCAATATCCCCTCCACGAGTATTGCAGTACTACCATATTACTTGGAGAGTGATGAAATTACAAGCCTTTTTTTACTTCTCTGAAATATAGCTAGGTCCTGGCCTTAAAGCACTGCAGTAAAAGAGTGTAAGTGTTGGCATGATATACCATACACTCAGCCAATTTGTGAACACTAAGTGTGTTGTAAAGTTAGTTCACTACTTCTAACCACTGCAGTAAATCTGGATCAATAAAGGTAGAAGTCCTCAATGTTTTTTGGGGAAAAAAGCTCCACACTTTTTTTGCACATTTCTGGATGGAAAGTCTCTTGCTTTCCTTCTCCCTTCATACACCCAATGCACAGAGTGAATTTCCATTAAAAAAACAACTTACATGAAATTAATCTTTGCCTTCTAGCTTGTCTATAATTAGTGACTTAGATTTCATCTAGTCTCTGCCATCCTAAGACTGGGAAATATTTTATAAGTGTATTTTTACCACAGACCTGTTCTACATCAATACTATTGTCACTGTTATATAAAGGCAGAACCTGAGGAGCAAACCTTTCCCCAAGCCACAGAAGACCAAGGTAGAGATGATTAGAGAATCCAGAACTGCCAAATCACAGCCTCACTCTTTTTCCCTTTGAAGACATGCAGTGCAAATAGTGAAGTCCAGCAATACTGCCAAGAGAATATTTTGAAAGCTGTGAAGGCTGTAGGTATGGCTGAATACCGTCTGAGACACACAGCTTGCTCATGTGAGAAACTTTTACTCATTCAGGTAGTCCCATGGAAGAAAATAATAATGTTAAACAAGCAGTGCTTTGGGGAATGTAAGCATATTAAGCTGGCAAATGTAGAACTGCATGTCCAATAGTTATTTTTTAAAGTACTTGCTTTCACAGTAATAGCTTAAATCAACGGCTAAAACTCTTAAAAAAAAAAAAACACCAAAGCTATATCAGGCACTAATTTTCTAATATAGAATTACCCAGACTACTGATCATACCATATACTATAGATCATTAATTTAAATATATTGCAAACTACAAAATGTTTAGATGCTACATCAAGAGAGAGAGGCTATGGGGAACACTGCACTAAGACAGTAGGAAGATGCCAGAAGCCTCATAGTTGTATGGATTGTGTGTTCCTTTTGTAGGAACACTTGAGAACAGATCTCTTCTAATGTTTTCCTCCTCAGCAAGAAATGAGGCAGAGAGGCTCTTCATGGAGATGGACTGCTACAGGAGATGGTCCTGGACTGTGAAGGAGTTTGGCTGGCATCAGAGGATAAATACAAGTCAAGGGGAAGGAAAGTACTTAAGAAAAAATTATATTGCTCTTGCTGGCCTATTTTTTTTTTAAATTCTCAAATGGTTTCCTATTTTATCCCAGATCACCCAGAAATATAGAACTACATGGCTGGAAGGGCCAAAAATCATACAGTTTTTCTACCTTCTTTAAAGTAAGTTCAGTTGTTCCTGTCATTCCTGAGAGATGTTTGTATAACCTGTTCATAATGATCTCGCACGTTGGCAACTCCATGTCTTGCCTTGTCAATATATCCCCGTGTATCACAGCTCTGACAGTCTTTTTGCTCCTAACATTTAACCTGAAATTTCCTTGCTATGTTAAACACAATACTCTTGTCCTACCTTTCAAGGACACAGAATAGAGATAATTTCTTTTCCCTTTGCAGAATTGCCCCCCATAGGGGGTGATTCTATGATGCCTGTGGTTTATAAGCATCACTGGACTAAGAATAAGTACTGTAAATATCTAAAATGTAGCTTCAGACAGACCAGAGCCCAGGGCAATTCTCTCTTTTTCTGCATCTTTGAGGTATAATCTTAGAATCATAAAATCAGAGAATCATTTATGTTGGAAAGACCTTTAAGATCATCAAATCCAACCATAAACCTAACACTGTCAAGTCCACCACTAAACCACGTCTACATGTCTTTTAAATACCTCCAGGGATGGTGACTCAACCAGTTCCCCGGGCAGCCTCTTCCAATGCTTGATAACCCTTTTGGTGAAGAATTTTTTCGTAATATCCAATCTAACCCTTCCCTGGGACAACTTGCGGCCACTTCCTTTTGTCCTATCACTTGTTACTTGGGAGAACAGACTCACCCCCACCTCTCTACAACCTCGTTTCAGGTAGTTGTAGGGAGCGATAAAGTCTCCCCTCAGCCTCCTTTTCTCCAGGCTACACAACCCCTCAGCTTCTCCTCATAAGACTTGTTCTCCAGACCCTTCACCACCTTCATTGCCCTTCTTTGGACACGCTCCAGCACCGCAATGTTTTCCTTGCAGTGAGAGGCCCAAATCTTATTGACATCTTTGGCATGTAGATGTCAAAATTGGCACCATATGATGTACCTCTTAACATGAAAAAACATTGTGTGTGATTTTCATCTGTTTGCTCTCAGTTTTTATGACATTAATTAAGACATTAATCCTCAATTTATTTCTCCATCTAAGTTTAAATTTTCCCCCCTTGTCATATATGCTAAATCTCTTCATCCCTGCTGCTGCTAGTTCCCAAAGTGCTGTGAGATCTCAGAGTGTCTGCAACACTTTCTATGTGAATACAGAATAAAACACCAATTTGTTCATTCATCCCTAATGCTTAGCTTTTCCAATTTTTTTTCAAATAAAAATTTGTTTTCTCACAGTCCCTGTAAAAGCAAGTGGAGATGAAAATGTGCACAGAATGAATTTTCCAGTTTTGTTCCAATTCTTCTGTTTAGGTAGGATTTTTTTGGCTTTATTTACCTTTCTAGATCCTCATCTACAGTGCTGCACAGAATTTGTTGTGGCACAACAAATTCATCCGTGTAACTCAAGTCACATGAGCTCTGTAATGCAACATGGTATATGTGGAGTTCAGTGAGAAATAGAATTGCCTGCCTCCCCTAACTTGCTGGTGTACACTAAAACCTGTCTTACTTCTTCCCCTCATTACCAGGTTAATGACATCAAATGTGAAAACTGTGGAAATGGGCCAGAGAGAAAAAACAATTATTGAGCCTGGAGGCCACGACCTCGCAAAAACACTGTGTGTCCTCACCTCTGGAAAAAATGAAGGCTCAGCAAGAGGGAAATGTCACAAATGCAGGGTCATGATGAAGAAAAATTTTTACCACTTGACTTTCAGGGTTTAGGGTGACATACATGGTCATGACATCTCCTAGTGGTACAGGTATCAATCACTCTTCCACAGCACAGAAGAAGCTGCAGGTTCCCCACTGCAAGAGACATACAGCTGTGTATCACAGGATATAAACAACATTTCCCCCCATCTTTAGGAATGATTTCACCAAGCAGCTTCCCTAAACAGCACAATACCAATTTAGTGGCAAAACACTAAGATGCTTGGCAGCAGAATACATACTGAAATTCCCCTGCAAAATTTTGAAAGACTGCTGAATTTTTTCCCCCTTCCTTTTCCAATAGGAAAAAACTGTACATTTTTTTCCTGTGCAAGTCATTCCAGTGCAGCTGAAAGTTTTCCTGTACCAAAGCAAGCAATACTGGCAACAAATCTTTATGACTGTATTATAAACTAATTGTTCTCTGTGGCTGTGAGAAGGATGGGAAGACTGTACTTTAGATGCAAATACTTTTAGTGTGGTATTGATAGCTCTCTCATTTGCCGGTAGTCACAGTGAATCAGTCATATATTGTTAAACTACATTCAGACAGCAAGATTATGTTTACTACATCCCCGCTTAGACAGGTACTCCTTTTTCAAGGCAGAGGTTATAATACTCATCACAAAGGAGACAGCACTTGTCAACAAAGGTTGAATAACTGAATCAGAAATATTAATTTATACATTCTTAGTTAAAATGGGTGGGTACTGCAGTAACTTGTCTGTGCTGACAGATATCTCCGGCTCGCTGTAGCAAATTAATTAACAGATTCACTCATACTGTAATAGGAGATCTACCTAAAGAAGGAGTGACTGGGGTTTAAAGAGTACAAGCTTCTGGTTTCAGTCACAGTCATATTATTAACTGCAAAATCAAGCTGTGTTTTCGTCTAGGTGTTGGTCTGAGCTCTTCTCTGCTTACATCACCAGGAACATATGAAACACAGCAGTTTCTTCATGAGATGACTGCAGAGAAGAATAATGACAATTCCAGGAAAGCAATGCCACTCCTGTGCTGAAAGCTGCATCAGGCAGGGACCACAGTACTGACCCATGACTCCAATAGTACAACGAATATTGACTGTGCAAATGAATATAGATCATACAAATAATAATCACAATATTTATATTCTGCAACACAGTAAGGAAACGTGACTACCAGAAAAGACAAAGAGATATACTGAACAGATGATACTACTGCTTGACAAAACATAGACATTTGTGGTGATGGGAAGATCGATACATAAGTCTCAATAAGTTTAATGCAGAGCTGAATATTTATGCAGAACACTAAGGGTCAACATTGTTTAGTCCAGTGTCAGGCATAGGTTGTGTAAACATCTACACAGAAAAAAGCTAGGAGCAGAAAAACAGAGTAAGTATCAGTCAGTCCAGCCCAATGCTAGCCATCCCTCAGTCACTCATTTGCCTCCTCCTAGGGCAGGAGGATGGATTGCAGCAGAGACAGCAACCTTTCAGTACAACACTGAGGAGTCCAACACTGCTTCGTTTCTCCTCCCCTGTTTCACTGGCCCCTAGAGATGGAGCAAAGGGGTTGCAAAAGGTGATATTTTCAACTTCCATGGCTCTGCCAATCTCCATAATTACAAAGATCCTTGTGAGCCTATTAGCTGTAGATGCAAGATGTCTTATACTCTTAGAAGGAAAGAGCTTTTGCTTTATCCTAGTGGGGAAGTATGGACAGACATTAATGGAGAGAAGTGGACCACAAAATGGACAACCTTTCCCATAAGTTGTTTTTTTTTTCTTCAGCCAAGAGTAGCATCTTTTTTTTTTCTCTTCTTGTGTTGCTGTGAATCACTGAACAAATTCTGGTTAGTTTGGTTCATTGTTTAATTGTAAGGCTTCTATTGAGTGAGGATGTTTCCTTGAAAATTATGCACCACGGGACTGGAGTGAGAATTTTTGCTGGGGGATATATAACACATTGTACGGTTTGTGGAAGGAAAGGTAAACTATTGGAGGAGAATATGAAAGTTCAGATATGTTGGAGTAACTTAAATTGCAAATCAGTATTTCTTCACATATGATCCAACAATTGTGAAGAAGGAAAAAATTCAAAATGTTTCTCTCTTGTTTCAATCTAACTGTTAACACACCAGAAAATAACCAAAATATGAAAATAGGTGAAACTTAAAAAAAAAGTAAAATAGTAATATATGATTGCAGAATACAGTCTACTTGTTCTTACAGCTCTTTTAAGAGATGTGGATCTGAAAAGACTCCCAATGTGCCTTGGATTGTCTAGGTAAATGATCTGATTTTTTTTTTTTTTTAAATGGACTAGAACAGTATTCCTGACAGATTTCTAAGATCTGTCTCTCTCTAGCTCAAACTGAAGTTTAAGCACACATTTTATTGTTTTGTTCAGCAATGTCCTCTTTTGACTTTGAATAGTGCCAAGAATCAACAAGAAAGACAAAAGCAAGAGGATTAACCAGCCTTTCTGAAGTCTAAGACTAAAGAAAAGGACAGAAATAAAGATTGTAAAGTGAAAAGAGAGTCTTATTTACCTCATTAATGATGTATTTCTTTCTCTAGACAAAATCAGTAATTATTTCCGTATGTTTGTTCTAAATTGAAACAGAGTCAAAATTTCTAAAAAAATAAAACAAACAAAACCTAAAAATTGCTTTAAAAAAGTAAAATAAATTTAGGGTTTTGTTATTTTCAGGAAAAGAAGTGGACACTGGCTGCCTTATGCATGGGGACTCTATAGCTAGCTTATACAAAGTCCTCTGGAGTTAGAGATGTCCCTACATAATGGAAATAACCTAGAAATCAGACAGCCCTGCATTTGAATAATTTCCCTGCTTGATAGTTCAGAAACTGATGACATACTAGGATACCTAGAATGACCTTTGAAAATTCATTCCTTACAAGTTAAACAGATGGGCTTATAAATCTTGTTATTTTGGAAAACATTAGTTTAAATCAATGCTTCAATAAAATGTTGTTTTTATAGTGCATCCTCAGTTTCCAATGAAAATACACAGCATAATGTTCCAGAAAAGCTCTCTGGCTGTAACCGAAACTGCTCTGTTTCCTCCCGTGTTTTCGAATTCCAAAGAAAGATGCAGAAAAGAGAAAAAAATATCTAAAGTAGGATGAAAACTAGTTAATAGTCTTCTAGGAGAACATATATCTGTAGTTAGGAGAGAAAATACCAGCTGTGTTGGTTTAAAAATTAGCACAACTCTCATGATGACACGTACAAAAGGTCTGCCATGAAAATGGAGTTGGCATTTCTGGGCTTCTTCTATGTTTACACATGGTACCTCGAGGCATACTTATGCATGATACTTTCTTGAGATGAAGCTTTAGCAAATATGTCATTTGCCTAATTTAGAACTAAAGATCTGTAGGAAAGATCTGTATAGAATTAGAATTTCCAGTGTATTGCTTCATTCCCAAGACTATGCTTTGCTTCTCTCCCTTCTCAAACACTCTCTAACACGTGTTGTGTAAAAGGCTGAGGGAGGCCTTATTAATCAATGGCAAAGTACATTAAAGAAAACTGTCTAAGCACCTAAATGACTTGTTTATACAAATGATCTGCTCCACTGTAAGTGATGAGGTCAAGAGTCCCATTTGTTGTGGTGTGCCATTTTATTGATGCGGCAGGATGCATCGGCAACTGTAATTTTGTCACAGTCTGCTTTCCATTCCTCCAAAGACTAATCCTTCTTGGGCTGTCAGATGCATCGAATATCTTAGTGCATGTTGCATGTTTGATAGAGTGCTACCTTGGTCATTAATCATGCATGGAGTTAAATTTCCTCCGTCAATACAATAATTCTGCAAGGGCAAGAATGTGTTATCAATTTTATTGAAGAAATGGCAACAAAAAAGTGGGTCAGTGTGAGGCTGCTTTAAAGCAGTTTCTTAAAATTAAAATGATACTGACTAGATAAATTTCATAATATGGTTTAACTTTAAAATATTTTCCATATCCTGTTGCATACTAAGTCTCAAGGATTCACTCTTTTTTTTTTCTTTCCAAAATGCACCCCTTTCTTGGAGTGTAATATCACTTCAGGAAGGAAAAAAAGGATGATTTTAAACAGTATCCTATGACAAGATCATTGACTATGCAATAAAATAAAAAGGGTCTTGCAGGTTTTGGAAAATATTTTAGAAAAACAGCTATTTTGTCAAGGACACTTATAAATCCCCCAAACTTTCAACAGTCATTCAGATTGTCAAACAGATGCAAATACTAAAACAAAGCAATATGAAATATGTCAGTCATTTCAACTTTACATTCCTGTATTCATTTAGTGTAAGAGTCAAAAAGGTTATGAAAAATCAAATCAACTTCAATAACATCAGAATTCAACTTATAGAATTATGGATGATCAGTATTAACACAAAAAGATTTCTGAGGGAAGAGACCTCTTTGATCTAGCAGACAAAAGTATAATGAGATGCTATGGCTGGAAGCTGAAGTTAGACATATTCAGAACAGAAGAGAGGGAAACCTTTTTAACGATGAATGTAATTAACCATTGGAACATTACACTTAGGAGCACAGTGGATTTTTCGTCACTTGACATTTTGGAATCAGTCATTTTCTAAAAGAAACACATTAGTACACTTACAAGTTGTTATGAACTTGACACAGGAATCAATCTGGTGGGGAGGAAAAATAGGCAGATGCGGAGTACCTGTTAGAATTCTGTTCATAGATACAGTATCCTGTTACTAATCAAACGCATTTTTTTTTCCTTGTATATTCTGCTTATTATAATGACGAGAACAGCTGCCCATTTTTTTTCCTTTCTCCCTATAATTAACACAGCAATAGAAGAAGGGTTAATTCTGTTGAAGATATTTCATCGTCTTGGTAAGGGTAACTGTGGTAAGGGATACAGTTATCTATAGGAGGACTGTTCCGTGATACCAAAAATAGCAACTGACATTTAGTACTGGTGATGATGATCTCCCACACTAGAATATCAGGTTCAAGACCTTCTAAGGAACCTGAAGATGCACAAGTCCATGGGACCTGATGAGATGCATACAAGGGTCCAGAGGGAACAGGCAGATGAAGATGCTAAGCCACCATCCATCATATTTAAGAAGCTGTGGTGGTCCAGTGAAGTTCCCACTGACTGGAAAAGGGAAAACATAACCCCCATTTTTAAAAAGGGAAAAAAGGAAGACCTGGAGAACTACAGGCCCGTCAGTCTCACCTCTGTGCCTGGCAAGATCACAGAGCAGATCCTCCTGGAAACTATGCTAAGGTCTATGGAAAATAAGGAGGTGATAGCCAACATGGCTTTACTAAGGGCAGATCATCTCTGACGAATTTGGTGGCCTTTTACGACAGCCTTACAGCATTGGTGGATAAGGGTGACATTCTCTACCTGGACTTGTGCAAAGCATTTGATACTGTCCTGCATGACATCCTTGTCTCTAAATTGGAGAGACATGGTCTTGACGGATGGACCACTTGGTGGATAAGGAATTGGCTGGCTGGCTGCATTCAGAGAGTTGTGGTCAACAGCTTGATGTTCAGGTGGAGACGAGTGACATTACTCAGGGGTCCATACTGGGACCAGTGCATTTTAACAACTTTGTCAGGAACATGGACATTGAAATTGAGTGCACCCTCAGCATATTTGTCAACAACACCAAGCTGTGTGGTGTGATCAACACGCTGGAGGGGAGGGATGCCATCCAGAGGGACCTGGACAGGCTTGAGATAGGGACCCGTGCAAACCTCATGAAGTTCAAAAAGACTGAGCACAAGGTCCTGCATATGGGTCAGAGCAATCCCATGCACAAATACAGTGGACAATGGGTTGAGAGCAGTGCTGAGGAGAAGGGCTTGGGAGTATTGGTTGATGAGAAGCTCAACATGTGCTGGCAATGTACGCTTGCAGCCCAGAAAGCCAATCATATCCCAAGCTTCCTCAAAAGAAGCATGGCCAGCAGATTGAGGGAGGTGTTTCTGCCCCTCTACTCCGCTCTTGTGAGATAAGAGAAGGTTCAGAGGGGGGGCCTTATATCAGCCTTCCAGTACTTAAAGGGGGTCTACAGGAAAGATGGGGAGGGACTCTTTATCAGGGAGTGTAGTGATAGGATGAGGGGTAATGGTTTTAAACTGAAAAAAAGGTAGATTTAGAATAGATATTAGGAAGAAATTGTTTATTGTGAGGGTGGTGAGACATTGGAACAGGTTGCCCAGAGAAGCTGTAGATGCCCCATCCCTGGAAGTGTTCAAGGCCAGGTTGGATGGGGCTTTGAACAGCTGGTCTAGTGGGAGGTGTCCCTGCCCATGGCAGGGGGTTTGGAACTAGATGATCTTTAAGGTCACTTCCAACCTAAACCATTCTATGATTCTATGATACACAAACCTTAGAGTGTGTATTTTTTGTTTCCAGTAGGAAGTAACTAGCTTGTAGGATACATTTGGGAGGTAGGGACATTAGCAAATATGGTAAACATCATCTGCAGTAATTAAAATTAAGGAATGTGGATATCGCTCCAGCAAAATCACTTCGAAAATTGTTTTTTTTTTTCTCAAAGAATGGTTAACTGGTAAATTCTTCACCTCTGAAGACCCTCTGCTCATCTTCCTGTGGAATACTTGCATAATCTCAGCATGCAACATTTTCATTTGCAATTTGTGAAGTTATGCACAGAAGAAAATTCATGTGAAACAAACAAAATATTTATTTTGATGTTTATCCTTTCTTACATTCTCTCTACTTTTGCACAGAGATACTGGCCAATGCTAAAGAAATCCCACAGTTTCCATCAAAAAAAGGACAACTTGACCCTACCACAAGCAGAAGTAGTAGTCAAACAATACGTTATGCTTTATTTAGTTGCATATGTGATAAGAGTTTCATGTGTCACTGAGAAATAGAACTTGCCAATATTCCCTAAACATGACAAGACAAGAAACAGATTAGGATCTGATGTTGAACTGCTTATTTGGGAAAGGATTTTTTTTGTTTTGCTTTGTTTCTTAGTTGCCCCTGTAAACTATTATTGAACCAGAAGTCGTACATGAGAGGGTCTCAGGCTTGAACTCTTTTCTCTTTACATATTTCAGTTAATGTTTCTTTGAGTGGGAAAAATCTGAGTTCGCCAGTCTCAGGGCTGAGCATGATTAGATCGATGTCTTTATTCTTTGAGCTAGCAAGTGGCCTTAATTCACATATTCTATTTATTTTAATAAATTGTATTATTTACTGCACTGACTCACTATAGTATTTTTTAAATATTTATGAAAGAAGCCTTTACATACATACCATTGATATTTATCCTTGGGCTGCTGCCAAAGAATGCGCAGTGTATGGCTTGAACAATGAGTTCAGATTATGCAGTACTTATTGCTTTTCTATTTTATCTCTTTCATACAATAGACAGAAGCTTTCATCTGTTATAAAGTACAATACTGTTTTCTCCACATGATAGTATTACTGCCTTACTAGATTTTTTTCCTAACCCACCCTGTCATTTCTGGTTTTGAATCTTCCTTTATGCATCTACACATCTTTTTGTATTAATAGAACACAAATATTTTACTATTTTATTGATGTCCCATGTTCTACTAATATTTTAAGAATGTCACACTCCATTTAAGTGTCAGGATGAAGACATCTAGTGTAATCGCTTCTTCCTTTTTTGTCTGTATAATTCTGTCTTGCAAGGAGCCTTTTGCAAACTAATGTTCTTAAGAATACTGTAGATGAAAACAGCGCACCTATGGCACTATAAAGAAATGAAACTGGCAGTGGATGAATAGCTGGGGAAGCGAGATATTAGAAAGAAAGAGAAGTAATTTAACTACAGTGAAGCAGTCTACAAGCTCACAGCTGAAATGTAGGATAATGAATTAAAAATAAGTAATACGTATTTCTTCTAAAAGTGAGCTAAATTCTGGTTAGAGCTACCAGATTGACAGTTCTGAAGAAGTAAGTTCTCTGTACCAAGGTTGCTAGGACTAGAAAACTGCAAGTTTTTCTCCATCACTGAGTATTCAATCTGGTCTAGGGAGGTCTTAGTGAGGGCAAAGTATGCAGTTAGTTTTCCGTGTGCATTCAGCCTTTCTCTTGGTGATATGAATCTATCAGACATTGATCAGGAATGATCAGTTAATTTCATATAGAGTCACCTTCAGGATGTAATTGGTGATGGTTATTTGCATCCTACTGCACAAATTCGTATCTCCTAAGGAATGCTAAACCTTTGTTCAGGTACACAGAAATAGGAACAAAATGAGTAACAACAACAACAATAATAATAATAATATATGACTTTATCTAGGAGGACCTTTGGGGAATAGCTTCTCAGTGTGATAAAGATGTGTGGGGATTATGCTAGAAAACCAAAGTTTTAACTTTACCCATTAATTTTATTTACAAGACTTGTGTAAGACATTTCAAAGGAATCTATTGATGATAACACCTCAAGCTTTAACATTTCACCATAAAAATGTAAAAATTCCTGGTATACTAAAATAACTTTCTGTCTATGAAAAATAGGAGCATAGTAAAGTAGCAATAATAACCACATGAAGGTACCTATATTTTTACAGTTTGAAACTGTGGGTAATTATTTCACTAAGTTTACAAAATGATGAATATTATTATTTAACACAGCAAAATTTGCCACTGTGAAAAATGCATGTAAAAACCACATGTAAAAACCACAAATATATTGCACAAAATTTCCTGGAAAATAGCATTCAGTCTTGTTGGAATGTGTTTGCATTTTCACATGACCCATCAGGATTCAAGTTGATAGAAATACTGTTTTGGGAACAGTATTACTCATACACTTTCTTTCAAAGGAAAATGGAAGAAGAGTTATTAAAGGGTTGATAGAAAAAAACTGAGGATTTGCAGGAAGACATTGAACAAAGCAGGCTTTAAAGAGTGTAATTAAGAGAAATTCTCTGCATGTTTAAAGACTGCAGACAGAAATTATCGAGTTCACCCCTTGATAAATAGAAAAGTTTTGAAATTCCTGAAATAATAAAAATAATTAGATTTTCACAAGTGTCTTGTAAGTGACCTATTTTTGGTGCCAAACCAAAATGGTCTCAGGGATGAGGAGAGACAGGTCCTTTTTTCTGTCTGGTACACTGGTCTTTTTCAGTGTAATTTAAACCATTTTAACGTTGAGAATCTGAGTATGTGTATTGGAAACATTTCAATCAGTGATGGAAGGGCCGATAAATTCTTACATGAGACCTAAAAAAATAATACTTATCTTAGACCTGGAACACAGCTCTGTACAATTGATTATTCTGCTGACAAAAACATAAAATAGAGAACCTGAAGAATCACATATAAAGCTAAAATTTTGCCCCTACCTCCAGGGAACTAGATTGTTTCCAACAATGTATTTGTTATTCTGTGTTTCTAGAACACTGACTCTGACTGATACTGGTATTCAACCTATATAGCAGGTGTTATCCTATTCCTTCTAACCACAGCTTTCTACTTTCTACCCTTCTGACCCTGGGGGCAGATGACATGCAGTATAAACTCAGATAAAAATTTTACTTTCTTTACATTTTGCCCATCTCTTCCCTCAGAAAACAAAAGCTATTCCTTAGATATTTTCTAATTATTACAAGCAGGTAGGTAACAAAGTCCTGATAACTAACAAAGCCTTCGCTACATGAAAGAAAAATGATTCCATAAGGATACAATAAACATATGTAATAAATTGTGCAGCAAAAGACCAACACCAAAATTCATGGCTTAGACATTAGTAGGATACTTATTTTATAAAGCTTAATGCAAATGGCTCCTTTACTTTTATTTGAATTACAAAAAGAACAATAATCTTTCAGTGAGTAATGGCATAGCCCTGCAGTTTGCAAATATCCATTAATGGAATTATAAGCTATCGTTAATTTTTATTTATTCTATTTTACTCTTTCCTTCTGTTTTGGTAGGAAAAAGAATCAATTTAACAATGCAAATTAATTCTACATTTACATAAAATCATTCACCAATATGATGTTTAATCCTGAAATTAAACATATATTGCAGTTAGGAATGGCAGAAAATACATTTCTGTGTGTAAATAGGTACTGTATAAATAGATAACTACTTTATGAGTCAAAATAATCAAAAGCAATAAACTAACACTAAAAGGTCTACACAACAGAACTATTTGATACTTCCTATCCTTGTATTACTTCCATCACCATGAAGTGGTTTGAGATAATCACTCTTCATTCTACAAGCGGAGTCGTTTATTACAGTTAGAAGAAAAAAGTTATCTAGAAAAAATATAATTTTCATCATCCCAAGTCAACAAGGTCAAGATTTCCCCATTTAACTTATTCACTTTTTGGTTTCTTCCTAGCCGTTACGTGTTTTTTGCAGCCAATAGCCTGCAGACTTTATCACAGAGGCCACTTTCTGCCTGTTAGCCATTGGGAGGAGAGGAGTGATAATAGTACATCCCTGCATGTCATCCTGGGATATACTTAGGACATACAAGGGGTGATCTGGCCAGGCACCTAGGAGCTGAAAAACACTTCTTGGTCTCCCGTGTAGGTACGCCCTTATTAGAGGAGCAGTTGAGAATTGAGGTGTACATTTGGAGATTAATAGCAAAAAAAAGGAGAAACAAGAAATTGAGTCCCCCACGACCGAACCAAATGTGTCTCCTCAGTGATATTTCTGAAAGAAAACAATAATAATAAAAAATTCTACTCCACTGTACAGAGAGTGTTAGGTTAGTTCAGTGTGGAAACAATGAGAAAGCCTTTTAAAAAAATTGTATAACTAATCGTTTTGAGTTAGCCTTGGTAGGTAGCTAAATTGAAATTAGAGTTTGTGGAATTTATAATTTGAAATGTTTCTATTTACAAACAATTCATGTTTTAGATAATCTAAAAGCAATTTAAAGGCTACAGGCAGGAACGTGCTGAATTGGACATGCTTTAGCTTGTGGCATCCACAAACTTAATCATAAAGATTTCTTCTGACTTGAAATCTTGTCTTCTTTGGTTTTTTTTTATTAGTTTGTTTGTTTAGTTCCTCTAATTAAATGAATGTAGTGTAACCATAAGCAAAAATCCTTACTATTTCACACTGTATACCGCAGGCCTACTTGTCTTTACTAATATAAGCACACATTTGTAACATAAACAAGTTCAAAAGTACATTTATACATACTTCTGTACCCACATTGGTGTAAATGCATTGGTGTAAATGTCAGGAATACCACTTTACCTTCAGGAACGACAGGACGAAGTATCCTCCAGCCATCACACATGCGCTCAATCGAAACATGTCTCATTGAAACAAGAATGTCTGGAGCCCGTAAAACCTTCGTTCCTGAAGGTAAAGTGGTATTCCTGACATGAAGGTAAAGTGGTATTCCTGAGCGCCACTCACTTTCCACAGTTTACCTGACAATTAAGAATGCATTCACCAAAAAAGTACTAAGAATGCTAAGAAAGTAAGACCTCAACTTCTTGTAGGCAAAACCTATTCCATACATTGCTATGGTTTATTGACTAGATGCATGACAGTGACATATTTTGAGCTCTCTAGTGGTACTGTGGGATGAATCTGAAAAAAAAAAAAAGGAATATAGCATGGGTTAGTTAGAAAAGTAGAATGGCCTTGGAATATGCTACCATACACAAGGCAATATCTCCTTCAGACAACTTTAATCTCAAATGTAGTGACAAGGGAAAAGAATGGCTAAAGCCTGGAAGTTGAGCTTTTTTCTCTTTTTCTCTTTATGGTTGACAAGAAATGCCATCAACTGCACAGGAAAGCTTATGAAGCAAGGGATTTTTAAGCAAAATTTTCACCATCAGGAATCATCATTACCTTGACTACCATACTGAACAGTATTACTGCAGAAGCAACTATGCAAAAAAAGAATAAGTTGCCCTAAAGACAAGAACCAAGCCTTACAATATCCCTATCGTATGCAGTTTTATAATCTACATATGAATATCCTACAGGGAAGTGCTCAGTGATCTCAGTCTGTTTACGGATAAGCACCATATGGATGAAGGGGAAATGTCTACATTGACAATAGAAACCAGTGAACAAACAAAATGTTATCTTCTGGGGCCCAAAGATAGACAAATTTACATAAGAAATGAGTTGCACATTTTAAGAAGAAGGTTAATTAACCATTTCAAAAGTTTATCTAAGAACACAATCAGTTCCACCAGCTAATGTCTCCAAATCAAGACTAGAAGCCTTTTTTAAGTGATATTAGCCAGTGTAAGCAGAAGTTTTTAGGGAATTAATATAGGCATCACTGAATAAAATGCTATGAGCAGAGCGTTCTAGCTTTAGAGTCTATAAATATAAGAAAAAAAGGCTTAACAATAGTGGATGATTTGTCAAATGAGACTCCCACTGGTATGGAAAATGACCCCAAAAGCTAATTGCAAGCATAAAATACTATGTAGCTCTTGCCAAATATTTGCCTAAGTGGTGTCTTTGCTTTGGTAAGACTGCATTAACATCTTACTGTGCTGTCTTTTACAATTCATAAATAAGTATGCATATCTGAATGCATATCTGAATACACTCAGACAGAATAAGCGGGCTGTAGCTTTTCATGTTTGGCTAACCCTAACTATGATTAATGATATAAGTGAATCTGAGAAGGTTTGAAGGTTTACTGATGTAAGCATGCAAAAACATTTGAACCTAGTTGAACCTATCCATAACTATCTGATTCATAAACTGGGTTGGAAACATGATAAACAAGCTATCCCATGAGACCTTCAGATTTTGGTTTCCTAATACATTTTGCCATGCCCTATTTAATATGATTTTCATGCTTAACATTAAAAATATTTTTCATTTATTTACTTCTTGAACTTAGTACTTCTAGAGAGTGTTTTTTTCTGATATATACTAACAGACTAGTGTATTTGGACCTGGAAACTGTATTCCTCCCCCTGCTTTTATTACAGATGCATGACTTAAAGCTATATATATGTCATCTAAGTCTCAGAGAACCATCTATTCTGGTTTCTTGAAGCTATTTTTGCTCCTGAAAGAAAGTAAAGTAAAGATTACTAGAAGTGATATGTACAAAGTAAGCAAAGAAACTGGCAGGGTCAATTGTCTTAGCCATAAAATGTGTGTGAGCATTCAGCAACACTTTCTAATACTCATATAGCAGCACTTTGGCTTTGGGATCAAGTTCAAAGCTGCTTTTGTATTCTTAGGGAACTACATGCTTGTTTCAGCCTGCCTCAAACTTTGGTTATGCTACCAATTTTCCCTGTGGTCCACCCTGACATCTTTTATATTTCCCAACACAGTTCAGGCTTCCTGGTTCCTCTACTTCACAATATCCTGGAACAGCCTACCCAAACTCTTTTCATAGCTTTAAAAGTTTCAAGTTATTAGATCATCCAGTCAGATTCCTATATACCACAGACCACTTAATGTAATTGAATTATCTTTTGACTGGCAGCAGTCACTTTTTATTCCATACACTTACACAATTTTGAGGATTTCAGGAGACTGAGAAGTTTTCGTATTTTGTTGCAATTATTTTCCATGTTAAGGATTTGTGCTTTGTTTTGAATTTGTATTAATCTATTTCTAAATTTCAACCATTATACCTGATTAGAGTAAAGGTCCTTTAATACTTGGCATTTTCTTCAGTGAGAGTATTTATGTGCTCTAATGAAGTCACCTCTCAATCTCCTTCTGAAAAACCAAACATTTATCACTCTATGGCATTTCTCAGTTCTTCAAAACCCTTTATTTGTGCCTCTTGTCTGCATATTTTTCATCTTTTTAATATCCTACGAAAATCACTGGGCACTCACGGAGTACACATTATTCCAACACTGGGCTCATAGATGCCACATGCAAAGCTACTGTTAGCTTTCATTTTTAACAAACTAATCCCTGCTTTGTACATCAGGAATCACAGTCACATTATTGCATAAAAAGCTTGATTTTCTTGACTACTATAACTCTTAAATCCTTATACCTCCTTATAAATTTCCAGCATGCAATCTCCCATTCTGCATGACTGGCATTCATTGTCCCATGATCTCTAATGCTTTGTTCGGCTGTGCTGACACATACTTTGTTTGAGAGATCCAAATTTACCAAGTAAAACTTCTTCGTGTGATCAGTACACCCCCTTTTTATTTAATATAATACAAATCTTGGGTCATCTGCAAATTCTATCAGGAGTAATTTCAGATCCCGCTCCAGGTGATTGATCAACATATTCCATATCATATGGGAGTAGTCATTGTGAACATCTCAATCTCAATGTTTCCTTTCACCTGAATCTTTTTGACTGCGAATTTAACCTAGAAGACCTTTGGGAGTTCTTTACTCTGATAGGAGAATAGCACAAGGGATTAAACATTTGTGAGGTCTCTAGATAACACCACAAGGATTGGTAACATCACATTTGCGTTTTTATAAAGACTAAGAAGAATTTGGTCCTTTCTACATAGCACTTATCTCACAAACCAAAATAATCAAGATCCCTCCTGGATGAATAAAGCTGGAAGTTACACATGAGAGCAATAAATACACATAAGCACATTGGCTTCACAATTGCAACCTTGGAAAGTGTGGGAGAGAAGTCTGCGTTATCAGCAGCTGACAACAGGTGGAATCATGACACAAGTCTGCTTCTTCTGAATTAAATTTAGTCGCATTAAAAGTTGATCTAATGCTGTATCATTGCAGTCACGAGGAAAATTTCAGGCGTGATACAGAATTTATTCTTTTTTGTTCCATAATTTTATCATTTATACCTCAGCCATCAGAATGCACAAATGACCTACAAATATGCAAGCCACAGAGAGCATCTGGCAGCTTTGTGCTCAAACACCCTTCACAGCATGCATCATTCACAAAATAATATAGGCATACCTTAGGGCACTGCTGTTCGCACCAGCAGCTGCATCAATGTTTCTATAAGGAATACAGATTTTCATGGATTCTAGTTGGCTATAAAACTTGCTTTCTTACTGATGCAGAATGACTGTCATGAAGGGTTTTTAAAATTTATTTTAAAAAGAAAATAAAATTGACAGATTTTAAAGAACAAGAGCACCAGCTGTACACAAGTATTGATATCAGATAAGTTCTTAAATGCAGTACACCGTACAAAGACTGAGTTACAGGGCATTTTATTGGTTTGTTTCAAGACAGTAATTTATTCATATTTTGTTATCAGCTGTTCTACAGTCATGGAGCAATTCTAAATTTGCTACAGCAGCGTGGTTCTCTTGACTGCCGTGACAATAGTTTGTCCAGTAAAAGTAGGGGCCACCACTCAGACTAGGTCACCTGAATTTACCTCTGTATATGCAGGCAATTACAATACTGATTAGATCTGCCCTAACCATGAACTTAACAGAGCCTTAAGAGCTATCTGGTGAAGGTGTCTACTAAACAGTTTTTTTTCTCAGCTCCATCGGCTACTATGGGCACTTAGGGTTCAATTCATTTGCCAAAAGCATCTACTGTCATTTGAAACACTCTAGAACATCCTACATGGCCTGCAACCGCTGATGAAGAGGATGCATGTTTTTCAGAGGTCACGTGTCACACCTTCCAAACTTGTGGAGGTGCTACAGATCTACTACCGTGTTTTAAATAGCTCCAGATGGCTGGTTTTCAGCAACTGACTCAAGACACTCACGTATAGGCATCTACATTTAGATGTATCAGAATCTGTAAGCTGACTCCCACGCCAAATTTTCATCGTTCTCCTAAACCAGGAGAACTACTAAACTGTGCAATGATAAAAATAACAAGAACTTTTGGCCTAATTCTGGGTGCAGCCTGATTTTGAAGTCAGGAAATGTTTTAGTATTCACTTTTCCCCATTGACTATTTGGAACAGGGATATTCCAAATACAGATTGCTATTCATTGCTTAATCTTAATTAAGAAGCTTCACTTCACAGTGGCTGTGTGTCTGTACATTTTGTTCTGGTTGAAGTAACTAAAAAAATTTTCAGCAGTAGATAGAAAACACAACATATTTGCTTTCCTTAGATGAACCATCTTCCTGGAACATTTCTGAATAATCAAGTAGTCACAGCCTGTTATTGTGACTAGTAAGAAAGCGGAAGAGAACTTTCATTTAAAAATACCAGATTTGTGATTAGCAGTTTTATGTGCGAACCTTTTTTCTGGACTGCAGGATGGCTAGGACCTTCCGCAGAAATTCTTGATACAAATGACCTGCAAAGTCACATGTGAATAAAGAGATGACAGACAAGGTTATTTTGGAGAGTTGAAAGTAGTGTATTGCTCTTCCCTATATAAAATCACAGTTCAGCAAATCAGGCTATTGGGGTCTGCAAGAAAAGTCTTTCTTTCCTTTCTCCCTATTCTCTTCTCACTTGCCTTTCTAAAAAAATCCTGCAAAACTTCACTGAAGTTAATGAAATGTCACCAAAGTAAAAGGAATCAATTTCAGGCCATTTATGTTGTCTCACATTTGATCTTTTTCTTGATGTTTTACTTGTCTTTGTCTTCCTTTCTTATTTCCCAAGAGAACAAAATAAGCAGGATCTGAGCGCAGTTCATCACTGGATTTTCATGCCAGTGCAAAGCCATTTATTTCAGTGCTTTATGAAGGTATGAAATTTGATTTATAATGTTTGGATGTGCACATCCACAAAGTGATAAGTTACAAAGGAAGAATGTTAGAGAAAAGTTAATGAGCTGAGATTCATGATGTTATTTTTCAACTTACAGTTTATTAAGGATTTGGTTGTTATTAAATGTCTGAGAAATAAGGTATCAAATTTAAGATTTCAGAAATGAAATATGAAAAGATATTTAACTGTCATGACAACAGCAGATAAAATATCAATAATTTCTGCTTTGAATACAATCTGAAATGACATTTCTTTCATTCCATGACAAAGTGGATAACAAAGCAAAATGAAATATTCCAATAATATACATTCCATATTTCTGAGAATGAATATGATTTCTTTGATAAGCAACCTGGAAATTGGCACATTTCATGTACAGAGTCATTGAAGTACTAAAGTAAGCAGTGATTTGCAATCAGAGAAGACTAGAACTTCACATTAAAATTACAATATTAATACGATTCATTGCCTCTGCCCATTCCTTATGTTATTACTGGCAAAATTCCATTTCCTTTCGGTTTTGTATGTGCACTTTTTGTTCATGTTTAGGTAATTTAAAATATAAATTCAGCAACGTATTCTAGATACAACTTAGCTTTGATATCCCTCAGATGCAAAACTCGTCTGAAGAGTTTTTGAATAATATGTCTTCCTAAAGTATGTACAAACAACATCACATCTACTGATGTTGGCTGTACCAGTAGTTACACTCAGCATTACTAGAATTGTACTCAGAGTAAAGTCATATTTAATCTAAGGACAGCAAAATTTATCTACAGCCATAGCACATAGCTTTGATTAATCTATGAAAAAAACCTGTCAGATTGTTTAATATTTTAATAAAAATGTTTCAAACAAAACCACAAGGCTCTGGGGGGAAAAGAAGTTTGGAGGACATATTCTGAATAGGTTTTACCTTCAGAATCCAGTGTGGAGCATGGAGTTGAGTTATGCAATATGAAGACTTTAAGTATATTTATTTGGGTAGACTTTTGTTGAAGTGCTTTAGTCTGTATTTCTAAGGGAAAAGAGGGAAAGCAAGGTTTATAAGTCTTATCTTTTCACAAAAGCATGCTTGAGTAATAGAGAACAATCATTTGCAAAAAAAAACCCAAAGCATTTGGAGAAATTATCCGATGGCATCTAGAATTCTGCCACTTCAAAAAGGTGAATTATTTAACATTCTGCCAATTAAAACTCTGTAGAAAACTTTCTTTGAATATCTCTATTAAAATGGAGGATACATTTTCTTAAACATTCAAAATGTATTGAGCAAATTTAGCCTCTTTTTTTTCCTTAATTTAATTTATTCTGGCCCCAAAGCAACTTGGCATTTATACATGTGCATAACTTTAAATACATGCTTAGTCTCCTTGAAGACATGCTTGAGTACCTTACTAGACTGGGACCTATAGGCCTAGTCCAATTTCAAAATGTCTTTTCATTTATTTTAATGAGTATTAGATTGGATGCGGTATGAAATTATTTCACCATTGTCATCTTCCAGTATTTTACCCTGGGGATTGAGTGCAAATACTTGAGATTCAACATGTGTTGCTCATCATTTTCGATTAGAAAATATGCCATGTTTCCTATCTTCCTGTTCTTTGAATGGATGAACACAGAAGGACTTCCCACAGGATGCCTTCCTGTGCAGATTTAAGTCTCACCTTCTGCAGATGCTCATATGAGGCTTTGAGTTTAATTTGCTGTAAACAGTTGTGCCAGTAAAACTTCATTGTTTGGTTGTCTGCAGAAAGTGAGCACAAAAGATGTGTGAGCATTTGAAACCCCTTACTGCTAAATGTTTCTTACATCTTTCACTGTGGCTGATGAACAGATGAGAGTTGGCTACAGGAACCAGCCAGAGAATTTAATTTTGTCAGTCACATTTTTCAATGGATTATTTGAAATGTCTCTAAATACTAGAGTGCTGAGAACTGTATGAAGGCCAATATGGAATAAAAGCTTTCAAGAAGATACCAGGGTTCTGTTCAGAGTGACAACAGTGATGGCAGGCAGTGCCTCACACAAAGTAATTTATGAAACTAAATGACAGCTGACAGAAAATGTTTGAATATGCATTAAAGTTGGGAAAGTAGTAAGGTCATTTTCTGTTTAAACTCTCACATTGCACAGATAAGAATTGTTAAATAGTTGCCACATTCAACTTCAGTGGTTCAATTTCAGTGGTGAGAAAAGTGTTTGTAATGTGTTATAAGCATGCATGAGTTGTATGCTGAATGATTATATTTAATGATAAAACTTGTGAGTAAATACATTAAATGTTTTCAGGGGAAAAATCTCTCTCCAAGACAGGACTATAACAGATAGAGTTTATATTTATCCCTACATGAAAACTTAATATATTACAAAATTCTATAGAAATACTTACAAGCTAAAATAATAAATTTACTTTACAGGCGACCTCATAAATTGTGTGGTGAAGATGTTTATGACTACAAATGAAGGAAATTCCCTTCACATTTGAATAATTAGAAGCTGGTGAGCAAGGGCATAGATGAGGAGAAAAGATGAAGATCTGTTTCCTGTGGAAATAATATGCTAAAAGCTGGGTTATCAATCCAACAGGACAGACTCCTTAATACAATAGCTTCCTTTTAAATTAGCTCCTGTAAATTAACCAGCTCAACTAAACATTGGCAGGATCTTATCACTGTAATGCTCAATAAAGTCTATATTATTAAAATTCTACTAAAGAAAACTTAGTGTGAGATAAGGCAGACATGAATGATCATTTAACATTAATCCTGATGACAACCATTTCCACTTCGCTATTGAAATTCCTTTCTTCCTACATTTTCATTTCCAAATACAATACAAACAACATGCTCTAATCAATCACGTATACATCCGCCATAATTTTTATACAAGGCCCTGTATCTTGTATAAGCCACTGAAGATAATTTGTCTTCCCTCTTGCTTTGCAGTGTCACTAAATGAAAGGAAAGCTAGGAAAAGGTAAGGTGGTATAGAGAAGTCACAGGTAAGACATAAAGTTTTAGGGACCATAGGTAGTTTCAACACTGATTTTGCATTCAGAATTCATTTAATGACAAATCACAGATGTTGATAACAGTCAAACATAGTCCAGTCCAAAACAGAGCTATGTTTGTCTGGCACAACATCACCTGAATGTCATTATATTGCTTCCAGACTAGGTCTAAATCAGAACAAGCCATCTTAATCATCTCTGCAAAGTGATTCCAAGTCCAGTTTTGTCTCATATGGTGTCAGCTTGGTGCTCATGGTACTGAATTCCCCTCCACCCCTAAGTGTAAGGAATAAGTTAGGCTCTCAGTCATCACAAGCTTTTTGTAGATGGTGGATGCTGGAGAAGCGCGGTCTGCATGGCACAGTTCAGATCACTTATGATGTGACTGGTCTGCTGACTGTTTGTGTTTGTAGAGACAGACTAGGATAGCGACACTCCTAGTTTATTACATGTTCAGGGAGGGTAGATGGTGTAAAGACCTCTTCATAAATCCCCAGTATTTACTCTGAATGGGCATCAAAATCTGCAACTATATTTGCATTAAGCACTTGCACACATGGCCTACTTTTCAGAGGGGAATTATCACTAAGAGTAGTTAGCACTTAACATCTCAAAGAGTAAAAATACACCAGATCTCATTGGCAAGTTGCCAAGAGATGTTTGAGTTTAGTTGTCTGAGCTTGAAATGGTGATTTTACTACCCACCCCCCCCCACCCCCCCCCGAACTTCATTCTTCTACCATAAAACATGCATATGTATGCGTGTGGGTGAAAGGACCTATGTGTTTTCTCTCACTTCACCCTTAAACCTTCTAGTCACTCTCATTTCAACAAGTTAGCACAGTAAAATCTCCAATTTCTAAAGAAAAATATAGATGAGAAATACTTTATCAATATACAAGTGATTCCTAAAATGCATCTATTTAAATAATTTAACTGATCTCTAAGAGGGTTGGCATAGAGGAGTACAGAAAATGGCTCTTTTACTAAAAATGAGGACCCTTTTTCTGAAATCTCCCACACAGATCAGCATAATGGTACCACTGAAAATTTTGGTTAGAACACAATTTGACAGAAATATGATTTCCTTTGATTTTTTTCTTTTTTTCACTGGAAAAAATTATTTGACATACCTACTGCATGGAATAATTTTCTAAATGAAGATAGCATTTCACTCAGTCTCCATCAGAAGATGCAACAGGAGATTTCAAAAAGTGAGCAGAGTACAAAATTAGAAGGAAAGAAAATATAGCCAACATTTTTATCAGAATTCACAGCGACAATAGAAAAAGATGTTATGGAAAATATATGTAAAATTATTTGAAAATTCAACACATACAACAATGGCTCTGAAAGAATCATAAAATCATAGAATCATAAAAGGGTTCAGATCGGAAGCAACCTTAAAGATCATCAAGTTCCAACCCCCCTGCCATAGGCAGGGACACCTCCCACTAGACCAGGTTGATCAAAGCCCCATTCAACCTGGCCTTGAACACTTCCAGGGATGGGGCATCCACAACTTTCCTGGGCAAAGAAACATGAAATAAGAACTACAATGAAAAAAAAGGGAAGATAAAATGCAACTGTTATGAATGCAAAGAACATGGGTTCAACCAACTCATGCAAATGCAAATCAAGACATTTAGCATTTTGAAAAAGAGCAATACAATGAAGCAGGAAGAATTTGTAGATAAGAACGAGTCCTGAGGACCTGATGAATTCCACCTGAAAAGCAATTCACTTATGTTAACCTCAAAAGAAATATTTTTCTTTTGAGTCATGGCTCTATCCGACTTCTCTGCATACAGAGCTGGTGTTGGTAACCACGAACTTTCAAACTTACAATATCAGGAGAAAAAATCCCTGCCAAAGGTACTCTGAGTATATCCATACGAAGCAAACTGCGTTGCTAACAAAGCATGTGCTTATACTAGTTGCAAGCATGCCCCAGGAGTTTAGGTCCCAGGAGTTTAAATCTTACAGTTTAAGTTCCGTGGTGCCACAATAAAACCAGAATCAAAAGTTTCTTATCACTAAGAAAAACAAATTGGATAGGGCTGTTATATCTATATTGTAGCCAAACATTAGGTATAAGACTAGGGAAAAAAGTGGTTGAATAAAACAAATTCCCAGGACCTTTCAAATATTCACCTTAACATTAACATATATTCATTAACATATGAGTTCATACTGAGTTTCTTTGGGACAAAAGATGAGATGATCACCTCTCTTACTAGACAAAATGCCTTTGATACCAGAACAGGATTTGATGCATTTTGCATATTTGAATAAACAACTGTTATTATCTCCCCATGCCCTCCAAAATGACCAATGCTGTAAATCTCTTATCTGCTTTTGGGCTGACCAAGGCACGTGCAGAAGGCAGACAGAATGTGAGACTTGGGGGCAAGAAAATGCTTTCAGAACAAAGAACAGATTAAATGAAAAGAGACAGTTTCCAACATAGGCTGGGCAAAAAGACTCGCCTGTCCAGACCAGAGGTATCCAAATCTTCTTCAGTGAACACGTAAGACCTTATGTCCACATTGACTCTCTCTGATGTATTCAAACTTTGGTCAATATATTATCATCACAGACTGTATATATACCTTAAATGACAAAAATTTGAATGCCACACTTGAATATATCCCTGTCTGCCAACTGTCCCTAAGACATATGCTTTCAGTGGCAGGTATGTCAGTCCACTGGCATTTTGTTCCTGATTAGCCTCACACTTAGCTGCCTTCTTCTGTAACACCATAAGGCACCCGATCAGTCAGTTATAAATATTACAAGGATTTAAATATAAATATTATAATGCTTTTCTTCCAGGAAAGACATGTGCTTTTCAACTCCATACCATTAGATCATTGTAAATACAAGCTTCTTGGTATGATTATTATTCACATTTCGTTTAGTTTAAAGATCTTACATATGAAGACCTCTTCTGTTATTGCATGTCCTCACTCAGCAGATGATGTCTTACCAAATTACTTGCATAAGAAGAGATTACAACTGCAGCTGGAAGGCACAGTGATTTAGCCGTTGTAAAATATCTTGTTTCCAACTAGATTTTTTTTCTTATTATTACTCATTAATAGGTCTATACAGACAAGGTAAAGTTCTGCCTTATTTCTCATGTGCTTATGCCTCCTGCCTATGTATTCTTCTCATTTTTATGAAGTTAGGTCATGTCTTTCAGGTAAGTTTGGTAAAAAAACTCATTTACAATTCTTTGCAATTCTTTTAAGAAGAAGAAAATGCTTTACAAGAAAATGCCAATTTCCATGGAACCTTATGTAAGAAAAGCATTTCAGATACATTTTTTTTTGTCAAAATATTCATTGCTTATATAAATATATTTATGCATAGAGATATATATTTTATACATGCTGCATTTACTTCTTCCCTATAGACATAGATATAAACGTGTCAACGTGTATTCACACAAATATTTATAGAGAAAAAGAAGCAAAGAAACACAACTAATCAGTAATTTGGGATTTTGCATACTAACATCATGGGCTATGAAAACTGCATTTCAAAACTTGTTCTAAGTCAGGCCTGTCTATTCCAGGACAAATATCCATGATAGAAATAAGTTTCTCTTGGATGGTACATATTTTTTCTTGTTGCTTCAAGTTAAACCATTAAAGTTTTTATTTTCACCTCAATGCAGAAAAGATTTTTGATTTTAAGATATCACTAATTTTCATGGAAAAGAAAAATATTTTTCCTTTCTCTACTATTGAGTAACATGCCTACATGCAGTGCTATGTTAATGGACAGCATGGCAAACTTTGACCCCTTCCTCCTACATGCATACCCTTTATTATCACCTTGCTATTTTGCAGTATTATTTTCCAGTTTAAGTCAACAATGAGTTTTACTTAAGGTACATAATATTTTGACAGTAAATTTACTTCCACATGTCACTGTGAAATAAAAGGGAAGTGGCTTATGAAAACCAAACCAAGGAATATGAGGATCATTGGACTAGAAATAAAAACAATAACTTTCTAAATGGAAAAAAATTCCACAATTTTGAGTTAATCTAAAATTTGGCAAAATACAGTTGCAGATATAACTGGAAACTATGCAGAAACAACATGGGATTTTTTCTGTGTGAGAAATTCCTGTGCTATCATAAAGCGGACCTGTCTTGTTGCTACCAATGTGAATATTCAGTTTTACAGGATGCCCAGCAGCATGCAAAAATGTCAAGGTACTTCAGTGGGAGTAAACTAAACTAATCACTGCAAGCTAAATTTTCCTATGCTTTGATTTTTTATTAGGATCCATTAAACATCAGTTAAGCTACACACTCAGAGAGATGTCCAAGTGAACCTAGCACCTTGTCATAGAAACTCAGTAGAGCAGCAACATGACATACAAGCCTGACTCTGGGGGACCTTACCCCAGTCAGCCTTCTCAGTAGCATCATAATACATTATAAATACTTAAAGTTAATCTATCATCTGTTGCAATGCAAACTGAACAGGGAGAAGACATGAACAAAGTTGAAACTGTATACAGACTACAGAATTATTTGACCAGCTTATAAATTGATTCTAGGGAGAGTTAGAGGTTTAAAGGTATTTGCTTTACCTGCCCCATAATATTGAACAATAGTGAGGCTTAAAGCACACACAGTCTGAAATCTTCATTTAAACAGCATTAAATACATGCAACTTAGTGCTATACCTAACTACTACAGAAATATTTTTAGCTTCCAGTGTCTCTTAGGGCTAGTAAAATTCATAACTGCAAAACCACTAAGAACATTCAATCAATTAGAGACAGAAATACAATCTCCATCAATAACAGTTTCCTCTCCATTAGAAATTAAGGATTCCTGAATGAACTTGGTAAGGAAAAAAAAGAAAACATAAAAAGGGTGCTGTTGTGGCTAAGAGCACAGGAAGCAACTGAGAGATCCAGCTTCATATTCCCCTTTATTAAAAGCTGGCCACATCCCTGTAGGCAAATCCTTTAAATGAGACATTCTAAAAGTGTTTAATTACCAATAACTGGGGACAGGCACTCAAAAGTGCTTTGTAAATGGAAGGCTATAAACACTTGAAAAAAATACAGCCTAGAGGTCTTTTGTAACTTTGATTCTTCAAGCTCAATTCTGCAGTCTTCCCCCTTGAAATCCGTGGGAGTTGAGGGTACTTAGCTTATTGCGAAATCACATTCTGTCCCTTTGTTTTCCCTATTTGTAAAATAAAGATAAGAAAATATACTCCCTTCAGCACTGTGCAAGGATGGTATCATTAATGCTAGGATAGGATTTTAAAATTTGTGGACTGAAGGTGCCTATAACCACTCTTAATTCAGGTACATATCCAAAAACAGCTGAATTCTCTAAGCCTTCCAGATCTCTAAATGTCTCAGGGTTTTTATTTGAAAACTCTCTGAGTCTCTTTCAAGGCCTTTCACATGGTACCACACTACATCCTTGCTGCTAAATTGGAAAGATACGTGTTTGATGGACTATTCAATGGATAAATAATTGGCTGAATGGCTGCATCCAAAGAGTTGCGGTTAACAGCTGCATCAGATCAGTAACAAGTGGTGTCCCTCAAGGGTCTGTATTGGGACCGGTACTGTTCAATATCTTTATTAATGACATAGACAGTGGGATTGAGTGCATCCTCAGCAAGTCTGCGGATGACACCAAGCTGAGTGGTGTGGTTGATACTTTAGAGGGAAGGGATTCCATCCAGAGGAACTTTAACAGGCTGGAGAAGTGGGCCCATATGAACCTCATGAAGCTCAACAAGGCCAAGTGCAATATCTTTCACCTGGGTTGAGGCAATTACCAGTATCAGTACAGACTGGGTGATGAATAGATTGAGAGAAGCCCTGCAGAGAAGGACTTGGGGATATTGGTAGATGAAAAATTGGATATGAGCTGGCAATGTGCACTTGCAACACAGAAAGCCAATCGTACCCTGGGCTATATAAAAAGCAGCATCGCCATCAGGTCAAGGGAGGTGTTTTCTTAAAGAAAGTCTTGCCTCTTCATCTGGAAAGTTAATCCTAGATGTTTTGGCTTTGAAGGTTCATTTTCATTAAATTCTTAGAGAAAGGAGAGTTTTTCAAGACGGAGGAAATTCTGCTTGTTTCAAGCGTCAGCTATTTTAGAATCACAGCATCATAGAATCATATAATGGTTTAGGTTAGAAAAGACCTCTATGACCATCAGGTCCAACCGTTAACATAGCACTGCCAAGTCTACCACTAAACCATGTCCCTAAGCACCACATCTACATGTCTTCTAAATACCTCCAGGGATGGTAACTCAACCACTTCCCTGGGCAGCCTGTTCCAATGCTTGATAACCCTTTTGGTGAAGAAATTTTTCCTAATGTCCATCCTAAACCTCCCCTGGCACAACTTGAGGCCATTTCGTCTTGTTCTATCACTTGTTATTTGGGAGAAGAGACTGACCCTCACCTCCTACAAAATCTTTTCAGGTAGTTGTAGAGAGTGATAAGATCTCACCTCAGCCTCCTTTTCTCCAGGCTAAACAGCCGCAGTCCACTCAGCTGCTACTCATAAGACTTGTGCTCTAGACCCTTCACCACCTTCGTTGCTCTTCTTTGGACACGCTCCAGCACCTCAATGTCTTTCTTGTACTGGGGGGCCCAAAACCGAACACAGTATTTGAGGTGCAGCCTTATCAATAACAAGTACAGCAGGACAATCCCTTCCCTAGTCCTGCTGGCCACACTATTCCTGATACAAGCCAGGATGCTATTGGCCTTCTTGGCCACCTGGGCACAGTGCTGGCTATTATTCAGCTGGTTATTGACCAACACCCCCAGGTCCTTTTCCACTGGTCAGATTTCCAGCCACTCTTCCCCAAGCCTGTAGCGTTGCAGGGGTTACTCTGACCCAAATGCAAGACCCGGCACTTGGCCTTCTTGAACCTCATACCACTGCCCCTGGCCAATTTATCCGGCCTGTCCAGATTCCTCTGTAGAGCCATCCTGCCCTCAAGCAGAGCAACACTCCCGCCCAGCTTGATGTGGTCTGCAAACTTACTGAGGGTACACTCGATCCCCTCATCCAGATTGTTGATAAAGATATTAAACAGAACTGGCTCCAATACTGAGCCCCGGGGAACACCAGTTGTGACTGACCACCAATTAGATTTAACTCCATTTACCACAACTCTTTGGACCCCGCTATCCAGCCAGTTTTTGACCCAATGAAGAGTATGCCCATCCAAGCCATGAGCAGCCAGTTTCTCTAGGAGCATGTTGTGGGAAATGGTGTCAAAGGCTTTACTAAAGCCTAGGTAGACAACATCCACAGTCTTTCCCTCATCCACTAAGTGGGTCATCTTGTCATACAAAGAGATCAGGTTAGTCAAGCTGGACCTGCCTTTCATAAACCATTATATGTAGGCAATGTAAACAATGCCAGAAAAAATAATATTAGGGTTCTGTTATACAGTCATATTATTTGCATTATTGTTTGAATAATTATACAAACAAATTGTCTTATAAAAAATGATACCCTATATTACAGTGTTTAGACCTGCTGAAATTTTGTGGTTCAATGCTCCAAAGCAGGGAGTTCCATACCTTATTTGTTACCCTTCTCTCTGCTTTTATGCTCTCATGAAGTATGAACAAAACCACAGCAAATTCATGGTTATGAAAGCCCTTAATTCTATCATTCTGCTTCACATTACAGCTATTTGATATACCAATGTAATAATCAAAGACAGGACCCCAAATGAGTCTATGGCAAACAACAGCTAATAGAGATATGAAATGAGCGTTTTACAGCACAAAGGACTATTATGCATTTCTCATCCATAAAAGATCAGAGGTGATATGTGAAATGACTTTAAAAGCTAACACGAACAGATTCAACCAACATGAACAGATGTTGACACAGGATCAGACGCATTTGGCTTTTCATGGTTCTAGGCGTATTTGAGATCCTCTAAAATTTTCCTTCCCATCTTAAATCCCCTATGTGCAGCCCAGATGAGATTTGAGGTAGTTCACTAGGCCTCTCCTAAGCACTACATAATCCTTTGATTAAAGAGAGATTGATAAATGTCAGCATTATGTCTGCACTGTACAATCAGATGTTTCTGATGCTCTGTATTACCAAAAAAAAAATAAATTCAGAAGCAAACCACCCTGCATGTTGCAATACATTTCTGCAAATCATAGAGGTCATTTTAGGTCATCGAACACATGTAACATATTTCTTATGAGAAAACTGTGAGTTTATATATCTAACAGACTGCTGAGTAAAGTTTAAAAGTTTCAATATTTCTCTGACTATGTTAAACCAGTCAGGTTTAAAAAAAATAATTTAGTGGTGAAACAGTTGATTCCTTGCTGTGAAAAAGGTTCTTAAAGTAGTCTTTTGCGGTATAACTGAATTCCTCCAAATCAGCAATGCAAATGGAAATATTCTGTTATTCACTGTACCCAAACATAATGCAAGGAAGGGAAAACATTCTGTTAAGCAAACTTTCTGATGTAGACTTGAATGGGAAATTTCTCTTTCTTTGTGCTTGCTGATCTATAAACATAAGGCATTAGGACTTCTGTGTTGTCTGCTAATGGGTCTGATGCTCAAAAAAGTGGAATTTTTATTCCAAGATCTCCACTACATCAGTTAAATGATTAAAAAAAAAACATTATATTCTCCAAACCAGTAAAACACAGTAACACTAGGATTAAAATTTGGAAAATTATTCTCATTAAATTCATCCATACCTTCACCCTTTGAACCATAATTGTGCAAATTGAGTGCCTTGACATAACTGAATTTGTCTTTTTGTTTGTCATATTGCAGGGCACATACTCTCTTCAGTGCATGAGAAAAAGGAAACATCTGGGCTGTTTCCCCTTTCACCAGCTTCACCCAGCAATTCCAAGGGAAGTAGATGAACTTTAACGATAAAGAGGCATCTTTTCCCAGAATTATGTGGGCTATTACTCTCTCTAGCTGAGTTATGTGAGATCATGTCCCACCTCTTTTTTACACATAATGATCTGTAGAATAAGGGTAAACCTCTAACATTTCACAAGCTGCTTGTATACAGTATGTAGTTAACATACAATATATGTTTACTGTACTTATAGTGCAACAGGTTTTTGTGATCACATTATTTTGTTCCTTGAATAAATGATCAAATTTCTTTATGCTTATGAAATAACACTGCCTATAATACAGTCCCATCCAAGCTGATATGAAGAAAATATAGTTCAGTTGGGGGCCAGGAGGAGACAATCACTTTACCTGAAATAAGTTAAAAAGAAGTCAACCAACAAGAAACAAACAAACCCACAGCTTTAGTAACCTGAAGAGTTACAAAAGATAAAAATCATAGAATCATAGAATACTTCAGGTTGGAAGGGACCTTTAAAGGCTGTCTAGTCCAACCCACCCTCCTGCAATGAGCAGGGACATCTTCAACTACATCAGGTTGCTCAGAGACCCATCCAACCTGACCTTGAATGTTTCCACAGATGGGGCATCCACCACCTCTCTGGCAACCTGCTTCAGTGTCTCACCACCCTCAGAGTAAAGAATTTCTTCCTAATATCTAGCCTAAATCTACCACCTTTTAGTTTAAAACTGTTACTCCTTGCCCTATTGCAATAGGCCCTGATAAAGAGTCCTTACTCATCTTTCCTGTAGGCCCCCTTTAAATACTGGAAGGCCACAATAAGGTCTCCCCGGAGCCTTCTCTCCTCCAGGCTGAACAGCCCCAAGTCTCTCAGCCTGTCCTCATAGGAGAGGTGCTCCAGCCCTCTGATCATCTTTGTGGCCCTCCTCTGGACCCGCTCCAACAGGTCCATGTCCTCCTCATGTTGGAGGCCCCAGAGCTGGACGCAGTACTCCAGGCCGGGTCTCACAAGAGTGGAGTAGAGGGGCAGAATCACCTCCCTCGACCTTCTAGTCACGCTGCTTTCGATGCAGCCCAGGATACGGTTAGTCGTAATCAATAAGTAATATAAGATTGTACTATCCATTATTAATGTATCTATAATTAATCTATTCAACTAGAGCTAAATAGTGATAGAACTTCTGCCACCACCTCTACATACCACAAAGGTTGGTTTGTAATTAAAAGCACCAAAGGGCTTTTTATAACTTTATTTCTTTTTTTTTTTTTCATTGTGTAGCAGTATGTCTCAGTATGCTATTTACTTTCTTCAGAGATTTTATTAAGATGTAATATATCTGTGTTTGCTGGACATTGTTTCACAGAAACACAGCAAGCAGCAATAAACCACATACTGTAAACCTATGAGCAGATTACAATGCACCAAACTATGGCCATTCAATCAAATTGTAACAAGATTTGTATGGTCCTTAAGAGAGTTATAGAAAGAGCAATTCCAGTATGAAAAGACTTTGGTTTGTTTGTTTCACTGATTTTTAAAAAAATAGTGAAAGTATTAGATGTGCCGCAGTGATAAAACCAAAATATCAGCATTGTTTTGGGTGCTTTCTGATATTCTCTCTCCAATTTCCTATTCTGCACCAGTTTTGTTGATAAAAATGAATGTTGCGCTTTTTAAACAATAGAATCTGGTTCAACATACTTTGCTCTGCCCTAGGGAAGACACAGCTCCGTATACTATTCATATAGAAGCAAAAATGGTTGGCCTTATACAACACTGTACATTAAATTTTCGGTCCCTTTCATCCAGCTGCAAAGAATTATCCAGTAAGACCCATGAAATTAAAGGGAAATGCACTTGCCAAAAAATAATGATGGAACCAGGCCACAAAAAACATAGACTTGGGGAATGATTTACAGAACTAGTTTTAAAATGTGTCCTTCATTTAGAACTAGATACCAATCTGCCTGTCAGTGGCATACAGACTTCTCGGTGCTGCCACAGTTTAGCAACCACTATGATGATAATGAAAACAGACTGAAACAGTAACTTTTATAAATAAAAGCAAAACAGCATCTAAGCCGATTATATTTCCTCATTTTATTGTGATTTTGACACAAATGAAGCCAAGATATATTTTATTCATTTTGTGTTTTCTGTTCATGTTTTGCTTTATGGCCCTTAGGGATACAGGAGTATCGATGTAAAGAAGTCTATAAATTAAAACAAACCCATGTTTTACGGTAAATATTACCACATCTTTATAATGTGTTAGCTTAATGTGAGCAAACAACAGTTTTTCTGGTAGTTCATTTGCATTTCCTTTCCTGCAGGTTCCCAGGTATTTTTTGGTATCTGGAAACTATTATGGGGAGGGGGAAATGAAAAAAAGGCAGAAAGGCGTTCTGTAAATGTTCTCATCTCAACCATTTCCCTTCAAGTCATTTTATACCATTCAGATATAGTTCTTCCCTGCCAATAGGTGGAGATGGAGTGCCTGAATTTATCTGCAACCTGCTGCTCATTTGTTATCGAGGCAGTTGGAATATGAAGAATGTGTCAGAAAAAAAGTCCTGGGTTTGGGCGCTTATTCATAAAGTTATAATATTTTGAACTTCAGGTATTAAAAGTTGTAATTTCACATCCTTAACAACCATGTAGTGCTCTCAGTGGATTACTACAGACAGTCTTCAAAGAATTAAATCATCTGCTATGAAAAAATAGACTTTTTTGCATTCTGTAGAACTGTCCTTAGGTTCTCTGCAACAAGGATGAGGACAGAAAGCTTTTCTTTCTGGGATTTGTTTTGTTTTTTGTTTTAATGAGTGACTAGGACTTGCATTTCACACTTAAATATGTACTAATGTGTCTGTCTATGTCTTTATTCCGCACCTTTCTTTGCTCTCCTTAGCGTCTGAGCACTTCGCCAAAATAGATACCTGCAGATGGCAAAAGGCTTACCAGAACTTGTTCAGCAAAAGATGACAGAGATATCCCAGCAGACCCAAAAATGTGTAATGACATCCAAATGTCTATGAGTGATACTAAGGATAATGAAATTAATGGCTAAACTGTCACTGACATCAAAGAGAGAACGATGACATCCTTTACCTTCTGCTGCTAAAAGTCATGCTCAGCTGTCTAGTGGAGTATCTGAAAACGTAATGCATGCTGTCATAAAGAGCTTCTATTCAACAGCCAGATCTGCACCTTATAAGGCAGAGTTCACTTCACCTAAGGAGAATGTGCACATCATAGATGCTATACATGACACACAATTGTGTAATGTATATGCTTATACATATTTGTATAACTTCTTGTAACATTCAGTAAGATTTAAACGGCAAATGCAGACTTATTTTTATTGCTGGACAGAAGACCAGAATACAGCACAACACTTTGGTTCAAGTCTTCCATTATTCATTCTCATGTGTTTTTGTTCTTTTCCTGAAACGGACTACGAGTGTGCCTGCCTGTAGACACATACACATATACACTGTCCACACTCACATGCAAACAAAGATTATATACATATGTGCATATGTAGTATGTGTTCCACAAGAAAAAAATGCAAATTAAAAAAAATTACTAACACTTTGCTGTATCTTTCATAGGTGCATTTCTCTTTCCTTAAATACTCTCAGATTTTCATACACATTTTTGTGCCAAAAATTTTGTTATTATGCCTCATTCCTCCTATAGAGATGATGGGAAGAAAAGCAAATGTTTCATCTCCACATTATGCAGAAATTAATTGAGTGGAAGAAAGTTCTATTGATTCTCGCTAAAAATACCCTGCTTTCAGTTGTCATCCTCAAGTCATATGCTTTTTAGGTTGTCATGCAAGTGCATGAGATTAGTATACACCCCATTTAATTGGATCATGATTGCCTGCTATTTTAATTAACCTTTATTGGCATACCTATATTGCCAAGAGAATATACTTTGAGAAGCCCCATTAATAACGTTATTATTTGTTAGGGTTTTTTTTCAGTTTCACCCATCTAATTCTTTAGACAAATAATAAATCTGTGCAGCCTAGGGTTATCGGTAGGCTCTTTGTTTTGTTATGTTTTTAGCAACGCGTTTAAAAGTTAATTTTCTGAGAAGAGAATGCTTAAGAAAAGAATTTCACTCCTACCTTACAGAGAGGAAAACTGAGGCAGAGGTTATACTACTTACCCCTCCCTGTACAGCAGGTCTAGCCAATATTGAGTTCAGTCTGTGTTATATGAGAGATAACCCAGATAATTCAAATGTTTAATTTCAATATTTTATGATCATACCCTCCCCACTTTACATCTTTCCTTACCTCCCATTGATACTTTCCTACTTGATTATGGGGCATCCTCCCTGGGGGCAGGTAGATGATCCAGATCATTGTTCAGCTCCAACTCAATCTTTTTTTCTGTCTATAAGGTCTGTATCTCAATACCCATATTAGTCAAATCTCTGAATCTCTCGGCTAAAATCAGAGGCCATCTGTCCACAAAAGCACCTTCTGAATCTTCTAAGTCACAGACCCACTCACCATAATGGAGTAAAACAAGACGTTATTTTACTCTCACCTAGAAACATTGGTGCCCAGAAACAATTTGGTGTAGCCATTGAAGCGCTCTGGTGGCAATGGAGCGTTTACTCCTGGAATGGCATCTCTGCAGCTAATCACCACTGACCTAAAGACTTGTCTCCAGGAAAAAGATAAGGCTGAACAGAAGCTCAGGTGATCAGTTAATCCTTCCTTCTGCCCTAAGGTAAGATCCTGTGCCTGCCTGTGTTTTCTAACCCACAAAATGAGTTCCTGAAAGTTGTATTTTGGGACATTTTCCAAGATCTTCAAGACATCAGCATTCTTTTTCTTTTCTGCTATTTTTCTTCTTTGGCAGTAGACTCTAACTCTGTATGTTGCTTCCTTCTACTATAAAGTTATTGAAGAAAGCTCAGCAGAGCCTCTCCCACTCTTAATTGGATCCCTTCCACTTTCACTGGGAAGGCAGAGTACTTCAGATGATATGTAGCTGATTAGTTGTTCTCACTGGAGTTTGAATGAACCGTCTTTACTATCACCTTGCCCTGTATAAGCACAGCCTTATCTCAGCAAGAGTAATATCTGCTGCTCTGCACCCACCATGGATTGCACACTTTAAAGAATTAGCCTAGCCTCACTTCCCTTTTTTTTTTTCTTTTTCTTTTTTAATAGACCTAGTAAAATACATGTGTTGAAGTGGGATTTTCCAGTTGCTGTCATTTGAATTGTAAACACAACCCTCCATGCAAGTACAAATCACAGTTTTCGCCTTATGGGCCACTCCTGAAACAACCTTATGAATGAGAAATCACAGCACATCATAAATCCTATCCAATATTGAAACACATGCAGAGATAACAAGGAGAGAATGGGTCCTGTTTGTTCTCAGTTATGCTGTCAAATCTACAGCTGCTTACCCCTTGACAAACAAGTAAAATATTTCATATTTCAACCGTGATCTGCAAGCAGAAAAAGAAGGTGTATTTAAGAGACAGAAATACCACCCTAACCTCTTTAGGTTTTCATGGTTTCTTGAGTAATGTTGCTTACAAATCCTTGTATTGTTATTTACCATTAGATGAGACATGAGACAAAGCAGTTTATAGTAAAATAACAAATGTGAGAGAGCAACGTTTTCCCTAACTGCAAATGTGGGGAGAATTGGAGATGACATGGTGGAAACTGAAGAGAAGGGTTAATTTTGGAGAAGAAGAGTTAATTCTGGATGTTTAGTGTTCTAAATTTCTTGTGTCAAAGTTATTTCTCAGTTTCATTGTTGGTGCTATGAGAGAAATCCAATTAATACTAATGGAAAAGTATCACTTGGTTCAAAAGAAATTTGAATACCAAATCAGTACAAGCCCACTGACAAAGCACTGAATAACCCTAAATGTTTTCCCCATACGGATCAGGTGCCATGTGTCATACGATATGAGGAAAAGCAACTTTCTCCTAATGCTAAATACTAAGTTTATTAGAATAAACTAGGAAATACTGTTCCCCAAAGTAGCTTTTATTTTCTCTGCTCAGTGCAATGCTTATGGCTAAAACCATTCTCAGTTCTCTTCTGCCTGGATACAACTTACCTAAAGAAGCTGTACGTGTTTTATTGCACATGTTTCTTTTTGCTACAATTAAATATACTGGAGAGGAAACCACCCATTTTAAATCATTCTCCCTCAGTGGGAATTGATTCACGGGAGTCTCCTTACATAATGTCTGTTCTTTAATTCAGAGGTTTTCCAAATACAGCCTGCCCCTACCAAAGGGGGATTTTAGGAAAATGCAACAGGACCTATGTGGTACACTCAGTATGCTACTGCTCTGGTGATACGGAAGTAGCTGTCTGGTAGTAGAGACTCCTGTTTTCTCCCCTAGAAACTGTGACTAAGATTTCTAATGTCTCCAATCATAAGTTATTACTAGACAGGGTGCCATGAGATGGCTCAAGTGGATGTGGGTATTTCATGAATTCTGTAGCACCAAATAAAAGTAATTTTGTGCTTAAACAGCAGCTTTTGTGGAGCTTGTAGTATCATATTTCTCATTTTGCAGACAGAGAAAATTGGATACAGTCAGTGAATGTTTTATGCAAGATCAAATAACATATAAAAAGTTAAACCAGGAACAGAATCCAGAACATTTCATTCCTGTATCTGGATTTTGACTACCAGAATATGCATTTGGTATTTGTATATTTGAGGGGGAAGATTATACAGGCTACAGAAGACCCCAAAAGCTCACAAATTGAGCCAGGCATCCAATTCTCATTTTCTTTGAAAATGTGACTCTGCAGTCTTCCAGTGGTAGAAGACCACACTTATGTGTATGACACTGGATCTGAAACTCTTTAGCAGGGCACTGTATGAAATCGAGTTAATTAACCATACTGCAGTGATGCATAAATAACTTGTTGTTGAACCTCTTTCCACCGGCTTATCTCCAGCAGAGAAAACATTTTTCATTGGACAAGGCCAGAAGGACCATTTCTTAATAGCAAGGACTGTTGAAAAGGTTCCTGGATGAACCATTAGTCAATTAAAGGGTCGTCATTCACTTGTTCAATTCTTTCTTCTTTCTCCTGCCATTAATTGTTTAATTTCCTGCCAAATACAGAGTAACTTTTATGTGTCTGATGAATGATAGATAGTGACCTCCAGATAAAAACAGTTTCAGAAAAGCTTGCTCACAATACACAGTGTCCTACCTCATCAATAATTTTTGGCCCAATACCAGTACATTCACATATAGCAGCCTGAGAAACTTCTTTTTAGTCTATTCTAGCAATGGCTTTAACAAAGATTTACTGAAGAGTTGTTTTACTTCTATGCATGCATATCTCTAATTTACTGTTTAAGTAGATAAATAGAGAAAAGGTCTGAACAACCCAATTTTTTAGTAATTAAAAGTGGAAGAAAAGGGTTGCTACAGTGTAAAAGGAATAATTTCCTTTGTACCAAACACACAAAATACCCTTATTCAATCAACATTCAGTAGCATTATACAAACTGTGAATCAGAATAATCAGAAATTCAGGTTGATTTTCTTTCTGGTTCCTGGTACCTCACATTTTTTGCCTGCTATAGCAGCTCTTCATAAAAGTAAAGGAAGACAACTTCCTTAGGAGGCATTTTTAACAGCATTGAAGTCCAGAAATGTTATACACAATACAACAGTTACTGAAGGAAGGCACAAGGCTGGTAGGTATATAGTGAATTCCTCATCCAAGGTCTTTTCTCAGAAAAAAACACCTCTATACATATGTCTAAAAAATCCACAACACAAAACAGCTTGGAGCAATTCAAGCAGAGATTACATGAGATGTCAACCGCTAAGCAGGGCCAGCTCCCACACACAATTAAACTGAGCGCAAAACTAAAGTTGTGTAGCCTTGGGCAAGGCACGACTGCAGCTTTCATTGAATTGACCACTGGAAACCCATAGTTATGTTGATTTTCACAGCAGATGCTTGGCATAAGCATTAAGATGGGACAAAAATATGCCATAGTTCTGTTACTGTCTGTTAGTTATAAGAAGATACTGACACATTGAACCTGCGGTTTCATTCTCGTCCGTGGTCCTCTGTGTTTGATGGATGGTGCTTATGCCTGGCAGCAGAAGCCAAGCAGCTATCCCTCCTTACTGGGAGCCCCCACTGGTGTGGTGCTGGGAAGAAACTTGCCCACAGCTATGTTGTGAGTCCCTGCCCAGACTGGGATGGGAACCCAGGGCTGATTTGAGTCTAGAAGTCTGCATGAGACCTTTTGCTAATTCCACAGCGCACTGTTCAGATCAGATTAGGAATCTTCAAAGAACTGATTTTAGTTCAAATATGAGAAGAGACAGGCAGGAGTGACACAGAAAAAAATTACTATTTTTCACATGTTCCATGCATACTTATACATTATGTTAATTAAATCCACATAAACTTCCAAACACAACTGTTGTTCTTCAAACTCTTTCATTTCATAGAATCATAGAATGGCTTGGGTTGAAAGGGACCTTTAAAGGTCATCTAGTCCAATTCCCCTGCAATAAGCAGGGACATCTTCAACCGGATCAGATTGCTCAGAGCCCCATCCAGCCCGACCTTCAATGTTTCCAGGGATGGGGCACCTACCACCTCTCTGGGGAACCTGTTTCAGTGTTTCACTAGAAGTGGCGACATAAACCCCTTTGACTTCCTTGTCTCCATACCTTCCCCTGCTACCAAGCTGAAACAATTAAATTAATCCACTAGGAATTTGTGATTAGTTTCACTTATTCTGAAACTACTTTTTTTTTTTTTTTTGGCAAATAAGCTTTTCAGCTGTTCATGAAATTCTACTGCAGAGCTGTGAGATGGTAAACCAGACAATGCAGATGAGCGCTTTGCTATGAAATGCTGAATTGTCAAGACAAGAAACAACAAAATAGACTAACATATTGGCGTGGATATACACGAATTGTAAAAGCAGTACCTGGTCATTGAAGCGCTGAAAATATTTCAGTATTATCCTACAGCCACAGTCAACTGGGCACAGCTGATCTTGAGGACTTAGGTCACTATGTTAACCTTATCAAAGGTGGCTGAAGGTAGCAATGTCACATAAGTATCATATTGTCTACATGTAATAACAATGTGAAATGTTTCTTTACGAGCAACTTAATAGTATTCTTGACATAACAAAGAAGTCTGTATCTCTTTAGCTGCTCTCAAGTTGATGCCAACTTCTAAAAATTCTTTAATTACACCAAAGGCACTTTGGTTACCTTAACAGGACACACAGTCTTCAACAACACCATCCCTCCCTTACCCTACCATATCCAGTGGCCTGATGAAAAGTTTTCTATGACCTCCATTCTTCCAGCTTCAAAAAAGAGCCAATTAAAAGATAGAGGCCTCCAGACAACAAAAAAATGATACCTCTGGCCATATCATCAATTTAAAATAGTACAAATACAGATTCTTGTCCTCAAATATTAAGACTTTTATCAGATGACAGAGGCTTCTACAGATCCATGAAAAGCTCCCTTTTCTCTAGGGTCCACCATTACTTCATATTTGGAACAGCTGCTGTGGACAAGTGCAAGAGCAAGTCATCCTTGTGCTGTGGAGGAGTAGAGAAAGATGACCATCTGTGTTGTGGGATCACACAGACAAAGTTTATAACGATAAAGAAGGAAACAGACTGATCCACACCTTGGAACCAAGTGGTACAGTTTTCTTTACTCTTAGAGTTATCCTGATCTGTAGCAGATTGAGCTGTTAATGCGTCAGTGTGGACAATCAGAGTCTGGATGTTCAAATTCCCCTTTTATTTAGCAGTAGAGACCAACCTTCAGTGGCTGAGAATTACAGTGACAGCTGAAGAACTATTTCTGATCACAGCAAGCAGGGCAAATAATTCAGTTTGGTTAAGAGGATGAAATTCTGGACTAGTATTGCAAAAACAAAGACTGCACTTACTTGAAAGCAGATGCCAAAACTATATATATTTTTATGGTAAACTCCCTCCTAGCAGGAAATAATTTCCCACCCACCCTAAGAAGTTTTTGAGATTTGGTTTTCATATATAAACTGAACCCTTCTGGACCCTTCAGCTAAGAGAGCAAGGGTTCCTTGCCCTCTGCCTGCAGAAGATGTAGGTAAATGAATTAAAAAAAAAGTAAATTGAAATGGAATCAGGTCTTCTCAAATGCTGGGCAGTTCTTTCAACTCCCAAAAGGTGTGCAAGTTCAGAAAAGATTGTAGGAATGCAAAAAATTCCAGTTATTTTTTCCCCAAAGAACATAGAGGGTTTATCTAGGGCCACAAAGAATTGCATGAGCGGAGCTCTCCAGCCCTGATAATGTTGACATTTGATTGTGTTTGAAGCCGAAGAGGTTGGCTTCATTTCACCTGGCTGTAAAATAATTTAGCACTTAATCCTATTTGCTTTCTAGTAGGGCTGATTCTGAATCTGACAGTGTGCCAACGTATAAGGACAGAATAAGGAAACAAATGATAACCTGAAGAGACTCTGGACATAAAAAGCTATCTTCTGTATAATATGTTATTGTTATTACTGTTAATATTTGTGGCTATCACAGTGCCTGGAAATCCTAGTCCTAGACCATGATCACAGTCTGCTAAATACCACAGTTTCTGCAAGAAAAAAGTAAAAGACAACTAACTTCTCTTCAGGGAGAATACATGCTATTTTATTCCTTCAGGAACATTTTATTTCTGTTAATAAAGTCTACAAATAAAAATAAACCAACAGCGTCTTAATTTGGGATGGGTGGACTGGTGCGCCTTGTTTCCATTGACAGGAACTGTGGGGAATCCAATTCCATGTCAATGTAATGACACCCTAAGTGCTAGCTGATTTCTCTATCTTCCTGGGAGATTTCAGCTTTACAGATCAGGAAACTGAAATATAGAAAGGAATTACTTGTTCAAGGTCACAGAGCATGTTCCGGCAGAAACAGGAACAGAAACTGTGGATGGCAAGTCATACCACCTATTCTAAATAACAAACCAAAGTGTCTCTTCATTCTCCAGCTTTCTCTAATGTGTCTAGACAATTACAGGGAAAATTCAAGGTACAATGCCCTTTTTATTTAAGTTCTTTGTTTTCCTGTTCTGACTTTTAAAAGAGACAGTTTTGTTTAGATGTCATTGTTAGTTACAGAAAATACTTTGTTCAGAAGGTAGGGAGGAATCAAAACACTTCTATTTAATTATTGCTGTAATTTTGCTTGCTTAGTGGAGAAAAACAGTTTGTCAGGTTGACGGGGAAGGAATTTATAGACCTAATTGTTGTACTTAGAATAAAAAATATATCACTTAACAATTAAACAAAAAGAAAAGTTCCGAATTCTTAAAATTGTGCAAAAGCTTGAAATATAATGGAAAATAATGAATTGTTCCTAGATCCCAGTAATGGTGTTCCTCCTTTTCCATGCTAATGTACTCCAAAAGAAAAGTACGTCATCAAAGTGTAATCAAAGCTACATTGTTTTGTAAATCATTGATAGGCACAGAAGCAGATCTTGGGTTTTTTTTCAATCTCACACTAATACTTCAGTGAGACACTGAAGTGCACTGCATTAACGAAGCTAATATTTCCCCAGAAAATTTACAAATGCAAATACGCAATATGTCTCTCATTTCATTGCATTAATATAAGCTCTATATATCAGCACAGAAGTAAGAGAGTTTGCAAACTGAAATGGACTGTCCCAAAGGAACACAGTAGGATATGAAATACAAGTTATATAATGTATTTATGCCACTTAAATAATGTTTTACACTCCATTGGTAGGGGATGATCGACTGAACAGGCATGTAAGAAATACGCTGGCTAATCAGAACACTCATTAGCTGAAAACTGAAGTAGACTTGTGAAGGAAATCAATATCACCTCAGCATCAGGATAATGACAGTGAACCTTCATCTGCAAATCCTCATTCATAGCAATTGAGGTTTGTCATGGAGCTGGTCCCTATTCAAGTAGAAGGGACTAACATCACAGTAAAGATTTATAGGGCGAGATTCACAATGAAGTGTTCATTCTGGTTTTGCCCAGAATAAAGAGTATTGAGTCTCAAGTAATCATTAGAGCAAACTGAGCAGGTTATACCATGAGGACAGTTCATTATCCTTTACTAAATAAAAAGAATGAGATGTGACAAGGACCAGAAGATTTAAGAAACAAGATTGGTCAATGAGTTGATATGATCTTGCCTGGGCACGTGTAAATGAGAAGCAGTAACATGAAAAGATGAAGAAATTTTCATGGAGGCATCTTGCTCTGCTAGTACATACAAATGGGATTTCTGAAGACTGACAACTGTAAAATTGTCAAGGACAAAACCACTTGAGTGTTTTACAAAAATACTTCACACGGATACTAGGGGAGTGCAACGTATGACTGATCTCTATACGCTTGAACTATTAGCAGTGAAGTATATCTATAATGAATTAAATTATTTATTCTAGATCCTGGGGTATGTGGGGAGAGGAGCTGTAGGCAACATGTTTCACCCTGAGGGCTGTACATGTTGGGACAGTACGTATCAAGATTTCATCACAATGTTTTGGGTGTGATAATTCTAAAATAAAAGAAGGTTCTTTTTGAGAATGAGAGTAAAATTTTTCTTTTTTGGTTAATACTTAACAAAAAAGGGGTATTCCTTCTTTCTACTTCTCAAAGTTAGCATTTGATACATAACTTTGCCTCTTTTGTTTCATTTAGGAACAAGGCAACCAACACTGTTATCTTTTCTATAAGTTGGAGTTCCTTTATTAGTCACCTCAGAAATATATACCTGGAAAGCAAACAGATCTGAGTTTACAGGATGGTTTTAATTTTGATCCTTAAAGAAAGAATGAAGTATTTTGAAAAAGGATAACTATAGCTAACCTTTTTTTTTTTCTCCACCTGCTACAGAAGTTTATAATGGATGGGAGGGAATACACCTAAATGATATAGTGAATTTTGTGTTGCCACCTCCTTCAGTTTCCATTTTCAAGAAATGGTCTTTGAGTAGAAAAAAAGACTTGTGATAGAAATTAATGCCAACCCTAATTGTGCTGCTTTGAAGCGTAGAGGTTTCTTCACTAGAACTTGTCTTAAATTCTGAGTCTCTGTACAGAAAGCTACAGAACAGTCGAAATTTATTTTAACATATCACTGACCCAAAGTGTTAGAGTTACAAAATTAGAAGTGAAATGACCTAACATCTGTTTGAAATGCCTTGTACTTCAGAGATCAACACTTGTCCTGTATTGCATTTTTACTCTGGGCTAGAGGGTCTATTGGTTGTATTAGTCACTATCTCTTCATGATCACACTTTGTTTTTTAAATAGCAGACAATAGAGCAGCTAGTGCTCATTGGAAAACCAGACCACGCTATTACGAAGCCTAATTCTTTCCTCATCATGCATAATTAAAAGATGGCCCATCAATAGTGACCTCCATTTTATTTTAAATAACTTTTTTTATTAACTACCTTTGATTACAAAGCTGGGTTGATTATAATCATTATGTTGGCTTAGTACTAATGAAGCGATTACTTCTAGTTTACCTTATTTCTCATAAGCTGTTCCTGAAGAGAAATGCAGATATGCAGTTAGAACTTCTAATGTATCTGACACCTCAATTCAAAATCAGTCAGGTTTTAGTTCTATCACTTTTTATTTCATGTCAAAGATTCACAAGATCATATTTCCAATATTTAAGGTAGGCGCTATCTTTCTCCTACCTTACACTATGAATTTTTCATTTTTTGGGCATCCTAAACTAAGACTCAAGTGTACAAAAAGACATCAGGTATTACAAGTAGTGAGAAAATAAGAGAGTCCATGACATGTCAGACCAAAGGTACAAATAGATTATTATGCTGTTTGCAATGGTGTGCAACAGTGGATGCTTAGGGAGTGAGTATAAGAAATTGCACACCTTTAGTGTGAATATTCAGGATTATAAGACCCGAATTCTAGTCCATGTAGAGGAATTGATGATAGCTAGCTTTCTTTTACAAGGAAAGGAAATGAAGGACCATCAGAAAACCTTTCTAAGATAGCAAACAGGGAAGCAAAAGCTGAAAAGAAACAAGTCCAGGTGAAAAACAATACTTGAGGCAGAACCTACTCTGCCATTTCCATTCACTGACGATTCAAAACCCTATCAGCTTTCCTGAAAGATGCCTACAATGCTTATGTCCAATTTCAAGTGCAGGACACAGATGTGTCTTTCCTTTCCAAGGAATCACAGAATGGCTGAGGTTAAAAGGGACCTCTGGAAGTCGTCTTGCCCTCAGTGCCAGAGAATATCACAGAATCACAGAATGGTCAGGGTTGGAAGGGACCTCTGGAGATCATCTAGTCCAATCCCCCTGCCACAGCAGGGACACCTACAGCAGCTTGCACAGAAGAGCGTCCAGGCGGGTTTTGAATGTCTCCAGTGTTGGAGACTCCACAACCTCTCTGGGCAGCCTGTTACAGTGCTCTGCCACCCTCAAAGTAAAGAATCATAGAATCATAGAATTGTTGAGGTTGGAAGGGACCTTCAAGATCATCAAGTCCAACCATTAACCTACCCTGACAAAACCCACTTCTAAACCATGTCCCTAAGTACCACATCTACCCTTTTTTTAAACACCTCCAGAGATGGTGAATCCACCACCTCCCTGGGCAGCCTATTCCAATGTTTAATAACCCTTTCAGTGAAAAAATGTTTCCTAATATCCAGTCTAAACCTCCCCTGACATAACTTAAACCCATTTCCTCTTGTCCTATCACTTGTCACCCGGGAGAAGAGGTCAGCCCCTACCTCTCTACAACCTCCTTTCAGGTAGTTGTAGAGGGTGATAAGGTCTCCCCTCAGCCTCCTCTTGTCCAGGCCAAACAACCCCAGTTCCCTCAGTTGTTCCTCATAAGATTTGTCCTCCAGACTCCTCACCAGCTTTGTAGCCCTTCTCTGGACACGCTCCAACACCTCAATGTCCTTCTTGTAGTGAGGGGCCCAAAACTGAACGCAGTACTCGAGGTGGGACCTCACCAGTGCCGAGTACAGGGGGATGATCACTTCCCTAGTCTGGCTCACCACACTATTCCTGATACAGGACAAGATGCTGTTGGCCTTCTTGGCCACCTGGGCACACTGCTGGCTCATATTCAGCCGGCTGTCCACCAACACCCCCAGGTCCTTTTCTGCCGGGCAGCTTTCGAGCCACTCTGCCCCAATCCTGTAGCGCTGCATGGGGTTGTTGTGACCCAAGTGCAGGACCCTGCACTTGGGCTTGTTAGGCCAAGTGAAGTGAAGTGAAGTTCCTCCTCATGTTAAGATGGAACTTCCTATGCTCAAGTTTGCATCCGTTACCTCCCCAACATCCAGAGACTACTCACTAGTCATGACTATGACATGACAGAGCTGCATCCTGTCTCTTCCACTGCCTATTGGAGACCCAGAACTGCAGCTCTCACCCCCTGGGAGATGACTCCAGTCACCAGCTCAGACATGACTGGCACTGGAGATGGAATAACCTATTTTGAATAGGACAGCTACAATCCCTAGGCCAAAAAGGAGAAAAGAGAGAATGGAGAAGAGAGAGAAAATCCAACAGTTTGCAAATGTGATCCAGATTCTTAAAATCCACGATTGTAGAACTGCCTTTGGACAGGTGATTTTCACATTGCAGTTCACACTCCATAAGCTATCTGTGTATTTTAGACATCAATCACCCATTCTAACTGTGTACAAAACCCTTGGGGCATGGCCTCTAACTCCTGTATACTCATCCTACATTAACGACTAAGCCATGGAGACACATTATATTGTGCTCTTTTCCCCCCCGCTTCCTTATCAAATGTATACAAACCTTATCTGAAACAGAAAATACTCAACAAAGTGCAAAATTTTAAGCTGTTCTTCCTTTTCCTTTCAGTGGGAATAAAGCATCAAATTTGTTGTGATACCAGAGCACACAGAGTGAAGTTCCTATTTATATAATGCTTAAATATACATATTTATACCTTAAGACACCTGCCTTCCTTTGAGAATCTACCCTTCCTGCTTTTCATGAGATCAAGGTCTGTAAGAATGTCAGAAGAACAGATGAAAAATCATGTGCCTTGTTAAAATAAATATTATACTACATTATATTATACTATACTAATTCATCACAAACTACCAGAAAAGCGGCAGTTTCGGATTGCAGAAACAATATCTTTGTCCTCTAATTTTTTAAACTGAAGAACAGCTTGATATAGAACTGGAAGCTGGAAGAAAGAGGTTTAATGCAACTTCTGCATTAGTTTTGTATGGGTTGGAAATGTTCTGGCAAAAATAATGATGCCTGATATTGTAAGCTAATAGTAAATTTCTCATTTTGGATACTTTTGACAACACTTGCAATTTCTGAGGAAAATATTTTGTAGAAATCTTATCATCCCATCAGAATATTTGTCAGTGTGAAGTCAAGAGTGTGACTATTTTTGACTGTATGATTTTTGTGTTATACAGAACTGTGTAAAAAAAAAGATACACTCATATTACTTGGACATAGATGGTCTGAGGATTCTTCATTTCCTTTTACAGATTCTTTGCAAAAGGTGCAATAGAATTTTTACTTGTATGTTGAGGGGAATCACTCAAGGAAATTTGCTTATTAGACTCATGAAATGCACAATTTAGTACTAACGTGAGCCCTACACAAAGATACTAAGAGGTCTCTTTTAGCTAGGTTCTGGTTTTCCAGAAGGACTGAAATTGGTCATTAGAATTTATCTCACTATGCTACCATTCATTGGCTCAATCAAACTATCTAAATGAGTATTGGTGGAATTTTGTAGAATTGCTTAACTCACTAGTATTACAGATTTTCTCTTCTATGCAGCTTATATAAGAATTTCTGCCTTTGAGCTGCTAATCCCCCTTTTAATTTCTTGAATTTTCTTGATGGGGAGGGATGGATGTTTACCCAAATAGCACTGTTGCATTTGCAAAAAAGTGATTTCTCTTGCTTTGACTGCAAGAATACTACATGGGATTTTGTTCATATGGATCTGAATGCATGTGTGTGTCTGCTTCACCCACAGACAGACCTAAAAATGTTGGAAGTAAATACCAGTTTGTAATATATGTAACACTTAATTTCACCATTGAGTGATTCCTGTGAGTGCAGATAGCATAGTCTCAGACTGAATCTGTACAACAGAATAATATCTGCTTAATAAAGCTGTTTAACATCAGAGGTCTGGATTCTGGTGCTTTCTCTGTAACATAATCTGTTTTGCTTTGGACACCTGAACCTTCTCTAGAACTATAAAAGTATAAAACAAAAAAATGAAGAGAAATATCTGATAAAGTTGGGTATAAATTTCTGGTCAAGATTTTAATGAGGAAATTGAAGTTTGGATTAATTGAAATCTTATGAATTACTGATGAACTGCTTAGTTGAAATCATCTTTTCATTGCCTTTCAGAAGTTGAATTCTGACTTTTTGACCCAACAGTGTCATTTCCCTATCCTCACATATTTATTGCCAGTTTTTATCTGAGTACAAATTATTAGGTTTTTGTTAAAATGAACAAGTAAAATGTTTTTTTTTAACTGACCTAAGAAAATGTTTATTTAAATCTTAATATTCTGCTTAAATAAGTTAATCTAAAATTAAAAAAACCCACAACCCTCATTAGTCAATTTAATTAACATTAGAAAAATCTGTTACACAGTTCCAGCTGCTGTTCAGTAGTAAGTGCATTTTTAACTATCGGTTAGTTATGAAAAAAAAAAAAAAAAGATTTTCCAAATGAAACTTCTTTTTTTTTCAGAAAAGAAGAAAAATCTGAAAGATCAAGATACTATTTTCTTAATTTAGACACGTTAAAATATGTAAAGATTAAATGGTTTGACATAAACCTTGCAAGGAAAGTGATTGTGACTTTAAGTACAAAAACCCCACTGTCTTAGATTTTCACTTTAATAGATGCAATTTAAAATGTCAAATTCAAGACAGCATGTATGCATAATACAAGATCATTAAAGCATGTACATGCTCAAGCTCAGTCCAAATGTTGGTAGAGATGACTCTCAAATTTTAAATCAGATTATATTTATTAGAGGATTTCTGTAAATCCCTTTATTAATCCCACGGCTTCATGGAATGGGTAGACCTCATGATTCAGAGTATGGGCACAAAATTTATGAAGCTCATATTTTCTCTAGTGACCTGTTTGTACCTGTTGTGTTTTCATCTACCTCAGCAATATTCTTACTGATTTTGACCACTTTATACATGTGGAAGATCAAAACAAAGGTCTATAATTTCAAGACCACTCACTCTGGCAAGATGTGTGAGAATATAGATTTATATTCTCAGCATCTCCATTTTCCTATGAGATGTTGCAGACTTACTTGAGATAGGTCACAACCATGCTCTCTAATGTGCTCTCAAATTCAGAAAGCTTTTTTTTGTGTAATGCTGATCACAAGAAGACATATCCACCTTCAGATCCTGCGCTATGTCTCTTTCTAGACAGCATGGGTTAAGTGGACATACACTGAGCAATGCTTAGAAGGGGACCAGGGTGTTGGGCTTTGTGTGAGACAGGAGAACTATCCCTTTTGTGACCACAAAAATCTCCACTTATGCCCCACCTGGAGCCATTTTTGTTGAAAGCAATTAAAATTTACCTCCAGCATCAAATCAATAACACAGCAACAAAGGTTTATAAAGACATGGGTAGGACATACAGTGAGAAGGGGGCAGCGGAAAATTAAGAGAGCTAAGAATGTTTAATCTAATTACCTGTAGATCAAATCCAAAAGCTCTCTCCTTGTCTCTTTGTGTCTATCTGACGTATTGTTGACATTTGCTTTACCTCCATGGCCAGCGACATGGTCTCTTGCCCATTCTGTGTGCTTAGGTTGCTGTAACAGGAAACAGGCATTTCTTGGCAAAGTGTTCTAATTTTTGTGCTCAATCCTTTTCTTAAGTCTCCCTGGGGTTCCATTTAGATTAAAATCCTCCTTCCTCCCACCAACAATTATTGATCCTTAATTTATTTAGGAGGCAGTTTCAGCACTCCTTCTTCCAGGTATTGACTGCCCTTACTGCCTTGGAAATTATAATGGCCCTTCAGAAAAATAGGTGCTATCTCTTGCACTTGAGTAAACATTAGAAAAATATCAACAGCTCTCCCCTACTTGGACAGACAATAAGTAAATCTCTTTGTGAAGATTTTTCTATACACTGAACCTTGTATTTCATATTAACATGTAATATCCTAATCATACATCAATGGAATTGATGCTTGTGGCTCATTAGTGGGTGTTAGTTGAGGAAGAGCTGAAAGCAAAAAGATAAAAGTAGGTCTTAGTAAAGCTGACTGACCAGTTTGCTTAAGGAAAAACAAACCACCTCTCAGTTCTTGACATCAGGACCTGTACAAAACCTAACTACAATTGCAACATCAACATTAGCTGTCTGAGGTACCTTCTTATCAGACTCTACCTCCTGAAATTACAAAACACAAGTCCATTAGCCTAAAAAAGAATTCATGAGTTAATTGCAACACCTGCAGGCTTTGCGTATCGTGCCAGAGATCATAATTACATCCTGCTATGGTTATGAAAGACTATCTCTCGTGTATCACCTGGTAAAATGCTTGTCACCTGTTTAATAGCACTTCCAAACCCAGAAGTAGTCCTTAAAACAACTCAAAGAATGCTCAGAAAACTTCTGTTGCATCACAGTTGACAGCAACTGATTGTTTAGCTTTATTCACTTGACAACATTTAAAAGAGAGGACGTGTGTTCACCAACTGTTGGATAGATGAGGATTTGTGATTGAAAAAGAACAGCTTTGCAGAATGGTCTGTCCATATTCTTGTATGTCCCTTGTTCCACATCAGTGTTGGAGATGTCATAATGGGTGCTAGTGAACTAAACCTCACACTATGTCAGTGATACAGCAAAGTGTCCACATTCCCCAGATTTACGGATGAAGAAATGATTGAGATGAAGAAAAACCAGAAGCACCCCCATCCCATGGCATAGAGCAAGGATTTGGGTGTTTCTGAGCAGTAACACAATGTCTTGGCCATCTTTCCTCTTCTGGCTTCTCTGTATTTACACACATGGCTGGGCGAAGAGACACCCTGACCTTTTAAAAATCCATCATGAAAATTTCCTTGGTGTTTTCACTTTGCCATAAATGAAAGGCAACTATTCTCTGTGACAAACTCTGCTGAGTAATTACATTTGCTACAAAAAAATGTTTGTTCTCAGCTATTGTTCCATGTGTTTATTAAAATAAATCAGCACTAATGCAGTCGCCTCTCAGAGTGAATTCATCTCCTGGCAAAGGATTTTATTTCCAGCCTGGACTATCACTAAACAAGGATGTGGACTTCAAGGCATAATAGCAATATAGATGGACTCTCTGACACTAAAACTCATTATTAAGGCAATAGGTATCATGCCCCATTACTTTTAATGGATTGATTAATAACAATTATTGCAGCCTCTTCATGATAGTTTTGGAAAGTAATAAATGTGTTAATATTTGGCTTGCAAAAGTAAAGCATTAATTTCTAATTGTTACTGTTTCCTGATCAAGTACTTGGCAGAAAAAAACTGTCCTCCTTTAACCCACTCATCCTTTGACTGGAATTCAGTGATTAGTTAGATTAGATCTTCACTTTCCTGACTCAGCCATCTTGTGACTGCGCCTGCATGAAAGGAAAAGGGAGCCTGCATGCTTAAGTAATATAAAATTGGAAGGCTACAGTCTCCAAAATTCTGTGTTACTGAGCCCAACCATCTTCCCCCTACAAGCTGCCCAAAACCTCTGTCTAGGAGGAAGAAGTTGAATTATTTGTTATATGTGTGTTGCTACCTTCTCCTCTGTGTACATCTGCAGAAAAGTCTTATCCCCCAGTAGAAAGAAAACTGGAAATAAACAAGAAAACTTAATTGGTTTTTTTCTCCTCATGTCTTTGTGTGCTTTCATTGCAAATACAGGCCAACACCTAAAGTATGTCTTATTACTGATTTCAGATCAGCTGTGTTTGATTCAGTAGCCCCATTAAAAACAGTTATGAGTGCTGACCCACCTATCTCAATGACTGAGAAAGCTAAGGTTTATAGTTATATTCTTAATTTACTAAGCTGGAAATGAAAGCAGCTGACAGAAGTTCCCCACAGCCACGCAAGAAATCTACAAAAAGGAAATGCCTACCTGACCTGCAGTCTCTGGTCAGTCTAGCTCATCTTCCCAATTAAAAACCAATATTACACACACAGAAAAAAACTAACAATGAAGAAACCAAATCCTTATAGTCTGATATTTGGCCAGCACATAAGAAAAGGTACCTGATCCACGGAGCTTTGTCATGTTCAGCACCATTTTGAGGTAGAGTAGGAACAGGATTCAAAACCACACAAAATAGGTGAGGACAGGTATTGACAGTGTTTTTCAGGCCTGGCATTAGAGCTTTTCAAAAAATGCTGAGGTTTTCACCATTGCAATTTAACAGCTGTGGCTTGTAACTTTTTCAAGGGAATAAAGTATGGAGCTCATGCTTGGTCTACAGAAGCAGTACATTGCTCCCCGCTCCAAACCCCAGCCCTCAAGCTGTCTGAGCTGGGACATGTGCTGCTGGCGAAGCAGTGACCAGCATAGCTCCCAGGATCATAAAATATCCTCTTACTTCCACTAAATCAAAGGTGCTCTGGGAGCCAAGATGATAGAGGAATAATACCAAACAAAACCAAAATGCTCCAGATGTGATTTATCAGCTTACAAAAGAAAAAGTTATAACCTTGAAAGAAAGGAAGAAGTGCAAGTAGAAGGAGCAACCTGTAAACTTCTACGTTCTCAGACCCAGGCAAGAACAGTCATCTGTGAATATCCCCAGCCATGTCACCACAAAAGGAACAGCATGTCTGAAGATATGATAGACCAGTGCTCAGGGCCTGCAGACTAATATAGAAATCTCACTGTGGAATGATTAGTCACAGTTTGAGCTCCAGGACGCATAAGTATAAGATAAGATGAGCAACAAGAGAGGGAAGTGCTGAGCTGTGCAAACTCCAGAAGTGATTACACACGAGAGGAGAATGAGAAAGAAAGACACTGCAAGGGCTTAGGCAAAATGATAGTACTGCAAAGGAATAAAGCAGCCTTCCCATAGCCTCTGTGCCCAGATCCCTTACTTCTAACATTATAAAGTATTTCAATGATAACAAGGTGAGGATCCAACATATGTAAGAAAATTTAGGAGTGTAATTACATCAATTATTTTAAGGTAAAATTTTTAGAAATTTTCTGTTCTGTAGAAGTCCAGCTTTAAGACACTGACAGGGCAGAGAACTCAAAATAGGACTTGTTAGCTATAGCTTTAAGCTTATAGCTACAGGCTACTATTTTGCCCTTGAACATATTTAATCCCAGATCTTAAAGCTTAAAGCTAAATGGGCTTTCCCACTGGAATTAGATGCTTGTGTAACTTTGAAGATGTAGGTGTTTGTTTTTTAATTGTAAATTGGATAATAAAGGTGATGTCCTATGTCACATAAATTCTGAGGATAACTGCAATAAAGCTTATAAATAAAATCATATAGTACAACAGTGGACTCCAACTAAGAACTGTAAGAAATGTATTTTACAAACTCTCGGTTGTACTTCCAGCAGAAGCAGACATTATTCTTCAGACTCCAGGTAAGATACTGAATTCGAAAATGAAAACACAGTATGCAGTACCACGCTGAGCAAAGAGCCTATCTGGACTACAGCGTGCACAAGTGACTTACGAAGACCATACAATACAGTCGATGATAAAATGTTTGCTGTTACCTCCCTGGAAGTTGTAGAAAATCAATATACCCATCAGTACCAGGCCCACTGGTTCTAACAGGCTCAGCCTTGCTGCAGGCTTTGATTTCTTATGTTCAGTCTGCATTCTGAGTAGGGAGGGAAGCACTGTGCATGTGTCGGTGCCTCTGTGTGTGTGCATGTGAGTGAGAGAGAGAGGTGCAGTGAGCTGGAAACCAATTAAAGTGTAGTGTTAGATAGGTGACGAAAAGGGCTCTATAAAAGCAGGATGGTGCCAGAGCTAGAGTTAATATACCACCTGGCATACAGTGAAAAATAATAACATTAAAAAGGTTCTGAACTAATTTATTTGTAGGAAGAATTGGAGTAAAAAAAGCAAAGTTCAAACCAAATGTCAAGTTCAGGCAACAAACTTGGAGGAAAAGATGAAGGAATGTCACATCTGATGCTTAAAAAACACCCAATAGTATAAAAGAATAGTTAACAATGAAAGGCTTGCGGGCTACCAAATACTGACTGCCAAACCTCCATTAAAAATAACCCTAAAATGTTACGCGATTGTGATAAAGACTTTCATTGGGTGTGGTGGGGGGAGTATGAGTCACTACAGCCACTTTGCCATATCTCTTGAATTTATCATCAATATCCTCAAAGGATACTGATCCTCAGAGGATACTGATTCTCAAAAGCCAGTGTGGCTTTGGGGCGACTGCAGATGGAAATGTGGTACGGTCTGCCTAGATTTTTGGCTGATGCCACCATGCTCTTCAGGGCTGCTGCACCTTAATTTCACTTCCCTTCATTCAGGGAGAGAAGAGCTACAATTCCTACTGCCTCCTAGTTAGTGGCATGGAAGGCAATAGAGACATTAGGAGGGAGTTTTACAACTCACTCTCATCTAGAAAGTCAAATGGCTGTAGTCCGTCTGCCTGGGGTAACAACTTGAGCTGTGTAACCTGGAAGCCTGATCATCAGTGGAGGTATGCCAATGGACACATGGAGTCACCTTCAGAGGTTAACTGAAGTTACAGGAAAACCATTTCATCTTGCTTTTCATATTTTCTCTCCTTCCTTTACGCACCTTCTACTGTCTTATTTTGCTCTAATTTTCATCTCCTCTTCTCCAGCTGTAGCCCAGTCTAGCTTTGACACCAGGAGACCTGTAGCACCATTCTCAGAGAGCATCTTTGACTCTCAGACTACCACACCCGTCAGCTGTATAGGTGGGTCAGGCACATCCACCACTTAATTTTCTGAAGGATAAATAAAACACTGCTACCTCTATTGCCCCAGCCTTACAGGATGAGGAGAAGGGAGGAAGAAACCTTTCCTCAGCATGTTCAGCCCTCATAGTTACCACAGCTGTTGAAAACAGTCAGGATGCTAAGGGAAAGTATTCAGAAACAACCTCCAGCCCTGAGATGCCTATGGCCAGAAGCTGAATAAAAAACTGAACCAGCACAGTGTCCCTAAACAAGATCATTTCAGGTCCTTTAAAAAAAAAAAAGACAAAAAGCTAAACATCCCCTTGCATGTAAGTACAGCCACACAGCTACATTTCCATGCCTGGGTAGTGCATATAGACCTGTGTACACTAGGGAATGGAAATAATCGCTGGGAATTACTGAAATACTGAACATTTCTGCCATTAGAGCAATTATTTGGAAGCAAAACCACACATACACACATGCATACACTAAAAACAAGACAAGAAGGGGATCTTTGCGTAAGGAATAAAGGGAGCTGTAACTAAACCAGTTGGAGACATTTGTTTTTATATAGCCAGACTAATTAGCACCGTTTTGAATGTCTGAATAAAAAAATAGTTAGGAAAAGATAAGTCATCATCCTTAATTAGCATTCTGCATTGAATAGCAAAGACATTTGCAGTAGGTTGACACTGGTCATTTTGAAAGACAGGAAGAGGATAAAAACTGATTGCTCTGTACCTCCAATTTTACATGTTGCAATCTCACAGGATTGCACTGTCAAAGAAATAGAATTAAACACTGAATTAAGCTCAAAGATATCAGGTGAAATTGTACACAATATTGAAGCTTCCCCTCTTCAGTTTCTTTCAGAAACATCAGCAAATGTTTGAGGCTTTTTAGAAGCTTTCTTTCTTTCTGTCTTTTTTTTAATGAGTATGTTACATCTTCTGTATTCACAGACCTGACAGTATCAGTGCCTGGTGCTGGTCTGAAATCAAAGCTCCCCTGATTTTTATTGGTTCTGTTCTAGTATTGATACCTGCTACCTGCTGTGCAAGGCAAATCACCATCACTGAAATCAACCAGAAAAAAACCAAAAAATCCCTCAAACCCAGAGAATTTCAAACAAGAATCTGGTCTGTGTTGTCCTGGCATTAGTGAAATGAGTTGTCCAAGTTTAAATTTGGAGCGCTTACAATCAATAAAGGTGCTTCAAATTTGTGCCCGCGTGAGAGCAGCATTGTTGTATTAGATGCTTTGAGCAAATGCACAGGCTTAAAGAATAGCCATTTTCATAGGTTTTGATGTGGTTTCACTGGATAAGCTTCAGCATAAGACTAAACAGAAGCAATTAAAATTGGAACTGGCAGGATGTAACTGTAAAACACCTTTAGAGGTTCTTGTCTTTTCAGGATATCTTAGCAATAATGTTCCCATTGGGATATCCATTTAGATATCCTAAAAAGACAAATCTTTAAAAGCATAAATGATCCCATTTCACTCCCACAGGTTTGCAAGCTGAATAGCTAACTGTCATATTCCTTTGAATCCCTCAGCCTTAATGGACAAATATAGGAAGACAGAAAAAAATGTTCCTTCTAACTATAATAGAGATCCAGTTGGTAGCTCACCATTCAGCAATAACTATTCTGTTCTGCATCTCTCAGCAAGAAAGATGGGACACAATAGGATTTCACCAAATTTATTATAATGGTACAATAATTGGAATAAGTCTACCAGAACACCTGAAGGGGCTGATGGAGTATAAATACCATTTCCATTAGGAAGTAGATATGAGTCAAGCTCTCCTGCCAGCCAAAAAGCTCTCACATCTGCCTAGGATTTAGTTGTGCTTGCTATCTCCTGTTTGATTTTTCTGACAGTTAGTATTATTTATACACACGCTTTCTTTTACTTTTTTTTTTTTTTTTTACTTTTTATTTTGAATGAATACGTAGGCCATTATTTATGCATGGTAGGGAATAATGCAGTCACCTGTCTGTGGAAAGAAAAGCACAATTCACGCAATTTAACTGGTCATTATTTCAATATGGTTCATATAGACTGCTATAACAGGGTGCCAAATTGCTGTTCCTTCATCAGTTCCATTTTGCATAGAGTAACACAGGAAAATAATTCAGTGGTTCTTCTCTTTAGCTGTAAAACATTTTCAAGCCAGTCTTCCCTTCCTTTCTCTTACACACAAATAACTAATTTAATAAAATACCACAGAGCACAATAGAATAGAATAGAGGGGGAACTAATTTTGAGAAGTTCCTTCTGAGCAATTTTCAATGGTAAGACAGTGTAAAGATCCAATGCACAATAGCTGTTTAAAATGTTGTCTGGGTAGTTAAATACAAACACCAAGGTCTCAGAAACTCATTGATGACTGAAGACTTCTCCTAAGTAACAAAACAAAACAAAACAAAACAAAACAGAAAAGAAAAGAAGAGCTGTTGCAGTCTGTTGTTGAAACATCAGTGAATGAAAATTAAGGTGACTATTAGGGATAACTCTTAAATCTTCTCTAGGCCCCTGCACTCCAGTAGACTCCCCTATCCTGCAGGAAAAACTGAGTTCTGTATTCCCAAGTGTATCACTGTATCCCAGATATATCAGAATATATTCTGGTGAATTGTAACCATTTTCCCAGATCTCAGATCATACCAACATTTTTTTATATCCCAGCAATCTGTTTGCTGTACTTGTGATTTGACAAGATATGGATTCGTATTGATATATGAGTGGAACCCATAAGAAACAATTTCTTTAATGACATCTCCACATTAAGATCTTAATTTGAGATCTGTCTATTATAAAGTTATTAAACCACCTAACGTTCTTTGTTCATTCTATGTATGGAAAGTTTCTTTTACTCAAATGTCAGAAAGTCATACGTCTAATGCTTTAGAGAAAAACAAAGTTTCTGTATCGCAAACAGACCTTTTCAGCTAGACCTGAAATTCTGTCAAATAAAACATGCTTTTGTTTTACAAAAGCTTCTTTCTTTGAAGCTATGCTGACATTATTCTCATGTTTTCTTTTCTTCTAGCCCTTTGCTTCTGGAGTTTGCTCCCCCATTTTACTAGTTATGTTACTTTATCTAGAATAAATCAACTGACTGATGCAATGTATGTCCCCACTTAATTAGTTTTAGCCCTTTTCAACATTGAAATTAGTAATCTTCTGAACTTTGGAATCCAAACTTGGTTACTAACAAACATTCATGATTCAGAGGGTCCCTTGGCTAACTCCTTTAATGCTTATAAGTTACCTTGGTTTGCTAATTTATTAGAAATTGCAAGTTTTCTATTCCATCTACAAGACCAGAGAAAGCTCAATCATCTTTTGCAGCAGAGATAAACAGATTGCAGCTGACACATGACAAGGCAACAGCAGCCTATTTTTCTTCCTCATACTATTTTGGGTGGCATCAGTATATGCCTCTGTCATTAATGAGCAGCTATCCTCTCTACAGACATAAGCAGTGACATCTGTCTTCCCACTTCCACCTCTCAAGCTATACCTGGACAAGTAGACTATGGCTGTCCAAACAGAGCAACAGCCTGTCTCTCCATCATTTGCAGTCCATTTGCATTTGACATAAGCTGCTGCCTCACCTTCTGCATCAACAGTTGTCTCCTCTTTACTTTCTAAACAAGCCCAAGCAGTCCTCCCATTCCTATTATCCCCAGACTTGGGGGAAGGCAAATCTATTTTTAAGATGTCCTGTTTCATAGTTTTTTAATACTAATGCCTGTTGTAGTTCACTGCTTCCTTTGATTTCATTTGTAGCATTCCCACATTTTGTCCTTGTCCACAAATTCTTTGCACAAAACAAGCTTGACCAGGCAATAATCATGGGTTAGCTGAAGAGTTGCTGTATTTTAAATTAGTGATTAACCTTTTATGAAGAATATAAAAATTAGGCCTTGCTACAGGACTTCGCTGTATTTCTGATGTTTGGAGAATTAAGTGGGTTTTGTTGCAATGTATAATTAATATTCCTCAGCTAAAATTACTCAATGTAACACAATTTTTGATGTAATTTAGGTCGTTCTTTAGAGAGATTAGGTAGTCTATAATAAATTCCTGCCCAGCAATTTCATTATATACAACTTTAATGAATTAATACTTAGAGTTCTGTAAGTCTCAGTCGTCTCCAATTATAAGCACCTGATATTGACCCCAGCAATTCTCCTTGCATTTGGCTTCTTCAGAATCACCAGCTCCATCACATTTCCTTTCTGACTACGCTGCTGGCAACAGTGTATACATACTTGTTCTTAATAGATAATTTGGGATTTGACTTTGTCAGATGTAAAGGATTTCCAGCTCAGACTTCATGCCTGAGTATTCAGATATGACTGGTCCATTTTTAGCCTCCTCTCTCTAGCTTGTTTAAAGGTCTCTTGCCTATGAAAAGATTTAGATGAAGGCCACCACATTCTTGCAATCTATTCTCCCTAGACTTGACCCAATATTCCTTGGTCAAAACCATGGTCTGGTGTCATTTAAACACTTCATTTCAGTGTCACTGTTCCTCCCTATACTGCAGGATAGTAGGTTTTCTGGGAAATTCATGGATAGCCTGGATATTTTTAACTTTCATCTTTCTACCCAGATCATTCAAGTTTTCCAGACTCTGAGGAACATAGCCAGATGCTGTGCCACTAAGTCCAATACAGATGGAGCCAAAGGCAGCATCCGTTTTCAGTCCTACACTCTTGCTGATCCCTGAGTCATGGTGTTTGCCTTCATTCCCAAAAGGGAACAAATTGACTTAATATCCTCCCAACTTTACACCAAATCCTGTCTGTTTCTCTTAGCATTCTTTCCTTTGTGACAATTGCCACTTATGGATTCTCCGTTAGTCATAGCTGCACTTTATTCTGTTTTGAGTTGGGCTGTTTCATCTATCTCAACCATTAAGGACCTCTCTGCCAAGAGTGCTCTCTGCATATCCTTCATTAACACAACTGTGCTTTTGGAGGGGGAAACAGGCTGTGACTCACTTCAGCATCTGCTGACACCATAAGGAGATCTGAATGGATGGGTGGGTGGGTGGATGGATGGACAGAGCTATCCAAATTCACCTGCCAAACAGACAGAGAAGTCTCAGTTCCAGTGACAACTTCTGAACGTGCCATCTTCCAGCTTTTATACCCTCTGTTGGTGGCTCATTTGAAGACCTGACCCACCAATATGTTACATTCACATGGAAGTTTAAGGACAGAATAAGAACAAGATTGCAGGGCTTCTGGCATTCATAATTCTTTTGCTTCTAACATCTTCATGGCACTGCTCAATGGGAAGTTAAAAGAAATTACACTTCTTGTTCTCAGACTTTCTCTTTCCTACCCTCCCACATCAGTGTGGACCAGCATGTAGGACACAAGGAGAGTGGAACCTGGTGCAAAGTGTATGAATTTTTCCCATTATTAAAAGGGACTGTTATTTCATTATTAAAAGGGATTATGAAGAGGGTGGTGGATAACAGTCACTTGAAAGATTAGGTATGGTGCTTTCTGCAAGCACAAGAGTAGCACACTTCAATTCCAATCAACACAGAGCATCAAATTTCAGAGCATTACTGACAGCCAAACAAAAAATACTTCCAGGTCACAAGGTTTAATAGACTGAAAGAAAGACTGGACATCGGTAAGACTACAAAAATATATAGAGCTATAGTAGTTAATGCTAATAAATTCTGAAAGGCTATTAAGCACCATGCTTCAGTTTTAATAGTCTTTGAGAATTAGAGATTAGGAGAAGACATAATGTATGTAACAGATTATTACACTTCTGTGAAATTCTTGTATCTTTTTCTAGGATATCTAGTACTACGCACTATAGGACACTGGATTCTGTACTGGACATCTCATGTTTGGGCCTACATTTCCTTGCTAACTTGATAGCAAATATTCCCAGCTGCTTAAGAAACAGCACTGACGGGCTTTAAAAGAGAACATCTCTATAGCATGTTTCTGCCTAGAGGATGCTGCCTTTTGGGGGACAAGAACTCAAACCAAGAAAGTTAGGGGTCAAATCACAGTTTTTTTCAGAACATCACAGGTCAACTGTAAAAGCTGACAGATGGGAGGCAATAGAAAAAGTTTAGAGACATGAAGCGAAAATTTCTCAAAGACTAATAATTTTAACTTGTACGGACAGCCTTCTTGAAGTTATTTACAAATACTGTTTAAACAATTGAGACTGTTGCATCGCATGTATCCCTGGGACTTTTACAGCAAGAGTTGTACAAGATTCAGCTAAGACCTTTGCACTCCTGAAAATTTCAGTTAATCTGAGTCATCCCTTCAAGTGGAATAATTATTAACATATTGTTACAGACTTGGAGACTGAGGCAGAGAAGAGAAGTTATTTTCCCCAAAACTGCATATGAAATTTATTCCCCTTTGCTTTCTTGAAAGCCTTTATTTATTTAACCGTGACACCATTTTTCTTGCCTCTTCACCTGAATCCTATGAGACTGGAATAGTCACTCAAAGAGTTATAGTCAAACAAATAGTCATTCAAACAAGTACCATCTGTTAAGAAATTCTCTAACAGAATTCTCTAACAGAAAGCAGTAACCTAAATGACAAACAATATTCACATTTTCCACACCCTAACTCTTGGTGCTGTCTTGGGCTTTGCTCTTTCCTCCTAAAATTTGGTGGTAACTGAATGATTGACATCAGCAGTGATAGCATAAAAACTTACACCTATGTTCATAGATCCAGTGTTTCTAATTTAGTTAGATTGTGCAGATAGAATGGTGAAAACCATGGATAAACAGGCTCCATGTCTTCTGATTAGTTTTCAAATTAGTCAGAAAGTTGCACCTTTTCTTAGTGAATATGAAAAAGTTTGTTAAATTGGATATTAATTTTAACCCAAACAGGAGCAATTGTTTTTAATCATGTTAACAAATCTGTCTTGTACATTCTTTGCATCTGCTCAAGTGTTATATTTTTAATATAAAATAACTGGATTTCATTTCGCTTGAGTATAGGCTGCAGAAAACCAGCCATGGGCTCTGCTGAAAGCTTTTCACATTATTTGCAGATTTTTTCTTAGGAAACCCACAACATCCATAGGAATTGAAAGAAATAGTGTTGGGTGGAAAACATTTTGAAACTTCTGCATTTTCAGCAGCAAAGAAAAATGTCTTTAACAGCTGATACAATGGGCACATAATTCAAACTGTCCCTCATTACAGAACTAAATTTATCTTCCATCCCACATAGATTTCTACTCCATCACATTTTTTCTACTCAAAATTATTCACATCAGAAATGTAGGCTCATGAAATGCAGGGTAGCAAAAGTGTTATTTATGCTAAAGAAACCAATCCCACTTCTTATTTAAGCTTTCTGACTGTGGGTTTATTGTGTCCTCCCTCTTGGGGCTAAGTCCCATATGGTATCTCACATTTGCACCCAAGCAGATTGAGAATATGGTTTCTTTGCCTCTGAGAGCTTGAATTAATATACTAAGACTCAGTCATAAAATACTATAAAGAGCTAGAGGCTTTATTGACTTTAAGCTCTCTGGATGCATTTTTGCCATGTGAATTATTTAAAGTCCTTTGCGAGCTTCCCTGGGGCCTTCGAAAAGAAACTCACAATCACCTTCAAATATGCTGTGGCCAGCCCTCCCTTAAAAAAAAATAAATCTGTTTTCTCTAAACACCATGAATTCTGGCAACATCTACCCACCTTTGTAAGGAAAGTGGAGTCCAATAGTCAAAAATTTCAGACCACAATACAGTTAAAAGTAATGCTACTCTGAATGACTGGCAATTTTTTTTCTAAGATAAAGGATAAAAAAATCCTGCTAATAATTATAGTTGTTCTGATGGCCTGTTGCACTTCTATACACAAGATTTATCTTCATAGGGAATATGACAACCAATGTTGAGAATTGCACATACAGGACATTACGTAGTCATACAAGTTCAAAAATACTTGGTTTTAGTTAATTTCCATTAAATCTATTTAATAAAGTCACCATCATTCAGAAATTATTTCAGAATAATAATAAGACTTTCATTTCGACTCTTTTTCAAGAATAATTTCTCCATGAAAATAAACTCAAAATTATATGGAGGAATTCATTATGAAAGTGTTCTGATAATAGAGTCTGATGATTACCCCAAACAATGCTTCTGGGGAACTTCGTTTCCAAAAGCTTTCAGCTAATGAATCCAAGAGTTCAGTCCTAATATTATCTGTAGGAAACACAGCAATAAAAAAGCTAATCACCACCAATATGCAGATGAATTATAGCTCTAATTCTTTTTTTCCATGAGACACCAGTGGAAGTATTTTTATTTTTGTCCTGTTCCTGTAAACTGAAGAAACACTTCTCTTTATTTATAGATAATGAAGAAATCATGTTGTAACACATCAGACAATTCAGGACACAGGGAAGAAGCATCACTACCCTGGTTTATCGTTTTTGTTCCTTCATCTCTCTTCTTCATCACCTGTGATGATATCAGCTCCTATTCAGGCCCAGATATAACTTCTTCACCTGTTCACATATGCTATTTAGACTGAATAACCAATTTTATAGACTATTCCTTCCCTCTCTTTTTCCATTTTCCTTTCTCTTTTTGAACTTCTGGCTCAGGCAGGATTTGTCTAATGAGTTCATACAAGTCTTACCAGGGAAAACCTGCCTTGACTTATATTTGTTATGCACCACTTGCAGTGACAGTCTCAATAAATAATTATTGATAATAAGAACACCACCATTACCCCAGCACTTTGCTTGAGCTGACAACTGTGACACAATCTGCTAACAACACAAGAAACCACTTTATTCACCAAACAATCTTGACGTTAATTTCTCCAGCAATAAATAATTACCTAAATTATTTGTAAAATTGTCAAGTAGCAACCTGCGTTTTCCTTTGCAGATCCCACTTACATGATGAAATTTCCATTTGCAGCACATTACAATATTTAAATTGAAGTGTCTTGGATGCTTATAAGATACTACTCTTACCCTGAAAGAAGTTCCTTACCTGATGTAATTTAAGACTTCTTTGTCCTTTGAAGTTAATACTAGATAGCACTAGATGAGGATCTAGCCTACACTTTTAGTAGGGCTCAAACCCAACATAATGAGAAACCTATCTGTTGTGTCAGAATCAATAGATTTCTTTCTTCCCTGCAGAGAATTGTTGGTACAGAGAAGTACACTGCCTCAAACAACTGTAGGGTAACAATAATTTAATCTCATAAGGAACATGGACTTTTGAGATTCCTAGATTTTATGCAATTTTATTCTACGGATAAAGTTAAATTCCAAAGATATAATCAGAATTTCCAAAGGCAGATCTCATTTCTTACTAAATTGAGACTATCTGGGACTGCTGCCTCCAGAGAATAAATTCAATGAAATCTATCATGAGGAATTTGCTTTCTGCTATATGCTTTCAGTAATTTACCTACTCATCTCTTGAATTCAGGTTCTGATTCAGGAAAATTAGTTTAATGTTGGAAATTTTGTCTCAGTCGAAGACAAAAAAAAACCTGCTATATTTCAGGTTTAGATTTACTTTAGAAAAAAAAATCACTTATGGATTGTCAGAATATTTCTAATAATGTACTGATTCTCAAAACAGCCCTTTCAGTGTTCTGAAAATCATTTATAACTGTGAAGAAAAATCAGTTTCTCCTTTATACATCAAAACTAATCAGTTGGTAGAAGATTTTGAAATCTTCCAATATTATAGTTTCTTAGACCACTAAGATTGTTAGACACTGACCAGAGAGGTATTAGGACAAAACAAATCAGTGGCAAGACATTCCTTGTTCTTTCTTCTTGTAGTTGAACTCTACATATATCTGCAGGAATATACTGATTATTTTTTCTAATAATATATCCATATCTGGGAAATCTGTTGGGGAAAAATCTCTTATTGACAGTAAAAACAAATATAAAAAACCCTAAAATATTACATTGAGGAGTGGTTCAGAGATTATAAAAGTTGCAATACCAAAGTCTGCATGGGGACTCATCAGCCAGAAAAAAAACCAAAAATTAAATTAAAATTAAACCATTTCCTACTCATGTCCTCAAGATCTGCCTCTTTTCCAAAAAAACCCCACCAGCCTCAGACAAACACAAATCAGCACTTTCCAACTCAATGTTTCCAACTGAGGTCACCTTTAAGAACAGGTCTTTTTATCAGTTTTCTACTTCTCTCTGTATGCCCTACTCCAAGGACCTCCCTAAGTAGGAACCCAGAAATCTTTTACAAACCCTTTGTTTCCCCCAAAATAACCAGAATGAAATCTACCACTTACACTCAAGAGAGGCATTATCTATCAAAACATGATTTGCACCTAAGTTAGAAAGCAACTTTGTTTGGTACCCAATGATAGTAAGGACAGTATACATTTCAGACTGGTGGGAAATGAAAAGTAACATTGCTATAGAACTTATAGATGGAAAAAACTAATTTTTCTTTACTGTTGCATTCTCCCCACACTTCATGTCTAAACAAGATGCAGGAACAATTTGATCCCTTCTTTTGCCTGAACAGTCATATAATTTTCTGACAGCAGATACAATAGATTCTGCAACCACTTTGGTTTGTATTTGCTTAAATTAAGGAAAAGACCTCCACATATTTTGATAATTAACCATATCAGTTCAGTTTTAAAGTAAATAGTGAATCAGTTAATAAATCAAATTACTTTAATCTTTCTTCATCATAGCACCCTAATTAAATCAGGAGATTAGAAATCATTTAAGGTTACAAAAGTCAGATTTAATAAACAATACATTCTATAACAACATGTTCTAAATACTGTCAGGATCATTTAGATATTGAGCTTCTGTCCCAGCAGTGCAAGTGATGGTCTCTTATTCGTCTCCTTTTTATGGCATATAATTCACCTGTTTAACTCATTTAATAGAATCATAGAATAGCAGGTTGGAAGGGACCTCAAGGATCACCTGGTGCAACCTTCCTTGGTAAAAGCACATCTAGACTAGATGGCCCAGCACCCTGTACAGCTGAATCTTAAAAGTGTCCAGTGATGTGGAATCCACCACTTCCCTGGGGAGATTATTCCAATGGCTGATTGTTCTCACTGTGAAAATTTTTTCTCTTGTGTCCTATAGGAATCTCCCCAGGAGTAACCTGTGCCCATTACCCCTTGTCTTTTCCATGTGACTCCTTGTAAAAAGGGAGTCTCCATCTTCTTTGTATCCACCCTTTAAATACTGGAACATGGTGACAAGGTCTCCCCTAAGCCTTCTTTTCTCAAGGCTGAACAAACCCAATTCTCTCAGCCTTTCCCTATAGGATTCCCAGTCCTTTGATCACCTTAGTGGCCCTTCTCTGGATTTCTCCAGCCTGTCCATATCTTTTTTTTTGTACAGCAGGGACCAAAACTGAACACAGTATTCCAGCTGTGTCCTTACAAGCACTGAGTAGAGTGGCATAATGACTTTATCTCTGCTGGTGATGTCCTTGTAGATGTAACCCAGTTCAATGAGCTTTCACTGGACCTGCACAGCTTAACATTCTGATAAGTGACATAGTATGACTGAACTTGATGATAAATTTACATATTAAACTGTGAATGTGACTTTAAATTGGAAAGGTACAAAAATAAGTGATCAGAAATTAAAAAAACACACTCATAAAGCTAAGGCCTGGATCTCTCAGTAAGAATTCACTATCAAATCACACTAAAAATACCTATTGAACAGCATATAATCTCATTAACTAAAAGAGAAAATTACATGTAATTCTTATTCTCTGAAGGTATGAGTTATAATAAATCCTCCTGAAATACCAATGCATGGGCCCAGGAGCTGGGATCTATTATAATCTACTTACCCTCTGAGAACCTAATTTCCACTTGAAATAATAATTAAAAAAAAACCCCTTAAATACATTGACCTCTAATACATTCAAAATGTTGGAATAAATCAAGTAGCAGAGTTAATAATTGACTCTTTACTAATGTCCTCTTGTGAAAGAAAAGAATTCAATATGCTTAGTGCTATCCCTAATTTGAAGCTCTGTCTAATAGTCCATTCTTCATATTATTCATCCTGCCAATTTCCAAGGTAAACCTTTTTAAGCATTTGCAAGAGGGAATAAAGGTGAAATAAGAGTATACCTGTAGCTACAGTATGGTGGTTTGAAAGTGTACATAATCCATTATTTTATGCCATATTTCCCAAAGCAGATAAACAATATTTGTCATTTACCTTGTAACAGAAATTAACACTGGAGCTTCATTGTGGCAAATGTTATAACAAGACCGCATTTTAAATAGGCGAGACATAAAAAGAGTGAAAGAAATCACACTCCCCTTATTTTAGAGATGAAGTACGGCATGCACAGACACAGGAAACTGGGCAAAAGTCATATGAAAAACCTGAGATAAATCAGAAAGTGGAGGCAATATGTTCTGGCTGTTAATCACATAGTCTAAGTAAATAAGCATCCTCTTTCCTTCATCAGTTCAGTGGACGATTATCTGCACACCAAATGTAAAATGTGCATACACACAACCATTCTCATTCTAAAGGTACAAGAGCAGTTGATAAAAAAAGACAGTCAAGCTTATCTATGAAAGACAGAATTTTCAGCATAAATAATAAACAGCAAGAAATGCAATCCTCTATTATATTTATTTTATTATTTGTATCAAGGTGAATGGGAGAGAACATTTTTGGGGGGAAACTCACTTTTTATTAGACACATTATCGGGATTTTGCCCAAGACACTTAGGAAGGGAAGAGACCATCTACATTGGTTCTGCAACTGAGTTTAATGTCAAAGTGTACTGAGATGTAGTACCTATGATATCTTTGTGAAATATAGCACTGTAACAAGCTGTTTGGGTTGCTAACTTTGACAAGAAAAACATTTTTAACATGTAAATGTTAATTGAGATTTTCATTGCAATGTTTTTTGGCTGAATAGGAACACAACATATGCAAAAGTCAATAATGATATGTTCTAACAGTTATTTTTATATTCTTTTTTTCCTTCTCTTTTTTACATTTACACTTATTGTGTAGATGAAACAGATGGAAAAAACACCTTTTCCCTTGGAATCAGAGATATATAAGAAATTATTTACATTCAAAATTCTTCAAATTCAGAAACCACTGGATGACATGAAAAATCTCTCTAAAGTATTTGGGACACTATCCAACAACTGCCATTTTACTAGATTTGTGTATTCATTAGATAAACTCATTAAATAAAGGCATTGGTAAGTTTCTTAACTGCACCTTCGTAATTATGATCTTCATTGATTGTGTAGTTGCATCAAAAAACTTCACTATATTTGCAAAGGTATAGAAAGTCTAGAACAGGGGAAATGCTGAGTGACTGTTATTGACTGGCTGTGTACACGTATTATGATTTTATCACATGATTAATTAAAAGCTTCTGGAAAGTATATTTCTGCCAGATCTGTGAAAGTATACGCACCACCCTGTCTTTAGCTTTTTTGTCATATTTATTGTCATATAATTCTGTATAATGTATCTCTTTTTCACTCTTACTGGGCATGGATATAGACCTTGTTTAAGGTCGGGGCGGGGGGGGATGTTTATCTTTAGGACTTTGTATCTCATTATCTTTCACAGTAATTAGATGCCTATTGATCTGGTCAAAAGATCTTCCATGGATGTCAACTTGTTCAGTTTTGTTCAACTTGAGCAATCTTCTTGTATTTGCTTGCCCACAATCAGATTCTGTGGCCCAACAGACCAAACATGCAAATTTGAATGCTCAAATGATCAAAACCATCTAATTTACTCTGGAGCTTCGTCAACTTCAAAGAAAAATATTTTGATCCCTAAATCACAAAAATGCTTTCAAAAATGTGACAGCTAAGCTTGATTTCTCAGTTTATGGCAAAATGTTCATTTATTGAGACCAGTGCCTATTGCTACAATAAACACTTTATATTATTTGTATTTAAATAACTAAAGCATTTTACCTTCTAGTTTGATTTTAACCTTCTCTTCAAAAGTCTGTGCCTTCAGAGAATGAACAAACTGTATCATGAATTAAAGTATTTATATTTCCAACCTAAACTAGATATTATTTCCTAGATAAAGAATTGCTCAGGCATGTATTGCATTGTTCTCTTCACAACAGCCACTTGTCACTCTGAATTAAGCATACCTGAAGACATATTAAATTGCTAGTAGATTCATGATCTATGATAAAGAATCATGACATATTTTATACCAGCTGGGTAAACCTGCAACTCTGATTCACTTGGATTTCATTAATTATGTCTTTCTCTGGCATATGCTGATATTGATATCCATGTCTTTGGTGCTAATATTACAGGAGGACTTGTCACATCAATGCGCTTTCAAGTTTAAGTCTCCCCACACTGAGCGAAAATGTGCACTGGTGCATGGGCACGTTGACAATGCTGGGAAGGTGTGGAGTGATCATTGCCTAGAGAAAACATAAAAGTGTGACACAGACCTGTGGTCTTTTCTTTTCCAAGAGCATCAACAGGCATCAGCACTCAAGCCCAGATGCCAAACTTCTACAAGTCAGATGAAACAATAAATCATGAAACAGACACATACTCAGTCAGGAGCTGACCTGGTGATAGCAGAGTATAACCTTCACAACGGACAAGGTGATCAGGTTCATGAGTTTGTAGGCTTCAAATTCATGACTATAGGTTAATGTGAAGGGACAAAAGAGAGTGGGGAGTAAGGTGACAGTGTTTGTCTTCCTGCAACTATTGTGTAATCTTGCAGATATTTCTGCAAAATGTGGTAATCTTATACATTTAGCAGTAGGAAATGGGAAGGAAGGAACAGTCTCCATCCACACTTTTGCTGCTCTGAGTGGCTGGCTAGCTGGGTAAGCTATGTTAAAGTGGAGCTCCAGAAACCCAATATGAAGGAGTAGGTAAATACTTTCTTCATGTTTTCAAAGGTTTCCTTGAGCTTCTTCTGGAAAGTAAAAGTAGTCCCCAAATTCCTTTTTGCGCAATGCACAGAGTCACGGGTTAGCCTTCAGTTACTCATTCACTTAAAGTACCGTTCCCCGACACAGTTCTTTGCACCCAGACATTAATTCCCATTGCCAAGCTGAGAATGTCCATTTCTAATTAAATTAAATCTAACGTTATATCTATGAGATAGAGTCTTTATTTTTTTGCCTCCCTGCTTTCTCTGAGGACTGACAAACTTAACTTTGATTTGATGCTAATCACAACTTCCTAGAAGTTACCTTGAAATTTTGTCTTTTTTTTTTAATGCTTTATAGGGTACCATTTCCTTTGCTAAAGCCTGTGACCTCCAAATATTACAGTGGTGGAAAGGGCATTAATTTCAGCTGATTTCACACGCATTTGCCTATTTCAACTTAAAAGCTAGCAAAGAAGAATGTAGATTCAAGTTTGTTAGGACGTTTAACATTGCACAGAGAGCTTTGCATTGTACCTGCCTCTTGAAACATTTGACTTCTTCCTGATACACATCCTAAATCTCTGTTGTAGTTTAACCCCAGGCAGCAGCTAAGCACCACACAGCCATTTACTCCACATCAGTGTGATGGGAGAGAGAATTGGAATGGTAAAAGGTTGGTTACAACAGTTACAGTCAGTTAAAACAGTTACAACACAATCATATCTTTCAAGAAAAGAGCAATGTGTGGAAATAAACTGTCAGAAGTATAAATTCAGTAATCTAGAAACAGTTTACTAATTACTTATACAAAGGAAATCAAGTGAGTCTTCATAAATCAGCAGCAACTGTGGCTCTCCAGGGAATTGAAATTCAGAAGAAGATAATCAGTTACATGCTCTGTTTAGAAGGACAACACAACGCTGTTTTTATGAAATGCTTCCAAAGCATTGGTAAAGATTTGAAAACTACTTCAGCTTGTATTTAGAGCCATAATCACACTCTTCTCTTAGTGTGAGCATAGTATGCTACAGCTACTCCTTCACACTTATCCTTGCAAGTACACCAGTAAACTTTTATTATCACGCATGTCATTATTTTGTAATTCATATGCAGACTTGTATCCTGTTATTTTTTTAGGAGTTTCCATAATGAAACCTATTTGTTCTGCCTGGGCTGATATATATTTCAGCACGGTCATATGTGTTATAGATTTTTCTCCCAGAATCATTCAGAATCCAGTTATCCAAGAGAGACCAGCCCAACCACACTGAGCAAACTGAGCAGGTTGGAGCCAATTTTTTTCTCCCTTCTGGACTTTCTGTTCCTCTGATAATGCTCTTCCAAACCAACAGGACTGGTCATGAAAGCAGCAACTGAACTGGTCAAGGTTTGGAGGACAGGGCTCCTTCCTTCTCTCTTGGAAAGACCTCCAAAGTGGTCTCTTTGTAACTGCAGGACATCAGAATTGCTGCAATGAGCAGAGAAGTGCTACAATGATACAGTTCTGATATAAGGTACATTCAGGGCCTTACGGAAAAGCGAGTAGACTTTTTGCCCTAAAAGCTCTCCTAAAAAGACTGTGCTGTCAACAGTTAGATTTTCAAGGTTTGGAAGATGAAGTTTGAAGTTAGTACAAGACAGACAGGCAACAGAAGAGAGAAAGTGAAAAGATATGCATTCTACACCATCCATAAATTATTTGTAAAAATTATTGTAGATGAGATTCCTCAAAAGTATTGCAAACATTCTTTGTATAATCAGAGGGAGGAGTCTTTGTCATTCAGACAGTTTGCAGGCCCCAAAAGAGCCTAGGCAGAGAGCTGCCAAGCAAGGACATGCGGAGAAGATGACTTTGTAATGAAGAACGTGTCAGCTGCGTTTAAGTAACTCAGTGATAACATGAACTACATTGAAGGCTGCAGCAAGCAGAAGAAATATAAAACGAGCTAACACTCCACGGAGGTCAGGATAAAGTCCCTGGATGAAGTTAGCTCTGCTTGTTTTTCATATATCTATTAAAAATTGCTGATGAGGCATAGGAGAGGTGAGGAAAGCAGAAGACAGACATTTCTAACCTAACAAACTTCAGAAACAGCACAAGTGACAGCACTAGGATGCAAGAACATGAGACCCATGACTCCCTTACAATAAAACACGAAGTCTCCTAAGATTCATCTTAACATGTCAGTAGGGCACCAATGGGGTGCATCTGAGGTAAAAATCCAGAAAAATCTTTTGGGTCTTAGTTTAGATAAGAGGTGCAATGATCAGCTTAAGAATTAAGTGAAACTTGTTTGCCTCTGTTCACTGGTATTGGGTATAATTTAGAAAAGAGCAAAACCCTGGTGCTTTTGTGACAGACAATTCAATGCAAGGAGCAAGCCATTATTTACATGGACACAAACGAGTAGGAATACTATTCTGCTTTACATGCTTTGACTCAGTCAAATAACGCAAATCGGCCATAAGCTTGATTTAACTGTTATTGCCGCTTTTTACCATCATTGTAAAACAGCTGGAGTATATTGATGAATCTAGCCCATTTCTGTACATATTTTATAACCGTCATCTAGTCCATCTGCTTTCATAGACAGAGATGTTTTTTTTTATACCCTATACGTTCTAGGTCTTCATTTGATTTTTAGACTGCTTTCACAGTCCAATAAGTACCCAGCCCAGGAGATGTATTTTTCTCTTCCCTGCATATATATTTCAATGTGTTTGCATTTGTCATTTGCTAAATGCATTATGACACACCATGGCTTCGATTCCCTGAAGAATTCCTCGTATGATACAGTGATTTGGAAAGCAGCTGATGAAGGCATGGGGCTTATTAAGTTCTAGTAATAGCTAAATCCATACGCTTCAGCAAGGTAACAGCAGATGTTAAAATGTGTTATTGCCACAGGAAAAGTACAATTTGCAAAAATAATTTTCAGTAACAGGCTTCCAGTTTTCAATTGCCAGCACATTTATTCTGGGTATAAAATATATGCAGAATGCTTTGTAGAAATACGTTCTGTAAGTATGCAGCCATTCCAGAGTGCCTTGATCACTAGTTTACCATCAGGATGAATTTCTGCTTAGTCCAGCTGTCAGACCCTCTTGAGACTATCTGAAGAACAATGAGGCATATCTTCCTCTTAAATGAATCTGGTTTTAAATGAGGAGAGACCAGAGGGAACAATTCTGCTCCATGACCTAATTGCAGTTTCCCATTCATAACTCCTACAGTTAAGCCTATGCTACTGGCAATCAAATTCTGCTATCAAGTATGACTCCAGGGTTTATCCAAAATGACTCCAAAGTTAGTACAGAACTACTGCAAAACAGTTCTTGTCTTGGAGAATGAAATCTCTAATGCAGACAAGTATTTATTTACCATCGTACTCAATATTAGAACACCTAATTTTAGGGAACTTCACCTTCGTTACCCACAAAAGGAATCGACTTGGGCAGCCAATTGAGAGACCACTTTTGATACATTCACTGACAGCTTAAGGAAAAGCAAGCAGGGCATTCTCAACAATGTGGGCAAATACCTGCTCCAGCTTACTGTGAGACTTTAAAGCACAAATAGAATAACATGCCATTTCACCAGTATTTCATTATCAAAGACTACAGGATACAGTACATTTATTTAGCAACTACTACAAATTAGCAGAGCTATAATTAAGTGAGACACTTCAGACGTTATGCATCACCACAGGGGACTCTGGGTCCTTGTGTTGTTTCTAGATGTTATTAGGTCAGAACCTGCTTCCTTCTGTTTCCTTCATTTTTTTCTCTAATTATTAATTTGTTAGAGACTCCCAGTTGTAACTGTGGAATAAATTTCTCTGTAGGAATACAGACACTTTTGAATTCACCTTTGTCAACCTTTATTTCTCACTTGTGTTTTTGACTGTCATATCACCTGCTCCTTTGTCTTGGATTGGTTTTTGGTTTGGTTGTTGGTTTTTTTTTCCCCTTAGTTTACAGAGTGCCATGCTCTGGCTATGTAAAAACAGTCAGACAATACAAGCTACGTTTCATTGCAGTGTAAGCTTTTCTGCCTAGTTCTTTGCCTGCCATCTCTACGACTGGGTTACTTTAGGTTCTGCACTGGAAATAGTGTACCTTCTAAATCTAACCACTCTTCAGGACTTAAGTATTCAAATAGAACAATTTTTTATCACTAGGCACCAACAGCTCTAAAGGCAGGACTTTGTGATCTTTCTTTCAATATCACAGCAGCAAACATTACTTTCTTTTAAAAAAAAATGCAGAAGGAAATGGCGAGAAAAATCTCATTTTAAATAAAAGCTTAGTGAGTGGCTTGCAACTGTTGCATAGGGAATGGAGAGACTTCCCACCCCTTTTAAAGAAGCTATTCCCCCCCTTATGGGATAAGTAAAGTTTGAGTGAACATTAGCTTTCCTCTTCAATCTGCAAAGATATTCACCTATGGGGTTAAGATACCCACTCACTGTACTCCAGAGAAACAAGAGCTTTCACCCTTAGGTGATGAACTTTCTCTGTTGGCCACAGACTCACCGTGTGGTGACATGAATGAACATCTAATTTGTGTTTCCTGATTAGGCTTAAATACACCCTGCTGAGTGAGATGCTCAACAAAAACAAAGGGTGAGAAGGAAGATAGTATCAGATATAGGTTTAGCAAGAAGAGGCTACATTCTCTGGAGCCAGTATTGAAACGTATTTGTGAGCATTAACCCAATGTTTCTCTTTAAGCCACACTCAAACACAAAAGGTAAAATAATGCCAAGAGTAGCATTTCTAAAGGAGGACAGTATCCCAGAGGTGTGAGGTATGCATCTATGTTGTTGATGACATGAAAGCTTTGGTAGTCTGGTCACGCAAAGAAGCAGAACTTCAGGTGCTTGGGAAAATAACCTTAAAAACTAGAGTTTAAGAGCATCTGGTGTAAAGTGGCAGCTGAATGGAGGGGTTTTAAGGATTGCAGTTTTGGTTTCAGATAGTCAAAACTGGAGGTGGGCTGGAGCTTATGAATGAAGGAAAGATAGCAGGAGGGAAAATAAATATATTCTATTTATATATGCTTGTGACATTTAATAATTGCAAGAAATATAGTAAGTGAATTCCATCCATCTGTACCACAAACCACTGTTAGTCAGTAGATTTCTTATAAGTCTCATATCAGAAGAGGGTGTTGGGACTTTTTTTTCCCCTATTTTTTCACTTTCCCTTATGGATGACACTAATGAATCACTATTTTTCCAACTATTCTCATTTCTTCTCCAAAGTGGCACTTCATACTTCTTAATTCCAATTTTAATTATCTCTTAAGTAAGAGGCTTCACTATATGTGATTTATTATACACAGGAATTAAAAAATAGACAAAGTCCATTACTTAATTCTTTCCTTCTTGCGTTTTTCCTACATTGAATTACAAAGTGGAAGGTCAAAAGTGATAAGAATAATCATCCAGTACATGCAAATTTGGTGCCAGTCTTACAATTTCTTAATGTACAAATTTGACTGTGGCTTTATGAAACAATAAGTTAAAATAGTAAATTGGCTGTTGCAATTGCTAATAACCAAAGTAATACATTGGCAGTCAATATATATAAGCATAAGCAAATAACAAAAATACTACGTTATAGTAAGTCTCTCCCTCTCCTCTTTTAACGCAAAATTATTTCAAAGCCAGAAATATGTATAATTATTGACTACACATGTAATTCCATGTCTTACAGGTGGGTAAGCCACTGCTTATGTTTTGTTCTCAATTAACTTTAAACTGAAATACTAAATGGCTGTTCTACCATTTAGATTTTTTCCAAACAAATTCAAAATCTATGTAGAAGATGGATATTTTGATTACAAATATAATTAAAAAAAAAAAAACAACTCAGGAAAACAAGGAAGGCATAGAACTTAGCAGTAAGTGAAATCTTATGTAGTTCTCAACAATCTAGTAAATGCATATTTCTGTCATGTGTTGATCCAAGCAGAGGACATCATCTGACTATTTGATGATAAAAGTATCTTTTCCCAACCTTTTATCTGTAAATTATCAGAGTTTAGCCACTTCATTAGCTCAGTGTTTTGAATATTTTACTAGAAATTTTCTCCAAGCTATTGCTACATCAAAATTAAAAACTTGTACTTGACCTAGAATGTCTTTTAGAAAGTCATTAATTTTCAATTCAAAGAAGATAAATGATAGAGTTGTTATTGTAATGACTAATGATACTAATTGTTAAAATTGTGCATTTTACAGCTTCTTGTATTTTTTTTTTCTGATGGACTAAAGTGCCCTTTACTTTCAGAAGTCTGCTCTCCATGTGGATGAATTTACATAGAACATCAGTAGGTCCTCTCTTAACCTTCATTTGCTAAGTTAAATGCTTGAATGTTTTATGAATTTATTCATTTAGTACTGTTAGGATGATTTTCCAGAACAACTATAGATTTTAATTCAACAATGTTCATACTTTAATACTTTAACTATAAGCAATAATACTTTTGTTTTGCGAGTCAGTATTGCCTTGATTTTACACACAGCATTGTATTTGCTAGTTTAATGATGACCTCATCCTTTAAACCTTATTGCTTATCTCATATAAAGACAAGAAATGTTTTGTAAGAATATATACCTTTCTTTTAACCCACTCCCTCCTGTACCATATCACAATTTGAAGTATGTTTTCTGAAGTTTCAAGTTCCCTAATGTAGAGTAACAGACAGATATACATAAACACTGAATTAAGGAAATGAAGGGTGAGATTCAGCTCACAGGCTAAAGTGCTCAAAACTTAGGTCTGCGGTGTGGTTGGACGAGAAAATGCAGGATCTGGAAAAGACTCATGTCCCTTTGGACCAGTAACTGGAGATCAGACTAGGCATCTTAGGGTATTTCTAGTGACACTAGGAACCTATGCGTGGACAACTGAATTAAGCCCTTAGCCAATACAGTCAGTGGAATCTAGAAAGCTACAGAGCTCATCAAAAGTACATCTGTTGTGGGAGACCTGCATACCTGCACTGACTGTGTTGATTAGATCTCCTGCTACTATAATACAAGCTTAGACAACCTAAACTGGTAGATGTGCCCACATTGGCAACTAGTTTAGGTGTTTAAATCTTGAAGCTGAACCCCATCTCAAATGGCTAAATTGTGGTGATTTACAAATGACGGGGTAGAAGAAACAGTCATTTCCCTGCTGCTTTACAATGGAAAATAACTAAGGAAAATGGTGTTTGAAATACTAAATATTAACGGAGCAAATTTTTTTTCTGCCTTGTAGTGTATGCTATATTGTAACTCGAGGACCTTGCTGTCCTTATTTTCCTTTTTGAAGCTAGACAAAGCTTTGTAGGTAGCACTGACTTATGCCTGTTACAAGGATTACTGTTTCAGGTTTGGATATAATCTGGAAGGAGTCTAGGGATGCTGCCCGGTTGTGTAGGGATGGGGTCAGGAAGGCCAAGGCACAGCTGGAGCTGAACTTGGCAAGGGATGCCAAGAATAAGAAGGGCTTCTACGACATGTCAACCAGAAAATGAAGGTCAAAGAAAGAGTACACCCCCTGATGAGCAAGACTGGCAAACAAGTAACAACAGACAAGGAGAAGTCTGAGGCACTCAATAAATTCTTTGCCTCAGTCTTCACTGGCAACCTCTCTCCCCATACCTCTCAAGTGGATGGACTGCAAGGCACGGACTGGGGGAGCAAAGACCCTCCTGCTGCAAGAGAAGATCAGGTTCGTGACCACCTGAGCAACCTGAACATACATAAGTCTATGGAACCTGACAAGATGTATCCCAGAGTCCTGAGGGAAATGACTGATGTAGTTGCCAAGCCACTCTCCACAATATTTGAAAAATCATGGCAGTCAGGTGAAGTCCCCAGTGACTGGAAAAAGGAAAATTGCACCCATTTTTGAAAAAGGGTAGAAAGGAGGACCCTGGGATCTACTGACCTGTCAGCCTCAACTCTGTGCCTGGGAAGATCATGGAACAGATCCTCCTGGATACTATGCTAAGGCACATGGAGGACAGGGAGGTGATTCAAAACAGCCATCATGGCTTCACCAAGGGCAACTCCTGCCAGACCAACCTAGCAGCCTTCTATGGTGGAATGACTACATGAGTGGACAAGGGAAGAGCTACTGATGTCATGTATCTGGACTTCTGTAAGGCCTTTGACACGGTCCCCCACAATATCCTTCTCCCTAAATTGAAGAGAGATGAATTTGATGGGTGGACTGTTTGGTGGATAAGGAATTGTTTGGATGGTCACATCCAGAGGGTAGTGGTCAATGGCTCAATGTCCAGATGGAGATTGGTGACAAGCGGTGTCCCTCAGGGGTCCATACTGGGACCAGTACTGTTTAATATCTTGATCAATGACATAGGCAGTGGGATTGAGTGCACCCTCAGCAAGTTTGCCAACGACACTAAGCTGAGTGGTGCAGTCATCCAGAGGAGGGCCACAAAAATGATCAGACGGCTGGAACACCTCTCCTATCAGGACAGGCTGAGAGAGTTGGGGTTGTTTAACCTGGAGAAGAGAATGCTCTGGGGACACCTTATTGCGGTCTTTCAGTACTTAAAGGGGGCCTACAGGAAAGATGGGGACAAATTTTTTAGCAGGGTCTATTGTGATAGGACAAGGGATATTGGTTTTAAACCAAAAGAGCAAAGATTTAGACTAGATATAAGGAAGACTTTTTTTTTTCTTTTTTTTTTATGAAAAGGGTGGTGAAACACTGGCACAGGTTGCCCAGAGAGGTGATAGATGCCCCATCCCTGGAAACATTCAAGGTCAGGTTGGATGAGGCTCTATGCAACCTGATCTAGTTGAAGATCTCCCTGCTCATTGCCTTGAGGGGAGTTGGACTAGGTGGCCTTTAAAGGTCCCTTCCAACCCAAACTATTCTATGTTTTTATGATTTTTCTACCAAGTATTTATAGTCCAGGCTAAAATCTGCAGGTGAACTTTCCTTTTTAAGTTTACTTTCTACATTTGGTGCACACAAACTGAACAGAGTTCCACATGAAAAAACACTGTTCTCCTTTGAATGTTAGAGCTACTGTTATCAGAATGAACTGAGAAAAGCTGAAACTATTCTATATATTTTAAACTATTTTTTAATGAGGAAACTGTTAAAATCATGAAAATATGGAGAGGGGGAAAAATATTGGCTTTTACCACAGTTAACCAAGCTCAGTTTGAAATCTTATATTTTACATTGTAGTGTTTTTGTACATACTTATCTCTCTAGTGATAGGAAAATAACCTTCAAATGCTTTTCTTACATTGCTTAGAAATCCATCAGAGTCCATGATCTGATAGACATCCATTTAATTCAAACTCTGAGTATTAAGTGACCAGAAATGTGTAACCTGACCTTCTATGAGGTCTTTACTGGCTCATAGCAAGGCTGCACCTGATAGTAGTTCATCAGGTTCAAACTTACTGAGGTTTCTGCTATTCCATGAGAGCAAAAGATTGATTTGGTGATAATCGGAAATTTGGAATGGTAAAACGTGTCAGGGCATGGAGCTCCTGACAGTTTACTTCCAAGCCTACAGGTTTCATCCAGGTGTGTAATTAGCCATAGACCACAAAACCAGTTTAAAAAAATCAATATTAGCCTGCCTGTTCAGCTCCATTTATCATCCCTATAGTTTAAATGCTGAAATCTTGAATGACATTTAGCACCAGGACAGAAAGGAAAGTAGTGTTTTAACAAAATTATGGATCATGGGTGAAGAAGTAAAATCAAACAGGAAACATATGCAAGAAGTTGTTCTACAGAAACAATGGAGTGTAATTCTGTGTGAAGGAGAGATGGTTTTGGCATTTTTCTCAGTCCTTCCACAAATCCAGAGGGAAAGCAGGACTGTAAAATGTGCCTGAGTTTATGTAAATCTGTGTCTTTGAAAACAATACATAATTCCAAGCACTGTTGTGCTCTACACACCTCATAGGGTTCCATAAAATAATGAAATGCCGTGCAGATGAAAGATCACGAGAATCACAGTGCTCACAAACTTCATTCATCTAGAGTGAGTCACCATCATGATCGCCAAACTGTAACAGATGGCTGCTTTTAAGTACAAGTGCTTCACACCTGAAGGTGGCTCATTAATGGATATGCAAAAACTAAGACCTACTGTATGTTGTGAAATCTTTCATGAAAAATGCAAACACCCTTTTGTGGCTTGGGTTGCACTGCATTGCTGGTACAACTCTTATTTTAAAGTTTGGTACCAGCTTCAACAAACAAAAGAATCACTGTTACCTGCTTTGAAACCACACAAAATTGAAGTTCCTGACATGAATTGAAAAAACTTTCCAACAGGCAGAGTTTCTTAGCAAAATTGGTTAAAATAAGAAAAGTAGTAATTTAAGTCTTGAAGCTTGTCAAACCTGTGCATAATCTTTGAAGAAGGTATGTTGATATAAACCTATTAAAAATCAGATTAATCATTTTAAGAACACACTAGATAGTCTATTTGGTCTTCTTTTTGTGCAGGAGTTCCAAGTAGACAGTCAATAGTTAATAAGTCTTAAGTAGTACAGGCTTCAGTCTATCCAATTTCAGCACCAATCTCAATGAGTTATAGTTGAATGGTGGAATCTTTTAAGAAAGCCACTTGGCCTTTATTCAGAATGATCATGGACTGAAAGCATATTGTTTTTTTCTCAAACTGTCCAAAATCTGTGTTGTACCGTCCCTGTGGCTTGTCCAGCTTCTACCTCTGAGTTACTGGATATTAAGATGCTTCTGTTAGTTCAAAGACCCCTCCAGTATCAGATACTTTCTCACTTGTGCTATGTCTTATACAGCTAATTATAATGATCTTTATAAAACTCTCCAGGCTTTTGAGCAATTTCTGTATCTCCTTCATGAAATCTCCAAACCTGTATATATATTATGTTTGGATACCACAAAATATACAATTTCAAGTTATATTGTCATAAAAGATATGTGTAGAACTGGATTTATAACTAATCACTGGAGGACTGCAATGGATGGACTGTCACTAATACATGGTAATACATCACTTTCTTTAAAATCAGCTTTTGAGGTCCAATGTCGAGTCAACTTTTAACATGCCTTATGCCACACTAAACTGAATTGTCCTAAGTATGCCATAAACTTAAAAAACTTTAAAAAGCATGCTATTCTCTGAAAAATAACTGAACAGCTGTATAAAAGGAGAAAGAAACTGCAGAGTATTTTATAGGGATGGGATCACAATAAGGTTCATAGCCTCCAAAAAATATTTCATTTAATACAGCTCATAACTCTAGAAAATCTTAACCCCTCAGAAGGAAAATATCAGGTTATAAATGCGAAGCAGCTCCTCTGAGAGGAAACCAGCTTTCTAATCATTGGTTCATAGTCACATTTCAAACACAAATATCACTGGACATGTATCTTAGTCTTAAGTGCTAAGAGCAACCTATTATTCACAATTTCACTTCTAGTGACGGAACCACTCTAACTGCGTTTCTCAGGTCTGTCATTCAGAATGTTCAAAGATCACACTCTTAGCACTCAAGAATAAATTTATCTAGAGCTAAAGATAAATTATATCACAAAGTTGACATCAAGGTAAACTATTCAAGCAGGGAAAAGAGGTTAAAAAAAAGGCCAGGGGGAGAGCGTATGCAAGACCTCCAAAGCAGAACACCCAGAAATTTGCAGGTACATGTATCAAGATAGAAATGTTGGGGTTACCTTCTCAGGTAGTTTCCTTATGCTCACAGGGCTATAAATACCTAGACAGAAAAACTGAGACAATACATCTGAGCCCTCCAGCCATTAAAAATTAAACTGATGTGAATGTTACTGCAAATACATGTAAATACGAAATTTGGAACATAACTGAGGAAAAAAGGAAATATTCCAGGTTAGCAGACAAATTTTCCTACTGCCTGTGTTGATTAATTAACACTTTCCCACAGTTATGATGGAACCAGGAAAGACAAGGAGAACTTTTCTGTCTTGAGGCAGCATCCTGAGGTACACCAGAAGACCACTGCTTCACCAGGAAAAACACCATTTGGGAAGAATATAAAGCTTGGACATCTAAATATAGAAAAATCACAAAACAACCCAAAAAAATCAAAGAAAAAAAAAAAACAAGAAAGCCTAGTGGAATCTTATCTCCACTTTACATAAGAGGAATTGAAAGGCAGAATCATGAAATATATTCCCAAGGCTACACAGGTTAGACGCTAGTAAACGTAGTGATCTATGTAGTAAACTCAAGTAAAGGAGCCCAGTTTCCTGTGTCCTAGCGCACTCCAGGCACTAGTGGACTGCCATGAAGTAACTCCTAAGCACCCTATTTGAGGTGGTGAAGATGAGGGTAAACACAAGCAAACGCAATTTACAACTTCCGCTATGGAATATGTAACACATACTCATTTTCCCTATACATAAAATAAGTGAATTTATGATTTTTCTGTTTACCACAGTGGCATTGCATATGATCAGCTATGCAACACATTTAAATTCTGTACTATTCCAAAACCTAGGGCAAGTACTGACACCCAACTTTCAAAATCTGCAGGCGGAACTTGTCTTCTAGTCCAGAGCTATTCATAGGAGATAAGAGGCTTTGCACTTATTACCAGCATTCAGTTCCCAACTGTTCACATCATTCCCCTTTTCCTTAGTCATACAAGGATTCTGCTCACTAACAAGAAAACTTTATTTCTATACAGAGTCCGCGTTATCTTGGAAAGGGAAGCACAGAGGCACTCGACAGTAAACCGAAGTGGGTATTTTAGATGCTGTGGGTTCCAGTACACAAACCAGGCAGAATGCTGGATAAGCTAAGCTAAACAGTAGTCACAAAAGCAAACATCACCAACAAAGCACACTTAACTCTGCACATTTTTTCATTTTCGCTTTATCACACACTTCATCCAAGGATCTCAAAACGCTTAAAAATATTTATGAAATCTTACAGCACTCCCGAGAGGCAAATTATCATGAGCTGCCACTTTAAAGAGTGGTACACTGAAATTAAAAGCCAACTCAGCATTAGAGCTAGGAAAAGAATTTCACGCATCTAACACCTTCCCTTCAGTTCTGAATAAAAATGTCCTAAGTTGCATATAATGTCAAGTACTCAGAGACACCCTGGCAGCTCTGAGAAGACACATTTATATTGTCTATTAAATTACAAAAATAGATGGTTTAAGTTAATTGATTTTCTTTCTTGCTATCTCTTCTCTATTTTAAACAGTCAGTTAAGTGTTACAATTCTCAGAACTGAACACGTATACACCCCATCCCATCAAATGTGTCATCTTAAATAGGATTTTTCAATACAGTTTCACAGAAACAATGAGTTTATTGTGAAGTTAAATTCAGATAATCCTTAGAATCTTGCTGAAAAACAAGTATCCAGAACTACTTATGTCCCAATTTTGCTAGTAATCTGTGCTTGCAAATCTGATTGATTGCAACTCTCATTTCAGTGTGGAGGTTGACTGAATGTGCAGTGTCACAGGATGATATATTTTTTATCAAAGAGTCTCACAAACAAAATGTGTAAATGAAATTATTAAGTTCATTGAAGTTGAATGAAACCCGGATAACTTTACAATATTTCCACTGATTTGGCTGAAGTTCCTCTGTATTCTCCCAATGTAATGGAGTAGAATTTGGCCAAAAATCTCTCATTAACTTTGAAGGACTGAAAAGTGAAACCCAAGAAGGAAGAATTGCACTGAGAAAGATGTAATATGCTAGACTGTGAACAATAGTAAGTTAAACATGGCTTTGTGGTGGTTCATTGCAAATGTGATGGAGTAAATCTTAGAGCCTAATTTTTCCATCACTATTGGCCCATTTTTTTTAATGAGACAGTAGCAGTTTAGGAAAAGGACAGCTTCTTCATGCGTTTTGCAGATACATAACCTTGATGCCCATGTCTGTAACTGAAACTGTAACATTAACAACAGGACTTACCCTAAATCATGGTTAAAATATTAAAAACATTTAAAAGTATGCAATATACATAATCCCCAAAGGGAATTATTCATTGGTCAGCAATGATGGGGTTATTTTTTTTGTTTTGGTGGTTGTTCGGTTTTGTTTTTGTTTTTTTTTTTTTTTTTAAACTGTTCTTTAGATAGATAAATTAATTCAGCAGAGTATATATTCATGAATTGAACCCAAGTGAAGAAAAACAGGGATTTTTTGATCTACTGCTTCTTGCTTCCTTGGGCTATTTTGGGTGTGAACAGTGCATAACTCAGAACTCGCAAAGACTAACTGTAAATTATGTGGCTGTGCTTTAATCTATTCCTCTGTTTTAGAAAGAAGAGACTAAAAACGAGGGATGGGTTTCTTGAGGAGTAAATACTTCAGGAGGGTTGGTTGTTTTGTCTTTTTTTGTTTGTTGTTTGGGGTTGTTTTTCTTCCCTTTTTCTAAATTAATTCCATACTTTCTTACTGGTTACCAGAAATGCACATACTTTGTCATGCTTCAGTATGGACTGGGAATCAATGAGATGTGTGGAATTGCTGGACCCATTATGCAGCTTTCTGATTTAAGTTATAGTGAAAGCTGAGATATAAAGGTTGTGAAGGGAAGGTAGAATGTGCTTTTGTTGTTTTTTGGGTTTTTTGTTATTTCCCTATATCTCACGTTTGATACTTTCAAGGGAATTCTTTCCCCATTGTGATAGATGTACCTCATGAACACAATTATGTATTCTGTCCTTGAGGCTGAAAGTGTTCTCAAAGAGCTGTTCCTATTACTAAGAGGCAAAAAAAAAAAAATCCTTAGAGGGTGCCAGACTTTTTACAGCTTATCAATCCCAATCAGTGGGGCTAACTGTCTATTGATTTACTGACAACCCCTAATAAATTTTTAAGAAATGACTACATGTCCTGGAAAAAAAAAATTACTGTTCAGAATTTTTAAGTCCTGAAGGGTATAATTTTTAATACTTTAGACTCTGGTGTACTCCTCACTGTCAGCATTAAGGCTTAGTCTTAAATCAGAACTGCAGACCTGTGGATATTTTCTCTTGTATCAGTAAATGTGATTGCAAGGTAGCCTATTAGTTTGCAGTTCTGCTACTAGTCTGACTTCATTGGATTCTCAAGCTAAACAAAGTCAGCACCTGTTAATATGCAGGCAGAAGACTTCTGGCTTACTAACATACACACATCTACAAGAGTTGCCTACAACGTAGTTGTTTTAATAATTATTTTAGTTCTGAGGTAAGGAATTCCTCTGTGAAGAGTTGTATTGGAGCATATCCCCTTCTTAATTGCTCCTTATCATCCATTCCTCTCCTGCTCTTTCTCAGTCTGTGATAACAAGATCTGAATATCACGTATGCACTGCCGGCTGAACTTTGTAACCTTTGAGAGGGAAGGTCTTCTCTTTTTACAAAGAGATAAGGCAACTTGTCCTCAGTTGCTTAGATGAAATGTAGACTGTACAAGTGACTCTAGAGCTCCTTAGTCTGCTGCAAAGTCACAGTCATCCCTAGCTAAACCTCCTTCCCACATGCCTGCCAAATGCTTCCCCTCACCCATGCTGTATGGATCTTTTAATTCCATCTCTTTCAATCTCTTCTTTTTTTTTTTTTCTTTTCTGTCTCTAAATTTCTCTTCCTCTGTGCCCACTTACCATATGCTCTGTTCTTCCTGACCCTACCATCAAACCAAAATCCAGACTCCCATGATCAGCACATAATCTTTGCTGTGTCAGCACAGGTGGCCTACAGGATCTCAAAGATTGGCTAGACCATCAGTACGCAGCCCAAATGAGTGTCCTGCATATCTAGGAACTCTGCCCAACAAAGGTGGAATAGCTTTCTCAGTTGTGAACTCCACTTGCTGAAGGAAGGAACTGATACCATGACTGGACCTTAATTAGCTTTCTCTGTTATGGGGGATTATTGCCATTCCTATTACGGAGCACTGGCACTTCATAGAGCATGGCTTCTGCAAAAATAGTGGTACAGACACTGCTTCAGCCCTCTGAAACATATGCCAGACCACCCACAGTGATCCATGGTACAGAGCTCATGGCCATCTGTTTCAGAGATACAGATGCTTGTCACTTAAATTAAGGAGACATTTGTTGGCTATAGCAATACTAAGCGGCAACCACTTGAGGATGACATGCCTAATGGACTATTCAGAGAGGTGCAACCATATACAAGCTAGGTACAAAATGGCAATCATGAAACATACTTGTGTGAGCCTCAGAAAGTGGTAGAGGAATGCAGCTTCCCATGTCATCACTGAATTGGGAGGGAATAAGGGGAAAGGAACACCTGGCACCCTTTTTCTTTGCCCTGTAAACCTTTAAAAAGATGATGTCATATTTATAAGAAGGAATTGTTTAATTTATTGATTCATCTTTAAAAATGATGGGTGATTTTGTGTACCTAGTCATGACATCTTTTCCTAATTTGATGCATTAAGCAGTGTTATATTCAGTTTCATTAAATGACATCCCTTAATTATGACAATGGGTAACGATGGTCATTAAAGTAATGACATTTGTCACCATAAGCAGTGGCAAGGATAATGAATAATGAACAAGGCAAAATTTCCACAGAGACTTTATAATCTTATATTCCACTTAGCAGCAGGCTAGAAAAACACAGAAACCAGATAGTTCCCTGAGGATAAAAAAGTTTGAGGAAGCCAACAGAGAAGCTTCCTCTTTGAAATACTAAAACACACTAACCAAGGAAAACATGGATTAATGATGCTGAATAGAAAGCCACCAAAACTGCAATACTATCGCCCTATCTTCTTTTCATAAAGAAACATGAACCAATTTTTAATGTGACTGGGATAAAAAACAGCAATTCATTGTGTATCCCGTTTTCAAAAAGATAGACGAGAAATCCGCGATACAGTACCTGGACAGGCTGAAAGACTGAGCTAGCAAGAACAGTATGAAGTTTAACAAAGAGAAGTGCAAAGTGCTGCACCTGGGACGGAATAACTAGGGACACCACTACAAGTTAGCATCTGGGTGGTTAGGGAACAGCCTTCCTGAAAGGGACCTGGGGGTCCTGGTGGACAACAAGCTGAACATGAGTCAGCAGTGCGCAGCTGCAGCAACAAAGGCAAATAAGATTCTGGGCTGCCTCCACAGGGGCATTACTAGCAGAAATGAAGATGTGATCATCCCACTCTACTCAATGCTCGCTAGGCTGTACCTCGAATACTGTGTCCAGTTCTGGCCCCCACAATTCAAGAAATATACAGACAGACTGGAGATGGTCCAAAGGAAGCCACAAAGATGATTAAAGGGCTGGAGAACCTGTCATATGAGGAAAGACTGAGGGAGCTGGGTCTTTTCTCCCTGGAGAAGAGAAGGGTCTGGGGGACCTCGCCACAGTATTCCACTAGTTAAAAGGTGGCCACAAAGAGGGTGGAGATTCCCTCTTCACAAGGAGCCACATGAAGAAGACAAGGGGCGACAGGTACAAGTTGTACCAGAAGAGGATTCCTTTGGATATAAGAAAGAAAGTGTTTACAGTGAGAACAATCAAACATGGAAACAACCTCCCCAAGAACGTGGCAGAGTCCCCATTGCTGGAGGTTTTCAAGACATGACTGGAGAGGGTGCTAGATAATCTCATCTAGGCTCCTTTTCCCACAAAAGTATGGGCCAGAAGTTCTTTCAAGGTCCTTTCCAATCTGTTCAATGGGCTTTCTTGTGATTCTATGATTTTACACTGAATCCCAGAGGTTGTTTAAATCCTGGTCTTGAACAAAATAAGAACTGAATTAAGAAAGCAGGCACGTATTTTGAGACTTAAGAGAATACCTTTTTGTCCACCTTCAAAAGTAACTGACTGAATCTTACAGTTAAACTATCTCTGTGATACATCTAATTTTTTCCTGCATATAAGTACAATCGACTCCAAATATAATAGTCTGTTATTGTCTTTTTTAAATGTATAATCAATGTATAAGCGGAAAAGTACTGCACATGTGTCTTGCAGCTAAACATGAAACTCATCCATGAAAACAGATGCAGGTGTGTGAGCTGACACAAGCAGGACACAGGAACTACCACAAAACCATGGATGAAAGGCAAAGAACAAATTTAATCACAATATCCCACGGACTGGGGGATTTCCAAAGCAGCACCCGGGCAGAGGCACACAAGCTGGGGATGCAAGCATCATGGAGCAAGAGAGTCCTTATTAGCAAGACAGTGAGAGTGTGAGGGCTCAGACTTGCTGTTCTCGCCTGTATTTCAAGGTTCAGGTAGTCACAGTTTTTCATTGTGCTTTGATCTTCTTCAACAGCAAGGCAGGAATCTGAGGCACATTTGATAAGCTGCCCCTGAGTCCATCACAGGCCTATGTTATCTAAGTGCCGATGTTCTACTTGTCTAGCACATAAAACTTAACAACAATTAGTGTGATATATGTGTTTTCCAGCACCCCATGGGCGACTCACTTGAGCATGTTTACAGTCCTCCTCACTGATCTTCCATTACTTTCCCACAGCAACATTGTGTAATGTGTATTTCTGTCAAGAGACATGAGGAAATGTCTAGGGCAAAAAGCATCCCAGGTAGTCTTAAACTTCATACCATAAATACCGCCAAACCTGGTGGCATGTTCTTTTTCTCTAACAGAAAAGGAGACCAAGCACCTTATTAATGTTAATTTTCTTTGCCCAGATTCTCTACCCAGCTTTAGGACAAAGCAGGGAGGATATCTACATGGAACAAAAGGAACAATTCCATCTTAGCTATCATTATGCACAAACTCTTCTATTACCTGCAGAACCTACTGCCCATTTGAAAAACAGCAAGGAGAACAATTAAGGCTGCTCTGACATGTGCTTTTCTAGGACATGACATAACTCCGCTGATTTAAAATGAAAGTACACATTATAATAAATGCCTTGCTAGTTTTTAGTCAAATGATGCATTATTAGCAAAGATTAAAAGAACTAATTACGTACAGCATGGTTGAATGATGGCTGGGGGGAGAGAGAAAATAACTATCTCAGTGTATTTGAAAACTAAGCACAAAGAAAAGAAAGGATTTTTAATTTTTAAGGCAGCAGAGAGGGGACAGACTTCATTAAAAAAAACCCCACCAACAACAAAAAAACCCAACACAGCTGGAAATTCAGTAAAGATAATTTTGGGTGCAATATCAAATGGCTATCAGTCTGCAGACTAAACTCCTCAAAGTGATTGTGGAATCTCTGTGACTTTGGATACTAAAAGTTCAACAAGAAAAAGTATTTGAGAAGAACCCGAAAGAGTATTTGTTGAGTATGGAAACGGGATTGCCTGGATACATTTTAGACATAATGGACAGCTGCGCCAGGAGAAAGGTCAGACTCTGGGCAGTGAGAATGATAATTCCTCCTGCTACTCTCATTTGGACATGATTTAGCTGTTATCATGTGGGGGTCCACAGCCTGTGATATGAAAAAGAGCACATTAGAAGACCATAACACTATTTTTCTGACATACAAATCTGTGACTCTCAGGCTTCTTCAAGCACAGTTTTGACAACATTTTAAGAAAGTGGTTTAGAAATTTACATATTTAAAGCAGAGTTTAAATAGTAGTTGCAACCGCTGAGGTAGTCATATCATCTTTCTATTAACTGTGCTAGTGGGTTGTGTAACTGTATTCTAGCATTAAAAAAAAATATGCTTTTAAACAAAATAAATGGCATAAAAATTTCATTGAAGTGAAACGAAACCTAAAAGATAATAGATTTGACCATAGAATTAAAAGATTTGAATGTTTTGACATGGCATGGATAAAGAGCTTCACTAATTTCAGAATGGAGTTTGCTAATTTTATATTTGCCTGTGAAAGAAGAGGGCTTGGTGCAACATCCCAGGAAATCTCTACCTGCCCTACATCCTGTGGTCATATCAAATGAAGAAAACCATTCATGAATCGAGCCTCAAAGTCAATGGAATTTGAAAACAATCAACTAACTGTTTCTTCTTGGATGGAGCATATATATCCCCACGTACTACTAGGCAGCATGGAGAAGAACTGGAATAGCATTTCAGTAAATTCCCTGTTCTCTTTATCAAGGGCAGTAAAACATTTTCATTCATTCTTTCTTTTTCCCATACTCAGACTATTGTTAGAGACAGGCATGACTTAACGCCACTATTTCCCCCTCCTCCCCCGCCTTCTCCCTCCAAAGAGCAGAAGTAAAGGGGAAATAGCTGATGCTATTACTCCCAAGGCAGGCTCAGTCCATCAGGAAATCAAAACCAAGTCTATGATTAATGTGATTAGCTAAAAAAAAAAGCTCCTTCAGCTTCAGGAAAACCTGTTTTTTTTTTCCCCCATTATGAATGTCTTATTCAGCTGAGGACAGTAAACAGTCTTATGTTCAGTGACAGATGTTACATTCAAATGGACTGGAAACGTGATGAAGTATCCAGTTTTGTCCCACAAAGGCTACAGGAAGTACTGAAGTGAAACATTGAGAAAATGGCAACCAACCAGCCTAGATTTATGAGCAGTCCAGAGGATAAGGAATATGGAACATGATCAAGAACATAAAATATCTGTACTTCTTTAAAATATTGAACCTTTAGAACATTATGTTCACTAAATAAGACTTAGTTGACAAAAAAATGAACAGGTATGAACACTATGTGTATTAACTTGGAAATGATTTAGAGCTGAGTGAACAGTCCAGAGTACATTTCCTCTGCTCATTTGGCTTTCTGTTTGCAAATTGGCTGTGCATAAGAACTAAAAAAGAAGAAATAGGAAAATGAATTAGACCAGAATTACTACTTCACACCATGTTTAAAAATATCAGAAGCTCAATAGAAGCTGAATCAGAATGGACCTTAAAACAAACAGACATATTATGTTTGATGTGGAAAAGGAGGACTCATGGACATGTAGGAAAAATGGGTAGTATGATCAGAGCAATGAGGTAGGGAGAACATCTTACAGGAGCCTTAGAAGTAAATTGTAGGGGTAAGACAAATGTTGTCCAGGGCATGTGAAGAGGAGGTTGTGGTAATGAAGATTCCAGACAATGAGGTTTGTGAATACTACTTGTAATTTTCAATCATCTCTAGCACAAATGCTAGGATCTGTGTGGAGAACATAAGCGATTAAATCTGGAAGCACATTCTTTTTCTTTTCCTATGGTATGACTGTATTTTTTTCCTTTAATAGATATTGCAACAGGCTTAGCGGGTGGGAGATAAGGGGCCATGTGCTTTATTTCCTTACTGTAACATCCTCTTTTCCAACCAGAAAACCACAAACAAAACCAAATTACACTATTTTATAGTTGATCTCTCAAGCTGAGAAATTACCAAATCTGAAATCAGAACAAAAGCACACATCTGTCTACTTTCTTATCACAGTGTTTCCAAAGTGGAGCAGAGTAAGAATCTCAGTTTAATCTGAGTTAGTCTCATTCTAAATCCCCATATCAGATACACTCTCACGTCACAATTTTTGTTATACTTAACAAGAGTTCAATAATCTTTCCAAAATCAGGCACCAGAACTAGGGGGTTGATAATAAAGTTTAACAATCAAGGTTGGTTCTTAATACAATAGGCGTATTTCACCCAGGTGCCATTTGTCTGATTTTAATAGAGAGCTTTACTAAAAGCTGACTGTTAAAAGGCAATCAGAGTTGAAGTTGGAAACATACAAAAGCAAAAAAACCCTCCAAAAATCCAATAAACAAGATAAATAAAATGAAATGATAAATAAAGAAACATAACCAAAACTGGCAAAGGGAAAAATTCATGATTGGTGTAATTCCACAAAAGACAGGAATATTAACTAAGAGCAAGATGGTATATGTAGAAATCTTTTGTGTATTATATTCTGTGATGTGGTAGAATTCAGATAATTTGTTTTTTAATGATTAATGAAGTCAGAATCATTAGCATGTGTTTTTTCCTATGAAGAACAAAGCAGATGGATCTGTCAGGGTTTTATAAAGTTCAAATTAGAGATGAGGATTTTCCTCTCCACTGTTTGCCTTCATTATATCAGGGAGGAGGGCTGTGAGAAAGAAGAATAACTGCTATTTCTTTGATCAAACCAATTTAAGATTCTGCATGAGTTCTGAATAAATCTCTAGGTGGGGTTTTTTGGTTATATTTTTAAGCAGTTGGGTTTTCAAGCAGGTAAACTGTATTTTATTTCCTCTCAAGAAATTTATATTCTTATTTGTTAATAAGCCATCCCCAAAAGGCTTTCAAGACAGTTGCATTGCAATGGGAACTTATTGCTATACAGTTGTATTGTCACTAGAATTCAGTATCTAACTCAACAAAAGGCCTATAGGCAAAACTAAATCAATTTAATCCGACTTAACATCCCCCAAGGTCTTTCAGCAGAGGTATCATTGCACGGGCATTTGGGAACTTGGGATCTTTTTAGCTTATGCAACTGGAAATTAGAGCAAAATGCTCACACTACTCCTGTGATTTCTAGAACAGAAAACTTGCCCAAGATGTCCTACGCAGCACATGTGTAGAGACATTGTTCAACATGTATGTGCAACCTCCTTCATGGGCGCACAGTGGCTTTTTTCTTTCCTATCAGATTTACTAATCATGACAATTGATATTCTGAAGTCTCTTGATACACAGTTATCACGCTGCTGTAGCTCTTGCTCTGTTTTGACCATCAGAGTTCTAAATATTTCAGACCAAGGCAGGAAATCCTCATATCTGCTCTAAAAATTTTTCTAAGTGGAAATAAGAGCATTGTGAAGGCTACGTACACATCCAGACATGCAGACTACTTAGATTAGTGCAGATGCTTTATCACACTCCCACTGTCTCCTAATTACAAATTGCTTCTCTACAGGATTTTTAATAGCTGCCAGGTTGAGCAGAGAGACAGATATGACAGTTGATATGTATAAACTTGTCAGTCTCTGGAACTCAAGTGCCCACTTGGCAAACTGGAGACCTACAATCTAGGTGATGTTCTCAGAAATGCTGTCCCACAATCATGATGCTCAACTTTTCCCAGGTGGGGGTTGCTGCTTTGGGAGTTCAGCGATGGAAAGGCTCATGGAGCCAAACCTTCCTGTTTGCACAGGTAAGCTACAGAATTGCCAAAACCACCTGGAAGCCAGAGAGAATCATCTTTGCACTAAATCACCCTACAGGAAGCCCCGTGATGACCTTTGCTACAAAACACAGGGAAAACATTCCTGAAAGAAAGAGTTTGAATTCAGGTTTTCCCCTGTCCCAAGGAAGCAAGATCATGCTTTGATCCCTTTAAAGAATCTTAAAATCTCTTTTGCATAGTAACACTGCTCCACTTTACTTGGATTTGATGAAATTTTTAGTCTTCACAGTCTTTTTAAGTTGGAGGGGGCTAAGGTTGTAGTATGGGGTAGGTGTGCAGTGCTTACTCCAGCAGTGTATTAGGCAGATTCAGAGGGACAAGATCAGACCCTACAGCAGACCCAGGCAGAAGGAATATCACAGAGGCTTATGCGCCAAGTTCCTCAGCCCCACCAAGAGGGACGGGTACCGGGCATACATAAGAACAGTGGAACAGCTACAGACACAGCACAATGCAAGCTGTGTAGACTGATCTAAGTTATTTAACTCTGCTCTCCAACAGTCCATCAGACAAGGATAGCGCTAACCTAGCACACATATTTCTTATAGTCCTGCCATTAATTCATTCACAGATAGCTCAGGGCATCTCTCTGCAATAATGCATTGAGCCACATAGACAAATCTTCATAAATTTGTTACCAGTTTTGAAGATCTCAATCAGACTCACGCAGCAAAATGAACACCAAGCACCTTGATGTTCCTGTGGATTTTCCCCTCACCCCTAATTTGAATACTTGTCTCTGGTCATTCAATTTGGAGATGCAGTGTCCCTGTCTGTCACCAGTCTAGGACTTGTCATCATACAGTCACTAACATAAAATTGACATATGACATCACAGACTGAAGCATGCTAAAATTAATTAGATTTTTCTGGGATTAAAGAAATACCTTGTCATAATTAGAATGCTTTCCTGGACACTACCTGTTTAATCACACATCAGTGTGCCTGATTAGTTAATTGAATCCACTTGATTAATTTTCCGCTGTCCACCATCCTACTTTATTTTGAAGAAAAAACCACCTTCCCAGCAGATTTCAAACAAAATATGAATGTGAAGGTATTATCCATATCTCCTCTTTAAAATATGCGCAGACTTCAATGTCATTGCAAGAAGTTACCTAAAGAGTTAAGAAAGATTTGTAGATATACCTGTCTGCAGTACTAACCTATGTGTTACAAGAGAAAGAGAACCTGCTGCAAGAATATAAACCTCTAATAAGATGAGAGACTTTTACAAAGCCACTCATGCTTGGAGTCTATTGAAAGATAGTCTTTGGTACAGCACTTCCGGAAAAGCAGTGAACTGAAATCGATATTCAGTAAAAAACAAATTAAGAGACCAAACTAAAGAAATCAGAAGTCACTCAGAACAGACATACATCTTAAATCATAGAATCATAGAACAGTTTGGATTGGAAACAACAAAGATCATCTAGTTCCAGTCCCTCTGCCATGGAAAAGGACACCTTCCAATAGACCAGGTTGCTCAAAGCCCCATCCAACCTGCCCTTGAACATCTCTAAGGACGGGGCCTCCACAACTCCTCTGGGCAACCTGTTTCAGTGTCTCACCACCCTCACAGTAAAGAATTTCTTCCTTATATGTACTCTAAATCTACCCTCTTTCAGTTTAGAATCATTGCCCCTCATCCTATTACTACACTCCCTGATAAAAAGTCCCTCTCCATCTTTCCTGTAAGCCCCCTTTAGGTACTGGAAGGCTGCTATAAGTAAGGTCTCTCTGGAGCTTTCTCTTCTCCAGGCTGAACAATCCCAACTCTCGCAGCCTGTCTTCATAGGATAGGCACTCCAGCCCTCCAATCATCCTTGTGACCCTCCTCTGGGACCTGCTCCAACAGGTCCATGTCATTCTTATGTTGGGAGCTCCAGAGCTGGATGCAGTATTCCAGGTGGGTCTCACGAAAGCTGAGTGGAGAGGGAGAATCACCTCCCTGTACCTGCTGGCCATGCTTCTTTTGATGCAGTCCAGGATACGGTTGGCTTTCTGGGCTGCTAGCACATGTTGCCAAGTCATGTTGAATTCTCATCAACACCTCCAAGTCCTTCTCCTCAAGCACTACTTTCAATCCATTCTCTGTCCAGCCTGTATTTGAGCTTGGGATTGCCCCCACCCACATGCAGGACCTCGCGCTTGGCCTTTTTGAACTTCATGAGTTTCTCACGAGCCTACCTCTCAAGCCTGTCCAGGATCCATTGGATGGAATCCCTTCCCTCCAGCATGTTGACCGCTCCACACAGCTCGGTGTTGGCAAACATGCTGAGTGTGCACTCAATCCCACTGTCCATGTTGCCAACAAAGATACTAAACAGCACTGTCCCCAATACTGACCCTGAGGAATGCCACTCATTGCTGGTCTCCACTTGGATATCGAGCCATTGACCCCAACTTTTTAAGTGCAACCATCTGGCCAGTTCCTTATTCACTGAGTAGCCCATCTGTCAAATCCATGTGTCTCCAATTTAGAGACAAGGACATCGCGTGGGAGTGTCAAATGCTTTGCACAAGTCCAGGTAGAAGATGTCAGTTGCTCTTCCCTTATCCACAGTGCTGTAACCCTGTCATAGAAAGCCACCAAATTTGTCAGAGATAATTTGTCTTTATTCAAGCCATGTTGTCTGTCACTGATCACCTCCTTACTTTCCAAGTGCCATAGCATAGTTTCCAGGAGGATCTGCTCCGTGATCTTGCCAGGAACAGAGGCGAGATTCACTGGCTGGGTCTTCTTTTTTTCCCTTTTTAAAAATGGGGGTTATGTTTCCCCTTTTCCAGTCAGCGGGAACTCCACTGGACTGCCACGTCTTCTCAAATATGATAGAGGGTGGCTTAGCAACTTCATCCACCAGTTCCCTCAGGACCTTTGTATGCATCTCATCAGGTCCCATGGACTTGTGCACTTTCAGGTTCCTTAGATCATCTTGAACCTGATCTTCTCCTACAGTGGGCGGTTCCTCATTCTCCCAGTCCCTGCCTTTGCCTTCTGTGACTTGGGTGGTGTGGCTAGAGCACTTGACAGTGAAGAATGAAGCAAAAAAGTCATTGAGTACTTCAGCCTTCTGCATATACTGGGTGACCAGGTCTTCCATTTCCTTGTGGAGAGGGCCCACATTTTCCCTAGTCTTCCTTTTATCACCAACATACCTATAGAATCTTTTCTTGTTACCCTTGGTGTCTCTGGTTAGATTTAATTGTCAGGGCTTTAGCTTTCCTAACCTGATCCCTGGCTGCTTGGACAATTTTTCTGTGTTCGTCCCAGGCTACCTGTCCTTGTTTCCACCCTCTGTAGGCTTCCTTTTTGAGTTTGATTTTCTCCAGGACCTCCTTGTTCATCCATGCTGGCCTCATGGCATTTTTGACCCACTTCCTCTTTGTTGGGATGCACCGCTTCTGAGCTTGGAGGAGGTGATCCTTGAATATTAACCAACTTTCTTCGGCTCCTCTTCCCTCTAGGGCTTTATCCAATAGTACTCTACCAAGCAGATCCCTGAAGGGGCCAAAGTGTGCTCTCCTGAATTCCAGGGTAGTGAGCTTATTGTGTGCCCTCCTCGCTGTCCTAAGGATCTTGAACTCCACCATCTCATGGTCACTGCAGCCAAGGCTGCCCTTGAGCTTCACATTCCCCACCAGCCCCTCCTTGTCGGTCCAGCATAGCACCTCTCCTCATTGGCTCCTCTATCACTTGGAAAAGGAAGCTATCATCAATGCATTCCAGGAACCTCCTAGATTGCTTATGTCCTGCTGTGCTGTCCCTCCAACAGGTATCGGGGTGTTGGACCAGGGCTTGTGAACGTGAGGCTGCTCCTGTCTATAGAGGGCCTCATCTGCTTGGTCTTCCTGGTCAGGTGGCCTGTAGCAGACTCTCACTGTAATGTCACCTGTCCCTACCCTCCCTTTAATCCTAACCCATAAACTCTTGGTCAGCTCTTCATCATGATAAAGATTATCATTAATTCTGAAAGCATGGGGTCTTTTTAGGTCTCAGGAGAGAACAACTTCTAAGGACAAGACCCTGTCTCCTCTTCTCTTTCACTGGAGGTACAATTTTAATTTTAAATTTTAATTTTTAATTTCTTTTTTTATTTTAAATTTAATTTAATTTAAAATTTTTAATTTTAATTTAAATTTTAATTTAAAAATGCAGTGGGCAAAAAGAAGGTTCAGAGGTCAGCTAATCATGGGTAGAAAACTTTTGTACAAAAAAGGGGTTTCTTTTCCCTCACACATTGAATATGTCTTTGTTTTTTCTCTCTATGGAAATAAACAATTTATTTATTCTTGAGATGAAGGATGACCTTGCAGCTGGGAAACTGGATGAACAGTCAGCAAAGGTGAGGTTATTGCCAACTTCTTCAGAGACCTTAGGCCAATCTAATTACTCCATGATGCCATTTCCACCCGCAAAATGTCAATAGTAACAGCATGCATCCTTCCTACTCAGATGGCCAACTCTTTGGACTTGCCATAAACTCTTACTATGAAAGGAAGCATATAACTTCCTAACACAAAATGATATGTATCACAATGATATTTTCTGATTTCTCTTTCAATACATTTAATATTAGGCTCCTGCTTTGTCAAGGCACAATTTTGCCTTCCTTTCCCTGTCCTTTGCTATACGTTAACAAAATCAATTCCTATTTTCAAACTATGAAACCTAGGAATGCGCTTTTTTAATCTTCTAATTACTAGTATTAAGATAAGAAGACACGAGACCCAAAGGATCCTAGGGATATTTTTACAGAATAGCCTAATGTAGAGAAAGGCCAAATATCTTAACGGGAATTGCAGGTGGCGTGTTTGATTTCGTGTCTGAATGATTAATATCAGCAAGTAAACTAAACCTATTTTAGTGGACAGCATAGATACTTATTTCCACTCTGATATGGCTCAAATCCCGGTCTACCCAGTACTACAAAAATTACATAGGGAAAATAACTCCAGCAAGAATTAACATAAAAATCTATTTTGCTCTTCATTAAAGTGTATTTAGTATTGAACATTCTTTTAATATTTCCAACATACATCCATAATTTTTTGAGTCCTTATTCAGCAGGGAGTACCTCACAACCCCCAAACTATCAAACATCAAAATAAATTTATGTACTCACTCCAACTCTACATGTTTAGTGCTGTAAAAAGCAGACAGACTTTTTAAAACATATGCTATTAAATTTGCTTGTTTTTCTTGTTCCCTGGATTCTTTTCCCCTGATTTTAAAACTTTCTTCTCACACTTCCTATTAAAAAAAAAAAAAAGCTTCAAATTCTTAAGTCTTTTTTTCCATTGTCCTTCCCTATTCTATTTTTTACCTTCAGAAGAAGTAAAAGTTTAAATATTTAAACATGTAAGAGCCACCCAAATCTCGGCAACCTTGAAATCCTCCTTCTGCTATAAAAATAGACTCTTTTCCTCTCCAGGACTGGGACTTAAATTTTCTACACTAGGGTGAAGCTTTTCTCCCACCATATCCTTCCTTGCATGGCCACTTGTATACAGACAATTTTTTCCTCCTTATGCTTTCAAAAGTAAAAGAAATGGCAAAACATGAAATAAAGGATAACAGAATTGTCCTCCCAAAAATGCAAAAAGCCTAAAAACACTGCTTGGAGACAGCAAGTTCAGACATTTGATCCTTTCCCTCTATTCAGCACTAGGGAGACTCATGGATAGACTGGAGTGAGTCCAGCAAAGAACCACAATGTTGATTAAGGGACTGGAGCATCTGTCCTATGCAAAAAAGCTGAGATCACTTGGGTCCCTTAGCCTGCAGAAGAGAAGGCTCGGGGGGATCTTATCAACATATATAAACACTTGATGGGCGGTGATGAAGAAGAGAGAGCCCAGCTCTTCTCAGTGGTGGTCAGTGAATGGACAAGAGGCAACGGGCACTAGCCAACATACAGAAAATTCCATTTAAACATAAGAAAAAACATTTTTGTGGCGAAGGTGCTTGAACACTGGAATAGGTTGCCCAGAGAGGTTTCAGGGCCTCCATCGCTGGTGCCTTCCAACCTCTGTGATTCTACAGTTTACAGGTAAATGCTGAACTTTCCAAAAAAAAAAAAAAAAAAGTGATGTAAATACATTAATTGTTTATTTGGACATACTTTAATAAGAGCTAGTAAAAATATTGTATCCCAAGTTTGCTTCTAATATCCCTCACAAGCAAGCAATCTCAGATGTGCCATCCCAGTTGCCAAAACCTCCAAGCTTTTAGCTTTTTAAATAATCTTCCAGGGAAACCTTGCTTCTCCATCAAAAAGAAACAACCCCAAAACAAAACATCGAAAAAGATAAATACTATCTGCAAAACAAGGTTTATCTTAGTGCCCATTCAACTTGTGTATGCCCCCTTAGCTTTCAGCCATTTTAAATTATGTTGCCACTGACTTTCTAGCACAAATAGTATATTGGTTAATTCTGTACAGTGGCAGATTACACAAGACTGAGTATGAAAGAGGTGTATGAAGCCACAAGGCCACAATAGCTACTATGCAATTCACTGCTGGACTTCTATGAACTCCTGTGCTGACTGCACCATCCGCTTGTTTCTCACAGCTTCTGTAACCTATAACAAAGGATATGCTCATACTGTGATCTTTTGCCTGTCGGCTTTTCTATTTTTCTTTCCCCCACCCTCCATTCCCCTGATGTTAAAGTAAAGCTGTATTTTCACTGAAAAGCTTTGTGGAGCATTTCTTGTGTGTACCTTAAGTCTCGCTCTCAACCGTTGACAGGTCTCTCACCTCCCTTGATGAAGCACAGCATTCAGCCTGCATTTGTGGTTTCATAGACCTGGCCTATCTAGAGGCTTGAATTTGGGACAGCTTGTTATAGCTTAAAGCAATAAAATACCCCCTGTGAAATGAGGGAAACAAGTCCCTTGCACTGACAGCTCTCCAGTTGTTTTCTTCTATTTTTCTCCTTGTGCTCTCATGACCAGGCACATTGCCTCCTGATCCAGGTAGCACACCCCAAAGAGTCCTTGAAAAAGACGTACTGTCTTCAGTCAGATTTGCACAGCAGCTCTTCCCTTCCTTTTTGACCCAACAGACTGAAGATGGACGCTCACACCACCATTATAGCTTAATACAAGAAGAAGGACAAATTCCTTGTGTGTAACCAAGCAAGCCAACTTCACAGTGTAGGTGCCCGGTGACAGGCTAGCTTAACCTTGCTGCTCAAATCTGGATGGTGATTACTGAAAGTGACTTTGCAAGGCAAACACACCTAAAATAAAGTAAACATTACAAAGTTCCCAGACAGTACAAAGTGAGGAAATTGCACCACATCCTTTATACCTGTGTGTATCCAAGTTCCTTGGTTTTTTGCAAACTAGCTCTCATTTAAAATAGTGTACTGTATCTGCTGATGTTAGAAGGCAAAACATTCTGGAGCTTTTCATCAGGAGAGGAGTCCTGAATAGTGTCTGAGAAGGAAAGTGAAAGCAGAGGTATATGAGACAGTTGTATCCACAAAGAGTTCTGTGTAATCACATTTTAAGTGCTTCTGCTTCAGTACATAGTCATAAATGTCAGCTGAAAGTTAACTTCATTGTTTATTAAATGTATGTTAATAATGTCTTTCAAAATCTAGATTCTCTATTGATTGCAAATTTAAATTGGCAATGCTGTGGTCTCTACCTGCCAGTCAGTCACAGCAGTATGAGTTAGTGATGTGAAAACAGAATAAGGGAGCTGATTACAGAAGGCATTGAAGGAAAAGATAGATGGCAGAGTATATTTTTATATTTAGCAGTATCATCAGACTCCCTACAACACAAGTCTTCACGCAGCAGCTGATAAAGATCCAATCTTTATAGCCTGTTTCTTTCAACGTAAAGCTCAGATGAGACACACGCACACACACACGTACCCATTACAACCTCCTTTAGGAAAGAGCAAGAAGTAATGCTGGGATATAGGAGACAGCCCATCAGGGAGCCCTACCTAGACACACAGATGCTGGATGGCATCAGGGACTCCTAGAACATCTTCCTTTTCTTCCCATCCGTACATTCACTGACAAGATTGGCATAAAACTTTTTGTGCTAAAACTTCTGAAAGAGTGACCATATCCACAGCAAACAGTAGCTAGAAACTAACCACATCTTAAGAGGGTGATCAAAAATCTGCCTTTGGGAAGAGACAAGACAGCCAGCCTTCTTGTAAAGATGGACTGGAGTTTCAATCCTGCTTTTCTATCCAGGATCTACAAAGGTTTTGACAAAATCTTTTTTAGTAAATGTGAACACCTTAATATTGCTTGATTTTTGATACTGATAAAAAATCATTTAGTATCAACAAAGACTTACTAAGGGCTAGAGTCAACAAGCTCTTAAAATCTCAGGTTTATAACTTACCCCTCTCTGCTTTAGATTCCCAGCTATCAAACAGCATAACATTATTTTGCAAATCTTCTATGCATGCCTTCCTATATTTTCTACAAGAATAAGGCTTCAAAATCATTTGAGCTCCTAATTACCAGTGTAGTCTGTGTAATAGTAAATCAGAACCACATTATTGTAGTATTATGCAGAAAGGGTCATAAGTGCTATTTGATTGACGCTATTTGTTTCTCACACACAAATGAGAGTTTCCCTCTGCGCACAGCAGATACTGTCTTGAACAATATTGTTATGGAGATAAAGCACTGTAGAAACATCTTTTAGAGGAGAATTAAAATAACTCATAAGCAGCTGAACTAAGAAGCCTGCTTTCCTGTGGATTTGAGTCCTATCTCCTACTGCTTTCCTTCATCATCTGTCCCAAAGTCTTTTTCCTGTTGCAATACTCAGTGCAAAGCACTGCAATGCTCCATCTGACTTGTCATGGCTCTGGACTATTCCCTGGGGAGCTGTACCTGGTTTTAAGCTACTGATACGTCAGTCAGCAAACAGGAAGTGCGTGCTGGTTGATACACTGGCTGGCCAAACAGAATAGACTGAGCTTACATACTTTCTCTTTGATTGGAAGCACTAGTTTGAGTTGCTCGCTTATTCAGACAGAATTTCCACAAAACATTCTGGCCTTTATCTGTCTGGAGGTGTTGCCGCTTCTGACAAATGGAGCAACAATGGCCAACAGATTCAAAAAGCACCGTGAGGAAATTAAACATCAAATACACAAAGAACTTGATCTGATCAGCCTCATTTACACACAAAATTATTCTAGCCCCCTTCTTCAAATCCTAGTTTTAAAAGCTTTATTTCAAACTCAACCAAAACTCCTAGGAGTCAGACAAATGTATAATAATCTGCCAACACTTACTTTATTTAAGCATATATTCAGCTAATTTCACACAAACGTGTAAGATAAAACTACGTCAAATTTCTAATACTGGAAAAAAAAATCCCAGATAGAGAAAAAACAGTTTTGTTAGGTACACAATAACAATGCTGTAAAAATACCTGAAGTCTTAAAATGTCAAGTGACAAATTATTTCATAAATTACTATTTAAGTCAAGTAGTAGTTGACTTGATTTTTCAAAAAAACTATAATTGAAGTACTTTACAATTTTTTTTTGCTGCCTATATAAAATAAAATAATTGCATAATTAGCACATAATTACTTTCAGGAGTGACTAATTTTGGATTCTATTAAGTACTTATTAATTGCTATGCTGGCAACTGCAAAAAAAAAAAGAAAGTCAAAAAGTAAAAGCCTTCCCTTATCAAGGTCAGCATTTGCATTATAAGACAATCAAAATAGTGTTAAATCAATTAAATAGTCCAATATTCAGTGGCTGCAAGGCACGAGGCAGTGAAATGGAAGGACAACTGTAGGACTCATAAGGAATTGCTGGCAAGATTCAAGTTGACCTCAGACTCAAAGGCCTGGTGTTGCACCCCTGTGGAGAAAAACGCTTCCAATGACTTTACTGGTGCACGTTTAGGTCTGTTGACATGTTACTTACCAACTGATGTTCATTAGCTATGCAGATTCCACTTTTAAACCTCTTGTTCATACTCTATTGCACATAAGCGCTCCTACCCTTCAAGCTGAGGAGTTATGTAAAGATAATTAAATGCCCAGCTCTTGTTGCAGTTGGTTGTTTTATTTCATCTGTGGATGGGAGCAGCTAATAAAGGAAGGGCAGAGTGAATAACAAAAGAATTTGGCCCATGGTTTTATTCCCTGAAATCAGGAGGAGTCTCTTCTCATTTAGTTAGCAGCCACTTATCTTTGCTTGTAACCAGCTGCATTAACTAGCAGATTGGATTAATTGAGAAAGAGAAGAGCCAGCAACCTGATACAACATAATTAACTGTCCCAGTAGAGACTAGAAACCAAGAACTACAGGTTCCCTCCATACAATATCGCTGCTTTAACCTTTCTAGATCTCCTGTTCCTCATTTCAGCCACTTCGTTAATGCCCCGTTTTACAGATCACAACAAATGATATCAGAAAAGCAGTTCCCAGTACTGTTCTTTCTATAAGGAAAACAAGGGATCTAGAAAAAGTTGAAGCCAGATATGGCTTTGACAAAACATGCCCTTGCTTGCAAGGGTAAACAATTGCATTGTCCCAGCTCATTTTGTCCTGCAAACCAGATGGGATGGCCCATGAGCCAGTGGAAACCTGTGAACTTGTAAGCAAAAGCTGGAAAATTCTGACCTCCGTGGTACTTGCCAATGATTTAGTTCGCTTTGGCCTCACAGCTGGCATTGTTTCCAATAAAGTTAATGAGCTTTTTAAAAATCTTGTCTGAAACATCACGATCGCATGCATTTCTTAGTTTACAGAGTACAATAATGTATAGGGTACGCATCTTAGTCCAACATGATTGTTATTACAGGAATATTGAAATGAGAAAACAGCATAGACTCAGTTTTTCAAACCTTAGCTTGATGCTCATGTTTGTAATTCCATGTATAAACAGGTAAGTGTATGATGTGTTCTTGACTCCTTTCAAAACAAATGCTAAACTTTCTTTGGTCCTTTGGCATGACAAGCACAAATTTTGCACATAAATTCTAGCTTGTTTAATGAAATTCCTGTATCCCCTCTGTCTCAAATTTGACCTAGAAGTGTGTTTGGGTTTTTTTTTTTAATTTTTCTTTTCTTCAAATCAGCTGCCAGTTCCCAGACTCTGAAGATATTTCAGAATAATTACTCAGCACGGGTAGTTCCCTATGTTTTTCACCCCTTTGCCTAGAAGTTTTTAGGTCACAGAGGGCAGGAATAAATACAAGTAGGTAACTGTTTTCCCCTTGGCTTTGAACAAATCACAACTGGTGCTTTTTCTATGTACAGGCATCATATCTGAAGGCCCATTTTCTTTCAGTTCACACACAAACTGAAACTACTGAGTTTGCATTTCAGATGACCTCAGCACTGCTTCTTCTAGGCAGTCCAAATACACAGAGTTGAAAAATATCTGAAATAATGTTAGAGGATATTGATACATGTTAAACTTCTAATTCATAACATATTCGGCTTTCAAAAAAAGACATAAAAATCCTCAGCAACCAAGGCAATATTCTTCATTCACATTTCTTTACCATCCTAGTTGACTTTACATTGTGGGTAACAACTGAAATGTGAAGTTAAATTGATGATTCATTATTACAGGCAAGAATAATGGAGTTAATCAATGGCAACTCCACAAGTAACCATTTTGAAGTTGTTGTTTTTTGGGTTTGCATCTCAGATTTTCTACTGGTCTAGACAATTTTCTTCCCCACTAACAATCACTCTGCAATCACATTTGCAATGATAATTTTGAAGGGAGCAGGATCACCCCCACGGGCGATAGGCAGACTAGAATCCCTCTGCTTCCTAATGCAATATTTTGGAAAAAAGGAAAAGATATATAAACTGATTGGGTCGGGCAACAGTTTTCAGAGATAATTATTTTGATTGAAAAGCAGAAATAGGGTCTTAAATGAAAAAATACATAAGATGAGCACAGCAGAGAGAGAATTGTTTTGAAGATACTTTCTCCATGAAGACTGACCCCTGTATTCCTCTCTTGTGTTGTGAAAAAAATGACTACTTCAGGTGCACAGAAAGGGGTACACTGAACAGGAGAGGTAAAGATATTGCCGTATTCAAAAGAAATCAATAATCCTTTCGCCCCATGCTGACAAATTTACCAAATCATATTCTTCAGTTACAACTTCTGCCCTATATAAGAAAATCTATGTTGACTATAATTAAGAAAAGAGGTGTTATGAATAAGAAAGGACTTTAAGTGTCCTCTCAGCTTTCTTGATTTCAAGTGGAGTGTGATATTTAAGTTTGTTACGCAAAGTAGATTCTCTGTCATTTGCAAAACAAAGTCACCAACATTTTTAAATTCGCTTTTAGGTCTCTACTAAAGATTTAAAAAATGTTACAAGATGAAGTAAATATGAATGGATGATAATGAGCTATCCCCTTTTTTTGTGGAAACCTCTATACCTAACCGACAAATATTTTCCTTTGGCCTAAATTAATTCAATTCAAAATGTTACGGATGCATAAATAATCCAATCTGATTTTCAAAGACAGTGGAAAAAGTAGGACCTTTACCCATAACTGTTGCAACCCTACTGGAAATGTTTATTGCTATATTTATATTTAAAAGAAAATGTCTATTTTGTATGGATGGGGAACTTGTTAAACTTTGTAATATCAATGGAGACATTGATTAGCCTTTCATACTTATTCCTCCATGGTTTGATTTCATTGGATCCATATTTTGACAATTTGAAGTATAGGGTAATTAGAAATAAGCCAAAAATTGTTCCACTATGTGCTACCTTATGAAATAATCTTACAGATGTTCATATATGGCACTGGAATTATGATTCCCGTAATATACTCATGGTGTAAATAATAGTAGCTGAAGGAAGCCAAATGATCCTTGAGGAGCGGGTTGGGGGAACATCTAAACCAATTAATTCCAGCAAAGACAGCTAGAACCTGAAGTTGCTCTCTGAACCAACAAATTGGATTTTGGAAAGCTGCTAACGGGTCAGAAACAAGGTCTTCTACAGCCTGGATGCAAAATCTGGTGTGCTGCAACTAGGGACCAGATCACAGCATGGATATTCCCTGCACTAAAGGGAAAAGGGAGTAAAAAGTAAGAGTTTCTGCTTCGTTTCTCAGTGTGGCACTGTTCCAGCCAGGGTTTATAGGAACGTGGTCATATGTCCTTAGCACTCCTCAGCAAGCGTTGTGCTATGTGAGCTGACCTTGAAGAGCATCTTCCCCTAAGTGAGGCACCCTTTTCCAAATCAGCATTTCAGAGAAAAAGTTCAAAAATTACTGCTGATACAGACTGAAAAAGTCATGGTCTGTACTAACTTTTCAGACTGTTTTCAAATCCATTTTATCTGAAGACGTGTTTACCTGCTGCATATTGAACACAAGTCCATATGAAATATAAGTATTCTTGATATGGAATAGTTGTTTCTTTTACATTGCATCCTGTCCAGTATCTGCTCACACATCACTGTTGAACTTTCATGTCTCTAACAAGTCCAGGCTCCCAGGCTCTAGCATACATACACACATCACACAACATAAGACCTGTCCTGTCTTCACATCTTTCAGTAAAAATATTTTCCTGTACCTCTTAACTGTGACTTGCCTTGATCACAAAGCAAGTTGCAGACAAACTATTTAATATTTTTTAATAATCCAGGGCTCCATTCAGAGTCGCACTGATTTGTGAATTGTTGTGTTGTTAAAATGCTTTTTGACTGAAAGATTTTTTCAAAGAAAAAAACCAAAACCACCAAACAACCCACACATGAAACAACTTCATTTACATACCATTTTTGTCCCCTAGCACATCAGGAAAACTTCACATGTTCCTACAGTCAGCTAAATGTATTAGCACTGCATGTGTTTCTGACAAGACCTTCTTTAACAGCAGATCAGACCTCATTTGGTCTTTGAAACTTGTTCATTTTTGTTTGTTACAGCTTTGATAATAACACCTCTCTCATGATCCTGAAATCACCCAGGATAGCTGAGGCACTCATAATATCAGACATCCTGTTTTAGTCACCCCTCATTGCTATTTCAGTCAAAAAAAACCAAGTTACTATTTAATTTTATTTTTTTTTTATGTTGCAGTATAGTGATCATCCTTTTGCATTTAAACCCATTTAAAGATAAAACAGTATTTATTTATCTGAAATAATAGGAGGCCTGCTTGCAGATTTTCGTCCTGATCCTGCTCACATTAACACCAGCCTTGCAGTGTCTGTCAGGCAGCTATTTTTACTTCTGACATTCCTATATTTGCTGCTCTGCATCCCGTCTGTATTTCAGGTATCTCAAAATTAGCTGTACTGGTCAGTCTTACCTGTAGATGGACCACAAGTCATATAAATAGCTATGGAGTAATATAAGTATCTCAGAAATCCTAAAAGAACAGGTCACTGCTAAAGTTCCATCTACCTTTGGACTGTAGCAGTAGAAGGAAACAATATGAGTGAAAGACCTTTTTGCAAGCCTTTCACGGAGGGTGAGCTTCAATGTACCCAGATTGTGTGAGAGAAGGCAACTCCTGCCAATGAGATTAAATTGTCAAAGTGAATGAATTTAAAATCTCGATTTTAACTTTCTACCTATTTACATATCACATGGAGTTTAACGATTAGCAAATTAGACACAAATCATGTGCAAATCAATGCAAATTGCTGGTTCACACACACAATGTAAACTTCATTTTTCATGTTGGGATGTAGCCAGTTCCTAGTTAACAAGCATATGGATTTCAGATCTGGGGTAAATGAGCTTCTCTGTCACAAGCCAAAGCTTCCCCTCTCTTCCACTCTCCTCCCCCCCTCATTCCTCCACTTGGCACAAAACCACCAGACTTCTCATTCAATCTACATAATTCAGTCAATACTTGCCTTATGTCAGACTTCGTGTAGGCAGGTAATAATTTCTAGAGTCATTAAATTAGGCTATGCTTTCTCTAATTTGTGCTCTTTGGTTAGAGTTTTGTGGTCACTTACACTAATTGGAAATGCTGCGTTTATTAACAGAAGATATATATACTTTGGAAAGACCCTTGAGATCATCATAATATTTATAGACCCCTGAAACTTTTGTTTTCTTGACTTTTGTACTGTCATATATAACTGCTCTCAACTGAGCTGACAAAAGCCCTTTGAGCTCATCCTCATAATTAAAAAACATTGCATTCACTGCTTTTCCAGTATCACTTTTTATTTCAGAGGGGATCTCCCTTTCCCCAGGAGAGGTTACATACAATGAGAATCACAGAATTGGGCAACAGATGTGTCTGGAAGCGATCTCCAGAGGTCCGTTCTGCAAAGTCTTGCTCAAAGTAGGAGCAACCTCAAAGATAAATCAGATTCCTTGGGAAATTGTGCAGCTGAATTTGGAAAATCTTCAGGGTCTGCAACTCCACTTCCGCCTCGCTGCGCCTCTGATCCTGTGTGTAAACACTGTCATGGGGAAAAAAAGAAATTCCTGACACCCAGTCGGAATTTCTGTTGCTGAAACTTGTGGCCTGTGCTTCTTGACATTTCATTGTGTGACCCTGAGAAGATTCTGCTTTTGTCTTCTCTCAAAATCCCTGTAAGCAGTGGAAGATTGCTATAATTCCCCTTGCATCTTCTCTCATCCCATCCACAAGCATCCTGTACTCCAAACCCCCAGCCTCTCTGCTGTACTTGCACCAGTTTTTCAGCTTTGGGAGACCCTGCAAGGTCCCACAGACCTCTCAGTAGCAGTTAAAATATACTACTGTCCATTGGTATGCTGCTGCCAATTATCTGTGAAGTCTGAATAATAAATTCATGCAACATTTTTTCTCCCTCAGCAAATCTGCATAACAGAGACCTTCCTTAAAGGCCAGTTAGAGAAAAGGACACCCGGAGAACTCTGTTTCTCACCCTCAAACTGACTTTGAACTGTTTCAGACAGGGAAGATCAAAACAGACAAATCAAGGGAATGTGCTCACTGGCAACATCCAATCCTTAAAACTGCCGTGTATCTCACAGAAAATCCCCCACAATAAGTACATGCAGTAAAACTGAACTCTAACCATTGCTGAAGTCACAGCATCCATTTAGACTGCCTCAGGCTGGAGTGTCTAACTGGTCATGAGTGATTTCAATCCCTATCAGATGTGAACAACATAAACAATCAAAGAAATATGTCTTCTCTGACATGACCCTTAATCAATGCAATAAAAGAGATGCTGACCTTGATTAACATTGTGCTGCTGAATTTGATATGAGCGATCCCATTGATCATGGATTCAAACAACCAGGGACACGCAGAGCCTTTATTTTCTTCCCTTCATTTAGTACCTATGGAATTTAAGGTACGATCGAAACAGAGAACATTATACAGGCTGTGTCCATAACTTTCTGCTCCCTGCTGAATATGAAACTCTTACATTTTTTTGTATGAGATAAGAAAGAAATACTCATATAACCAGGTCTCAAGAGGAAATGCCAATTAAGTTTCCATTGTAACGCATGTGCAGGAGGACAGAGCTAAATTTCTCCAGGTAACTCTGCAGGCAACATTTTATTGACCATTGTCTATGTAATTTCTACAATCTAAATAAATGAAATGTGCAGAATTTTAAAAAAAAATTTAGGGGGTTTTAGTCTTAAGAGTCAGCCTTTAATCAGAAAGGTGTTTTAGTGTTCTGTAGCAGTACTGGCACTCTTCTACATTGTATTCAAATTTATTCATTGTATGGGGTTATTTAATTGTTAAAATTAACACCATTCTCACAACAATTTCTCTTTCTTTTTTGCTTTAAGCTTGCTCCTTTCACAGCTCATTCTTCTTCCATCTAAGTTGCTCTTTCCTTTGCTCCTTGCCTTGCTGCCCAAAGAAATTAATTCTGTTATGCCCATGGTTTTGCATGTATAAAACATCAGATATCAGTGAGAATTTTTTGACCTTCTATTTCTTTCAGGAGTCTGTTCATTATTCTGTGGCTTCAAACAACCAGGTACTATTCACATTTTTTAGACTTCACGCTCATCCATCTGACATGTCAAATGTTTTAAGACGCTTAGCCAAAAAAACGTACAGCAAGTTGAAATTTGTGGAAAGCAGTTATAGTCTGAATCCCAGTGAAAAAATTTCAACAAATAATTACAGACTTGTAGTGACCTCTCTCATGAGACCCAGGCATAGTCAAAAAGACTATGGTTACAGCTATATTCTCAACTCAGTATTCCTGCTAACACTTACAGCCCCAAAAGTGAACTGCAGCAGAAAGGATATGTGGCTGTAGGGTCTGAAAAATGATAGCTGATTGCAAACTGTTGGGAATGACCTCAGCAGTGCCCTGACTCCTAAATCATGCTCTGAATTTGCTTCACAGAAAGCTTGTTAGTGAGTTAGGGTCCAGGTTCAGGTCACCATGTGGATGTAACCTATATTCTAGGTCCTGGAAGCAGCAAAGGGGAGGCACATAATGGTTAATATTTTTAACAATAGTTAGAAAATCTTTTATAGCGCATTGGAAAGTGAACAGGGAGTTACTTGCAGCTTTGGGTACTTAAGTCACTTTTGAAAGCCTGCTCTCCTGTGGATATCCACTTTTGAAAACACCTCAGTGCTTTGGGTTTAGGAATTAACCTACATGGGGACCATAGTGACAGTATTACTTCCTCAGCCAGGAGAGTTCTTCATTTACAGCCCTGCACTTGAGATTTTTGCACCTGTTGTAGTATATAACAGAAACTCATTAATCGAGGTGTCTGCAAGTCACTTGCTTTGTATCTAAAAATAAGTTCTCTGCCTTATTTCCACCATGTGATCAATCCAAGAGGGATATGTTTTTCTTAGGAAATCAAAATGTACCATCATGAACACTGCAAGCTTTTACCTCAGAAACCATATGGATTCACAGAGGAAGCGAAAAGGTTGTGGTTTCTTTTCCCCTCCTCCTTTCCTTCCCTATTGCTAAGTTTTTTTTAGCCTCTTAAGTCTAAGCATTGTAAAGGAATGTTAAGCACTAAACTGCATCTGCGTAGTGCATACAGCAGTACCCAGGCCTGGCTCCAATGCCTCTATTGAATCAAAATAAGCTGACATAAGCTGGACAATAGAATGACTGGTTTTGTACTGTCATAGCTTTTAAACTGCTGAGGTTGAACTATGATCAGACTGAAGTTTAACAAAATAAAGCAAAGAATCCCCCCTGAAACAACTCTCTCTGGCTTTGAATGAATGCTATTTTTCACTGGCAAACTTATGCCTTTCTTCTATGTGTTCATTCTGTGCACTTTATCTGCTTCCAGAATTGCTTCATTGTAAGGATGAGGACAAGTACGATGCTGCTCTGAGCCATAGTTCCTTTGGGAGGATCTATCAGGCAAAGCCATTGCTTTCTCAGCTTCTGCAGAAATTTCATTCCAAATATATATCTCATATTAAACACATTTGCTTTTTTTTTTTTTTTTTAAATACATCTCCCTCTCTCCAAGTAAATGCAGCTTCTGTTGTAGCTTAGACATAGGGCCTTGGATCTGAAGCAGGGAGAATCATGATCAGATTTACCAGGACATGGTGACTTTGAGTGTGGTTTCCATTCCAAATTAGTTGCTTTTCCTTCATAGCTGTTCTTTTAATCTTTTCCACAGGCACCCTCTCCAAACAGTTTTTCAATCATGTAGTTATCTGTGCAGGGCATTTGAATACTATCTTTCCCTTGATATGGTGTTCATTAACAGTCTGGTACCAATATGATATTTGGACACAAAAATTGTTTCACGTGCACCCCAAGACTCCAACATGCGCATTACAGTTGCTATTGCAGGTAAAGCAATTTATTTGATTTTTTTCCACAGTTTCCCATCTCTCCCAGGACTGGAGGAGCCAGAGGGGTGAGTTTTATCTCATGCTCCTAGTGACTGTGGGAACTCTCAGCAAGCGTTGAGACGAAATAAAATTCAGGAAGAATTATTAGAATAATAGAACCATTTAAGTTGTAAAAGACTCTTAAGATCATGGAGTCCAACCATTAACATAGCACTGCCAAGTCCACCACTAAACCATGTCCCTCAGCACCAAATCTTTTAAACACCTCTAGGGATGGAGACTCAACCACTTCCTTAGGCAGCATGTTCCAGTGTTTGACAATCCTTTCAGTGAAGAAATTTTTCCTAATATCTAATCTAAACCTCCCCTGGTGCAACTTGAGGCCATTTCCTCTTGTCCTATCCCTTGTTACTGGGGAGAAGAGACTGACCCCCACCACGCTACAACCTCCTTTCAGGTAATTGCAGAGAGCAATAAGGTCTCCCCTGAGCCTCCTTTTCTCCAGGCTAAACAACCCCAGTTCCCTCAGCCACCCCTCAGAAGACTTGTGCTCTAGACCCTTCACCACTTTCATTGCTCTTCTTTGGACACCCTGCAGCACCTCAATGTCTTTCTTGTAGTGGGGAGCCCAAAACTGAACACAGTATTCGAAGTGTGGCCTCACCAGTGCTGAGTACAGCGGACAGTCTCTTCCCTAGTCCTGCTGGCCACACTATTTCTGATACGAGACGGGATGCTATTGGCCTAGATAGGTTAAGAAGTTAGAGAAATATGTTGACTGCAAAGTAGAAGACAGACAAATGATGTGAGCCTTGGACAAAGTAAACCCATACTACAGCACAGGATGGGGGCTGACTCACTACAAAGTCAAAAAGGACTTGGGTATCCCACAAGAGAAGTTGAACATGAGTCAGTGTGTACCTTAACCACAGTGATGGTAAATTGCATAGCTGACTGCATTTGAAAGAGTTTGACCAGTCAATTAAGGGAAAATATTATTCTCCTCTTTCCATCATTTGTGAGACTCTATATGCAGTACTTTGTGCAGCTCTGTGCCCCTGCCCCAGTGAAAGACAGATGGAGAAACTGGAAAGATGCACACACAAGGATGAGGAAGCAGGGCTTGTTTAGCCTGGAAGAGAGAAGACTTTATTAAATTTTAAAGTTGTCTTTATCTAAAAGAAGCAAGGTACAAGAATACAGAACACAGTAAAAACATAAGACGCAAGAGTAAGGTTGTGCAAGAAAAAATCTGGGTACAAGGGTGGGGGGAAAAAAAAGGAGAAAAAAAAGATTTTCCCAATGAGACTGGTGAAGTGCCAGAACTGAGGTCCAAGGGAGTGGTTTGAATCTTCATCTTTGGAGATTTTCAAGACTCAACTAGACAGAGCCCTGAGGAACGTGCTCTGACTTTGAAGTTTGCCTTCTTTTGAGAAAGAGATTGGACTGCAGGCCTCACAATGTAATTTTTGTATGATTACAGTGTATAGATTATATAAAGGTGACAACCCGAGGTGGGATTAAGTATGTGTAAATTAAACCCCCAAATGTATAGAACAGCTTCTTTAGACTTTTGGTTAACTTTATAAACCATTCTTGCTCATTGGCTTCAACAGAAAGGTGGACTGAGATACAGGCCAGTGTCTGCAGGTGGTAGTATTTGATTGTGCTGTTGTTATTTAGCAGAAAGAAGGAGCTGATGGCATTGATTTAGGGTTTGTGATTTTAAGTAACTGACAAGCCAGGCAGAATCTGTGGATGGGTGCTTTCTATTGCAGTCAAATCAAAACAAATAATATAGTTAAGGGGGCATGCAAACTGTTTTGGTTATTGTCATATCATTACACGGTTTCTATTTCTGACAAACATTACTTACATTTCAAAGCACTTTTTTTTCCCCCAGCTTTCCATATGTCAGCTGCTATCAAAATATACTCCTTCAACTTAAGTGGAAAGAAAATTAAAATGATTATTTTTCTAGTGTCTGATCTTCAGGTGCTCAAAGAAAATCCCAGACACTGCAATCTGTGTTAAATGCCCAGTGGTACCCACAAATCTAGGACCACTCTACTGCCTCCAAGGATTGTCCAAGCACTGGAGGACTGCAGCCTCAGCCCTGCAGCAAATTACAAATGCATACCTTTCCCAGGCATTGCTTCAGTCATTCAAAACTCATCTAAAATAGAGGGCTTAAGGCTGAGATCAACATTCTCCCATTTCGTGTAAATGCCAAATCTATCAGTTACCTTAGAAAGATAACAAGCTGTTCTACAGTGTCAATATGCAGTGTCAAAAAATTAAAAATAAGAAATAAAACGGAGCAATATATATTCTTATACAAAGTGGCACTGTGGGAAAATTTGGCAGAGAACTAGTTTTCTGGATGATTATTCAGGCCCTGCACCTGAAATGTCAAATTAAGTTCAGATCAGTCATCCCATGAAGGTACAATCATAGAATGGTTTGGGTTGGAAAGGACCTCTAATCATGATCTAGTCCAACCCTCCTGCCATGGGCAGAAACATCTTTCACTAAATCAGTGAAACACTTGACCTTGAACACTTCGAATGATGGGGCATCTACAACTTCTCAGGCAACCTATACCCATTGACTGTATAGGGAACCTAAAAAGCATATTCTGGGACCTAAAATAAGACAAAACCCACTTCATCTCTAATTCTTCTCGAACTAGAATGAAAAAGCATTTTACAAGTTTTGTAGTCACCTTAACTTAAGGCTTTGCTTACATTCTCCTTGCACAAAGAACTCATAATAGAGTTCATGCAGCAATGTAGCCTAAAAGCACCTTATTCCAAGTCAATACTTATCTGAGAATTCAACAAGCCCACAGCACAAAATTTAGCTAATTTCAAAGAACACATACTGTTTTCATTACAGTCATACAATACCTGACAAATTATGTTTAAGAAAGTATGGTATTATGTGTGCTGTGTACAGCAGCATGTCCAAAGACCCACTTTTGAAGGTGATAGTACACAGTATAAATGATTAGTCTGAGAAGTTACATGAGCACATAATCACATATGGTCTTTAAAGTTTCATAAGAACGAGCAAGAATTGCTCCTAAATTGCTGTTTAAAGCCAATTTCAGGTCATAAGAAAAAAGGCATCCATCCAACATGCTTCCGTTTCATCTAAAACCAAGCTCCAGGGAGCATGAACAAACACAAAAAGGAGAAAATGCTGAAACTATTGCAGTTTTAAAGAAGCAAATACTTTTTGCATTAGCAGAAAGGATATTATTGTGGAGTTCTCTTGACCTATTACGGAAAACAGTTTCTGAAAATTCAGGTAAGTGGTAGGTAGTCTAGTGGGCATAGTGCTAGGGAAAAGAAACTCCTCACTGTAATTAGCGATATAAATGCAGATTTCAACAGGTGAGTGACAAGCAATTGCTGAAGTTAGATGTACTTTCAGTCTTAAATTCAGATAGTAATACGAGACCATGAGACAGCTACAGCACGTTAATGTAAAAAGCTACTCAAAAAGTTAAGATGAAGGTTAAAGCCCACTCTGAGCATGTACACTTCTGTTTCAAATTCATTGATGGATACAAATAAAAGAACAGTTAATAACTTTACTGTTCCTGATCTCATGTGTAGGAAAAAATGTTAGTGCCAACCTCATGCTAATAGATTGCAAAGAAACAAAAGCAAAGGCAAATATTATCTACTTTATTGGGAGACTTAAGTTTGATATCAGTGGGAAATGTATTTTAGACAGGTTTACACCATGCAGTCAATAATGCACTGAGTTTTCAATACTGTGCATATGTGAACTCACAATGAAAATTTGGCCAACAAATCAGTTGTAACCTTGAGTTTGTCACCAGCTTCTCATCCATTACCCTTTTGTTTCCTCTCTGCAGTAGCACTTACATTACACGTTATGTCTCCTCTTTTCTACAAGAGAGAACCCACATTCCTCCAGTTTTCTTCAGAGGCAACAATTCTAGCTCTCTTATCACTCTTACTGCTTTCTTCTTCAGTTGATCCACTTTGGAGTTGATTATTTCTACCTAAGTATAGAATTTTGAACTTATCTCTGATGAATCTCAACACACTTTTTTCAGGCCATATCTCCAATTTTTCAGGATAATTCCAAATTCTCATCCTGTCCTCCCATGTACTTGCAGTTTCTCCCAGCTTGGTGCAGCCTGAAATTATATAAGTTTATATTCCATGATCTGGATCATCTGATATGAAAATATTTAATGGCACCACACTAAGACATGTCACTGAAAAGCCTCACTTGATTCATGCTTTCATTTCTGTCTCCGACTCATTCTAAAAACTCTCTGAAAACAGATCTTTAAACAGCTTTGCACCCCTCAATAGCAGTTTTATATACACCAGGGTTTGACAAGTTTGTTTGTTATTATCACAGAATCATAGAATAGTTTGGGTTGGAAGGGACCTTTAAAGGTCATTTAGTCCAAGGCCCCTGCGATGAGCAGGGACATCTTCAACTACATCAGGTTGCTCAGAACCCCATCCAATCTGACAAATGTTTCCAGGGATGAGGCATCTACCACCTCTCTGTGCAACTTGTTCCAGTGTTTCACCACCCTCATTGTAAAAAATGTCTTCCTTCTATCTAGTCTGAGTCTACCTTCTTTTAGCTTGAAACTGTTACCTCTTGTCCTGTGGCAACAGGCGCTACTATTACGTCTCCTGTTTACAAGTATGAGTCCTGGTAGACAGTACTATTAGAAATAATGGTGGGGGATGGCACCGGTTCTGGTAGTGACCTGAATCAACCTTGTTTATGAGAATTTTTTGTATGAAATGTTGCTGCTTCTTCCTGCTGATAACTCCTTTAAAAGAAAAAATTTCTAAGAATGAAGCATACAGCAGCCTAAGTTCATCAAACCCAGCCAGTCCAAATATGTATGTAATTTTTGCTTCATATCCCTCTTGCAGAAAGAGAACTTACTGTTATAGATGCTAATTGATCTAATCGCAGTTTTCCTTCCCAGAATGACTGATGCAGAAAAGCATTAGACCTTTAAGCCTTCTCCTTCTCTTTCTGTAAATAGGATTTTCTTTTCTCCAAGCTGTGGACCAACAGCTTCATTCATGTTTTCCTATTACTAGCAATGAATCTCTCTAGAAATCTAGAATCTTGTTACCGCACCCAGAGACCACAAAATGCCTCTCCTTTCAGCTTGGGCTTTTCCAGGTCTACCCTTACAATCTGTCCTAAATCAACAAGACTAGTTTCCCCTTTTTTTTTTGATGTTAATCCTTAAATAATACATATGAGCTCTTCCTTAATTCATTATTTAATTAAGTTAATCTCTACTACAGTTTTTTTCCTTCCACTGCTTTTGGTAGTTTGTACATATGTTTGTAATATGGCCAATGCCAATAACTGAAAGGGAAGGGTGGAGAAATCATCCATTAAGGATTGGGATGCGCAATTTTTCACACCAGTCAGTGAAAAACAGTATTACTGGACTACAAATGAACACTGTGGATCACTCCTTTTCTATCTAAATAATAATTTTAGTTTAATTATATACAGACTGAAAAATTTAATATTCCTGAGAGGTAAGTGGCTCACAATTTACAACTTTGCCTTAAATTTAGGCATGCTTCCCTCCCGCCCCCCCCCCCCCCCCAAAAAAAACAAAAAAAAAAGCTTTGAAACAATTAAAAACAGTTTTAAATGAGCTGACTCAATCAGTCTTTATTCTGGACAGGATAGTGCGTGTTAATGGTGTATACTTATTTACACCGGCAACCTCAACATAAAATGCCGTCTGACCTTGTACTTTCTGTGGGCTAAACCACCTGATGTTTCTGTCAAATACTACTTCTCCACTCCCAAAATATATCTCTATCTGTGTAGGCTTTTATATTTACCCTTACCCTATTGCACCGATCCAGCCAAATAGATGCATCTAAGTGGCTTCACATTAGAAACAAAATCCAGGAAGAAAAACGTTGGTAATTCACTGGGCTTTTCTTAGATCTACAGATTTTCAATATAGTTACAGCTGACCTTGAAACTTTCTCTCAGATTTGTGGCCTAAGCGATAATGGCAGAAGTGCTGATAGACTAACTAGTGTTTTGGGATATGAATCTTTGTTGAGTTTACTCCCAGTAGCAGTATATCATTCTGTATCTGAAGTATTACTTATTCTGGTACTCTTACCTCTGTCAGCACTATGAGTACTTATCTCCCTCCATATCATTAAGGGAGAAAAATCCTGTAGAGTGGCAGGAAGCAATTTACACTTTGAACAAGGAAAAAAAAAAATAAAAAAAAAATAGAAAGATAACACAATTTGAGTACAATCCATAAGCTGTGTTGCAGTGAGAAAGGACTGTAGTCTCAAAGACTGACTGAAAACAAGAGTCCGTTGTTACTTCACTATTACAAGAGATTAAAACAATCTTAAGAGGCTCCAAGGGGGGTGGGGGTTGTGTGGGAGGATATCTCACCCAAACGCACCCAAACGCTTAGGGTATCTTTTTATTAAATTTCAAAATAATTCAAGAAGAATATTGATTACCTTACTCATTTTCTTAAAGACAGAAAATATGGGGTAAACCTAATATTTTCAAGCTTTACTGTATGAAATTGGGTTATTTTAATGGCAAGTGATGTGTTCAACATCTTTTCACACTATATCACTTACCCTTTAGAACTCTGAGTCTCAAATTCTCATGACAAAAAAAAAAGTGCTGAAGTTCAGTTTAATTACTGGGACCAGATCATCATAACAGAAATAGCGATTTACATGCAGCTGTGTCATCACGTCAACTAATATACTATCATTTATTGAAAGAGAACAGAGCAACGTATAACATCTTTTTATATCCTAGGTATCAACTGTTTGCACCAGAGCATCAAGTAGCAATGTGAAATTTACCCCGTGTTCTCTGGGCAAGTATTAAAAAAAAACAAACTAAAAAAGATAATTAGAAACCCCTAAAATATCATATAGGTTTTCTGGATGCTTGTAAGGTACTGAACCATTTTTTAGAGGGATCGTTTCCAGAGTTACAAAGATCTTCAGTGTTCATGGCCATCCAGACCTTGATATCTCTGGCAGGAAAACCAGTGCAGACATCCACTATTATCAGTTCCCATAGTAGTTCGAGGTAGGCATTTGCCATTTAAAAAGCAGACTGAGATCTCTGAGACTCAGCAGACAGCACTGAGAGAAGCAACAGCTCTGCTACAGAAAGCTTAGAAAGCTCTTTGTTTAGGTGCCTTCCATAAACATGCCAAGATCTAAATAACTGCCTGCATTGATTTCTATTGACCTGCGTCCTCTGGAAGCGAAAGAAACTTTTACTCAAATGATGCTAAATAATCCAAAGCATCTTCTAAGCAAAGGACTGATGCTATGAGACCTGAACAGAGACACAAAGCTTCAAAATCAAGCCTGGGGCAATTTGCAGTTGTGTCCAAATAAATAGGCTGTACAGTGAAAAATACGTATCCAAAACTGCAAGAAAGTCCATACAACTGTGAATTTGTCAGTACTCTGGTCACGTTACATCAGATTTATGGATTGCATCATGTAGTTACAGATTTCTCAATATTCACAACTTGACTTAGCACAGACTAATCCTTGCACGTGCCATCCTTGCATGCTGCCAACCAAAACCACCATTTCCTTGAGTTCACAGAGGTTCTACTTTTTCTCCTTGTCTTCACACCTCAGGACACAATAATCACTCTGGTCAGATTCCAAGTGATTTCAGTTGTTCAATATTAACGTATTCTGGTGTATTATGTCCGGTGCTTGTTTAAAGAAACAAGATTGAAACATAACTTTGAAAAAACAGACCAGGACGTAGAAAATATATTGCAAGTTACACATCAAGATGACCAGCCAGGACAATCTTAAAGCACCCAATTTTCACACGACCCTAGGTGAGTCAAGGGAACATGTTTTCAATCAATAAACCTGTCTGACATGCTGCCAAAGATATGTTTTGACTTACAGAAGTTCTGAGAATGACTTGTAAATATTTTGCTACCAAGGTTTATTTTAAAAATTTATAATGTAATTTAAATACAGGGAAAAAAGAATCAGGAACATTTAAAATACTTCCTAAAATCAAGTATAGGAAAAGAGTTAGCTGCCTGAATTTGAGACCAAGTTGGCCAAGTATATCTTAATGGTCCCCTATTTGTGAGAACTTGCCCTGGGCACTCATGAGTGAGAACCAAATCAGCCCCCCCAGATACAGACACTGACTGAGAGGGAAGGAAAGGAAGAAAACACAAGGCCTTATAGTTCCTGCAAGTGACTTGATTTGCAGAAGCATCCTGAAAACAATTGTAACTATTGTAAAAAAGTGAAACTAATATGAAATTAAAATTCCTGTTATCAGGCACAGCCATCAGTCTGGGGAGAGGGAAGGCACTCAGGAGTGCAGCAAGGGAATGGATATTGCGGGGTAGATGCTCAGCCCAGCATACATATCTAGGAAATTGCTACTCTCAGCATGTGCACAGCAGAGAAGGCAATTGCTAATTAAAAATGCTAATGATGACATAGGGCTAACTGGAAAAGGTGTGCTCTAAATGAAGATGGGTAAACTTACACATAATGCTAGAATGATGATAGAGGGCATGAGGATAGAAAGCGAGGAATATGCCAGCCTTGTTTCACACGCTTGGTATTATTGTACTCACAATGTAATACTTTCTCTAGTTCTTTTTCTAAGTTTAGGAAAACTGAATTCTATCCTATTGCTGCACATTCATTCTGTTCCAGCAGTCAAATAAGGTTCCAAACATATCAAAGAACAAATTTTAACTGTACTGTACCATAACTAATCGGATAAGACCACTGGAGGTAAAGCAGATAGTATTCTGCAATCACAAAACAGCTGCTTTGCCAGTGAACAGGCTGTTGAGTCAGGACCCAAGAGCCTCCAGTTTTACTTTTTGCTCTGCAGGGTGGCCTTGCGCAATTACTTTGTCTCTTCACCCAACTTCCCTTCCCCACCTCTGCAAAGGAAAATGAACTGCTGCTAACAAGCACTGCAAGAGATGCAGATATTCTTTAACTGTAGAACTCACGTAGCCAGGTAATGATACCTACTTAACCGACCCTTATCTCCCAAAGCAAATATCCTTTTGCCATTAAGAAAAACAATAACCTGGAAAAGGCACTAACAAAGAGGATTTATTAATATAAAATTAAGATTACCCTTATGTTCTTCCAAAATTGTTGGAAGTAGTACTTTTCCACAAATTTTATGGCCATGAAATCTTGACTCTGCTTACTGAGAAGCTCAAACACTTTGTGTTTGCATATTAGACACTTTCTATTGAGAAGAGGGTCCACAATAATTATTGCTTACCATTTAAATTCCCTCTCCCTTGAAAAGGGAAAGGCTGTCTGATTGAACCCTACTAGAGAAAGTGCCTCTCATAGTCTGAGTCCCCAGCTTTCTCCCAGCATCACTTTCACACCTCTTTTGCGACCCATCGCCTATTATTCCATACTGTGCTCTCCTGCCTACCACTGCAGCTAGACTGTAAAAGTATCACACTTTACAGTTGACAGTGTCAACGGCAATACTCAGGAAATAAATTCTGAGCCACCCAATATTGACAAGCACCTTCAATCACACAGAAAGGGCAGAGCATCACCCGTAGCTGTTGGCACAGCTTTCCTCATCTCACACATCGCTGTTTGCCACTCCCTCATCTTCCATTACAGATGCCTTGGACAAAGCAAAAACAGTTTAGTGACTGCAGGTAGACACCAGGAATTATCACTACCTCAGGTGTAGAGAGTCTACATGGCATTAGTTTTTATCATTTGGGTAATTTCCCTTTTTCAAACATTTGAGTGTCACTGCTGCTGTTCTGGAAATGCAGATAAAGCAGAGAGCAATCTGAACTCTACCTAATGAACTTGTATTACTGAATGAAAGAACTGGTCTGCGGTGTGCTCTTTTAAATTTAAGTTTTTAATTTTTTTCTGATAACTGCAATGATATTAGAACAATTTCTTTGTATTGAGAAAGTGGAATTCATAGATATAATCAGAATTGTATTTTTATTGGTGAGCTAGAAAGAGAACAGAGTCTGTAATATCATATTGTTGGTGCACTTCCACATTCACTGCTTATTTATTTCCCAAGAGCCTAGGACATTTTTGTTTTCATCAGTAAAAAAAGCAGCAACTTCCCTTAATATCTTTCAGGTCATACAATGTCCATATTGAGGCCACCACATGTGTTTTTTTCATCCGAGATTCTTTTTTTGGGGGGGTGGGGAGGAGGTGGGGATGTGTGAAGAGGGAGAGGGAACAGTGTTTGAGTGTTTGTATAACTGAGACTACATCCTCTAACTGTCAGTCAGCAACTCCCAGGCAACAAATTCTGCATCCAAGACACTCGATTTTAAATGAAGAGCTAATTACTGGATTTATAAGAGGTGGGGGGAAGAAGAAGAAACCCCCCCACACCCATGGTTATTCCAACTTTCAGTAATTAAATATTGAACCATAGTATGATTTAATGTATCCTGTTCCTGTTACAGCCTGGTCACGTGCTCCTTCAGAGATTTATATGAAAACTGATACATAACCATTAGCAATTTGTCTTCATCTTTGAAAAAGCGTTACAAGTCTCATCCACATCAAAAGTGATCTTTCTGTGGTTCTTTCTGTATATGCAACTGACAATTGTCACATTCTGGAGCTTTAAACAGCATAAGAGCTTCACTGATACTGTACCTAATGGATTCATGCACATCTGCATTCACATTAATATTTACTGCTAATTATTGTTGTCAGTACAGAGAAAGTAAATGAATTGTGGGATTCATTTGGATTTCTGAGTGAGGCTAACACGTCATAGCAGTATCTTAAAACCTCAATATGTCCCATAAAGTTTTATCAGACTTGTGCCATACAACATAATGGAAATAAATGCCAAAAGCATTAAAAATACAGTCCCATACTGTTCTTTGAAAAACTGGCTCTATGATCACATTATAGCATAGAATGTAACTTTGTACTACAAATATTTTTAGTTTCCATCTGTGTGCATGAGTGCATTGATAAGATAGTGAAACATAAAAATAAGATATAACCGAACAGCTTTCCTGTATGTGCAGCTATGCAAGCTGAAAAGATCAAAATCAGCAGCAGGAGTAAAGCAGCCAAAAAAATCACAGTTTATGAAGGTCTTATGGGAAGATTATTGCATTACCTCTAGTACAGAAGAGATACAGATCTGCTTTAAAATGATTCCAAATCCATTTGGAATTCAAAATAGTTTGGGATGATCTGTTTTGCTCCATTTTACTGTGAGAGCTCATCTTTAAACACATATCGTAAATTATAGGGTTTCAGAGAGGCATAAAATACCAACCAGTCCCCCGTCATTTCCCTGGGCTGAATCAGCCCTACCTAACTCAGTTTTGATTAGAGCCACCTGCCATGGAAAACACGCAGTGGTGGAAATTGGGCAGCATCCTCCAGCCAGTCCCTGCACCACCCGACTGTCAGGGACCACATGGGGAACCCCATACCATAGCTTGTCCTACCTGTGGATCATGGCCATGCCTTTAAACACAGAGCATGTTGCCTGACACGAGATGTTGTGTTGTGGTAAAGTAGACTCAATAGAACCAGAATGTTTATAGGAGGTGGTAGCAATCAAAGATATAGCCGGTCATTTAAAGCAAGCTCAGGGAAACTTAAACAAGTCCAACCAATTTAAAAAAACCAACCAAACAAACAAAAAGCACAACACACCAAGATCTTAAATTGAAGCATCTTGAAGCATGCATGTTAACCAGTATTTCCTGCCAAATTCACTGAAGTTTAATTACGAACTTTCATCATAGCTTTCTCTTTCATGTCTCTCTTTTTTCATCACTTCAGCCCCCAAATCCTGCAACTGAGACCTATCAAGTGGTCAATGGCTGACATGCTTTCAGCTAGAGGACGCTGTCAGCTATGTGTTACTGATCCTTATACAGATTTCAGCTACCAGCTCACCTTAAGAACACTTCAAGAGTAAAGTTCACTTGCATTAAGTTTACTAATGTAAGATTGACTGCTGAGCTGAATGCATTACTGCAGTAGAAAAACAAGTGATCAAAACAGAACAATGATTTTTCTTCTCTTCCTAAGAAACACTGCAGTCTGCTAAAACCATTCCTGCTGAAGTACTTCTTATCCTGAGAGGTTCACAAATAGCAGGTTTTATTTTCTACACTCACAAGTGGAAAGGTGGTTAGTTTTCAGATTTCGTCTTTCCAGCAAGGTCATTTCCCCTAGTGATTCAGCACTTTGGCATTTCATTTTCTCTCTAAACATTACAAAGGGGGAAACAATGTCTAGTGGGAGCACACAGACACACAAATTTTTGGCGACAAGATGGAAAAGAAAGTGTCAGATGTTTTCTGCTGTGCCAAGGAAATGATTACACTAACTGGTTGCTTTATTTAGACGTAGTGCAGACAGCTTGCAGTTTGTCCATTAGAACTGCCTTGCTCTTAATTACATTGACTTTTGAAAGCTTTGATTAATTACGATACAGAGTAAAGGTTTCAAGCAGAGAGATGACTATGTCAGACAACAGCTACTGATCCTGACCAGTTTAGGTTAATGTTTACAGCATTTTAAGTTCCATAATAAACTAGAGACAAAGCTGTCACTAGCAGGATTGTAGATGCTAAGAAACATTTATACTGATCAAAGAAGTCCATGACTGCAGAAGAGTAGCAATTTATTAATTTATTTTGATTGGTGGAACTGAATGAAAGGCGAGACAAATAATAGATTTTTTGTTCTGTCACTGAAAAGAAAATAAGTCAGATTAAATATATGGATTTAATGCAGAGATGGAATTTTTCTCCCCCATTGAAATGAAAAAAATGATCAATTTTTTTTTCCAATTTTGGAAGATTCATTCATTATGCGGGGATTACTTTGGTCCCTACACTGAACTGCAAGCATTTGACAGCTTATGTAAACTCTACAGACAGTCAAGTGTTTTGCATCTCTTCACCTCATTTCCATCAAAACCTCAGTGGCTTTCAGAAGTTGGTGCTAGTACTTTCTGATATCTATGGCACTATTATAAAAAATGATATCCTTTCCCAAGTTGCATAAGAAAAAAAATTTGCATTCAATTCCCCAAATAGCCATGGAAGGTTTACATGTCCTTGAAAGCATCACTCAAAGTAGGATTCATTGAAACCTACCTGTTAGTCAAGCTTTTCAATGGCTTTAGGAAGCCAACAGAGGAAAATTGAATTGCCCTCTGCAAGTGCTGCTGTCTCTCATGGAAGCTAGATGACAAGGTTAGACTAAATGCATAAAGTTATAGGACCTGTGTCTCTCTGCCTCATTTTCTACACCTTTAATTTGGTAGTGGCAGCAAATCCCTGGGCTACTATATGAGGGCATATTCATTAACATTTCAAGTCCTGCTACCAATGACAAGTATAGGTGAAAGATTTGAGAGAGAGACACTGGCTTCTTGGCTGATTTTGCAGTGCTGATATTTGTGGCTTCTTAAATCTTACTGTTGCAGCCATTACTGTCTTCTCTGTGTATAGTGGTTTTTTTTTTTTCCAACCCTCTGATAATTTCTGGTATTCTTTTTCTCCTTTACCTGTATGTCCTTCTCTTTTGATGTCACTACAGTGATTACTTTCTACTTAAATGACCCCTAGAAATACATATCCTCAGATTTTTTTTCCTCATAATCAGATATTGGTATTTTTTTATTATATTTAGTTTTTTATTATGTTTTAGTTTTTAGTATTACTAGTTGAGTGTAAACTGTAACCTGCAGTACTAGTTTCAAGACTGAAATGTAAGTCTATTTGAATTAGCTTTACATGACATTTTTCTTTGTCACCTATAGTGTTACTTCATCAACCTCCAGAAAAACAGCTTAGTGGGAATAGACTATAGTACTATTAACTCTGGCTTCTAAATCTCTCTGCTTGAATTTCAAGCTCTGATTAAATCTGAACTACTCCCCAACTTTTAAACTGCTAGTGGGAAGCAGATCAACTGGGGAAGAAAACAGCATCTCAGGAGAGCATACATCAGCAGCTTTGGGGGTCAGGCAGTATAACACAAGAGACACAGAGAAAATTCAAGAGTCAGCTCATGATGTATTGCTTTCCTTACTGCCTCTGAAATGGGGCTCTATCACAAGCAGTACAGTGATATATTGATGCTGCATCTTCCTCACCCACCCCACCAACTCCCCTCTCCAGGTCTGACATGACTCTTGATACAAAATAGAGCCAACACTTTTTCTAAACTAGTCTCTAGTCACTGGGATGTCCCTTTACTTTAGGGAAAGTTTACCACTAAAGTTCAAGTTCAGAAATTACGCTACTTACCCTCACTGGATTTTAGGGACAAGCAGTCATGGGACATTGGAAAAATGAAGCATAAGTGGTGCCTTGACGTGAACCACACCTTCAAGACCTTATGAGAAGTTGCCTTCAGAGAAGACGTCCAAACTCCACATTTTCTACCTGTACTGGGGCAACAAATGTTAGAGGAGCACAATCAGCACATACCCCTATATGCTCTTCAAAGGCTGCACCTCAGACACTAATTACAGAGATGTAAAGGGCTCATAGCAGTGTCAGTGTGGGTAGTCAAACCAAGCAGCACAGAGAAAAAACAACTCTCTAACAACCATCACGTGAAAAAAAGCCATATTCCCTACCTCAAGTTGTAGTCACACACATAGCTTTCCAATCTGACATTTAGCATTAAACAGAATAACTGATATTATATATACTCTCTGCATACAGAAACACCTATACAGAGAGCCAACCACAGGGAGCACCCATAGCCAGTGAGTGAGCAGAAGTAACTTGAACATATGCAAGAATATCTAAGTGAAAGAAGAACTCAAACTTCTCTGCAATTAGACCTTCCTCTCACTGCACAGGATTTTATTTCTGACAATAAAGCTGTAAGCATCTTCTGAAAATTAAGAAGTCCAACCTTTCATCTACAGTCTTAGTTATAGGAACAAATTTTACAGCTTAACTACAAACATCAAATATCATTTCAACAAGCAGTTCAAAGAAAAACAAAACTATTAAAGCTTAATTATCTATATCTTTGATTTAACAGTTGAATAACAATACCTGTCCCTCCTTTGTCTTTTCTTGCATAAACCTTTCTCAGCATAACACCCACCAACTTGCCTTCTCTTCCCCCTTCCTTTTACTAGGGGACAGAATGGGCTATTTACAGGCCTGCCCATGCTCATTGCTTGAGTAGCTATTTTCTCCTGGCTGCCACGTGGGTGTTACATACTGCAGTTATGTGCAATACATTGCACCTACTGTAACAAATGAACCAACTTGCCATCCTTTTGGAAAATTTGTACAATCTCTTCTGCCTTCTCTCCATAGGGTAATAGGTTCATAACAGAGAACAACAATGAAAGCACTGAAGGTTGCCCAGTCCTCAGGAGTACTGAGTCAGAAATTCTTCAATGATTGTGGAACAGGCAGAAAATGAGATTTTCCTGATGGCAATGATCTTTAAATTACTGCCCTAATTAAACATTTCCCAACCTGAATTCAGAAGCTCTTAATCAAGGATGGGAGAACGAATTTCACAAAGGGCTGTGCTACAGCTGTAGCAGAAGAGTGTCCTCTCAGTTTCCTGTGTTGTGGGTAACTTCACTATCTCCTCCTAACAGTTAGAGTTTGATTTGTTTATATCTGTGTCCCCCAAAAAAGGCAATTCTCCCCACTCATTCTTAACCCACTTCTCTCTATTTCTGGAGCAAGGCAAACCTATCAGTAATGCTTTGGGATTATTTTTCCTTTTCTATGAAGTTTCTGTAGTGACTTTTTGTCCTTATCTCATCTGTCTCGAGCCTCTCTCTAACATCTATGACAGTTCTTTTAAAAAACTTATTATATTCCCATCAATACCTACCTTCAGTGTGACACTTTGTAGCCACTGTAACAAAGACAGCACAAACGACCAGGCGCCAGAGAACAAATTCACACAAAATGTTACTTGTGGTTTATTAAGAGAAGGACATAAACAAACCAAAAATAAAATGGAGCCTTCTAGGCTGAGATTGTCAAAAACTACCTTGAAACTGCTGTCCTCCGACTCTCACTTAAAATTAGTGAGTTTCTAACATTTGGTTTCAAACACTTCAGTAGTTAGAAGAGGCTTAGCTGCAAAGTAAAATTACTAAAGACAAAATTGGTTCTGTTTTACCTCAAACCAGGACAGTAACACAGGTTTTATTTTATACATTCTATACTTAATCATCAAGTTCAGCAAAAACATCTTTTTGCTTTGGGTTTGTACAGGGCTTAGCAGAGTGAAGGCTAGAATTGCTCTCCCTCTGTGCTACAAATGATGATTAGAGTCTCTCTTCTCTAGGAATAATTTATTTATATTTTTATAAATAGTCATTAGTGAAACATTATTGAACTCATAAAAAAAGGAACGAAGGATAAATTATGTCCCACTAACGAAGACACAGAGAGAGATTTATGTTTTTCTATTTTGTATCTCACATCCCCATTGGAATTTACCAGAAGAAAGTTTGATGTAATACCTCCTGAAATTTTATTTACAGTCTACGTACTAGCATATATACCCGTGCCATGTAATCTGAGAAAAGAGGGAAAATAAGATGAATATATTAAACAGGAGTGCAGCAGTAGGAGTAAAGCCTCTAACACAATACTCTAAAATCCTGGGTTACGCTGGATCTTAGAACTACTCAAGATTTTCAAGTGCTAATGAAATTTCACTGCTAAAAAGAATTCTTTTCAATTGGCAGCACAGAATTTGATGATACTTTTTTAAAATTTTCTTCCTTGTGTTGTTTTCAGCTACTCATAGATATTTCAGATAGCTTTCAAATTTCAGAAAGAAGAGGGGAGGGTAAATAAACATTTTTAAACTAGGTGTGATTTTTTCCTTTTTCCTTGGTCAGTTCTGTTAAATATCTTCATTATATAATCTCAAAAGAAGGAAAAAAAGAAAAACCCATCTTGCTAATACTGCTGAAATATACCAAACTTAGAAGGGCTGAAAACACATAGCAGGGCAAGAACATGCAAAAGAATTTTATAACATTTGAGAAAAGCTTAAATTCTAAATCTGCAAATTTGTTTTTATTTTTAGCTTGTATCATGGTGGAAGAGGATATTTTTTCCAAAGTTCTTTTAAAGTAATTTGTGTCATGACCAGTGTCTTGGCTTTGAACTCATGTGACATAAAGAATGGCAGGTTAAGATCCCAGTTCCAATTTTACCAGTCATATCACACACTTTGCTTTGATCTCAACCAAATTTAGCTGACCTTTGCAATAAAACCAGAACAGAATCAATCCAATTGCATGAAAAGTTTAGTCTTCTCAAGCTAATTATGGAAGAGGAAGAGAAAAGCAACCACTTGAAGAACTATTTGGATAACTAACAGCACCAAAGACTGAGGAGAAATTACTGGGCTGTAGCCAGTCCTGTTCCTTGTAACACCTTATTTTCAGCTGAATCAATTAAATCAAGGGGGGTTTTGTATTCAGAGAAGTATATTGTCACTAGTGAGTTTCTTTTATGGCACCATCTTCTTACCTTCAGGCTACCCACCTATGTTGGTTCCAGTAATCAAAACTTTCTCAAAAGTTCATTGCTTTGCAATTTTTTCCCTTCTATCAATGCAAATTTATTTCAGAAATGCTCCTTAACTCTTCCAGCTCTCCTTTTGATATGCTGAAAGAGATTTATTCTCCTATTTTGTGGTTACTTTCTTGCCTCCTGGGACTCCTTTCATAGACTTTTCTGCAAAGATGTAGGATAGAAACAACTCAAAGCTTTAGTCTCTTTCCCACAAAACAAAATAATGCATTTACTCTCTTTTTTGGAGCAACTACTTAATCTTTCAGGTCTTTATCACAAGTCATCTTGAAAACACAACTTGAAAATCACACAGCGGAGCTGTATCTTCCCCCGAATAGCCTACTGCACATGTGAGGTTAGCCCAAACAGTGCAAGTCTGCTCATGAACAGACTTTATGACTGTCACCAGGTTTAATTCCATAAGCCATATGCATTAGTTGCCCATGGGAAGTCCCACTTCACTTTTAGACCACGATCTCAAAAGAACTTAACAGCGTTGGGAGATTTCATGTCAGTACTCATTCTCCTGTAAATTACCAGCTGTGGAGAGCAATGTGGGACCTTGACACTGATTCTTCTCTCCCTTCAATTGTCAGAAATCACTTTAACTTGGTGGAATTGCATTAGTAGAAAACCCAGATAATGGTCCTAACTCAATAAGGCACATTTTGTTTGCCTTTTATCTGGTGCCAGTCCCACTGAAGTTAACCAGCCTTGAGTATATTCCAGAATAGTAATGCTTTTTGAGTAAGGATTGGAATATAAAGGTATTTAGCCTGAATACTGCCCCCCTAACCTTATATAGAACTATATGTTTATCATTTAGGAACCGATGATTTAGGACACAGAGAGAGAGAGAGAGAGAGAGAGAAAGAGCTGCTGTGAATAGCTTCATTGATGTACCTGTTATAGAGGGGGTTCTTAGGAATGAAGAACCATTATGTAAAATAATTTAATCAGCCAGTTTCTGAGGCGAAAGCATTGAGAAAGTAGATTCCTAGTTAGGAACATCAGTTAAAGATGTTGACTGTTGAACATATACTCACTGCTAAAAGAAGATACTAGGCTAGAAAAGAGACTCCTGGACTCTAGACTAAAGCAAATAATAAGAAATTGTTAAGGTTTGCCTCATCTGGTAGCCCGATAGAGACAAGCCTGCTGCAGGTCCAGCCAGTGAGGCTAAACATGCATTCCCAAGAGGCACACGTGCACATGATACACTATATACACATGTAAACGCACTTGAACACACAAATTAAGACAGAAACTCTCATGCAAACACAAATGGCACAAGCAGCCTGATGCTATTCTCCTCTCTAGCTGATCAGGACGATGGTCCGTTAGTGGGATATATACATATATTATCTACAATACAGATCACCCCAGTAGGTGGGCTTAAACAAACTATTCAGTAATTGGCCTGTTGATCCTCCATCTGCCCTTGCCTCATGCACACACACACACGTGCAAACAGGTCTCCCAGTGGACTCCTAGGCCCCACAGTTCCTCCTGTATTTGGCTTTGATCTTTCTGATCCCCCCCATTGTCAACTTGCAGACCCCCTGGTCTCTCTAGTATCTGTCCCAAACCTAGGTTTTCCTTGATATCTGGCTCCCAAGCCTCTTACTCTACTTGAAGGATAGTCCAGCTTGATGTTTACTAGCAATTATACAGTGACTTGTACACCTACATTATATGCACGCACTCCGATCCCTCCGGATGCTGGCACCACAAACGTATGGACCCCTCTGGCGATGGTGTGACTCCAGTTGCTGGAACTCAGACCTGCATACGCACACATGCGTGCAGAACAGACACCCTCTTACCCAGTAAAACAGTTAGAAATTGAGTTTAATGAGAAGACAAGCCAGACTGCACTCATCATGGGCAGGGCACAGCCAGACGAGGACACTATCCAGCAATCCATTTTCATGTGACCAGCTCCTTTTATCCCCTTATTGCATGCTTGCTCCTCCCCAAACCACCTTGATATCTCTTTTTCCCTGTCTTTGCTTCTTCCCCTAAGCATCCCATGGTAAGTTTTGTACAAACTCAAATGTTCTCGTAAAGTGTCCTGTATCACCTAGGCAGTAAACCTTCTGGGTCTTTAAGGTGATCTGGAAAGCCTTTCCTATTGACTTGTCGTGATGGGTGTCATCCTGACCAATGGGGCTGACAGATCTCCTGGGACATCTTAATCCTGGAAAAAGCAGAGGTGACGCAAAAGATATAGAAGCTAACTCAATCCTGCTGCTGTAGCCAGAGTGCTGTGTCGTGCAGACACAACCGTGCAGGTCTCAAAAGACCTTCTTTTCTTAAAGCAGAGCTCTGAGCATCCATAAAACACATTTCACTTGGTCCTGCTGCTTTGCTATTTTTTTGCCCCAAGGTTCCCCAAAGAGTTCCAAAATACAGTATGGAAATGCCTATGGGAACGCTGATAGTAAATGGAAACATGGTATAGAACCTTTTATCTTACATTCTTTTGAAACAGAATAGGCCACTCAATTTTTTAAGTGTTGTGCAGATATAAATGTATTGGCTACATGAGACTCGGATGCTGATGAGGCTAAAGTTCTGTTCTCATTTCTGTAAACTGGCTTCGTAAGTGACCATAAATAGAGCTGGTCCTAATGTTGAGAGTTTTCTTTCCTCCAAGAAAGCCTGAATTAGCTGTAACTCAAATTAGAAAAAATGCCACCACTTGAGAACAAATCTGACTGTCAAGAAAAAATACATAATACGTAAAAACAGTCAAGTAAATAACATAAAGAGAATGGCAGAAAGCTGGTTGGTTGCTTCGATCACTTTTAGAAACCCTAAATTAAAGCACTGGTGCTGTAGCAAACTGTTATGCTTTGAAAGTAAAACTGGGCTACGTAGTCTGGAGCATATTCCATCTTTCATTTCAAAAGAGTAAATACAGCTCTCATTTGTACCTGGCCAAATCTAACACGCCTCAACTAATTCACCAGAAAAGTTAATTGTGCAGCCCACAGCAAAAATAATAATCTGAAGAAAACCCCAGTCTTCATTAGTTATTCCTGATCAATTTTAAATTCCTCTCACTTTATCCCCAAATTAACTGACAATTATTATCAAACTAAGAATGCCCATGGACAGGGGACCTCTTCCATAGGTTGACTGGCCTGTTTTATAAAACAAGACTTGTAGTAAATCCATACAATCTTCAAGTCACACAAAGAACTGCATTTTCAGCCTTCTCAGACAAACACAGCTGACTGATTGCCTTATCTTCACAAGTACTAAGACTATAATAAATTCATAGTAATTTACGTAGGTGTCCAAATAATGGGGTATCATGAAAAGGAGATTAGAGTGATGTAAAAACTGTTACATACTATTTTGAATGAATACAGTCTCAAGACAGATTACCAAATTAAAAGAAAAATGTTTTGATTGCATTCTATGTGATCAAGATTTTGTCTGCTTTGGAAATGGTGAGCAGTTAAACTGTTTCAGTGAAAGCTAATTTGTGAAGGAGCTCTGAAATAATATACACACACAAAATTCTAAAGCCTGCAAAGCAATATGCAAGATTTTCAGGTCTGTTTTTGAAGCAGGGAAAATAAAAATATCTTTATGCAGCTGCTAGAAAAAGTTGTGAAGATTTAGATGTTAAACTCACTTTTTTTTCTGACCTAAAGCCTTCTTGAAGAATAGTAAATGTTTAAAAAGCACAACTGAGTCTTTACCATAGTAGAGGTTGTAAATTCCTTTAGGATAGGTGGAGGATGGTTTGGACTTCGCATCACATCTTCTAAAACAGGTTAAGTTCTCTGCTCCTCAACAAACTTTCTCTGTGCCTTTAAGTCCTTATCTCTTATGCCTTAGCTCCCTATTTCTAAAATAGGGGTAACAGAATTTTTCTGCCTCTTAGGAATTCTGGGTGGATCGATACATTAAGGATGCAAGGCATTCAAATATTGAGGTGATGTGGGCTGTACATCTGCTAGATGGATGGCTGCTGAGTGGAAGCCAAAACCAGAGTTTTTCAGAATCTCAGAGAACTTTATTGTTCTGGTCCTTAAACTGTGTAGAGCTGCACGAAGAAAATGTGACCTTGAGATTCAGCAACTCCTATTTTGATTGCCTCAGTGACCAGAAAAAGACTGTAAATTAACCCAGACCCCCTCAATTTTCTGCTTCATTTGGGATTCCCATTAAGTGACCATCCACCTGCACCAACCATTACCCTCTTACACTGTTAGTTAAAAGGGAAGAAAAAGTATCATCCTCTTAATGTAGTCATGTACCTCGCCCTGCCGTGATGACTGAGATTGTAACATCAAGTGCAATCTGGTCTATAAAAAACTTACAACCCCACGCAGGAAATCAGCGTGTCACCTAAGCATTACAGTGTAATTCCGCATTTACCAGTGACTCTCATGTCCCTCTGCCTCCCAGTTCCCCACGAGCCGCCAAAAAAAACACATTTAAAAAGAAATTCTCTCCTTTCCTCTGTCCCACCTTTCTTATCCATCAAGGTATCCCAGCAACGACTACTGCAAATGCGGACAAAAGGAACGAACTTATGAAAAAAAAAAAAAGAAAAGGAAAAAAAAAAAAAAGGAAAGGAAATGGAATTATGGTCCTACTTGATTTAACTTTTGCAGTTCGTTGTGGGAGGGCGGAGTGGTGACGGCGCTCCGTGCCGAGGCCGGAGTCACTTTTGCCGGGACGCGGCGGCGGCGCGGCCGTTACCGCTACGGGGAGGGGGGGGGGAGGGGGCAGCCGGTGGCGCTGCGGGGGGGGAGAAGCGGAGGCGGGGGGGTGGGGGCAGCCGGGGCCGGGGCCGGTGCCGGTGGCGATGGCGGCGCTGTGGCCGTTACCGCGGGCGGCGGAGGCGGCGGTGCGGGGGGGAGGGGGCGGCCGGTGCCGGTGCCGGTGCGGAGCGGAGCGGAGCGGAGCGGCTGCTGCAGAGCGAGGGGCGGCAGCGCGCGCTGCCCCGTGGCTGCCGCTGCCTCGGGAGGAGCCACCCCCGCAGCACGCGCGGGAGCACCGCCGGCAGAACCGCGGCCGTGGGAAGGTGACGGTCCTCATCGTCACCGCCCGAGGGGTTTCCCTCCCCTGGCTCTGGCGGCGGCGCTTTGGCACACGCATCAAAGGGCGAAGTAAACTTTCCCCGGGTAAAAGCGAAAGTGTAATTAGTAACAGAATCCATCACGTGATGCCCGAGATTGCGGGTGGAACCGTTACCGAAGTAAACATATGATACATCTGAATTCAGAAACACACCAAACCAGAACGATATAACTTCTCATTTAAGAATGACACGACGTGAGCTGTCTGCTCGAAGTCTCTGAGCGAGCCGGGGTTCAAACTCTTCAGGCAATCGTCTGTCACAGCTCTGGTCGGGCCCCGCTCCAGCCCCACGTTGGGCATCAATAGATCTGTCATGGTTTGGCCCAAACCAGCCACTGGGCAGCACGAGAGATGCTCTCCCCCACCTCCCTCTAAAGAGAGGCAGGAGACAGCGAGAGACTTACGAGTTTAGAAGGAACTAAACTACTTTAATGAAATATTTATAATAAAAGAAAAAGGAAATAATAGCATCTACACAAAACCGTATCAAGCTCCCAGGATGACAGTCACAACACTGGCTGGCACTGGGGCAGTCCCAGACTGGACTCAGTGACAGACAGGAACTGAATTCCAGATCCGGATTCAGGATCAGGATCAAAGGCAGATGAACAGAGTCCTCCTCAGACACCGGCCATTGAAGAAAGAGGGCTGACCCTTTGATCCCTCAGCTTTTATACTGAGCATGAGGCAGATGGGATGGAATACCCCGTTGGTCAGTTTTGGGTCACCTGTCCCATCTGCTCCTCCCTGCAGGCGGGACCCCACTGTGCTTTTCCGCTTCTGACTCTTCAACGGGGCAAATAACCATGTTAGCTGGCCTTGAGTGTTATAGCAATAAGTATAAGCAAGAGCCTCTCTCCATTCCATGCCTGGGCATCAGCTATAAACATAGGTCTTATGACTCTGAGGGCGAACAGTATCTGCACAATATGCTGTTAATTTCAATAGTTAGAAGAGGGTTAGCTAAAAAGTGAAGTTCCTGAACAGAAAATTGGTTCTGTTTTACCTCAAACCAAGACAACTTCAAAACATTAAAGCAAGTCTACCAACACGACCTACCAAACTCAATACATGTCTAATGCAAGACAAAATGGACAAAACACTCCCTTAGAGTTAGAGAGCTATCATAGCTGAGTAATGATTCAATTCAGGGTTGGAAAGCAGAATTCAGATTATTGTTTCCTAAACAGATAAAGTGGAGGTGGGGATGTAAAAATCCATACCTGGAAATCCAGAAATATGGCTTGAAGCAGCAAGCGAGAACAATATCTGACAGGGCAAGGTGCTAGAAGTTCAAATTTTATATTCCTCATTTTAACATGAAGGAGGATTAGGAAGTGTTATTACTTTCCTTATGTTCATTCACAGAACACTGCTAAAATAGCAGAGAGAATTATTCTTTTTTGCACTGAATGAATGGGAGCTATGAAAACTGAAGAGAAGTAGGTTACAGTGTATATTTTGATCTTAATTAAACACTTTCCCAACACATCCTCAGGACAAAGTTCATCTGCTGTCACAGAAATATACTGCCAAACAGAAGAGAAAGGGAATGAGTCAAAGTGGCTAAAATCTCAGATAATACAGCATGAGTGGTTACTAAATTAATATTCTTCATACAACCGCTAATGTATTCGGTGTTTATTGATTCACTTGACCAATACTTATGCTACACACATAACAAACAAGATGTCAGGGAAAGCAGTACGTCTTTGTCTGCTATTTATGCATAAGCACTCCAAGAATTCTCACAAAGCCCTAATATAAGATAACTGAAGCACCAACATAATAAATATTTTATAGTCAGAACTAGCCGTCTTGGCCACTAAAGCATTTATAAAACAAAAACATAGAAATTGCACTAAAGGTCACAGAATCAAACCCACAAAAATCAGCCAATGTACATCAGTGTGCATTATAATGTATTTTCTAATTACATGAGCTCATGCTAATTCTTTTTTGTTGCTTTCCACAGAGTAGATAGTGCTCAATTTCCTCCTGAGTTCTTCAGTGATGCTTATTACTATAGTAACGAAATGCTCCATAAACATTAATTAATTTTCAAAACATTTCTGTGGAATTAAAGCCATCTGGACACAGTCCTGGGTAACTGGCTGTAGGTGGCCCTGCTCGATCAGGGGCTTTGGAGCAGATGACCTCTGGAAGTCCCTTCCAACCTCAACCATTCTCTGATTTTGTGAAAAATATTATTGCTCTTACTGTGTTGAAAGGGAACTCAGGTAGAGGGTGATTAAGACTGCTCTTGGATCTCCCTTTTCAAAACACCTCTGTATAATATTTTAGGCATATCTGCATTTGTCTCTTCAAAGAATAGCGCTATTGAACATGTCTACATTTTGTACCTACTCTAAGGAAAAAAGGCAGAGACTTCTGTGAGAGTTCTTCCTTCCTCAAAACCCACCCCAAAAAGTTCAGCACAGAGAATTCAGCAAGAATAGAAAACTTCAAAAAAGACTATATTTTGTAGAGTTATAAACAGCTGAACACACAGCTTTACAACAGGAAGAGTCAGGAAAAAATATTATTGAGTCACTAAAATATAAAAGAATACCACTTTTATTAAATGCATTTCTCAACTGATAAGCGGATTACATACCTAGGTGCAAACAGTGCACTTACAATTTATGAAAAGGGTATTATAGTGCATTCCTCATGTGACTAAGCTAATTTCTATCCTGCTCTGTCTCTGCCTTGTGTATTGAAGTGAACTTCTTATTCAACCCACAGCACAGGTACCTAGTGCTAGAACCATACATTCTACAGCAAAACAAAATGGAGAGGGGTTTACCTTTTTTCCCACAGATTATTGAATCTCAGATGTAGAAATGGGGCTATTACTTTCAAACTATAGCAGCACCAGAATGTTGACCTGTCATAGCAATCTGTCACATTTGAATCAGGGGTCATAGCTGTTGTGGAGGAGAAAAAGGCCAAATATACACAAAAGTTTTACAAAGAGGAAAAAAAGTCTCAAAAATAGATACCTAAAAATTAGATTTCAATACAGACAGAAGTAGCTTAATTCACAAGGCATGTAGCTACAGCAGCTTCATAGTAACCTGTTGCCCAGTTAGGTTACAACTACTCTAAATTAGGATGGGATTTTGCACCAGCTGAACTTCAAAGGTAAAAAGAAGCTTTTGGGTATGAGCTTTTGCCTAAAGCTTGGCTTCTCTAGGTGGAATTTTAGGGGCTAAGGAAGTTTGTCTTGCCTGACATCACAGCTGAGGTAAAGCAGTCGGTATTACACCAAGTAATTCAGGGACTTTAACAGACCCCTGTCAGAGCCAGGCTTCCAGCCTAGGGTCAGAGTTACAAAGCAAGCAGCCCCTGTGTAAAGCAAGCTCCAGCATTGTGCTGGCTTTTTCCAGCTAGGCAAAGCTTTGCAGGTAGCTGGATCCCACTGTCGTGCAACTCCAGCCATTTGGCAGGCAGCAACCTACTTCATCAAATTAGTCCCATTGAGTTCAAATCATTAAAGAAACCCTCAGAAACAGCAAGAGATTAGCTATTGCAAACTTCCAATTTTGTTATTCACAGCAACAATGATAGCCAAATAATGTTCTTGGGAACCCATATCCTAACAGGCACACTCATGTGATTTTTTCAAAGTCACGCTGGTGCCAGACTGAAAATACAGTAATAACAAGCAGAAAAAGCTCATGTTTTTCCTGTTCAAATTCCTAATTTTCTTTCTAGATCTTTACAGTAATTTCCTAGCTACTATTCAACACCCACATTTGGCACCACCACGTCAACATCCAGCAAGCCCACATTCACAGTGGAAGCTCCTAATCCCTACAACGTGACCTTTCCCATCTACCAGCTTCACTGGGATATGAGGAGAAATTTCACCTGCTTTAACACTTCTCTTCACATAAAACCCATAGCTGGGTCAGGCAGCAATGTCTGTGCAAGCAACCTGGTAGAATTTAGCAGCTGAAGCAGAAACAGCATTCAAAGCTGATGAGATCCTCAATATTTTCTCAAAGTGCTGAAGACAAGCTTGTGGTTTTGAGTGATAATGACAGCAGATTAATTAAATGTTGATGAGAGTCTAAGAAACAGGACCGAGTGAAATAGATACCGTTGCAGTGGGAGGAGAGAAATAGAGTAAAATCTTTTTCTGGGTTCTTATATGCCAAACTGCGTGGAACATGTGCTATGTTGACTGTAGAGCCTCTATGGCATCTTTTCTTCCTGCATTGTCACAGGGAAACAAAAACATGAAAAGGAGTAAAAAGAGCTTGCACCTGGTAGAAAAATGAGCATAAAAGAAGCTAAAAGGAGGCAAATATTTTATTCCTGTCCAGGGTGGTACTGACAGTTGGCTGAATTTTCTTTCTCCCATGCTAATTGACTGCCTACACCATTGCCTCTCAGTCCTTTTGCATCGAGGCCACTCCATGCCTGTCTTTCTTACAACCCTCATGGGATCCTGCTCAGTTCATGTTGTTTCCTTTTCCTTAAAGTTATTCCTCTTGCATAAATGTCATTGTTGAACCTTAGACTTTACTTTTTACCCTGACCAGAGCTTCAATATGCCATTTACTATGCACTTTCTTCATTCAAGTGCTAGGTATGATATCCTCTGCCCATCTTGTTTATTTGGGTGACAATTCTTCAGTGCAAGTTTTGTTGATGTCTCTGGGTTTGCACAAAATTTAGCACTAGCCGCCGTCTTTTTAATAGTGATTATAAGTATAACACAACATAACAAATTACACAATTCATAAAAGGAGTACTTCAGGGTTGAAAATAAGAACAGTCCTAGAAGAAAAGCCTTCAGGCTTGTTCAGTCTTGAATAGAAATGAAGCATGGAATTTGTGGCATTATTTAGGACAGCACTAAATGTGTGCAGTAAGATCTGGTATTATTTTCATTTTTTGGACTAGCCATGATCATATAAAAATATTACTTCTTTTACTGTGCAAAGTTAGAGTCTAGATAAACCCAGGCTGAGCCTGTTTGCTTTCTTGGAATTCCACAGAAATACATAGCAATACTGCAAAGGTTTGAGTTTTGCAGGCTTGAGGCTCAAAGCTTCTCTAAAAAGACAAAAAGTTTTGGAAAGTACATGGCAACTGAGTATAGTTTTCACTGGTTAAAAATTATAATGAATCAGGTGAGTCAAGAGAATGTGTTTATACCATGTTGATGTCATATATGTCTTCTATGGTTGCATTTTAAAAACCCCTTTTGAGACAGACAAACTTTATTATTCCTGTTTTATAGAGGGGATTGAGATACAGAAGGAAGAGCCTATCATCATACTTGAAACCTGCTGTAGTGTCAAAAATTGAAACAGCCGTGCTGTTCAAACCACAAGACTATGCTTCAAATGCAAATTGCTAGACAATAAACATTTTCATGAAATACTAATTGATTATGCAGTACTGCTGGATGTTGCTTTTAATGTACTACAGATGTTTAGATACTTTACACACTAGATTTCAAATCTTTCATAAGAGGGATGACCAAGTGTAGAGAACCTCTAAGAATATTTAATGTCTTAGCTTCATTCGGTGAAACTACAAAAAAAACCCCTCATAATAGTTAAGGATAACAATATATTTAATTTTCTTTCTTCTCTAATGTGCCTTTATAAGTTATTTAATTGTGCAAACATATACGCAGAAATATAATATATATGCATGTGAAAAAGAGCTCTGTGGTATCATAGAATACTAATGTACCCTGAAGCTCTTTTATTACTAAACTGTGGATTGTACCTAGAGAGGCACTGAGATTACTGATGCAGAAAGCAGCACTTTCTCAAGGTAGGTCTATTTCTTTCATAATCCAGTATTATGCCTACCCTTTTCACCAAGTGCTAGGCATTCCTGCCTTCTGCAGTGATGTTTTGTCCTTATACAAAATGTCTTCACAACTCTGTTAGAAATAATGAAACACTACTCCCATTTAGAGTTTCGTGAAGTGGCCAGAGCTATGTCCAAAGCACAGAACAGAGGATTATTCAGATTACCTGTTCTGGTGCTGACTTCCTAGATGCCCTTTTAGTTACTTCCTATATACTTAAACATTAACATTCCCAAATAAATCTCTGTATAATATCAGTTTACCCACTACGCTATTTTGGGGTAGGCAATTTCTTGAATAGTTGTGTGAGCTGAAACTGGAGTTTGAGACAATCATCTCATCCCGTTGCTGTTGTGAAAAGTAACAGTAGAAGACATCAGAAGATTCATCAACCCATATGTGTCATATCTGCTAAAGTTTTATAATGGATTGGGCTTGGCAGACAGCCTGTTCTTGGTTTGCACATGGAGAGGTGAAATATCAGCTCTGATGTTTGGCAGAGAACAAGACCACTCATGGGTAAAGGAAAAGCAAGAAAATCTCAAAAACTAAAGGAGAGAAGACATATGTATATCATTTCTGTATTTTGTCCTGTTTAGATGCTGCACAGAAACATGGATGAAGCAAAAGGATTACTGAGAAAACCTTCCTCCTTCAGACTAGGGACACGGGGAAAGTGTCTTTCTTGAAGTCTGCAGCTGAGCAGATATTCCACAGACCTCATTTGCTACTGAAATGTAGGATGTAGGACCAACACAAGCAATTAAATATCTGCAGTCATAAGTGGATCAAAGTGCATTTAAGAACAGAAAGCAAATATTTAAGTTTTTAGAATTAGGAATTTTAAATAGTGAATATATATAAGGATTAGGGAATATATATAAATCCTCCACTTTTCCTAAGGAGCTTTCCTTGATGCCATGCATAATATAACTGCCTACTGTACAGTATTTTGCATTATCTGCGAGCCACCAACAAGCACAAGACACTGAAGTAAATGACACTTCAGTCGTAGCCTGATGGCAATTCCCCTTTTTTCTATGAACAGTCTAATGGAAAGGTCTCGTTTGCAAAGAGCAACCCAAATAACAGTTCCTGAATTTCAGTCATGGGCATTCAAGTACCTATACTTTGGCACTGTGGGCCAAACCAGATGAAGACTGAACAGAAGTGGAGAACGCACATATGATTTTAACATAATCTTGTTTTCTGAAGGTTGGGAGTTAAAAAGAAAGATCTAGTTAAATCTTAAGATGAGAAATAGTTATTCCATTCAAATAATCTAAATAAAAGGGTGCAATTTTAATTATTATAGCAGGATGTAATTGTGACTAAATTGAGAAGTTGATTATTCACAAAATAATTGTGCCATTTTTCTACAAATAAAATGATACAATGTATTTTGTGGTTTGGAAGTTTAACTAATACTAATGCAGTCACTATATTTACTGACGTGAATCTTATTCAATAGTCAAGTGAGTTCCAATCAATTTTCTCATATAAGCTGCATGTACGAATTTTAACTGGCAAATTAGATAGATGTCATCTGTTGACTCTTTTGGGAAATAAGAAATCCCTCTACAAGATCATCAAATTAGTTTTCACCAATTGTATGAAATTATACTAAGTAATAACAGGCTATGTTTTATTTATTCAAAAGTCTGCATCAGGAATTGATAATTCAAACCCAGCAAAACAATCCCAAGTGTAATTTCTATGAAAAAGTCTATTTCAAACCATTGAACGAATGTGACAATTTTTAATTACTTGGGCACATGTACGACTCACACCCAACCTCTGTGACGGATTAGGAGACAGAGTTAGATTTACATTCCAGCTGAACCACTAGTAACTGGACGCATAACCAGGCGTAATCTGATCCTCCTTGATGGGAAGCACCAGATTGTGTAGCCATTTGAAATCATCTGATGAGAGAGATCACCACCCACCAGTAAGCAGTAACACAGGGACAAGAAAGACTCACAGACCTTGCCAGCAAATTTTTGCATCATATAGCACTCCTCCTAAAATTCTTGATTACTTTTGAATGTATACAAATAGGTCAAAAACTGGCATCTTCCCAACCTCAGCCAGAATTCTTGACTAAACTAAACAAAAGCTTTCATATCTGACATAGAAACCTAATATAGTTTACCAAATAAAGTTACTGTAAGATATATGAACACATTTATTACACCAAAGTGTATCTATTAAAAAAAAAATCTGAATGAATGAACTCCACAAATAAAGACACCTAATCCGAATGAGGTAAATAAACAGTTTTCTAGTGGTGTGACTAAACCACTTGGGGACTGAATAGGATAGACTTTTTTGTGGTCGTGTAACTAAAAATTATTTTGTTTTCCCACTTTCCATATTTTAAACTTCCTTTTAAAATTAACTGTTAATTATTAATATTAATTTATTTTAATGCCTATGTCAGTCCAACAGCTGGGTTTTTTTACAGTCTTTTATAAACTTATTTTGGTTAAAAACACTCGATTCCAGCCCAGACTCAGAAATACTTTAGTTGCTCAATGCCTATTTGTAATACTCATAAACCAAAGCAAACCAAATGAACTAACCAACAAACCACCCAACCATATTCTTAAAAAATTCTTGTGGATTTTCTAAAATAAATGCAGTGTTTTATCTCTCCATGCAGTCAATGGGGAGAGATAGGTATCTCCAAAGGACAAGTCACAGCACAAATTACAGCTGACATAGTGTAGTCCCTCTACATGGGTCAGATCAGCCAAGGATGTCTTGAGAGTAACCTGTTACAGCTTAACCTCCATGGAAAATGGAAAGTAGAGGGAGGAATCTGTTTCCCTGATATGGTATTTTATAAATGCACTATGCATTAATCTAAGAATACACATTCAGGCTATTGTTTTTAGGGGTTTGAGAAGAATATCCATTTATATCCTTTCCAACAATGCTGATAGATCATTTCAATATCTGGCACCATTTACAACCTTCTAAGTCTTATGCAGTGCCAAAGAATAGCTAGGTGTTTTGCAGTATGCATAAAACCCACCATTCCCAAAGGGCTTGTAGGTGAGGAATGCACGTCTGCAACTGTGCTTCCAAGGACCCTGAGTACAACTAGCTGTCCACAGGAATGGGCTCAAAGGGGACAGGGAGGAGGGGAAGGTGTAAGAGAACCAGCTGGTGTAGCAAAAGAAACACCCAGTGGACTGTGTTCCTCTTCAAAGGCTGCAGTTAACTTGTTCTACTTCTATTTTCTGCCATTCCCACACAGAAAAATTATATTCACTGTGAACATAATGAATGCATATTGAGAGCTAAGTATAAGTAAACATATAAGTGTTTTCTAAAGATACAGCAAAAATTACACAAACATTGCAATAACTGGGAAAACAAGAGCTATAAGAGGAAATTCTGAAATACAGTTAATCCAAAAAATTTTGCTATTTTTGCAAAAATATTGAGCGTACCGAACACAACCAGAGTTCTTCAAATAACTTAAATACTGTTCTGCCGGAACGTTCTAAAGGGAATGACAAATAAACCCCCTTTAAAAGAGTATTTATCTGGGACAGCAGATAATAAGAAGCAGTAAACATAATCTTCCTGTTATTAAATTATATCACTGTAGCCTAAATTAATCAAGGAGATATGACCACTGAAGCTACAATAGTTTGTTTTAAGACATCTAATCTCTGTGCATTAGTTATGAATTCTAATATAAGAAATGAAATATATATGCTGAACAGTTCATTCAATAACCTGTGATACATAACCCACCTATACATGGTCAAATAAATCACAAAATTCCCACCAACTTCAATGAAGATGTATACACTCACACACACATATATAAGTGTATAAAACACCTTGTATAGGTAGCCAGAGTATTGGTTACTAGATAGAGACTTGGTTCAGGGACAGATTTGATATTTTAATCTTATCCTCCTGCACAAGGCCTAGGAAGATAAATCCACCTTCAGCTGGATTTAGAAAGACTCAAGGAATTGTTCTGGCATAACCCTTAGAGCTTAACTGTGTGTAACAGCTTCTTATTCTTCACTTTGGCAAAAGTTATTTCTGCTTGCATGGATTTAGTGACACAGCAAAATGTCACTGAGTATTCTGCTTGTATAAAGATCCAAGATTTCAGAGTGAAAATCTGGCTGTGCTGGAGTCAGGAGGAGTTTTGCAGTGTATTTAAACAGAGTCAAGCTTGCTTTCGCGCATTTGAAAGTTGGGACTGAAGGCAAACGACTATGGCTGCTGACTAAGACCTGGCTTGAGGTTAGGGGAAAAAAGATGGTATGAGGGCAGAGAAAAGGAAGGCAAAGAAAGGAGAAAAAGGCTAACAAAAGCTGCATACCACCATTCTGGTATCACCGTGCTGGTGCCCGCTCAGGCCCTGATAGCATTGGCAGCTACTTCGTAACATTATACATTAGGCAGAGAAGGGAGTGGGTCATCAGTAACAAGATTCATCTTATTAGGATGCAGGTTTAAACCCACTTAAGCTCACTGAAGTTTTTCCAATCATTTTAAATGCCTTATCTTAAATAAGTTTTAAGTCAAATGGTATGATCTCCAAAAAATTCTGATTATGTTTGACTTCAAAGGTTTGAAAAGATACATCACAATTCTCAAATAATTTCAGTAGGCAAAATATAAAATACATTTCAGAAAGTTCAAAATATTTTGTTTTGAGATCTTCAAACAAACTTACTCAATTTTTCAAGTTGAAATAATATTCCTTTCTCTACAACCACAATCAACATGAAATAGTTTAAAAGAGACTAAAAAAAATGAGATTTTTGAGGGGGTCAGCTAGAACCAAACCGAAACATTTATTATTTTTTTTTTGCACAGCTCCAGATATGAGTTGCATATTCAGCTTTCACTGAGCAGCAGGCTCAGCAGGAGAAAGACAATAAAATGGAGAATGGAATAACAACCTTCTCATCACGGTCCTTCCAGATCATTCCTGAAGTACACAGAAGGTTCACTGTCATCATCTACATAGTACTTGCCTGCTTTGTCATTAAATGGGTGAATCAATCATCATGGGTCCTGAATTTGCTGGAAAAATATTGGCCAGTGGAGCTATGCCAGCTCAGAAAAAATGGCCCATTGACTTCTCCCTTTCAGTGACAAAGGGAAATGTCAATAACAGGCAGAATTGACTGCCTTTTCTTGTTGATTATGAAGGTCAAAAGTCTGAAGAAAAGATACAGCAAAATGGACAGAGAAAAACTATCTTTGCTAAAGAGCCCATGAACTACCACTGACAATGAATGCTTTGCTTTAGTTTGCATTGACACTCAGCAACATTCACTAACCGCCTCCTCTTTGGCCTTATTTACCCAATAACCATAATGATATGTTAATGATGCCGACTTCTCTCTTACTACAAATACGATTCCAAATTTGAGACCCTTAATCTGATCCTTTGGATCTACAAAACATCCAGAACTTGTTTCCATACATCCGTACAGAAATGCAGCAACAGACAGCACAGTCTGAAGTACCACTTGTGTGCATGTATTTTGCCCAGGTCCTTTCTGAACAGCCGTGATGACCTCTTGCTGCTTGCACCAGATGAAGCACGAATGATCATCCTCTCCTTTTACAAGGGGAATGGCAATGCTTTGAGGACAGACCATGGCTTTTTTCCGCAGCGCTGCAGTAGGGAGGATGCTGAGCACACACTGGAGTCCAGGCTTTTTAAGTACGTTCAAAGCTGCGGATTTCCCATCATTTTTGCCCACTACCAGAACCATCACAAAGCTTCTAGTCCAGATTTTTGTAACCGATTCTTAGTCCTCACACTCGCTGTCCTTCTCCTGCCTGGATTTGCAACCTGTGTCTCCACACTTTTACTTTTAGTCCTGGTGTGCCTCATTACCCAGTCTGACAAGCTGGGAATTGCTGCTGTGGTAAATATGAACTCTACATTGTCCTTCCTAATATTTGGAGATCATTTGGTTTAGGCTTCCTTGTCTTGTACTGGAGGAGCCAGTATATCCTCACAGAACAGCAATACATGTATGTTGGTAGGCCATGTAAGATTGTAAATTTTTAAAAATGTGTTCTGGAGCTTTTATCAGTTGGGGTTTTTTTACACAACTGCTTGATCACTTTTCGGTGCTAAACCTGTGTAGAAAGCACAGTTGCAACATGTACCATCCCAGCAAGGGTTCCTGGGAGCACAGAAACAAATCTCCTTAAGCAGATCAGTTTATGTGCAACTCCAAACACGTGTGAATTTGAACTGATTTATTGATGCCAGCATCTCACCCAGTGCGTGGGAGCAGCTGCCCCAATTTAAAGGATTCATAACGTGACAACAGGGATAAATGGTTCTGCATTCTGACATCCCTTTCCTCTTCCCTGCTCTAGGCATTATCTTCTGTGCTAGGCCCTGGGCTCCCTAATCTCAGGGAGCACAACCGTGTCTAGCCTGGAGAAGGCTCTCTGGAGGGAGCCGGGAAAGCTCGTTTACACTCATCTCCCATTTTCCTAGCACCCATACAGGGTCAGGCACAATCAAGCGTGTTGTGTTTGAACAACTCTTCTATTCATTTTCTCCCCCTGGGAGTTCACAGCTTGAGTAAGAGCTTATCTTTTGTCTGGATGAAAAGAATACCAGCTGAATTTAGCAGCTTTTCTTGCATCCAGCTTGCACTAGGGGGTCTGATCCAAAACCTATGACAGCTTTTCCAGTTATTTCAAAGAGATCTGGGTTGTGCTTTTAGCAACAGGATTCTCTTCTGATGAACTTAATTATCCCACAGAGGCTGATGAGGTGCACGCAGCCAAATTGTCCCAGGCTGCCATTGCCACTCACAAGTTAAGCTAGGTGGCCCTGTAAGTACATCTAAGAGACTGAAAAGTGTAATGTGACATTTTCCCAAGCACTGTGATATCTGCAGCCAACAGAAGGATTATTTGATTTACCCTGGGTAAAAAAGCCAGTCACTGATTCAGTGTGTACTGATTCAGTAATTTATTTCAACACCCTCTTGATCCCACTACCACTACAGAGACCAGTAAGTAGAAACCAAGGATTCATTCAGAATGTGCCATTCGCTCTTCTTCTAAAATCTACCAGTAACTATGGGTACTATACTGGAGATAACATATCCCTGAAAGTCACTCCGCATTGAAGAGGTAAGTCTTGATTCAAAGCCAATTTTTAAAGAAAGACTTACACATTCAAATATTCCCTGGTTTACACAACATAATTTAGGAAGATCAAATGACTACTCGTTCTCTTTGGATAGGTAGTAGAAGAGAGAAAAACGTATTAAATTTCCTATACTTACACACGATGTCTTCCAGTCTTAACATTCGGATGCTTCAGCCCACAGGTCTGCATCAGCTTTGTGCATCAGCCTGTGACTTCTGCACAGAGACGATTTAGTAGACATTTTGACACCCATTAGCATAAAAGAAACCATATAAATAACTTCTTCTTAAAGATGACATCTATTTAAAAAAAACAAACTACTTTTTCTAATTAAAAAAACCTCTAGAATTAAATTATTCAGCCACATGACATAGAGGATCTAGAATATAAATGCTCAGCCTTTTCAAGGGACATTTATTCCCTTTGGTTTACTTTCTACTAAATTCCTTTAATACCTGAAATCTACTTTGAAGAGAAGCTGGCAGTAGAGAAATCTAGGAAACGTGTATGGTCCCTAACCATGCCTTACTGGAGGAAATATCAGTAAGCGGTGACATTAGTTCCTTGAACAAGTGTCATAAGAAGAATATAAATCAAAGAGAAACCACGGTGTCTTCAAGGAGGAGAAGAACTGAGTGTGCTGAGAACAACTGAAAACCAATCCTATTGTATCCTATTTCACAGAGCTGTCCATCAACTTACGCTTCCCGTTCCATAGCACCAGTATTATAAGATTCCTGTAATTCTTTATTTCCTTGCCTTTGAGAGGCATAAAGCTCACTGTGGTATTTTTACCAGATTTTTGAAGGTGCCTGTCTAATGGGACGTGTACACAGCTAAAGAGATTATTCAGGAGTATCTGCATCTCACTGTATGACTTGATAGAAGCAATAATATTAAAGTACCTGACAAACATGGACACCTACCTGCTTTTGGTCATCTTTCTAGATCCCTATTTGCATCTTTAGGTACCCAAACATGTTGACCATTCTGGTCCTTTGCTATAGCAAATGGAAAACAATATAATAGATAATGTCACTGTATGTTGTAACTATAACGATACTATCACAGACCTAATTTCCATTCACTCTGACTTTCAGTTCACCCAGACCAACCAGAGCATAAATTGCATGGCAATAAACAGTGCTGTCCCATTTAACCTGCATGTAGAACTTACAATTTGTATTGCTTTCTGTCCCAAAGGAAAAAAAAACCAACAAAACCATCACCAACAAGAAAAAAAATAATATCTTCAAAGTAGAAGATATCATTATTTTATAATTATATAATATGCCATACTAAATGCAAGCAATGCTGAAGATAAACTCTTTGGACCTAGTCATTCAAGACCCATGACCTTCAGAGTCAGAAGTAGGGATTTTCTTGCAAGCAGGAATGCTCTCAGATTTGTCCTGGCCATCCGTTTTCCAAAACAAATAGCTTTGAAACTCTTACTTCCCCAAATTCAGTTAAAAAATCCATGTTCCAAACCAACTCAAGTGGACTTCTATGTGACTAAGTTGCACAGCAGTTTTGCTGTAGGCCCTGTGAGAATAGGTAACGGTTTCTTTCCAAGTCACTTGCACAGCTATGCAGGGAAGAAAAAAAGCATTAGGTAGCCTTCTACTGCTTGTTTCTATGTCAGCAGTGGGAGGCTATGTTGTTGGGTTTTTTTTTTTACAGAGGGTGGGCAACATAAAAATAATTTTAAAAAAACCCCAACCACACAAAGTGTTGATTCCATCTTGCCAATACATCAGCTAGTGGCACTAAGCCAGCCTGAGCGAGCATGTAAGAAGAGCTAGTCTAAACCAAGTAGAAGCTGACACAGTTTCCTATCATCCAGAGCAAGGATGAAACAAGGACCAAGTTTTTCAGCTCCTGAAGTTCACAATTTGGATGCAGCTCTGCTTGCTAGGCAGCAAAACTGTGCATAGCCCCTCAGTAAGGTCTAAAATCACTTCCATTAGCTGCCCTTGCAATTTGATTAGCAGTATTTAAAGGCATTTTGCACTTTTACAACACAATAGGAAATACCCTCTTAGAGAAAGAATATGTATTATATTGTCAAATAGAGATGAAAATGATACATAAACACCAGAAGATTTATTGCATGTTTCCAATACTCTGTGACCTTACATTGTAAAGACTAGATATAATGCAATGTGCTATGATGGTAAATAATAGCTCTGAAAACTGAAACGCTCCAGTCTTAGGAAAGCTCAAGTCTGATCCTAAAAAACACCTCACATACACTTGCACCTACATTCAGAGGGTGACACTGAAGTTTCCCTATACACCGAATACACCAAGTTTTGCACTAAAATGTCAAGCTCCCCAGTGAGAAGTCAGACTAATTATGGAAGAGACTGAAGGGTTGATAATTACAGTGCAATAAGAATTATTATCCACAGCAAGAGGAAAGGAGGACCATGTGCCACCTTGCACAACACCAGCTCCTGATTTCAGAATGGCCCAATTTCAGACAGAGTTGCTAGTGACACAAATTAATAAGGAGATGAAGAAGTTGGCTAATGTAAATGGGTTGGCTTATTTGTCGGTATGCGTGCCTCATAAGATTAAAATGTCTCATCCCTACTACAGGCAGAAACTTTATTATAAGTTACAGAAAGTGCATGAGATCCCTTTTATTTTAATATAATACTACTTTAATTCACAATGAAGGATTCAGTTGATATGCTCGGATTTCAGCTATTGAAGTACTGTTGAACATTACCTTTTGCTGTTGTTCATTTCTTCTTTTGTTGTGCAAAGAATAAATCCTGCATATCTGCCTAACCCTGCTCACCTTTCTCATCTTCTTTCTTTTTTTTTTTTTTTTTTAATTCTATCACATATACTTATGGTGATTAGTCAAAAAACCTTCAGAATTTCTCTTATCCCCCCCCCACCCCCCCAGCTTTCATTTGCTCTCATATCACTCTGTTTCCTTTCTTGCATTAACATCAAACAGTTCATCTGTGAAGACAGTCACTCATCAAAATCACTTGGAGTAATTTCAATTTCACACTGATCACGCAGATCTGAAACCTCTCCAAGCAGAGATTTTCATCATAAGAGAAAATTTGATCTCCTGTTGGAGTTGGTATTTCAGCTCTGTCTCTTCTTAGCTCTTGGAATAGGTGTGCCATGGGAGCTTACCTACAAAATTGAATTGATTGCAACAATGATTCAGGATTAAACAAGATTATGGTATTTCTTTCCAAGAAGCATTTGTGCTGCATCTTTTTCTTTTTTTCCTTGCCTCCCCCCCCCCCCCTTTTCATTTTGAAACATGGACATTTCAGACAGTACAAAATCAGTTTCTAGTTTTGTCCCACCTTCTTGCTGCTTCTTTTGATCCTCTTCTTATGTTGTTTTTATGTTATTAAATATGTTGCAGTTGCACCTGGAGTCCTCAATCAAGACCAGAAAAGCAATGATGACAGGTACTGCACAGATTGTGAAGACTACCCCCACAGCTTTCCAATACAAAAACAAAGGCATAGAAAATGGAGCAGAAATACAAAATGCATTTCTTATGACCTATGAATGTGCCCCAGCTCTTCTGAATTTTCTGGCCATGCTCTGTTTATGTCTTCTGCTGTATTACCGGCTATACGCAGATTTGCAACTCTCTTCTGCTGGCTGTGACATAGTTGATACTGATGAAACCTGGTTTATGTGTGTTTGTAAGTCATCATATGAATACAAATCATTAATTATAGATAGAGCAAAATAACTAAGGTGACTAAATTTTATCATAAGAAAATATTTAACTTTATAAAACTAGCCGAAACCAATTAAACATATTGATTGTGAAGTTGTTCTTCTCAGATTAATTCTTCAGAGTAGAAGAATATTAAATGCTTTAGGTGTTGTATAAGTATATTCAATATTTCTTCAGATTTTACAACAGCATTTTTATTTAACTTAAAACATTTTGGACATGTGTTCAAAAAGGGACATTTTAGATATGATGATAATGAATGATCTGAAAAAGACACTGATGATTAAGTCACTAGAAAGATGAAATTCCACAGCAATCTCAACAAAATCACTTTTAAAAAAGAAATGGATCCTGGAGAGAAAGTATGAATATTAATCTCTCTTCAAAATTCATCACTAAAGGAAAACAGTATAGCAGTTTACCCCACTTTTTATGACTTTAAATCTGGCACATGTGATGTTCAAAAGCCTGGACATTTATTCAAGCTTACCCAATTTAATGAAGTCTTACCTTCTCTTTCGTACAACTCCACGCTTCAAGTTAAATCTTCAGCCTCTACTATATCGCAAAGATCTGTTTTTGGAGAGTCCCTGGTTTACTCTTTTTTGTCGTGTTTTTTGGGGGGGGGGGGGCAGGAGTGTTGCATGGGTCCTCTCTGGACACAGAGTTTCCCCCAAATAAAGTTTGCATTATATGCAAAACAAAGTTTCTAATACATTCAGTTCTTACTTGACGTTTAGATAGTACTGTCTAGAAACAAAGGAAATACTGAAAATTTCTGTAACTCTTTGGGAGACAAATAAATGCAGATGACATGTAAAGGTGTTCAAATTCATGTAGGTAAGAATCACAGAAGATGAGGTACCCTGCTGGATCCAGATGGTGTGCAACCTAGCAAGCCTTGTACTCTTGAACAAGAAATGATCCTACGCATAAGCATACTTTCATTACATGACTTCTGCTGGTAAGTTAGATGCAATTTTGATGGCCTGCTCTAAGCAGAGGGCATGTCTCAATGACCTCCAGAGGTCCTGTCCAGGCTGCATGACTCTGAGTCTTTGATGCTGAGTTTACTTTTCAGCTCTTGTTCTTACCCAGAAAACAAAACTGTCTGCATTTTCTTTAACAGCTGAGCCTTTAGGGCACTCAGCCAGGATGTGGAATACATGCCTGATTTACTCTTTCCCTGAGAGGATTCAAGCCCACATCTTTCTCCAGGAGAATGCACTAACCACCAGACTACAACTATTCCAGGGTTAAAAGCACAAAGGAAATCCTCGACCCCTTCCTTTTGGGTCTGTTTCATTTCATATAATGCAATTAAAGATTAATAAGGTTAGAGGGAGTGACAGTTTAAATCTCTAGCCTAGTGGTTGATGACTTCATTTGGGAAAGTTCTGATTTGTGTTCTTGTTTCAAGGACTTTCACTGTATTTTATAAAGTAACTGTTTCATTGAGAAGACATCATCAGTCTTCAGTATTTAGGTACTGACAGGAAGAGGAAACCAAGTTATAAACAATAGTGTAATTACAGAATTTTTATCTTACTTTCACCCTCTTCCCTCTCAGATGAATCACTGCTTTCTGCATATCATATGGTTCACAAAGACTTTAACCTTATGTTTAGGTCACAGAAGCATAAAATGAAGGACAGAAGGGAGATGACTCCCTTTCTCCCACAGTGCCTTGAGCTATATGCAAGGGCTTCACCTCATGTCCTCTCCTCCAGTGAAGACAATGATGACTTCATTAGACCTTGAGATAGGAAGTGAGCTCATTGCAGGGTGACCTCAACAGGGCCTTCAAGGAATTCCTCCTCATTTGTGACTTCTGGCAGGGCTTTGGCGCTTCGATGTTTGGTGGTAAACAGTAGATTAATAATAGAGCCTTGGGAGATGAACCTTGCCTAAGCCTACCCAGGAAATCTTTGCCAAAGTTGAACCTCACTTTTTATAGACCCGCATTAATGCCATCATCAATGAACTATCCATCTACCACCTTCCTTCTGAAGAATGGGTTGTACAGAGGTAAGAATAAAGAGAACAAGGTGTAGTTTAAATCTTCAGACAATTCTTCACATCTCTAGTATTTTTTTGTGACTTATGGCTAATTTCAGCCTCAGATCATACTATACAGGTCAAACAGAACCTTATACTTCCTGTTATCCCTCATTTAGAATATCTGCTTACCATTATTGTGTTAAGGCATAATTTGTTGATATATGCTCTTTTTCTGTTCCATAAGACCTGAATAATATTCCAGTAATAATAACATTAACAAACAACCAATCTTCAAATAGTGTCTCAGTATTACCTGAATTCCAGTTGAGAGGCTGTTATACTACTGAAAAATTTGGTGAACAGGAAAATATTTTTATAAGTATTTGTTACATATAGTATTAAATATTTATCTTCCTAGTCTTTAAAAGTTAAAGAAGAATAGACACAATCAGGAAGAGAAAAGCCGTATCAATTTAGATTGGAGACTGAGATATATTTGTCCTATGAAAAAACAAGAAAACATACTAGGAACCATACGTTGTTTCCAAGGGGTAAAGTAAGTAGCTCTTTAAATGCTGGCACAGACATCTCTTCTTTTTAATTTTCACACTCCTCTCATCTTTTAGAAAATATTGCACTAGGAAATGCTGAACTTAAAAAAACATTGCAGTAGTGCTAATCCTGGCCTCCTTAGCTGTGGAAAGGCTTGAAAATGCTAAACTCTTCTTACAAGATGGAACATACTTTACTCATCTATGTGCTCATCAAGCTTAATTTACCCTTCAGTGGAAGAGTTGAAACAAAGTTCATTTTCATCTCAAAATAACCTTGACAGTCAAGAAAAAACACAATACAGAAATTTTTAAAATTCTCCTACTTCTTCTTTATGATAAGGCATTCTGATTGTTTCCTCCTTTTCATTAACAAAACAGTGTTAGTCCCTCTTCTGCCTATGCATTCCCTAATGCTCTCTCTTCTAGTGTGTGTAGATTAGGATTCATGTCTCCTAACTTATATACCTTCACACCTGGGCAAGTCACCTCAGGTTCCCTTTCTTTGTCAAAGGACAAAAATAGTTATCTTAGAGTGTGGTTTTCTTGACCAAAGGTAGATGCCTGCTTTAAGATGAAATTAGAAGTAGCCTATAGTTGCTTGCTTGTTTTCCTTTACTGCAAGAGGAGACTTTAGTGACTCACTCTAATAATTTAAATATCTGCACTGTAGAAGTCTATCTTTGGTCAGACAAATCTTATCCCTGACATCAGACTCATACAATGCATTTTTAGCCAGTTAAAATCTGAGCATTTAATCTTCTCTGATTATTTAGGCTTCCTCTGGGGACATCAAGACTTAATACGTTAGACACAAATCAGCTGGTCTATACTGTGCATTCTTGTTGCACAGGTTGCACTTGAATCCTGATATTTTCAATTACTCTGACTTAAATGCCCAGGTAATACAAAAAAAAATTTAAAATATCTGAATCTATCTCTAGCTTCCTCTTCCCAAAATACCAAAGGACTTACTTTTGGGGAGGACAGAAGCTCTCTGCAGAGTCAGTCCCAGTGATGCCAACACGTGTTCATCTCCTGAAGGAACATGAGATAATAACAGCCACCACATTCCCACAGTACACAAGCATAGCCAAAACTTTTCACAAGAGGACAAGCCAACACCTTCTTCACAGTGCTGCACATGAGCACAGCACAGTGAGGCTCTGTAGAGCCTCTTAGTTTTTTCCCATATGTTGCTAGCTACTCTTCATTGTACGGCAACTTTGTTAAAGGATGTATTTACATAAAGAATGTAAATTCACCAAATTGCTTTGCATAGGCTTATAATCTATTTTCAGTCTTTCCAGAAAAAAAAATAAATCCTCATGTGGCTGATGTCTGAAAAGCTATCTGTAAGAATATGGGGGTTTCTTTCAATTTTTTTCCCTGGAGAATTCAGATTCTGTGTTCTCCTTGTCTGCAATGAAAAGCTGAACAGAACAATCAGTTGTCCTCAAGGCTGAATCCTGTTTCATTGCTACTGACAAGTGTAAGATTTTCATGATTAAATAGAAGGGGAACAGAAAGCAACAAGAAGAGTTCTCTCTGTGATCAAAAGCATGAGCTACAAATTGCAGGAGAATTCAAGGAATGACTGTTTAATGAAAACTTAAAACTGTAATAGCAGGTCATAAAACTTCTTTCAGCATAAAGAGAATTTTGTTGTCACACAAAATTGCACAAACAATTATGACACCATCAAGGGAAGTGATGTTGTCAGAGTAGGTTCGAAAATTTAGTGCTCAGTGATTTTTACTTTTCCACTCATGTCAGTCATTGATTTTTTTTTACTCTTATCGGCTTTTCTCCAGTGACCTATTTATTAGGTAAGGAAGATTCCTACCCATTTACGTTTCTTTTTTTTTTTTTTAATTGCCTGTAATTATTAGAGAGCCACTCATTTTCTGTCACTGTTTTAACACTCTCAGCTAAAGACTGTGGTTAACTCACTTTATATTACAGTACTTTTACACACATCAGAAATGTCAATAAAAGAAAAACAGGCAGTTATAGGCTTCTGTCTGTTTTATCACATGCTGTATCCATGCACTGTAAAAGGTGTTCTTCCTTGTAAGAGCTGGAAACTGATAAGTTGCTGACATTTAAAGAGGAGGCTGTGTGGTCTGGGAGAGATGTGCTTTCAAATTAGAAATGTTGGTAACAGAGACCTCTGAAGCAATGCATGGAGTTTTCTGTGTGTTCACAGATTGTCAACTGCCACTAGAAAAAAATCTGAATACATCTAAAAGTATCTAAATTCACCAGATAATTCTATCAAAATCTCATCTGAAAGATCAATTCTCTCTTCAAGCCAGCAAAGCTATTACTAAACTTCCAAACTTAAATGTCTTATCTTAGGTGATTTATACATCTTTATAAACACCATTCCTTGAAATTAAATTTCAGATAGCTTTCATGGTCAAATGACCTGCCAAAGGCAGAGGCAGGAGTTGTGAGTTGTAGAAGAGCTACTGAAAGAGTATGAAAGGCCAAGGGGAGTCAGAGAGTTTGGGGCTATTGCAGTTAAGGGGCACATGGCTGGGAACCAGGGATTTGACCACTTTACTCTTCTCTTCGCATTACCTGCCCATATGTGTAACTGCAATGGTGTTGGATTGGGGAATTTTATACTGTTTATCCTCATGAAAACACCAGCTGCATGAACGGTGTCTCAGAGAGGTCCTTAATGCCCTCTGCAGTCCTTGATACTGGTGATGAGTTACGACCCAAAGAGTTGAAGCCTTAGTGAAGTCTTCATAAGTTCTCTTCAGGTGTCAAACACATCCAGATCCTGGCCATAAACACACAATTTAAGTTAGCACAGCCCAAGAAATAAAATAATTTTAAAAAGACATTAAAAAAATAAATCTCAATTATTCTACATAGGGGTGAATTTAACCAGAGAGCACATTGGTGTCTCCTAGGCATTCTCCTTCAGTGTTTCTGAACTGTGGCATTTTACTCCCATGATCACAAATGAATTAAAAGTCATCACTGTACATGGGAAATTAAAAGCAGCACTACTGAGAAGGGATTCTTCTGTGAAATTTTCCTGCCAACACACAACTGCAACCTGAACACTGCTAGTGCTGGTAGACAGCAATATCAGAGCCTGGATAGATAAACTGGTAGATTAAATTGAAACCAGTGATTTGAAGCTAATGGGAGTTGGAATCACTTTTTAACTGACAGAGGCCTTCAGCAGTTTGAAGATTCAACAGCAGAACTGATATTGATTCCTTAAAATGAATACCAGTAATAAAAAATTAAAAAAAAAAGCGTACAAGCAATCAGACAGGATAGGAAGCGGGGGTGGAGCAGATGGGGGATAGGGTGGAAAGAGACCATCTTGAGCAAGAACAAGCAGTTCTGAGGAAGGGGAATGCTAAATTATATATCTTCAGCTAGTCTGTGATGTCTGATGGATGTTTCCTGGGAGTTATGTAACACAGTAATTGCTGTTATTTTTTTCATATCATGCTGATTTTATTAAACCATTCAGCAATTGCTAATTTCAGAGTAGCTTTTCCAATTAGTCACGACATTTCACGGGTATCTCTGCTAGCAGGCAGATTCTTCAACCTTTACTTCTATTGAGCAATGGTTTTACCCCCCCCACCCCCGCCAAATAGTGCCTTGTGCTTCTCGGGCTAAAGGTGGTAGAATCTGCCCTCGACATTTTGCTGTACACAAGTCATTTGCTTAGTCTTAGGGTCAATGGGAAAAATGGTGGCTGTTGTACATGATGCTCTCAATAGTCAATAGGAAAATTATATCTCAACCTAAATTCTGATAGATGAAGCAAACATTTTTGTTTATAACCAGGACTTAAAAAAATAAATTGTTTTCAGGGAAAGGGAGATAAGAAATTAGTACTTTTCTATTTTAACTAGCTTAGATGTGGCTGTTTCCAAAATGCAGATTTTCTTCTAAAAGCTGCAAGAAACCCCTTGATAATTCTTACTAGAAAAAACCACACAAACCCCCCTTTTTGTCAGATTCCTGAAAAAAAAACTTTTTTAAAAAGAAATGTTCAATAGAACATTTTCAAACAACGCTATTAAGTATGATAACAGCGTGCTATTCAATCTTTGTGTTTTTGCAGGTAAATATTGCAATGAAGAGTGATGACTTACCCAGCACAAGGAGAATATCTGATCTATTGCATATTTTAACAAATCCTAGTTCATTTAATTGAGCAGTGTACATTAGTTTCTTTATTCTACCTTACGATGCATGATACTGTGGAAATGGCATTTTATAATACTTCAGTTTGTGTTGTCTCATGTAACTGACCTCAATTTCTCTGCCTGTAAAACAGAGACAATGGTTGTGCTTATTTTTTTTCCCCTTATCTTTTTTCCCCTTCTTTAGAATGTAAAATTCCACTGGTGAGAAGTGTTATATGAGAATCAAAGCTCTTATCCCTGAAACATTTTCAGTACAGTTGTATTTTAGTTAAAAATTTATCATGATTATTTACAATTATTGCAGGACAGGATTATATTCACAAGCACATCGAACACATGAAATGCCAGGGATTCAAAGCCTTGTTCCTGTTCACATCACAAGAATGATCTGACACAAAAACTTGTATTTCTTTTAGGCACAGGAAGTCAGGTGGTCAGCTGTACACAGATGATGTTAATACATAAACTATGTGTGTGCATTGATGTTCTGCTTTGAGATTTCATGGAAGTTTGCACAATAAAATATAAAAAGACTTTGAGTCTGGTCATTGTCTCCTTTCACTGTTCAAAAAGTTCAAAGAGGAAAATGCTTTACTCATTTTTTCCTCCTTTTCAAGTTGAAAGAGGGCAGTTCTGAATAATTTTCAAATTCTTTTAATTAGAAAAATTAATTTATTTTCACAGGGTAACAAAATGTTCTAAAATTCCATAAAAAAAACCATGGTCCAATTTCACATTTACCTGATTTCTTGGGGCTCAGGACAGACAGAAAACTAATTGTTTTTGTTTTACACCTCATTCACAGAATAGGAAGGACTATGCTTGCTTAATCAGCTGCCACTTGATACTCTCATCTTTTAGTTTATCTGCCCTTCCTTTATTTACTCTGCCCTAGTGAACTCCAGCTTCAAAAACATAATTATTAATTTTTTCCTGAACTTCCTAGTGCTCTCATCACTATTGAACCAAGTACTTCATAAATATTAATTAAGTTACCCTTGCTGTGAGGCAACAGTATTTCCATTCTACCAACAGGCAGCTGAAGCCCAAAGAGGTTAAAATCAAATATATACACTAATTGGGAGTGTCCAGCCTGAAACACCAGGAACATTATTTTTATAGGATACTTATCCCTATATCATGTTTTTTTGCAAGCACAGTACTCACTGACTTTGGCTACTACTGCAGGAGTTCAGACTCCTGCCAGTCATCACCTAGGGTCTCAAGGTGAGCTGGTGAAGTGACCAGGAAGAGAGGGACACTCAATTAATTATCATTTGTGCAAAGTTTGGTTTAAGTGACTTGCTGGGTATCACACAAGTAGAAGGCAGAGGTTGAAATATAATTAACTCCCTAGAGCAACATGCAGCTACCTCACCATGAGGCTATCTCCTCTTTCTGCAATCCTTTGGCTTGCTCAGTACAGTTTCTGACAGAAAGTGAGGATGAAGTTTAATAGACAGCCTCCTCTACTATGCAGCCATGATATATCCCCAAAAGTCCATCATACATGTGCAATAAGATAGGATCTTGTACAAAAAAAATGTATATGCTTAGTTAATTAAAGATTGTATCATTGTCTAGACCAACCAGGTAACAGAAATTGGGCTGTGCATGTAGCAGATAGTCAGATGTCTTAACTTTGAGTTTTGCCTAATTTTGCAATGTTAAAGATTAGCTATGTTTTGTATGCATACATCCGTGCATCGTGATTTCCTCCTTGGCATTCACTAATCATACTACATTTTCCTAAGAAACACTGCTTAGCTGACAGGCTTTGGTATTCTTCCATTGTCCTATGTACTTTCTTTGAACAATATTTAATTTGAGAAGCTGACAGTGTGGACACCTACGAGCAAATCATCCTAAACTGCCTTCATAACCAATAGTGAGAAACAGGCATTTCCGAGGGCTCAGTTAATCTCACATATTTCATGATTATATGTGAGGACGTAATGAGCTGGAGCTCAGCTGTACCTAGCAGTGTCATCTTTGACTGCAAGATTTATGCATCCACATTAGGTCAGATGAATGTGTGCAATTTCCAATCTTTGAAAAAATAAATCTGAAAACACAACAATCCTGTATGCCCTGCATCTGAATTCTTCAAGTGGAGATTGTTAGTATTTAGATAAACCAAGTAATTACAGGCACATCATCCTGGCAGTGGTTCTGAGGAAAGTAATGGTTGACACAGGATATAGCAGATAAAGACCTAAAGGAAGGCACTATAGTTTGCATTTTCTTCTGAAAGCAGATCCTATCAAGATAATTTCATACCGTCTTTCATGAAATTGCACATTTATCATATTTGGTTGATTATAAAAGTTCATGGTGTCAGTTTTGCATACTGAAATTTCTACAAGGCATTTTTCATGGGATCACGCACCATTTGGATTTAAAAAAAATAATCAAAATAATCACTAACTCACAGGAAAAAATATTTAACATATTGAAAACCAGCTAGCCAGTAGCCTGCCTCTGTACTGAAATGCAATTGTATGTGAAGAACCGTCACTGCAAGGATGCGCTCTAATAGAAAGCTGCTTTTCTTTCTATTACCCATACTTAATTCCTCACACCCAATGTGAGCGTTTCTACAAAAGCTGCGCTGTGTAAACCTACCCTAGAAGCCATTTGAGTTAATGACACCAATGGCATATTGCAATGCTCTGTTTACACAGTGAAGGGAACACAGCTCACACTGGGCGGTGGTTCTCAGAGATACCTGCTGGTCACAGGCAAAGCAGGATCAAGGGTGGTGGGTTCAGCTACAGACAGTGAAGAGAAACCCTACTGTCCAGGGAGACTGACACTGTTTGTGTTTACCCAGAGCAAATCAATGCATTTTTTTCTTACCGTCATCCTCATATGGGACAGAATTGGTCCAGGCAATTTATTTTTTTCACCTGGTTTGTAAACACACAGTGTAGAAACTGTCAGTCCTAAAAGCTATACTTCGGCAAAATGGCCAGTATCCAAAAAGCGGCTCTTTTAAAGGCATATATTGGGTAACTTCCAGTATGCAGACCCTGGTGAATCCTGCCTATAATACTGCAAGTGAAGAATGCAGTAAACCATCACATTGTTAAAATCCTACCAGGTAATAACGTATAAGACCTTAAAGAGATTAATTTTTGAAGTCAGTGTGGCTATTCCGATTCTCTTCAAAACAGAATGAGTTGGAAATATATTGTTAAGTTTCTCTTCCACAGAAAAATATCTGGGTTTGTTTTTTTTTTTTTTCATAGAAAGCTTTGTTTGATTTAAAATTTGACAGCAGGAAGATCAGTCGCTGACTGTAATCCTTCAATGCCTCAATATAGATTTTTCTTACTGAGAGTGGAAATAGATTTGGTATTTTGGGAAAGTATAGTTACTGGATTTTTTTTTCCCCAAATGGAATGGTCAGAAAATATTTATGAAAAAATTTAATAATTTTTTTTCCCCTCAAAGTAAATACTGACAGTTTCCTAGCTAGGTCTTTTGGCTTTTCTTGTATTTATTTTAAGGTGGAACTGACAGGAACAAAGGAGGATTTTGCTTAAGGATACAGTATCAAAAATGAAGAGGTTTCCTCTTACATTCCTTCTTACTTCCCTTGCAGCACCGCTCTTCCTACTTGGAAGATATGGAGCACAAAGTCTTTCAAGCCTTGGATATATTCTATAAACGAAAACCTTCACCAGGAGCTCTTAGAATCTTATTGCAAGATTATTCTTCACTTCTATGACAGAGGTGTTGATATGACACACCATTTGAATAATATCTTGTTTCTTGTCCTTCTCCAGAAAAATGAATATCCAGGCTCTGTCCAATATGGGCGAGAGATTGTTAGATAGAGAGCAGAACTGCCATTTCTTACAGGGAGCATCACAAGTCTCCTCTAACTGTCCTGGAAACACAAAGAGTGGCAAGAAGCTCCTCAATTTGCTCTGAGATGTTATAAAACACAGAAATCAGATTGTTTCCAGACTTCATTTTCTCTACCTGTGTGTACATTTTCCCTACTTGACATTTAACTCTGTTGATGTCAAGGTGCTCTGTGTTTCAGGAGTTATTCTTAAACACTCCGACTTTAGCACGGACATGTACTCATTAGTGACAAAGTTCTCTGATTGCCTCCTTAGTTTTATGATGAAACAGAGACAGCGCTGTGCCTGGTACATGTGTTATGCTTGTAAAAGCAGGCTTAAATGCCTGCAGCAAGACCTCTTTGAATAAAACCAGAAATCTTGGTGAAGTCACAGTGCAATAATAAAAAGATACATACACGAGGACAGCTGTAGTCAACATTTAATCCTCAGCTATCAATTATTGATTAAATGTTCTACTTGTGCTTGCATAAGATTGTTTGTCGGGATCTTATTATTTAGAATTCTTAGTGAGACTTCATCAAATAAATAGAGTTTCCTGCAGTTTGAGTACACAAAGTTCACCAGGAACTTTAGGCTGTTTAATGTGGGGGTCTTTTCCTAGCTTATCTGAACTCACTGACTTAAATAACCTGCTGCTAAGACCAAAGCTGCCTAAATATGGGACCATATTCTACTCCTACTTGCGTCAAATTTGTGTAGATGTACAAGTGTTCAAATTGTAAAAAAAAAATGTACAAAAAACTGTACAGATGAATCTAGGTCTGATGCTGCGTTAGTCTAGTTAAATGTTGGTAATTAGCCCTTTCCCCTGGAGAGGCTCAACAACAGTACTAAGTAATTTCTCAAGTCGTTTCACATGTGGAGAACTCAAAAGGCAGAAGAATCTTAGAGTTGGTGATTTCCTTAAAGAGAGTCGTGGAATATATTGCCAGAAAAAAAGGCAGGGCAAGCATTTTGAACACATTCTGCATGCCAGGGATCCCTTCCACGGTGCAAAACAGTCCTGCAGCTACTCCTACCCAACAGCTTCCCACCTCCTTACTCTGATGCTTCTTTGGCTTCTTGCATAATATGAATTAGTCACTAGGTTACTTAAACTTATAGCACAGTTCTCTGCCCAGTAAGAGCAAGCAACCAAGGTCCAGTGGCCAAGCATTCCCACAGCTGCCTGTGAAAGATGCTAAAGGAAAACCTGGACTAGCATTTTATATATATATAAAAAAAATCCATTAAAACTGCAACAGGATTCCAAAAAAGGCAGTGAGCTGCCATTGATTGATGTTAAATTGATTAAACTAAAGAAACATTCCCTTCTTTAAATTAAAACAAAACCAAAAAAACCCACTGCTCCTGGAAAAGATGTCCTTGCTAGTCCAAATTTAAATTTGGGTCAAATCACTACTGTTAGAGAAAATAGATGTATAAGAACAAGGTCTTTATTCAGTATCAAACGTATTATAAGATAAACTAATTTATGACTGAAGGGTCATTGTGACAAAATAATTATAGGAAATTTATGCTAAAGAGAGGGTATTTTGTATTTTCTTCTGTTTAATTTGTGTACATAAGGGATATAAATTCACTTTAATGTTACTGCACAGGACAAGAATCCACAGTTATGAAGCATTTATATTACAAAATGATACACAGTTTCTTAACAGAACCTCAGGCAAAGACAATTGGAATAAAGGATGTTTGTGACAACTTCAAATAAATTAATATAATCTTCTGATAAAATTCTTCACAAGGGGCTGCAGCATTGGTGGTATGACTCATTGTTTTATTATTAGCCATTCTTTACTGGCGCCTAATCTGCCAATGTATGGATTTTAAAATAAAATTAATTGTGCATAGAAGATTTTACATAGTATATTTCTGAAGTTTGTATTCATTGATATATATGTATGACTTCAGAAGTGGGTCTTTTGCAATTTCTTGATCACTTATTGTCAAATTTCTGAAGCTTCCTCAGGCAAAGAGCTGTGTTCAAGTGGCCCTCATACAGACACAGTCAGATCATGCAGGGTAATGAGACAGGCAGGTAGAAGTGAGAACAAAAGCAAAGCAAATAAGTTAAACAAACCTTCACCGAGATTCATGCTATTACACACAGGCTGCTTCTGGTACCCAACCTGCTCAGCCAGCTCTAACACTCCGTGCACCACAGTCATAAATTTATTCAGAATGCAGAGATCAGGCAGCATGAAAACCTTCAACATTAAACTTGATAACAAAAGGCAACCCAAAAAACCTCCATTTAGAATAGAAGTTCTGAGTCTTTTCAACAGATCAGAAAAATTTATCTCCCACTACTACCTTCAATGATGGTCTGGTTTTCTTCCCTACTTCCATCACCAGTTCCCATGTCTGCCAGTCTTCTGTTTATTTTTTAAGTGGTTTGACATTTTAGGAAAGCTTAGTTGCACCTCCAAATCCAACCTAACCCAAACAATTATGTTAGATACCCCAATACTGCCTTTTGTACCCTGCTTGCAGAAAACAACCCAACAGTTTATTGTTATTCACCATACACGTGTCTATACTGCAGACTGCAAGCAAGAGTTGTGAGTCTTGCAAAAAAAGGCACCAGCCTAGAAATAGACCCAGTCAAGTGACTATAACAAATATACCAACACTCCAGGGTCTGTCTGTCCTTATGAGACATTAAAAGTCTAGGAAAACAAGATTACAGGCAAAGGAAGATCTTGCTAAGAGGGCCAATGCTGAGTAGTCAGTTCCCACAGTAACATTTGTGCCATGCAGGGAAGAATTTCAGTTCAGTAGGATACACACGTCTCTGTCACATAAAACATAGAAACTAAGCTCTCATAAAAAAAAAAAGCCAAACCCCCCCCAAAACCCAACAAAGCCAATGTAAGGGAAAACACAGTCCAGTCTCAAGTTTGAAATAGCTGGGAAATGAAGGGATGTGCCAAAAGTACATGGAATTGTTTCAGAGAAATAGTAGCCTCCACTCTTCTGACTTTATGCTGCTGGCCCACAGTGGCGAGGTATTTTAGGTATTTTTGTGGGGTGTCCCAACCAAGGTACTCTCAGGTAGCTGAATAGCAAACTGAACAAGGTGGTTTAGCAAAGAGGGTCTCAAGGGTCACTGCTGAGTGCATTGCAACGAGATAATACAGAGAAAGCTCTTAGCCCTTTGCTTGATGTAATCACTATAGAGTGCATAATCCAGAAGGAGCATTTTGCTTCAGCAAATAACGCTTTGAAGATGGTCTGGGATAGCCCTGCTTTGGACAATCATAATTCACATACCTGCAATGGAGAGCACATCCTCACCATACAACAAAGCATGGGGCAGAGACCCTCAAGGCAGCTTTGAGTAGACAGAGAAATGCTGGGAAAAGTGGTGGGGAGAAGCAGATCCTCCCTGCAAAAATGGGGAAATCAGGCTCCAGAATGGTGCCAGAAGAAAGGGGAAAGACAAGGGAGCAAAGAGCACATAGTTCAGAGAAAGGCATCAGTGCAATGCAGGTAGCAGATGTGCAGTCCAGGCATTGAAGTACACGGGAAGGGAGATTAATTGAGGACTGATTTTGCTGCCAGTCAGAAAGCCGATGATTGAGGGAAACAGCCTCAATGCAAGGAACCACTGCACCACAATGGTGCAGTGGACAAAGGTAAAGTTGTTTATATTCCTTTTTTTATAATTATGCTGTTTGCTTAAGATGTTTTGCATTTTGATTATGTTAAGAAATATTATGGCATATGTTCTAATGAATCTTGACTTTTACAGATCAATACAGTTTTGATCTCCTTTGGAAACAGTACTATAGAGAAAAGACATGTCATTTCTGTGTTGAAACCCTAAATAACTTGGGCTTCTTTCAGCCAGTCTAATAATGCAGCTTATCAGGGTTTTACTTGTGTTTATGGCTGTGATGCAGCTATACTGCTTCTGGTTTCAGATGCAACTCAGGCACAATCTGTTTGGTTCTCTCCAAGTCATGGCACAAGATAGACACAATCTCACGAAACAATACAGAAAATAGAGAGAAACTAGGCTACAGCCTGGAGCTATCTGAATGGTGCAAGATGAAGACCCATGAGAATTTCCTGTGTCATTGAAACCTTTGTGCTATGGAGGCACTTGGTCCAAGCTTTCTCTTGCAGAAATGTGGGATAAAGAATAAAGATGTTTGACAACAACCTTTCCTGTGTCCCAGGCTACTGAAAAAGCTTCCTAATGCTATCACGGGGGGGGGGGGGGATATTGTAAGATGCCCACCCAATTAGGTTGATGCAAATAATGATGCTTCCGCCTGAATACAAAATGCTGACGGGGTGGGGGAGGGGGAGCTGCGTGGAGAAAAAAGAAATCATACATACATGAGACACAATGCTAGAGAGTTTTAAATCCATAAAATCATCAATAATCAAGTATGTATTTATTTAAACAAGAACAAAGCTTGACTGCAAAACTAAAATCCCATGGCTTTGGCAGGAGTGAGAAGAATCTGAAAGCAAAAAAATTAAAAAGCAAGGCGCCCTGCATGATTGAATTAATAATGTAGAAAAGACTTCCCAAATAAGAAACATCAATCCTGAAAGGAAAAACAAAACTTCTCTGCAATCTAAAATAGTTCATCAATAATAAATGAAATTCACTTTTGAATGAATTCTGTCAGCTCATTTTTTCCTGTAGAAATGCTGTGAATACAAGTTACCTACCACGAGTAACCTTTGTCATATCACAAAAGATGTATTCTGATTTCCAGCCTAGCTATATCTATCAATTTGATCAGGAGCCTTTGAAGCCCCTACCATCACCTTTGCAGCAAACAAGTCCACATACCAAATAGATTAACATGAAAGTCTCCCTTGCCAATAGCCATACCTTTACCACACATTCTTATACAGGACACACCTTTCATTCAACTAAGTAGGCTTTTAGCAAGAGAGCCTCAGGGGAAGCAATTAAATTTAATGGGAGGTGTAATTCCTAAATAAATCCATCTGTTAGCCAAGGCATCAGGAAGCAAAGGCCAGCTTACCCTCTGCAGCATGCAAGATACTCTGAGACATTCCCACATCAACTTCAGCATTTCCATTTCTCTTTTCAAGTTTAATTTACGTCCTCATTTCCTACTTAGCTGCACTAAAGCAATAAGCCTTGATGAGGAGGGCATTATCATGAGACAACTTAGTATGCCCAACACATGATGCTCTACAGGTCAATTATAAGGTCAATTAACAAACCATATTCTCAGTCAGACCTTTTTGGTAGTAAGAACAGTATAAATTAACAGGCTTTGGAACTGCCCTAGTAATTTTCTTTTTCTTTAAGTCTGAAAAGCATTTGAGGAGATTAAGAAAAAAGATGTCATTTAAAGAGTGATTTCTTCACATCTTCATTAAACCAAGGCAGTAACTTCTGAAATGGAGACAAATGTCAGTCTTTTATAGCTATATTTGAGTCTGAAAGCAGCTTTCTGCTATATCTTTCTGTAGCTGAAGGAAAGAACTTAAAAATCATTGTGACTAGCTATACACAGCTACATGATATAGGAACATGAGTTAGTTTTTTTTCTCAATCTAATTTATATTTTCACCTAGATTCAGTTTGGACAATACAACTCCTAATCTTTATCCATGAAGTCAGTTTACATGTATCACATAATTTCAGAAGTAGAATTGAAAATTTCCCATAATCCACAAAATTCCTGTCTGGAAAATTTAAAATAGTTTGACTTTGAAAGTTGGTGATCATGGAGTGTAGCCCTTCAAGGAGATGAGTTGCAGGTGTTGTGTGTTTGTTTTCTGGTATAATACTAGTAGACCTGATATCTGGAAGAATCAAGAGAAAGCTTGATGTATCAGGGTGTTCTTTTTTGTTTTATTTTGTTTTTCCCTTTTTCCTTATGGTCTCAGTTGTAAACCAGAGTCTAACTGATAATGAAAATTGTGTATGACAACTAGCAGGGTCTCTGTTAGCTCCTGCAGGTTTAGACACTGGGCTGCAGAACACTGACTAATGCTGGCCAGTACCACTGCTGGCAACCTAATGAAAACAAGGAGCTTATGGTTTAACTGAACCAGGCTTGGCTTCCACAGAGCCAAAAAAAAAACCCCAAAAAACATCAACCAAAACACCCCAAACTCATATATGTGGATACATATATATATATGCATATAGACACAGATATATATATTTGAAAAATCAGGTATTGGGATCTTCAGATCTTAAAAACTCAATACGTCCCATACAGAAGCTCTTGTGACATCCTTGTGATATTCCAGCTAAATAAAAGCAACACCTGCTTCTGGGGGAGTAGATTGCTACTTGGTAGGTTTTTTGGCAATCTCAGTCTCTGTGTATCCTGGGAATTTTTGTGTGTGCATGCATGCACACACAAAGTACACAGAAATAAAACCAGACACAATTAAAGAAAAATCATCAAATAGATTGAGAGAAATAAAGATTTAAAAAATGGATTTTTTTCCATTTATCCTCCTGTTAGCAGCCAGATCTATGGTTCAGTGGGGAGATAAAGCCATTAAGACAATTTAATATGACCTCCTGGAAATGCAGGCCAAAGAACCTTTTTTCATAAATTCTGCATGAAATCTTTCAGAAAAAAAAAGATAACAAATACATCTTTCTAGCAAAGTCACTACCTCTGAATATTATAGGAGGCTTTGGAAACATTACTTTATTTCTCTTTCTTCCTTGTATTTAATTTTTAGCAAGCTGGGATAAAGCAGGTAAGTATAAACATTTCACATTCTGCCAAGATGCATCTCTTTTCACGTCCGTTATGCGGGAATTACCAAACAACATTGGAACTTTGAAATTTTACCCAAATAGAGAGGCTAATATTGGGTAGCAGCTACTCACCTATGACACTTCACCTCACATTATCAAAAGAAGGAAACATTGCTCAAGTAAATAAATATTTATTCCTTTTAAAGTATAACTAGAGCATGAAAATACCTCCCACAGCTTTTATCAAGCTGTCAAGTTCTCCATAGCTTGGTGTTAACTGAGTGATAAAGGGAAAAATATCTAAAGCAGGAGAAATGTGTGAACCTTTGCTTGAAGATGCACTTGGTCATTCAGTGAGAAACCAGAAAAATACTTCACTATTCCTGAACTCTGCAGGTACTGATCAGCAGCAAGTTTGGTATGTGCTTAACTTCCAAAAAATGCTGGAATTCACTGCTAAGATGACATGGGATAACCTGTCGGTCTTTAGATACAACTTCAGCTGTGACCTTTCTCTTTGGACAAAAAAAACCCTCTTTTTCTGTTCCAGTTTTTTTCCTTCTCCACACACATATTCATCCTCTGCCTTGCAGAAATAACTGAACAACCAAGTCTGTCTGAAAGGTTGTTTGAAGGCATATTTATAAATAGAGTGGAAAGAGATACACTGCCTTATTTCCATTATAAGCCTTTAATTTAGATTCATACTGGGGCGTTCATTTAAAAAAAAAAAACAAAAACAAACCACAACTAACTTGTTTTTTGCTTGAAAATCCCATTAAATGTACATTTTTATATGCAGAAATGTAATTTTAAGCCTATAAATACACACCCTCTTTATTAAATTCGAGTTTCATAGAGACACAGGAAATGTTTTGGCCAGCTTTCATGTGGAGATATAAAACAATGTGCTAGGTATAAAAATATCCATTCAGTATTTTTGGCTTTGTGGGATTGTTTCCCAATACATTTCCACACCTTCGTCCACTCTTCTTAAAATGTAAAAGAGCTGAACTATTGATCAGTATTTCACACACTAAAGACACAGTAACAAGAAAATACTGGATCAAAGTGAATCTGTGCTGAGCTTTATCCCCTGCTTCCTTATAATCAAAGCAGTTGTTCAGCTTTAAGCATATGAATACTATCATTTATATGCAGCCAAACACTTAAACTTATGTATAAGTTTAATGATGTAATTGAGATCACTGGGATTAAGGATAAGAAAGTGTTCTGTATGAGTAATGTGCTAAATTATTTTACTACACTCGGGTTTCATTTCTTTGCCCCACCCAAAATCTCTATTCCTTTGTAGTAGTATGTCTTGCTCAGTAGCTCCTTGACTACTAGCTCTTTGACCTAGAATACATATTTAGCTATTTTAACTCTTCTTCTCACTTTCAAATTCTTAATTTCATAAATAAACCAATAAGGAAAAAAATAGTCTTAGGAAAATTATTTTGAAAGTTATCTAACAGTTCTCAGGCATTCTCTCTGACTTCTTAATTTACAAATTGGTGGCTGTTCTTGCTGAAGAAGTATATTGTAAACTGAAATATTCTGCTAGATCTTTTTCCATATTGTATTAAGATAGGAAGAAAGCCAAACCCCTTTCTCTAGCCTTCTCCTCATGGCCACAGGTCAAAAGATACAGCCATTTCTGGAAAAAGCATATAACTCACTCTTGTAACTTGGGCTTCTAGTTTCTCATAAAGAAGAAACAATTCCTGGCATGTGAATAACAAGAAGAGTGACCACAGCACAGGAGACCACACTAGGATAGAAACTGTCCCTAGCTCAGCGATACTTGTCTGACCTCCACACTGATCTTCAAATCAGTCATTTGCTGTACGTTCATCTGCTGGAAGCAAACAATTAATGTAATTGCTTCTTTTGCACTGTAGGTACAATTTGAAAAGAAAATTTTCAAAGTTGTATGTATACAGGAATATGCATAGTACCCATGCATTTGGTTTGTGAACCAAGATGATAGCCATGAGAAACAGATGTGGATCAAAGGTTGTGGAGGTCCAGTAGTTCTTCATTACACTATGCTGGTGATATGAGTTCCTTTATGCCAGTGGAGAACTGGCTGTAGTGAACATTTCCAAAATCCACACACATTATTTTATGCCTACACTTTATTAGACTTAAAGATCTCCTAGATCTTTAACATCTGTAAGATTTCAAGATGGAAAGTCTGTGGGATGAATTCCTGGTTGGTGTTGTCAATGGAATTATTATTGTGACAACTGTGACATTGTGAAAATGAATTCCACAATTTACTTCAAAAAAAGTATATTTTTTTAAATATTGAACTTGCTGTTTGATAATTCCTTGTGTCAACCCTAATTTTTGAGTTATAAGTGATTACTTGTTCCTTATTTATTCATCTCATAGTCCCACTATCAATGAACCTGAAGAAACTGGAGACTTACCTTACTTAGTCTGTCCTTATTTGAAAGCAATTCCAGACTTAGTAATCCTTCTCGTGTTTCCATGTAAGTTTCCATCCTACACCATTTCTTTCAGATGAGTTGACTTTTATTTGTGGCCAATAGCCTGTTTTCTTGTTTCATGAGCCATACTGGAACATTTTTATTTGTCTGTTATTTGCTATTTTTTCTTTAAACTCGGTATCCATCTTTTGCCTCTGTAATTTTGTTCATAAATATCCCAGTTACCTTTAGGAATTTTATTGATACCACAAGTAATGCCATTCTAAGTCAGACCACAAGGCAATATAGGGAAAGCTCTTCAAGAATCTCCCCACACGTATTTTGATCATGTGTACAGTCTCCAGTTCTGACTGGGGAACCTTTTTATTGTGCAGTACAACTAAACAGAGCAAAAATAGTAATTTCCTAAAAGGCCTCTGAGAGTACATTTCCTTATAAAGATTGTGTAGGAGGGCAATGGAACAAAAATTGCTACGTTGCTATTCTGAGGAGTAATCAACATATCTGACACAAGCATCCAAGCATCTCTTAAAAACACTGTAAAGGATACACATGTCACTTATGGTACACCTCACTGTTTATCACAGTGTTTCAATTTCAAATCCGTTACGAGGTCATGAATGTTCTCTTAGGTTGTTGATACTGAATTATAAGAAAAAGAAATACATGTTCATTGTTTTGTTTTCATATATACAGAGACCTTTTCATAACAGTAATACAATCTTTGTAGTTGAGCTAACTGTTGGGGCTAAAAGGGAATAAAAGTAGATACTGTACTTCTTTGTGCAGTGGTCTTTATACAGATGTTTATAGTGTGGCACAATAGACGATTTCCAAGGTTTTGAGATGTCAACCTTATAAGGTTAGTAAATTGAACTGTCTTTGTGCTGTTTCTGAGGTGTTTTATTGAAACAATTTCATCCTACATGACATGTATGTGTCATGTATTGAAGTTTAAATCTCTCAGTTTTAAACTCTGTTTTTGACCCCCATGTTTGTCTATCCTGGTTATAAAAAATGAGAAAATGAACGTAATGTTATCTTTCCTTCACCAAAAAGAAAAAGAAAAAAAGGGAAGCATGAGGCAAAATTAATCACTGTCTACATCAGCTGTGATACAGGAGATATCTGTGCATTAAAAGAGACGAGCCGTATTGAGGATTCCAAGGTTAAATGAGTTTATTGAGTTAGTGGTTACAATGGTATGTCAGATACCTGTAATCCAAGCTACACCTACATATTTGCCTCTAAAATCTCACACTGTCAGTTTCCGTGTCTCTAAACATTCCACCACCAGGTCTTCTATTACTAATATTATAATAATAATCATAATAATAATCATAATATAAAAGGCAATGTCAATCACCATATTGTGCTTCATACTCCACCATAAGGAATTCAATTGGCAAAAGTAAACCTCTGGTTATATTAATGGGATTAATTGAAATGTGAGCAATCATAACACTACTAGAATATAAAGAACAAAATATGGTTTAAAAGAAGCATTTTTAAGATGAATTAGTTTGTATCTGTTTTAAAAATTCACATACTATAATGAAGATGACTTAAAAGTTATATGATTTAATTATTGGGCCACACATTTAAGCATATTGGCTAGTACATTTTTGCACTGGAACAGAAGCAATACAAGCTTTATGGTCTACCATTACAATTCCTTTTTTTCACTTAATATACCTGCCAACCTAATGTTTCTTGCATGCATAAAAATTTCTGGGTTTAGACTTGAATTTATTTAACCCACACGTACCCCTGTGATGCAAATTCTTTGGCCAATTTAATGCTATAGTTTAGTTTAAAAAGTAAGCTTGGAATATGTCCATTTAACATCAGAAGAGAATGCCCTAAATTTTGGCATTGCAGAAAGTTAGTTACTTCAATAGAGTCTCAGGTTGCATGCAAATTGACACTGCTTCCCCCCACCCCATGCCAGACGCATACAAGTCAGCAGGTATGCATACAAAAAGAATATAAAACCCTCCTGGTAAAGCTTAGTGTTTTAGAATGAATCCATAGCTTTAAATTCACTTAAGGCCTGTACAGGGGAAATATGTTTCTTCTGGGACCCTCTCCTCACTCTTGTCTGATATTCTTCTGGTTTTTCTCTCTTTACTAGAGGTTTCTTCTCAGGGGCCTTCATCTTCCAAGATACAACTGGTGAGTTCACTGCAGCAGTACCATAGACCTTCTGATATTTAGTAGAAGCCACATACGATGCTTTCACTGTAAGGACCACAGCGTTCATCAGATTTTTAGCTGCCTGGATGAGAGACGTGGCACTGTCCAGCTAGAAATAGAAAAGAAAAATGAAATACAGCAAAGTTACTCCATGGCTAGATCACTGGACTATTTCCTGACTGAAGTCTGGATACTCTCAGGTCTCATTAAAGATGAAATGAATCCTCTCCCTCAGGATTAATCAAGCACCAGCAACAACATGCATCGAACTGTAAAGGTAAGACTGTGGTACCTCACATTAAATTTTTTAATAATTCAAAGGAAAAACTTGTGTAGTCTTTTTTGTTGTTGTTGTTGTTGATTCTTTTTCTACGGGTGAAGAAGTTGCCTCTTTTTTCACAAAAAAAGTTACTTCTCACTTAAACCAATAAAAATTGACTTTTACATGTCAGAAACCCCAAAACACGTTAACAGGGATTTTTCCCAAGTTTTCAAGTTTGTTCTAATGATTCCTACTAAGCCCAGGACAACACCCGCAATGAAGTCTACAGGAACAGTGTGAGGCCAGTGCTGAGCTTGTTAAAGAATCCCATCTGAAAAGATGAAAGGAGATTTTGAAGCCCCTAAAAAAATAAAAAGATTAAACGGTTAACTGCAGGTTTTTGTAACTACTGTAATATGTGAGCTACTTATGTTCACAAGGGATCTTACTTTATGATTAGCAGGCTTTTTGTTCATATACCCTTGTGTTTCTTCCATGCAGAAGTCTGCCTGAGGTTCCTGGGTCCTCTGGCTGTAAAAGGCCTTAAGAACTTGTTGAACTTCAAACCATTGGGACTGCCCGTCAACAAGCTTCCATCATACACTGAAATCAAGTATATATCCCTGGCCAAATTTTTTGAAACAATTTAAGCATATAATGGGAATTCTAAAGCAATATCTCAGTGTTCCAAAACGCAAATTAGGCACTTGCCAAATCCAACTGGAAATCCTCAAATTAGCAGGTGCTAAAAATACACTCTTATGTACTGTAGTAACCCAGGTTACTATTTAGGATGTTCAATTATCCCTTTCCCAAAATACTGACAAAGTGGGATACACTCTCTGTGATAAAGCCTTTCAGTTCTACCATGGAAGCTGGCTTAAAGAAGTCTTTACCAGTTAGCAGGAACGATTTTTGATGCAATATTATTTTTGCATTTTAATTCCAACCCACTTGCTCAGTAAGTTCTTAGCTATTTTTAATCAGTAGAAGAGGCCTGTCCCGCTCCAACCCTTTCCTGCTCCATCGTTTGGGAGCATACAATTCCTTAACATGAATTCTAAGCAAGGTAGCCAGGGTAAATACTCATAACAGAAGAACAAAAAACATATTATACTTCACCTCAAGTGTTTTGAATCATTAACAGAAGAAGAGTTCAGGAGAAACCTCTTTCTGAAGTGTCAGTGACTGATGTGAACAAGAATAGACATTACAGAAAGACTGTATCTGGAGCCACGTTAATCTATAGACTTACCTATTTTTTTTTATTTCCTCAGCTGTGGCCTTATACTCATTATGACTCATTAAATACATAAACAGCTACATACAGTGAGGTGAAAAACAAAAAAGCATTTTAATGATTTTCACGTACTTGGTGCCATTCCCTGAAATGCATAGTTAATTGCCTGCCCCCAGTAAACATTTTGCCTCAGGACTAATTTGTATTTTCTGTTAGTAAAAGAAACTAAGTTAAAAGATGGAAAATTACATTATATGGCAGAAACATGACTGTTCAACAGGCAGTAATGAAATATAATTCAGTATAGTGTTATTCTATAACCACAGTACTCCATGATTTATAAGGCAATCTGTATGTTTGTTGGCAAATAACAGATCATACTCTATTAAATTCGGATATTCTAATTTACTGCAGAGATCTATAATCAAGCATTATTCATTGTTAAATGATTCTTTTTGAAACACTGGTGGATTGATATTGAATATAAAGTGATACTGTCAAATAATATTTACTTCGTGATCAATGTGGATAAACTGACTGGATCAAGGCTACATTGCACATTCCTGAATTAATTCTATTAGTTGAAGGTTTCTAATAGCCTCACATTTTCCATTGTTTCTTTATGAAAAGAGTTCTGGTAGCTATTTTACATGGGGCATAAATTAAGGAACAGAATGATTAAAGGAAGCATTTTGAAATGAGCAGGCACCTAAATTAGATGCTTAAAACCATACAAAGAATGCAATCTACATCTTTAAACACATTAGTAATTTTATGGAGTATATTGATCAAGGTGTGCAGAAGCATATGCTTCTGCAGGATTGGATGCAGATTGCAACAATGTCTTAGAAAACCACGTTACACATTTTGATGCCATTTTAATTATCTTACATTTTAATTTTATTCAATCTGCTGTTATAGTAGATAAGAGCTCCCTATTTTCACCATTATTAATCACATTTTAACATGCAGATACTTAGTCCTTGCCCTTAATATCCATTCATATTGTAAAATGCTTTCAAGTCTTGGAATTAGACAAGAGATATAAAACCCCCACAATAGTATTAGGCTATGAGTGTTCTCCAAAATCTGCTGGTAGCCATCCCATGTATCCAATTTGGCTACCTAAGCATTTCCAGTGATTTTCTTATTGCCTCCAGCTCCTTGCTTGTATTATGGCTCAGTAAAGAAGAATTAAACTGAATGAACATAATTTCAATTAACATTTAGATCTTACTACACCACTGTGTAACTTCAGTTTTAAGCTGTGCTTTGTAATCAGCAGAGCTACAGTAGCATAAAGCTGGAACGAGACTGCAGTGAATCAAGCCCTTAGTGCGTTAATTCCTTACAAAATCTGGGCACAGAAACATATGCACTTTTCCAAACAGATAATGTTAATAATAATAAAAAAAATACAAAGGAAAATTAACATTTCAAATAAAAGTACCACTAGGAAATTATTGCACAGTACAGAAGGCAAACTTCACTCCCTAGCAATGGTTAGGGAATTGCGAATATAACGATAGCTTTTCATGCTAATAACTAACAGAGCCTTTGACTTGCTACACAAAGTAACAGTGTTCTGCTACTTAGATCTCCTTACAAATACATATGCCTCCATTTAGGAAAAAATCCCTCTTAAACATGAGACAAATTTAGGTTATTGGCCCATAAAAATCCAAGAACAGAGAATGCTGGGGAAAATTCAAAAGAACCTGAGAATCACCGCACTGGAGCTGGTCACTTATCCAGGTTAAAACTGTCATCTACCCAGGGAAGGCATAAATCATTCAGAAAAAAAAAAAAAAAAAGATTTTGCTAAAAGCTAACTTTGCAATTAGTGAATGCAAGGGTAAAGCACTGGAACAGCAGAGCCTGTTACCTGCCAAGAAGACAATTTCAGGGGTTTTCTTCCCCCCCAAAAAATCCATAAGGCTTTAAGGAGTTCTTGTTCTGCTTATAGGCTGTGCTGCATTTTTCTTGCATTATATGCAGAATTTTCTAGAAGCTTGTGACAATCAAGATTTCTTGCTTCTTTTACATATATACATAACCTAATAACCAGCAATTACAATACCAAAAATAGCTGAAAAAGAGGGAGAGAATAATGTTGGAAAATTTTCTCTTTAACAGGAGAAAGCAAAGGAAAAGAGATGTTCTCCCTACATTGTCACACCGCTGTAATGGGGAAGAATTATACCACCGATTTTAGAAGGGAGAAAATCTAATTTCCAAACATACCTTCATAATTATGATCAGAAATATACTACAAAAAGCAAGGGAAATAGAGGAAAAAAAATGCCTGTATTTCCAGTGATCAAGGATATACTATAAGTAGTTTTAAGAGCCGGTTGTTTAAGAATGTTTTATATCATGATTCTTGATTTTAATAGACCTTGAAAAGTGGGGGAAGACATCAAAAGAACTGTACATAGTTCCTAGTCTGGAAATATTTGAGCAGGGCAAATAGAATGACCCGTGAAACTATAGGCCAGTTCAGCTGACAGCTCTCCCAAATAAAATAATGCCATATCTATGACAGACTTGATGGTTGCCAATGCAAGTGAGATAATTCGCGATGTCAAGATTGGAGGCAGCCTGGGCTGCAGTGATCATGCAGTGGTGGTGTGGGGAGGAATATGGGTCAGGCAAAGAGTAAAGTCAGGATCCCGAATTTTAGGAAAGCAAACTTCGAGCTGTTCAAGGAGTTAGTCAATAGGACCCTCTGGGAAACTGCCCTCAGGGACAAGGGAGCAGAACAGATCGCAAGAGCACAAGAGCTCTCGATCCCCAGGTGTAAGGAATCAGGAAAGGAAGGCAAGATACCAGCATGGCTGAGTCAAGACTAAAGCACAAGAAAGAAATGCACAGGCAGTGGAAGCAGGGACAGGCATCCTGGGAAGAGTATAGGAATGCTGCCTGGTTGTGTAAGGATGGGGTCAGGAAGGCCAAGGCACAGCTGGAGCTGAACTTGGCAAGGGATGCCAAGAATAAGAAGGGCTTCTACAGGTGCGTCAGCCAGAAAAGGAAGGTCAAATAAAGCGCACACCCCCGATGAGCAAGGCTGGTGAACTGGTAACATCAGATGAGGATAAGTCTGAGGTACTCAACAAATTCTTTGCCTCAGTCTTCACTGGCAACCTCTCTCCCCATACCTCTCAAGTGGATGGACTGCAAGGCACGGACTGGGGGAGCAAAGACCCTCCTGCTGTAAGAGAAGATCAGGTTCGTGACCACCTGAGCAACCTGAACATACATAAGTCTATGGAACCTGACAAGATGTATCCCAGAGTCCTGAGGGAAATGACTGATGTAGTTGCCAAGACACTCTCCACAATATTTGAAAAGTCATGGCAGTCAGGTGAAGTCCCCGGTGACTGGAAAAGGGGAAATATTACACCCATTTTTTAAAAGGGGTAGAAAGGAGGACCCTGGGAACTACCGACCTGTCAGCCTCAACTCTGTGCCTGGGAAGATCATGGAACAGATCCTTCTGGACACTATGCTAAGGCACATGGAAGACAGGAAGGTGATTCAAAACAGCCATCATGGCTTCACCAAAGGCAAGTTCTGCCAGACCAACCTAGCAGCCTTCTGTGATGGAGTGACTACATCAGTGGACAAGGGAAGAGATATGGATGTCATCTATCTGGACTTCTGTAAGGCCTTTGACACGGTTCCCCACAATATCCTTCTCTCTAAATTGAAGTATGGATTTGATGGGTGGACTGTTTGGTGGATGAGGAATTGTTTGGATGGTCACATCCAGAGGGTAGTGGTCAATGGCCCAATGTCCAGATGGAGATGGGTGACAAGTAGTGTCCTTCAGGGGTCCATACTGGGACCAGTACTGTTCAATATCTTGATCAATGACATCAACAGTGGGATTGAGTGCACCCTCAGCAAGTTTGCGAACACCACCAAGCTGAGTGGTGTGGCTGACATGCCTGAGGGATGGGATGCCATCCAGATGGACCTAGAAAATCTCAAGAAGTGGGACTGTGTGAACCTTATGAGGTGCAACAAGGCCAAGTACAGGGTCCTGCACATGTGCCAGGGAAACCTGCAGCCTCAATACAGGCTGGGTGATGAAGGGATTGAGAGCAGCCCTGCAGAGAAGGACTTGGGAGTACTGGTGGATGAAAAGCTCAACATGAGCTGGCAATGTGCGCTTGCAGCCCAGAAAGCCAACTGCATCCTGGGCTGCATCAAAAGAAGCGTGGTCAGCAGGTTGAGAGAGGTGATTCTGCCCCTCTACTCCAGCCTGGTGGGACCCCACCTGGAGTACTGCATCCAGCTCTTGAGGCCTCAGCACAGCAAAGACATGGACCTGTTGGAGCGGGTCCAGAGGAGGGTCACAAAATGATCAGAGGGGTGGAGCACCTCTTCTATGAGACCAGGCTGAGAGAGTTGGAGTTGTTCAGCCTGGAGAAGAGAAGGCTCTGGGGACACCTTATTGCGGTCTTTCAGTACTTAAAGGGGGCTTACAGGAAAGATGGGGACAAACTTTTTAGCAGGGTCTGTTGCAACAGGACAAGGGCTAATGGTTTTAAACCGAAAGAGCAAAAATTTAGACTAGATACAAGGAAGATATTTTTTTACGATGAGGGTGGTGAAACACTGGAACAGATTGCCCAGAGAGGTGGCAAATGCCCCATCCCTGGGAACATTCAAGGTCAGGTTGGATGGGACTCTGAGCAACCTAATCTAGTTGAAGATGTCCCTGCTCATGCAGGGGAGGTTGGACTAGATGACCTTTAAAGGTCCCTTCCAACCCAAACTATTCTATGACTCCATAAATAAAGGGAAGAAAGAAATATATTTAATGGTAACTAAATGGTTTTGTGGGTAAAAAAAATTTCAAAGTACTCTACATCATATTTTGATATGATTAAACTTTGGATTGCTGAAAATAATAGTGTTGATATAATTGGACCTTTGAAAGGTGTTTTGCTTGGTACTACATGACAGTTTGATTAAAAACTCAGCTCCTACAAAATTAACAAGGCACATGCGGGATGATTCCAAATTCTCTAATAGCTAAGTTTCCAAAATTATGTATGCACAAAAAACTCATTGCTAAACAGTGACTTTTGCAGTGGGCTCTTGGAGGAACCATTTTTCAGCTTTACAGTGCTGATATTTCTGTTAAAAACTTGGAAAAAAGTCAGTTAACTGATGAAATTTGCAGATAACATAACAAACGGGAAAGTGATAAGTCATACAGAGGGCAAGTGATTGATATCTAATAAGCTGGTAAAGTCAGAAATGTAGATTTCAGTTTGGCCAAGCTTATAGCAGGTGATACCTACTTATACAATAAGGAACTTTATCCTAGGCAGGATACCAGGCAATCACTCCTTGAGAATACAAAAAGCAGGACACTGATGAAATAGGTTAAATTATCATATTCAGTTTACCATGTGTCCACTGTTCCGGAATACAGAGTTCTCTTCTCAATGCAAGAATAATACTGAGGAACTGGAAAGAATTTAAAGAACCTCAAGAACAAAAATCATCTTTTATGGAAAAGATTCAGTCAGCTCTGCTTTTTTCCATTAGTGAAGTGAATGATTAATTCACAATGAGTTGATCGAAATCAGCAAGTACATAGTAACAGAAAGCTGATAACATTTCAAGGTCAACAGATTAGACAAAGATATAACAGAAAATAATGGCTGAAAGATGAAGTAGGTCATTTTAGTTATTAATTAGCTGAAATTTTTTAGCAGTGGTATTAATTAATCTCAAGAACTCATGAAAGAGCGATTCTATCTCTAGAAATTGTGGAATCAATATTGGGTGGTTTTGCTTAATATGTATACTCTGGTTTAAGCATAACTATTGGACATTTTCAATGCACATTAATTCTGGGAAGCCCATGCATCTGTTATGCAGGAAGACAGTTTACATGATAACAATGGCTCATATTGGCCTTAAAATATATGAATGCAAAAAATTAGGATTAGTAATCATTGATAAATAGAGTTTAGTCATCTTTGTACAGATCAGGAGGAACAATTGTCATTTATTTAACATGTTGAAAAAGAACCTGTAACCCTTCAAATACTCTTGGCTAAGACTTGATTTGTATGCCTTTATCAGGGAATCTAGGCATTGCCAAGACCTTAAGGCTATCTGTGAATTTTGGGTGCATTCCCTGCTTCTCCTCCTTTTCAAAACAAATTCATACATTTGTGGACACATACAGTTGCTGTTATCAGAAACCAAAATTCAATTAAGAGCCTCTAGAGCAACTGAGGTTACATGAAGCAATTACGAATCTGGACAGTGATTCAGGAATACCATTTTCCCAGATTACATTCTTATGCAGCAGAACGTTTTCCTCTCATCTGTGCTTAATAGTAAATCCAGTCCTACATACATATGTAAAATATATGTAAGAAAAGGTCTTATTCATAACACTTACATCTTACATTTCTGTGGCACATTTCATGCATAAAACAGGATACTATTAGTGGCAGTCAATGCAAGAAAGGCCTATTTGCTATTCAGATGCACTCATCCCTACGGTAGGAGACATCTGCTATTTATCAGCACTACTAGACAACGGCTGAAGCCATATTTCAGTCAGTCACTTGAAAACACACATAAGGTTTTTGCTACATATGGGCCCATTTTGAGAAAACTATCCTATATATTTGAGATTATATAATGAACAAAATGTCATTATTTAGAATGTAATGTGGTCACAATGGTGTTAAAAAGGGATCTGTGGATAGTATTATACTCTTCTTAGATATTATTTTCACATTTGATTGTAACTAACTTACTCCTTCATACATGTTGAATACTTAATTAATTCTGGGGGTAGTTGCGCTTTATAGGTAGCCAATCCACTGAATAACTGTCCTCATCTGCATTTTCTCAATTATAGGTAAGAAACCCATAGGGATTCCAAAGCCCATTTGGTTGCATTTAACAAAGGCTGCCATCTCTTAGGACAACAGAAAGCACACAAGTATACCAAAAACTATGGGCATCTTCTCTCTTCTATGGATCATTGCCATTTTAAAACACACATTTAATTTGCAAGGTTAACAGGTTACCAACTGCTTTATGTCACTTTGAAAAACCATAAGCATATAAAAATGCTCCCAATACTGGCATTCCCAATAAAATATGACAGACACAATACAGAAAATTTGTAGAGAAGCATTTATACAGTTGATTTACTTATCCCAGCCTATTTTAAAAGAAAAAGGATAAAAGACAAATTGATACTCCAATTCATTTGCTTTGAGGAGAATACTTAACATGAAACTAATAGATATAAATATAATACAGTTCAACACTGGATATCACTAAAATTGGGGGGTTATACTTCATTCACTAAATGAACAGGTTTGAAGAAGTAATCTAAGTTTATGATAAAATAAGAATACTAGCCCTGTAAAGTTAAGGAATGCCACCTAAATGCCCTCAAAAGTATCCAGCTGTCCTACAAAAAGCCTTTTAATTTTATTGTAGCAAGACATACAGGGTATTTCACTGAACCACCAGAACCCCTGCATACCTTTTGTTCCTGTTGTGGTTTAACCCCAGCCAGCAGCTAGAACCACGCAGCCGCTCTCTCACTCCCCCCAGTTCAGATGGGGGAGAGAATTGGAAGAGTAAAGGTGAGAAAAAAACTCATGCATTGAGATAAAGACATTTTAATAAGTAAAGCAAAAGCTGCACACACAAGCAAAGCAAAGCAAGGAATTCATTCACTGGTACCCATCAGCAGGCAGGTGTTCAGCCAACTCCAGGAAAGCAGGGCTCCATCACGCATATCAGTTACTTGAGAAGACAAATGTCATCACTCCGAACATCCCCCCCTTCCTTCTTCTTCCCCCAGCTTTATATACGGGCCATATGTCATATGGTATGGAATATCCCTTTGGTCAGTTGGGGTCAGCTGTCCCGACTGCGTCTTCTCCCAACTTTTTGTGCACTCCCAGCCTACTCGCTGGTGGGGCAATACCAGGAGCAGAAAAGGCCTTGATTGCTTAGCAACAACTAAACCCACCAATTTGCTATCAACGCTACTCCCATCCCAAAACCAAAACATAGCACTACACCAGCTGCTAGCAAAATGTTAACTCCATCCCTCCTGAAACCACGATAGTTTCTCAATCAGCATCCAAAATAGCAAGCCATGCACCAACTCAGAAATGCTCAGCTAGCAGAGTCTGTACTTAAATTTCATAGTGGGTGCCAGAAAACTTACAAGTGTTTCTTTTTTTGAGGAAAAGATATCTTTTTGCCTTCTAAGTTGAGAGACTGAAACATGGGCTTCAACATCATGATCACTTTTCTCTTTACTCCTCTTATCTTTGCTTTGTCCTCTCTTCTCCCCTTATCAATAGCTATAAGCGGGTGGACCTTTAACAAGAAGCCTTACAAAAAGCCTCACTCACAGGTTATAGTCTTCGGCTCAAGACCATAGTACACCACTAGAGATAGTAGGCATCTCCAAAATGCTGTCCAGCCAGCTCTAATAAGTTATGTATGCACTGCAATTGCTTACTGGGTCATTTAGTAACATAGTGAAGCACCCAATTGTAAATCCTGCCAAAGCTCAGGTTTTTGCTAAGTGTGGTAGGCTACCAAGAACCGTTTTAACACAGTAGTGCATGTTCTGGAGCAAAACACACGCATGGGGAATATTAATGTTGGAAACGCAGATGCTTTATGAGGCTGGAGTTTGAGGATCACAGCTCAGGGATGAGATAGCTAGTATGAGTTCTAGGCAGGACTGACACTTATTATTTTACTTTAGCCCATCTAGTTTTACATACGATTTGTACTTGTGGAAACTGCTAAATGCCCTTCTGATTTAGACATTATTAAAATGTTATTTTTATATCAATGGCTGATGTTCCATATCGTTAACGTTTCTCCTAATGAGCTAGCATGAAAGCTCATATTTTAACAACTGAAATGGTGAAATGAAAAATAAGACAATTGGAAACAACTAAAAGTTAACATTATCCAATACTTTTTGTGAAATACAATTATTACTGACTTCTCTCCAGCCTGACAGGTTCCCAAGGTGAAAAATATATATTCTGGAGTTTTTGATAGATATTAAAGTTTTTCTATTCAACACTGTATTTACAGTCAATAAATTATTTATCCAATATGACATTACTGCTATAACCCAAAATTTACAATTTTTCTTGTAGATACCAAATGTAATGTCGGCTATTTCCTCAATATTTAATATATTGTTGCATTATTTTCAGAATTTAATTGGGAAAAATAATTTGACCCATAATGAAAAAATTCTCAGAACCAGTTCTTTTTCTTCTGCTCATTATCTGCTACTGCACAGGAGGATAAAGATGCCAAAACAGTACAATTCATATCATATACCAGACACACTGTAAGGACAAGCAATCATATATAGCATTGAATTTCTCAGATAAGCTTGCTTTATCAGTCATTTTCATGCTACAATACTGCCTCAAAACTTTCAGAGTCAGTTGCTGAATTAGTGTATTTGACATCAGTCTGAATGCCCAAACATCTGGAACAATTCCACAGACCAAGCAAGAAATCCTCAGTCGATGAAGTCAAAGAGTTTTGTAGATGGGAACAGGATTTCACCCAGCAACTTTGTCAGCACTATGGTTGCGTATACTACATGTTTTCTTTGCTAAGCTTGAACATAGAGAAAGAAACACTTTCTAAATCAACCTAGAATTGAAAAACATGGGAATGAGTCTTCTGTCATGATGGCTAAAGGAATTTTTCTTCTAAATCTGCCTCATTCTGCACAGAACAAATGCCTGGAGGACCATGCCTGTGATGAAATGTCATGGACCAAAAATATGATTCTCTATTGGCCATCACAGTTGCATTAGTAATTGTAGGAAAAGTAGTACAACCATGTTTACAACGTTAAAGTCATTCTATCACATGGAATAGTTTGATTTGAATTCTTGTATGATTAACAGGAAACATTTTGTGTGACTGATTTGAAGATAGGGTCCTACCTAATCTTCAAGGAGAAGATAAAATGTCTGCAACAAAGATGAAGCTTGAACTATATTTGACAGGATAGGTTAACTCGAACTATAACTAAGATTTTGTGATGTTGCTAGGAGGCTTGCTGAAGAAAGTTAGAGTTAGAAGTCTGTGGAAGCTCAGTATCAGTCCCAATAAAAAAAGTCATTAATATAAAACTTTATGAAAGTGGTTTGTGTATTGCCAGGATTGTGTACACCATTTTACACAGGGATTCATATGCCAGAAGTCTATACAAGATATGACATTGTCTGAACCTGATGTCACAGACTGAAAAGCACAGACAGGACTCTGTCAAAACAATCTCAGTACAAATTTCCACTTTCATATCCAATTGCAGTTAAATCTGAAAGAGGAAATATAGGACATCTAACTAGTCTGTGCTACTGATCTCCCTCCTCCTGACTTGAGTTCTGACTTCTATGTAATTTGAAGACAGACATAATTTTTAAAAGCACAAAATAATTTAGTGCTCTTCCAATTTAAGTTTTGGAAGCAAACCTTTTGTTCTTTATCTAGAGAACAGGTATAATAACAAGAAAAGCATGTCTTTCTTACTGTCTTACCTGAAGGGAGTCCAAATCATGTCTGGTTGGCTGGCAATTGTACTCTCAGTGATAAAATGCAGGATATTTTGGATAAAAGACATCAATAAAGCATAGAAACACTATATTCTTTACATAAGAATGTGTTATCTCCTGCTATTCCTCCTGATTTTGTCACAATGAAAACAAAAAGAAAAGCAGCATAATGCAGGATTTCAGACTGCAATGCTGAGAAACGTGGTATTTTCCTAACTTCTTTTTTTAATCTGTAAAGGTGTGAGTGTGGTGTCTGTATGTGAGTTATCTCCATGTCTTCAACTGTGAGGATCTGTCACATTTTGAGACAAATTTGCTCCTTCAGCTACCTTCGTATCTCTAACGTTACGCTTGCCCAGGTCAGCCCAGAGACACTTTGAAGACAGCTGCTCTACAGGCATAGCTGGCTTTTCTCAGGAAAGGGCTTGGAAACAATGCATCAAACAGAGTCAAAATGAATAAAACAAAATCCTCTGTAGAATGGAAGGTAGTACCAGGACAATTGTTCCTTGCTTCCTAATGCTTGCCTGCTGTTGTTCGTGTATATTTTATGTCTCATAACAGCAGATAAAGGGCTTGATTATTCAAGATATTGATCACTTCTGAGGTGCTAAAAGGCTTTTACTTCTTTGGAGTTGAGGGTCCTTGCAGTGTTGATCAACTCAATCAGTGGAAACATTCCTTTCTCCGTTTGATTCCCTAAGCACTTTTCAGGACTTTACAACACTATGCACGGAAATAAAGAAAGAAAATTGAATCTCCACAGTAGTCTTCAAGAGAGAGCCCCATTTCAGCATTTCAGAAAAGTTGCAGCACTGACAGAGCTAACTTAATAATATATGGCAAATAATTTTTAAAGGAAATTTTAGCATTTTATTCCAAATACAATATTGACAATTAACTGTTTTCTTTCTTTGACCAACTCAATGGTTAAATAACATGCAGTAAGTGTTCTTGACTAGAAGGTTTTTTGCCTGGTCAATTACTGAATATACAATTTGTAAATGCACTGGTTCATTACATTTTTAACTTTACCTAACACTAAATGTTATTAAAAAACAGCAAAACAGGTAAGAATTACTGGAGAATGCAAACAAATGAAACCAGAACAAAACAGAAATAATTGCAAAGACTGTTGCAGTTCACAAGGAAAGAACAAGCAAAGATGACAGCAAATTACGAATAAATTGGAATGATTAAAATCTTGTTCTGAATCGTAAAGGCTCATTTTTATTACATTTTATTATGCAAATATTCATATAATCATAGAATACTTTAGGATGAAAAGAATGTTTTGAGGTCATCTAGTCCAATGCTCTGTGCAAGCTAAATTGAATTAGATGAGGTTGTTCGGGATTTGGCTCAAATTCAGGGTATCTCCAAGGATGGATGGTCTCCCACATCTCTGGACTAGAGACCTCCACCCTGCACTTGAATTTGACTGCCCTTGAGGTAAAACATTTTTTCCTTATATCTAATTGGAACTTCCTATGTTTAAACTTGTGTTTGTTGTCCCTTTTCCTGTCACAATGCACCTCTGACAAGTCTGGATCTGGCTTTTCTAGATCCTCCTGTTAGGTAGTTTTAGACAATAATATCTCCCCTTAGTCTTCTGTACATATGCGAATGTATCTAAATGAGTAGTGTAGATGATGTTGGTGATCTCATTTTCACTGTTACAAGGGCGAGTGTTTTATCCAAAGGGAAAACTGAGTAACTGCAGAAGGACTTAATCACTCAAGTTGGTTAAGTCCTTCTACAGTTACTCAGTTTCTCCCTTCTACTCAAGTTGGTAAAGCCTTGTACTACTCTTTTCAGAAAATAATTGTGTTAGTAAATTCTGACTCACTTTCTTTTGAGATTCGGTACTTCAGCTAGCATTTTCCCTGAACAACAAATGCAGAAGTACTTATAGCCTCAATGATTCACATAACCCAAATGGTTTCTGTGCTTTTCACCTCAGGACAATCTTCCCTACACAAAAACAAATTAATTCAACAACATCTCCAAATCTTCCCTCTAATCCAGAATTTATGTAAAGGAGATGAAGGTATAAATTCAGCAGTTATTTAGAAGAATGCTGAAATGAAAAAGCACTTGCACTGGCTCTTTTCTTATAAAGCTCTTACCTAACTTAAATATTGTACATTAGTCATGATTATCTATGGACTTGTCTGCACTTACTTGGCATCAGAAAAAATGTGACTGAATGTCTTTTAATGTTAGTCAGGACCCAAGAGCTGTTCATAGCTGGTGGCGCCAGAACCCCCAGAAGCATTTTTTCACATCTGTAATTGAACAACTTCATGCAGGCAAGAAAAATAGGGCTTCTCATAAAAACCATTGAGACAACGTGTTTGGTGACCTAGACAAGGTTTTCAAAGTTTCCATTTCTATAAATGAAGTCTTATCCTGCACTTATCCTACCTAACTCCAGGTGCTGGACCAAGGCATTCCAGTCTCTTTCTGTGCTTGGTGGAGAAGACCGGGAACCATGGCGCACTTGATATATTTCACGGGTTCATGTTCTATGGAGATGGGCCAGGGTACCTCATCTTTGAAATTATATTTAGAGATCCCAAATTTTATTAGAATCCCAAAGACAGTACAGTGAACCTGGGCATAGATGCTCAACATGTGCAAAAAATTGTCCTTGGATTTGACCCAGTAGTCCAAGAATTCAATCAAACTTAATTAATATTCTTGAGATTGTTTTCCTTAATTCTTCTCTTTTGATCCCCAAAAGTGTCAAATGAAGGAAAACAACTTATTACAAAACATATTAATCCCTCCAGCCTACAGAAACTAATGAGATTGGGGCCCTGAGAGAGCTACTTTATATAGATAAATGCTCCTTACAAAGCACTTTAAATATTTCTGTTCAGAAAAAAATTAGGCAGCTTCCTTTCTCCAGCAGCTAAGTTCACAGAAAGTTTACATCACTTACATGTGAATATATACCCTCAAAAGACCCCCAAGATTAAACCCCCTGACTCTATGCTTGTTTGAATACGTGGTTCAATTCACCTGCCCATGCCTCTGTCATTTTTTTAAGATGTTACTTATCCAACAGGTTGTCAGTGTCTATCCGAAACAACAATATTTGCTCTCTAGAAATGGCTATTGATCTCCACTAATCATGAAGGAAGCCTGGAGTGAACATCTCAGATGCAGATGTTTACACTTGGCTAGATGAATCACTCCCCACATGGCAATGGAGATAATGGAAAAAACTCTTCATAATTCAATCAAAATCTTTCTGAGTAATAAAATACTCAGTTTTCGTTACACCATAGACCTACTCTCATCTTTTGCACAACTTGACTGGGGTAGTCTCTTCCTGTTACCACACAATTTCTTTCCAACTCTATCATTTTCAAACTATACTTAACTACAGTGAAATTTTTCTGCTGTTTTTATTTTGTTACTTTTTATTTGGCCATCCAGAGTGGAAACTGGAATACAGAATGGAAGACAGAGAAACACTGGTCTTAAAAATTGTCCGAGCCTTGGAGAAGGACGTAGTGATTGAAACTTGTCATGATTCTATAGATCTTTTCTGCCTTGAGTGTGGCTCAGTATTCTCATTTGAAGAAGGGAAATAATGACAGTATTTGCTTCTGTTTTCAGTTTTACAAGGGTATACTATCGTGTTTGCTATGAGACACTCAGATGGGATTGATAAAAATCCAAAGGATTATGATTGAACAGAATCATGTTTAATGTCTTTGAGATGCAACTGTCCCAGAAACAGAAAGTCCAGGGTGTTAAGGCAGTCCTAGGTTCCTCTTACCACTATATTCAGTACAAGAGCTATTGAGCAGTTTTTGTTGACAATCAAATGAGCTGAGGTCAAAGTTTGAAATGATTGCAATTTAAATCAACATGAAGAGTCCTCTAAAATGCTGTGCACTATCATTGTGACTTCTTTTGCTTAAACAAGATTAAATCAAAAGTATTTTGAGTCAATGGTGTTACACCAGCCTAAAACTGCAGTAAGAGAGGGCAGGGTGATGAGCATCTATCTACCAGCTGACATGGTTTGTGAACAGATGGTGCATTTCACAGCTCTCCCTCACTTCTCATACAGAAAAAGAAGAAGGTAAGAACCAACCCACAAAGTTTTAATTCAACTTGTAAGAGAAATCAACCTGGCAAATACAGAAATTTGGGGAATTTTACATCGCTATCTTAATCATCCTGAAAAAGAGTTTGATCCCTATAAATGGTCTTACATCATTAAAGTATTGCTCACACCTTGCCAGCATGACTGAGGAACAAATCTGGAATTTAAATGCTGACCTGCTTAAATACATAGGTATAAATATACTAGTTACTGGTTTTGCTTTGAGTCAATAATACACAATGTGCTTGCAAACATAAGACAACTCAATTTTTAAGAGTGCCTTATCATAAAGTAACTTTCAGTTTGCAAAACACTTATGAAGATTTAACTCATTTAAATTAGCATATATTGGAACAATTTGCTCACATATTTGCTTTCAAAAGTTTTCATATTACACACTAAATAAAATCAGCTGATATCTAGGCCTTATTATATTTTACTTTAATTTATGTACATGTAAATAATATACAGTTTAAAAAAAACAATTGACCGAATACACATTCAAGCCAAAGCTGTAAAATACAAGAACTTGTGCACTTTAGAAATTTAATTTTCTTTTAATCATAGCTGCCAGCAAAATAATTTAACAGAGGAATAAGCTCAATAAATGTAAAATTAGGCTATTTATTCTCTGAATGTTAGGTTACTCAGGCAAACCCACATACTGGGGTTGCACGGACAAAAATTTACGAGATTTGGAACAGGCAGATTCCAGGTTAATTATCGCAACAGTTTATGTCATTTTGAATACTGTTCCCTCTACAAACTCCCCCCTACACACAAGTCAGTCAACTACTGATTTGCTCATCTTACAAGATAAATTTGGAGAGCAAATTTCTCTGGTACTCCACTGTAATCCACTGACATCTCTGTTCCATAATATACCCTCAGTGCTGTTAAGTGTCTTTAATTCACCTTAATTACTGAATGATACCAATTCTGATTTCCTGTTCCCAATCCTTATACCACTTAAAAAAAGAATTTCCCCTTCTATGCCACCAAAATGCTTTCGTATCAATGAAGTGAGATTAGGGGCACTGTACCATTGGGCCTTATGTTTTACATATTCTGTGCAAAAATTAAAGTCTCCTGCATTACGCAAGAGAAATTATGTGCAAAGCCAATTTTGTAAACTCACCAGGAAAGGATGTGCTTAAGATCTAAATTGAATTTTACCTTAAAGCATTTGCCTCTGAAAAGCATAAACCTCAAACTGTCTTTACAACAATAATTCCTATGAAGTTTTCCCAATGAAACTATAGAGATTGACTAATCTGCTTTTCCTTTCCTACTTGAAAGATCGAAGTTTGCTAGGGAAGCTAAATTTGCTAGACAAGTTCTTGGCTTTGCAAAGGAAGATTTGGAGACTTCAATGTTTGGTTTACTGAAGGAATAAGCAGTAGTAATAAAACTTGCACACATTATTCAAAGCTAGAAAAGCTACCACCTGTCAGGGAGCCAATTTTTATATTTTTTGTCCTTATTTTTCTCTCTGACAGGAAGGGAAATAGTCATTAGTGAAAGTTTTGGTAGCTTTGTAAACAAGAGTTTCATCCTCCCAGAATTTCATTTAGATCTCCTATGCATTGGTACAAAGAACATCACTGAGTCATCAGGGAGGAATACCTATCCATCACTACTGACCAATCCCCAAAAAACGCCAGTGACCAGAAGATGGAAGGCTCTGCATCCTATACCCAATTCCTCAAAGCCACCCAGTCACCTGAAAATAGAAGTACTTCATCAATCAGACTATGGGCCACCTCTACTGAAAAGGCTGTGATTGCACTCTCTTTGCCTTTGATTTATAGAGTATGCATTGCTGCCTTTTAGTGCCTTTCACTGAGATATGACAAGACCCCACATGGAGCTGGTAAAGAGCATTAAATGAAAAAGAACAGCAAGATTTGCAGTATCCCTAGGGGTCAAAATCTTCATATGATCCTGTTTTTGCCCTTTAGTATGACAGCTCTGACATCTTGACAGCTTTAATAGATACCCAAGAGGCAGAACAAGAAAGGAAGATCTTTGTAGTCCATCTTGTCTTTTTAAAATGCTGAGGGACATTAAAACAAGGAAGTAGTAATACTTGGGGCCAAGAGAAATAGGTAATAAGACAGTTCTTAAAAGTAAAATAGTAATGTATAAGTAGTGACACAAGAAAAAACACCAAGAAAATTACAGGAAAAATTCAAATGCTTTGATTTATAATTTCAAAGGTTAAATTTCAGTTACATCTCCTGGGGTTTGATTTCCCGCTTAATTTCAGATCTCCCACAATTTACTTTTGAATTTTATTTCATCTATAAAATGGATCTTATAATTGGCCTACTGTCAATACATAGCGTCATAAACATGCTGGATAAAGCAAATAAAAACAGCAACAGAGAGTAGAGAAAATAAAAAACCTGTTCTGTATAAACAGGCACTATAGACAGTTAACAATGATAAATATATAAATAACACCATCTATCTTTAGTCACAAAGTGCTTCAGAAAAATGATGGCCCAGCACTACCATAAGTAAATTAATGAAAGTTTAGCAACTGAGCTCAAGGTGACCAGAGTGTGCCTTTTCACAATGCAAGATAAACATTGAAGGAACAGTTGAACCACCTGTAAATGGACCACCTCTACAAAGAAACGTCATCATTGCTTTACAGATGACTTTAACTCTACGACTTCAGAACAGGAAGGAAATGATTATTTGCAGGTGACTAAAACAACACATACACTTCATTCTGTGAGCCCTATGGTTAATTAAAAAAAAAGCTAAAAAATCCCCCATTCTCATGTCTTTTCCCTCCACCCCCAGATGTATAAAGAGAGTTAGATATAGATGAGACAGGAGGTTACTCACCGTTGAGGAGTCACTGCTTCCGGTCTCAAGCGTAGCTCCCTCAGCACAGGTGGGTGGGTGGGTAGAAAGTTGACTAGCCCTGCCCCCATCTATGACATCACACTCTACCTCATAAAAGGTAGTGAAAGTGCTCTGAACTCCAGTCTGATTTCCGAGAGATACAGAAAAGAGATAGTGAGAGAGAGAGCAAGAGAAATATTGTGCCGTAGCGTAGAGGTGAGGAGAGAGGAAAACGTGTGCTGAAGGAGCTATGCTTGGTCAAGGAAACAGGGACTCTTCCACGATGAGTAACCCCGCTGTCGGGTGGGTCCTCTCACTTGCTCCCATAGCACAGGTCAAGCATGCAAGCCCTAGGGGGTTTGCTGATTGGGAAAGGGGATAAAATTTGGTACCTTTTGATGAAAAACAGAGTGGACAGAAATCTCTATCCCCATTAAAAGCTGATTGACATCAGATCGGGCACGAATTTGGTTAACACGTTTCCAACTAGCATTATTTTGTGTATGGTTTTGAACAGCAGAAATGCACAAACACATACACAGTGATGCAAGAAGCTGAAATTCCAATGACTGCAACTGGAATTACACTTGTGTCCACCCGTGCTGAATAAACATTACACGATCCAGACCTCTGGGCTGATGCTTGAACAGGGTAAGCCAGAGGGCAGGCCACCTACACCACTATATGAAGGAGGTCAGGGAAGAATTATGTTTTTCTCACATTGAAAATGACAACTGACAAACTGTGCTGAAGGAACAAGTGAGGGAAGTATAAACATTCTGGCCATACATTTATTGACAGAGCACACTTTAAAGTTCCAGAAAATATCAACAAAATTGCAAAGAGGTGATGCTTTTAAAGACTGTGCATTTTTAGACAATGACATCCTTACAGGCTTAAGCACATTTTTTTTCAAGCAAATTCCCAAGAACTGGGAAACTGGAGGTCTTAAAATGGGATATTCATTCTAATTTATTGTAAATGGAATTTTGATCATCCAAATTCCAGAAAAGGAGGTTCACGAGTAAACATAACTGCTTATGTTATCCACTGGGATTTTCTTAATAACCTAGCTGTACACTAAAATTGAAAAAAATAGTATATGCTGCTAAATCTAACTCCATTAAATAAAACAGCTTAGAGAATGGGGGACTATTCAGTGCCAGTAAAGAGTGCTTGCATAAGATCCTGCCTTTTGGAAGAGCAAAAATGAATGGTCCTTAAATCTCTTTTAAGAGTTATGTATTATAAGCACACAGAGCTAATAGCTAATAGCGATGTTTTCCCTTAGGCTTTTTGTTGCTACAAGGATCATGCAAATTGTAATCTAATCATGATTATTTTTTCAGTCTTAGTAATGATTAATGTGTATTCCCTGCTCTGTTTGTTTGCTCTTTGTTTTTCTCTCCTTTCCTTCTATTGAAAAAAGAAAGTGTGACTAATGTCTAGTACCAGTCACTTTACCTAAGAACAGAAGTCAAGTATTTTTCTTCTTAACCCTCAGAACTTTTATCATAATCTAATACTGCAGTATCTGCAGATGCTACTTCAAACCAGTATACTTGTGGATTTAAAAACTCCACAAATCGGCTAGTCCAGTTGACTAAATGAAGAGCTATTGTGACTGTTAGAGACAATATATAACTTCAGGAACACAATGCAAAACTAGGCTGCATTTGAGTAACACAAAGTGATGATAGTGCTGTGAATTTCAGTTCATAATTGAATTAAACATATATCTGTCTGATTTCTCATTACATCATCCTGATTTCAAGCTATTTGCATGTATGAAGACAGAGAGGAGGAAAAACACCTCTGGTATCCTACATTGCATCCTTATTAACATGTATGTATACTAGTCTGTCAAAGAGAAAAGAAAAATTGAACTTTTAAAGGCTTTTATGGTAAAAAGTACCAAGTAGAATTCAGTTAATTCATAACTTAGGTAACCTATGACTTGACTATTGCACCACAGTTGTTTTTGCCAAATAAAGTAGGAATATATTTCCAACTCCTGTGACCATCAGACCTTATAAAGCCTAAACAAGCTTGCTTATTCTGATAAAGAGAAGGATGTTCAGAGGATATATCCTTAAGTATGAGAAATACTACACTTGTAGTAGCAGTTCTAAGATCTCTTAAAAAGAAATAAACTGTCTTTTATTGGAATAGAAACATATGGAAGTGGCACAATTAAATTCCGGAAGACTGAGTATGGCCAAGAATATTCTGCAGTAACAACACAAGGTGAGAAATATGGTAGATTCCATCATGATAATGTCATATAAACAGTTCAATAGATTAGGTAGCAGATAATACCCCAGATCGTATTTTGCGGCTAGCACTGCTCAAATCTGAAATCTTGTTTTGACCTTAGTATGATATCTGTAGTTGATAAACAGAAAATTAAGGGAAGAGCAAAAAAGATAAGACTCATTTGTGAACATACACTAGAACACATTACTTGCCTAAACAGTGAACAAAAGCAGAGAAGGAATATACTTAACTGAAAACAGTTTAAAAATGTATATACATTCAAGAAAGGAGGGAAATCTTCCGAGTGTTCCAAGGAATACAACTAAGATTAATAAAATGAATGCATGGAAATGCAGAAAGACAGTAAATGAAGATTTTAATACTCTAAAATATTTTCTTAAGGGGCGTAAATTAAGCCTAACAGCATAAGAAATCTATGTGAATGTGGATCAAGTCACTTATTTAGTCACTTGTGCCCAGGCACTAGAAATCAAGTTAAAAAAAGTGTCCATGTTCAGTTTGACATCAAAGTTCTGTTGGAAAAAAACACCAAAGTGCTTTCTTTCTTGCTTACAAAGATGGACAGATGATGAGGAATAGGCAGGCACCACTAAGGTATCAGTGGCTGCTGTCTATAAAGCTTGAGTACAGCAAGACCATGAAAAGCTGAAGAGTACTAACCGTGCAGAAACATTATACATAATACTTGCTTATCTGCAGAAGGTAAAAATGGACATATTTTAAGAAACTGAAACAACAGCTTGAAAAGGTCATGTAAAAATGCCAACCTGACACATATCATAAAAGTTTGAGACCTTAACACAGCACGCCTCTGACCCAAAGATGTCCTGTTGCTGTAAGTGGATCAGCTTGATGGATGAATGGACCAATCTTTTTTGCTCATTATCTGTCATAGCTAAGGAATGATGAAATATGTAACATCCCACCTGAGACTGACTAAAGCTGTAACTTCTCTAATTTTTTGACAATGGGAATATTGAATCTAGTTGCAGGTATAAAAAAGGATGAAAATATTTCTGCAGTCTTTTGGATAAGATTTTGATGCTCTAATCCAGTTTTATAGAGTCCTAATTTGGTCTTTGATGAAATTTAGGACACATCACTCATATGCTTGGTCTCATTTTCTAGTGATACTGTTACCTGCCTGGTCTAGTTCACAAGGTATTTTGATGATGTATTAGTCAGAATAAGAAAGAACTGATGTTAAAAGAAAGCATTTGAGAATATCTAACATTAAGAGGTTTGGATCCATTTTTCTGATACTAGATATGTTTTTACTTTGACTCCATATCATTGTCTTAAATAAATTATACAAAACAAACCCTTTTTGTTGACACAACTGCTTATCAGTTATGTGAGATTAATGATGTGATGTGAAAACAGACATATTTTTCCTTTGCTCCTACGAGGTTCACAAATAATAATAGTAATAGCAATTATAATATGTTCCAAATGTGGAAGAATATATTTCAGAGGTTAAAGATATAAGGCAACTTTTAACCTTCCTCACTCAGTTTGATCTCTTCCTAAAGGCTATTATGACCTCCTACATTCAATGGAAATACATTTCCATTGTGAGTTTTATTAAATACTTTGTTGTAAGCTGCTTTGTTCAGTATCTGCAATTGAATCTGCTCAGGCTGGGAAAACCTGTAATATTTTCCCTTGAGAGTATGTCTTCTTGTCTGTATTTCTATGTGTGTGCTACTCATCCGCAACTCAGGCTGTCAAGAACTATAATTAAATTGGAAATAATTGATTAGTCTAAACGGAAGTTGTTATTCTTTTAATATCTGCAAAAGCAATATCTGATAGTACTTTTAGAAGTGAGATTAAGTCTCACCACTATCCAAATCAGGAAGTTAAATAATTGCAAAAGCTAAAAGATGTACTTCTGTATAAGAACCACAGTCCAAAATCTTCTATTATGTGTTAAATCTGTCATTATGTCAATTCAGTTCTCCATAATTCCATGTGCAAGAAACAAACCTAATTTCTATTTAAAGCCTCAGGATGTATCTGAGAATGCACCAGGGAAAAGGAATTCTTATTTAACATGAAGTTTGGTCCCAAACCACCTCCTTTAAAGGCAGTAAGACAGGAAAAGAAGTGAACGTGAGATAGCACTGAAGTCCTCTCTTTCTTTATTGTAATTTTATATGAATAGTCATTTAGGACCATACCTTGGGGTATGTTAGAAAGGTCTCTAGGCCTTGCTAATTATTGCAGGGCCGGTGCAGTTTGTGTATCAGAAAACCATAATATTCCCATTTTCTTCCCATCTCATCCAGTATGGCCTGAAACAGGAAAAAAAGCTGGACTGAAGCCATAACTGCTGGAGCAGGCGAGCTTTGGATTTTAGAGTGGTTACTATTTTTAAAACAAATGCAGTATTTAATGAAGCATATACATTAATATTTCCTTCAATTCTCTAATCTTTTTCCATGATCATATTTGTTTCAAGCCTCAATCTCGAATCCGTAACACTTTGCTTTGTTCTCATGGAATTAAATGGCTTAACATTATTTGGTATCAGAAATGTTTTTCTTTGCAGAAAACTCTTCTAATGAGAAATTTCAATAAATGTAATCTTCAGAAATTCATGAATATTTGTAACCTGAGAAAGCACAAGAGCATGTTCCCTGTAGCCAAAGTGTTTCTTAATAAGGATAAAAGTCTGACCTGTCTAAATTTTAACCTACTAAATGTAGACATATAGATGGTGTGTATGCTTCTTGTCTCGATGAATATATTCTAATGAAGACAAGTGCAGTGTGATTTTGCTTTGCAAATGAAATTCTAGATAAGATCTTTCCATTTATGCAGGATATATTGTTTCATATTTATGTGTATGTGTGTTTACGTGTGCATTCATATATAATGAGTCCTGAAAATAGCCTTATATCAAAACACTGTACCTTCAAAAGAACTAAAATTATTTAATTAAAAATATTTTCTTGTTGATTTTTCAGTTATGTCTTAAGCTTCACTCATCTACATTTCCTTACATAATGTAAATTCTGCCAATCACCAATCCACCGTTACTCAGCTGCTTTGAAGAAATAACCATAACACTAATAGAAACAAGTCAACCTTTCCAAAGTCTTCTGTGCTATTCTTTACGTGGATCGTACTTATGATCCCCCAGATGCCCAAAGTTCGGGGTAAATACTATTTTCCAAGCCAGCAATAGCTAAAAAGGTAAAACCATATGAACTCACAGACATAGAAACAAGATCATATGGGATCTTTCACTTAGCTGAATCAAAACACTGTACAAATGTCACTTGAAAGAGACCTCTGGAGGTCTCTTGTACAACTTTTGACTTGAAATGAGTTGATTACCAACATTAGATCCACTCAGCTGCTGCATTGTCCACCTGGGGTTTGAATGTCTCCAAGGGTGCCAATTGCATAAACTCTCTGGGCTCCTGGTCTGGACTACCTTTACTGGGAAACAATAGGTAAGATTTATCTAATTAACTAAATCTTTATCATTGTTACATACTTGGAAGAGATATTGTTAATGGCTTTAAAGCCACCATAGATACACCTATTTATGTCTTTTTTTTTCTACTCGTCTTTGAGATGTTTTATAGGACATTAGGAATTCTTTACTGTTTTAACTTTTAGAAAGCCCTAAGACAGTGTTTCCATAAAGTACATCATATATAATGAATATATGACCATGAGGGATTTTATCAGCACTCATTTTGATTAACCTGCATAACTCACTGATGCCTTTATCCTTCAGGAGTAGTAAATTGACTCAGTGTCAGGATGATAAATGTTACCATATCATCAGGTAGTTCCTTTCTTGGACAGTGTATTGAGGGATACAGCCTGTGCCAGCAGCAGTTGGAGACTCCTGTATTAGTCACAAATAGGAAAGCTCAAACAATTTGTTTCAGATAAAGGCTTATCAAAAACTGTATAAGTATCATGTGCTTCATATAGCCATATATTTTGGAACAGGGTACACTTAGTATGGTTTTATTTCACCCACTCATATATCAATATGTCTGCATACATTCAAACACATATAGAGAGGCTACTTAAATATATCCCCATCCCAAAATTCACAGCTGAAACCACTCCCTGTAGTTTTCATTTTTTTCATTTCTTCCAAAGCAGACAACATGAGCTAGTTGAATATACAGTGCAAATCAAGGTCTCTCGCTTTCCCCATCTAGCCCCGTCCTTCCTGTCCTGGAAGGTGTCTTTTTACAGTGGTAAGTTCAGAGCAGAAATAGAGAGTATAATTTTTTATTTTCTCTCCTTGTTTGTCCTACTAGGACAGGAGAGGCTATTGTGAAGTCCAACCAACTTTATGGTCCTGACTTTATCTCAGTTCTTTCCCACCATTCAATTCCCACCCAATCAATTCTTTGATTTCTTATTCATATCTTGCCTTTGGGTTGGCTTTTTCTTCCCCTGACCTTTTCATATCTCATATTTCAAGTTCCTTGGCTTAACTTCTTTATTATTTCCAAAGTTCTCTCCTTTAACCACTGTTTCCATTCCAAGTCTCAAGACAGAACTCTCTTCCACCAATGCCATCCTAAACAAATATCCTTCCGTGAGTCTCATCTCACATTATTTTCACAGCATTGGTACATATGATACACTGTTCATATTTCCAAACCCCCCTTTTTGCCATTCTAACTTCTTACTACAATCTTGTGAGTGAAACAGTAGGTAAACATGAAAAGCAACTTGCAAAAAAAAAAAAAAACAAACCAAAAAAAAACCAAACAGAAAAGCTTAAATTAAAAAAGAAAACCACAAAAGTCAAATATATTCTTAAGCAATTTAGTAATTATCTATAAGGTCCCTGGGTCCATCTTTCACTTCCCTTTACCAATTTGAGTATATTAACTTGTGTTATATCCACTTGTCATGTATTACCATAACTCAAACCCTAGTCTTGCAATGATGTGAGCTTAGACATAGGACTATATCTCTTCCTTGTGATGTGTAACTCTGAGCAACTGTCCAACAAACATGAATACAGCAATTATTTAGGTAACTGGTCTTAACTCTCAGCTCCAAGTAAATTGAATCACTAGCAGACAAAACACAAAATTTCAATTAGTGATACCTATTAACTGTGAAGTATAGCAAGGTCTTAGCTCAGGTGTTTTCTACTGAGAACACTGACAGCTTGCCAGTCCAAGTAGCCCAGCCCAGAAATATCTACAAACCCTGGTTTGTCAGACTGTTTTTGGGACTGTACTTCATGAAGCATTCTTCCATTTCTGTTATAAATTAGAAGTAACAGGAGTAATCTTTTTGCACTCCTAAGAGTCTTGAAGAAAAGGAATCCGACAGTTTTGTCAATTTGCCAACTCTCCCTTCAGCAAACTTTGTTTTACACAATGCTAAATTCTTGCCTGATTCAGGAGGAAATAAATTACTTTTTTTACCAAACTCCAAAACAACATTTTCTCCATACTCTTAAGCATTTTAAATGCAAACGTTCTCTCTGATTGCCTACTTGAAAACAAACAAAGGAAAAGCCCCAGAAAGGCTTTCTGATGTGGGCAAATGAAATACCAAATTCAATGAAAGACAGCCTTACTTGCTTTTAATAACAGGTGAACTTCAAGTTACCTGACTTTTCTTTGAGTCTATAGAATTCATAAGTAGCAACTTGATACTTCATTGCCCATACGCATATGAACTTGCTTTTGCAGCACAAGGTAGTTTAGGGTGATTTGGCCTTAAATGAAATAAAAGTAGGACCTTTAAACCATTTTGCTTTACTAAATGCAAGATCCACAGGCAGAATTGATAGGGAAGCTGCCAGCTCACCTGAAATAACTACTGGATGCACACTGTTCTGTGATAAATAATAAGCAGCTTATTCTTTTTTGATGAGGACTGCATATTTCCAATTACCTTGTTCTTATTACTGATCAAGAATAAACATACAGACAGTTACTTTGCAGTATATCCCATAACTGTTAATATTTTTGTGTATCCAACTTCCCAGGTTTTACAGGAATTCTCATAATGTCCTACCCAAAGTTGCTGGGGTGGCTCCAGCCCTTTTACCTTCCTTTTTCCCCCAAAGTCTTCGCTTAAATTCACCAAGCAAGAACTCCTAGATAAAGTCACAATCTTAACTAAACTGTCTGTTATCTTCAAAATGTGATAATAATCCTTCTTTTGATATTGTAGCTGAGCCTATTAAGTTAAGATAAATGGGCCTTTGAAAATAATTGGAAATTGGACCCAGCTAAAGTATATGTTTGGAGTGTGCTTTGGCTATTGATTCAATATTTTTGGACAGTGTTCAAAGATACATGGCTGTTACTCTGTATGACACTGCATATTTATCTGGCTCAGAAGGTTAAGACTCTTTGGGCAATTTTTCTGGTAATATGGCTGATTATATCTGTAGAGTTCTAAATCACACCTGAAAACAATAGGGGGCTGCCTTGGATAAGGGATTTTCTTAGATTCTGTTCAATATAATCCTGCAGGAAAAACTGCAGCAGAGCTACTAACATAAACAAGAATTTTAAAAAATGCAAGCTCATAGCCTAAATGGAGAGTAGGTAAATGAGCTGATTAGCTTCAGAGCAGCAGTAAACAGAACAAGTGGATATTTATCCTAGGATAAGAAATGAATATATAGATCTGTTTTATTGTAATGGTCTAGCTAACAAGAGTCGGACGGGAATACTAAAAAATAAAGCACCCCTAGAGTTAGAAGAAGTCTGAATTTTTATCCAAATAACAAACATCATGGTTAAAACAAACTCTATTCAACAAAAGTAGCTATCACAAAAAGGCTATCTATCAGCATGAGTTAAGTATATGTAAATGGTATTTACTTCACTGAGAGTAGCATATGCTCAGCACCTCAGAGGATTCATTCCAATACAATGGTGCGACTGATTATGAAGCAAATATACATTTCATTAAATAAACTAAGGCAAAGAAAACTATTTTGAAGTGCTTTTAGTCTGTGATTTTATTAAAGGAGGTTGTTTACTCTTAGAGGGGAATTAGAAATTTAATATTCAAATTTAAAATTACAGAAACATATATCTGTTTATGGACCAAGGTCAAAGAGACTTATTAGGAACAAAGATATAATCTACAAAGATTGGAAATATTTTTAAAATATTTTGCATTTTTTAAAATATTAATTCCTTTTTGCTTTTATCAGACTTCCTCTTCACCACTTTACTTTCTTCCCTATCATTTTCTCCAAGTTTACAAGCCTTCTCACTGAAGAAAAGGTATCACATAGTTTTTCCTTATTTTACTTCTCAAAACTCAATTAGAATCAGGAATTAAGAGTCTCAACCTTGCAACATAAAGGGCCAAGTCAACAGGTAGTCTAAATTGGCCTTGCTCCATTGATATTAATGAGGTTAGGCTGATGTATGCTAACTCTCAATTGCCAGATCTTACTTATCTGGTGGAAATAATTTTTCTATCTGTGTTTGATGCAGGGAATTTGATGGGAAAGATCAAAGGAGAGAAAGAGCCGGGGGAAAAGGAATGGAAGAAAGAAAGAGAGAAACAGCAGTAGGTTCTTTCCTTTACTGAAATAATTTACACTTCAGGAGTGTGACATTTTCTTACTTTTTGATCTGTTTTTCTATTTGCAGCAGAGTCAATGATGCCAAAAAGAACCCCTTCATATGCTATGCTAGTATCGTATCAATCTAAAGAGGAAAAAGCAAGCAAGATCAGCTTTATGCTTATTTTCAGAGATAAACCATACTGAACTACTGAATCTTGGGGGAAAAAAAGAAATAGAAGTTTCACCAGAAGATGTATAGCACATTATATGTTATGTACACAGTATTTTTGAAGCTGTTGCAACACATTTTTCTCTAACAGAACTATAAGAACTGTGGGCTGTCTTTCATCTGTCTTTTAGGTTTTAATTGGTTTTTATGTCTCTTTCCTTTCTACATAAATATACATATGCCCACACATAGATTCATACATACATATGCATACATTCATTTCATTTACAAATATTGATTAATATTCTTAATAATGCAAAAATTCAAGCAGAGATTGTGCTTCATATAATAGTTCTGAATCATAACTCATCTTTTGGATCAATCTGAATTATGTTGTGGTTCTTTGTAAACACAGTAGTAAATTACAATACTGTAATAATCATCCTGGTGCTTGATATTTACATCAAAACACTTAAATATAGTACATTCACATAAATTTACTTCTGTAGTCATAGGTCAGGAAACTCAAATTCTGGATTCCTATTGTACTTCTAATATTGTACTGTATGCAAGTTGCCAAATAATGGTATTTCATTTTAATGTAAATAAAATACTGTTTATTTGTAATTAGCTATCCAAGAGAAAATGAAGAAGATAGATGGAAGCAGAAGCAGCAAGGAGACAAGCAGATGTAGATGTGCACTTGGATACCAGATCTCTGGATAGCAAAGGAGCATACAGTACCCAGCACCTTGAAGATGAACAGCTTGGAAAACACTATAAGGAAAGCACTGTACTAACTGTGTTACACCAGATAACAAGATAATGCTCTCAAAAAGGGATGCACAGGAGTTCAACGCTCTGTATCACCTCCTGTTCAGAGCAATAGCAGAAGAAGCAAGCTGGGCAATCTTAAAAGTTTTCTGTATGTCAGTACTACTGAGTCTTTGGAACAGACACAAATAATTTCTGTGGTTGAAGCTAGTTTTGCCTTTGTCTGCAACTGACTGTAAAAACCCAACCAAACAGAAACACAATGGTGATGAAGCCTGGTAAGCAGCAGATGCTAACAATGCCAGACTGGAAATGATGAAGTCAAGCGGTTTGGCCACTTAAATTTCACAACGGATGGTGATGTTCCAGTAACAAATAGATGCTAGAGATTCACAATGGCTTATTCAGCATCCACATACACTGAATAAAGAGACTTGGAAAAGAAACACACACAATCACAAAAGCCAAGCTGGTAGAAGCACTGATTTGGGTAATCGTTATAGATAGATGAACATGACAACTCAATGGGTATGAAAAGCTGGACCCAGATGGCAGAAGGTAAGAAAAGATCATAGCATTTACTATGCAGCATAGCTGTCAGCGATACAAGGACAGATTATTCCATTAATATCAGGAAAATAGAAGAGGATCTTTTCATTGCTGTGGGAAGATCAAGGTATTAAAATTACATTGTACATACGTCAAGAAGTGAAGACCAATTGCAGGACAGACACAGGAACATTTAAGCAGCTCCTTTTAGGATTGCATATGTGACTTCAGAATGTTTGATCCAAGAAAGCCTGGCAAATGTTTAAGACCTTCTATACTGCTTTGCAAAAAATCAAAATGTTATGTAGTTGAGAACATTTGCTGTGACTGCTGATATGTTTGAGGAAGGCCAGTGATTTCACTGGGGAATCTTATGGATGAAATGAAGGGCACAAGTTAGTTGTCCTAACAATCTTCGTACTTGATTGGGCTTAAACAATGAAAGGGTGCTTTTTCAAAACTGCATTTGAAAACAATCTTGTTTCAAGTATCTTGGGTGTCACAAATCACCATAATTTTGAAAACACACTCAGGAGAGTGAAACGTATTATACATTTACATACATATGGTCTGTATTTGAGTTAGAAGGTAACAAAGGTGTCATGGGGCTAATACTAGGGTGGATTAGTTGAAAGAACAAAACAAGAAAATCATGAAGAGCAACAATTGCTACTGCTTGGTTCTAGTAATCTCCCAGAGGCACAGAGTACAACATTAGGAGAAGGAACAAAAAAATAGTTTAAAAAAGTGGAAAATTCATTGTTTATAATATTACTACTGCTGCACATTCCTGTCTTTATTTCTAAAAAAGACTGTGTGTAAAAAGTTTGTAGTGTTCATTGAAAATAACTGAAATAACTGGATGGGAATTAGAGTATATAATCATTGTGCTTGCCAATAGCATTTGAAAACAGCACGTGCATCAAAAATTAAAATATTTTGCTGGCCTTCCAGAGTTTTTGCTAAACCTAGTATGCATTGGAACCTGAGTGAATGAAATCCCATTAGTCATCACCATCTTAACAATATGCACTTCATACAGAGCTGGCTTCTGCACAGAGGAAGGAAATTACCAGTACTAACAAAGGAAAGAAGATTTATAATGAGCAAATATACAAAAGCTCCAAATAATTATAATATTCACAGCTTGGCAATGACTTTCTAGGCTATGAAATTACTTTTCTTTTGGAAGAATGAAGATTTTACAAGGTTAGTATAAACAAAGGGTAATTGGAAAATCAAATTGCTCTACGCAAGTTATTGTAAGGTCTGGAATAATGGTGATAACATTTTAAAAAGCTTGCTTATGAGTCACTGTACTTTTGTTTTGTACATTATTGCCATCAAAAATGCTCCCTTTCAAGTGTTACATGGGAAACATAAACGGCTAAATACAAATACCAGCTTACCCCTGACACAATAAGTTCTCCTCCCAGGTTCTGAACTTCTGCCTTCACTTTGCTGCAGATATTGAGTTGGTGGCAGTAGAGGGCAATGCGCTGTAGGTAGGCTAGCAGATCCTGTTTGCAGGCTGAGTCGGGGCACTACAGACAAAATAAATATTTGATTAGATATAGCTGAGTTCATATAATTATAGAGACGTTATCGGAGGAGATAGTGGCAATGTGTGTGTATTAGGTGGAACAATTTCCCATTGTCTTTACATGGGATAAGTGATGAAATGTGAAAATTCAAACTCTACCTTTCATTTAACTCAAGACTTATGATTTGCAACCTGAAGATGCACTATACCTCTTTGTAAAAAGAAGAAACCTCTCTGTCAGCCACTAAAGAAAGACAATGAAAATAATATGATTGCTATGTTTGTGGGAGAGGTTCACTTGTGATACCAGTTTGTACAGAACAGAAGAATCTACTGAGCAGCTCAAAAGACCAGGTTCGACCTGAAACTTGTGGTTGCCTTCTGGGGGTCCAGGTTAAGATACAACATGGACCAATTAAACCCGATTCTGACTGATTACATCCACTCTAATGTCAACTCTTGACTGTCTTGCCAGCTTCCCTGGCACTTGTGCAGACCTTCAGAGGACATATCTCTGCTTCACACTTGGCAGAAGCCAGGCCCCTTACTTGACATGCTAAGGACTCAAGATGCAGATGTGAGGCTGCTTGGGTTTGATATTGACAGATTTGGCAAGCTTATTGTTAATGCATAAATACCTTAATCTGTGCCAGAAGGAAATTATTCACTAAAGTGTGACATATTACAGAGTCTCTCAGCAGACGACATCGGTATTGCAGCTCTTCTCAAGAACACAATGAGATAGTTGGTCCCTCCGCATGTCTAAGGGATACCTCTTCATACTAGAGGGAAGGCTATCCACAGTACAGTACCATTTTGGATGCTGTGCATCTCAAATGTGCTTTGATATAAATTACATTAGGTCAAACATGGTAGACTCAGTGAAAGTTTTGCAATCAATATAACTAGAAAAGGCCCAAGTCTAATTTATTCACAGTCTTTGGGACTCAATAGAAACTGCATCATCCCCCACAATATCAAGAGCATAATAAACAACACTCTCATAGTTAATATTCAAAGTCTTGCCTCAAGAGAACAGACCTCAGTAATTCACTCTGATGAAACATTGCTAAAAGGGTCCAATGGTAACAGCATGTCTCTAATAAATACTCTTCGGGGCTACCCAACAAAGTCTGACTAACAATGTTCTTTGAATGTATAGCTTGGGGAACAAAGATTCTGAATGTCTTTTTAGCATCTTACAAAGCTTATGCTCAATTTTTGTAAAATATTACCAGAGCACAAAATCTGACAGAATTAAACACACGAGTCAACAGCATCACAAGCTCTGACTTGAGATGACTGCTCTAGCCCCAACAGCTAACACTGGCAAGGAATACATTTGTGGTGAAGTAGTTGCATATACTGTCATCTATACCCTGAAAGCAGTCACTTTGCTTTTTTCTCTCCCTTGAAAACTAACAATAAAAAAACCTGCAGGTTCATTGTGGCTGTTATGTTTAATCTGCTCTGTACTTATGGCAATGCTATAATGCCTCTCTTTCTCAGACAGTTGCCACATCTTTCAGGCATGAATCCCTAAGAGACCTCTTTTCCCTACCGGTGACAATTTAATACAGAAATATTTACCCTACTCTTGAAGTCTATGAACTGAAAGAAATGAACTTTAAAGCAATACTTCTAGAGAGCTGACAAGGCTTTAAATACAAGTACCTTGGAGCGAATGAAAATGTAAGATCTCTCTCATTAGAACAGCAATTAAAAATGCAACTGTCCATAAAAAGTTTATATTGCATGAGTGTCTCCAAAGTTCTGTAAAATATCATTAAAGCACAAGCATTAAAACAAACACTTCATTCTCATAGTGATTTTACTGTTTATTATTAAAGTGTGCGTGTTAGAGTTTTCTGAAATTTAAAAAGTGACTCAAGCCAATGCACTCTAAGCATAGCAAGTCTCTTTGTGTTTCTTTAAAATATTTCACCTCTGCAAATATTGTAGACTAGGAATTTCATCAGCTGACAGATGGATTTCTTCTTTCTTATGCTAAAATGAACAGATGCTACATTTAAAGGATTGGAATGGGCTAACTACAGGAAAAATGCTTACTGATAATGAAGAAAACCTAAAGCCAAAATTTCTGAGGTTATAGAAAAATAGACAGCTTCAGGTATCTTACCGCTCTGGCCCATATTCCCTGGCAAGATGTGTTGCACACTATTACATGATTACTTGAAGAAGAAAAAGAAATAATTATTTTGAAAAGACTAGAGGCAAGGAAGTTATCACTTCCCACTTCCAGCAAAATTTCTCCTGATGACAATGAAAGGAAAGAAACTATAGGAAGTTTACACGGGAAAAAATAGTGAAATTTAATTTGCCTAAGCCTAAAAGTAGCTACCTAGCAACCTGGATTTGAAATTTGGCTATTGACTTTTAATATGATGCTTCCTCTTGCTCTCCAGATGGATAGATAATCCAATCTGAAAGGAGCTGCGTATAGCAAGTTCATCTTTCCAATTGTGACATGAATTTGGTAATGGCACTGAGGACACAGATCCTAGAACACAGAGCAGGGGGCTGTAAGGTGAAAGCACAGTACTCTGATGCAAAGCAGAAGAAAGGGAGTCTGGGAATCTTGAAAAAGAAAGTGCCATATTGTTGTGGTTTGGGCTGGACCTGCCACTGAGGTGAACAACAGATGCTCTCCACCACCTCTCTCTTCAAGGAGAAAGGGAAATTGGTGGAAGAACGAGCTGAAAAGAATATAAGGATTCCTAGGCATATGGCAAGGGTAACAGAGCGTCCAAGTCTCTACTGCTTTCGTGACAGCAAATATATCAGTCTAATTCTAATACAATCACCTGGGCCCAGAAGTGAGACTGTGGAAACGATTCAAGCATTTCTGAGGTTTAGAGAGACTCATTTATGACTTTTCTGTACTGCAAAACCCAAGCTGATTGGTATAGAAGAAACAACTTGTACTCAATGGGTAGATCAGTATCCAGGCAGTGACTTTCAACAGGTAATTTTCTGCCAAGTAAAGATAACCTTTTCCTGCAAAAGGCAACTCATTGATAGAGGTTACATTATATTTCTGCTCATTTTTGTTGTTACCTGGTCAGCTACCGCTCGTGCCAATTTGTCCATCCTTGATCCTGCCTCTGCAATCTTCTTGGCTGCATTAATGACATCTGATGTATTCTTCAGGGGGCCTTTACCTCTGTGAAATACAATACAACACAACTATGCACAATCTAAATAAATCATGGAAGGCAACAGTTTTAGTGACCCTGTTTAGTGTTTGATTTTAAAATAGTAACCAGAATGACTTCATAATTTATTACAATTTCACCTTTTAAATATTTTATAGTACAGCTTGATTAGGAAACCGGACTGCTATATTTCTTCTCTCTCAAAAAATGCCTCACTAGCAATTTAGCCTGATGGCACCTTCAAGCACATGAGCTATACTTAATAGTATATGCATTTTTAAGTGCTCATTAAGCCAACATTCTTTCTGGAATACACAACTATTGCAAAATTATGTTATGCCCAAGCCAGTGCTAAACGTTAAGCCTGTCATGTATAGAGCAAGAATGTCGCATTTTAGAAAACATTTTTTAGTAGATATTTGTCAGAAAACAAATACATAAAGCATAATCCTTATGTTACACTTAAATGTTACAGTTAAAACATGTATAATTACTTAAGTGTATAATACACCTAAAACATAATTAACTTTAAGACTGATCTTTGACCATTACCCCTTGTTGCAATAGGACAAGGGGTAATGGTTTTAAACTAAAAGAGCAAAGATTTAGACTAGATATAAGGAAGAAATTTTTTACAAAGAGGGTGGCGAAACACTGGAACAGGTTGGCCAGAGAGGCGGTAGATGCTCCGTCCCTGGGAACATTCAAGGTCAGGTTGGACGGGGCTCTGAGCAACCTGATGTTGTTGAAGATGTCCCTGCTTATTGCAGGGGAGGTTGGACTAGATGACCTTTAAAGGTCCCTTCCAACCCAACCTATTCTATGATTCTATGATCTTGCACTATACTTTTAAGATGATGCACAGAACTCTAATTTTAGTCATTAAAGTTATCAAAATGTATATAGACAAAAAGTAAAAAGTCACTGCAGACTTTTCTGCATTTGCTTCAGACTCAAAACTTTAATCCTGTTTGTAATAATAAATTTGCTACTTCTCCTGAGAATGGCTCAGTTGGAATTGAGCTGATTTTCCTTTGTTTTTTTTTTGCTTTTTTAATACTATGTAGAGAAATATAGCTTCAGACAACTGAAGGCATTTTTTCTAAGCACAACTTAGTACTATTTTGGCATTTTTTCACCTATAATGACAAGAATAACATACTGAAACATATTTCCATTTTTATCTTCTTTCCATACTTTCGTTTCCATCTTAAACAGATATCAAAATACAACAAGTATCCCACTTTTTTGAACTTAAACTGTAGCAAAAATCCTTCATAGTGACCTCATATGCTTCTACATTAATTACATCAGTAGATCTGACTGTCACAAACTCCACGCATTTGAAAAATCATTCTATTTTAACACTACTGAGGTTACAGTCAACCAAAAAGGTGTGAAAGGCTTTGTACTGTTTTAATGGAATATATTAAACAAGTTTTTATTGAATCTGATATAGACAGAGGTGTACTTTGATTTTATTTTTTTTTAATTTACTTCAAATATGACAGTAGTTTTCACTCATTCCCATATTCTGTTCTTTTGATGGTAGAAAATGTAATTACAAAACTTTCAATTTGATGTTCAATGTATCAAATGTTGTCTGCGAGGTTGCAGAACGTGTTCATATTTTGGGCTGTTGCTTTAGAACATTATTTCTTCCTTCCATGAAATGATGGCACTGTTTGGACAGTTTTTCACTCTGTTTATGGGCAGAAGGATCAGAGACCCAAAGACAATACAAATACGAAAGTAATTAGGATTCCTCTAAAATATCACCCTTCACAGGAGCTTCTACACTGTCATTTGGTATACAGGAGTGGTGAGTCTACTGCAAAAAGAATAGTTGTAAAAGCACAAACTAAGAGAAAAACAGATAAGCTGAGAGAATAATCACTTGGAAAGAAGTATAATAGTAAACCATTGAAGTAAGCAAACTTTCTATATGCATAATTACATTTAAAATTGATAAAATGTTTGCTGTTGCCTATTACCAATTAACTAACTATGCAAGTGCAAATAGTCAAGATATTTGCAAATTAATAGTATTTATACACACACACATTCCCCCTATCTATGTGTCTCTCTATCTATAAGGTATGTGCGAACCTTATATTCTCTATGCAGAGACTGTCTCATCCAAAATGAGTTGAAGGCTCCAGACACAAGACATGATCAACTGGAGATTAAGAAATCTATTTGAGCATCTCAGTGAAGTGAATAAATAGATGTCTTATTTTAGTTCTGACATAAAGATTTTTGTCCAGTTTTGTCTAATCTCATTTTGATAAATAACATTTGAACTTTTGAACTTCCATTAAAAATAAACACTGAAAAACCTTTAATTTATTATGGTGATCTGTAATTCAAAGAATCTTGTAAAATGTTCTCCCTGGTGTGATTAACAATATGACTATATTTAAACAAAATAATTCTGTTTATATGATATCATTAATGAATGGCCTTTTGATGCTTTGAAATTAGAAAAGAGCAAGACATCAATAGAAAAAAGAAATGAAAGCAAAAAAAAAAAATCATTACTGACAGTCTCCAATAAAGTATTAGATCAAAACAGTTTCATTTCATTTGGATGTTCAAAATGATATAAATAATTTTATCATTATTTTTGATTGACACAAATTGTGTTGAAATGTTGAAAGTTCAGAGAGGCACATGCATTTAGATAGGTACTAAACGAAATGTCATCTGAGTGTCTGTAAGGTCACAGACTATCTTTGCTGCTGAAATTCAAGATGATCTGCAAATAAAACAGATTCGCAAATAGGACAAAAACTTTGCATGATTAATCCCATTTGGAGAAATATCCAGAGCAGTCATGTGTAGAGAACTGTACAACCCATCCCACTACGTATGATGTATGTTACCCGGCTTTGCATCCCTCAAAACACAGCACATCATCTCAATAGGCTATAAATTGCAACAAAAAGGACAGATGTGGGATGTCTGAAGAAGTCCTCAGCACAGGCTATTTTGTCCTTACCTAGTAAAGTCTGTCATTTCCATCATAATCATGCACATCTGCTTTGCCAACACAATGATGTCATTACCGCTGTCATCCCACTTGGCCACCTCTGCATCCAGTTTGCTCTTTTCTTGGTGAAATATCTCTACCTGCTCAGCAATCTTAGCCTTCTCCTCCTGGGGAAGCTGAGCCATGATAGCCTGGAGAAAAAATGGGAGAAATGGGGCATGAAAAAAGGAAGGTCGAAACTGTACATTTTCAGTGGTCCAAATGGCATGCCCAACTTCTAGTTTCTTTTTATGGGAGTTGAAGATGCCAAGCAAAATCCAGTAGACATTTGATTTCTGTTAGGAGAGGCAAAAACAAATTCACAGGATGTTTATAACTCTTCTTATACTTTCAAGAATTTAAAAATTATATATGTGATGCCATGATACACAGATTATTCACCAGTCAATACAGGAAAATTAAAGAAAATTCCTTTTAAATCTTAACTTTTAGGAAGAAAAAAAAAAAGAATGACATCTATGGAAAAAGCCAGACTGAATTGGCAGTCTCTCCCCCAGTCTCATCCTCTGTCAGAAACAGAGGTTTTCTGCTTAACCCGACACTAAAATAAGCCATGACATGCAAGATAATACATTTGAAGTTAATTGTAATGAATGTACCTTTCAATATTTAGCGGTCTAATTGTCTCTTGGAAGATATGCAAAAAGGCACTACACAGGTTGATACTAATCTGCCTCGACGTTATCAACAAAGCAGAAAGTTCCCCGCCCCCTCAAAAAAAAGAATAGAGAAAACTCTACAAAATTATAATAATTACTTCTGAAGATCAAATGGACATTTCCAATACTACTTTCCGAGTTGAGCTACTATTTGGCTTTAGGGGTTCTGAAGACCACATTATGTATTTAATGGGGTGTGACACATGTTTAAGTGTCATTACATTTTTTCTTGTTTATGTCACTTTCAATCAGCTGAAGTCTTTCTCTACATATTCTTAAAATGCTCTTGGCTTTTAAAAATTCATAATTGACCTTTTCCAAAACTGAAATTAAAAAAGGTTATAAACAGTAGATCAGAAAATGAGAAATTTGCAAGTTAATCAAATTAAAATTCAACACCAGTTTTAATCAGGCCTTATCAATGTAACTCAGCAGTTTCAAATGTTAGCATATTATTCTTTCCAAGAAATATACAGTGTAAGTCAAGCTCATAAATAAATATTTAAAATACACATAAAACACTCAAAACAGATGAATTAACTGAAATTAAGAGAATGCGATAGGAGTTTGGAAAGCTGATCTGTATGTCTTGCATCTGGTTTCCTTCTGTGGGCAGCTTTACTTGCACACCCTTTAAACTGGTATACAGCGTTTTAACATTTCTATTCCAGCTGCTGATGTGTTTTCAAAGAAGCTATATCCTATAGCAAATGCAGCTCATATATTCAAGTTTTATTCCTATTTAAGACCAACAGAAGTCTTTCTACTGAAATACTAATACCTTTATGGAGTAAGCATATTAAACAAATCCATTACATTCCACAAATAAAAATCCAGCTTTTCTACGGAAAAGGTTCAAACAAGATGCTATTCTGCTTAGCAGATTAATTTCAATGAGTCACTCAAGACTGTGGACTGGGTGGCTTCTGCTTAGCATGTTGTCATTTTACGTTTTCTTAGTTTGTTGCTTCTTGTGATGTATTGCATCTACATTATTCAGGAATGGGACTGTCTTTTTAATATATTATGTTTATACAGTGTATAGCTGATCAAAGCAGAAGGTTTAAGTGCAGCAGTGATAATAACCACAATAAATGTAATAGAATTTAAGATTCCTAAGTCCCTAGGTGAACTAGATTCTTAGTAAAAATATTGCTGCAATCTTTCAGTCTTTACTTGGTTTTCAGATCAAGAAAGGATGATATGCTACTCAATCCTAGACATAACAAAAAAAAAAAAAGAAGACTGTGAAATAACTGTAATTGTCTCAATACTTTTGTACCTGAGACTTACTTTAGTAGTCAATACTTTGATTAGGGGTGGATGAAGAACATGTTGAGAGCTTATGGGTAAGAATTACAGGGCAGGCTAATATGGGACACACTGTTGTGGGCGTTTACTACAGACCACTGGATCAAGAAGAGGAAGTTGATGAGGTCTTCTACAGACAGCTGAAAGTAGCCTCACGAGCACAGGCCCTGGTTCTCATGGGGGATTTCAACCACCCTGATATTTGCTAGAAAGGCAACACAGCAGAGCATTGAATATAACTTTTTGACACAGGTGGTGGAGGATGAACCAATGAGGAGAGGTGTGCTGCTTGACCTTGTGCTGACAAACAAAGAAGGACTAGTTAGGGATGTGAAGGCTGGGGGTAGCCTTGGCTGCAGTGACCGTGAGATGGTGGAGTTCAGGATCCGGTGTGGAAGAAGCTGGGCAAAAAGTAGAATTACAGCCCTGGCCTTCAGGAGAACAGACTTTGGCCTCTTCAAAGACCTACTTGGAGGAATCCCATGGGCTAAGACTCTAGAAGGAAGGTGGGGTCCAAGAGAGCTGGTTAATGTTCAAGCACTGCTTCCTCCAAGCTCAAGATTGGTGTATTTATATGAGTAAGAAATCAAGCAAAGGAGGCAGGAGACAAGGAACTACTGTAGAGAGTCCAGTGGAGGGCTACGAAGATGATCAAGGGAATGGAGCACCTCTCTTATGAGGAAAGGCTGAGACACCTGGGTCTGTTTAGCCTGGAGAAGAGAAGACTGAGAGGGGATCTCATCAATGCTTACAAATATCTAAAAGGCGGGTGTCCAGAGGATGAGGACAGACTCTTTTCAGTGGTGCCCAGCAACAGGACAAGGGGCAATGGCCACAAGCTGGAACACAGGAAATTCCACCTCAACCTGAGGAAAAACTTCTTTACTTTGAGGGTGACAGAGCACTGGAACAGGCTGCCTAGAGAGGTTCTGGCATCTCCTTGTCTGGAGATACTAAAAATCCACCTGGATGCATTCCTGTCCAACCTGCTGTAGGTGACCCTGCTTTGGCAGGGGGGTTGGAACATATGATCTCCAAAGGTCCCTTCCAACCCCTACCATTCTGTGATTCTGTGACTATATCAAACAGGAATATTATGCTCTTTAAAATATAAAAATCTCCCAAAGATAGTCAGCTGCATCCAGAACATAGTTGTGTCATCGTTCTCAGGGTAAGATATCCAGGTATCATTTTACAATTCTCCTGATTGCATGTTTTTTAGTTCCAGTTCCTGGTCACCCAGATCTCTGGGACAGGAACTACAATCCATCTGGCTCTTCATCTAGGTGATGACGATACATATGATATGTCCTTGATATGCAAGGACAAAATTTTTTCTCCTTGGGATGTAGTGATAGAAACCCAGCTTTTTTTGATACATGGTATGGGTCATTTGCTATCTGCATTCAATATTCAGGGAAATTAAGACAAAAAGAAACCCCTTCCCAACCTCAAGCCCTAACATACTGTGGGTCTTCCTACAGCAGATGAAAACTCCTCCTTCCTGGTCCTCTGAATTGATCTTTCAATGCATTGTTGCCTTTTGGTCTTCAGGTTCTCAGCCCTACAAATCCTCTTCCAGAATTCAAGGTAAGAAGTCGGCATTCCAGTTACCAGCCTCTGCTACAGTGTTTGAGTGTGTGTGGGGAGGATGCTTCTCATTTAGTCCATTACTTCACTTTTAGCACTTATCAGAAGAAACTGCAGACCTGCGCAAAACAGCCATGAAAATCATGCAGGTAATTCCCAGCTCCCCACTGGTTCTTTCCTGGAAAATTTTAAGGTTTTTAATTAAACTGTCTTTCCAATCAAATATATTTGCCCCCAAAATTATATTCTGAAGTTTTTTTTTAATAATACAGTCTGAGCAGCCTATTTAGTAAAAGGTAAACACTCATCACAGGGTGGAATAATCCTGAGTGTTAACAAACTTCAGTTCTCCAGCACCTGTGACCCCTGAAGCACTCGTCAGCTTAATTTGCAATCCCCATGCACAAGATGAGGTCGCAAATCACAATGACTCGAGTTTATCATGATGTAATTACCCTGGTAAAATTACATTGACTCAGTAACAAATGTCTTCAATTACAATTAAATTACAGGGACTACTCAGTAGCTTAAACAGATCTTCTTGACAGGTTTGCACACTGGGAAACATGACTAATGTAAGATTTCTCTGGATACAGCACATGGTGCCCTGATAGGGTTTGGTTTTTTTTTTTAATTTGCTGACTACTCCCACGGTTTTAGCAAATTCCAAACCTGCAAGGCCTTCTCCTACAGCACTAGCTGGAACAAACGGCTAACACAGGCACCACATAAGCCTAAGGCAGATCATCCAATAAAGTCAGTGCTTTTCAAATAGGTGAGACATGAAAAAACTTTAAGCACCTAGGTCAGCTTATTTCCATCCTTTCTTAAGTGACCCTGAAGATTTGAAATCACTGCATTTGCTTTCCGAGGCATAGCTTTTTATTTGTATCTATACAGACACTTAATGTAGCACGTGGGTTTTATACTCACCCTTGCACTCTGGCCAGCAATAAGCTGGTCATCTTCAGTCTGAACACTTGTTCGGCTGCGAACGTCATAATCTTCCTGCTCAAAGTCTGAATCATCCTCTAGCTCTTCAGGGGTCTAGAGAGAGGCACAGGGAGAGAAAGCAAAAGAGAGGAGATGACAAGCTTATAAAGGATACAGACAAAATTCTATGTACAGTAAGCTCTTATTTCATCGACTACCTGCCCAGGAAATGCGGTTTCTCTTTCCTTTTAAATTAACTTGTCTTCCCAAGCAGTCAAGAACTGAAATTGAATTGTCTTAAAAATTAAGTTGTTTCAACTCTAGTTTTCTTTGCAAATGGCATTAATCATTACCTTGCTACAATTTTACTTAACTCTGTTAACATGATGAATGCAGTTCCAGGAACAAATATCCTTTGGAAACACTAATAACCGGAATTCAGTATTTCAAAATAATATTATTTCATATATAAATGGAAACTAATACCAGTATATTACCGGAACCTCCATGTAATCTTCAAAAGAGAAGTAAATACCTGGTAAAAAGTAACTAACATTCTGGAAGAAAAAGTTAACAAAGCAAGTAAAAGATTGCCCTTTGAACGAAAATGTAAATGGTGCCAAATGGTTTTGAAACAAATGCAAAGGTTATAATCTGCTTTATCTTGTTGGTTCACATAGTTATTTTCAGTTAGATACAGAGCTTTGGAATTTGCCTCATCCCCTAAACTGAAACCACATTATCTCCATTGCTGATGCTGCGAATGGCTTGAGGGTGTCTGGGCAGATTGATTAAGTCTAGTTATGTGTATGTTGGCTTCAGGTTATTTAAAATGTTAGAGGAGGGGAGAAAAAAGGTAACTGATGGATCTGTTTATTTGGGTTTTTCACCTTCTAGAAAAAAATTAGGAGCAAAAAAATTTTCCTTATATATACACGGAGAAACAGCCTACTTAAAATCACTGTTTAGTACTATATTTAATATAGATGGTGCAAAACCAGAAATAGTCTTTAGAAGATGATTATATTCCATTTTGTGCTTTAATAGCATCTAGTACAACAATCTGGCCATGAGTAACTTCTGTAGGTCCAATACGCGATAGTGGTAATAGAAAATGAAGATCGCAGTAACTGTGCAGAGTTATCCTCACCTTACTCATACCCATATGCCTCAGTGTTAACCTAGAGGGCCAACCACTACAGAAGAAATCATCCATGCTAGCATTTCATGCTTGGAGGCAACGTCAAGTTTGCTAGCAGAGGTGCTAATCATTGCCAGTTGTCATTACAGCTCTGTCTTGAAGATGCTCAGTCACTAGGAACTGGTCCAAACCCTCTAACATAACGCAGAGAAGTCTTTTGGCGATATTTATATTACAGCCTGGTTTCCAACATGAAGTGCACATCACTGTTTGTAACGGAAAATCAGCTGCTTTTCTAGCTACATGGTGAAGTGCACATGATGGGGAGAATAAAACACAGCCATCTTCATTTGGCTTAAAGAGTATGAATTAAATAAGTGTTTTGATGCCGAGCACTGGAGGAAGAAATAACCAAGTATGACAGCATGGTAATGAAACTCAGGCTGCATCTCTGAAAAGATGCTTGTACAAATAGTGTATATAACAGGATAGACAGGAGATGAACTTTAGGTGAAAAAATGAATTTATCTTTTCTCTAGGGCCACAGGAAAAAAAAGAAAGATCGGTCCCCATCATATAATGTCCAATGGTCTTGCTTTCCATTTGCCTTTAATCACTTTATTCTCTCTGCTCAGCTGCCTGAGGGCAGGATGTGACTTTAAAATATGCCATAAGCAAACCAGCTACTAAAAGTAATCACACAGCTCCCTGAGCAAAAGAGAGTAGTTCCTACTATAGTATAGGGCTCAGCTTTTCATCTGCCTAGGCTTTACTGTGAAGAACAGGAACAGGGTGGAGAGTTTCAAGCCCTTCATAAACCATCTGGCTCTTCCCCCTCCTCCAAGTCCATTCAACTAGCCAGTTGCACTGGTCATTGCAAAGCCAGTACCCTTTTACCCCACAAGTATACTCTTCTTAGTTTCTTCTGTCTCCACTTTTATAAATAAGACCGTAAAAGATAATGCCCGGCCCTTTCCTAGGCTTTCACAGTCAGTTGCAGTACAGAAAGGACGTAATATTCAAAATATTACATCTCAACACTGTAACCAGTAAGGACCTAAGGATGTCTCTTAAAAAGCCAAAATATTCTGAAAATTCTGTTTCAGGGATTTATTCTTAAAGAAATATTCAGAAAAAAACATATTGCTGTTACTGCCTGATGTTTATAATCTTAAAATTGGTGGTCTTCAAAAGATTGAAACTGAATGGATATAGATGTTGAACTTGGAGAAAATGTAGTGCAAAGCAAAAGGAAAAGTTAATGTAACTGTTAATAATATACTACAAGCACAAGAAATCTCAGTATTTCCCCTCTGTACAAGTGAGATCTAATTCAAAACAAACTTTCAGATTCACTCCCTTAAGGTTGTCAGGTGTGATGAATTTAACACCCTCATTTTCTTCCAAAAATAGCTACATTTTTCATTAAGATGAAGAACAGTAGTTAATGGTCATCTGTCATTTGATGATATTTCAAACGTTTTGCATATTTTTCACTCTTGCACCGCTGCATTGTTTTATCTGATCACTTGGAGGTGCAGCCCATATATAATATTATTTAGACACAAAAGTCTAAAAAAAGAAGTGTTATATTGAAGTACATTGACATAAAGAATTTTACTCTTAGCAAGGCCTTCTAAACATGTCATAACAAATCTAATTTTTGTGCAAAACTAACAGGACCTTGGTATTTAAAACTTAGTTACCAAGACAACAAAGTCTGGGACTCAATTTATCTGAGCTGGAAGACAGAAGGACTGAATCAGTCTTGCAGACACCTGAACCTATGATCACACAGACTTGGAAACATGGATTTGAGATTGGAGACAGCTTCCAAACAAAACTCTGACAACCACCAGTGGCAGGAGGATCTAGAGTAAGTTTCAAAACTAATAAGTTTTATGAACTCATTGATTTCAGCAGAAAAATGGACCATTTTCATAGTTTTTAGTCTGCCTGTTCTGTAGCACAGGCCATAAGACTTCCCAGGACTAATTTTTCTCAAATACAGTATCTCTGCTACACATAGAGCATATTCTTCACTTCATTCATCTAATTCAGATGAATTCTCCCAGTGAAGAAGAATCTTTCACAATCCCAGATAAATTACCCAGTAAATAGATACTTTGTCTTTTAAGACGCATGCTTTATTTCTAATATGAATTTGGTGACTTTCAGCTTCCAGTCATTAGAATTATTTTTTTTTAAATATCTCTCTGGCTGTTAGACTGAAGATCTTGCTCTAAACAAAATATCTTCCAACAATATAATTTTGTTTTCTTTTGTAACTGCAATATAAAAACGTGAATTATGCATGTATAAGTTGTAAAATGGCATATATGTGCAGAGTTATGAATGCTATTTGTTCAATATTTCACCAATTCAAATATACTTAATGAAGACAGAAACCCCACTATGCTATAGTGCTCTATGCACTTAAAAATCATAAGATGCAATTATAAGAATTTCAGCACTGTAAACACCAAGTCAAGCTAACCTTGTAACAAGAGGAAAGACTGAAAAGATATTCCCCCCTTTTTTAGCATAAAAATACCCTCTAATTCTAGAAGTTAAGGAGAAAAAAGCCTTTATAATATGCTTTTCTTTCATCTCCATGCTACTTTCTACATTTGTTTTTGTACAAAGGCAGTTGCAGCCTGAGTGACTCAGGTGCTGCAAGCAGCATCTGAGTGGCAAAGATGGAGAACCTCTCTCACAGCAGGTCTTCAGCTGTTTAACGATTTACAGTAAAATCTAACACTCTCAAATCAACCCGAGAAGTAACAGGCAGTCAGTGTAGGCAAGGGACCTCATAGCACCCTTTGGAGATAGGCTATTTAAAAAGATGATGGGATTCTGCACCAAGTCCTCACCAGAGGATCTGAGACGTAGCAACACTTTGGATTTCATCACAGTGGCCTACCCCATAGGTGAACACAGCTAAGCCTGCATTGACAAGTGTGAAAGCGTAGAAGAGGATCCAAACAGTTGGTGCTAAGGACCCTACATTTGCACTACCCTCGTTTCATTTTTATTCTGGCTTGCTGTAGTTTGCTCCCATGGACTGAAAGGCCCTTAATGATAAAATAGATTAGAATAGAAGTGCATTTAAGATGCTCCTAGAGCACATCTTCCAGCACCCTTCCAAAGAATCAATTTATTGTGCTCTAAGACTAATCTGTAACATGAACTAAAACACGGCAAGAGGGAACAACTGGAGATTGGCTCCAAAAGTGCACTCCTGATCCAAACAAATGTAACACTAACACTGACGTAGATGCAACTACCAGCAAGGCTGTCAATAGTAAAGGCCATGTGTGAAAAGAGAAGACTGGCCTCAGAGATACATAAGAAAGACAAAAGGTGCTATTGTGATTCTTCCTAATTAGAGGGAGGGTTTCTGCCTAATAACTGAAGGAATTTCATAAGTAGCTATGAAAAAAAAAAAGTCTAATTTGATCCCAATGCAGTAATATAAAAGATGCTGGAACTAAGTTATTATTTTCTATCTTATTTTTAGGTTCTATAATTATACTCCTAAATTTTTTTATACTACTTCTTAAGTTGTAAAAGAGATTTTTTTCTTCTATACAGATCATAATAATAGTCCCCAATGCAAAAATCAGTCTCCTTTCTCCTCCAAAGCAACAAAAAAATCTCCCCTTTTCACAGGAAAAAAGAGCAGAGATTATCCCCCTTTCCTTCAGCTTGGTAAAAGTAATAATATCAACAAAAATTAATTTAAAAAGTGGCTTTATTTCCTCTATGGAATGAGCAAATCATCTCAGATAAATTCAATCTTTCATGGCATGCACGTGAACAATTACTGCCTGAAAAGAATTGTTTGTGTCAGATGCTCTAAAAAGTTTGCAAGGTTTCTTTTTCTTTTTTAATAATTCTGCAAGAAGTTCTACGACCTGAATTAAAGGGCTGCATGAGCTTAATTATACATTCCATTTCAATGTGAGATGTCCAGATGGGAATGCTGAAGAATGTCTCAAACTGAAACTGATTTTGTTTTCTACAGAAAATAAGGTTCTGATTCAGCAAACTCTGGTCTATGTAGGTTTATATATGTGGATTTTCCCAGTTAACTCACAAAGATAAAGTGCTTTAGTTCTCTGCCTGAGTAAGAAGCACTACATTTAGCTCCATAAATAAGTTAATTGAATGCAAAAATACATCTTCCTAATCTGGGTGAGCAGAATCCATTAACTCATATCATACAAGAAGCGGAAAGTGGTAGTGATACAATGGCAAAAGTAACCTGAGATGTTTCTAAGGAGACTGCAAAACCTGCATGCTGATCAGCTTTCCAAGGTAGTGGTTAATATAACAGTAAGACAGCAATGAAATAAGTGACTGTGCCTCCAGAATTTAAAATGGTGCTTTGTGCTTAGCAGAAACATCTCACCCAGTATGGACAGTCTCATGGCAACCTCTCTGGACAACTCTGATGCACAGGGGGTGCTGGAAGCCAGAACTCTGTGAAGGAGATGGCAAAGGGGTAGGACAAGGGGTAATGATTTTTAACTAAAAGAGGGTAGATTCAGACTAGATACAAGGAAGAAATTTTTTACAAAGAGGGTAGTGAGGCACTGGAACAGGTTGCCTAGAAGGTGGTAGATGCCCCATCCCTGGAAACATTCAAGGTCAGGTTGGACGGGACTTTGAGCAACCTGAAGTATTTGAAGGTGTCGCTGCTTGTTGCAGGTGGGGTGGACCAGATGACCTTTAAAGGTCCCTTCCAACCCAAACTATTCTACGACTCTATGAAAGCATGGGTCTATACCAGATCCCGGCCGATGATTGTGTCTCATGAAACAGTTTAAAATGACTCATGAGAGACTATAAAAAATTAAAACATACTTAGAAGTGGTCTTGTCCTTGAAAACCACTGTTACAGAATAAGGAACAGGATAATCGAAGGAAAAACGGAGATGATTTACTATGCAGATCTCTTGTTTCCATCCCAGTCCAGAAGAGTTGCAAATACCCCAGTGATGCCCACCCAGAAAACAGGACGGGTTTGCCTCCACCATCAATCATGACTGTAATTCAGGCTACCTGAGATTAGCACTGGGTATGGGAATGGAATTTATGTTTCACAGTTATAAAATTAAGCCTATCAAAAGCTTTTTCTGTAAATGTTAATACATAGTGACAGATGACTAAAGTGAAGCTATTTTGGAGTGTTCCAACCGCCTGAAGTCTTACACCAGAGCCATACTATACTCACAACCACAAGTGTATGTTACATGCTTGCTCAAAGGGATGAGTTGTTTTAGCACTGTTATTTGCTTCATGAGTTTTCTCTGTGATTTTCACCATAGCTTTATTTGTATGTGGCTTTCACTGGGGCAGATTCAAGGTAATTTGGGTTTCAAATAAGTTTCAATTGCTGAAGAGATGTCCAAACCAGGTTTGGTTTGTTGTTTTTTTCATTTTTTTATTTTTGATTGTTGACTACACTGAAAAGCAAGACACACATCTACTCTCACAATAATTATGTTGTTCTGTGTTTTTTCTGTTTATTTGTTCAGTTTTTTAAAAGATGCCTAAGCAAATTGAATCAAATGGTTAGTCAACACTGAAATGACACATTCTTTACCTCAGTAAACATTCAAAACCATCCCTGCAGAGGCTCACTGGAGCAGTAAGATAATTTATTTATTAATTTAGATTTTAACCAGACTTTCCTCATATCCTAGGCAGCACACATACATTAGGAAAAAAAAAAAAAAAACCCAACAAAAATCTACACAAACTTTGAAGATCTTTGCAAATTAATGCTATTACTACAGAAACAGTAATGAAGTTTGCATCACTTGGCAGTTTTGATCAAATCTTCTCCTTGGTGAGTAACAAATTAATTGTGGTTTGTCCCATAAAATACCCTCATCTCTTTGCTTACAAATTCTTTTTTTGCTGCACATACTTTTGTTTTGTTCTTGTTTCAGTGTCAAGCTTTTCTGACTTACTAGGAAACAAAGTTGATTCCAAGAAGCTTTTAGATTCCTCTCATCCAATGTGATACTTTCCTGTAAATCCCACCTTTTGTTTCCCAGGTGGCTTACATACCCTTATCATCAGAACAGCTTTCCTGATGTCACGAACTCCATCATAAACCAAGCGGGAGGCATCTATGAACTCATTCTCTTCAAATGGCTGCGGGACATTCGCACTCAAAGCTTCAATGGCAACCTCAACTTGTTCAGCAAAACGTGGCATAACTAGATTAAACAAAATGAAAGGCAGTAAGATTAGGCACCTTCTTTTGTGAACATTTCCCCCCTGTCCTTGGGCATAAATACTTTCCAGCAGACATGGTACATACTGTTGTTACAATTTCAAGAAGCCGGGAAGGCTCATGGGATGGGTTTGTACTGACTCTACACATGCAGAGCTCAGGTACTTTTTCTGACAGATTGAAAATAGCCAACTTCATATTCTTTCTTCATATTCTTTCCTCCAATTGCACAACAAAGAAAGTAAAACTTCCTTTAAAAAGTGTGATTTACTAACTTTTAAAAGACTGCAAGCTATCTGAGCTATCAGTAAAGTACTTTTAAAACCTTTAAAACTTGGAATGAACACGGTACATTTTTATACCAAATTATCAAAGCAAAATGTGGCCATTCTGCCCGCTAGTTTAGATAACTAACTGCAGTCTAGCTCATATTGAATAACAATAATTGTATAAGGAACAAAACATGTTTAGAATGCAAAATCTAGCAAATTACTTTTGTGAAGGCACATAAACAGACATTCTGTTTCTTCACTATCACCATGTATGTAACAAAAAATAACTATAGCTACAAGCTAATGGTATTATAAGCTGTGTTATGTCCTTAATGAATACATATCTTAAAACAATTATTTACTTATGAAAATAGTTTAAAGGCATTCCTTGAAGTAACCAGAGGCTTTTCTTCAACTTTTATACAGGATTACTTTGAAAGTATAATCACTTTCTCCATATCACATATGCAGAAAGATAATTGTTCCTCAAATCAGTCCTCTAACAACTAAACCCAAATCCTACAAACAGGAACATGAAAAACAACAAGTCCCACTAATTATAACGCACCAATACTCCTGTACTTAGTTACTCCCATTCTTCAATATCAATATTTTAACATTAATATTGGAGGACTGGGCTCTCGTATACCATAGGACAAATAGAACCAATGCTTCATTAGAAACCTGGATACAAAATTCATTGGGATTAATTCTTACAAATTTAAGCAACTTGGGTCAAGCTTATCATTTATAGATAGCCATCTTTTCATTATATTCACATAATTTTCATTATTTGCCACCTTCTAGAATCTAGGTATTCAAATCATGGACCATTGGAAAAACAGCAAAAGATGATTCCTAACTCAGACAGCTGCCTATTTTGGTATAATATTATCTTTCTTTATCATCTTTTCCCTAGACCCTATTTTTAATACACTTTTTTGGTAGCTTAATGAATACAAAGGGGAATTTCCAGCATAATTTTCATCAACAGCAGTGATAATCTTTCCTAGGAAGTAAACTGTCACTGTGGCAGGAAACCACATTTTCTTCTAGACTGAATGTCCTTAAATATATCTTACTCGAAAGCTATGTTTTATGCATCCTACTTAGTATCTGATTTAAAGTAAAAACACAAAAGTATGAATCTAGACTAGTTTACGTTTTGAAGAACAACTGGCAGCAACTACAAGCTCAACCTTTCTGTTACTGGCATAAGTGTTACTGACTGGATGTTAAAGGGGAACCCTTTAAAGGGATATATCTATTCAAATTTTGTTTATTCTGCCTATATATATACAAAGATATATAAGTTTGTTCATAAACACAGATGAAAGAACAGAATTGTATCTTTCATCCAGATAATGTTCAATAAGTGCAATAAGTGCTTGGGATATATTGGGGAAAACAGGAAAAAGCGACAGCAACAATATACTTTAAAAAAGTAAACATTAACAAAACATTGCTAGGCAGAAGGGAAACATTTTAAGTAGAAAAGGAGTTTGAGAGCTGAAGTTTTGGAAAGAGTATTAATAAATGCATATATCAAATTATCTTAATTAACAGAACACTTGAAAGTGTAGTAGGAATATGATTGCATAAGGAAGTCTCTGGCCTGAAAATCAAAAAGCAATCATTAAAAATATTATGAAAACAAGTAAACATAAAGAATAAAAGAAAAATTATTTAGGGTCATAGGGATAAAGTAAGTAAAGTTAGAGATGCAAAAATGGCAACAGAAAAGGAGACAAAGAACCGTAATATTTAGGGTCCTTAAAACTCTGTCTAGAATTTCCTAAATAGCACAGGTGGTCAGGTATTTAGCATAATTAACAACAAGTGAAACAGACTTGAATTAGGAAAGGGCAGTTTGGAGAATATTTACCTGAACATAAAGAAATGTATTTATTAAATACTTCTTCAATTAACAGAGCATAGTAAAATCTACCCTATGGTTCTTAAAAAAAAATAACCAAAACAATTTCTAAACCATTTTTAAGCATGCAAGAAAACCAATAACAGTGAAAGTTCCAGGAATTTAGAAAAAGAAGAAAAAGCAAATAATAATTTTTATAAAGGCAGAGAAGAAAAGAAGGAAGAATTATAGGATATTCAGCCTAATTTCAGCCCCCAGAAAGAAAATGAAACATGATGTAAAGCAATTAATGTTTAATTATCTTGTAAATAATGAACAGATGTCAGACAGGCAACGGATTTGTCAAAATAGGTTGCACCAAGCTATTACAATATTTTTCTTGACAGGGCAGCTAACTAGTGGGTTGGGAGAAGCAGTAGATATGATGCAGCTTGACTTCCATTAAGATTTTTGACATGACCACACATGACATTCTTAGAAACAAAACAAAAGAAATGTAAATTAAATTACTATAAGGTGGACATGGAACTCATGACAAAAAACATCTCAAGGAATAATTACCTGTGGTACATTGCCAAACCAGAAAGACAAGTCAAACACATTTTTGTAACGTGTCTAACAACGTGATGCTATTGTAAAAAATGGCAAAGGTCAATCCAGAATTATTACAATACATACAAAAAGACTTGAGAGAAGATACTGTGAAGTTGCACAGTGAGGCCCTAGTTGGAGTACTATGCCCTTTTTTTGAGTGCCCAACCGAGATTTTTGTAGTGTGTGAACAAGAAAGATTAAAGTATTTTTTTAAAAACACATATTTCGTGGTTGTATACAGACATATATTTCTATGTTTTGATAACATAATTTAGTCCAAATAACATAAATGCTTCTATACTCTTTATCTAGAAGCTATTACTGAATCATGTTTAAAATATTCAAATGAAAGAATTTCCACCAACTCTTCATGGAAATTGGTCATAGCCTGATAGAGTTCACTGCTTAGATTTTTCTCCCCCCAGAAAAGGAGATAAAGGTGCTTATTTCAGCTGACCATTGCAGTTCATTTCTCGTCTTGCAATATATATATGTTGTAATTTGCATTTAACTCCTAAACATTTTATTTGGGCTACAATTATTGTTTTCCAATTTATTTTTTTTTAACTTGAACTATGAATATGAAAGCACACAGCAAAAGCAGGCAGGGATACATGCTGTATTTGTTACGCTAGTCTGGTCACAAGCAGACCTTCTGAAGTTGTAGTCTTGAGCACAGAGATGTATAAGGGATGTACAGAAGTTAAATATTTTAAGAAATTACTTATTTGCTAGATCTGAACTCCCCCCAATATCATGAAAATTATTGTTAAAGTATTCAATAGGCAGCTATAGGGTCTTTGTCCAGCACCAGATCTTGCAAAATGAGGTACAATAGGAAACACTCCTCACCCAAAATAAACATTTAATTTCTAACAGATGTTTAAACTCGTACATTACTTTACTAAAACAATGTTACTGGACTTACATTTGCTTGAAATGGATGTGCAAGGGGAACAAATAGGTAGAGGCCAAAGGAGAGCTCAGTTGTCAAAGGATGACAGGCTCTTCCATATTTTTCCATAGTCTCTCTATGGGATTTTTTCCCCTCTTCTTTCTTAATTTTAAAGTCCTTCGATCAGCCAATGAAGACTTAAACCAATAATTTTCTAGACTGAAACCCCACAGGTAATTTTTCTCACTATGCCACTGGAAAGATGCCAACAGTCGTGACTCCATTCATTCATTCAAGCAGCAGCAGTAGTAGATTCATAAGCATCAGGCAATGGGGATGAGATGGAAAGTTACATTGTGTTCATTTCGGTGAACATGAGGCACTCATTTTCGACCACATGGATTACCATGGGCAGCACCCATGGGGTGTGAAAGCTTCTTTCAACAATCTTGACCTTGCAGACCTGGATACAGTTTAGTCTTTAATTTACATTTTTACACATGAATATTATCTACTGTTTCAAAATGGAAATAGCTGTTAAAATAAATCATGAATTGCCTGCTTGCTAACTGCATTTTTACATCAGCGCTCATTTTTGATTAGACAAGAAAGAAAAAATATCTTAAACTAATAAGATGCTATTACCTATAGCTTCTCTAAGCATATGTTGTCAGTAAACTTTTTGGAAATTGCATTAAGAACTGTATTATTCTCCAGTTAAGGTTATCGGGTCACACTTGAAGAGCTCCATGACAGTGATGTATGGGGAAATACCTCACTCAGTTGCACCCACAAAACCTCCAGTCTTTCTTATCTGTCATTTACTGTACAAAGGATGTTCTTATGCCGACAGTGAAATAGCTACAAGAAAAATTCAGTCAAAGGCATAAAATCTGTATCTGGAGTTAAAACTTGTAAATGTATCAGATAGAGGGTTATTCATTTATTACGTACAGAGAGATTTGCTATGAATATCAGATTCAGAAGTGAATCAATAATTAGAGGGGAAAATTAAATATTGGTTTCTTAGTTTGAGCTGTGGTCTTGAAAACAGTTATGCATACACTTAGACTGAAAAATGTGATCCATTAACATCTCTCAGTCTAACTACATGAATTAATTAGGCACCTGCATAAATGTTGACAGAATCAGGTCCCAAGTTAATAGCAACAATTCTAATTTACTGACATTGTCATTCTAACAAATAAAGATTTTAAAGCCTTTTTGTAGATGAGTTTTCAATGGCACTGAAAGTAAGATCACTGCCCACAAAATCCAGGCTGGGCTGCTGCTGGAGAAACACTGAGAAAAAAAACAAAGTTAAAATTAATTCAATTGATTAATTTTTTTATTTTTATTTTTTTTTTACTCTCAGCATAATAGAAAACAAGCATACGACCATGGATGAGCTCATTCCTTGATACAACCTGTACTTTGTTGTGAACCACTATGCTCCGCACAGAAAGTATCTCCTCTAGAGATTTTCTGTTTTCCTTGTGAACCACCCATATCTCCTACATATTAAAATTATCAAGTAATTATCAATTTGCTAAAAGTATATTCTCTAGTGACTTTATCTCGTGTGGTAACCAGTTTGTACTGCAAAGTTTGTACTTAAAATTTTTTGTTTAGTGATATGGGAACAATAAGATCACTGATAGAGAAAAGTTAGGTTACATAATAACATAATTGAGATTAAAAAAATTTAAAAATGTTTGGGTTTTATTGTTTATAGCATTAGAATAAGAAGTTTCATTGCGTACAAGATTAAATGAATGCCTCACTAATTTTATGCACTTATTATTTAGGAACTCCAATTCCTTATAAACTTAAGTATATGTGAGGCATCAGTAACCTAGAAAGGGAGAATTGAGACACAGAAAAGCAATAAAGGTCAAGGTTCCTCCAGGAGCACAGGTTTCTAATTCCTTCTGGTTATCAGTGGGAGTTAGGATCTTTGGCCTGATTTCGTCTTCATATATCTGAAAGTCAGAAATCTGTGTTTCCCTGTACCAAATTGAGAGCAATAGATGTTTCCATTAGACAATTACTCACACCTATTTTAAGAAAGCAGTTCAAGTTCAGCTGAATCAAATTCTGATATTCCTCTGACCATTGAATAGAGACGAAGGACTGGTTACTGGCTTTGAACAGGTGTCTGCTTAGGACAACCGAGTTTAGGCATAAACAAAACACATTCTTGCATCAAATCCTAGAACGCTTTTGGGTCTAAATCAGAAGGGTGCCCAGGAGAGTACTGGCTGAGCAACAAGTGGCTGCTTTCTATCCGAACCACACGGGAACTGAAGGGTTCCCAAAGGTCCCAACTTTGGGGCACTTTTTTGAGGCAGAAGACTATTTTTGAATGGCCTCAGCAGAGCTATTTCTTAGAGCTTTGTTTTAGAGGTAAGCACCTGCTCAACTCTTTCTAGTGTCCAGGGGTTTGGATCCATGAGAATCACCCTTCTCAAAGACCAGAGGTTGTTCTCTGGACCCAGACTGTGCTCAGACAAACCAGATGATTGAGCTCCAGGGAGATGACTGACTTCACATACTCCGTTATATTCAGCTTTGCCCTCTGGCTAGCTCTTGGTAGCTCTGCATTCATTTAAGCATTTGTAGTTGTCCCTCAGAAATTTGATTTCCCCTATGCCATATTCATAGAGACTAGACATAATTTTAGATGCCAATCACCTGGTTGTAATCGCCCTTAAGTGGCTGTAAATATCTGGTCTGGTTTGGGTAAGATTACTCGAGAATGACATGGTAGTCAAAGATTGGGACCGCTACACTGCTAAAAGTTGAAGGAACAATCCCTGAAAATCTCACACAGAGAATCTGTGTTTATACTAAACATCACAGTTGTGCATATCACGTAAATCAACAAAATTTTCCAGAATGATCAACAAAATTATCCAGAATGATTGGCAGTATTGTAAGCTAAGGGTTATCAGGGAAGACTAATAAAGCAAAAATCCATGAATGACCCACTACCTTTAAAAAAAATGATGCTCTGTTAGGAAAACAGCCCAACCATTATCCAGATTTAAGAGGTTTTAGTACAGGAAATTCACAAAGCTATAGCTTAAAATTGCAGTTTTGAATGACATTTCTTCTAGGCTTTTGTTTTGTTTTGTTTTCTTAACTCACTAACGCATTATTTTATTTAATTGAGGAAAGAATACAGTCTACTACTGGGATGTTTAAGTATTTTAAACATGTATTTAAAATAATAATTCCTATGGGATATCTGACATACTCTGTCAAAGACAGCGCAGTTTCTCAATTTATTTTGAAGGATGAATAAGGAATCGAACATGACACCTTATTTAGCTTGAAGTGTTTGTCACAGTCTGTTTCTAGAAGAACTGTAAATTCTTATCAGAAGATTCTAAATATTTCATAACATTTTTATTAAACCCCAGTGTCATATCATATCATAATTTACAACATTTCAGTCATGATTATTATATTGCTAATTAAAAAGAATGAGCTTTATAAAGCTCTACTGAAATATTAAACAATATATAACAGTATTAGCCCAACTGGTTTTCCAATAAACAGATTTGATTTAAATATTTTGTTGCTTGGGCTGATGTATGCTTCCATATATGTATCTTTGTAGTGCACATTGTGCATAGACTTATCATACATACACACGTGTACATATCTAAAAATAGTATTTTGGTTGTCATGGATGAAGAAATGCCCATATATAATTATGTCTATGTTTTACATCACTGGATTGGGTTTTCAGGGTGTTTGCCACTCTGTGCTCAGAGAAGGGGTGACCGACTTCCGTTACAGCTAAATAGTCATAAGTAAAAATGCAAATCCTCATCAGTTCTGGATATCAAACTCTATGCATCTCACATGGGTCATTCAGTGAAGAGGAAAAGCAAAATTAGGGCAAAATTTGCAGCATGCTGGTTTAAGCACTATGGCATAGAAAAGGATGAAACACCACTGTATGAGGCACAAGACAGTCTTTTCTCACTGTTTACCTATTTGCTTTTCCCCCAATGAAGCGGTTAAAAGATAGATGTAAAATAATGAAACCGCATACCCTATAGCGTTTTGCAGTAAACACAAGACTTTCAGGAAGAATCAGCCTTCACTGCCAATACACTGCATCACCGGTTTAGCCACAGACCGTAAACACAATGTTCTCAGGGTGCCTTGAATTTATGGCCAAGTCCTGACCCTTTGGCCCATATGTGTTAAGTAAGTCTTCTGGCACTTCGCAGAAGGCTCCTACTTTATCTGTGGGTATATGCAACTATGCAGTATAGATCTGGTAATGCTACACTTTCAGGAAATGTTGGATTTGCTCACGTTCAGTACAGGTGAGCTGTACATTATAAAAATTAATGGGATGTCTCAAGTTACATTACCAAGTATTGGGAGATAAGGACACACAGAAAAAAACCCAAAACTTCAAACTTTTTTCTGATTCTCGTGGCAAGCATAGTAGGCAATCACCTAATGAAAGGGTACATCACAAAGCATACAAAGAAGGATAACAAATGACAGCTGCAGGGACATATGTGTCTCACCAATTTCAGATATCTCACTCATCCTCCTGCCTACTTGTGCAAATAGAGACTGCATACAGTGAATACCCCTAAAATATTATGACTACTAAACAGAACTCCCTTCAGGTTAATAATTCAAATAAAAGCTAGCTACAGCTCTTCAAAAAATCCCCTTAAGAAAACCGTTGCATGCTGTTGGACACAAAATGACTTATATAACACAAGCAAAACACCCTTTTTGGCTTTAGTTATAAGTCTGTGTACATCCATACATAGCTGTGTGTAGGCAAGGGGATGCAAGGAATGCCAGTGTTTTTATTTTGAAAGACTATTGTACAATTCACATTTATATTCACAAAACATGCTGTTGCAACTTGTCAATATTCACTGCATTTTTCTGCCTATATTTTCTAGACTTGGTATACATTTTTTCCTACCTCCACAACCATCCTCCTTACTTTAGAAAATGGCTCTTCAGAACCCAAAATTTTTTGAGAAAAGATTTGAACAGCGAGTAAGTAATAATGGTTTACGAAATGGGGCACTTTTATTATACTAACCTACTATTTTTTATCTAAGGTGTCTGGCACATTTGAAATAGATAATCCTAGTCTTTTTAAACTCTCTTGGAGTTAATTTGCCTCCAAAGGGGTTTCTTTAATTTTGTCACCCTTATCTTGACCTTCTGCCATTTCTGGAATATCTTTAGGTTGTGGAGATCAAAGCTGAAACAACTATTTGGGCATTCAGTGAATATCCTCCTTACAGTACAGGCTAACACCTTCAACACCCATGTGAGGCCTGTTGTGCGAGGAAAAGCTATCTTTGCCCAGCTGCCCATAATGATGCCATACTTTTTTTCAGCGGATGAATTAGCTCAGGACCTTCCTTCCTGTCAATGTAGATAATATAGTTTAAATTGTTCCATTTACCTACAGAAATTAAATAAAATTATCTTTTAGTGTTGTCTTTCTGATAAGGAAACTCCCCTACACCAACCAGCCAAAACAGCATTTTCCTTTTGGAAAGTTTTTCTTCTGTCTATTCACCTGTTAATTAATACATTATTCACCAACCACAGTACTGACCCCTGAAGCATCACAGGATTTATCTTTCTGCCTGCTGAGAAATGGTCATTTATGCTTTGCTTGTGCCTTGCAACCAGGTCTTAATCCATCAAAGGCCTTAACATTCACTCCATGGTTACCCATTTTCCAAACAGCTGTGTGTGCAGGACTTTATGAAAAGCCTAAATCAATTACATTATTTTCCCCTTTACTACTATATTCTATTTTTAAACTCTAAAAGTGGAGAGAAAAAGAAATAGTATTTAAGCTTTTAGACACCGTGGTGATTTATTCATTTCTTATGTATCTCATTTAATTGTTTTATAATATATTTTACAGGATTTCTTACTGTATTCCTCTGCTTATTGAACAGCATCTCTCTGGTTAAAATTCTATGTAAAACCCAGCGTTAGAGGAGCATACTGTTGGATATTCTCCGGTTCTTTTGTAAAATACCTTTTTTTTAATAATGCATCAAATGTATTTTGTTGGTGATATCTTGACCTTTGAATTTCAGTTTAACAAAACTTTAAAGAAAATGCTACAATGTTTTGCAGAATAAAAGCCATAATTTCATCAAAACCCCTGGATAAATGATCTCATGTTCTCAGGATGATGGTACCCATAAGTTGTACCACAACTACCTGAAAATCCCATAAAACACGAATTTAACATCATTTATTTTTTAAATAGGCTCCATTTTGCAATTTTTAGTTCTCCCTCAGATTCAATACAGGGTTTTCTGATTATATCTATGCTTAAATTCATCTTCTTTCTTCTACATTTTGTTTCCCTTCATCTCACTGCTGAAAAATCCATCTTTACCACATTTTAGTATTAGCTTTGATAATATCATTGAGCTGCCTTTTCCTAGTGATAAATATCTTTAAAGTTTGTCCTACTCGCACTGATAAAACTCTCACAGGCTTATTGCTGAACTGCCAGTAGTGCTGATTTTCAACCTTAGTCCATTCTGATAAAGACAAAATAAAAAATTTATGTCATAACAGAAGTCAGAGAGTGGCCTACTTAAAACCAGCTCGTTACAAAGTTACTGGGATATTTTGAAAAGCTGCGACTCAAATTTCTGGTCTGAATCAGACAATTTCAAATTTCCAATGTCCTTCACAGGAGTGAGTAACCCAAATACTATGGTACTTGCTCTTCCAAGATGGTTTCCAGACATCTCAATGGAAACTGAAGGAAAAAAAAAATCAGAACCTTTTCAAAGCTCTCCCCAGGCAGTTCTGGTCCCGATTGTTCTGCTTTTCCTCCTGCATTTCCCATTCACTCCCTTTCATTACAACCCACAAAATCTACTCTGGTTTTCCCAATTTAAATTCAACCCTCTGAACTTTAAAGAATGTCAAAGCTTTTTCTCCTTCCTGCATCTCAGAAATCTTGAAAAATAATAGTCAATTTCATTGCCTGTTACTTCATTTCTTTCTATGGACAATTCTTTTTACTCATTTAGAAACTCATGCTTCTTCCCTGCAGTTGTGACAGCTTCTCAAGCAATTGCTGAGAAGACTTCAATCTCCTTATTAAAGGCAATGGGACACTCTGAGCCAGCCTTGGTCACTGCTAGGACAGGGTCCCAGAGATCTCAATATTCAAAGAGAAATTGTGCTCTCTGTTTTCTCTTACTCCCTTCCCTTGTTTTTTGGTTTTGGTTTTTTTTTTCCTCACTTTTAACATTTCCTTTCACCTCTCTTTTCCTTTCCACCCTTTCCTCCTTCCTTTTCTTCTTTCATGGACCATCTGTAGCAGGATAATTTCACAGTCCTCTACAATATATCATTTAACAGGAGCCGTCAGCGTGGCCCTGGCCTACCAATCCCTGGGCTGTGGCTGACCCTGGTTCCCCTCACTGGGCCTGATCCTGACTCCCACCTGTGGGCTGACAACCCAGCCTGGCCGCAGGCCAGCCCTGTCCCCACGGACGTGCCTGATGCCCAGGGCTGGGACTGCCCCAGGGAGCCACTGGGCCTTGCTTTTTAGGAAACCACACTAAAGATATTAGTAAAACTTCACAGCGCCTCAAAAAGCAAACAAAAAAGTTAAACCCTGAAGCTCTGGTTTACTCCTGCACACAATTAACATCCACTAAAAGCTATGAGTTTTGTCTTTGTTCCCAGCAAGTCCTGTAAACTCTGTGGTTTTATGGTTTTTATTTGGGATTTATAAGAAAGTCAGCAACTGAGTGAAGTTTTTATTTTGGTTTTAAAGGAAAAGAAAAGTGCTCAATTTTAAAAAGACATTAACCAATATGTCACTCCCTAATACTGCTGTCAGAGATAAGAATCTAGCCTCTACCAAGTACTTGGCTGTAAAGGCAGTGGGTTAGTCAAGCGCAGGCAAAAAAAGCACTAAAACACTAAAAAAAACCACCATATATCCCAAAGGCCTCAAAAGAAAACAACAAACAAATAAAACTTTAAGGTGAAACCAGTCATTAAATAATGTTTACATTGTTTCAATTTCTCAGAACCTACCAATATCACTTTCATTAAAGACTAATTCCCGCCCCCCCCCCAAAGAAGCATTAGCAACCTTTTTCTCTTTCCAAAAGAGTGTATCCATATTTCTGCACTATCTGTGGGCCAAACCCAGTACTCATATAATAATATGAAATTCCTGGAAAAAGAGTCTTAACAGAGGCTTTCCTTGCCTGAGCTGATAGTTAAAAGTAAATAATAATTATAAGAGAAATGTAATCTGCTTATTTCCTTTCCATTGTCATTTAACTAAATTTTTCCCGGCTTTCAAAAGCACTTCATTTGAAAATAAATAAAGGTTCAATTAAAAATAAGGAGGAATAAAGATGAAAAAGATAAGGCATTCATCATTATGTTTCTCTCAGAGATTTTGATATGTGCCTCTGTGGGTGGAGCCTGACTCCAAATAAATCACTCTCATAATTCTTGAGTGTTTGATAAAATCTGCACAGGACCTCAATCTGATGAATAGAATGAATATATAAATATATGCATGTATTCATGTATACCCATATCTATATATCCATAGCTACACAGATGCATATGTAGACAGAGACCAGTTCTGGGGGAGAGGGCAGGGTATAAACAGGCAGGGCATAGGATGGCATAAGGTGGTCTAAATACCATTTACACTACTTTATTCTAGCGTGACAAAATGAGTCAGTAAATTCTACCTTTTTTAATCAACAATCATAGAGAAATAATTAACAACGCCTTTGCAAACGGACTGAAAAACTGCAGACAGAAATTGCGCTGTAATATTAATGATCCACATTCATGTCTGGCATAAATCGTTTTAGTTTCATTGGCTCCATTGAATTTGGGCCCATTCCATCTTCTGAACTTCTGTTGCACAATTTGTACATGATGTACAGTTCTTATAATTTAAAATATATTTTTTTTATTACTCACAAATTTACTTACATTTTACAAAATACAGAATAAGTAATAACTTTGACTTTGAGGAACAGGGACTCAGTCTTAAGTATTGAACCCCAGAATTAACAAGAGGATGCTGTCAAGATGCACTTAATCCAGAGCGTCTAGCACTTAGTTATAATTCAAATTGTATCAAAAAGTCCATTAAAAATGGAACATAAGTATTTACTGTGCCTATTATTGATCTATATAACTGCACTTTATATCTGTCAGTTACTCTGTTGAAAAATTACTAATAACAAATTTTACAGAACATTAGGTCAGAAATTTTAGCTGAATAAAAAGCCTGAAGATATGTTTTGTTTGCGTAATAAAAAAATCTTACTGATAGGAAGAATTCATCAAAATTTTTCCTTTACCAAAAAGAGACTTGAACACAAAATTGCAACAAGATAGTTTACCATATCAAACTGAAGGGTTTATTTTCTTTCTGTGAATTCATAATGCTAGTTCATGGACTTTTTCAAATAAGCTAAATTTACAGTACTCATTCTATTGACCTCTTATTGGGTAGTAAAAAATAGGGGGACTATTAAAAACAATTTTCTGATCCGCTTTTGCTTCTCCCACCTAAAAACCACATGACGCAAATAGAATCACTAAACTTCCAGGAAATGATGAAGCAAACTTTATTGCATTATCTTCAAGCTGTACAGGGGCAAAATACAACCCTCTGGGTTCAGCCAGAAGTAACGGAACTTGAATGTTGCATAAGAAATTGCTGTGTGGAGCCAAATGGAGCATGTAACATAGGCTGAAGATGATGGTACTGATTTCTGACCTCTCTCCCAAAATGTCTCTCTGCAGCTCACAGGAAAGAGTCTGTGAAAGTTAATTTCTACTGGTTGGTGTGAATCTACATACACTGCGGGTGTTCAAGGCATAACTGTCTAGTCATAATCACAATCACAAGAATCCACACTTCAGCTATAATTTCCAATAAATCATAACGAAAGGTCAGAAAAAAATAAATTCTTTTTTTCACTTAATGGGATTTACCTGTGCAAATAGGGCTTGGGGTCCCTATTAGGGCTTAAAGATAATAAACTGAGGCAACAATAACACAACAAGTAATATTAAATCATCCAAACACTTTGCTTAGCTCATTTTGCTGATTTCTGTGCTTAAAGCTAACACAGAGGCTTCCAGAGCTACAGCAGTTTTTGCTTTTCTGCCTCGTAGGGAGGTGTCTGGTTGCTTTGTCTGAATGTTACATTTGCTGTGTCTGAACTGGTGCATTCTCATTTGTTCCTTCTAAAATAATCCTGATGATTTTAAAGCCCAGATGAGCAAGTGCAACCAGAGAGGGGAGGATCAGCTCAGACATTTTCATATATCTACACCACACACATCTATATGACAGCTGGTCACTTGTACAGTGAGTGGAGACCCAGTCCGTGAAGTCAATGAAATTCAAAGCATAATTCAACTGAACAAACGTAGATCACTGCTCTAAGATGAGAGCACTTGATAATACTGCCTACACTGAACAATTCAGACACGTATCGCAACAGATATTCCTGAGTATAAAAGAGTCTGAAATGACCAGCTTAGATGTAATCACCTACACCTAAATGAATCCAACCCCTGATCTGTGAAGGCAAAAATGGGTTAAAAAAAAATAAAAATCAGTGTTTTTTCACAGTATACTTATCTAGTAGAATTTTTTATTTTTATATAATCTATATATTTTATATAATCTAGCAGATTTATATAGTTTTTCAACTAGGTAATATATTTTCAGTTGCTCAAATGTGTTTTCAATGAAAAATTGTTTTGTTTAGAAACACTTCAGTCACCAACAAGTACATTCACCTGTGCATATCACAGAGTAATGTTTGTAATGATTTTCTAGAGACACATAATACATAATCAACTGACTCACAAAGAACTTGAAGAAAAGGCTGTGTATTACTCAAATCATTGAAACTTTGATGAAGTAGACTAGCCTTGATGGGTTACTGACCCTCTTCTCTTATACAGCTCTTGTCGATATAACTTCTGCAATAGCACCGAGTAGAGAATAAAAAAACCCTACCCCACTCATGGTCATTAATTTGTTTGTTTGTATCTTGTTTTCAAGCACACGTTCCCCTCTGAATTACAGATTTCAGAGAACTAACTGAAAGTTTTAAGTGACTTTATATTGAACAATATTTCAAGTAAGCTTACCAGTTTCAGAGAGCAGTTTGGTAGCTTCCAGTACCTTCTCAGTATAAACCCCAGTTTCATAGTTTTCCATCTCTGCATTAATGATGTGAATAACTCTGGCTGCACGGCCTCGGATGGCACCCGCAGTTCTATCCAGTGTATCTACATCCCCCTCTTGGAGAGCAATCACACACTTATTCACATCTTCCAGAATATGGTTTTCTGGAACATAGGAAAAAAAATAAGGCTCATTTCATTTCGTTGTCCTTCATAGCAAAGCTTACTGATTTAGGGAAATGGCAAATGTCAGTACGTTAAAAAATTGATGCCTGTCCTTACCCAGTTCTGCAAAACAAATATCATTCTGTGATACTACACCACATAACAGTAAAAATCCCAAGTGTGATATTTATCTTTAAAAGGGACTGGGCTGCGTCCTCTCACCTATATTGTGAGTACCAACCTGTAATTCTTTGAAAAAAAATATCACATTAATTTCAAACATCACACTGAATTTTATAATGAAAGCATAATAAAAATCAATGCAAAAAGGAAAGGGGTCAAATATTATACAGATGCCCTAGTAAACAGTTGGGCAATTTTCTAAACATGAATTTGCACATTTCTATAAACTTTTAATATATTTGGTTCACTTCTGCCTAAATAAGTTAGAAAAGAAAATAAACCATTTTGAAATGACAGCAGTAAATGGCCTTTGTAGATAGCAGGGAGCCTGTGCACGAGCAGTTCGTCTCCTTTATTCCATCTATGCCAGAAATTAAGCTGTGAATTTTTCACGACACACAGTATAATCATATGTGACTGTGCATATTCTGAAATAAGAGTTGACAACAGTGAGCCTGCTCAGATGATGTAATATCAAATAGGTTTACTGAAATCTTGGGAGCTGCATTCTTTTTTCTCGGCTCAGAATCAGGCCATCTACTCTCACGTGCTGCAGCATCAGAGTTTATGTAGTATTCTCACATACAGATAATGCGAAATGATGAAGCAGATTTTGACTAGCTCAGGCATTATTACCCTGCAGCCAGTGCAGTTAAAAATCATTTCAATAATAAAACTATGACTGAATTTCATTTTTGAGCAAACTTTGAGAATCACAGAGACTCTAAACAACAACTTACTTTTCTGCCACAGACACGTCAGAACTGCAAATGAAATGTTGTTTTTTGTAGTAGTAATAAATAAAACAGAACCAACCAGTTCACCAACTGCTTTTTGTTAATTATCCTCGGCCCCAAAATTAGAATGACACACTAATTTTCACTGTTAAAAATCCCAAGCTTGGATCATTTGAGGGTTTCAGAAATGTTTTACATGATGTTGAATTTTAAATTCTAAGAACTCTGAATGAAAAACGAAAGTCCCCTGAGCTGTAAATCACAGTAACTTGCAAGATAAAATTATTTGTTTATAAAACTCTCTATTCACATTTTAAAAATGTTGCTTTCCTAAAATATTTCTGCACTATTTCCTCCTCTCAATCTCCATTTTCTTTACCATGGTATAGCCAAATGTTGCCCAACAAGATCTACTTTCTGAATATGAACCACCGCTGCATTTGGATTATAAAATCAGTGATTACAATTATGGTCAGCCTTCTTTTGGCAGCTACTGTATTAATAAAACATGCCATCAACTGTGACACTCAATATGAAGAGGAGGAAGTGTCATTTCATGAGGTACGGTTAAGCAGACACCAGGCCATTTTGAATGCTTCACTGGTTTAACATCCAAAAATAAAAACATTCAGTGAAAGCTGAGGCTTCCAAGCTTACAGCTCGCAACAACAGGCTTTCTGGATACATGAGATGTTTCCTCATTTTTAATAGACTAGATGTCTATGGACAGTATTAGAAAGAAATACTATTTCTCAGATGTCGTGGCTAGTTTGGATCTAAGTCCAGTCTATCTCAATGAACATGTTTAGAAGAAAATATTATGCGACAAATACAAAAACTGAAAATGTCACCCGCTCAAATAACTTCTGATTTTATGGACATAAGTGCTTGGAGTGAACAAAGTCCCCAAACAAATAACCAAATGGCAATTTAATAATGGCTGTTTGGCTTGTGGACTGGGTCTGCAGTTTACAGCTTGGCCTGCTCTTACCTTGTAGAACTAGATCTGTTGAAAAGTGCTTGCCAGCTTCAAGTCTTGAATAAAAACCAAAGTGCTACCAGATTCTGAAGTACACTTTTATTCAGAGAGTTAATTTTCTTGTCATGGCTTGCAGTAAACACTCTAGCAGTGATGTTGAACAGTGGAGTGTAATTATACCAAACCAAACCATTTCCCTGTTACTAATAATAGCAGGATACAACCAAAGAAAATAAAGGGGAGGGCAAAAAATAAAATTAAGGATTTTTTTAAAGGATAAATATTTTTTCTTTCCAAAATCTTAAACTTTTATTAGGAAATTTAGGAAATATCAATGAAAAGAACATTGAATGAAACATAAAATTAAGGCCAAGCTGTCTCCTGAAGTTTGACTCTTCTGAGATGTCAGAATAACCTAAGCACACTTGGCACACTCTGTCCTTACTCACAACAACGAAATTAATCTCTTTCAAACCATAATAGGAAAATGAGTTTTCTGCAGCAGACAATTAACCCAATACACGCAGCACTTGGCAATTATAATAGTCATTGTGTGTCATTATGTATGACTATATTATCACAATACACTCTGCCGCAAGTTGTAGCACTTTAGAAGAAGGCTGGAGAAACTACTGTGACCCAAAGAGTCAATGTCCTTCTCTTCTCCGTCCCTTCTTTATGTAAGGACTAAGATACTTTGCTTCCACAGAAGAACTTGCTTTGCATTGCAATTCATCCTAGTGAGGTCAGTGCAAATGCTTGCTATTTCTTATACTACTTTACTACTTCTCTCCGTTTGGTTGCATTGCTACACCAATAACTCTGGGATGCAGAAGGGCTTCCCAGCTCTCTGGAAATATACACACTGGTCATGTCCTGACAACATACCTGGATGGGAATCATATGCAGCATCTGCCTATTTCCCTTCTTCCTATCCCTTTTCAGGGCTTTTGGTTACCTGGTATGGATGATCAAGGGGGCCAGGACCGTGTTGTACATCTAACCCATTGCTTAAACACAGCTGATTTGAGCAAAGCTACAAAATAAAGCAAGGAAAGTTTGTATTTCCTCCTCTTACCCAAAACTGCAGGAGAACTCTCAAAATTTTTCTAAGTACTGTCAGCCTGTCACAGGTCTGTAATAAATTTTTAAAAGGTGGCCAAAATCCTCCTTTGTGCCTGAGTTGAAACAAAACTTCTCTAGAAATAGAAGCACAAATAGGATGCTGTTTTCTGTGAGAGGAAAAGCTAATGATTGCTACCAGGGATTAATTGGCATGGCTTGGTTGCTCCTCCTGAGTGTAGAAGATCAGCACTCCTATAAGGACAGACTAATAGACTAACGATGCTTTAGTAATTATAGCTTTTCATTGCTCTGACCTATTACTTTATTTTTAGAAGAGTCCCTTGATCCCAGTACCTGAAACGGACAGGAAGTCATCCACCGAAGTGATGTCATCAACAGCTTCAGTGAGAACTCGCACTTGTTTCTCCCACTGATCTTTAAAGACGTCCATGTTGTCCTGTGCTACTTTGCTCTGGGGTCTGGCAGCCAATGTCAGTGCAGCATTTATTACCTGTTATTCAAAATCATTTTTTACAAGAAGTGGCAATTTTTTTTCACACAGGAAAGAACAAATAGACTATGAACTGTGTTAAAAATACAGCATTACTCCCCATTTAATATGCAGGTCTCAAGCTATGAATGTATTCTTCACAGTTCACGGAAAGCAGGAAACAATGTAATGACAAAGGCAAGGCAAGAATCTTCATCTAGGCTGTTTTGCCTGTCTCAGGTAACTGATGCTTTTTAATGCCAAAAGAGTTCTCAAGTACTTTTTAACAGTAATCTTACTTACTTGTGGGCACAGACTATCAATCTGTGTTGCTGCCATACGGACTAACTTCACCCCTTCTTCATTATTCGAGATTGAACAGGCCAGATTTGCAACCTGCAATGAAATCAGCAGAATGAGAATCCAGTTTTAGGCAAACGGGCCATTTTATACCTTTCTCTCTTCTTATTGAGCCTTGCCTGAAATGAAAGAATTGTATACAAGAGGAATGATACCACATCTTCTGTGCTGGTGAACAGAAACCCAAGTAGATTATTTCCATACTAGCAAACTGAAGTAGCCATGTTCATTAGATTTTTCTCAAATCTGTTTGCAATGTCAAGTGTTTCACATCCTCCTCTATAGCTTGAAAATAAACCCCTGAGAAATCATACAGAGAATGTAGAGTATTCAGACAATTATCTATGCATTTCCTTTCCTCACAGTTTCTTTTTCCTTTTATTAATCATGTCCATTATGAATACTAGTAATCAGGCTCATACACATGCTCTGAGCTTTGGAAAATGAAGGATCTTTGATGTCCTAACACATGGAACTGGGCTTTCCCACCCATAAACAAAACTCTGATACCTTCACTGATACTGGGAAGTTACATATTTCTCAAGTAACTTCATTGTTTCCGATCCTGATGGTTTTATGAATGTTAAAATAATTTTAATTCTCAGGTGGACTTCTTTATTTCTACATGCCCTAGAGTCTGCCCTAGAGTAAAATGTCCATTAGCAAGAGTATCATAACTTGGCTACGTGAAATGTTTCTATTGAAAGCTTAATTCTGTGATATATGCCTGAAGATCTCATTCAAAGATGTAGGTATCTACACGTGCTTGCTCTGGCACAGCTTTGAGAAGTCTGAACCTCACAAGACTGAAGGCTGTTTGGTTAATATGAAGACAGGGGAAACTTAGACAGACACCTGAATGAGATCTAGCAATCAGACCATGCCTCCAGACACTGCAGCTGCCTCTCTGTGGCCTGGATGCAAGTGCAGAGCATGTTCTTCCAGCTAATACAGTGCTTCTTGCAAAAAATCCATTCCCAAAAGCTTTGGGCCAAGTCCATGAATCAGCCATGGGTTTTCCAAAAAAGCAATTCATGCCACAATGCACGTAATTAAGTTCATTAGTGATACTTAAATCACAAAGGTACATTCTGGGAGGAGCGAATACAAGATTATTTTTTTTTAATCATCCAAAAGTATGTCTCTTCATTCTGATTTACATTAAAACAAACTTATAAAATTTTAAATACACTTCCTTTATATTATTCACTGTGCCTGAAGGCATAACTATCAGTTGGAAATGATTCATGAATTAGTTCAAATACCCCCATCTTTCCAATTTTCCTCCAGTCTCCCCTTGTGGTATTAATCTGTTCTCATCTCCAGTGCACATCACCACGTTAGCCCTGGTCCATCTGTTCTGCATAGAACCTATTTCACTTCACAGTTATGTAGAACGTGGTTTGCATATATCATGGCGCCAAAGCCCAGTGAAGAAAAGAACTTAAGGCTTCAAAGAGTCTTGCAGGCATTTCCTAGTCAAGTTTTTATCATAATGTTGTGATTTTTATTTTCATTTCATGGTGAGACAAATGAGTTAGTCTGTTTGTTAACAGCCTTACAGCGCTCATGTCAAAAACGTTCTCCTAAGCTGACATCTTCCAATTAATTTACCATTTTCTGTAGTCATTTCTTTGCACACATCAAACAGACCACTTTAATCTTCATGAGAAACAAAAGCTAAGCAGGATAACAATTAGAATGCAGTAACATGAGTGGAAATTACAGACCTTAAAAACTAACAAATGGTATTAAGTTCAGCAAAAGCTATTTTCTGTATTTTAAATAAGTGTTTTTTCGGATTGCCCTTTCTTTTTGTGATTATCATGATGAAAATCTGTCCTAAGGCTCCAGATGCACCATACATCTTACTTTTTCCTCATATAGCAGTGAGATACGTGACTGAAAGGGGCTGGGTGTCATGAAATGGCAGTCAAACTATTAAGCAGGTCTTTGAGTTCTCTTGGAAGAAATCTTCGCAGAAAAAACCAGTGAAAATAAAACTTATTTCTTGTCTGTCTCTGTCAATTACTTTTTCAATATATCTGATGAGATAATATTTGGATATTGTAAGGTGCCAGTCCTGTTCAATATATTCATCAATGACCTGGATGAAGGGATAGAGTGCACCATCAGCAAGTTTGCTGATGACACAAAATTGGGAGGGGTGGCTGACACGCTGGAAGGCTGTGCTGCCATACAGCGTGACCTGGACAGGCTGGAGAGTTGGGTAGAGAAAAACCTGATGAGGTTCAATAAAGGCAAGTGTAGGGTACTGCATCTGGGGAGGAATAACCCCATGCATCAGTACAGGTTGGGGGCTGACCTCCTGGAGAGCAGGTCTGTGGAAAGGGACCTGGGAGTCCTGGTGGACAACAAGATGACCATGAGCCAGCAATGTGCCCTGGTGGCCAAGAAGGCCAATGGCATCCTGGGGTGTATCAAGAAGAGTGTGGCCAGCAGGTCGAGGGAGGTCATCCTCCCCCTCTACTCTGCCCTGGTGAGGCCGCATCTGGAGTACTGTGTCCAGTTCTGGGCTCCCCAGTTCAAGAAGGACAGGGAACTGCTGGAGAGGGTCCAGCAAAGAGCTACAAAGATGATTAGGGGACTGGAGCATCTTTCTTATGAGGAAAGGCTCAGGGACTTGGGGCTTTTTAGTCTAGAAAAAAGAAGACTCAGGGGGGATCTTATCAATACTTATAAGTACTTAAGGCGAGGGTGCCAGGTAGATGAGAATAGCCTTTTTTCAGTGGTGCCCAGTGATAGGACAAGAGGTAACGGGCACAAACTGGAGCACAGGAAGTTCCATCTTAACATGAGGAAGAACTTCTTTACACTGAGGGTGGCAGAGCACTGGCACAGGCTGCCCAGAGAGGTGGTGGAGTCTCCCACACTGGAGACATTCAAAAGCCGCCTGGATGCCGTCCTGTGCAACCTGCTGTAGGTGTCCCTGCTGTGGCAGGGGGGTTGGACTTAGATGATCTCCAGAGGTCCCTTCCAACCCTGACGATACTGTGATACTGCCCTAGTTTTCCAAGGAAGGATACTGAGATAATCAGAGGAAACTTTTTCTCCTTTTTTGTAAAATAATTTGGATTTCAGTACATTGTTTTGGGTGCTACTATTAATACAGAAGGAGTAAAAATGCAATCTATGGCTATATTAAATGTGCATCAAAAAAGCATTACTATTATCTGTTTAAAAAATAATGATACATATTGTTTATAATCCTAATCTAAATAGCTTCTGTGATATATTTCAAGTCATGCATAAATATAGTCCTGTATCATCAACAGTCAGAAAGCAATACTACTTTCATAATTCAGCAGGAAGTATCATGGGAAGATCCGATTGAGTCAAATAAGCATAAAGATAAGCAAATCCTACAAAGGTAGATGCAATCTGGATAAAATTGAATTTAGCAGTACAAATCAGAAATATTATGACTTTCCCCAAAACTTATTTTTAAAACATGGCAAGAAATAGACATTACTTGCAAAAGCCTGCATTTCAGTGCTGTCGTGTAAACATGGATCTGTGAAACAGTACAAATTTTAGGTGCACTCAATCACCAGATATAACACTATTTAATTATTTTGATTGACTTTGTTATCAAATACACAATCAAGCTACCATCAATTAATATTCTTGGCACAGCAAGGTCCATATGCATGCTCTTAGTCGACAGAAACCACGAGGTAATTCAACATGCTTTACCCTACTATAAATTCAGCAACTTCAGATATTTTTCCTACCCAAAACCATGACCAAAAAAGTTTAGACCCAATTCCCTCCCACTTAGCTGAGACACTTCGGTTAGGTGCTAAACTGATCTCTGGATAATGAATAAAAAGAGAAAGGCACTCCCAGAGACTGTTTCAGGACTTTGGTTGACTATCTCATCCTCTAGATGTATCTAGTTTATTATTAGATTATAGCTGGCCCTGATGACTGTTGGAAAAGGTATTACTGAAAGGTACTGAGGTGCATTATAACTTGTTTTGCATGTGTATATTTAATAGAACATGTGTTGTGAAGAACCCAGACTCTTCAAGGTTGGGAATTCATTTAATACACCACTCCTGAGTTGGATGGAGCAGATAGCTTGGAAAGAAAAAAAAAAAAAAAAAGGCTGCATGTTATTGTAGCTGCCAATTTGCCAAAACTTTGATTTGACAGTCTTTACCTTTATGCTTCAAGTACTCTGTGTCCACCAAAGCATTGAAAAAGAGATTTCATGAGAAGCTGTGAAAGTAACCAAGTAATTACTTTTTCTTTTTTTGTCTCTTTTTTTTCTGTTAACTAAGATCCTTGAGCATACTGAATTCACTGATTGCCTAAACAGAACTTAAGTTTATATTAAGATCAATGTGACTGTCTGAAGAGTATTTATATGAATGAATACATTTTAAATACCAAAATCAATGAATTGTGAATCATCCTCGAAATGCGTGGAGAACTTAATAACAGTGAAACTGCTGTGTAGATAAATGTTATTGTCCAGAATTTTAGGTCTGCTAAGTTACTCTTATACCATCAAAACAATTGCTAAACACCTCAAACCTGTCCTGCAAGAGCACAGAAAAGTAATGAGCAAGAAAATAAACACTCCAGCTCCAGTGATGCTGTATTTTTCTGCAATCACCAAATCCACTGAACCAATCCTAGAACTGGGGAGGTGAAAAAGCACATACCAACTCCTTCATATTAATTTCCTATCACTGGCACTGATAGCCCAAAATGCAATTCTGCACCTTGCTAGGTATCTATCTTTAATCATGCAAATGGTTCTATTAGTTTCAGTTATTCAAAACATATGCAGGATCAGTCTCACTAAAATGTATTTGCATGTATTTGGTTGTGTTTCAGCCTCAAGCATTTTTCTGCTGTATAGCAGATGGGGGTGGCGAAGGACTTTTTGTTTCTAATGCAAATTTGTATTACCATTGTTGAAAGGACACATCAAGGACAGGATTTATTCTAGAAGCATACTTACGTGTCAGTTGGAAGTGTAAGTACTGTATGGCTAGGCAATGACTACACTCGTTTCTCTCTTGCTTGCACAGGTAACGACCACAGTGAAGATAGGCAGCACAAATGTCAGTGTAGACTGCTACCTCTCATGGCACTGTGCACTTGACTGAAGTTTGGATTAGTGCTTTTTCATTGCATTTGCCATCATACTACCTAGGACAGGAAAATTCTATTTCTGCCATAAAATTGCACTCCAAGTTACAAAAGTTATCAAGGAACTTTCATACCAATTTACTTTATTTTTATGCTGATGAAAATTAGGTGTAGTTACCTTTCATTGTGCTTTTAAACTAGACTATTTCCAATTCTGACTTTAGCTCTTTATATTATTAAAGGTAATTATGACTATCAAAACGTATTTTCCTCTGGTTCAAACTTAAATTCAAAGATTTAACATGGCCACTCTGAATTTAATGTAATGTAAAAGGTTCAAAAACAAAAGAGAAAACCATTTCTTGGAGCACAAATGTAAAAGAGGGACCAGTATATGCTATAGCAAAGTAACAATATCAACGCACAGGCTTAAGAATGTTGCAGCTAATGTACGTAGTCCATTTTTAAATTATTTTCCTTTATTCTTTTTTTTCCACCATAGATTGCTTAAAAGAAATGATACAAAAAAGCTCTATTCAGCTTCCCAAAACATTTAACCATTCTAAGGTAGAGAATGCAATCTATTTATATCTTAGTTTTGTGTATTCTTTGCAAACGTGCTTTTTAAAAAATATTTCATACATGTATTTCCTCTTTATGTCATTTATTTTTTCACTGTAATTAACTGGTGGAAATATTAGGAAGAAGAAAATTTACAGCAAGTTATTATTTTCTTAGGGAAATATAGAATAACTTAAAGAAACCCAAGACACCATCAAATTTACCTGTCTACACCATACATTTGAGAAACTGAAACTTTCTGAGTTAATCAGCTTGAGTTGAAGGTGGTTTAAGTAAGGGAATTTTATAACATACACAGTGGACTAAAGCCAAGCCAAGGAGAACCTTGAATATATAGAAGTCAACTACGGGGATATAATCCCTGAAGCCTTATCAAATGCCCCTGGGTCAAGATCAGAGGGGTCACCTCCAAGGGGAATCCTACAGTAGTCATCTGCTACTAACCATCAATCCAAGATGATAAGGCCAACTAAGCAATGTTTGGGTCACTTGAGCAAGCTTTGGGTCAACAGAACCTCATTCTTATGGGTGACCTCAACTACCCAGACATTTGTTGGAAGAACAATACAGCAGCTCGCGTCATCCATCAAGTTCCTGGAATGCGTAGATGACTGCTTCCTCATACGAATGTTAGATGTGCCAACCAGGAAGGAGACACTGCTGGGCTTGCTACTCACAAAACAAGAAAACCTGCTTGTAATATCTCAGTTAGCGATAGCCTTGGCTGCAGTGATCACAGTGTTGTGGAGTTTGGGATCCTGCTGAGCATGCTGAAGTTCGGTATTAAGACAAAGGTTTTGGATATTAGAAAAACAAACTGCAGCTTGCTCAGATCTCAGCTGGGAGGGATTCCATGGGAAGCTTCCATTGAGGATAAAGGAGCTAGTGAGCATTGGGAGTTTTTCAAGAACGCTCTCCTGGAAGCACAAAACCAGTTCATCCCCTTTAATGGTAAGGGAAGTAGGTGGAGCAAGAGACCCCTTGGCTTAACTGTGAGTTTCTGAGTCTGCTCAAAACCAAAAGAGAAACATAGCAGAGATGGAAAAGTGGATGAATACCCAGTGAGAACTACAAGGGCATTGCCAGGGCGTGCAGAGATGCAGGTAGAAAAGCAAAAGCTCAGCCTGAGTTGAAATTGGCCAGAGATGTCAAAACTACAAGAAAGGATTCTTCAGGTACATTAACAACAAGCAGAAACAGAAGGAAAATATTGGCCCACTGTTAAACAGGAGAGGTGAGTTAGTCACCAACAACACTGAAAAGGCAGAGGTTCTCAACACTTCCTTCACCTCTGTCTTTACCAGCACTGTTGGGCCCCAGGCCTTGGGAACCACAATCCAGGTTGATGCAAACACAGTCCCACTGCCAGTGAAGGAGGAGCTGCTATGAGAACTGTTACAGGACCTTGACCCCTGCAAATCGATGGGCCCTGAAAATATCTACCCAAGGGTGTTCAGGGAGCTTGCTGATGTCATTGCGAGGTCACTCTCCATAATCTTCAAGAAGTTGTGGAGATCAGGGGACACCCCAGAAGACTGGAAGAAGGCTAATGTCACCCCCATCTGCAAGAAGGACTTAAAGGAGGACGCAGGAAATTACAGGCCCATCAATCTTACTTCAGTCCCTAGGAAAGTTATGGAACGAATCTTCCTGCAGGGTTACTACAAGTCAAACGAAGCACATGGCTGGGAAAAGCCAGCACAGATTCACCAAGGGTAAACTGTGCTTGGCAAATCTGATCGCCTTCTACAACAAAGTAACCTGCTCAGTTGATGAGTGGTGAGTGGTGGACACCATCTATTGGGATTTCTCCAAGGCTTTCAACACAGTTCCCCACAGCCTCCTTCTACAGAAACTGTGTTATGGTCTAGACAAGTGGTCCGTGCGGTGGGTGGGGAGATGGCTGACTGGCTGCACCCAGAGGGTGGTGGTAAACAGCTCCTTTTCAAACTGGCAAACTGTCACAAGTGGGGTCCCCCAGGGATCAATACTGGGTCCACTGCTGCTTAATATCTTCATAAGTGATCTGGATGATGGGACCAAGTGTACCCTGATGAAGTTTGCTGATGACACCAAACTGAGTGGGGAAGTGGACACTTCAGAAGGGAGAGCCACCCTGCAGGGAGACCTAGATAGGCTGGAAGAGTGGGCTAACAAGAACCTTATGAAGTTCAACAAGGACAAATGTAAGGTCTTGCACCTGGGAAAACATAATCCAGAAGTGCAGCACAGACTGGGATCTACCCGGCTGGGGAGCAGCTCTGTGGAAAAGGAAGTGGGGGTTGTGGTGGGCAACAAGCTCAATATGAGTGAACAGTGTACTGCTGCAGCAAAGAAAGCCAACAGGATGCTGAGTTGCATCTACAAGGGCATCACCAGCAGAGATAAAGAAGTCATCCCACTCTACTCAGTGTTTGTAAGGACAGCTGGAATACTGTGTTCAGTTTTCACCCCTGCTGTACAAAAAACGTGCGGACAGGCTGGAGAAAGTCCAGAGAAGGCCCACCAAGATGATCAAAGGAATGGGAAGCCTGCCTTATGAGGAAAGGTTGAGAAAATTGGGTTTGTTTGCATTGAAAAAGAAGGCTTAGGGTAGACCTTATCACCATGTTCCATTATTTAAAGGGTGGATACAAAGAAGTTGGAGACTTCATTTTTACAAGGAGTCACATAGGAAAAGACAAGGGGTAATGGGTATAAAATACTCCTGGAGAGATTCCAATTGGATACAAGAGGAAAATTTTTCACAATGAGAACAATCAGCCATTGGAATAATCTCCACAGAGAGGTGGTGGATTCCCCAACTTTGGATACTTTTAAGATTCAGCTGGACAGGATGCTGGGCCATCTTGTCTAGACCGTGTTCTTGCCAAGAAAGGTTAGACCAGATGATCCTCGAGATGCCTTCCGACCCGGTATTCTATGATTCTATGAAATAATCCGTTACCATGTTTCAGCTGATGAGTGGTAACTTGCTGAACTGTGGTATCTTGAATATTTGTAATTATTTACCCATTCACTTAGTAATTTATCCAGATATTGTTACAACCTCCAAATCCTTCAAAATTGTGACATATATTAATGTTGGTACTGCTGTAGGCAGCCCAGTGATATTCATGGAGCAACAAATAAGAGCTTTTTTTCTAAAGGAGAGCAGAGAGTTGATGCTAAGTTACCCAAGATCTTCAACTTATTTATCCTCACTATTCACTGAAGCATTATATTATGAGCAAAACTCTATTTACCACTAGAAGGGATGTTTTTGCACATACACAAACAAGTGCCAAAAATCAAAATGTCACTGAAAGTACATATTGCAGCAGATTCCTCTTCCTCTTTGTGCAGTGCCAGTTTGTATCACCATGAAAATATTAGACTGTAGTCTCATTCTCAGTACCTATTCCATACTGCATGGGGGGAACCTCATGCTGGATAACATTGCCAATTGTCCCTCAATTATATTAACCAGTCACATAAAAATACATCTCTTATTTAGATAAGACTAAGTTGTTCATATGTACATCCATTCGCCTGTATTAAAATATGTAATTGTATGCACAGCAGTAAAAAAGGCATTTCTTTTGTAAATTACTAATGATCTAACTCGATCTAATTTACCGAGTTTAATGTTTGCTATGAAAACTTTTTAATACCATGCCCTGAACATATTTAATATAAACTACTCGGCATTTACAATACTCTGTACTTATCTAAGCAGGTCGGTAACAGCAGAACATTAGAAAGTTACAGAGAATTTAAAGCACAACAGTTGAATGGTTTATTTCATGTCCTATATGCTGCTCCCTAAACCTATGAAAAACTCTTTTCACTTCTCAAAAGGTGAACAGCATATTCACTCTACTTTCTACAGGAATAAGGCTTTTCAACTCACTCAAACTCCCTTGAGACTTCTTCCATATCAGATTTAGTTGAAAGAGCCTTAAAAGATTTCTGCTTTTGGTAAAGTTTGAAGTAACTCTGACTTGAATAAATTCAGTGGGCTTGGACTGAGATTTTTGAAAGAAATCTAAGTGTTAGAAACCTCATGTGTACTGACAGCTCAATTCAAAATGCAAAAATCCTAGCTTTGGACAATTTCAGTGAAGTGTTAACGCAATCTGAATCTCCTCCCTTTCTAGGACCATTCTGATGCATACCATGATTATTGCCTATCAGATTGGAATAGAAGTGAGATAAAAAATGATTCACCTTGAAAAATCCTTCTACTTGACTATTTTCATAACTGGAAAAAAAAATGTATTGGTTCATGTTCAACTACAGAGCTACCAGTAAAGAATACAAGAAAAAGGTATTGTAATATATCTGATGTTTTACTTCTAACATTAGACAATAATAATGATTTTAGATAGGAATAAAAAATATATTCCCTAACAGTAAACACTGACAACTCTTTTTTTTCTTTTCTCTTTTTACATGAAATTTGACCATACAACTCTCTTTTCCTGAAATGAGTTAAGTTTCTACACCACACCGATGAGCCCCAACAGTGACAAATATGCCTAATGGCATGCACAAGAAATCCCCTACTGTGGTCCAAACACCTACTAAAACAAGATGGGTACGATGGTAACATACATTGGCAATTTGAGACCAACTTTCCAGGTCAGTACGGTTTCTTAGCAGGGTGAGGACAAGCATTCTCTATGGAAAACAGAGGAAAGCAAATTGATTATGCCAAAGGCAGGCAATTGTTTCAGAGCATTTTACATCTGAGACAAATAATTCTGGAAACCTCTTAAGTTTCATTTGTAAAATTATTCAGACAATGCTGTTGGACAGTTAGAGTGCAGCACTGCCCAGAACTATCACCCTGTGTCCTCAGCTAGAACAAACAGGCTCAGAGCTGTTCCAGTTACCATACATGAAGACCTGATCCCACAATTAAAGGTCAAGGCATACATCTGTTAGGGGTTCTTTTTTCCACCATATCTCTAGATAGCTTGAAATTCAAGGACTTTAGAAAAGTGGGTGCGGATGTTAATTCCCAGAGCTGAAATCAATAGAAATGCTTTCCGCTTTGACAGAAAACTCCCTTAGGAATTACAGATGTGTTTCTGAGGCATTCAGCTGGAATATAATTAATTGATAGTCAGTAATAGTGGGGAACCCATCTACCCCCTGGCTGGCCAGCAGGAACGGAGATGAGGACAGCAGAAAAGAGCTTCTCTCCTGAGGTTTGCTCCCACAGGAGCTGGGAAGTGCAGTGGGGCATTCAGCTTCAGATACATGGGATCGCTCCCTTTAACAATTTGCTCACTATACTGATATAATTTCTGAATTTTCTCTGTATACATGTGCATCCATTGCTGAAGAAATAAACAGCAAAGAGCTGTAGTAAACCAAGAAGAAGAGCAGGACTTAGTCTCAAGAATACAGTTAGGACCAGATTCTTGCTAATTTAAACTGATCTTGAGCAATATAGCATTGCAGTGATGAAATGCAGCAAGTCTTTCTCCTACAAGAAAGCAGTTTATAAAGCCGTAGGGGATCTGTTCTCTATTGTCCATCTATTCAGGTGGGATGTGAAGCAGATATCCTGTTATAAATCACATAGCTAACATGTCTGCTGAATCTAGGTAGTATAGCAAGAATTGATTAATGTGATTTACTGATTTTCTGAGTTACAGGTATAAATGCATTTTATATTGCAATGGTACATGTATATTTTCTTCTTTTCATAGAAAGCAAATGTAAAATGTCCAACTACAAGAATTCTTTCTGCATAGGTCAGAGACCAGCGACCCATCTCAGTGCTCTTTTACTTCTGTTAGAAGGATCAGGTTACTTTTCTATTTAATTTGACAATAGGTGAAGTCTTTCTTACACCATTCTTCCATACCTGGTCTATTCATTACTGAAGAAAACCCATGACCAAAGAATATAGAGGAACACCAAAACCAATATCAACATCTCTGAAATGTCAGACAACAGAACCTTTAACCAACAGCCACTTTTAAGCTCCAAAGCATGCAAAAAGGCCAAAAGAATGTCTTGTTTTAGTACACCAACAAACAAGGAAGAAATTCAGGGTCTTTGTGTATTAATCCTTTCTGATTAATCTGCAATCAAGGCCACTGCTATTAAAAGTCATAATGAATTATGAACAATGTATACTGAAATACTCAAGGGGCAAAAGGGCAGTTGGTGGCCTATGGAAACAAGATTTACAAAGCTGCAACGTTGAGTTGATCCCACAAAGCAATTTTGACAACATACCCCTGGTAGTGCTATAATTAACAGATATTAATAGTAAGTAGTTACCAAAGAAATCCATCTATCTAATAACAGTCCACTGTTTTGGCAAACAGTGACCCTGGAACAGGGATGCATGCCTGACTTGGCTGTGATAATTAAATGTTAGTTATATGATCAGGAAGCTATATTTTGACAGTTATTGAAGAAGAACAGGAGATTGTGGTAGGAACTCAAAAAAGTTCATGATAGCAACAGAAGCTTTGAAGATATTAACACAGTGTGATATCAGACACCCTAGGGTATAAACAAATCACTAACTATAATTACTGATCCCTAAAGAAACATAACTTGCAAGTTAGATGGAACCAATTTTAGGGCTGAAGTTGAGCAGATAAAGAAAGAATTTTATAAAAATTTATTACAGCTGCTAGTGATTGATAGCCCAGGTGGGGACATCTTTAAATTCTATATAAGCATCCAACAATAGCAATTTGTTGTTCACATGAAAACCCGAAAATTTGGTATGCTGAAGTAGTCACTTCGCTATCCTACATTGGTATCTACATAAATATTACTTTGCTCACATTAAAGGGAAATGTATCTCTAGTCCTTGTGCTCCATTCACGACCCTACCTTTGAGGCAAGGTTAAGATTTGTCACCAGTGTACTGGCCATCCCCTAACTTACATGAAAGCCCGTGTCTGCATCAAGATGAGTGTGCCCCTGAGGGAGAATTCAGGCTTTTGCTTTATTTGGCCTACTTGACAACCTGGAAGCACCGGTCAGCACAAACGCTTATTCAGCCACAGCTCATACTGCATTTGTCCAGCCATCAAAGGACACATAGATAGGAAACATGAGAGGAGGTTTTGAAGATAAGATGAGGAAGTTAATGGGGATGAAAGGATATGGGCATAGATGGAAACCGAAGACATTGCAGAAGTAGAAATGGTAATACTCCATCATAAGGACTGGAGAAAAATTGTAGGTATTGTATGAGAAGGAAGATTGCTAGTGTAAAAGAAATCTGAGATTATCATGGCATGTTGAATACAAATTTATTTTTAAGAAATCAAGACTTATTAGTTCCCTTGCTCATAGACAAAACCTTCTAAAATACTGATTGCCTTAATAGGGGCAAGTGAAGAGATTTTTATTTAGAGTAATATTTTAAAGGCTTACAAAGTCACATTCAGAGAAAGTTTGATTTTACGTAATCCAATTTTTTGTGCAATAGTCTACAAAATGTTTTTACAATAATTTAGTAATGGTTCAACAGTAATGCAGAATGATGTCATCTGCCCAGAACCAGAATGCGTAGACAAGGCAACAGAACTAGATGTTCCCTTTTCTATTCCTCCTGTCAGTATGTTTTAACCCTGGCATGGAGAGAGCTCATATTGGCTTGAAACATCATTCAGTTTACTCATCTGCTTGGTAGCCCTTTTTCCTGCCAATACATCCCCTTTTATCTTGAAAAAATCATATTCATGATAATTTTTACAATAGGAATGTCTGACACCAAGAAACAAAGACCCAGAGTATTTAACAGAAAAACAATATATGGATATGGGAGGTATTTTTCCATTTCTGCATTATAAAAAACTAGTCTGTCAATTACTCCTCCTTTTTTGTCCTATCACTCTTTATCCATACTTTTTGTATGATCAGAAGCAGAAAGATGACTTATATACAGTTGTTTCACAGCAGCTGCAGTTTTACCAGTAAGATAACCACAGCCAAGACACAGACCTAAGCACTTGCACACACTCATCTACATTTTTCAACTGCCAACATAACCCTTAGCAGAGTTTTAGCCTAAACTACCTCATGTATATAACACATGGTCTCTCTTATACCTATTAAAAAGATGTGGGAAAAAGAGATGGCACTGAGAAACCTTAGATTTCGATCTGTGTTTACAGGTAAGCAAAGGACAATGAGGTGAGAAAAACTGCATTTATATTTAGTTCTCTCTTTTCTTCTGAAAGGGGAATACATTAAAAAAAAAGAAACAGTATTAATTATTCACTGTGCTGGAATTCATATCCTCAACTTATATTTTCTCCTAATTTAAGACTACATTCTTACGGATTTTTTCCTACAATTTTGTTTTTTGTTATAATAATAATAAGAATGTGGAAATTTTCATCTTAGTTGTAAAATCACTCATATCATTTATTTGATTAAAACCTGTTACGTTCTCAGTTGTACATTTTATCCCAGTTTCACAAATTTGCAGTTCTATGCATGAAAGCTGATTACCTTTTCAAAGGATCATCATTAGCTCATAAATATCCAAAACCATTTGAACAAAACCAGGATTATTTCTTGTGTATTAGAGTGCTGTTTCTGGCTTTTTCTTTGACTCCTCAAAAAAACCCCAACTGTCATATGAATGCAGCTCACATGCAAATAGTTTTTCATAATGAGTTTTTGTATCAAGAGCTCTTCATGTGACTTTTAGCATTAAACATAAAATGGGAACAAATGTATAACTAAGAAATCAAAACTGACGTCAAAGTTCTAAACAGGATTGCAGACAGAGATCTTTAATTCACTGCACTCTGATTTATGGTCCTCTTGGTGTGCAGAGATCAGTATAATAAGTCCATTGTCTCTGCTGTTAGACTTAATGGCAATATCAGTATGCATTTGGGCTCTTTTGTAAACTGGTAGTTCAAAGTTTGTGGCCAGTGTGCCCATGATAAAACTGCAGATAGTCTCTATGCCAGTCCATCACAATAATTGTTTTTAAGCTTTTGATTAATTTAATTCAGTGTCACATAAGTTTGTGTTTCAGTGTAAATTAAATTTCTAACATTTCAACGAAAACAGGCAACTGTTTTGAGGACACAAACCTTATTAGCCCCTTAATACCTCACTGAAGAATGAGTTCACCTGGTAGCCCACACCGAGGAATTCGAGTAGGTGAGAGATTTCATAAATTTAGTGGGAAAAGATGTAGCTGGATGTGACGCTTGACCACAAAATACAAATCTCTAAGAAACCAGGATTCATAACATCTAGTGTTTACAGAACTGCTTGTGTAATAAGATATTACTTCTTCCTACAAAATTACAGCAGGAATTGCACATCTGAAAAACATTTAACTAGGAAGCAGGACAGTTATTGTGTTTCTGTGGGGTTCTGTGTTGATTACAAGAAGACATATTTGTAGTAAGAAGATGTTTTAGCATGACTTTATAGGGACTCCTGACCTTTGTGATATGTTTAAGCCAACACTTTAAATACCACTCAGGAAATGTGAAACCCTAGGTCGAGCTGAGGAGTTTCTCGACACTTTGGTTTCTTGTTTCTGTAAGAAAGGAGTTGCTCCACGCTTTGGTTTCTTGTTTCCGTAAGAACTTTCAGTAAATCACCTTTAAAATTAGCCACAGGTGAATGAATGAATTATTAGATTTTTTTTTTTCCTGTGTTGATTAGGAAGCTATCTTTCATCAAAGTACTGGTCATCATTCAGTGTTCCAAGATCTGCCTTTAGATTAAATGATTCCTAAGATATCCCGGAAAAGGAAAAAAAATGAAAAACATAAGAAATGCAAGGACACATACAATAAAATGGAGCATTACTCAGGCCCATTCCATGCTGTTTTGAGAAGCAGTAATTGCACCCATGAATATATCTGGATAAGGTGATGGATGCTAATAATACTTTTTATTTTTAGCCCATAGTTTGCTTATCTGTAGAGCAGGTGAAGAATAACACCTCCCTGTGTTCTTATTTAGGATCTGGCAAATCAAGTTTCTTTTAATGTTGGGAGCATTCTGGCCAAATTTGATTAGTTTTGTCAGGAGACTAGATACCACAGGAACATCTGTTTTACTACACCAATATTAATATAATATTATGAGTCGTGGAAATTGGAGCCAAAAGAAAACTTGACAGATGAGGCTTCTGTCTGAAGGCAGGATCAGCTGTAGTTAAACCATTCCTGGCAGATGTTTGTTTCACTTAGTCTCACAAGTCTGCATTGATACCAGTTGTATGGATTTCTATTCCTGTACATGAAACATTTAATTAAGGAAAACAAATAGCAATGGTGCATGACAAGGTCAGATTTACTAGACCAACTGCAATGAGTGTGCACTAATCTGCGCTCAGGGCCCATTCAAATACATATTAAGAGATTGAGTAATGACAGCAAGAAGAAAAAAACAAAACCAACAGAACCCCATTTTCCTTTTCCTCTGCATATTTCTCCTTTGCAGGCTCACTGTTAGCTAAAATCTGGATCTGAGCTATTAGATTTTGTGAGTGAAGAGAACAAGGAAAAAAACCATTTATCTACTGCACAGCAGTAAGGCTATTTTCATCCATTAAGACTATTTTTACATGGTTATAATAAATCCACAGAACTTCAGTGCCTTAAAAAAATACAAACCAAAAAAACCTTAAAATAGGATCTACCGAGGAGCTTCATACATCAGTGCGGGTGACATTTTTAGCTAAAAGTTTTGATATCCTTTTATACTTGTCTTTTTTGCATTTGCATTTCTGTGCTTGAAACACCACCACAAAAGGTTATTGGATGAGTCTAAACAATTAATCTTGTAAATTAAATTTCCACTTATTACCCAGGTTCTTATGATATCTTTATGCACTTGGAAGACCAAAGGAAAAAATATTAAAACATATCTTTGAAGGATTTTTCTTTCTCTGACAAGTTATCTTCTGAACAGGTGACATGCTGTTCCTCTGATCTGTTTAACACACTGTTATTGCTGTCTCTACTTAGATGTCTGTAGTATCTTAGACTCCCCAAATAATGAAAATATAACGATAAAATTATTGGTCATTACTTATGTCATGTTATTTTAAGTGTACCATGGTCAAGTCAGTTCTATTTATTTGAAAACCAATCCCTGTTCTCACAGTGAGAAACACCAACAGAAGCCCTAAACACATTAAAGTGTGCTAGCAAATTTAAAATATAAATTGTTTAAATTGCGTGTGTGAGAGCAAGAGACAGAGGGGATTCAAGTGCAGCTATAAACAAAAGCAATTAAGCTCTTAATTTAAGAGAGTGAGCTCTTAATTTAAGAGATTAACTTAAGAGAGTGAGACAGACAGTGTAAAGGACTGCAAATCACATTCAACATTTCACTCAATATAATCCTAAAGTAGAAATACAAAACTCAGCAACTCTAACATTAAATGATCAAACCTCTTCATTCAATCCATCCAATGAGACAAAGGTGAAGATCTGCAACTGATGCACAACAGCTTTGTTCCACTTCAGCAAAGCTTCAGTGATTTACACCAGCCTTGGCTCAAGTAACACACTCTTTGGTCAATAAATTGTGGCTTTCACAAACCAAGGTAGAAATGAATTCCACAATCAATCCATCAATGATACACAAATGGTAGTAAATGTTGCTCTGTTTTCACTTCTCTATATGTACAATGGCACTGCAGAAGTGTTTATGGGACTTTATGCAGAAGTGTCTCTGTAATGCCAGTCCATGTATAGAAAGAGATAAATAAAAAAGGATTTTCTAAATCATAGAATGGTTTGGGTTAGAAAGGACCTTAAATATCATCTAGAGCCAGCCCCCCTGCCATGGGCAGGGACACCTTCCATTAGACCAGGTTGCTCGAAGTCCCATCCAACCCAGCCTTGAACACCAACAACCTCCAGGGATGGGGTGTTAATAATTTCTCCAGGCAACCTATTCCCATGCCTCACCACCCTCACAGTAAAGCACTTCTTCCTAATAGCTAATCTAAATCTATGCTATTTCAGTTTAAAACCATTAACCCTCATCCTATCACTACGCTCCCTGACGAAGAGTTCCTCACTATCTTTCCCGTAGGCCTCCTTTAAGTATTGGAAGGCATCTATAAGGTGTCCCCAGAGCCTTCTCTTCTTCAGGCTGTCTATAGGAGAGGTGCTCCAGCCCCCTGATCATCTTTGCGGCCCTCCTCTGGACCCGCTCTATTCTTGTGTTGGGGGCCCCGGAGTTGGACACAGTACTCAGTAAATGTGGCAATTGATCATGAAAGTTTTTCTTTCATTGGCATGAAAAAGGATTGGTTGAGTTGACCGAAGAATGTGTTGCAGTCTATATTAAAAAAAAAAAGTGTATCTCATTGCTACCAGAAATAATAAGGAACATATTACAAAAATACATTGTTCCTATATCCTTTTACTCTTCTAACCTGCATCTCTTTAATGGTTAATTTATTATGAATTCACTGAACAACCATCAGCATATATTTGCAATACTAGAAACTGGAATTTATTTATCTAGCTGCACACTGGGATTTGTTTAGTTATCGGGGGTCAGTGAACATGTAACACAGTTTTATAAACTGATATTGAACAGGAAGAAACTGCATTAGAATGAAGCTAGAATAACAATAAGCCAAGGAGTCAGGTGAGTATTTCTCGCTTCAGCTGTTATATACACATATTTTTTTCACTGTCAGAAAGCTGATGCTTCTTTTAAATTATTTTTTCCCCCCCTCACTTGCCATTATAATTTTTTTTCAGCTCTTTAAACCCCTTGGCAGCTACCATGATGACAGCCTTCTGCCATCTAAAAGGGCAGGGGAAGGAACGGCACAAATGGTCTGACAGCGCGTGGCTGAACCAAGCATACAACAGGGTTTCATTCCAGAGACAGGGATTCCCAGATGTGTTGCAACTTTTCAGTGCTAAAAGCTTTTAATACTAATTTTTACTGCCTTTCTTAAAAAAACCCCAGTTTGCTGCCAAATCTTTGATTCTCATCTTTCCATGTATTTAGCATTATGTGGTCATCAGCTTCAGTAGAATTAATCCTGATTTACGTCAGTGTGAGTGACAGGAGAAATGAGTTCCGTAGTTTGAGGATAACAGCTCTTGAAAGTGTTTATTTGTATAAAAACAAGGAAACCAATTCCATTCAGAGTCAATGGAAACATAACTTACCCTAGGCTGTTCCCATCTGAGAAACTACCTTTTCTGCAAGAATGATAGTCAACAGTTTGTAAGCTATTACCTGCTATGTATTATACTAAAATTACGCTGTAGTCTTAAGAAACACATCAAGGAACACAATTGTGTAGTAACAGAAGAGCGTCATTTGAATTAGGTTGTGAATATGTTGCTGTAATGTTCACCTGTTTGGTTAAAATTACAAAAAAATAATATCACGCACACAGGCACAGATACTTATGCAGCTGTTCAAGACTCTTTGATTATAAAAACTTGAAGAAAAAAAATTCAATTTAACAATCAGAGCCAAAATTCCTAAATTTTCTTTTCCTAGCTGTCAAAAGCCAATATAAACAATGGTAAATGGACTTTTGCAGAGGATATTTGAACAGAACATATGTTGAGAAAACACTGGTGTTCTTAAGATCAGCTTTACTCTTTTTAGAAGTTCACAGAAGAACAGCTGATTTTCATGTTGTGTTATTCCCAGTTTAGGCAAGCATTCAATTTGAGAAGGGAGCACAGCAGTGATTTACATTTAATATCTCGATCTCATTTCAAGAGAATGGCTTAAATGCAAACACAGTCAAGTTGAAAATCTTAATGTTCTACTTGAATTCACATGATTTATGGGAGGGGAAAAAAAACACCCTACAGTGTCTCAACAGGCTGAGAAAGGCTAGTTTCATCTACATGGACTAAAGAAACCCAAATTCAAACAACAGACACTCAAACTAACATTTAACAATCCAGCTGACATTAGACACTGACATTCAAACTAACATTCTACAGCTAAGAATAAATCTTTTCTTGAGAAATCCTAAATATAAAATAGGATAGACAGTGCATTCGCCTATACTGGTATAGACATACTGGACTGAATTCTTAGTTCTTAGCTAGGCTTTACGCAGTGTAATTGAAGCCTACCCTTCAAAGGATAGCTGTCTCTGCTTTCCAGTTCTCATATATGTATTCATCTCAGTACATGCAAGGTGACCATATAATGGTAAAAGTAGGCAATCCTTATTTGCGCTTCTGTGATCACACCTCCACGAGACCCTTATGGTTCCTTGATGTCTTGGCCAGACAGTGAGCAGGAGTAGCTATTCCCTACCACACTGGTATCAAAGTAGAGAAGAGTAAAGCTAATTACTCACAAAATCAACCTAATGAGTATACACAGAGTGACAAACAATTCCCAGACAAAATCTAGTATATCAGACTATAGGCTTCCATAAAGCTCCTTAAATGTGAGTAAAGACAGAATAAATACTAATACCACAAGCTTCAGGCAGCTCCCTGAGAGTATGGCTTTTATAAGCTGTCTAGCGTCCATTTGGCAGAACAGAAGCTCTTTATTTATTAAATAACTACACAAACTCTCTTATTTTCTCCACTCTAATTCTGAGGGAAACTCTTTCATTTCTACAGTGGATAAGCCCACTAAAAAAGAATTCATATCCAACCCAAATAATAACTATCTTATCAAACTTGAGAACAATTTGTGAGGATTTGTAGGACTAGATGTTTCTTCTCTAGATTGCTAGTGCACAGGCTGTTTTCAAATTAACTAAGATAATCATCTTCCTTAATATTCACCGATAGCACAGCTGCTGCTATCAAGCAGTTTTCTTCTTTAACAAGCTAAAACATCAAGTCCACTGTAAAAAGGTAGATAATGTAAAATTAACTAGCCTAAATTTGAAGACCATTTTAACTTATCAATGATGTTTCAACTCTGCTTTACAGGGAATTTATCTTTTGCCTGTAGTTAAAAAAAAAAAAAAAAAAAAAAAAAAAAAGAAGTACTGACAAACATAAACCAGAGACAATAAGCGTTGTAGCTTTGTGCTGCTACATTATTTTTTCCTCCAAGTTAGTTCAACATGTCATGGTTATAAAGGACTACGCAAGTTTGCAAGGGAGGAGGAGGGAGGGCTCAGCTTCTGTCTATAATATTACAAATTTGAAACTCAGTTGCCGTAGCTTATTAAAAACCTGTGTACCCAAGAGATTAATTTTTCTCCAGCTTTATAAATTTCTTTAACAAAATTTAGAAAACTATTCTTACAGGCTCTCAGATCTCAGCTAGGCTACTATTGTGCTCTGTAGCCAAAGGAACATTTGGGTTTTTCATTGAAAATTAGCAGTGAAAACTAGCTTCAAGATCTCAGAGCATTATGTAAGAAAGCAACCTTAGGGACACTCAAGCTGCTTTTGCTCTCATAGCACAGGTGAGTGAATCAAGGCAAAAAACTTCTGTACCAAAGACTCATAGCTGATCATATTTTCCAGAAGGTGAGAATGCATGTCCTCTCCCATCCCACCTTCCCAACACCAGTGGTGTCTCCTTGATTTTGAAATATGTTGGGAAGAAGACTTAATATATTCCCCTCTTTGTACAACCATTTAATTTTCAGACATCTAGGACTATGTCCATTCTTTGCCTGAGGGTGCTCAAACTCACAGCTTTAACCTCTGTAGACAATGCCCAAACCACCAGGCTACAAAGCACTTATACTTGCCACCTTCGTACTGGAATTTTAATGCTATAGTTTCCTTGTAATGGTTTCTTTGCTCCTGGCCACTTATGGCTCACTGAACACCCTAAAAAAAAAAAGGTTACATCAAGACATAACCAAGATCATATCATCCTGTTATAGTATTTTTTCCCCCTAATGTATGCATTAAATATAACGTTGAGATCAAATTTTATTTTCTTTAATATCTGCATGCTATTTTTCATCACACTCGCAGCTAATTATTTTTTTATCTTTCCAGAAAAGTCTGGTGGCTTTTATAATGGGGTATATCAGCTGTTTACAGAAAAACCCTGGCATTTTCACATTTCAGCTTAAGGAAGGAAATGAAGAATATATTAATCAAACAAAAATGAGGGGGATCGAGTAAAATAGTTCCAACAGTAATTAGTCAGGGCATTAGGTTTGATATTATACACTAATGCAAGGAAACATGACCAAGTTACTAAAATATGTGAGAATTCCCACACAATTTAAAAAAATATTATTAACACATTAATTTATCCTTGTATCTTTCCTCCAGATCATTAGTCTTAGTTAAGTAGAATATATGCACGGGTGAGGGTTGAGCTTTATTATAAACATATATGACAGATTCAGGAAAGTTCTTTCATAATAAGAGTATAAAAATACCGATACTGTGCCAGACAGACTATCTGTATGTGAAGTATGTGCTAAAAAAATAGAACTGCTTAAATAATATTTTTTTTTTCTGTTTAGTGGCTGCAATGAAAAATAATCACAAAAAAATTGTCTCAGGTTGACACTGAGTATATTTCTATTGACCAAATTCAGTAAACTTTTACAAATAGTTTATGTTGACCCAAAATTGCATTTCTTACTGGGAAAGCATTCATATAAGAAATTTCACATAACTTCTCTCTAGTTCCAGCTTTTCCAACAATAACTGAAACCCATAATTATACAGTATGCATTTCTGTTTTTAACATCTTTGATGTATACTTATTTAGAGAACTCTGAATACTTTGTGTTCACATCAGCTTCAGAATGGCTGCACCTGTTATGGTGCAACTAAAATCACTACTTTTATCTGCCACCTACAAGTTTTACCCTTTATTACCAAGGTAATTCTCTTAGTGTTTAGATTAGTGTCTGACATCACTAACAAAGTTTAATGAGCTGTCTTATTTTTCAACAGAGTGCCCTTCTCATTGAAAATTTCTACTGATTTTTCATGGAACTGACATTTTCCTGCACCATACTGCCATTTTTCAGCCTTATATAGTCACACTCTGTAGAGGCAAGTATATTTATCAAACAATTATCATCAATTACCTGAGAGTTTGAGCTTCACAGACATTTTATGAATTCCTGAGATTTTTTTAGGGTACTGACATGACAAAATACATGCCAATATGTTGTAAAATAGTTGAAACCACGTAGCCAAAACAAGAGATGAGAAAAAAAAAATTCAGTTTAAGTACCACTTGCTGCTGCCAATATCATTATCATTCTGCTGTCCGGAATTCAATGAATAGCATTCTCGGAAGTAGCCTTTCTTTTCAAGAAGGACAGTCTCACAGGAGTCTCCAGGCACAAAGTAATTTCCACAAATGATTAAACATTGTCTTTCTGTCCCTTTAGATTATACGTGTTCCAAATAGATCCCTCTTGTCTTAAAACATAACTCACACATGTAACAAGGGATGTAAATGGCTGCTTTAAGAAAGAGATGTTATGCTATGTCTGTATTGTTAAATAAGAGAATTCCACCAAATTATCTGTTTGCATTTGCTCTCTGATCCTCTTTTATTCAGAATTACAGATGTATCTACGAGGCCAAAAGTCTTGGATTAACTCTTCAAAGAACTGCCAAAGGAACATGGATTACCTCAATGTTCATCAGACCAAGAAACTGCAGAGCATGGAAAAGATTAAGCAGAAAAAGAGATTATATTGCCTGATCAATCATAAGGAATTACAACAGGTTACAAGCATGGATGATAGTCTATCATAAGAGCTATACTTGTGTAATCAATTTTAAAGACTAAACAGATCAGATCAGACATAAAACATCCAAGACCCAGGAGCAGATAAATATGTTGAGGGGAAAAAAAGATAGTGATTATAGTATAATAGATAGTATTATTAAGAAAATATATTAAAATTTTATTATAAACCATTGCAAAATTTCACTTAGAACTGTCATGCATAAAAAGAACAGTCTGAACCACACAAGTAGAAAGAGTTTCTAGGAAGTTTGGGGAAATAGGATGTTAAAGGAAGTTACAATAGCATTTTACAAATGCATTTGAGATAAATGCTTAGGAGGAAAAAATAGCTAGATCACATTCTCGCAAGATTTTCAAAATTATATTTAGAAGATATGTGATCATTATGGGAATGAAACTGTTGAATCACCTTCCAAATAGCTCTTTGAATTAGAGCTTGAAAGTTTCTGGAATTTACAGATTAGAAATCAGACTGGAATTAGAAATTAGATTACGGAATATTTAGATAATTTGATTTGATGGTTTACCATTCCTGATGGCCTTTCTCACACTTCATTTCTAGAAAGTTCAGCATATAAGCGGGGTTTTCAACAACATTCGTTAAGGCTTTTTGGTTTTTTGTTTGGTTTTTTTTGTTTGACTTTACAGGCAGCCTCCTGCACCTTCATAGCAAGTATTCTACTCTCCTGGTAAGTGCAGGATCCCATACGTCCTATGAGAATAATTTAAGAAAATTCTGCCCTAAATGTCTTCTAACACAGTGAAAGGATCTCTTAAACAGACATCAAGATGAAAAAATAATAATGATAATTATCATGTAAGCCTGACAGAGTTGCAGAATGAGGTACAAACATGAAATTTAATTTGATCACAAGAACTTCTTGAGGATGATTATTTATATAATATACATATATATTCTTAACTTTGTAGTAAAGTTTCTTATGAAATGAGTTTCAAATTACAATACTCTTCCTTTAGTTCTCTCTCCTGCAATCCTTCTACAAATCATCTCAATAAAGATTAAATAACTCCCTCTTGTAAGATTCAGATTTCCATTACTTTATGCACAGAAATGCAAATTTATTTTTTTCTCTGAAATTAATATTACAACAAAAATGCCATAATTACAGTATAGGGTATGAAGAACACCACACAAGAACTTGTTTTTATTTATTATATTACTGATGACAAAGGCAAGCAGGAAGAATGAAAACAAGTACAAAAACCTGTGAAGAAAAAGCTGTAGAGAACAGGATCAGTAAGTAAAAATATAGATTTCTGCCTCCCTACTAGAATAATTACTGTGAAAGACATCTTTATTATTTAATTGCATAAAGTTGTTTTGTCCTTTTCCTTTGAAAACACTGAAAAAAAATAATTAGGGCATCTAGAAGCAGACTTAAACAACACACTTTCAGTTCCCAATGCGGGTTGCAAGCCCTGTTTGTCTCAGTATCTTTTCAATGATACTGAAAAAGAAGAGTATGACTTTGGAAATGCACACTAATGAAGTGTATGTGCACTAATACCAATATTATTTTGGCTTTCTTCTCTTAGAAAATTTATGTTTTCTTCTAAGTGTTTCATCCCTATGGTTCTCATTAAAGTCAATGGAAGCATCTTTCAATCCCATGAAACCATTATGAAAACCGACCTCTTCATCTATTGCAATTACAGGATTGTAACTGGCACTTGTTAGCTATTCATCTTGGTCTACAGTGTAAGAAGTTCTTGGAAGTTTATTTTATGGTAATAAAATCAGTTTAGCTATTTAAATGCTGAAAGTAAAGGTCAGCCAATTTGCGCTGTGTCCCATCTGTTGTGTTAAAGTTACATGCCAAGATACCTTTCAATGCACATAAGATGGAAACAGGACATCTTTGACAGACACTGCAGACTAAAATAATCTCAGAGAGCTCAAACAGGTTAAGATTCAACCGACCGCAGGCAGTGGCTGCAGGATATTATTCTTTTGCTGCATCTTAAAAGAAAATAATAGAGAAACATATCTTCAGCCTGCACTAGGTGGGAAATGTTGATGCTCCCCTTAGACACATGTGCCACTCCTTGTCCCACTTTCAAAGAGACTTGATATTATACTGTTATTACAAGGGAAGATTTGATGCAAACGAAGAATTCTGGGCTTTTACAAGAAGGTAATTGAAAGAACATAATGTCCTAGCTGCAAGCAACTGAGGTCAGAATTAGAAATACACCACAGGCAATAGCAGTGACTTCTGCAGTAAAAATCTTTTACCACAGACATGACTTTTGTCATTACAAGTAGAGGTTTACCATACGTAACTCAACATTAGCTGTCTAAAAGGCATTTATTGCCATGTAATTACCTAGGTTCCCTACAAAGCTGCACAAGAGAGAAAGGTATTTTCAGTGTTAATGCATCCCATGTATTTTGACTGATAGCCCTACTTTAGGATGGTAAGAAACACCTTTTAGAAGTACATGTCTCTACAGCGATGACCCAGAGGGTGCAGACAACAGCCATCTAAAAGGCTGGAAGACTAGTCTATACGCAAAAGTTAGGCAAAATGAATTTCATCTTGTGTGTTAGAAAGGCTCTAACTATTTAAAATCAATCCTGGAAGTATACTATGTTTATTTCTACTGGCTTATATATAGTAAAGCGTAGGCTGTATCTAATGGCTTCTAAATGCTCAAAGCTTTTTGCTCACTTGTATCTAGTTTACTATTTTAAGTGATATGTAAATAACAAGTCAACCAAAATTCAAATGATAGTATGGATAAAATCTAGAAACTAGAACAAGAAGTGAGAAAGCCTCACGGATAAAACACTGACAGAAATTGCAGTGATCAGATTCTCTTTCCAGACATGCCACAGTTCCACTAATACACCCTGGGCAAATATTTCGCCTTTAGGATGTTACCTACAAAAGTCTAGATAATATTAATGATTAAATTTAAAAAGCATTTTGGATTACACACACACACACAAAAAATATAATCTCATCTAATACAGACTTTTGGTGCTCTTGAGCACTAGAACGTGTTTGAGGCAAGAAGCATCATCCAAATCTTAACCTGAGTTGTTGTAGTTCTTAAGTTGTTAAATTCAGTCAAGTTAGAAATCTTGGATCTACATCTGTTTGATGGAGACAGACATTGGTCCTGTGAAGATGGAGGAAGTCTTTTTTTTATACCAACTGAACATCTGGTTTTACATGTTTACTTATGGCTTGCAAAATATCAAATATTTTTGTGTTAAATGTATTACAAAATGGGAAGGAATAAGATTTGCTATTCTCATGTTTTGAAGATGTGGGAAATAATTATTCTCTAAAAGAACAAAGTCTCTATGAAGGTAAAGAGGCAGATAAATAAAAGGAATGTGATCATATTCAACAAAAATATTGGGGAAGAAGTTTTTGCATTTGTAACTTTCATGCATAAAATGATTAATCATTCTAATAATCACTACCAAATTTGGATATATTTAGATAACACCTCACTTATTTGTAAATCAGCAAATTAAAAAATGGGGAAAGAGATGCTAGATTCTTAGCAGAATTCTGAGTTTTACTAAAAGTAAAATGAAAGTAAAAGATGATTTTGGCCACGATGTCAATAAGAAAGAAGGTAACCTGCAGAAAACGGCAAAGAGAGAAAGATGAAAGGTAAGACTTAAGGTAAAACTGTACTTGCACATTGCACACCAGAGCTCCTACTGCTTTCTGGCTTTTTGCTATCTCATTCTCTGTACATCATTTGAGATGGGAAAACTGCTATCAGCGACTTTCAGAAATGAAAATATATGGTGCAACTCAGAAGTTCCTCTCTAATCCAAAAGGATGGAGAGGAGAAAAAAAGATAGACTTTTACCTGGGGCTGGGGGATTCTAGAATATTACGGTACATTTGAAGGATTCATTAACGACAGTTTTTAATGGAGCAGACAGTAAATAAAAGACTGACTGAAAATAATCAGATTAAATTAACGATTTATGGCCTTAATGCTTTTATGTTTTAGGCTTTCAAAAATCACGTCTCACAAATTACTATAATTAACATTTTGCTCTGATGTAGAATCTTTTGTATAAAGTTGCCAGTGATCTATTTATGCTATCTAGATTTATCACTATTAAGTGAAACAGACAAAGATTACCATAATACTGCGATATTGGTGTGCACCACAAGGTACAGAATTTGATCTCCTCTTGCTTTCACTTATACAGCCCGTGAATGTGAAATGTTACAGCTTCCTACTTATGTTAAGTGTTTGACTGCCTTTAAACCAATGGATGTCAAGGTAACTCAGTGACTAGTTCCAATACCATGTATGATTTGGAGGTTTAATATTATACAATATTATAATTATGGTAATCAGTAGCAGCAACTTCTACCATTTCTGCCGTACACTTCAATTTTTATAACTTAAACCAACAAAATTACTAAACATTCTTTTGTTAAAAGGGATGTCCTTTGATATTGTTATTATCTGAGAGGGATAACACGAGGCCTGAGCTCTTTTCCTCTCCTACATAAACTCTACTCACCTATATTGGCATCCCAGCAAGAATAATTATCCTGCCGATGAAGTTACACTCTGAGTCAAATAATGTATCATTACAGCTTCTTTCTCATTTCCCCCTCACATGTCTAAAAAATTCTGTATGGAAATTTCCTCATTTTTTTGTTAATATACATTGCTAAGTGTCTTCATCTTCCTTCTGACATTATTGCAATAGCATTTTTTGCAATAAAAACACACCCATGGGACTTTTCAATCATGTCACAAACAGTGGTTTAAGACCTTATAGCAGCTCTTAACCGTTTTCTTGGGCATGGTAAAATTTACAAATCCCTTTAAACTATACAACAGTACACATTGTGTGCTGGAAAGGTGACAGCTGATCTGCCACACACACTGCATATCTATGGGTAAGAATTGCACTTATTTTCATTACAAGTAAAAGAAAAAACTTGAGTCATCTAATTGATATCTCAAAGCATAAGCCTGTAGAATTACATACTACAAGGAGACACATACCATCACCATTTTTGGCTGTATGATAAAAGGTTCTCATTATAAAGCAATGACTTGACTTTCTCACCTAGGTATAATGACCCGGACATTAGGGTGATACCACTAGCCTGTAAGTCACTCATCTTTTAGAAGCAGGACCTCTATTCCACAATCCTTTTGACTGCAAGAAGTATGAGCATTGATAAAATCTTGACTTTTCCTCCCTTTTCTATCTTGTGCTTTCAAGCATAATGTATTGTAGAGATTAGGGCTTACAGAACCTCTTTTCCTGAACTCTTAAAGTCTTGGAAGCACTTCAGGATCATCAAAACACAATTTTACCTGGAGTTTTATAACTTGCGTACTAGCTGTTGAGATTACACCTTCATGCTAAAATCCTTTCCTCAGCTACTTATAAGTTTCTTAAGAAGTTGTCTCAGGCTGAAGTTCCTCATGCTTGCTCTGAGGCCATAAGAAAAGCTTTCTAGAACTTTGAAGAAAATCCACTTATTTATTTTATTTGATTTTCAGAACTCCAAACATGGAAATACACCAATAAAACCAATGACTTTTTATACTACACCATGAAGTCAGTGTTAATTTATTACCTTCAATATCTCAAAGGATTCCCTATTTAAACATGATCCACATATTTGTTATGTTATTCCAACAGAGTAGTAAGGTGGTGGTTTTTTTGTCTGGAAACTTATGTCCAAATTAATGTATAAAAACCATTTTCAAACACTAAGAAAACTTGTTACTAGGATTACAGTGTTTTACTCAGTAATATCCAGCTATTTTCTGAATGAGTTTAGTATTGTACTTAACTAATGAGGTATGGCAGGGTTGCAGCACTATAGGTTTTCCAATGTCTCTTTTCCCTCATCATAGAGCTCAAGTTTTTACCTAGGAAGATTATGACTGAGAATATTTACTTTTCTGGAGCCATATCTACAAGAAATGTTTATTTTTCTTGTTGAATCCATAGGTTGTCAACAACTAAAAGAAAAAAAAATCATGAGTAAACTCTTAAAAAAATCTAGTCCCGTATGTACTTGACGTTCAGCAGCATTACAAGCACATATAAGTAACTTCACTAAGAACTAACCCTAAAACCTTCTCTTCCCCCAATAGCCCTCCCAGACTCTTAGTTCTCACTGCCTGCTCTGTGTCCATTCATAGCATTACCCTGATCTCTGTTACCATTTCCCTCATGCAAATCTGTAGCAAAAGCTTCCAGCAAGAGATGCAAATTTTGCCTAAACAACAGCTATCCTAAGGGAAACAAAGATACGGTTTATCTGACTCTGCTGGTAATCTTGAGGATCTATTTTGATGCAATAGTATTTTAAAGCCACACAGAACATCCAAGGCTTAGACTATAGCTATAAAACCACAATAACGACAGTTATTGAACTTATCCACAATGGTGCATTTCATTACTGAAAACATCTGGAATTCCAGGAAAAGACACAAAACATATTGATGTGACAAATTTTTTTTCAGTCAAGTAAAGCCACAAAACACTATGCCTTCTTATTACTTCCATCTCGTAAATGGTAAGAAATAGTGGTACATCTTATGTTTGTACACAGACACACTAGTGAAAATGCTGAAAAAACTGGTGGTATAGGGATGAGTCATACAGGTAATTAAGCTTTTGGGAAAAAAATTACTTATAGCATGAGACCAAAGGACCTCATTTAACAGCCTAAAATTTAGGGGTTGTTGGATCAAAATTTGCAAGTATCTATGCAGAGAAAAGATTTATTGTAAGAAAGGTCCTTCTTAACAAAGGTGCAGATAAGATGTGGAACAAAGTGTAAGGGCTAAAAAATATGAAATGTCCATCTTTAGATTACAGATAAAGTAATAAACTTTTGTACTGAAGGGAATTCACTGTTGAAGTTACTCGGAATAACTGATTACGGATTTAGTATCAGTGAAAGGTTTCTAATCAAAGCTTGGGATGGAGGAGTTTTGGTCTTCCTAGATAATAAATACACCAAGACATTGTAAACATTCCAAGGCAAATGCATGTGGGTGCCACTAAACACAGTTTGTTGTAAAGTTTCCAGTGTAGCCCTATGAACTTTGAAAAGCCAATGCAGACATCATCACTGATGGAGAACATTCAGGCAACAAGGGTTAATTTGACACTCATGCACTACCAACTAAACAGCTACAGTCTAGACACGGTACCAGAAGCAGTAAGTTATACCTATGATGGGTGCATCATCATAACCACTACGCTTGTTAGAATCTAGCTAATAGGATACCGGGAGAAAAAAAACAGGATGGAGTACGCTATGACCCACACATTGCATAAGCTAAAGCAACACAGACATTCCTGTACAACTCTAGTGTACCTATGATACTAGTATTTGGAGACAATGATTTTTGCATTTTCATACTTTATTCTGGATCAACTTTATTACTCAAGGATCTATATTTGGAATTGTCATATATATCTCAATTGCAATCTTTTTTAAAAACAAAGCTGCTATGACTTGTGCAAAATCCTGAGATTTCTTGATCACAAATTCTTCTTTTACATCAGTGTGAAACTCTATCATTTACCATGCCATTCTGTCCTCAAGTCTTTGACGTGGCTTCTCCTTGCACGTATTCTGCTGATTTTGTGAGCATGTCTGAATGCTATCCTTTATTTCTGACTCATTATTTTATTGTGAATGTTCTTTTCAGTCTCCTCAAAAGTACTTACTGTTTGCACTGAATGTTTTGGCTTCTCTTAAATAGTTCTAGCCCCTCTATCTCTGTCCTGCATGCTGGAAATAGGTCAATCATAGCTGACAAATTCCATTTCTCTGTAGTAATACAAGCTGTTTATTTTATTTCCTACTTTGTCCTGAGTTTGGAATGCCAGCACAGCTTCTTGTATTTCATCCTTTCTTTTATTCCGCACCATTCCCCTTATTTCTCTTAAATTTCATGCTCTAAGACAGGTCATTTGATTAAACTCCTCTTTCTTAAAGTGAAACCTAAGATCCATATGTGAAAGCACAGTTCTTAATATTCACTGATTGAAATACAACCATGCTAATACATCACAGAACAAAGGCCAAGATGCTAAACATTTTACATAGTAACAAAACGTCCTTAGTAGCAAAAATTAATCCAAACATAGTTTCCAGACCATAGATTGAAGTACCGTATTTAAAGAAATACTGTGAAAAACACCAGTTATGGTTAGGGCTTGTTACCAGACACACAATTACAACACTTTATAAAATAGGATATGAGAGTAAAAATAAAGAATGGGTGTAGTCAGGTGGGGCTGTATAGAAAATATCACCTTTGAATAACTAACATGCCAAGTATCTCATTCTCCTTATCTTCAAAAGCACATATTCCCTTCAGATCCCCACACCTGGCAACCAGAAATAGGAAAGATGCCTGCATTAACACAACTCATTGAGGATAGTCAAATGCAATGAAGACCTTAAAAAGTTGATGGGTAAAAGCCATTCCAAATATTAAAAACACAAGTCTTGAAGCCAACAATAATGACAGCCTTGCTCTGGGTTCACCTTGAAAACTTATCCAGTGCCCTTGCTACATCTCAAGCAGTCTGAAAGACAAGAAAGCTAGTAGAAGTCAGCTGTGGCACTAGTTGTATTTCTACCTGATGTATCCTAATCACATTAGTCCAAAGAGGTAGGTTTGCTCAAATTAATCTTTTAATGGCCCTTTTAGGTCCAACTATGTAGTCTTACCTGTTCTAACAATCCTTCTTCCAGTTGCAAGAAAGAACAGTCTATGGGAGAGGAAAGGGTACTCATTAGTGATGCCCTGCTGACACACAAAGGAATTCAAGTCATATGACTATCAGAAGAACAGGCAGTTAGCATCTTCTTTTAACCTCTCACAGGTTAACACCACTTGATGAACTTCCCACTTCCAATTGTAATCCATTTTTTGGGGTAAGAGATCACTTCCTTCCATGTTGCCAAAAAAACTAACAGGTTGGTCTGTGCAAAATGCTAGTAATGAATTTCATCTGCTAAGTGAAGAGGTTTTCATACTTGCTGCCTAGTGAAAAGAAACATAAAAAACCCACCCTGAAACCTAAAAGAAACTGAAGATAGCTAAACTACACACCTGCCAGTATTGATTTCTAGCTGCTAAACAGAGTGGCCTCAGCAGTCATTCAGCTGGAAATTTTACACCATGTAGTCACACAGGTGCCATGGATTCATCCTGACAATTTGAGAGCAATGCCTCTGATGACAACTAGTTGTACCTCTCTCATTGTTGAGGGATTAATTAAGGAAGGCTTGTATCTGTCTAAGGCATTTCCACTTTCATTTCTCTCCTGATGGAAGAGATGACACGTCTGTAAATAAAAGTCATGTCTGTCAGAAGTGTTTAAGCTCAAAGTAAAAGGACATTACGTTGCAGAGCGCCCCTTCCACCAACAGGTTTACATATTCACTCTCTTCAAAGCCGTCCTTCCTATGGAAGATTTAAGGGATGATTTCCAGCCTAGAGGTTGTATGGCATCTTAGTATACTAAGGTTACAAATTTAAACAACAGGCTAGGAGGAGTTAAACCCATAATTTATGCAATGAATTAATTTAAATGCAACCAAGAGCTCTTGATTGTGTTATTAACGAGTTTTAAACCACATAGACTGCTATGTAATTGGATAGTATGAGATAGTACACATACTAGAGTTTGTAGGAGTCATTTTATTTCGGGAAAATTTACCACATGAATCACATAGCACCGTAGCGTGATCAGACTGGAGAAGATAGTCCCTAGTTAAACAGGTGTTATTCACTAGAAAAATATTTTTTAAAAAAATCTAAGTGATTAAAAAGAGAGTAATTGGACTTCAACTCTTCTACAGAGGCTGTAAATAAGCATGGTTAAAATTTAATTATCTTTAAAAAAAGTAATCTAACTGGAAAATATTGGGAAATTACTAGCAATAATTTTTTCTGCAAGGAGAAAACTAGATATTTCTCATTAAAATAATTAATATATTATGTAAAAAAAGAGATATGTTAAAGAATTACAGTGAAAAATTGAAGAAATGGCCAAAGTACATTTTCATTTGTAGAAAATTCTCCAGCATTTTTTTTTCAGTGAGTAAAAACACATAATAAAGTCATTTGCTAATGAAAAATAAATGATGACTTATAGGAAATCAGATAACAGAACCACCCCAACACTGGTGTTATGTCTACAGTCCCAAAGCTAAAGATGCATTCAAGTTGACATGGAGCTTCTGCAACAATTTGCCACTCACTTTTTTTCTTTTTTTTTTTTAATGAAATTTTTCCTTTTGTGAAGGAAAAAAAGAACCATTATTAGCCACAGGTTGCTAGCTTTATGTAGCATTTGTTTATTAAGCACATTACAGAAAGACGCGTGAACAAAAAATTATTCTTCAACCCTTTTGGTGTTGATATGAGGTATAGAAGCTTAGCAATCTAAGATTAAAGGAAAGCGACAAATGAATAGAAAATGATTACTCAAGGTAATGCTAATAGTCTCACAGATTCTGGCATGCTTGTTTACCAGGGTGTTTAGTGGTGGGAAGAAATTTTGGAAACTGGACTATATTTCCAAAGAAGTGTCCTCATTTGAGGTAGAACAGAACCAATTCTTTTCAGTAATTTTACTTTGGCAGCCTAAACCACAATAAGAAGCCATCAGTTAAGAAAGTTCCTCCCCTTTCAGCTATCCTGGATTGCTGGGTTTCATCAGAAACCTGCTAAGGGTAGGTGTTGAGGGACTAGCATACAGGGCCTCCGGCATCTGCTGTAGCCAAGTTCTTGTTGCTAAATTGTTTAATTTCACCCATGTTTCCATGGTTCTGCAACTGCTTCCTCCTACTTTGTGACCCTCAGACTTTGTAAGCCTCAGAGCTGGATCTGTATTGCCTGAAGGCAAAGATGGCTTTGGGATGAAATCAATCTTGAAAACGAAGACATTGATTATTTAACTCCTTTAATAACCTATCTTCTTCAGGTACAGATACACAAGAGGCTCAAAAAGTCACAAAGCAGCAGTTATTTCCGTGCCTCACCTTTTCTGTAAGGCAATTTGATTTCATTTCAGTGTTAATCTAGAAACCAGAAGATGAAACTGGCATAGATCCCAGTGGACTACCAATATCCAGTGGCTTATGCAAGTAAAAAAGCGAGTGCAAAGAGTTCCCCAATGACATAGCATTACCAGAAAGTTTTATCCTGAAAGACTGAGTTCACTTTGCCTCAAAGACATATACACCTCCAAGGTGAAGAGATAGACTAACAAGATCTGGCTGCAGCAGGGACTTGGAAGACATAAATGCACAGAGTTTAAGCTTTTCATGCTCTCATTGCAGATAATTGGACTCATGGTTTTAGCTATCATCAATATACTCATGATGTTTACTAGGAATTAAGAACATCTGTTGCCCATGCAGAGAAGAAAGGCCCGAGATGGAAATTAAATCTAAAATGGGCAGAAGAGACACTAGGACACAGAGGTAGACCACAGCTTTAATTTCAAACAAAAATCTCTCAACTTGAAGGGCTTGAATTAAACTAATCTATGACCTCCTCAACACTCCTGGATGAGAACCAAGAATTACTATCTTCTAAATATTATTTCTTATCTAGCTTAATGTCAACTAAAAGAAAAATACAAGAATAAAAGCTGATCAGTCTGTAAGAAGAAACCCAGGGATGTATACATTTTTCATGATGCAAGTTGGACACAGAAGATATGAAAGAATATTGACACTTTTTCTTCATTACCAGGAGCAAACAGCTAGTTGTATGCTCTGATAACGCCGTGCACTTAAATAAAAGAGAATAGAACATTTTAAGTATGGACAGTATTTGTGAAATACATCAGCAGGAACACTCTTTGTTCCTTGAACTAAAGTTGCAGAAATAAATGAGCAGAATTTTTTACCCTTTAAGCTTGTTACTCTGGATTTTGTCTATCTTAAATGAAAATCCAAATCAGTTCATGAACTTAAATCATATTTAAAAAACACAAACAAATCACTGTTATGTATTCCTTAGGAAGATCACTGGTACCTCCTGAAAGAGAGCTAGAGTGCCTCACTGTAAGCCGTCAGAGCTCCATCGATCTCAAGGGCATTGCAGATTTACGCAGAAGATCTTTACTTCCTAAGAGAAAGTCTAGCTTTGTGTTTCTTAGGGACCAAACACTCTGTTTTTCTGAGAGATATTTCTGGAATGAAAAAAAATACTGGCTTGGATATTAGTTCTGTTGCTGCTGATGTAAGTCTAGATTAAATTCAGTGTCGACCACCATAGTAAAATTTTCTTTCACACTTTTTCCCCCTCTCCTCTCATTACTAAATCAAGCATGCACGGGTCAGTGAGCAGATCCAATTGCTTGTTTTATGTGCTGTACAGGCTAGCACTGTTTTTTCCCCTCCTGTCTTCAGTGTGCAAGCCCATTTATGATGGGAAAACATACAATCAGTATGAATTAGGTAGCTGCAAATAATACAGTTCTTGGAAAATAAAGGGTAGCCTGCATCGTAACTTATAAAGAAGTTCAAACATGAACTTTTTTTTTTTCCCTTGACATTGTAAAAGAGAAAACCAAATGCCTAAACTCCCCAAAGTAACCTCAGTATCGTCTTCAAAGTGGCAATTACATGGTCAGGAGAAAGTTAATAAAGACTCCTGCAAGCCTAATGGACAAAGAGACTATAAAACAGAAACAGAAATGTTGCTGTTAGGTTTCATCTGCTACAAATTCTTATCCAGCCTTGGGATACTATTGATTTGCTTGCACTATATCAAATTTTAATCACCATAAACCACTGCCTATCACAGTTCTTCCACTAGCAGTGTTCATCTTTAAGTTTGTATGAGATGAAACTGATAGATACATGTAGACTCCACAAAATTCTTCATAAATATTAATTCATGCAAAATTGGTAAGGCACTGTATTTTCAAAAGATTATTTTTAACTGTTTCAAAGTTGGTGCTGCATCAGTTCACGCTAAAGAACAAAACTGCCCTTCATTCCAATTTTGTTGGAAATAAGTTTCAAGGAAGAATAATGGAACGGGATTTAACTCTTGTAAATGTTCCAAATAGTGAAGTTTTCAGATATTAGAAAAACTTAAATCATTAATAGAACTCTCTTGGACTTTCCTCCATCCTTGTGAGGATGGAAAGCCTGATCCAATCCACTAATTTAACTAGAAGGCCCTAAAATCTGAATTTTTACAGTTCTTAATTAAACTTCAAACTTGTTGACGTTGCCTATTGAAAGCAACTACACAGCTTGCTATCGCAGCTCTTAAGAGTTTACCTGATGATGAATTTCATCTCCCAGGAAAACTGGTTGGATTTAACAATTTAATTTTGCAAGAAACAGTCCAGAGGACTACCAGTTAAACCACGGAAGTTTTACTAAACAGAATAATAAAAATTAATTCATTAGTTGCTATATAGTGCTTTGATAGAAGCATTGAATAAATCTGAGCTGATTTATCAGTCAAGTGCATTTCTGTGGTAGGTATTAGAATTATCTGTCATTAACCTTATGTTACAAAAGAAGGTGCCTGGATACAGAAGTTAAATGACTTACCAAGGTCACATTTGAAGTTGGCAATACAACTCAGGCGTTTGCCATCTTTCAATCATTAGAGAGATTTTTTAATTTTTTTTTAAATTACAGGGATTAATGAGGTAAAGATCATGACCTGGAAAAGCACCATCACTTCTATAACTTCAGTTTCAAAAGGCAGAAAAATTGAGAGATGACTGCTGAAATACGATTTGAAGAAAAGGAGTTAGCCAGCCAAGCCTAGAATGATACCATCTAAACTACTATTATTATTATTTATATTGTATTATTTATTATTTTTATTATTATTATTATTTACCCCAAGTATCTGTATGACAGCTTGAGTGATTTTGGATAATTCACATCATAGTTAAGCTGGGTCTTATTCTTGAGATGCTCTGCCTTCTTGGACTGTAGAGGAAGCCTGAGACAAGAAGGCTTCTAAACATAGGTATCACAGATGAGGTGCCTCAAGTTTCACGGGATGACACCTTAATCTGGGTTTCCAACAGAACCCATAGACAAAACTGGTTGTCAGAGAATGTCTAGAAAAGTGAGAATTCATCTTTGTGGTTATTATTCTCATATGAGGCATAGTATAGCAAGTCAAGTGAAAAGCAAAAGCCGAAATATTATGATAAGAGGTGGGCTAGGGAAAACACAGAAATAATAAAAGCAGATCTTAAGATTTATGTTTTCTGCAATATGTAAAATATTTTTTTATGTAAAAAAAAATGTTAACTTCCATAAGCCTAGTTATTTCAGGATATATTTTTGAAAATGTATTGGCTATGCAAAGAAAATTTTGCCATTTGTATTCATCAAATATCAAGAAATGCATTTTTTTTCCTCAGAATGGTAAAATGTAACTTTTATATAAAGAAGTATTAAAACATGGGTTACTTTTCCCTGACCTTTTGATAGACTTTCTATTGACCTTGGTAAGACATCCAAGAAATTCAGATTCTGATTTTAATTTAATGATTAATAGTATAGAGTTTTCACAGTATTGGATTTAGAGTGCCACATTCCTCTAACATAAGCAAGTGCAACTGCACATACTTCAGTGGAACTGCAACTGCATATATTAGTAAGCAATTTTGGCCATATGCCTGGGAAAAGATCTTACATTCCATAGTCACTTGATTATGTCTCATCTTTAAACTACGTCTTGCTGTTTGAAAAATACTTGACCAACAAAACCATAGAAGTCCATCTGCTAAGATACTATTGTGCATTGTTAAGTAAAAATGATGAAACAATTTTAAGTGCAAAATCTAGCGTACAAAGGATGTAAATATATTCCAAATATTTCTTGTGCAGTCTGATGAACCTGAAACATGGGTTTCAAAATTGCACTTGCACTAAAAATTAATTTCTTTAAGATACTTTATCACTCTAAATAGAAAGAATCCTTACAAATAACAGATTAAGATCCACCTAAAAGAGCCCATCCTTGGAAAAAAGCAAGGAGGGACCCACAGGCAAGTACCAGATGTCAGAGACAGACAAGAATTAATTCAGGATCTGCTTCTAATAGTCTGGAACAACCCAAGTGAATAAAAATGTCAGGTCTTAGGGCCAGGACATCTATTGTTAATATTGTTTTATTGGTGGGGTACCTAAAGATGACCACAAAATGTTTAAAATCAGTAACCAAACTCTAGCTTGGTCTAAAGTACAAGTCTAATTTAATGTTAGGCTTGTAAAACCAAAGCTAGATAACTATGACTACTCTCTTGTTGGGTTTCTTCCAGCTGAAGGCGGGTTTTTTTTGGGGGGGGTGGTAGGCGGGGTGGGGAGCATGTTGGTTTTTTTTTTAGTTTTTGTTTTTAAAAGGTATTTTCCTCCTTTTCTGTCACTACCTATTATTAACTTTTAAAAAAGATCTCCTTGGTTATTTTTAACTTTTTAATAATGCTATTAGACCCATAATTGCAACACTTTGTTGCAAATCTGTGGAGGAGGGCACTGCTATAATACTAACCACATATGTTCATTGGATATTATTTATAAAGCTACAGCTCTGACTGCCACTACAATATAACTATGAATATTGTGGATGAGTTTTCTGTTTGATTTTTTTTTTCCTCTATATATATGCCTGCTGGCTATTTCCTTTTTCATTGCCACAGGTCCAGTCACCAGGCAGCAGTAACAAATCTTTGCATAATTCAGAGGAGTCAGGACTGAAAGCTGCTGACAGTCCTGTGCTCCTCTTGCAGACAACAGTAATAAACCTTACTGTATTCGGTATTGTACAGAATCCAGCCAGAACTTTTAAACCCCGGGATCTACCTTTAGGTGCCTACAAGGTAAGTACTATAGCAAACACCTGACTCCCCAGACTCTGAGTGAGGTACCTTTACTCCCTGTTTTGTACATGGGAAGAGCGAGGTGCTCCAGAACAACACCTTACTCCCACTAAAAATACCACCCCACACACACATTTGTCAGGGAACTGTCTAGCTTTAGTCAATAGTAACCAAGAAACCCTTACTCCTTGCTTCAGCTCAGGTACTAGACAATTAGGACAATGCTTGTTTTAAGAACAGAAGTCATTCAAAGGTATAGTTTAATGCCTGTCAAATTCATAGTTCCCCAATAGCATTTTCCTCTGCTAAAGAACACATGGCATGGCCAGAGAGAAAGGATGTTGCAAAGGGGCTACATATTCTTCAAAATAATGCTAGAAGAAGAAGAGAAGTCAATAATGCCGCATAACAATATCAAGGAAATTACTGTGTTGTATTTGTCTTCAAGAAATACAAGCATTTTTCATCCTTCTTCATCTGTTAAAGGACAAACTGACATGAACATTATCATTATTAAAAGTCCATTCAATGAGCAGCCAGGTTTCAATCATTATGTTTTATACTCCTCATGGTAAAATAGAGCTATTTCAATACTGTCTCTGGAGACCTGAAATTGTCATTTGACTTTATGCAGTAGGTCTCTTCAGAAAGAGAAGATACTATATATATATATATCTATTTGTAATACAGACTTTTCAAGAGTAAATACGATCTTAAAGCTATGCCTTCTCTATATGTCCTTTTCTCTATTTCAGTTCAGCATGACAAGCTCTTAAGTCTAGAGAAGCCTTTGGCCAGTACCAGGTATAGTATTGTGAAGCACCTGTTTGGCTTTTTACTTAATAGAAATTAAAATTTACCATACTGTTAGTAAAACTGAAATGAAAATTACTTGTTGCTCATAACATTTAACAAAATACTGAAAATACCATTTTTAACATGTTCAATTTCTTTAATGAACTCTGAAGTACAACACATGCTCCTCTCCACCAGTGATCCAGACATTTGTTGTGCAATCACGAGGATAAAGTTCACCAAAACTCCTGAAACCTGTATTACAGAAATGCTACCTCTAACGTTTCAGCCAGTATACAGTTTTTCTTGCCTCTCCTAGAGAGGCAAGATGGAAATCTAGCTGTGTCAATAAGGTCACTTACCTCAACTAACTTGTTGGCGTGTTCACGGAAGACCTGAGCATACTCCTTCACTTCTTTCTCATTACCACTTTTTGCAGCCTCAATGAGAACCAGTAATGGGACATTGGTCTCCAGGAATGAATCTGATATATGATCCATTACTGCCTTCCTTAGCTGTGACAAAAGAAAGCAGACCAGTAAATAAAAGGAGAATTATCAATATACATTCCCACTGTATTCGCTGGCTACTTTATTTAAGCATTGGTGTGTCACATCTCACAGCATTGTATGGGAGTTTGGGCTTTTTTTCTTTCTTTCTTCCAAGTTATATATTTGCAGGAAGCATACAAATATCAAGCACTTAAGCGCCTAGCTCTGCAAAACTCTCCTGAGATTCATGATGACTCACACTTCTAATCCTACTGAACTGAATGGATCTATATAGGACGATGGTGATTACCCACATAATACATTGCAAATTGATGAGAATTGAAAGCTGCACACTACTTTAAAAAACAGTTCAGCTCACTTAAGAGCCAAATATGGATTAAGGAGCTTAACTTCAAGCAACCATTAAAAATATTAGTCTGAATATTTCTAAGCCTTCTCTAATTCCTGGACTGAATAGTCTTCTATGCAATAATGAGTATTTAGTTTAGTGCATACCTTGCGCTTCATACTCTCTTTCAAAAACCTCCAAGAGGTACAAACAGAAATCCTTTTTAAGCATTTTCCAGGTGGATTAGAAAACATATTACAATTTATTCCAAAGGAAAAAAACCCTCACCCTACCAGTTACTTATGATTAAACACCTGTTATTTCATAAAATATCTGTTTGAAACAATATTACTGTAAGAATGACGTCACTAACTTCTTCTCTACCTTGCCAATAAACACTAATTAACGTCAAACTTCACTAAAATTTGAAAGACAGCCAGAAAGATGACTGAAATCTTAAGTAATTCTTTCTGGAAGCTTAATTGCTCTATATAGTACGGATTAGAAACATTTTTAGCATGTTTTCTCCAGCATTTTGGTTGTTAAGAATGAAAAACTGTGGACTCAAACACAAGCTGAGAGCTATTTAGTCTGGAGGACTGGCTAACCATTAGTATCCTAGCATTTCTAGTTAGATGAAACATCAGGAAAGGTAATTTTCTCTATTTTGCAGTCCGGACAAGAAAGCTCTAGCCAGATAAGGTGTCATCAAAACACCCAATCATACTGAAAACTGGTATATTGTTAGGCACTGTAAATACATGATCCAAGATGCATTTGCTATTTGACAGCAGCAATTCTCAGCTCTATTTGAATAAGGAGAAAGCTAACTTTGAATATTTTAATTCAATCCCTGAGTGGTGTAGTAAAAACAAGCAAAGCAAAACGGCATATTTTTTTTTGCATGAGGTGTTCCTTTTATTTCTATTACAACTAAAGCAGCCAATGTATTAAGAACAGTAATTCTTAATACCCCTTAAAAATTAATTTTACTCATATTCTACCTGGAGAGTATTTTTCCACTTCCAAAATGATTAAAGGCACTCAGAATAGCTAAGACAGTAATACATACAAACTGGGGGGGGTGGGGAAGACAGAAAAAGAGATGAAGAATATATCAGAGACCTGCCAACAGTTAGGAAGCTGGTGTGTGGTTGCTACTACATATCACATTGTTACCTTGTGCTCTTTCTTTTTTTTCTCTCATCAATCTGCTGATATCCACTGGCTGACTCTTATATTGAAAGCTCTTTCAGACCATTCTTTGGGTCTGTTTGCACTGCATTTTATACAATGAGATCCTGATCCGTGAATAGTTTTCATAGGCACCATCTCAATACAAAGATAACCACTAACATTGCTCCAAATATATCAAAGCATTGCAAAATAAAAAAATAAAAAAAATACACTAAGATGTTAAGTGTCAGAGAACAGTGCACCGGCATAGCACTCTGCATTATGTGGCTGATAGTTTTCCAATGACTATGAATATCAGTCCTTCCTTATTAAACAAAGGGTTTCCTGTATAGCCAGCATTAAGGGAAAGAGAGGTTCTTCTCACTTTCGCTTAGTCATCCTCTGCAGATGTCCATCTCCCAACCCTTGCTGAGAAGCTCTGCTCCCAAGTTAGATGCCTCACTTTTGTACCTACAGTTAGACTTTTTGAAGTCCATGGGACCATAATATGCCAAATAGTAGCATTTCCAAAGGAACACAAAAAGTTTTTTAAAATCCCGTGTGGTTTTCATTTCATTCTCGGGAAGAATCTTAAAAAAAAAAAATCCACTCGCTCAAGTTCAATGCCGTTATCAATAAAACCTACTGTCCACTGCACTGAAAAACACTACTTTAAATGTTAAATGAACACTGATGTTTTTCTGTTTATATCGTTCCATAAGGAGGTATCTGTTTCAAAATGTTGTGTTCAATGAACAAGCAATTCAATTTTTAATCAAGGTTAATGTGGTGTTATAGATCCAATTTAAACAATATGCCCCATGGAACTGTAAGAAAAGTCTCAGGATGTTTAAGTACACAGCTTATTTTCATTGGTATTAAATACCTTCAGTCTACAACCACTTACTAGAAATCCATAAAAAGGACAGTGAGAGCATCAGCTAACCAGCAATGTGGGGTTTACCACTGCAAATATACAGTACAGTTATATCTGAATAAAAATGAATAAAACGGATCTCTTGTTTCTAGTGGTAAGTGTATGTTGCCTTCTGCAGTTCAGAGGTGCAGCAGCTGAGAAAAAGCTGAACTGTCACAGGTTTGATAAATATAAATTAACACATTCTATTTTCCTATGCTGTGCTAATCATAGATGTCAGTAGCGTATTTCTGACCCCTCATGTAAACATGCATTATAATTTTGTTAGAAATCAGTTATCTGAGTTTTAGGACGCCCTTGCATTGAAGTTGAAAGGTATAGTTAACGGTTTTTGTATACGCAGGAGACCACAAATTTTGCTATCCATCACCACAGGCTATAAAGAATGACTTGACAAAATCATTTGTTAAATGTGACAGGAGTATGAACATAAGACATTCATCCAATAGCTGAAATGGATACATGACAAGGTAATATTAATTGCGCAAGACAAGACATTTAAAAGTATTAGCTCAGCATTGCCAGTCTATTTGATCCAATTAGGGCTATTCATCAAGGTAAATAACTACTGGAAAACTAATCTTGTATGTCCCTCTGCATACGGCAAAGTCCAGCCAAAGTGATGGCTTATGCATCCAGAGATTTTACTGTTCCATTCAACCAACATCAGTTCAGAAGGGAATGGAAGAAGCCTGTGACTTGAATTTAAATGGTCATATAACATGCGGCAAAAACACGTCAAGTTTTATTCTAAAAACATCATGAGATCTTGTGCTCATAGGTACATTAACAAATGTCTTTGCAAGGACTTAATTTATCCAGCATTCTGATGTAAATGTTATGACACAAACTATTACTCATAAGACAATGCTTTAGGTTTTTTTTTTCTCCACTGAATTTTTAAGTTAGAGGTGACTTCAAAGTGTGCGTAGTTTCCACTACATGAAACTCCATTTGTTAGAGCAGAAAGCACATTAAATAAAGGCCTTGCTTAATTCATTTTGTCATGCAGCAAACTTTATTAATTAACATATTAGTTTGCCAGACCAGCACAAAGATATAAGAGGAAAACATCAAGACCTGCAAACATTTTTAAAAGTATGAATGGTGTACCACAAGGCAGATTTTATTTCTTTCCAGTTCAGTCAATTTAGTCAGTTTATGGTGCAGAGTCAGTTGCTGGTTTTGATAGCATCATGTTCTACTGTTCTAAGCACTATTTAGGGCTGTTTTGTCATTGTGAATTCACAGCTATAATTGAGCTCAAAGAGGTTAAACTGCCCACTGAAATAATGTTTTCTATGCCTATATAACAATTTTAGAACGAAAATGTCTCAGTGCTACTTACAGTCTGGTAGAGAATTAAATGTCTAATCCTGACACTGGAAGGTAAAGTCACAGCAGGAGATTAATGACTCTAACAGATTGTTAAACTTTATAAAGACTGGCAGTATAAAGCTATCTGTAACAAAAGTTTACCAAGGAGTACGTTATTCACCATTTTGCACTGAACATGCATTACAAGCTGAACCCAACTCCAGTTTGCAGTTTCAGAGCACTCCCAAACAAGTATTAATTTAATTGAAAGAGATGAAAATAAAGCCTTCTCCGCTGCAGTTAAAGCATCTCTCCTCTAATATATTGTGAAATTGAGTTCTAGAGAATAGGACAGTGACCATTAGAAGCTACTGCAGTACAGTACTAAAGAGAAAGCATCAGTCGATTCTGCACTCTACAAACCCATGAAGACGTGACCAAAAAGTGGTAGACTGGGGGATGTGGACTCTAATGCCACAAATTATGTCTTGATAGATTAAAGAGCAAAAAGATTAACATTTAAAGCATGCATCACACTTGGACATCCAAACTACAGATTTCTGGAATATACGATATAAAAGTGTTTAAGATTTGAGCCTAACATAAAAACTCAGGAAGAAATGCTGTTGCAAAGACTGATCATACTTCATATACTTTTCTGTGCGTGAGCTTTCTTCTCTCTAAAGAGAAACTTCCCTAGTCAGACAGAGACTGGGGATGAATTTACTAATGGAAAGCAACATGAAGTGACAAGTTTTGATCAGAAATTTGAAAGAAAATAAGACATACACAAAAAAATTCCTCCTAATTAGATGACTAGAAAGGATTCCTCAAAATGGTATATGGCCAGAAGGACTTAGTTACCAAGTACTTAGGTACTCATTGATCTCTTTTTTTCTCTCTTTTCTTTTTTTTTTTTTTTCTGGGGTGGGGTGTGTGTGTGTGTGTGTGTGTTTTATCAATTTTTGTGACTTAGAAATTTTATATTGCCTTTTCAAAAAATATTTTTTGGCAAGAGCAACCCTTGGGCTTGCTAACAACATTAAGGCAGTTACATAAAAGCAGAGAAAAATATATAAGGTTGAGGGACAGATGTCCACATACCCCCCAAATATATGAGTATTGTCAGGGCAAGAACTCTGTCTTATTTCACTTCTGGATAGAACAATAAAATCCTAATGCTGGATGGAGTGCTAAGATAGTACCAAACATTTATTATTCCTAACAGTAAAGAATGATACCGGGATTCAAAGAGGTAGGGGACAGCATAGAGGTTACCATCAAAAACTCTTGAGAAAACAGGAGGAGAGAAGTACAGGTAGGGACTGAACAGTAAGTGAAGTTAAAATAATCCAGAAGTGAAAGACAGCTATTAGCTTTTGCATTCTGTATGACCTGGGAGGGTAGAGCAGTGACAAGGAGAATATGGAAGGATGAAGTTGCAGAACCGGACATTACACATCGGAACAAAGACGAAGGGAAAGATTGTAGGAGGTTACCCCAGCAAAGAAGAAAACTGAGGACTGTAAAGTGTCAAAAATGTCACCAAGACTGCAAGCCTAGGGGGTCTGATGAAAAAGGAGAGAGGTGTGACAAAGAGGAGGGTAATAAAGCATAGAAATCATGGATTCAAAATCCACAGATTAAACACATAACCACAATACACTGTGTATCTTTATGTATTGTCTCAGGCTCTGTTGAAATGATATTTAAATTGATTGGCTTGGAGATTTATGGTTGGGGTTTTTTTATATAAATACAGTAAATAAAAAGAAAAATTTGGGAAATAACTGTTTTGAGGAGGTTAAATAGCTATTTGGTCACAAACCGGAAGGAAGTTGCCTATGAAAGCCCCTCATGAAGTTATCTTTACTATGACAAACATGTATAGTAAGTTCACCTAAAAACAGTTAGCTCCAATAAGTTTTAAAGGGTTAATAGAGTAAGTGCTACATGTGTCACAGTTGCATTCCCACCAACCCCAGCTTCATGAACTGTCTGGCATACTAATTATCATCAGCTTCTGTAAGACCTAGAGATTTAGTAACAAAACATGATGACAGCTGTCTTTGGTAGACCTATCTATTGGAGTTCCAGACAAAGGCTGAAACAAGATTAAAAATTGATTGTGTTCTGCAAAAATGGATTTCTCATCATCCTTTCCAAGAGTTACTCAAAGTCACAAACTGACGCTGCCCCATGGACAGAGATGACTGATACCTGATGCTATTAATTATCATTCATACTTTTCAAAAAAGCCCTTACTGCAGTGAGATCACAGCCTGGGTTTTTTTACTTGGGTTTGTTTTGTTGTTTTTATTCTTGTTTTGGTTTTATTTTTTGTTTGTTTGTTTTCTTCTCCTCTGCAGTTATTTCTATAAAGCAAAAACTGAAGACAAAACTTTTAACATTTCTGGTTGCTTAAGAACAAGTAACACCAAAGACATTTTATAATACTTAAGAAATAGTGTTACAGAACACAATTAATGTAAATTAAGAAATAAATGCAATGTTGAAATCCCATTTGGAAATTAAATTCTGTGTACTTTGCCATTGTTCATAAATCCATTAGGAGGATAGAATTACAGAAGTCTTTGGAAAAGCACTATGTTTTCTTGTACATCTATAGTGCTCCCTACCTCATGCTACTGCATTATTGATAATGAACATTTGAAGCTATCTTTATGAATCCAAGCTTCTATAAGTTTCTTTAGCTGATATGACTACAGATCATTCTCTGGTTGACACTACAGAACAAGAGCTTCTTGATGTAAAACTATCATCATCAGAAATTTCTTGGAATAAGTTTTGTTTTTTTTCTGTTTTTTTTTTCATTTGTTTTAGTTTTTTTTTGAGTAGCAACAGTATGCACTTCTGTTGAAGTTCTCCCACATTTACAGTGTCTCTCATTAAAAAGAGTTTTAAAAGCTCCATACTTGTGTCTCTGCAGTGATTACAGAGCTAGGCATCTTCTAACGTTCCTGGAGTGAGTACAAAGATTTGCTGAAATATGTGAGCTTTTACGAAGACTCATTATTTGAGGAACAATAGACAAACTATGTGCAGTAATGTACTCTAACGCAATATAGCTGTCACTGAGTTCTACCTCATAATTCCTCACAAGCCACTTTGAAAGGTCAAACCTCTGTGCTCACAACTTCATTTAGTTAAAAAAAATAATCAAGTCTCTATTTCAAAAAGCAAAAGCAGATATAGCTATGACACTCTTTGGATTTTGCCAGAAAAAAAATAATCCATTATTACTACTATGTTGCAGATCAAACTTTCCTTCATTTGACAAAAATGTTACACACTGTAGTCTTACATAAAATTACCTGATATGGGTATAGTTTCCAGAAATAGGGGACCATATGTGCATCAGTAAACATTATGTGTAGAGTAAATTAAACCGAGCCTTATAATTAGGCAGTAAGGAAATTACTGCAGACCTGAAGAGTAAATCAGCAGTGTTAAAACACTCTCCATTTCCTCTGAAGCACTTCAGAGCACCATAAAAACCTCAATGTCACAGTGATAAACATCTAGAAGAAATGCATTTTGAGGGAGGCAAAGACACGTGCATTCAAATAAGTTCAAGTCAAAATCACAATTAAGTGCAATTTAAGTAACAGTTCATTGCCTCTAACATTTTAGATCAGGTTTTTAGACATTTTTCTAAAACTGCTTTCCTAAAGTAAATACACTAGTTAGTCTATCAAATGGGAGCAGACAAAAAGCGGATGCAGAAATGAACTGCACGCCAGGGGCTTACAGTTCTTTCAGTCCAAGCCGGTGAAATTCAGAGTTTGCTCACTTCTGTTGCTTTAAGGAGTGGTTATAAATTCAGTGGAAGCTAGAAGAGCAGAGGACTTTATCAAGTGGAGCATTACTATCTCCGCTTTATAATCCAGTATTGCACAAGACTCCTGTCTAATACTTTTGTACAAGCTGCTAGAGAAACCCAGTAAAGAAGTACTGATGTACGCACAATGTGGTGCACCCATATTGAATGAATACAAGAAATAAATAAGTAGTGCTGGCAAGAAATAAATCTGTATTAGCATTTGATAGACTGCTTTCAGAGAGCCAGCTTCCAGATTTCCATAATCAAGAGCACTTGCATCCCTGCAGGTGAAAACATAACTTATTAAGCAACAAGGAAAAGGTGATGAGTTTCTAATGAGCAAGGGCTGATGCTGCAGGTGGCCTGAGGTTCAAACACATTTAGATTGACTTATGGCTGGGTCCCTTTAAAAAATGCCAACATTTTGTCAAGAAGCATTTTCATGCAACAGAATGAAGCAATATTGACAACAACACTGTGCTTTCCCTTGGGAACAACCAATACCTCATCTTTGGTAACATAGCACAACCTTAGCAAGACTCCTGTGGATCATCTATTTAAGTATGACCTTGCTTCAACCTTGCCTTCACAAAATAAGTCTTTAGTAAACATTCACGCAAGACTAAATTTTGAAGTTACAACCTTCTTGGATATTCAGCCACTACTTAACACTTGCATGAAGTTTTGCATCTCCAAAACACCGTATCAACCCTCTTACAAATTCTCACATTGTTATGTGAGCTAGGTAAGGTCCATGACCCTCTCTCTCTGTGTTTTTAGCCCTCCTTAAATTATACAGATTTTAAATTAGAAAAAGCCACTTTCAGGATTTATAACTTTAACCGGTGCCCTCTTGACTACAACAAAGGGCAAATCAGAACCTACTTTTGCAGTAATGAGAGGCAGAGCTTGCTTCTCCAGCCCTCCATGAAATGTACCTATTGCTGCAGCGCTGACTGGCTCTATAGCTTGAAAGTAAAAGGATTAGTCACACAAACCTACCTTTAGGTTCCTGTCTTTTGGGTGGCTACATTAGGAAGAAGTTTGTTTGTGACTTTCTATACATAAAGGAGGATGAGCTTTTGCAAAATATGTCATTGAAACCCCAAACCACCCTCTGAAAGTGAACTCTCTACTGACTGTATAAGAGGTTGAAGGAAAACCACCTTCCTTATATTATCACCCACTTTCCATACTTGAAATCAGCTGGTGTGAATTCTCAGGGTTCTCTTTTTTTCTCTTCCCCCCACCCCCTCAATATAAGTTTTTATTTCTTTGGGTGTGCTGTTCAGGTTCTCATGGAAGCCAAAAGGAATTGGTTATCTAATACCTATTAAGTTTAACTAGAATTGGGTTCACTGTTTCCTTCTGAAGATCTTAGTTTTGTTTTGCTTTCTGAGCCCTCATACTTCCCTTGGGTTTACCACTTAATGTGCAGGTGCTGTGTACCTTTTCAAGCTGGTACAACACAGAATACCTAAGTTGAGGCAGCTTCACCTCCAGAAGCAACTTTATTTTTCTGTGTTTCAGACAATTCTTCTGAAAACCAGACAATAAATCTTGCTTGTCTTCATAGAGCATTTTAGAAAGGAGAAAGGATAAAAAAAATTTAAGCATTTTAGAAGGGAGAGAGGATAAAAAAGAATTTCAGTGAGTAAATCATGATTCAGAACAGCAAGATTTAATTTCTAGGTGCTACCGGCCCTCCCTACAGCATTTGACAAGTCATCTGGTCTGTATATGAGACAGTAGCTTGGCTGTAAAATGATGATGATGATATAATTTCGTCTTTTGTAGGCGGTCCTATGTTTTCTTCAAAGTGTTTACTTACTGTAAAGAAGCAAGCTATGCATATACTTGAAAAGAGATTTAAGTCCACAGACCGAAAATACTATATATATGTCTATCCATAATATTGTATTGTATTGTATTGTACTGCATAATATTGTATTGTACTGCATTGTATGGGTTATCTGCGATAAAATCTGTTCAAACAGAACACGTTTTTTCAGTTTTAGTTGTCCCTTTAGTCTAATTGCATGAGCTAATATTCATGGTTTTTATTCTGAGAGTTTCTTTAGAGTCTACGTCAATTTTTGGCAGGTTTCAAAGTGCTAAACAATTTTTTTTTTCCTCAAATAGTATTCATAAACAGTAGCGATACAACTTAATCTAAGTGGAAGTGACTGACATAAAAAGCAAATGGAGATACTCTGCCTCTCAAGAGCTAGAAAAAAAAGATATGACAAATAAGCCTAAGAACATTATGAAGCCTGTTATGTAATTCAAACTGTTGTAAACCATATTAAAGAAAGTACACCGTATCGCGAATTCTTTCAGAGACCTATGAAGTAGGTAAAAACTGAGTATGATCAAGAAGTTCTCTTCAAGATATTTGTTTTACCAAATTTGCATGAATAAATTACAGGAGGCATTTTTTTCACCTCCTTTTAAATGTTTCACTTGTAGTCTAATATAACTAATGAAACAGTACTATAAATGACTAAAAGATAAGGAGTATAATAATTGTAGCTGTGCAATTGAAGGGAGGTACGCTGGAGAATATGGCTGATAACAGACTGATTAATATCATGCCTGTAGTCCACCAAGTGTCTTACAAAGGTATTCGCGAGAGCACAGCTTAGCACAAGGATAATGTAAATGATCTATTAAAAATACATAAGTGTCATGTGAAAAGATGTACTAACTACATGATACATAAAGAATGGATTAGAGGTATAGGAAGGGAAAACATGACCTGTACTTTTTTTTTTTTTTTTTTAAATTTAGACTACTGCAAAGTTTGAACAAGTCCAGGTGTGTGGCTGGTAGAAAGACACCACAGCACAGTTATTATTACCACTTGTTTATACCTAAATGGCTAAACCTAATCCTGAGTATCCAAAAGCGTGTCACCATTCCATTCCTAGGGCGCTAGTAGTGGCTATTGGGAAAAAGCAGACACTGGGAACAAGCAATCACTATCTTAACCTCCATCAATATTTGTAAGAAAGAGGGAGTCAACTTATTCAAACTAATACAAAAATCGTGGAAGTCCTATCTTTCAGATTTCAGTCTACAAAGTAGCTGAAATTAAATAACCAACTTTTTAAGGACAAACCACAGCCACAAAGTGAAACCTGTTCTTGGAAAATCATATGGAAAAACAATCTACATGTCACTGAAGAAAACATATTGACGGGCTTATTTATGGATAATAACATGCTATAGTTATACAATACCAATATTACTAGCAAAGCAGCACAGTAGGGCGTCCTAAAATTAAATATAGCTTTGAATATCTGGAGTGTTGTTGCAGATAATGGAGAAAACCAGAACAAGACCATAGTCTTGACCATAAAGGCTTTTGTTTCAAGACTGGTTTTCTGAGGAAATGAGGTTTATTGCAGTAACTCTGTTCATTTTTTCAAATACATTTTAATCCATTGGCCAATTTTACAACCATCTGACAGACAGAAAAGGTCCTCAGGATGCTAAATAGCTGAAGTTTGATGAAAAATTGCCTGGGTGGGAGAATGGTGACCCAAATTGGAGTCCTATGGAGGGAAATTTGTACTGTGAAGCTAGTAGCTGGCTGGCCAGCGTACCAATGCAGGTACCAGCTGGCTGACCACCACGCGGGTACCAGCTGGCCAGTTGGCAGAGCAGGTGCCAAAATCAGCCTCACATCTTCCTGTATTTCACCAGCCAGCCAGGAGTAACAAGTGAGCTACAGCAGAAGAGCTAGTGGCAGAGAGGAGAAGGATGGATGTGAAAAAATGAGAAGAAATATGAAAATCCATAAGGTAGGACCTGAGATTATTGCTGCATGAAGCCCTATACAGACAGTACAACGTTATGGAAAACAAGACTTCATTAATTCAGCTGTTTGCAATTTTGTTTTTCAGCCCTATGTCTACACAATGTGTATTCCTCAGAGGTTTGTAGGATGTTGTCTGGAAACGACAATCTGAGAAAGAGGACGTTTTTGATAAAAAGAAAGGCTAAATTAGAACGTTTTACCTCAGAGAGTCGTGTGAAGAATTCATCTAGCCATGAGAACAAGCACAGGAATTTCAAGTGCAGAAACGACGACAGCTTTCCATATTCAAAATTACCATCCTAGCTACTGCATGTAGCTACTAATAGGATGTTGATGTTATTTTGCTTTTTGTGGTACCTGCCCAACAGGTTGAACAGGATTGCACCCAAAAATACAGTCGAAGGTCACTATACAATAATCAGATGGCAAAAAATACCTTTTGATACTGCACACATAGACTTAGATATCTAACAATAGCATTCATTTCTATTAGACATCCACTCCATTAAAAAAACAGCCCAGGACATCAGTCTAAACATTCAAAGTATTTCTCGAAATGCAACTGGTAATGTAGTTATTCCTGGACTTTCCACTTCACATTTCCTATTAATATATTTTATAATAAAATTCTGTTGCCTAAAACTGCAAGAACCAGAAATCCTACTTTAAGAAAAATATAGTACTTTTTAATTTTTGCTTTATTCTACTTTGGAATGAAACCTGGAAATTTCAAAATGATCAAAGCACAAAATAACGGAAAACATTCTTGACAATTCTAAAAATATATTTTTAATTTTCAATATCTATTTATATGTGTATATTTATATTTGCAATGCAAAGCTGAAATAAACTGCTAGCTTTAAAAATGAAAATTTGAAACTACAGAAAAAAAATGCAAATGCAACTTTTCCACACTGTCAGGCTTTTTTAAAATTTTATTTTCAAAATTAAATTTCTGGATAATTTCTGATGTTCTTCAGTTTTAAAGAAAGTGAAAATTTTCTGTTGAGTATTTCATAAAGTATTTGTAACCAGCTTTAGTAATGACATAAACCTAAGTCTAGAGGCAGTGGATGAATTGCTCTTAACAGCTATATGAAAGCATCATTTCCAGTATAAACCGAGAATCGCTGGTAAAAAATCTTCCTATTTCTTTACAATTCCTTCCATTTGGAGGCATATGAAGTATTAGACTGGCTTGAATGGACAAAAATGAAGAATTATTTGATTTCAAGCTACAGTACAGAATATTGCAGACAGGCTGCTCTGTTAAAATTAATAGCAGTACAGATATCTGCTCTTTAATTTGGTTATTATACCTTGCGGGAAAACCGACTGGCTAATACACACTGAATAAGCTCAGCTGATCAACTGGAACAGGACACGAGGCAAAGAGACGATGGCAGCAGGGCAGGAGGCAGCGGCACTAACAGGTGGGACACCAGTGGTGGTGACAGCAGAACAGCTGGTGCCCTGCTCATACAACTCCAAATGATCTATAGACCATGTTGGTCCGCACTAGGCATCCAGTTTGTGCGTTAGCCAAACTCTTTGGTGTGTCCTTCCTGCTTATCTTTGTCTCAATGTCACTGCAGAGTTCCAATGCTTGAGATACTGTGCATGCCTGCTGCTTTATGATTAGCTGTACTGTTGGAACTGTAGGGTTAGGTTTGTGGGTTTTTTTCCTACGGAGGTAAAACAAACAAACAAACTAACAGAAATCAGCCGCTGCTGGTCTAGCTTGCTGTAGCACACAGTGAAAGGTGCTTTTCTTTAGCTTTTAGGGTTTGGTTTTTCTTTTTTTTATGACAGACTTGTATACTGGGAGGGGGGGAAGACCCCAAATCCTGCCAATTGGCACAACTTGTTATCAGACACAGAACTCTGTGCTTTTTCCAAATTGTTCAAAATAAAGTAAGAAATGGCAGCAATAAGCTATGGGCTGGTGAGACTTGTCCGCTTCCAAGAACTTGTTCAATCTGACTTAGGTTGATGTTCTTACTGGCAGTTTATATTAAGACATATAATTAGATCTCCATAATAGTTTTCAATGCCCAGGAAAGTTTAAACGATGAGTATAAAAGATGTAATTCCATCAGAATAGGAAATATTGATGTGACTGTAAATTGTGAGAAGGAATTTTAGCACCGTGTACCCCGACAATCATTTCACATGTCTGCATGTTCTGTAGATAATCACATAAAATCTCAGAAAATAAAGAGCTAAGTAACCTGGGGAGAGAAAGAAAAATCAGTCTTAGATGGTTGACTACTGAAGCCTTGCAAGGGAGCCTGACTACCAAATAAAATATATATACCTTCTTCATTACCAAAACATATTTTGTAGATTGTCCAGTTTTATGGTGATAACATTAAGCTTCATAAATCTGACAAGGAAGGCTGCTTTAAAAAGGATTCATTGAAAACAAAAGGCATTATGGTATTCAAAGTTGGTTGTCGCTCCCATGATTTAGCCTAAAATAGAAAGACTGAAATAGTATAACACTGCAATCTCAACTGTGGTTCATTTCTTAATCTTCAAGTCCCTCTCCCCAGCCATTAAACTAAGCCCTCAGCAGCATCCACATATTTTGAAATTCAGCAGGGGCTGTATAGGCAGGTCTGGGTAGGTACGCACATGTATACTGTTGATTATACACGTGATGAAGCAGAACATTGATTATGGTTCTAAACCATAATGATTTATAGTCAGAATATACATTGTTGAAAGCAGAGACTCCATCTTCCTCTATGCTTGTGCAAAACCTAGCACAATTATGATCTAATCTTGATTAGTTTACTAGCAACTGCCAAAATTTAATAAACATTATGCCTACGTGATCAACTTTCATAAATATCAGGAACTGTATTAAAAGCTTCACCTTCAAGCAGGAAAATATTTATATATGTGCTTCACTTTACCCACATACAGAGTTCCAACCTTTCTGAGATTGAATTCAACACCCATGGGGCTGAAAATACATGAGAAGCAGACAGTTTATTAAGAAAGGTGCCATTTTTATGTCACGTTTCTCAGTAAATTTGGCTTTAGAGATGAGTAATTCAGGCAACTGCTGAGAGCCTCACACAGAACAGCAACTCATGTGTTAGTCTGCTACTTCCTTCAAGCAATAAGAACAGAGGTGGGAGGCAACACATGGTACAAGCTCCACTGCAGAACCTAGGATCCCACAAATTTGGAGGTCAGAACAGCGGAGATCTTTCTTCTGTCATTAGGCAAGCAACAGATGTGATGCTAAGCTTTATGCAGGAGAGTCAGTGATTCATATTGTCTCTAAGTTCATTGCAATGTTTTTATTATTTGGAGAAATAAGCTCTGAGAATATGATCCTCAAACACGTTTGCTGAGAGTTAAGGAAGAGATTAAATGAGCTGAGTTTTAGCAGTGCAGAGCACTCATTTCAAAATGCCCATAGGGGCCACTCTTTCTGAAGCTATCATGTTGCAAATAGGTATCTGAAGATACGTGAAGTCCTTACATGTTATCGAAGATATGTGGATTTTGGATCAAACTTTGATTGGCCAGGTAGTCTTTTTTTATTGTTATTATTTTTACAGAAAATGCAGAATTGGGATAATCTCAAAAGGAGAAAAAAAGACATAAAAAGCGGCAATCCCTCCTGGTTTAACTTTAAAAATGTATGGAGAAGCCTATAGAGGGTTTCTGCCTTTTTTTTTTTGCCAGTCTCCCTTCAATTCTTTTCCAGCTCAAACTTTTTGAATAAATCTTTCAGTCTTATTACCAAACACAATGATAAGCATAATATAAGAAAGTTAACCTTTACGGTTTAAACTATGTTTTATAGTTATTCATAGAATCATAGAAAGGTATGGATGGAACGGACCTTTAAAGGTCGTGTCGTCCAACCTCCCCTGCAGTGAGCAGGGACATCTTCAACTAGACCAGGTTGCTCAGAGCCCCGTCCAACATGACCTTCAATGCTTCCAGGGATGGGGCATCTATCACCTCTCTGGGCAACCTATTATTTATTAGCCTTCTCCGTATCTTCATAGGATCTTTATTTAATATGGTACCTTGGGAGTTTTCTTTGGAAATATTCTGCTTATACAAACTTTTCATATTCTGCTCATCATTCCTGATATTTCAATGAGAGTATTCAAATAAATACAAATAAGTGCATATGCCAGTGTTTTTATGACTGGGATTGCTGGGCTGCAAAGGCAGCGAAGGTCTGGCCAATCTGTCTACCCTCCCACGTATTAAGACCATTTGGGGTTACACTTGGAATACTGTTCAGTCTCCGTTTTTTTGGCTCAGGAAATACTAGTCCTTTGCTTAATGGCAAGTGTAATGTAGTGCTACATCTAAGTAAGGACACAAATTCTTTATACTTCTACAGGTGGCAAAACGAGTCCGAAGTTGAATAGCACTGACTTTCTCAGAAAAGCAAGAAGCATTATAAAAACCATAGATTACCTGTCTTCGAAGGTCTCGTGTCTTTTTGGTCATCTTGTCAATAGCAATGTTGAGTGGGTCTCCCTTCTCCTTCCTTCCAGTCTGTTAAAAATGAAATTTTGGAGTTAGAGAAAAACACTCCAGAAAATATACACTTTTTAAAAAAATAGTACAGATGATTGATTCAAAGGAAATCTATGCGTTTCTTGTTGTTTGCTTCCACCAAGTTGTTATTTCCAATGTAATGTTTTTAACATGTTTGCGTGCGGGAGGCATAGCAGTTTATTTTAAAACAATCCTAAAATGATAAGAATAAAGATTAAGGTGACTCACTGGAGAGTTCAGAACTTTTCCACCAATAAGTTATGTGCATATATTATAGCCCATGCTCCAAAAATCTGGCAAGACCTTTCACTATAAAACGAATATTAAGAGTTTCTAATCTCCATCCTGCCAGGCACTGGGAATGTTAAACATGATAATAAGCAGCAACACAGCTTGAGGACAGAAGGAAAAACGGTCCCTACGCCTGTAACAGGAATCATATTGGCAGACATTAGGTGCATTATAAAGAAGACTTCCACTTAAAACACCTTCCTACAGGAAGCCTCAAAGCAAAAATTCTCATGAAGATTAAAAAGGGGGACAAAAGCTTTTTGTGGCTCATAATGAATGGAAAAAAAATATTTTTTTTAGGTTCAGTGGCACAAAAAGCGTTAAGTGACTTTGTCAGCTGTGTTACCTTTCTCTTAAGAGAAAAATGCTTCTCTAAAGATTTGTCACATCTCTTACCACATTGAACTCTGTTTGATAGCTTTTTCTCAAGAATCAAAATGATCTTCCATTCTTTCTGGCAGTACTCTCTCCTTCCCAATGCTGTTTTCAAATACTCCTATTTAGAATTGTTCCTTGCATATGATTAAGAGCGATTTTCTATTTCCAGCTGAGCCTAATAGCATACATTTCTGGGAACTATTGAGAAGTCACTTTTGGGGTGGGACGGGGATTAAACATATCCTTTCAATAATGATCTCTCAAACGTACAGAACTGTTATCAGCTCTACACGGCCACATTGGCAAGTGGCCTGTGTTCCAGTCTTCTGTTTTAAGCATTCATTCGAGGGAACGCCTGCTTTCTATTATTGTCTGTAATTCTAATTATGATACGAGGCCAACGCATTTATCATCATTTAGAAATCTGTAAAACCCATCCCCTTTTTTATTTAGAAATTCAAACACAAAAATATCAAGTGCCACCAGAATTTAATATAAAACATAAATTTACCTCTTAGGTTTTTAAAAAGAATCCATTACAAATTGTGGAGTTAACCATACAAATTGACACCAGAAAAGAGAGAGAGAAAGTGTTTGCTATGACACAAGAGGAAGCATCTGTGTAACCCGCTGATATTTTTATCTCACTTTTCTTGTGTTCATTCTTTGACTGAGTTCTTCTGGTCCCCAGCTAAAGAACTACAGCTCTTCAGCACATGCTTTTAGTTTTAGATGCCCTGAATTCAGTCCCTGGTATTTGGTCCAAGACAGCAGCTGTCATATGTGCACATAATCTATAGTTTTTCAAGCTAAAATTCCACAATAAAAACGAGGAAGACCTGGGAAGGTAATTTTGGTATAGGAAGCCTCTCCTAAATGTTGAAATGGTACAACAGGGACTGCCAGAAGAGCTAGTCTCAGCCGGGTTCCTAGTCTCTTAGACTACAAAGCTATATTCTAAGAAAATTTTCAATTACTCTGGCTGTGTGCTGTGTGCTAGCTGAACCAAGTATCCTTGGTGACATTAGCATTCTGGGATGCTTTATTTTCCCAGTCAAATAATTCAATTTCTGTAATATTGTTTAAATTCTTCTCTTTCTTCTCATTGTTTAAGATTTAATGCATTGGCTTAGAAAGATACATAACCACCTAAAATGTTTTAAGACATTTTTTGCTGGGGCAAACATAACCTTTTTTTTCCCCATAAAACCAGGGAAAAATTTGTGAAACTGCATATTGTAGTGACTATTAAGACAACATGAACAATCAAAAAGCAAACACCATGACACTTAAGTCTACACTGGTATTTTTCAGCTTTCAAACAAAACAACAAGTTAACCATTCTTTTTCATTGATCTCATGCAGGACAGGTGTATTTTGTTCACCACCAACATGCAAGGTCAAGCACTTAATGCTAGGCACCTATTTAAGGGGTCAGAAAATTGTCCTGAATAGGAACTTGGGGCTTCTTCCAGGGTAGTCAACTACAGGATACAATCACACTCAATAAATTAGGCATCTTATAAACTGTACTGTTTAGAAGCAGAGGCTCCTGACATACCCAAAAAGGTCATTGGAAAAAAGTAGAAATTTTGAGATTGACTTAAAAGTTTGTAATTTAGGTTCCTAACCTGCGTGTTTTGAATTGCTTATAGGAGAAAACTGCCACTGAGAGTAGGCTCATGGTAGTCTACATCTAACACCTCTCCTAAGGCTCTCTTTAAATTTATCCTGTAAGTTTTTTAGTCTAATTTTAAATTACATAAACAGCGGCCCTTAAGGTACATCCTATTGTGAAACACAAGACAACTGGGAAGCCTTCTGTGACCCTTAGGCCACACAACCCAAACAGTCAGTATCTATCTGGCCAGCCCCTTCTCCCTCCAAAACAGAAAAAAGCCTCATCTATATTGCTTACTAAAAAAGTCCCCACCCGAATCATGGCCACACACTGTCTGAGTTGCTAAATGGCATGAACCCATCTGTGCTGGAAAGCAGTCTACCAAACCGAGTGGACAAAGATCCAGCTGAGCTCCCTCAATGGCAATATTTCATGAACACATACGAATATGGATGAAGTCGTAGAGACACTTCTCATGTTGTGCACAATTTTTACTTATCTGGGGGTCCTTCACCTGTTATAAAATGGCTACTGCCTTTTAATCTGGATACAAACCCCCCTCTCACTGTATGATTTCAAAGAAGGAAAAATTTGTTTAGTAAATCACATTATTGAAAAATAAATAGCATGGCATGTGATGTTACATAGCTACAGGCAGGTCTGTCAAATACCATCTGCTCTGTGCTGAAAATGTAAGTTTATTGAAGTTAGTTTATTTAAATCCCTAAATACTCTTATATTAATGCTGCTCTGTGATAAATTTTTGGCCTTCATTCCTAGAAGGGATAGAAAGGAATTTAGTGGTTTCCTGTGTTTCTGAAAAAAACATAAAGCTTGGTATTGAGCCTTATAGCATTTCTCTGTTAATCTTTTTCTGCAAAGGGAAGAAAGATACTTTGGAGATGGGATAAAAAGGAAGTAAAAATTACTGCTGGCATTGAGTTAAAAGCAGAAGGAGGAGAAATGCACAGAATTCCTTGAATGACAAAATACTGGTATTCAGAGTTCCTGTGGACAGAATTACATCTATTCATGCTGTAATAAGGAGAACTTTACTACAGAATAATATATGAATTAGGTCTCTGATTTCTAGTGACCATTAACGGCCTTTGCATACTGGTTTTACCCAGGATATTTTCAAATGGTTCTCTCAATTTGTGTTACTCCCATCCAAATTTCCTTAGAGCTTTTTCCTGACTGTTTGATTTATTCTCAGTTGATCAGGATGAGCTAATTGCCCTGGGCTCCTGACCAGGAGCTGTGCTGTCTATGGAGTCCCTGAGGCCAGGAATGGGTCTTCCACTGTAGTTCTAGCCCAAGCCTGCAGTTTCCCTCCCAGACCACACAACATAAGATCCAGCTCCCTGAATATATTTTTCAAGCATTTTTAAGACTGATTTGCCACCTGTCATGAGAAGTTAAGTAGTTTTTCAGCATACACATGTCCGGTTGGTGGAAGAAATCTAGGTACTGTCCTTTTACCCTAGAAAATGCTTACAGTCACAACCACTGTCAACAATATTACTTGAACAATAAACCAAATACAGAATACAATCATTGCTTTCCTTACATTGCACAAAGTCTAAAAAGCTTCACAGTTAAAACTGCATAATACTCAGGTAAGCACTTAGGCAACTTCAACTTCATTTAGTTAGGAAGGGAAATAATAACAAAAAGCCCTTAAGGATGGTAAGAAATTTCAGCGTCTGCTAGAATGATCTCTGCTAAGATATAGCACTGTTTTTCCTCTTGAAAAAAGACCTTTTTCTCTCCCACCTTTTCTTCTTTTCATGAGCTGTTCACAGTTTATATTGTTGGAGTAAAATAAAAATCTACCAAAATGTTTTTCACAACTACTAAGGACATTTATATCCCACAACTTTCTCATTACAGGATTCTTTTGATCAGCATGAGGTGCTTAATAGGACACTCTTTTCGAACCCCGGAGAATATCAACGAATCAAGACACGAACAGTCAGGTCAATCAGCCTAGAGACATATCGCATTTTGGATGAGACACAGTCAACCTTGGAAGACGATGCTCCAGACTAGAACAGTGTTGTTAGTTTTGAATAATTCCAAATACCACTAATATGGAAATCATAGAGCTTAAATTTCAGCACATAAACCAGCTAAAATTGCCACTACAAAAAATATTATTATTATAAAGAGGGCTTAGATACTATGGTAATGAATTTCCTTGTATTGAAAAGTTAGGATTACTTACATTTCTGTGAGATGCAAACCCACTATTTTGAGCATACTATTTAAAACAATTATAAACAATGACAGACTAACATGGCTGACAATAGTAACCTATTAAAGGAGGGGATGGAGTGTCAAGAAATACACAAAAGGTGCAGCAACTGCAGACCTACAATATAAAGTCACAGACAACCAATGTGTATGACAATTAAATGAGAGATGTTAGAGACAGATGTTGTCCTTTTTCTTTAAATTGCACAATTTAGAAGCTCAGGGTTTCAATATAATAATAATAATAATAATAATAGTAATAGCCTAAAACTGTGTAAGAAATTTTGGGACCACTGTTTTCACACATTCTCCTGTCTTCTCTGCTGCTTTAGACATAAGCCAAAATAGCTGAGAGAGCTCAGCTTCCTAACATATTACATGTGGCATGTCCAAGACATCCTCACTGCCATTAATTGGGTAATTTAGCCTCCAGGAGACAGGTGGAAAGATTATCTATTGATCCAAAAGCTACCAAACCTTGATATACTTTTATATTTTCATCATCCCCTAGGTAGATGGTTCCATTATTTACAGTTTATTCAGAACTTCAATATCACAATGTTTTATTAAGGTGTAAATTGATGCTCAAAAATATATCTGTCCTAATATTTTATTTTAAATGTTGAACAACATCAGTCTTTAAAAACTATGCTTATGTTCAATAGCCCTTTTAAAAGTGATGAAGAGAAGCTTAGTACTAGAAGGAAAAGCAGTTTGAACAACAGATATAAGCTGCATCAGTGCTTTTAAGTAGAAAGCTAGGTTTAAACATACCAATACATAGTCTCCTTCTGACAGGTTAAGAAGACTAATTTTGGGTCAGGAAAAGGCTAAGCTATATATCCTAGCAGAAGTGAGTAGAGACTAAATTTCACTGGAAGTTGAAAATTCTAGCTGTTAGATAAGGAGATGGGACAGGAAAACATATTTTAGAAAATATGTGTGGACCCTCTATGGATGAGCTGAAGAAGACATCTTAGAACAAATAAATAATAAATTTTAAAAATTGGAATGGTGAGAAAAGGTCTTAGGAACATGCTGTGAACATGAATTACTGTTCTACCCAGCTTAGTGATTTTATCCATTCTTTATGTTTATTACTACAGATGATTTTGGTTTTTAGTAACTAGATTGGAGGTTTTGCAATCGCCTGTTTTCTATCTTCAATTCTGCTAGACAATCACCTCATGTGGAATCAAAATTTGTGTTTCTTTTTCCCCTTAATCATTCTTTTTTTTGAGAAAATAAAAAGAAAATTTTGCATAAATGGGGGAAAAAATGTTGCCTAGATACCCTTTTTCTACTGGGGTCTTTTTGCCTTTGTTTATGCTGTTGCAAAGGAGAAAGGTTCGGTCACCACAGAGAAAGGACAAGACAGAAAGATCCCAGTGTGTATGTTATCTTGCCACTTTGCAATAAAACACTGAATTACAGGCCTTCTTCATGGTGCTTCCACAATACTACTCAGCTCTAGAATGCCATTCACTAAATAATCTGCTCATAAATGTGTGTTTCATACAAGAAGTTCTCCTAAAACAAAACAATTGATTTCAGCAGTTTTTAATTACCTTACAAAATTGTTACCAGCTCATAGTGAGTGTAATTGGTTCCAGTGTAGCATAAATAATCACAACTATGCAGAAAACTGTCCAAAAAAATGGGTAAGCCACATCCTTGCAGTCCCAGATAGTAAATAAAGTCAATAAAATATAAATGAACCATGAGCTGGACACAATATCAATGCCTCACGTGTGCAAGTCTTATTCTTGGCCTGGATCCAAGCAAGTTTTATCTAGACCTGTAGACAATTAAAACTAAATATGTCATGAAATAAAGAGATTATGAAAAATGAATATGTAAATGGCTGAAGAAGACTCTCTTTTTCTATTTTATGTATGTTTTTATGCAGTCCACATCACCACAATATCTGAATGCCTTCAACTGGTGAATTAAGTGGTGTGTTTAATAACAGTCATGTGTGGTTTCTTCTTTTATCTTCTGACAAGAGGGAGAACTTGTGTGTAGGGGAATCATAGAATGGTTTAGGTTGGAAGCGACCTTAAAGATCACCTAGTTGCAACCTCCCGCTGCCATGAGCAGGGACACCTTCCACTACACCAGGTTGCCCAAAGCCCCATCCAACTTGGTCTTGAACACTTCCAGGGATGGGGCCTCAACAACTTCCCTGGGCAGCCTGTTCCCACATCTTACCACCCTCATAGTGAAAAATTTCTTCCTGATATCTATTCTAAATCTACCCTCTTCCAGTTTGAAGCCATTACTCCTCATCCTATCACTACATCCCCTTGCAAAAAGTCCCTCTCCAGCTTTATTGTAGGCCCCCTTTAGATACTGAAAAGCCACTATAAGCTCTCCCCAGAGCCTCCTCTTCTCCAGGCTGAACAACCCCAACTCTCAGCCTGTCTTCACAGGAGAGGTGCTCCAGCCCTCTGATCGTTTTTGTGGACCCTCTCCAAAATGTCCATGTCCTTCTTGTGTTGAGGACTCCAAAGCTGGTTGCAGTACTCCAGGTGGGGTCTCATGAGAGCAGAGTAGGGGGTTAGAATCACCTCCCTTGACCTGCTGACCATTCTTCTTTTGATGCAGCCCAGGATATGGTTGGCATTCTGGGCTGCAAGTGTGCATTGCCTGCTCATGTCGAGCTTCTCATCAACCAACACCTGTAAGTCCTTCTCCTCAGGGCTGCTTTTAACCCATTTTCTGCCCAGCCTTGGGATCCCAGTTGGATTGCCGCCAGCCAGGTGCAGGACCTTGAACTTGGCCTGGTTGAACTTCATGAGGTTGGCATAGGCCTACCTCTCAAGCCTGTCCAGGTCCCTCTGGATGGCATCCCTTCCCTCCAGTGTGTCGACCATGCCACACAGCTTGGTGTCATTGGCAAACTTGCTGAGGTTGCAATATTTTACTTTTGCTGGTTTGTGGCTATTGCTTTTCTTGTTTTGCATAATTCACTGTTGTAACTATTTTTTGTCTTCTGCCAATAACCAAAGATTTTCAGAAACATTATCAATGGCAGCAGTTTGAGTTGAAAGACCAGTTAACATTAGGGCTAGTTCCCTAGTGGCAGCTTCTACTATTAATAGATATTTACCCATAATCATGTCCTGGCATCTAAGCTTCCCTAAAAAAGAACTCCCTGAAGAATGTATGTTTATAATAATATTAGAGGTTTCCCAAAATGGAGTGCTTTTTCATTCTTTAAAATGAAGGCAGCAATTTGTTGATTTTGGTGGTCTTTTTTTCATTTGTAGATATACATTAAATATTTCTGTATTTCTGTGTATTTTTGAACTAGAGTTTCCAAGATCACTGTGGTAAGGATACAACCCTTCTCTTCTAGCTACTAGCCAAGAGTGGATTTTACAGCATACTGATGTACCAAAAATGCAGAAAAAGCAGCTGGTGGGACTTTCCTGAGTTACACGGCAAGTGTAACATACAAATCTCATTGATTTTCATTAGGTAAAACATATGCATTTGTTCCTTTTTTATTGGAATGGGGTGGAAAGCCATGTGTCTATTAGAAGTTCTTCCCCAAGGCAAGAATATCCTGCCATCATTTAAGAGTTGTGTCATTTAATTAAATTCAGATCATAATGTAGCACACACTGCCATTTGAGAAAGCAGTGATAGTTTTCAGGGTAGGACTATCTCATTTAATTTTACGATCTAGAAATACTGAATAAAATCTGGTTATTTTAGCTCCTTCTATATTCAATATATAGTTAGTGGTATTTTTAGAGCACCCATCTGTCTTACATATTAATTTTAATATTGGATACGTATCACCACAAGGGGTTGCTTCTCTCCATTGACAATGGAGAGGGTCTCGTGGTACTGCATGATTAATTCTTAAACAACTAAGTTAATGTGATAAAACACCTTCTTAATAACTAGAAAGATTGTCCAGCCCTCCTAAGGATCAGGCTAAAGACTGCATCTTGAACAAATTATGTGTGTTTTGGATTATTTTCTTCCAGAGAATTTAAAAGCATTGTATGGGCACCTTTTTTACAAGCTCCCCAAAAAACATTCCTGTACTTCCAGGTTGCGATATTTTGAGGTCCTGTAAATAATTCACTTTAATCCCACTGTCTAAAAGAAACATACTTCATAAATTTTAGATTTGACATTGGATCTTAACAATTTTGCTGGTTTGTCCATGCTCATTTTCACCCTTCAAAACACTTAAAATACAAACACATACACACATAACACTTTAATAGTTTGGTCATCGCTACCCGTGGCCTTAAGACAATGCTGTGTGTTTCTTATCTTTGCAATTATAGGTGTGATTACAAAAGATAGACAGTTGCTGGTCACAGAAACCTCTCAATCTAATGAAGAAAACAACAAAAGAAACCCAGTTATAGCTGGATTTGTCTAAACTGAGCTTTCTCAGATAAAGACATATGCAAACATTACCCTAATTTGTAACGGAAGTTTGTCAATATTAAGGCAAAACAAGGAAATGCAATTGGACGAGCCAAGACTAATAACCTGAGGCAGGTTTTTTGATATGTCCTCAACAAATCTCTCCAATACATGGTAATGTTATCTATATCACTGCAAATGAAGGTAATACGAGTATGTGCTGGTTTTGGCTAGGGTAAATTTAATTTTCTTCATAGTAGCTAGTTTGGGGCTATGATGTTTTGGATTTGTGCTGGAAACAGTGGTGATAACACACGGATGTAACTGACCTCAACTGACCAAAGGGATATTCCATACCATATGATGTCATGCTCAGCATATAAAGCTGTGGGAAGAAGAATGAAGTGGGGAACGTTTGGAGTGATGGTGTTTTGTCTTCCCAAGTAATTGTTACCCCCGATGGAGCCCTGCTTTCCTGGAGATAGTTGAACACCTGCCTGCCGATGGGAAATAGTGGATGAATTCCTTGTTTTGCTTTGCTTGTGTGCGCGGCTTTTGCTCTACCTATTAAACGGTCTTTATCTCAACACATGAGTTTTCCTATTTTTACTCTTCTGATTCTTTCCCCCATCCTACAGTGGCGGAAGTGAAAGAGCGGCTGCATCGTGCTTAGTTGCTGGCTGGGGTTAAACCATGAGAGTGTTAGCATGGAAGCATACTTCTGATCCAGGTTTCTATCCTACTGTCCTTGGGAAGTGATGCCCCTGGAGCTTCCCCTCATTCCTTTCTCTTTGTAACAATATGTATTAAAACACTGATCTGCAGATTATTTCTTTTAGTTAAAGAGCATCCTTTCCTTTTCAATGCTTACTCAGACGACTCAAAGAAGAAAACATCAGGGTTTTCAGAGAATAAACTGCATATTTCTATTCAGAAGATGTCAGTACACAAAATTGATGCTGTTATACTTAAATGCATATAAAAAAATCGAATTTTAGAGGACAGAAATGTGTAAATCTTGTAAACTGTTATAAAACCATCAGCTTCACTGAAGCCATGTTAATTTGCACCAGCTGAGAATCTCCCCACTCATCAGTTAAATGAAATCTTGCAGATGCTTCCATTTAGAAGGTCAGAAATGTTTACTCCAGAATTTGAAATTATTCTAATTTCTTCACAGACATCCACTTGCTAAGGGTCCACTACAAACTCCTCATTTAACCCCCAACTGCTTTCCAGCTGTACATTGCAATCTGGTCTTAAATCACTTCAGGATGGCTTCGCTTAATCTAAATTAACTGCAGAAAAAGGAGATACTACACATTTTTTCTTTCCCTTCAGATATGGAAGCCTGTAGTGAACGACTATGTAAATAAAAAGTGTTAAAATTTACCCACCTTATTACAGGCTCTTGAGAAAAGTCTATTATATTATTATAAGCATAATAATTAATGTTATTAAGTAATGAAATAGTCACTAATAGAGCCCTTTATCATATTTTCTATTAAAATTTTATCTGTTAAAAAGTTGAAGTTATACCAGGCAACTAAGAAACGAGGAGCGGTAGAGAAGTTCAGGGTGACTTACAACATGTAACAAACAATACCGCACGCATCTAAACTCAGAAAATTTATTGAGTAAATCTTTGTTACATCTCTGTTACAGATCCGTGCAAATACTTGTTAGAACTCTTAATGGAAGTGATATTGATGTCTGGTGTGACCGCTGGCCTCAGTTTTATGTCTCATTCACTAGAAAGCACTTGTAGCCAATCTCTTTCTAGTTGGTTTTAGATTAAAGGTTATATTAGGAGTCACAGGGATGAGTACTATTCGCTGAATTAAATGCAGGACTTCCTGAAACATATCAGCATCCCTTGAAAATATCCTTTTAGTATTTTTCAGGTCTCCCTCTTGGAGGAGTAGGAGAACCACATAAAGTTATTCGGTTGCAAGCGAAGACCTTTTTGTTTGTTTATGCATTGAAGAAAAAGATTCCATTTGATGATAATATTTGACTATAACATTGGCTTCTGTAGTGTGGACCTTTATGCATCTTTTTTGGCAAGGGAACTTTTTAAACAAAAAGACACCTGTGACAAATTAAGTGACTGTTGGAAGTACATCAAAGAGTTCACAATGTTTACAGGTATCAAATGAATGTTTCTAATGAACATATTGAAGTTCCAACTATGCTATTCTATTTAGATGCAGGATTGTTATTAATGGCATAAAGACAGCTATTATATAGCCTTTGAGTTCAAAACTCCCAAACCTCGCCTGCCTGTAGGAGGCACAGAATTGTCTTGACTGTGCTTACAGTGCTTTGATTATGAAATATCACTGAAAAATAGGATTTCAACTAGTTGGTTGCATCGATCACTATCTAATAGATCTCTTTATGAGATATGTATCAAGTATTACATCTGTATTTCTTTCTTTTAATTGCACCATGCTTAAGTTTCTTGGACGATCGACAAGGAAACAAGGTCTTGTTTATTTCCTATCAAAAATTTGTTCATCCATGTGTGCAGCTGAAAGTCAATGCTAACTCAATATTTGTACTTATATCGGAGAACTAAATGATTTTTCAAATTCATTGCTACTTTATTTTTCCTTATCTTGCTAGTTACCTCCAGACCACCCTGGTGCGGGTTTTTTGTTTATTTTTTGGCTATCTCTTTATCCTCCACCCTGTTCTGAACAATTTCAATTACAGTCTACACCGAAACAATATTTGAAATTATTTCGGTTGATTTTTCTTGCAGCCAGTGAAACCGCTGCTACTTTCCAGCTCTGACACCCTACTTGGCAGTGTACTGTGCAGCCTACACAATATCAGGTTAGTGCATGTGTCAAACTTTCTGAGGGCAGTGACGTGTGTCTGGCAACAAGGCTTTTCAGCTTGGCACATCTCCAGTGAGAACCCTACCTGCAGGAAAACAATGTATGTGAGGTTTCATTGGACACACACTGTAACTTGAGCTACCGTTTTGAATGAATGGAGATAGAGAAAATCCTGGGAAAAAAATAATTCAATCCTCATTACAGTAATTAATCCTTCACTTTGAGTACTGGCTGCTTTGTGTCCACATGCTCCTTTGTAGCACATCACAACCATGAGGCATTCGTGATGAAATAAAAGAAAACAAAGTAAAAATAAAAGAACTGTTTGAACTCTACCCAGACTTTTAAGAGAATGTAAGAGCTGAGGACCAGCTCCTTCTATTTTTATGGAGCAAAGCCGCAGTCTATTCCTGTCACCACCTCAGATCAATGTGCTAAGTGATATCCATTCAAATTACTTGTCAGTTTAATCAGAGGAAGTGAAACACAATTACAGGGCATTAGTGTAAAAGCCAGCACAAAATAACAGAATGTCCGTGTGGGATATCTGAAGCAAAAGCCTGTTGAAAATAACTGTGACATTTTCAACAACAGTCTTTTTACAGAAAAAAAACCCTTTGTAAATGCTATTACAAACTAATTAAGCATAAAATAATGCCTTAAATCTATAAACTGATTAGAGTCCTTATTTGTCCTTGTAGATATCAAAATTTTTTTTTGGCTTTTGTGCTGTTCTTAGAATAAAACTAAATGCATAAAGACCCTTGCTGAAATGATAACTGGTGCATTTACAAAGCCTCTCTGTGCTCCCTCTCAAGTCAGCAGGAGTTTTACCATTATTTCCATTGAATGATTGGAACATTCACTTTTCATGGACACTCCAAATTTCCACTGAATTTAAGCTGTATTTTTGGAATCATCAAACAGATGACTTGGATTAAATGGATGAAATGGAAGCAGGGGAGGAAACAGACTCCTTCTCTCCATGAAGGCAGAGATGCAAGACTGGTGGATTCAAAAGGACAAACAAACACAAAACTACCCCCGAAACCTTGCCTGGAGTCCTCAGGTGGGATATGCTGGGGTGGGCTCTGGTGCCTGGACCCCTTCTGACCCTTCCATGCCAAGCTGCACCACAGCTTAGTTTCAGTGTTTTAGGTAAAACATACACCCAGTCCGGCGGTATAAAGGAAATAAGGATTTGTGAATCCCCACAACAGGGAATCAGACCAAGACCTCTTATTTCCTGTGGGTGACACTCAACTATTAAAAAAAAAAAGAAGAAGATATAGGAGGCAGAATAACCTCTCTGTGATTTAGAACCTCACCTAGTCTTTTCAGAAAAAAACTATCAATACATGTTTTCAGGGTAGAGCATAAGCTGGAAAAAGCCTTCTCCTTCCAGTCCTAAACTGGTTTTTAAGATCCAGAAGGCACAGAGGCTCAGACTGTACTCAGCACAGTTAATCTCCTGGATTGAGGTGACTTCACCTTTTTCAATAGTCACAATGCATAGCCCAGGTCCTGGTGCCCCTGTGGTAAAAAATATCACTTGAAATGTTCATGTTGTAATTCCGAGCTCACAGACTCAGAGGTCTTTAATTGGATTTGGCCCTTTATCTTCTATATTCATGAGACAGTAATTAATTTGACTATCCCTGCCTGGTCCATAGGGTAATTGAATGAATAGCTCTGCACAGCCACATAAATGCCTCCAAAAAGAGTTATTATCATGAACGTGCAATATGACAAGTTAACTCTGCTACATCGATAATGACGGCATTGAAACTGTTAAGGTAAGTGCCATCTCATAGTTAATGGAAATGAAAGAAAGTATAGGAATATGCAGCATGCAAAACCACTGCGCAGTTTACACTCTGCCTAGCCTTTAAAATAAAAAAGATAAAGTTAATCTTATTTTTCAAATTTCCTTGATACACCTTAATCTTCTGGCACAACTAAAATCCCCAAACTATTGCAAAAGGGGTTAAAAACAAGATAGTTCTTTTGGTAGATTGCCACAAAGACTTCTCATAGGAAATGAAGTGTAAAAAATTTTAAAGAATGTTAAATGAAATCACAGCAGACTGAAACCTGTGGTTCCAGTGCAAGACCTGAAATAACTTTGAAACAGATGCTAATTGGCACCACCTTCATTCTGACGTTCATAAATGAAACTGAAAGAGCTTTAAAAGGTGCCAAAAGAAGACTAGCCATCCAATGAACATTAAAATGTGCTTGGATTTGGTTTGTCAGCTCCAAAGTTATTTATATTCTGCGAAGTTATTTAGATGCTTTTGAAAATTCATCCAATGAGACAAGTGTGTACATTTTCAAAAGGATTGAAAGTCTGTGGAATTTAAATTCTTAAATTATCCTGGATATGCCTTCCAATATCAATTAGCATTGGCTTTGGAGGTGAACTACCAATCTGGGCTTGTACTGAGTTATTCACTGCAGGAGATTTTTTACTGGGGAATAGTTCATGTTTGGTACCGAGACAAATGTGGTAGTTTGCAAGTCTTGGTACAAATCATGCACTATTACAAGTTATCCACAGACATCTGCAGCTGTTTAGAATACCTTTTGATGACAGATGCATATAGAAACTAATTGCAAGTGGTAAAAGTGACAACTGACCTCTAAATCTGGTTTCCTTCTTTCCCTCCTAAATAACTTTGATGTTCCAAATTAAACTTATTTTTAATATATAAGCATATCAACTATTTTAAACAGTATTATTCTAAAAATTCACTAATTGGACTCTGCACTGATTTCAATAGCAACTTTGTTAGAAATACAATGTAGCATTCCACACTTTCTATTTATTACTCTATTCTTATATGCCATACCCTATAATTTCATTGGCATTATCAACAAAAGTAAAATTGAATAAATGTTTCCTATAAAAATCAATTATTTCAGTAAAACAGGAACAATTGCACTATACAGCATGTTACACATGGTCATGACGTACAGCAGCAAGACAGCAACTGAATCCACAGTCTATGGGAAGTAGACTCTACTTCCAATTCCCAGTCCAGTTCTGTTTCTAATAGAATATTTTAACGACATTTTCTTTAGTGTGGCAATTAGCGTTAAGGGTGAGTCAATTCCATGATGATCAAACACCTAAAGAAATTTTAAAAAATAAACTAAAGCCTGGCAGGAGAAGCTCTGCGGCTTTCCACACCGCATGATGCTTTTCACTTCAGAACTACTAAGTAAATTACTGAGAAAAAGTTGCTGTGAATAAAATGGGCTGCACTGTGTTAAGTAATTATTTCTAAAGTGTGAAATGGGTAGGAAGTATCTCATCTTAAAGTAGTGCCATGATGCATATTACCTCTCTAGTATAAAGTGAACAGTCTCTTTTTTTTCTTTTTTTTTTTTTTCTTTATCTTGCAGGAGCAAGCACAGGAATGAACACTTTCTTTTTCTAATGATCTTTTATGTGGGAGAGGAGTGTAAAGACTCAACCTGTGAAACTATGCTGTACTCCGCTATTTGTAACTCACTACTGTTTCTGGAAGAATATTCTAGAGTTTCATGAGCTCTCAGGAAATGTGCAGTAAATTATAAATGTATTTGGTTAATGATCCCCATTTAAGGAATGGATGTTGAAGACGTGTTCTCCTGTGTTAAAGACCAGCATTTCTGGGAGTGTTACAGGATGACCCCAGTTAAGATTTAATTTGTGAAACAATGCAGAACACAGTTTGCCTTTAAGTGTGTCTTGCAAGTATGTCATGCTGCACGCCCATTCTGTTCCTCAGTCTTGAAAACCAGTGGTAAAAAAGCTCATTTTAATAGAAAAGTTATGATCACAGCATGGGTTAGGAAAATACCCTTGTGATGCTTCTGAGACAACAGAGGGGATTCTTGCAATTAATTAATACCTAAATGCATAACAACAGTCTATTTCACTAAGAAGGAAAGGTTATTTTTTTTACTGTGTTTTTTTTGTTGGTGGTGGTTTGGTTTGGTATTTTTAAAACTGGTATTAAAAGTTGCAGCAATTGAGGAGAAGAAATAGAAAAAACACACAAGAATTGAAAAAGAGCTTTCCCCAAGACAAAAGGCGGCACAAATTGGCAATAATGAATTGTGCATACTAGTGGGTTAAAATACTGCTGTCCATTTAAAGGATAATTATGCATGCATTAAAATATTTATGCAGAATACATGTGAAATTTATTCCCAGATCAAAGACAAGAGGTAGCAGACATTAAATAAGAGAGTACTAGTCTGGGTTTAATGGCTGACAAGCACAATTTAGAGAAAAAAAAATCCTTATTAATCCATTTCAACAACATGCAATACAGGCTTTTGTTTTGTTCATATATGTAAGAGATTCATTCCAAAAAGATCAGAAAGGGTTATTTTCACAGATTAAATATCATATGGATATCAGAATTATACTTTGGGAGGGCATGACTTCTGAACACACACAGAGCCATTTAGTGACCCACTCAGGAGAAAGAGCAAAAGTGTAGCTACAAAGTGTAAACTCATTTTGGCCTCAGTCCTGAAACTGTCTTTGAGGTTTGCCCTTCAGAAGAACTTCACATAACACAGATGCTTGACTAGGCTTGGCCACAGGAAAGCGTTTAACAAGTCGGTGTTGCAAAGCACTCTGTAACAATGCAGAACAAGCCTCTAAATATATCAAGTGAGCTCTTCGCTGCTGAAATATCTATATGTTAATAGCTTGTTCTCTGGGATCAGGAAGTGTTACCTCCAAGAGGGGAACAGATAGAACACAATAATTTCAATGCAGGGCTTTGAAATTATATTTTATAATTTCAAATTTTTACTACTTTAACATTTAATTAATTTAATAATTTAATTTAATATATGAAATATTTTTATAAATACTTTCCAATTCAGTAACTGTGAGGTGGGGTTAGTCTGCACTGAGAGATAAGCAATGGCCAATGTCAAGTGATTTTGGAAGCTTCCCCATAACATAGGAAAATGAGGCAAAGGCAGCAATGCTACAGCAGGATGGTTGTTTTGGCCATCATTTTACACCCACTGATGGTTGTAGCCCTGATGTGAATGGACAAGATAGGGAGTGGACAACTTCAAATCCATGACCACACAAGGCGAGGTATTTATAAATGTTTCTGGTGAGCCTCTTTTACAACTATGTGCTCATGCCAAAAAAAAAAAAAAAGGGAACTGTTTTTATAAAATTAATATTTCATGGGCTTCTCTTTAGATGGAGATCTACTTTAAAAAAAAAATTGCCTTAACTCACAACTGTGTGCACACATTTACAGACATTTTTATACTCAAGGACAAAATTTCATTTTGTAGATAACTTTCTAAATCAAGATAAGAATGTCAATCAGTCACCTAATATAGCTAAAGAGTAGAAACTTTGTGTAAGAATGCATTTTTTTAAAAAAAATGAGGCTAGCAGAATGACTGCCTATGCCAGCATTCATTTTGACTGATGAATTCTAGAGCAGTTTATTACAACAAATAGCGTCTCCTAGTAAAACTCTCTACTACTTATATCATTCTGCTCTTCAAAAACATATTTTTGACATCAGAAACAAATTGCAACAACATGCAGAACAAACTGTTGCCTCAGAAAGCTATATCCAATATTCCACATAACTTAGAATTTTATCAAGACAAAAAGATGGATGACATATATTTACGCATTTGTGTGTGTGTGTAATGCTTTTATCATTCAAATCCACTATATTTTACCTTTACACAATCAAAATAAAAAAAAATTCATAATAATGAGTTATTGACTAACACATTTAATATTTTCAGTGTTAAGAAAGGGAATGCCCAATCTTAGGTGTTATTATATATTATAATTATTATTACATATATTATAGTTATATTATTATTATATAGTCATATCTTATTTCAACTGAACTTATTTTTAATGCCAAAATTTGCTCAAATTGCATAACCACACACTTGAAAATGAAATACTAGTGTTACAGCTGCCTGCTCAGTTAGAATTTCCCTGTTTTTATTCACGCATGTTATTGTACATTCCTCAATTATATGATCAGATCTTAATTTTTCCACAGGAACTCTGTTAATGTGCACAGGATAGATGAGTCTCATTTGTTGCTTAGTTGTTTATATAGCTAAAATATGTTGTTTTCAAAATTAACATAGATTAATATAGTAGTCTAAAAATGTTGCTGGATATTTCAACTGCTTCTTATAAACCCAAAACCTCAATTTAGCTGTGAGAAAACACAGTATTTAAGATTGTAGGCATGACAGAGCAGAACAACATTTTGTTTTGAAATATCAGAGCGAATGTTTCTACAAACAAAATGGTATTGTTCAAGTTGGCATTAATTTGGGATTTATGAAGCAAAGTGAAGTGTCATGGAGATGTTCAGTTATCATATCTGCTCAGACCTGTTTGCACTTTAGAACAAAAAGAAGCTCCCCAGGATTGATGGGGAGACAGTGGAGCTGTAGTGATGCTGGAGTGACCAGTATCAGGAAAGTATTTAAAAGTCATTAAATTATGGAATTAATTCACTATTAAGTAAGTATCTGCAGAGAAACGCTGTAGCACAGCAAAAACTGTTGTGGAAAAATATTTTCTTCTAAATACAGAATATCATGAAAGTTTTGGTTTGGTATCCTCAAGACTTGTGACTTAAACTGACTTTTGAATTATATTGACTTAACTGATTTTGCTATCACTTCCGATATTTTTTCTTATAAGAAAATACAAGCATTATTATAATGGGCTATTTTTGGAAACCTTTAATCTAGCATGTTAAATATGAACATGAGTCGTTCCTTTGGAAATAAATGCTAATAATCCAACTAGATTTATATCAGCCCATTATACAGCACATTCATGAATACAGACCAATTTTCAGTTTCCTGGACTAGAAGTCATGATCACGCCTAATCTTCTGTACCTGACAATAAGTTTATGATGGTGAGTGGAAAAGCTCAGTGACTTCAGAGGTCATTGAATGAGATCACAAACTATTTTATACAGCACAGTTATTAGTAAGTAAATAAATAAATACAAATACAGTAGTAAGAATAAAAGACAAATACTCCCATTGCCTTTTGTGTTGCGTTACACTTCATGGATTATATAGGCTATTTTATTCCCCAGATGACACTCTGAAATAAATACAGAAACTCAAAGTAAATGGAGATTATTTTTTTTTTCCACAAGCATTTTAGGTATTTCAAAGTTTAAATTTTGAAGTTGCATGTCCCACCCTTGGAATTTTTCAAGGTCAGGTTGGATGGAGCTTTGAGCAACCTGATGTAGTGAAAGATGTCCCTGCCCATGGCAGAGGGGTTTGACCAGATGATCTTTAAAGGTCCCTTCTGACCCAAACCATTCTATGATTCATTGGGATTTCGGTATGTATTTTTGATTAATTTTTTTTTCCTAATCAGAAGAATTGAAATTAATCAAATTCTGCCCCCTGTATTACTGGAATTAGAATGAATCCACGAGTGCAAGGAACAAAATTTGTATTTCTGAAAATGTCCTAAGCTGCTTCTCTGCATTTGCCCATACTATATGGAGTATTTGTGTAGCAGCTGTGAGATCCTGGCTGAGCTCTGCTGGGAAACGATGCACAACAGTAGTAGGATCAACTGGGTAATTCAGTGAATCGGAATGAGAATTTGGGCACATACTATGTCTCTCACCAGTAAACAAGAGGCATGTCTCCACCTAAACTGTAAATAATAAGAACAGCCACTTTGTGATTTCCTGCGCAGATACATACCGTAAACATTATTAATTTTGAAAGTAATGCACTGTATTTAATTGAACACTGTAAAATCAGTATTTAGGTACAATAATCTTTTTAAAAGAATGCACTGAAAATGAACAGACCTGTTTACTGCTTCATAAACAGAGGGTGAAATACTCTGTTTTGTAAATGCGATCTGCAAATATTTATTTTAAAAAGCCAGTAACCTAAACATTCTTCTACCCAAGCCTTTTTTAAAATGTCAATTACTACAGCATCAGAGAGCAACCATACAGCTAAATGATGCTTTAACCAGCTTGCTATGATAAATATTCTTTGACTGCAACAGAGTACCTATAAAATATTTTCTATTTGCTCCAGTTGTAAGAGTTGCGTTGAAGTAGCAAACCTGGGGAAGGGGAATAAACTACTTTACTGATTCCTAGAACACACATTTATAAATATAGTAGGAAAATTTCAACAAATTTTGATATTTAATATCTTTCCAAAATTCTTTTCTGAGCACCTTTGTGGAGTGACTCTCCTCTTTATATCCCTTGCAGATAGCATTAGCATACTGTACTGAACATAATAAAGATATGATCCCTAGTCATAATAATGGCAGTTTGAAGAGTTTAAAATCATAATATTGACTTTGAAAACAAAAGAATGCTGCTTAAAATTCACAAACTTTAAAAAAAGAATACTTTTGTGTTACCCTTATTTATCTTTTGGCTTTATGTCTTAAGGAACTGTGTTTCAAATATTGCTATGGATGCTCATCAGTTAGAAGTTTCCTTTATTAAAACATAATTAAGAACATTTTGTATGAAACAAAGATATGGGAATTCAGAAAAAAACTTAAATATTTGGAGACACAGAAACAGAAGAGTTAGCTACAGAAACTAGAAAACATAAATAATATTTGCAATCTTAATTATCCTCCTACTCTCTCATATCATCAAACCCCTTCCATGTTCTAGGGCAGTAACCACCTACTCCCTCTAAATCACTTCAGTGAAGCCTTCAAATGCTATCTAATATTTATTTTCTGTTACACAAACATATGCAAATGCTTATCCATATGCATAAGCACATAAGCACACCTCCAGAATAAAACTCAAATTCTTCCATCAAGGTCAGTGTCCTTAGATTCGTAGCTCTCATCCCAAAGAGTCTAATTGAGATGAGCATTACAGTGAGTGGGGAAGGGCAGGGTGAAGGCAGATACTGTCACAAAGGCTAGCTAGAGGCAGGATAGCTTGATGGTTTAGTCATTTGTCTCTTTAATTCCTAGATTCTTACGTCTCTTCTGCTTTTTCTCGCCATATCAAAAGTATGATTCAAGGTTTGCTCCTGTTAGTGGCATTTCTATTGTTTATTGTTTAATTTCTTTCCAGTCACAAATTGACCACCGATCTAGTGTTATGAGTAATTTGTCTTACAACAGAATAAAAAATTACCTTCATAGTCCTTTTCATAAGTCCATTTCCCCCTTTCCATACATCCACTAAATAGGCTGGGTTTTGTCTGTTAGACACTCAATATTCTGCAGAACACATACGTGCGCTCAAAAATTTGCTTCAGTTCCACAACAGTGTGTTTTTGTTCCCTGAGTAGAGATGCTACCATGGTTCAATATGCTTTCTTATGCCTCCTCACTCATCCAAGTCATTCCCTTTCACCCATGAAATAGTTTCTGGACTTGCGACCTGCCAACACCTAAAAAGCTCATGAGGCTTCAATGGAGACACCTCCTGGTTTGTTAAGCCACTCTGCTGAAAATGTAGTGCCTCAAAATACCTCAGTTAAAACCTCTCCTCTGCCTCGTTGCTTCCATTTCCTTACTTCAGTGCTGCCCCAAATTTTTGGACCAATTGACTATTCAGCCTTCAGTCTCTCCTCCTGTACAGGATAAAGACAAAGGCTTATTTTGAACAGCAGGCTTGAATGTTTTTCAGTATGAATGCCCTCATAGATAGATAGGAATATCAACTAAATCTGAGAAGGAAGCAAAAAATGTATGAGAACATCTCACAAGCCTAGGAAAAATATTATTTAAAAAAATTGAAATTCTATATATTCTTTATTCAGTGATTTAGTACAGCGATTAATATAACAGCTATTTGTATTTGTGCAAATATAATAAAAAGAACTGAAACACAAAACATTGCAAACTAAACAAAATAATAGCATCAGTCATCTCTGAAATCATTATCGCACTAGAGAAACATAAAAATATTCAAGCGTATGGGACTTTCCTGGAAATTTCCCACACACTTATTTAAGACATCTGTTCAAGGCAGAAATGTAGGGTAAAATTCTGGAGAGGGAAAAAAACAAAAAAAACCTGTATCTTCCTTATTCCCCCTATTGATTACAAAGTTTAGAGTCGTTTCTTTGGGGCATTATGTGACCTTTTCTGCTTGTCTGAATTTCTCCTAGGCTCTGGGGCACTCACAGAGAAGCACTGAATCAGCTCTATGAAGCTTTTTCATGAGGAACAGAAATGGACTTTTAGCTTGGCTTTCTGTATCTACAGACACAGACCCATATTTAACTCATTTGTCCCACTTAAATCAAGTGCTTGTTATAAAGGGACATCCTCCACCACCCACAGGAACCTGATGCTGACTGCACTGTGAACGAATTTCGTTTCTATGCTGATATGATAGCATATTGCACTGATCAAAACCGCATTAAACATTGCCACATTTACAGAGACAAGAATTTAATTTAAATGTCATTTTAAATTTCCACTATTAGACTTCCTCGCTATTACTACTCTCTTTTTTTCCTTATTCCAAAGCTACCGAGTATCTTTATGTTCACAGATTTTAATTTTAATTACACACTCACCTATCCCCAATTATTAGGCAACATACCAAGGTAGCAGCAAATTGGCCTTATACCGTTTTCTCTGTATGCTAAGCAGGTCAAACTATGTCATCCACATGCTATGTTCCTCCCTGCTGTGAGTAAACCCAATGAATATGGTCTTTGTATCTCTATCACAGACTGCAGAATTGCTTCAGCAGATCTTGAGGTAACACCACCCGTTCATAAATACTGCACAAATTTTTCTCGTAAGATTACAAACAGTAGATCACTGGACATGTATATCCGTATAACTTTTGTCTCAAAAATTAAACTGTTTCTACCAGTCCTTATAAATTCCCACAACTTTCTCACAATACTAGTACCTGTACATTTATGGGGTTTTTCCTGCCTTTGTCCAATGTTATATTTCTCCACATCAATAACTTTCTGCTTTAAATCCTCCTGAATCAATTCTGTCTCTATTTTCTCTCTTCACTCATTACTCACAAACTCGACCTCACAAATTCACAGCCCCTACTTTCCCACCTTTCAAAGTCAGCTGTAATTTCTGACTTTCCATTTATAAGTCATTTGACCCAGCTCCTCACAAAGAGCCAAGGAGCATTGACCAGCTTGGGCTTATTCTGGCCATGCGAATGTCTGAGATTCGCGGGAGAGGAGAAATGGTTATAAGTGCCATTAGTAGTTCCTCAGTTTAAATTGGCAATTTACAGGTGTTTTGTCCAGTTCCAGCTCTGAGATCCTATTTTGGGCAGAAATAGGAGAATGTCTGGGGTTGCCTGATTTGGGAACAAAAATACAGGACATCATAGAAAAGGAAGCTTAGAGAAAGTACTGATGGGCGAACACATAACCCATAAGGGAGGAAGTCCATGCCCAAAATACACATTAATCTGCAGGGTGAAATGGCCCTTTTGGAGGTGGTGGTGGCAGAACTCCTTTCAGCAAAGCTTTCCCCATGTCTGTGACACGGGTAGGTCCAGGCAAATAAAATATGGCGCAGGCATTTTCTCCTTTATCTTTAATTCATGACAGTGAGCGAGTACAAGACATGATACATCTGAAAATATTCAACTACCATGTAGGAATCAGTCTACCTCCCTTTCCTAGGGCAGTCAAACAAGACACGGTGCAACATGAGACACACTCTGCATTACCTGTTTGAAGGGATATGCAGTTCCCAAAGGCATTGGGATTGCCTTTGGGATCTGCCTCTGGGATTGCTCCTGCAAATGCTTCTTCATAGGTGATGCTCGGATGCAGAAAAAAAAACATCTCAAACCACCTGTGTGGTCATCAGCATGTGGCCATCTCCCACTGCAACCCCCCCCAAAACAAAGCAGTAGGATTGGCCCATGCTCTACAGGAAGGAGTAGCAACAATATTAAATGAGAAGAAAATCGCAGTTGGTAATAGACATGACAGATTTTACCACATTGGGAAAAAAATCCCCTAAGTGTTTAAAAAGGGACATGAGATTTGAAGCTGCACCAGGGGAAATTTCATATTAGACAGAACATTTAAAAACTGTAACATGATTCAGCAAAATACTTCTATAAAGATTTAAAGCCTCTGATGTCAAAAGGATTGAGCAGAATAGCTCTGAGTCCACCTGCTGCCAGCCCTTGGCAGACCCCATGAGGAAATGTATGCCTAGAAGACAGCATGACTTGTCTGGTCTACCAAGGGCTGATGAGATGGGGCATGCGAGTGCCCGTGTGTTGGGAAAGTCGGCAAAATAGCCCACGTGTGACAGGTAACCTCTTCTGAGAGGCAGGTTACAATGAAATGAAACCTGAGATAAAAATAAAAGAATGAGAAATAGAAAAGAATAAGCCACATCTTGACAAGCTATTCTTTTTTCTTTACACACGTCATTAAGGTATTACAACCTTGTAGGCATGAAAAGCAAATCGCTATGTGAGGATGAGCTGAGAACGATGCGTTTTGAGCAACAAGCTACAGAAGAAAAGAGTTGGATGCCCGGGGTGCCAGTTTATGACTTCTGAAGCACAAACTCTATGCTTCAGCATAGGATTCCCGTGTGGTGTTTGTTAGTGAAGTCTCTGTCTGCCTTCTCTATCTATTTATAAGCAGGAATATTTCACACAGGTATTTTGAAGATAAACAGCATAAAGAAAAATATTGGAAGTGCAAAAATGCTATTGTACTGGAAGCTACAGAAATACTTTAGATAGCTAGAAGTGTCTAGAGTATTGGACAGGTGTCAAATAAATTGAAAATAATAATATAATAGATTATTCCACATGAGCCAAAATTTCAAGGAAATGCTGTTTAGATAACAAAAAATCGTATCAGCTTGTCATTTATTGTGTGTATGTGGGATTGTAAATAACCATCCCAGCAAACCGAAACAAAACTCTTTTAGTATATTCCTGGGAGAATAACACACCTGCAAAAATATCAGAAGCTTTATTTCAACTCAGCAAACGAAAGCTGTAAAGGAGAGTCTCCTAGTCGAATATATTTTGCACATATGATGGTCACTGACTAACTGGGATGACATTGAGGTGTTACAGTTTAAGGCAGGCAAATATACATGCAACTTAATGGACATAGTATATTCCAGGACTTCACTGAAAAACTTCATGCCTTTGAGAGTCCTCAGGGGCATAGCTGTCCAGCGGTATGAATTTTTACACATAATTCAGATAATCAGTAAATCAAATGTTATGTCAAGCTCAGAGAGACAGGACATATGAATATAGTACGTCTTCTCACAGAGACTTTACAGCTAGAAATGAGGAGATGTATCTATTTCCGTAGTAGAACATTGAAAATATTTTTTAGAATCTTATTCCATACTAAAATAAAAGTTAAGAAAATACATAATTCAGCACAAAGTGATTTGTGCATTTAAGTGAATGTTTAGCATCATTGAGCTCTATGGGAAAGGCTGCTACAAAATCAAAATGGCAAAGGTGGGGGCTGCAGTTGTGTAAGCATCCATGGGATCAGAGCAAATGGGAAGAAAATCCTTTTTTTTGTAATTCCTTGCAAGTTTCCTCATTTAAATTACAGAGTTTATTCTTATTCTACAGACTTTCTGGGCAGGCAGAGGAATGAAGCATGTCTTACATTGTTTATGAATGTTACCTAAACATGTTTTCTTTCTCATTACAGCACTCTCAATGCCAGGCTCAGCCCTAGAATGAGAAGGAGAAAACCTGTTTTGTTCTTCCCGTGTCCTGCCTGTGAGCCTTACATGGTAATGAAGCACAGTCAGATAACTTCAACTCAGGCAAAAACTGAGAGGAAAAAAGGAAACCTTGGTGTAGGTGAGCTTTTTTTCCATCCTTACTGTTAGATGTGGATACTTCCTTCTGTTACAGAGTTTCGTTAATATAATATAATTATCCATGCCATGTAATGAGCTTGCTACCTAAAAGCAATTCTTTGACTTACTTAGAAATGACACAGAAAGGTCTTTTCTGGGTCTATCAATGTTTCATATTGTCATTAATGACCTAGGTGATAGAACACGGAATACACTTATTAAATTTGGAGGTGACACCAAGCTGAGAGCACTGAAAGTACTCTGGAGGGCAGAATAAAAATTCAAAATTATTCTGACAAATTGCATTTATGTCCTCAAAAAGAGAGAAAAAAAATATGCTATCCAACAGGGTCATGTGCAAGATGCTCACTCAGTCAGGAATAACCAGCTATAAAACACAGAACAAGTAGTAGCTATGTAGAAAATCTGCAGAAAAGGTTCTAGGGGCTTTTGTGAATCACAGACTGAGCAGGAGTCATCAGTGTCACCCAGCTACAGAAAAGGCAAGCACCGTTCTCAGGCAGAAAAACCCAACTGCAGCTAAGAAGATGCTGTTCTCCGAACTAGCAAGGTCTCAGCTCAATATCATGGGAGTTTTTTTGGCACCATGTATCAAGAAAATGTGGACCATTTAGGATGGATCCAAAAAAGATCAAAAGCAATTACCAAAGATCAGCAAAAAACTCCACCAACAGTAAAAGCTTGAACGCACTGTGCTTGTTAAACTCTCAGAATTTGAAAAGTGAAGCATTGGAACAGATTTCCTTGAGAAGTCTTCAGTTCTGGAGTTTACAGGAGGAGCTGATGTGTCAGGAATGACAAAACTAATACTACTTTAGAGCAAAAAGATGGACCAGGTGGTTTCTTAAATCCATTGCACTTCTATGAACCAAGAAGGTTTATGTTGCAATGACTTGCCCAGCTATAACCAATAGAAAGAATCACAATAAACAGCAGAGGGGCTTTTTAACTTGTATTCATAGTGGTTTCACAGTGGTTTATATTTCTTTAAGACTGGGTTAAATGGGAACCTCTAAATAAAAGACTATTTATAAGGAGGCTTCAAAACACTGTCGGCACTGAGACTCAAAGCTTTAAAGGTACCTCTGACTCCACATCCCATCATTTTGGTAAGAAACCATTGCAGCTCCAGAAGATCTTTACAAGAATAGAACATGTGTTCTTAAATTGCCTATTCTCCATATTGTAAAAAAAGAGACACTGAAGTCTTATTTTAGATTTAAAGAAAAAAAAAAAAATTAAAAGATTAAAATAAAATGAGCACTTAAACCAAGCTCAACTCCACACCTTTTTTTGTGAGGATTAAATGTAATGCAAGAGGAATGGATCATAAGGACATGGTTTAGTGGTGATTCTATGATTTTATCTATACTGCATCTAAGCTTCTTTTTTCTGTTTCTTGATATTTTGATTAAGCTGACTGGATTACAAATTTCATATGAAGGTGTTTTTTTTTCTTCCTGCTATGTAAAATGTTGTTTCAGCCATACACACTGTGAAGAAAAACTTACCTATACACAGAATTTACTCGATCAGCCTTACCATGATGTTGTCTAAAGTGGTATTCTCTAAAATTCCAATACAGAATAAACACATTGCAAGAAAGTGAATACATTTTTATAGTCTGCTGTAGTTGCTATACAGGTCTATTCTGTTTTGTAGAGAAACATCTGAAAAATCTACTTTGGAATGATAACTAAGGATCATGGTGTACGGTACCTAGCAAAAGGAGAAGAATTTTTTTCAATTCCTGCATTTGCTAGGCTAGAAATAAACCGCGGAAATGGTTATAGGGACAATTTAACTGGATATATATACATAATTATTTATATTTAATATTGGGCTACAGACATAGCAGTTAAAGTGCAATATCCGTTGTAACATTCACAGTTTGATTCAGATTTTAATGGCACCTCTTAGGTAATGTTGCATTCGAAATCTCTGAACATAGCACTCAGGGAAAATCCAGTCAGCAAGGAAAAATAAGATGAGAATGTGAATGCGCTCGCGAGCTATCCAAGTAACACACTGGAAGACTTTGTCCTTGACAAGCATAAAGCAAAGCCAAACACCTGTATGCCTATTATCCATTACCAATCTCTTTTTAATATCAAATATCCCTGCATTTCAACAGATACGACAGTCTGTAATAACACTGAAAGAGAACAAATGCTTCTATACTACTACATTTTGTAAACTTCACATGATCATTTTTAAAAAAACAGACCAGCAGTGGGAAAGCTATCAATTTATTTTTGGGATCATAAATCCAAAGTCTTTTCTAAGTCATTATTTTGTCTTGCCATCAACACGAGCACATCTTCCAAACTAGAAAAAAACACAGTTGTTTTTACTTATTGAGGAACTGCATGTTTCAGAAATACTTGATCATATGAGTAAGATAGAAATTTTAAGGAAGAAATTTTTTATGATGAGGGCAGTGAAACACTGGCACAGGTTGTCCAGAGAGGCGGTAGATGCTCCATCCCTGGAAACATTCAAGGTCGGGTTGAACGGGGCTCTGAGCAACCCGATCTAGGTGAAGATGTCCCTGCTCACTGCAGGGGGCTTGGACTTGGTGACCTTTAAAGCTCCCTTCCAACCCAAACCATTCTATGACTCTATAATTCTATGATGTGCAATGATAAGCAATGCTGATCTTGATTGGATTACTTATGAGCAACGACTTGCAGGAGGAAAAGCTATTTGCACACTACCCCTCTCATAAATACTGTGCTCACACCAGGAAAATGAGCTGTAGGATTTTACCAGTAGGAGCACCACAGACGTGAGCTTGATGCTTTGTGTGTGCTCCATATTTTAATAGGAAATAACTGGCAACCATCTCCCCAATACATGAGATCTTCAGGATACATTTCTAAACCCCATCGTCACTGATGTGTGTGGCAATTCAGTGGGTTTGCAGCCGAGAAAAATATATAGCCATATAGTTTGGGTGTGGGGGAAGATCTTCAAATGTATGCTCTGCATTTACTAATAGGAGCACAAGGTCTTTTCAATACTGGAATAGAATTTTTGATGAAGTGCCTGGTGGCGAATTTGAAATACTAGCCTGGAGGCCACAATGAGACATAATTCATTCCAGTAGTAGAACAAATCTAGCTTCTACATCCATTCCTCTAAAGTCATTATTGACCCAAGGGAAAATGCTAGCCTTAAGCAAGTTTTAATAAAGACTCTGGTGGAGTAGTTTCTGTAGCACTAAATGCAATAATGAGAAACAAGCCACTTAGCTGCAATAGACCTAGGACCAGTATATAACCTAAAACTCAGTTTTCTGAGGTTCTTGGGATTCTTTCCAGAGATGAAACAGTCATCTAAAAGAGACTTAATTACCTTGCTCACTAATTTGTTACATAAAAATCAGTCAGGCTTAAACAGACCAATATTCTGCTTGTCCTATATGAGCATAATTTATTTTAATACTGTTTCTGCGAAGTAAAAATGTCCACAGACTAATCAAGCCTGGGTTGAAAACCAAGGTTTTTACTAAACCAGTAAAAGTCTGGATGTCTAAATCTGGCCTTAAACATTGCTCTGTTTTAGCACTTTTTGCAGTTTATTTTAAACAATAAATTTTTGTATCTGTTTGTGACCATAAGACCCTGTGTCAAATAGCATCACTGATGAGACAGACTGTGGCAGTTTTAAAGTTTGTTACACAATTACTGAAAACTTTCTATGGATGAAGTAGGTAAACAACAACAACAAAACCTGATAAGTGGCATGTATTCTTCTGAAGTTAGATCTGTATTTATTTAAAAAAAAAATTAACTATCCCTCGCTCTGCCCCTTTTTAACCATTAACCGCAAAACAAAACCTTGCTAGACACAGTGGAAGTGATTTGAAAATTAAACTACAGTCTTGATACAAAGAGATAGAGAAAGGATCCTTTGTGTGACTTTTATGAACATTAGTCTCCATCCCAGGCAGAGCAAGCACAATCTTTTGTGCCTGCAGTTGATGTCTGGCACTCATTCACAGAGAGATGCTTTGTTTTATGTCTTCAAATTCTACAGGCAAGTATTTAAGTTGTGGAAGCCAGTGGAGGAAAACAGAGAAATAGAGTCCTCTGTGTTGATGCTTTGGTAATACAATTGATGGGATGGAATAACAGCACACAGAAGACAGGCTGAATATAGCAGCCCTTTGAGCGAGAGGGGGAATCCGAGAAATTTCTCATGTCCAATACAACGCAGTAACCCCCTGGTCCTACTCTCCCCCTCACCCAGGACAATCCACGTCTAGCTACATCATCATCATATTCACGAAGAAATATCATTTGCAACTTTTAAAAAGTCTGATCAAGTATTTACTGTGTATAGCCAAAATAAATACTTTAACATTAAGGATGGGGTCAAACCATCAAACTTAAAGCCAGTATTTGCAGCCAACCCATTCATTTACTTCACATAAAAAGAAATTTTGGATATTAGTCCTTTTTATGAAAAATCCTAAAATATTTTTAAAAGTTATGGGGGAATCAATGTGTGCTTTATGATCCAGGAGGATTGGTGCTTACCACCACCCCCTTTTTTTTTTTCTTAATTTTTGATACAGTTTGAGTTCAAAACAGATACTACGTGGTGATTTCAATAAAAGTAAAATTGAATCACATTTCTGTGAAACTCTTAGCCATTTATATAGACGGGGGGGGGGGGGGGGGGGGGGCGTAGAAAACATTTCTAGCTTGAATGGCGCTTAAATGTCAAGAAGACTAGAGTTGCCATCTACTGGAGTGTGTGAAGAATGACAACTGACATGCAAAAACCCTGAACTGAAAGCATTAGTCACAGTAACAGTCTAGATACATCGTATATTACTCCATAACTAAAAAAAAAAAAAAAAATTTAAAAAAATTATAAAGGAAATCTTCAAAGAAAAGGAATTATTCTCCACTTTTAGCTTTTGAAAAGATGCATGAGGAGGCTGCGTAAAAACAACCTCATTTGCCTACATCTTTTATCCACATTCAGCAAAAGATTATATTTATCACTTCTCATCAGAACACAGATAATTCCACTTTCCAGCTTCAAAAACATAAACCAATGTCAGAATCTGAAAAGGAGAGAATGGTAAAATCTTCGAATATGAGCATCTAATCATTGCTGCATTTTTAAACAACCACTTTTTAACACAAGATAATATTACGGAATATCTTCAGTTGATGAAACACTGACAAACATAACAAAAATCTTAGAGCTGCTGATCATCAGAGACAGTTACTCAATATTCACTGTGCAGTTCCAATAATGTGTAATAAGTTCATACGCAAGAAAAAAGTATTCATTTTTATGTCTGTAGATGATCTAAAGTAGAGGTTTCCTTTCTTACATACAGGTCTTGCAAAAGACCAACTATTGACATAAGCAAGTTAATAAGTGTTTACAACTGGACAGACAGACAAACTGGACCTCTCTGGGGCAGTTCAGAGGAGAAAATAAAGGAAAAAATGTCCTTAAAGTGCTATGAACTAGATTACAAAAAATTAGCAGGAGACCTGATCTTAATGACAACTACAGCCTGGAAATTCAGTGCATTTGTAGACATGAGCACAACACGTCCCACCTCACAAGATCAAAACCTAGTTAAAAACTATACACAGGCACTGGGATTTTTTGAAAGCAGTTTAATATTTTCCTGTATTTAGTGAAGATGTTTATTAGTCTCTGACTAAATGTAGAGTGTGAAGTGACTGGACAGAAGTATCTGACGTGAACTATGTTATTATGATTAATGGAGTTCATACATAAAGGGTTATTTCTCTGGAAAACGTCAGATTGAATAATTACTGGAATTAATCCCAAAGGGCTTGAGAAAATTTTCTGCCCAGTTTCAAGTCACATTTTTATCACATTTTTCTTTTGACTAGAGGGCAATCTTTAATTGCAGTTTTAAGTAAAACAAGTACTGTAAGCAATTCATCAAACATTATGAAAAATGGTGTATTTCTCTAACAGTCCTTGAAAGTAGCTAATTCACTTTTTAGACTCATCTCTAGGCAATATAGCAAAATCCAATCAATAAATAAACTGGTTTTGTTCTGCCTCTGAAACAAAAAAGCGTACTGTCCCTATTTTTCATGCATCAGGTTAGGCATAGAATATCCTAGAATTGATAGATTGGAATATTACCGGCAGTATTATTAAGATAAGTAGGGAACAGATGATAGCATTATTTGGTCTCTTGGATTTCTTAAGTCTAATCAGTATTTAATGGATGCAACAGTGCCAGCAAATCCAGAAAGTCAGAGAACACATCTCAAAAGACTCAGAGCTGAATGTGTTTCAGGGAAATATCCCAAGGTCAGCATTACTTTGCAATGCTGCAGATGCATCCAACAGGCTCCACGGTCCGACAGACTGAGGACCAAGAAAAAGCAGCATGTAGCAAAAGAGTTCAAGAAGGACAGGGAACTGCTGGAGAGGGTCCAGCAAAGGGCTACTAAGATGATTAGGGGACTGGAGCATCTTTCTTATGAGGAAAGGCTTAGACACTTAGGTCTTTTTAGTCTAGAGAAAAGAAGAAGACTGAGGGGGAATCTTATCAATGCTTATAGATACTTAAAGGGAGGGTGCCAGGTAGATGAGAATAGTCTTTTTTCAGTGGTGCCCAGTGATAGGACAAGAGGTAACGGGCACAAACTTGAGCACAGGAAGTTCCATCCTAACATGAGGAGGAACTTCTTTACTTTGAGGGTGGCAGAGCACTGGCACAGGCTGCCCAGAGAGGTGGTGGAGTCTCCCACACTGGAGACATTCAAAACCCGCCTGGACACCGTCCTGTGCAACCTGCTGTAGGTGACCCTGCTGTGGCAGGGGGGCTGGACTAGATGATCTCCAGGGGTCCCTTCCAACCCTGACCATTCTGTGATTCTGTGATTCTGTTTAATGGGGTTTTGTTTGGTTGGGTTTTTTGGGGTTTTTTTTTTTGGTGATAAATGCTTTTATAACTGCTGTCAATATGATTTTCTTTGTGTAGAAGGTAAAGAAGCAAATACCTCCCAACTTCATCCCTCTGGCTGTAGGGAAGCTTCTTCCCATTACATTTTCAATGTCTTCTAATGCTTATTGCCTTCATGGCCCTCATGGCCATGAAAACAGCTAGAAGTTACTTTTGCTGACATAATGTCAGTGCATGGTCCAAGCTCAGCTAGCAAAACAGGCTGCAGAAAGACAACGTGACTAAACTTCAGTTGTGTAAATTACATATCTGGGAGCATTGTAATTCACTAACTCTTGTCCAACAATAATTGCCTCAAACACCCAAGCTGTGCTGATTATTATCATTTTTGTTAGGACATAGCAAAAGACAGTCCATGCTGGGCATTATGCAGGGACATAGGAAGAGACAACCCCTGAAATTAAGAGCTGGAAATGGGAAAAAAAACCCTAGATGCAGGAAGAACAAGTGCATAGAACAAAAAAAAAAAAAAAGAAAAAAATTATATACAATTAGAAGAAGTGAGGACCAGGGCACATAGTACTGCTTCCAGGATTAATTTAGGTTTTTTAAAGCTAGATATCTTTAACGCCTCTCTGCTCAGACACTGCTAGTTCCAGTTTTTTAAGTACAGAAATGATGCACGTTTGCCATTCTCACTCCCCTTCTGATCTCTGTTGGCATATTTGGCAATCACTATCGTAGCTTTTGTGATCACCTTTTGTCCCCTACCTGCCGATTCCCCAGATGGTCCCCAGTTGAACAATGTACATGGTGATGCCAGCACAGGTTCTGGGGGATGAGGAATGACGGTGGGGCAGATTTGAGAGCAGCTCCTCTGCCCATCATGCACAGAGCTGAAGGAGAAGGGGAATCACTGGGTACAACATGCCATGGGGCAGGAACCCTCAGCCAGCGTGTATAGACCACAGCAAAGAGGTGCATAGTTCAAGAGTTTCATACCAATGATTGCCCGCATCTGTAGGACTGCTGTTAGGAACATTATCAATGTAATCATGAAAAATGGTTATTCTTCCACAGCCACAGCCATGCATGCAACATACAGTATCTACTTAAATACATAAACACCTTTTCATAGACAAAAATCTCTGAATAATGGGGAAAGAACTACAATATATCTCGAGCCACAGGCATTTCACAGATACTGACCTTTGATTTTGATTTAGAGGCTCTAACTAATAAAGCTTGGCTCCACACCAAATCTGAATAAGAAAATCAAGCACTCTCTTGTCAAATTATAATTAATTTGCACTACAAAAAGAGAGCAGAAGTAAGCCAAGTGTTCTTTAAAAATGGTCTCTAGAATTCAAAACACACAGTAAAATGTCCTATATCTTGAAAAACAGGCTGATCTTTTCCTGTCTTTTTGAGTTGATTATGCACCTTTCGACTCATTTAAAATATAAATTGAGTCCTAAGAAACAACAAGCTCTTTATTTTACATGAATATTAAAGATTCAAAATTACAACAGTAGGAGAGGAAATATGATTCTGAAACATATCTGAAATGAACCTTACAGCTTTGTTACTATTTGTCCCCCAGATCTGCTGTTTCACCTTTAAAAACATACATAAAGTAAGGGTAATTTACTTTCATATTATTGCATATATGTTGAGAATGTGGTTTGCATATGCTTTCTATATCTTTGCAGGTAAACTCGGGATCTTTGGATATGTTATTAGAATTGACTATACCTTTCTATATGTTTATTGAGAGTAAAGGAACAACACAAAGTTTTGATTACATTGTACGTTTCTTCCTTGTAAGACACAAAGAATCTTTAGAACAAAACATAAATACATTGAAATAAAACCAAACAAGAATCAGGGAGGCCCATTTCAAAGATTGCCATTGGATCTCACAGAATTAAACTAGCTGTTGAGCAAAGCTGGGTTTCTAAGATTACACGTACACCACACACAAACCACCCCCACCATATGAAACTGTTCAGTATTGCCTCAGTATTTTTAAATTGTTTAAAAAAAAAAGGTCAGGTTATTATCTTTTTTTAGAAGGCATGACTATCTTTTGTTATGCCTCTAAATATGTCCTTCCGAGACTCCTGACCCGTGATTATTGCTCTTAGACATTACATCAGTTGCAAATAATATGTCATGAAACCATAAATATTTCAGGTAGTCAACAAACTATCTTCATTTGCGAAAATCACAATGACTTCTATCTGAAATGTGAGTCTTCAACCTGGTTTCTGCATTTTTACTTTTGTGTATGAGCTAATGGTTCAGATTCCTTCTAATCTCCCAATAAGATGCAATACACAAACAACCATAACTTCAACACATTTCTTCCTGAGTTTTCCCCTTACATTATGGAAATCATCAGAGCAGAAGGATGGAAACATAAAAATCCTGCCTTCTCTATCTGCCAAAATATACCAAGAAGCACACATAACTGAGAATAATACAGTCTGCCAAAGATCCGATTGCCTGTTTGCTATAAGTGCTCTGCTACAGTCCAACATCTACTTCCACGACTACATAATCTAGTTCATATTGTTCAGGTCTTCAGTAATTCCAGGAGTTAGAGCTAAGAACATATCAAATCATATAATTTCCAGGTAACATTACCCAAAAGCAGACTTTCCCTGTAAAATTCCCTTTGGAGTCAATTCAAATAGTACCCTCTGTGATGGAAGACAGCTCAATAAAGTCTTTGTTCGATTTCAAAATACTAGTTTAGCACCGACTTTACCACCAACCTATATTTCTTGCGATAACGTATCTACAAAGGCCAGCGTAAGGTTTGTTATCTGTTCTGATTGTGCTCTAAAATACATTTGGAAAGGATCAAAAGAAATGGATTAAGAACAACTGATTGTCTAATACTGAGAAGAACAGATTTTCTGCTCTGGGAAAATTTTCCAAGAGCAGTTCATCCATTTGTAAAAAGACTTTCCAGGAGACTGCCAGGAACAGCTTTTAACTTGTTCATCCCAGCTTTTAATAATTGATTTAATAAATTCCTCTCAATTCTCTCTATTTCCTGTACCTGAAAGTCTGAAAAGTGTTTACTGCCACTACAGTTACATCGTTGATAAAAAGAGTGAACTGTTTTGCATCAGGAAGGCTATCCCAACATAACACAAATGACTTCTCTACAGAAGGAATTTGCTGGCATGGTTATGCTTGCATCCCCAGGTGGGAATTGCCAGCTTTCTGAGCAAAACAAGTTATTTGGGAGAAGGACAAAAAATGCCAGTAACTCATGGACACATGATTGGTTTAGGGTAATAACCAATTTGGGTACAGGGGAGATTTTTCAGTCCTAACCAACCCTGCTATTCTGTCACTTTGTAGTGTATTCATGGTTGAATCATCATCCAACTTCTCACAGGCTTGATGAATCTGAGTAAATACACCAAGATAAACCAAGCAAGCAAGCAACCAACCAACCAACCTACCCAAGAAGCAATGGCATCAATAGCCATCTTGGATTAGCTACGTCCATGTAAGAACAGAATCCTTTCCGTGAAAAGGAATCTTAAAACACAAATAAAAAACCATTTTGCATTATAGTTTATTCAAAAATAATCCTTACAGATTAACTATCAACAGCAGAAGAGGGAAAAGGAGATTTATTCAAGTGTATGGATAAGCTGTGGCCCACTTCACTCTTAACCTAATTGGAAATCAATTACAGTTCATTCGCTCGCACCTCCAGAAATGTTTGGGAAGGTCTTGAGACGAACCTTTCTGGAGTGTCTAGCTTAGCATTTCTGAAGGTGGAACTAATTGATTTCCATTTAAATATGACTAACTAAAACCTTTACAATTGCTAACCATTGCACTCTACACATGCTTCCTCCAAGACTTCCCAAGATATTTTTAGAGATATAAATTAGCAAGTTAATTGAAAGCCAAGGTTTAAATTTTCACTTTCTCTATAAAACAGGAGTTCCAACAACCCGGTAACTTGACTGTAATGCACCAGTCTTTGCTTAACCAGGATGCTACATGATCTTCAGCAATGTGCTGATTGGATAACAAAACGATAGTTATTACTTGTTGTAACACAAGTCATTTTTCCATTATACCTGGACATTCACAACCAATAACACTGTATAGAGCTTTGACAGCACTTCCAGAAATCCATAGGCAATTTCACACATACTTAAGAGAGGCAGTAACTCTTTAGCTTATTCAAGTAGTTTACCAATAATGAATGGAGAGCGACACTTCATCTTACCACTTATATATTTTCCTAAAAATTGACATTTCTGCACTGCATTGACAATTCTGCACGTAGGTCTCTTCTGTGGGTGACTTTATAGAGCTATACATGACTACCTGCTGTTGAATGTGGCTGATGATGAGAATGGAATGACGGCAATGAGAGAGAAAAGTGTTTATCACGTTGTCAAAAACAATAAGGTGATTTACATAAGAGTATCTATTATTTAAAGGTAATAACAAATCCAATGTGTCTGTTCTGCACTACAAGAATTTAATGGTAGTTATCGCTTTGACATCTGGAGTCACCAGGAGTATTTTGGTCAAAAGCTTGCATAATATACTGCATTTTTATATTTAATAAAAGAGATGCATTATGTAGGTGATAGACTTCTTATCAGCTGAAACCCTAAATTCCATACAGAAGGGACAGCTGGCCAAATGTCAGGGATGACCGAGATATAAATACCAGAGAAATAACAGATTTAATTTGCTTTACTTGCAGTCACATCTTTTTCCTCCCTTTTCTGTTTTTAAATGTTTCCTTATACAAAATGACATGGTTCAGTGCACTTGAAAATTAAAGACTACCATGTAAGATCAAGCGCTGAGTCTGTCCATTCACGAAAGGAAATAAAAATCACCACTAGAAGTCCCGCTTTTTATTATATTGATAGAAACCACTCAGAAAATACCAGAAGGAAGAAATATACTCAGTATTTAACATACTTCTTTGTTTTTCTATACTTTTTAAAATATATTAAAACATGTATATATGCACAGTCAGACATTAGTGGCCAGATTCTGATCCTATTTACTCTGTCCCAATCCCATCTGTCTTGGTTTGCAAACTCAGGCAGGTTAAATATCTAGGCACAAACAGTAATGCTACTCAATACAAGGAATTAGTAAGAATTAAATGATTCTTAGGCTAGTTCAATGATATGTGGCATTAAAGTGAACACAATAATAAAGATGTGTAGACTGATTACATTGAAAAGTGTTTTCCTTTTTCAACCCGAACAATTTTGACAATCACTGCAGGGTGTTGCCAGTGAATTACACTTGTCATGACTCCAAGAAATAGCTTCCCAGCTAAACTTTCTAAAACTTTACTCATGTTGTTCCTCTGTAACCTACTTTACATTGATTTAACCAATCTCCCTTAAACACATAAAAACTTAGTTTGCGCTTCTTAAAATGTTTTATAATAGCACATTTAATAAAGCTAATTTAAATCCGCTAATTTATAGAGATTTGCCAGAGGCTTTGAAACTTCAGAAAATGTGTAAACTTAACAGTTTGGCTGTGATAACAGCTCAGACAGTGGAAATTAAGCCCTTTGCATTACTAGCATGTTCAAAGTGGCTTCCTAGTTTTATTACAATAAAAACCTACAACAAAGTACATTTCAAAAGTGTAGAAGAAACCCAAATTTACAAAAGATATTTCATGGCTGAGACATATATTCACTCAAGTTTTGTCTTTTCAGATACACGTGCCGCAATTCTTGAATGTGGTCACTACTCTGCCTCAACATTACAGTCCCAAACACACATTGAGGTCTCTCATTTTAAGACTACCTGGATTCTTTTTTACAAACAAATTTTGGACAAATAAGAGCAGAGTCTCTCATGCAATAAACCTCTGACAGAGCTGTGAGATAGTGTGCTTAGGGCCATTAATTGTGGGTCCCTAATTCTAGTTGTCAGTCTTCCAGCTGATGCTATATACGTTTCATACTGTCTGCTCTAATTTCTACCTCTGGAAACCAAATGATAATAGATTATATGCCAGTGTGGGAATAGGCAGATTGGTTAGGATCCAGGCGGTATCCCAGGTGATAGCAAGAAGCAGCAGTGAAAAAAAAGTATTCAGCTCTTCACAGGGATATATCAAGGAGTTTCATCTCTGCTAGAGGATTTCTTCACTTTATACATAGCATTTACATGGTAACGAAGAGAATATTATCATCATCTGATTTGTAGAAAATGTCAGCTTTCCTTGAAGACATAGGTGAAATTTTTAGGGCTACTGTTGCAGATCTCTCCCCAAAGTGTTACATGGGAGAGGGCAGCAAGACCTACCTGATGAAGACTCATAGGGTGGCTGTCTTTTAAGGGATAAACCTTATTGCTTTGAACACTTTTTCAGTATCTGTAAAGTTCAAGTCATCTTTTAAATTTTTTTTCCTGCTAATTGCATCAAAATATTCAGAAATGTAGTCCGGAATATATTCTTGGACACGTTTTTTTTGGTCTCTTCTCCTGCTTCAATGCTCTTTCTCTTGGTTCTGTCATTGCTTTCCTTCCTGCTTTTGTGTACTGAGAAACAGAATTAAGGTGTACTGCAACCAGTGGACACTTGCATAAACAGCCTGCTTTGAATGAAACAGCGTGAGCTTGGGAGAGGAAGAACACATTTAGCTTTCATTCCCAAATGCTAAAACATATAAGAGGTTCATATACTGTTAAAGCATCACATTTTTGCTTTGAGACCACTGAAATGCAAGGGCTGTGAGCAGCAGAAAAATGTGAATAAACTGAATTGGGAGCATAAAAGCACATTGATTTCCAGATTCTGAAACCGCAAAGTGGTTTATATTTGTAATTTATTTAAGACTTTTTTTGGCAAATACATTTGTAATGCATCTCCACACATTTTTATGCACGAGAGCTTAAGTTTTCCAGGACTTCTGTAAAACAACTTTTACTGCATCAAATTACTGCATTCCTTGATCTCTACCAGCACACACTCACAGCAGCCAGCCACACTCAAACACAACGAACAGCTCTAGGATTTCATAGCTCTGCAACAGATACTTCCAAAACATTTTTCAAAATTAAATGGTTGTGAAAAAGAAAGCTAATGTAACCGTTTTGTCCTGCCTCCAGCGTTTCACAACCGATGCTGACTTAAAATTAGCACAATCTTCTGCAATACTTGCATTTCCAAGTGAAACTTCTTCATAGAGAATTCATGCAGAATCGTGAGCTGTCAGCTCTGATCGCATTCACCAGCACACAGGCTTTAGACTCTATTTCATAATAGGAAAAGATGGCCAGCATTTTCCTGACAGAAGTATCGTATATTTTTCAGTCAGTAAAAATTACAGAGAGAGCTCATTGTCGATGCATTTCCCATAGATAATGAGGACTGCAAATTATCAGGCGAGGATTTTTTTTGGTACACGGAACAAAAACTAGCACAATCTGCAGAACTTATTAACTAATTGGGTTTTAAACCCCTTCTTTGCACTCTGCCGACATGGTCAGAGTAACCTACACATTGATCTTATTCCAAAAGCACAGTAATCTTTATGCTGCAAGAATTAGAGTTTCGTGTGCCGTAGCGTACACTGCAAAAAAAAAAAAAAAAAAAGAAAAAGCCTTTAGGAAAGGCATGTGCTGAACACACACAAAATATGCAGGATGGAAAAAGACCAAATGTAATTAAAGCTTATATGAAACCAGACATTCCTATTTGCAGAGCTCTGGCTGCATTTCTATGAGAAAGAATGCACAGAATTTCAAATCATGCTCTATTTAGACAATGTCAGAAGAAAACCACATTCCCCCCCCTCCGCTCCCCCACCCCAAGACTCCAAAAGGCAAATCTCATCATCAGAATTAGAGAGAAAAAGCAATCCAAAGACACTGGTTTACATATTCCTTCCCAAACCAAGGAATCAGGTATCTCCCTCTCCCAGCTAATAGCTTATAAATTCAGACTTTAGACAAAAGCGGGAAAAAAAAAAACCCCGAATCCTAATTCTCAAGCTTCCTACTTAGCACTGCCTCGCTGTTGATGATTTGTGCGGCTGGGTGTGCGTGCCTGTTTGAGAAATGGCGAGATAGGCTTAAAGTATTTTCCATTTCATCAAAGAGCATATATTACTTTCCTGGTTCGCTCGAATGTTGGTTTTATGCCCACCCCTTTTCAATCTGCCCATGTCTGAGATGCACAGTGCAGGCGTACAATCATGAGCAGCTTACGACACTCAGTGAACACTAGGTGCCTCTGCATGCTCTAGCAACATACTGCTCAGCTGAAGGGAAGGGATTCTTGCTGTCTCTCTCTGCTCTAAGCATCACCTAACAAGCAAAGCGAACAAAGAATGGGAAATAAAGCTACCCTTAGCCGGTCAGTGAATGAATGGTAATCTCTCTATGGAGTAAAGGTTGTGCCGGTCAATGGTCGTTGCAAATGATGGACATTAAACAGATTGACAAATCCTGTGGAGTCGTTAGTAAAGAGTTTGGAGTTTTTTTCACGCCACAGTGTTAACTGCAGAGAAAAGGACAGAGGGAGAAGGAGAAGATCAAGCTCATGTACATAGTTCTGAAACTTGCAGGTCCTAGGAGGCAGCTAAAAAGCTAGCTGGACAAGCCTTTCGCTCTTTGAGCAGAAGCGAAGTGAGACATTGTGAGCTTGCCAGCCTTGCACAAAATTGAAAGGGACTGAATTTGTAGCACAGAGGGGTCTTTTTTAGCTCTGCATATAATTAGTCCAAACACAAAGGAAGCAACTGAATGGAGGTTGTCACTCTCTGGAAAAGGGGTGGGTAAGACACTTTTTAATTAAATTCTTTCATGAAGAAAGATTTTTTTTTCTTTGCTGCAGCATTTAACATGAACAAAATCACTATCATTTTACCTTTGAATGTCTGTGAACTTTAATGCTGCACAGCTCCTGCATGCTGTAAAGTGAAATATTTGCCTCTGTGTTTGTTCTGTTTGCTGTTTTGCTTTGGTTTTCTGGCTTTGTTTTGGTTTTTGGTTTTTTTTTTTCCCTTAAATAAAATATGATGTAGAATTTGAAAAGATTCAATGGACATTCTCAAGCATATTTGGAAATATTCTTGCTAATGGATTTCCTTCTTATTGGTCTCTGTTTAAACTGGCTGCTGAGGAAGCCCCCGGGGTTGATATTGTGTACGCTGGGTATCTTTTCTAAAATGCTTCCAGCCGTGAATAGTGGGTGTCCACAGCTATGTCGGTGTGAGGGCAGGCTTTTGTACTGTGAATCACTGAATCTTACAGAGATGCCTCGCAACCTGTCGGGCATGATGGGCTTGTCTCTGCGGTACAACAGCCTTTCAGAGCTGCATGATGGACAGTTCACAGGGTTAATGCAGCTCACGTGGCTCTATCTGGATCACAATCACATTTGCTCAGTGGAGGGGAATGCCTTTCAAAAATTGCGGCGAGTTAAAGAGCTCACCCTGAGTTCCAACAAAATAACCCAACTGCCCAACACCACTTTCCGACCCATGCCAAACTTGCGCAGTGTGGATTTATCATACAACAACCTACAGTCTTTGGAGCCTGACCTGTTTCACGGGCTGAGAAAACTAACAACTTTGCACATGCGGTCGAACGCCATCAAGTTCGTGCCAGTGAGAATTTTTCAGGACTGTCGCAGCCTGAAGTTTCTAGACATAGGATACAATCAGTTAAAGAGCCTGGCTCGAAACTCTTTTGCAGGCTTGTTCAAACTCACTGAGCTGCACCTCGAGCACAATGACTTGGTGAAGGTGAATTTAGCCCATTTTCCCAGGCTCATCTCCCTGCACTCCCTCTGCTTGCGAAGGAATAAAGTTACCATCGTAGTAAACACTTTGGACTGGATATGGCAACTCGAAAAAATGGATCTCTCCGGCAACGAAATCGAATACATCGAACCTCACGTTTTCGAAAGTGTACCTCACCTCAAATCCCTGCAGCTGGACTCCAACCGGCTGACCTACATCGACTCCCGAGTCCTCGACTCCTGGAAGTCCCTCACTAGCATCAGCCTTTCCGCAAATGCCTGGGATTGCAGCCGCAACGTTTGCGCCCTGGCCTCCTGGCTGAGCAACTTCAAGGGTCGCTACGACAGCAATCTGCTCTGTGCCACCCCCGAATACGCACAGGGCGAGGATGTTTTGGACGCGGTGTACGCTTTTCACTTGTGTGAAGATGTGGCAGACCCAACGAGTGTTAACACCCTCTCCCCGGTAACGAACAACAGTGACCAAACGCTCAGCTACGGCTCTGCCACCGCCACGTACGACGTGCAGGACAGCGAAGGGGACCGCACGACATACGCCATAACCGTGACCATGCCCAGCGAGAACTCGGAGAACGCCGTTCAGATTCACAAGGTGGTGACGGGGACCATGGCACTGATTTTTTCCTTCCTCATCGTGGTTTTAGTGTTGTATGTCTCCTGGAAGTGCTTTCCAGCCAGCTTAAGGCAACTAAGACAGTGCTTTGTAACACAGCGCAGAAAGCAGAAGCAAAAACAGACCATGCATCAAATGGCTGCCATGTCAGCCCAGGAGTATTACGTTGATTACAAACCCAACCACATTGAGGGAGCCCTGGTGATCATTAATGAGTACGGATCTTGTTCCTGTCACCAGCAGCCAGCGAGGGAATGCGAGGTGTGATTTTCCTTGGGGATTTAAACAGTGTGCAACCAAATAACAGCGTGCAGGCAGACAGTGGCACGGGGGGGATTGCTGTGCTTTGCTGGTGATTTCTGACGCGCTCCTCTGCTGAAATTGTTAAGAGGGGCTGTCTAAAAGACTTGACATTTTAGCTTTATCGTGTCTTAAAAATCTTCAGGACGGTCAATCTTAAGATTTCATATGCTAATACTCCCTTTGAAGATCTGTCAATATTCAGGAATCTGAGAGTGTAAAAAGGTACCAATTATTGATCTTTTGTAAACTAAGAAAACTGTTTAAAATAAAAAAAAATAGCATTTACAGTTTTTACAGACTGGTGTATATTACATGAATTGTTCCCTGTATACAAAATGCAACAGTTTAACCTCTTTTTCTCTTCATACTGAGTGTTGAAATGAAAGTCTAGGAGCAAAGAAGCCACGTAAAATAGCAAGCTTAAAATTAACCAGATGGCTTCACATTGTAATTAGTACGCATTCACTTACATCATGTTACTGAAGATATGAAGCATGACACTGGAATGATATTTTTGTTAATGTGCTACCTGTGACTGGATGTCAGTACAACAAGGAGCCGGTGCACCTCAGAAAGGCTGAAGTTTTGACCGTGTCCCTGGGGCAGGATTTCTGAGGATTTTTAAGTACAGCTCACTTGTTAGTTGCTGTAAGATCCATAAAAACTGCATCATGACCCCTAAAAGTTATTTTGTATCCAAACTGATCATATTGCAAAGTCTCACTAAAAAGAAAAAACAACAAAACCCAAACAACTGAAACACTGCCAAAAAAAGTGCTTGTCATCATTTTCCTTAAAACAAAAAAGACCAAAAAAACCCTAAATTTAAGGGCTTTTACTAGCGTTCCCCACTTTTATGCTTGTTTTGAGATATAGTAAGAAACCCTTGCGTTGTGCACTGTGGTGCCATGGTGAATGGAGAAGAGCAAAAGCTGTTCAGTTCTCAGTAATGAAACCTGTGTGTGTTTCAAGAGTGAAACCTCAGCTGTAACACTGTCAGAGTAAGAGAGAGTTATTAGAGCATACTTCTGGGTCCTATAGTAAACTGCTAGCAAAGCCTGTCTCCTGTCCCTCACTTTCACCACCAGCCCTTCATTAACAAAACAAATCTAAAATCTCTGCAGAGGCTGAAAGTATCTCAAACCCTCCCTACTAATGACTGATAAATGGACTTGATGGATATAAGCACTGATTTAATAATGTAGAATCACGCAGCTGTTTTATTTGACTGCCCTTAAATAAAGGCTTCCTTTCCTTGTATTTTGGATTTTTCATTCCAGTATGTGAACAACCTACTGATCGATCTTTTCAACAACTCCTCTCATACTAATGAAGATGAGGTAGTTTTATAACATCAGGCATAGCATCTTGAAATTTTCTTCAAACAGCATTACATTCTAATAAAATGTTACGGATAATGAATTGGGTAACATTTCTATGCTTTGTACATATTTCTCTATCCTTAGGTTGCCACCAATAGAGGAAAAATTCAGAAATCTAACCTATATTTTAATTTAACATAGGGTTTTTTCTTTTTTATAGCATCAAAGTGCCACCTATTCTTGAAAGGCTACAGAAGACTTATAAAGCAGAGAATAGTCACAGAATAAACCCTTTTTTTTCACCTGCACAGCAGGTTATAGCCATTAATTTTAAACACAAAGTGTGAATTTGATATTTTTTTCTGAGTGAAACTATTTTAAAGGAGTCAGAACTTATTTTCGTCCATTTGGTACATCTCACCCTGTTTAATATTAAATATGATGATAGCTTTTTAATCAAAATTTTTATTTTGTGAGACTGTAATGTCATCTGTGAAAGCAATGAGATTATGTGTTGGGAGAGGACTTTTTCATAGAGAATTTAATGAAAATCAACCGTTTTTTTACTAAAGCCACTGAAAATTCACCCACAGCTTTGAAACAAGCTAGCACTGTTAAAAATAGGCTTTTTTCTCTTTAAACAAATGCATATTTCTGTTTCTATGCCTCAAACCTCCAAGGACCTGATCCATCCTGAAACTCCCAAGTGACCTGAGGGGTTGAGTGTCCAGATATGAACCTAACAGTGAGGGCAGAGAGTAGGTAAGGAGCCCCCTGTTTCTTTGGGTGACTGATCACATTTTAAGAGAAAATACATTATGCCATGCTAACTGAGGGCCAAAATATATGCATTTTCCCTGTTAAATCCTTCTCTGAAATCAATAGGGAATTTAACTGTGACAAATTGGCTCTTTAACTTTGGACTACGTTGTATGTTCCTTAAATCAACGTGCAGCACTGCAACCAGAAGGACTGATTACAATTTGTTGCCAGGAAACTTCCAAAACCACCCAAGATTGTTACAATATTGTCTGCATATGGTGAAAAAATATATGAATTAGCTTAATTTCTATAGTGACCCCCCTTGTTGCTATAAGGAAACGTATTGGTGCAATGATGGCTTTGCCCCTGTAAATCTGATGCAAGACTGATACTGACAAACAATCATCTTGTGGTTGTATTTCTATGTATTTTTAGCATATTTGTGGGTTGTATTTTAAACACACTAGTGATTGCACCTCTCTGGAATTATTCCTGCTGTTTATTGGTGTTAGCAACCTCAAGCTATGTATGCAAAGACGTGAGCAATTCCATCTTTGGAATTTATTCACCTCTGTGCTTCATGCATCTTGCATTGACAGCTCAAGTAAACTGAACAGAACATTTTTCTTTAAAGGTGCAGTGATTTCTTAAGTGAGAGCTGATTTCGGTATTGCCTGTTGCCATTTCTCCTGAAGAGAGGTAATGACCACCAATGACTTGCCACCTTTAGCAGGATGATGGATGGATCCACCATATAGACCGCAACACTTACTAAATTTCAGAAAACATTACATTTCAAAATCTTCATGCAGAAATCTTTCCTAAGGGGAATATCTTCTAAAGACAACCTCCCAATGATCTCCAGAGGATATCTGGAGATCTGGATACTCTCTGAATATCTACTGGTGGGAAGAGGGGTTTCACTGCTATTACATGGCATGAATGTGGAGTACCACAGGGTGCCGATACCTGGTCTGAAAGTTTACATCAAAAATACGTTGACTGTAAAGAAATAAAGGAGCAAGTATTTTGTTTCAATCCAGCTATTGCAAATCCAGTTACTCATCCTGCTCCAGGCTGCTTGCATTGGTATATATGAGAGTTATTATATTTGTACTGCATTTATAGCAACTGCAGGGACAAATTTTCCCTAACTCTTTCTTCCAGATTTCATGTTCACCAACTGTCCAGAGATATGTCATTCCCTCTCTGCTGATGCCCTTATTCTGGTTTACGAAATGGCTCCAAAAAACAAAGGAACAAAACCCCCCAAAAAACATGCTTTTGGGGTTAGTTGTGACAGTTTATTGTTCAGAAGATGCCTGGGGAATATCACAAGAATGAAAATATTTGAAATATTCCCCTTTTAATGTTCCACTTAATAGGGCTAATCTACCTTTTATAATTAGGTAATTAACATTATTTTCTTTTTATTTAAGTGTCTTTTAACACACAAGACAGGGTGAAAGGCAAGCAAAAGAACTACCTTTTTGAAGATGGTTAACACTACCAGTGTTATAGATCTCTAATATGCAATTTCTTGCTGCTAACATCAATACACACTCACAGTGCACCCAGTGATGAAGGAACTGTTGCTGTGTATGCTTTGAATGTATATAAGGGATGATTTATTTTCCTTTCTGTCTTTTTCCTTCCTTTCTGTACTACTTTAAGAAAGAAAAAAAAAGTGATATGAATCCACAGAATCAATGCTAATGTACCACATTCTGTTTCTGGCCTGAATATATAAAATACAAAGAAATTCTGTGTTAAAGCTGCAAATTCCCTCCTTTACCACGCTGTCTGAGTACTGCAGGGGGTTAGACCAAGGGGATGTTTCTCCATGTGCACAGCAATAGCTAGATGCTCTGTACCAGTCTGAAGATGCAGTCCCATGCCTGGTTCATAACTGCCTTGCATACGTGTGCCAGAGAAAGATCATTAATGATACCTAAGGATATTTTTGTATGCTTTAATATACTCTGTATGTTTTTACGTCTAAGGCATTGAGGGGCACTTGAAATGAGCCTACTTGGTCATTTTGCTTTGGTTCTGATATAAAGCCCCGCATTTGCTTTTGAGATGGACTAAATTTGTTTCTTGTACGTGTCTCGTTCTGCATTAGTAGCAAAAAGACACTCTGAATACCCCTCCCCTTCCCCCCCAGCTTCTCCAATGGTATTCAGAATGGCAAATAAGGAGTATTAAATGAGGAAGCTTATTTCTTGTGCTATAATAATAATAATAACAGCAATAATAATAAAAGAAATGAAGAAGAGACAAAAGACGAGAGAAAAGACTGGAGCGACGACAACTAAATCAGGTTGTTTCTGGCTCCCTTTGCCTTTTTTTTTGTAGCGATGGAAAATCTAAAGGACTAGCACAGATGAAAAAACAAGACTGAAGGTGGGTGGAGAAAGCAGTTTTAAAAACTGAGCAAGCAGGGATGAAACAGCTTCTGTCAAGGAGGGTACAACACTAAATAGCTTCATTGAGCAAGAAAGAGAAAAGGAAGGGGTGAAGGGACAGGATGAAAGGGAAGACAAGAACCGGTGAGAAGGCAAGGGGACCACTGGGCACACCAGGAAAACAAGATTTTTCAGTGCCTTCACCTCCCACATTGAAACTGTGGCAAGGACAACAGCAGAGATTTAAGAAAGATACCCAGCATCTCTCTCTGCCTCTCTTTTTCTCCCTGTGTTTTCAAACTCACAGTCACACACAAACGCTCTCATTTACAGAGACGCAGACGGACATGCTTTCCCAAACACACACGCACACAACCCCGTCATTTCCTCTGCCACCTCCCTGTTCCCTGGGAGCACAATGTCCCCCTCATCCATCATTTTTTCGCTGAACTCCAGCACCGTGCCTCTTCCACTGATTTTTTTGGCAGGACTTCTTAGCTATCCTAGCCACAGCTCACCACAGACTTTCTAGAAAATCAGACCTTTCTACCCAAAATATCCCTCAAGGAACCCTCAGTTAGAGAGAGGGGTGATCCTGAGCTATAGCAGATTCTCCTGCTAATTGTATCCACACTCATTGTCCCTAATAGTCAGCTTTTGTACTCACAGCTATTATAACAAACATCTGAGATATTTTTGCTGTGTTCGGTTTATCATTATGCACCAAGGTTACACTTTTCCTTGACCTGTTCAACCCAGTCTAATATTAACAAATTGAGCATTTATACGGGTTCCTTTCCAAGCATGAAGTTGATTAGGAATTTAGGAAATGCTGGTGATTTAAAGATTAACCTTTCATATAATTACTGACATAAACCAGAGCTATTAAGGTATTAGAAACAACTATTCAGAGTGTATTCTACGTAAAAAAAAAAATATCACATTTAGAGCCATGCAAAAGACTTTCCATACCAGCCTTATTTATTTATTTATTTATTTTTAAGCAGAAAAACCTGGTGAAAGGAAAGGGGTAAGGGCAGTCTACCTCTAAAGTTATGTAGAGGAAAGCACGGCTACAAAAATATTACAGAAACCAAGCAACAATCTTCTACTGGCAAGACACAGCCTGTAATTGGGTGGGTGGCTGTGAAGATCCAAGATGAATGCTGCAGAGCACTGCAATTTTATTGCAGTGTGTCTGCTTTAAAGTGAACATATTTGCAATGAAATCTGTATTTCCGTGAGAACAGGGCAATTGTTTTTGTTATAAAGATAACGTCACTTGTTGGCATTCAGACACAATTATTCAGCCTTTAAACCAATTACTGTTCTCATTCGCTTTTGCTGGTGTGATAGTTTGGTGAGACAGTCAAATGTAACAGGCTGCATTGAAAGGAGTTTGAGTTCAAAGTACCCAGATTTGCATTACAAGAGAAGAAATTCAGTTTAAAATAAACATCAGCTTTTCACCTTTTCCTCCACTTCTCCTCTTCCCAAAAATCCAAATATGCACATCACTTACAGAAATTAGAGATAATTGGCAGTGGCTAAAGGATAATATTATATGTGCCCGTGCTTGGCAAACAGCACTACTATTCTGCTAAGGCACTTTTTATTTTAAACTATTTCGCTGCTCTCATGTTCTTCACATCCTCACCAGACACGGTAACTACCGCCAGAAAGATGTCTTTCAACACGGGTGCTATGGGAACATGACCAATTCGGTTCCATTTCTGAGCTAACAAAGACTAAATCCAAGATTTCAAAGGTCATAGGTAAGTATAAAAAATTTACTTCATCACTGAATTACCATTTTTATCACAGCAGATTTCTCTGACTGACATGGTTAGACACTAAGCCCGGTCGTTCATTTATTACAAACTTTGTTCTGGCTTTTTTCATGACATATCTTTCTCCTAATAGCAAACCAGAGCACGACACTAGAAGGAGTACTAAAAATTGTATTTTCAGTAAAATCTGAGATAAAAAAATATATGCATGGGCATATCAAATTGATTTAAAGGCTTATCCAATGAAGGATGCAGCTTACATATACCAAATCTCCCTGAGGTAGCGCACCTCTGTACCCTAGTGGTTACAACGAGGTATAAGCAAACATACTCCTAAAAGCTGGGGGACTCAAACTGAAAACAGATTGCTGAATATCTTTTAAAATATACACTTTCCCTCTAATTTTTATTCCTTCCTAGCCACTCTCCCATTTTTCATTCCCAGAACCTCACAATCAGAGTGAATCCAAAAGGGGAGGGGAACAGGGAAACCCTGAAAATCCCAAACTAAACTGCAAGAACAGTCCACAGATATTGAATTCCAGAAGTTTTCATTCTTTTCACAACTGCCAGCCCCTTGAAACATATCTGCTCTCAATCCTGTTTGCAAGAGGAGAGGTAAAGTGAGCTCCCGGGAGTAAACCTGAATCTGTCTCTGTAGTTCAGTGCCTCCACTGACAGTCTGGCTTGCTAAGAGAGCCTGGTAAATATTAAAGAATGTTAATAATAATGAGATAAACCATCTAGGGATTCCCCCCCCCCCCTTCTTTTTCTTAAACTTGGCTCTGTACCAAAGTTTACCTTGACAGAAAATTTACTTCTCTGATGCAGATTATTTCCCAAAGCAATTTTTTCAACAGCAAACAGAAATTTGTGGCTGCTGCTACAAGGTTTGCAATCCCCATGCTAAAGAGGCCACTGCATGTCAAATGTTTACCTTAATTTCATGTAAATGTCACATCATATTGGACATTCTGTATTTCATTACCAGCATATGCAGCTGCTTTCATCTTCACAAACCTTCCCCTTGCGCTGTAACTACCTTTACAAACAGCCCTGAACCCAATGCTACTGTCAGATCAAATTCCCAAATAACTGGATGTAATGAATTTATTATGTAATTGCTGTAGTCTAATAAATTGAATGTGAATCCTATGGCCTGAAAGACAAAGAAATAGTGGGGACAATAAACAAGTAGAAGAAATGCATCTGACATACTCTTTATGGGGAAAAAACCCCACAAAACAATAAACACTGTGTGGGACAACGCTTAAGCTTGCAGAAGGCAGAGAGCATCGAGCATCAACTGCAACAAGGTGAATTACACAGGACAGAGAAAATCACTGCTAAAGAATAAAGGGGAAAATTGAAAAGGGGACAGTGCCCATAGCAGATTAATCAGAAAGAAAATTAGGTGATAACCAACATAGGAAAAACTTATCAAGGGAAAAAACAGCACTGTGGTGATATTTGGTGACAAAATGAGTGTATACAAACACGTTTGCAGTGGGAGAAACAGCAATCCATGAAGTCCCCATGAAGCTGAACCGTGAGCTTATTCCTCTGTCCGTCTTTGCTCTGTCATGATGGGCTTTTTGGTATGTTTTTAAAAACCTTAACTATTTTATTGCTGTTATGCACAAAATGAGACCCTTGGAGACTGTGCTTTTTACTTTGTGACATATGCTAAAAAAATAGGTTTTTTTTGATGGGTGGCACTTCCAGCCTGAAGCAAATCCTATTGGATTGGGTTTGTGAATGTATTTCCCTGATTCCAGCAACTGTAAGGGATTACATTAGGTTATTCTACTTGGTGGAATGAAGATCTTCCCCAAAAGTTCCCCTAAGTAGTTTTATGAAGTTACACTGTGTATCTTTCATTTTAAAAAGGAGTTGAAAACTTTTCTCTTATGTTTTTTCCAATTATGTAGAATGATCTAGCCCCAGTCTGTCATTTTTCATTAACAAAGGAGTCAAGCTATGGCTGTTAATGATAACTCTTAATGAGGATTTGACAAGTAAGTCCTGGAAAATCAAACTTGAAAGAAACACTAAAATCTAGCTCAGATCTATTGTTTCCAGGTAATAGAGATGTTAGCAATTGGGAAATAAAAGTTAGAGTGTTTAAAGCACTAGGGCAGGGCATTTAAAACAACAAATCAGGACATTCAAATGGTGTTTATCAAGAAATTAAAAAAAAACCACAAAAGTGTAAAAATGAAGTGTAGGAGCAAGTAAAAAATAAAGATTTCTAGTAAAAGTAGCTGTTGCACCAAATTCTGAATAACTAAAATACACTGCACTTCCTCTAGTTTAGAGCTGATTAGAGATGATCATAACAGACCGGTAAGTCTTACCTCAGTAGCTGTTAAGCTCATTTCAAGATTTATTAAGTTCTCTAATACCATACATTAGAGATAAATTGACTGGTCATCTGTGGAGTAACGTCATGCTTCTGTAATAACCTGCAGTCCTGAACTTTTGGACTATCATAATAATATTAACAAAGTGGTATACAAAAAAGGCAATTTTATATTTGGAGTTTTAAAGAGCTTTTGAAAAAATGCCTTTAAAAGATATTTAGTTTTAGTTTTTTAGATATCTAGGGTTTTTTTTTTTAGTGTCTCATAAATAAGACAAGCTCCACGGTAGTAGAAAACTAGACAGGCATCCAAAAATACGGTGGCTTTTCACTCAATACAGCAAAAAAAATGGAGTGCAGTATGGTCCCAAGGCCAGGGCTGCTGAATCATCCTAGATACAATCAGGAAATGTATAGCATTTTTCAATTGACAGATTATTTATATCACAAAAAGAAATGAAAATCAGGAGGATGTGTAAAGGGACTTCCTAAAGCTGAAGATTATATAAGATTTGATGGATGAAATTCTGAATTGTCAAATACAAAGCAAAAGACAAGATATAAGGAAAACTGTTCATCCCTGCCTTGGAGATGTAAGTCATATGCAACAATTGGACAACTATTTTCTGGATATTGCATTGAAAATCTCTGATCAGTGTGCACAGAGAAAAAAAAAAAAGAGGAAAAAAGAAAAGTGGAATAGCATCTCAAATGTATACATAATAGCTCTCAAGAAATTAAATAGCTTGATATAAATCACTACTATGCCTTCAGTTAGAAAACAGTCCCCAGTTCTGTTAAGGATAAGTTAGGAAAGGATATAACTGCTATAAGGCTAAGCTACTGACAAGTAAAAGGATGAATGATTTGGGAAAGTTTCTGTGTAAGAAGAGACAAAGAAACCGGACCTACAACTGCAGCACAAGAGCAAAATGTGTATCCATTCCCCCTCTAGTGGCCAGTCCACATAGGGCTATTGCAAAAATAAAATCATGAAGGGGAAAGGCAATATACTGGCAATTGATTTTACAACAAGCACACACCCTCTCTTTTTTATTCCTCTCAAAATTTTATGTTGCTTCCCTTTATGTTATTATTATTTTCTATTCCCGATTAAACTGCCTGCCATATTCCTTCGTTGTTTCTTGTCATTACTTAGCGCAGAAGCTGTTTTACAGCAGAGGTAATTTTTTCTTGTGATATGCTTGTACCTACCTCCAAGAAGCAGATATAGAGTGTGACAGGGGCCCAGATACACTCTAGCATCAGAAATCATCATAAATTAAAAAATAAACTTTGGAACTCATTGTACAAGACAACACCGATGCAAAAAATATAGGCATTAAAAAAAAGGAATGCTGTACAGAAATGGGAATATTGAGTTCATTCTGTACACATACCCCTAAAATTTTTTAGATTACAAAAGGTGATTTTTTAGGAACAGCATCTGGGACAAGGCACACCATGTGGTGGAAATGGTCCTTTTAATTTCCTACTCATGGACCAGTCACTGAATTTCAGTGTTTCCAACCAACCTGCACAGCTACAGTCACCTGGAGAAACTGAGGTGAGACAAACCCTTCACATCTTCACGTTTCAAATACACACAGGTTCTTCTTGGTTGGTTACTGCTTCCTCTGTCTTCTATAGAACAGTGGCTACAATTGGAAGAATTCCCATTTTCACCAATTTCTCAGAATCGTAGAATCATTTAGGTTGGAAAAAATCCTTAAGATCATCGAGTCCGGAATAATGCAATATAACAGACCATTTTCTGTTCCTATCTTTTAACAATCCTACCTTAGAACATTTTGTGGTCAGAAGGAGTCGAGATGCTAAGCTGGATGCACTGAGGAGCACTGCTGAGGACTGAAAAGGAGCTGTGCTCTGTTTCTGGTTGAGATAACACCAGATACCTTGTTAGAACTGTATGTAACACTAAATACCTTGTTAGGACTCTATGTTTTGTTTAAGTTCCAGTTCTCTTCTTCTTAGAGCAGAAGCGAACATCCTGTGGTTCCACTTTCAAGAAGCCTACTACATCCTCAAGCTAATTAACTCTGGTGTAATAGGCTGCCATCACAGGGAAGATGAGCAGTAGAAAAGGATTATGTTTTCCTCTTGTAAAATCTTTCCATCACTTCAGTTTTCTCAAACTCTGCTTCAAATGCCATCCTTACTAGTGTTTTTTTTAGATATAGGTTAATTTATGTATCCAGCAGACAGACAAATTAAGTAACCCTTTCTGTAAGTGATTTGTTAAGAAATTGCCCAAGAATGTGTTTCTAATTAAGGCCTGTAGCACATTATGCACTCTGTATGCATTTTAATAATTAAAGCAAAGTTATTGCCCTTCTACAAGTTATTCTGAAATTACCTGTTAAGCATCTAAGACCGTGCCTTGCTGTCTTTTACGGTGGCTTTTGGCGAAGACTGTTTAGATGGAGTTCAGAGCTAGCATTTTTATGTTAATTTTAATATACTGTTATTAATTTTTTCAACTGAAACTAAAGAGTAACACAACAAACAAGGCACAGTTTGACTTCTCATGTCTTAAATTTAAAAAACAGATTATTCAAATGATTTGTATATAATAATGTAAGCAATTTGCTCTTCCAGCATAAAATTAATTTATTACTATCCACAGTCAGAGCAAGTTTGATAGTCTATCCCTTACTGATGAAATGTCAGACAACTCTTGTTTTCATAATGCCCACTGTAAAGACAGTTTCAAGAATAAGAAAATAAGGAACTGTACAAACAATTAAAAAAAAAAAAGGTACTTGAGCACTATGAGGAAGAAGGAAAAGCTTACAGGGAAACCTAAAGAAAAGTGATTCTCTGCTAAACATAGAAAGAAGACATCCGGACTGATCCTCCAAGGACATCTGTTTTCCCACCAGTACTTACATATACGAGCATGTACACCTTTCTGGCAATTGCAGAAGTGATTGTGAGTGAGTGACTTGGAGTATTGGGCTGAGCACCTCATATGGGGTGGGAATGCTTTACCCATTGTTTAAGTGCAATAATATGCTTAGTTTCATACAGGAAATGCATATTTTCATGCATAGAACGTACGCTTCTCAATCTTACACTGTCAAATAATAATTTTTTTCCCCCTAGATTTCTCCTTACAGTAGACAAAAGTCAAACACTGATTTTTAGCTGAAAAGCCATAAGTTTCTACAAATTGAAGAAAAGGGACTTCTTCAGAATGACAACCTAGTGTAATTTGTGATTTTCCTTGAATGTCATTACTGGGGTAAATTAAGTGTCAGGTTCCAGACTAATTCATCACTTATTAATTAACAATATCACCGGTTCCTTTTTCATTACAGATAACACATTTTACAGACTACCAGAAGCATTTTTATTACTAAAGTTATCTCAAAGTCTGTTCCCCAATATCTGCCACAACAAAAAAAAACTCCAAAAAACCCCAGAAAACATCAATCATAATTTTACTGATAGATCATTTTTCCCTTCACTAAAATTAAATCTTAAAAGCCATTTAATTAAACTGAATGCTAACTGAATGACTTTAACCATGCAAAGAATTAAAACTAAGGATGCTGTTGCCCCAGACACTAAAATATAGCATGCCAATGATTTACCACAAGGAAGCAAACCTTAACAAAGCAAACTATTCCGAGCAGGTGTTTTGTATTTATAAATAAGACCCCTCTTCAATAACCTCATTTCTTTGCATTTTCAATTGATAATTTTTACCTGTGTCTTTCTGTAATATGCAGAAGCACAAGTTGTTCAGGTCTGAGGATGTGCTCTGAACAACAGCAAACAGTAAAACTTCAAAACAAGGTCCAGGTTCTGTTTGATATCTCACTGATTTTAGTAAAAAAGGACTAAGTTTTATGCTAACTACCTGCTTAAGCCTCCAGGTGTGCCTTACAAACACTAGTCACCTTATGTCATTAAATCAGCTCTTCCTCAGCTGCAGCTTTACAATGTGTATTGCATACACACTTTTTGTTCAATTTCTGCATGATGGTTAACTATACACATAAAGACTGTTTGCCACCAGCAGTAAACACTTAGTCGGAGCGATTTATTTTTCTTTTTAAATAGTGTACCTATTTGCTCCTACTTCAGAAGTTTTATCTAACCTATAGCTAACTTTGTATGAGTTTCTTTTCCTCTTCCAGGAGTTAAAAAGTTTCTTTATATTTCAAATATAATTTGCTAAGTCTCTTATGTGTGTACTCTGCGCTTCCAGAGGATTAAAGAAGACATTTTATTACCGAAAGAATAGGAAAATAGATTTGCAGATGTAGCAATCTTGCAAAACCCAGAGTTCAGAAAAACATTCACACTACCATCAAGAAGGAAAAATAATTTCCCAAATTGTCCCAAGTCTCTTCCTACAGAGATTAAGCGGACAATGATGCAACTCCTACGTGACTCCTTTCAACTGCTTATAACAACAGACCAGCTTCAGTTCCATTCCTGTGATTATGCTCTCAGGTTTATTTCACGCCTGTCTCTTGGTTCCTATATTTGTCGATGTTAGGCATTTTTTACAAGGTGAACACAAGTTATTTTATTCAGAGGTGTGAAAAAAAGAACTGGTCCTTGATGCATTAGTCAGGTTTCCATCACTACAAAGTAAAGCATCAATTGGGATTAAAACTCTAGAAATCACATTTTTTGAAACTCTTGCCAACTACATAATTATGCCCCAAATGATTTTGTGCCAGGTGGTTTGGCTAACAGATGGAATGGTATATTTGTTCACTCTTCATAAACCAAGCTCCATTCCAAAAACTGTGAGCCAGAAGTATCTAAATTATTGATTGACAGTTACATATGCCTATTAATTAATTAAACTGTAGCTACAAATTGCAGTGAGTCCTGTGAGCACTTAAGAAAAAAAATCATATAGAAAATGTGTGATAGCATCTTTACAGTAACATTTTTAAATCATGGCAGCTAAAATAACGGTATGCAACAATGCACCAGACAAAGGAGCTTTGGTATGAAGCGTCTTAGAAGTGCTTAAATCAGTGTATGTTATATAACATTAAAAATTGTTCCTGCGAGATTATTTTTCACAATCCTAAACTTCACCAAACACTTACTAAAACCAACTAGGAGTTGTGACCAGACCTAACAAATGCAGTCAGGTTCAGAAGACTCTTCCCAGACAACATATACACTATATAATCACCATTAATGTTCAGAAGGGAGAAATCAAACGGAGATCAAACCATGAGATAGCTGCTGCTTTATGCATCCTAAATTAAGAGTTATCTGAGGCTCATGTATTTCTTGGCTGCAAATCCCAGATGGAAATAGGGATGCCTTTGTCATCCAACGTATGGCCAGAGAGTCCATTTCATCTGGATGTGTGAAAATGATTTTGTATGTGCTCAACCGGTAATGAAGGCAAAGACAGTAAATCCAGCATGTTCTGAAGGTGTTGACTTCCAGCATACCTGCAGATTAACTGAGCTGAGGATGCACGGCAGGCATTTCAGACTGATGAATGGCACATGTCATCAGTCAATTTCAGGCTGGAAACGGGCTGGATTTTCTGCTCCTTTGCCGATCAGCTGGGCCACAAAGGTACAAGAAGTCTACAGCAGAGCTGACCCTGTCCCATCAAACATTTCCCTAAACATCTGCAAACATCACTGATTTTCCAGCCCACGACATGGCCATCATCAAAATCCCACAAAGCTGAGGGTAACAATGGATATATTTCCCACCCAACACCCCCATGGGAAAATAGTAATTAATTTATAAAACAGAAAATGAGAAAAGCTTTTTGTCATAGTATATTAATATCCCTGCTTCTGCCATCACAAAGCTGTGCCAGAAACACTGATTTAATAGGCACTGCAAAGCAATTACCATGCAAATAATATTAGCCAGCAATTTATTATTTTTTAGTAAAGTCCTTGTTTTGGCTAGCAGACCGCAGTAACAGATTCCAATAAAACTGGATAATTGAAAGAAATTTCAAGTGTCTAAATAGCTGTGACACCAAACATATGAAGCAACAGTTCTCAGACTGGCCTGTTGGTCTGCTTGCAATTCAAGTATGGACAACCTGGGGAACCAACAAAGGAACAACTTACACAGCAAAAAAAGAGCATTGAAACAACAGGAAGGAAAGATATTCTGGAAAATTCTCTTTTACTAGTGACATTAGCAAGGAGGATATTGGAGAATAACGTAGAGGGTTTTAAGCCACCTAGGAAATAGCATTCCTGCCATAACTCCTTCTTTCACCACTGATCTTCATAAAAAATATTTTGTTTTGAGTAAGTCAATCTGTCATTTTAAATAACATCTACTTGTCTATTTATAGCACAGGATTGGAAACTTACATAGATTCAGTGAAGTGCTAAGCTCCATGTTCAGCTTTAGAAGTTGCCCAGCAATCTTCTTGTCTTGAATTGATTTGAACTATACGATTTTACCTAAAGTGCTTATTTTTTCTGCTCTTCATTTCACTACCAGAAAATGAACTAAGTTGCTTAACTCACACCAGAGTGCTGTGACATTCACTGTGAACATTGATGCTACAGTGAGTGCTCAAAATATGATGGTTCTTGTTCCTTCAGTCCAGTATTATTTTGTCTAATCAAATCAGTGAAATAACAGATTTGATTGTGTATCTCCGCAACTAAAAATGAGTTAATTAAGATTCAACTTGCAGATACAGGGCAGGACTCAATATTTTTCCGATTCCCCTGTTGTAGGATGCTGATTATATAGCATATAAAAGTACAGTATAAGAACACATATCTTTGCTATGTTTCCCTAACTGCTTTAAAATTCAGATGCCTCTTTTAATTAACAATCTAAATACTCCAAATATAGAAACACATTTCTGTGTATCTTATGAGGAGAAGAAGAAAATCAACACTAGCCTGTGTCCTAAAACTTCTAAATATTTTGGGGAGGCACAAAAGAAAACTACTTTCTAGTTGAACTAACGAATATACAAATAATGATGTTGTGCTAAAGATCAAGTACAAATTGAATCTGTGATTTCATTTATGGAAATAGGTAAGCTGGGAAATGCAATTACTATCTATAAATCATTTTGCTATAACCTTCTACTTCAATATCCTTAAATAGCAAAACGCAACTGAAGCTATTTTAGTTAAAACCTGAACAAAATAAATCCTTGTGGCAACAGTCATCTGTCAGGGGATTTGATGTTCTCCAAAGTACTTGTTGGTATTAAGCAAGCAATCTCTCACTTCTAACAGACTTTCTTATTGATATGTATGAGCTAAGTAGTTTATTATTTATAGTTAAGTGTGAAGTGAAATGTCAAAGAAAAACACAAAATTAAGGAAACTGCATATTACAAGATCTAAAATATTTAGTTCCCATACAAAACAGCTACTGACAGTCGTGTACTTGGTGACATAATTATGTGGCTAACAATTAAATGATGCCTCCCAGGAAATCTGGGACAAGAAAATATGTCATGGTCAAGTCTGTCATCCCTGGAAAGACGTATGAAGATCATCATATATATGCATGCACTTTTAAGCAGGCCCAGCAGAAGCCAGAAAGATCACTGGAGAGCTAGTAAAAATGCCAGTAGTAAAACAGATAAACATTTTTTACACAAAACTTTCAGACTATTTGCAACAGTGAAAACCTCATCAAATTTCCAGTACTCAATTCACTACAAGACTGAATCAAGAAGTGGGTAACGGTAATGGGAAGAGCCTGTGTTCTATAACGCAGGTTTATGCACAAGCTCAGTGCCTTTTACTGAATCCATCTTAATATGTTTACAAACAAATGTATATGAAAGGATATGCCTTCTTTGAAATAAATACCAGTCATTTTAGTTTCTTTATGTCTCTAATAATCTTATCTTAACCTTATGTTACAAGGGTACCTCTGCTGGTATGATAATTGAATTAATAATTCAGTATTTTGCCATCAAAATAGGCCTCATTTCCTCAACAGTTATTTAGGCAGAATAGCAGCTGACATGACAAAATCGGGCAGGAACACATTTGGAGCTTGCCACAAACCTATATCAAGATACATATCTTGCCTCTCTAGCTTTGCCAAGGAGTAGGAGTATTCACAGGCAAAGATCCCAGTTTTAGACACAAGATTTTAAATACAATACTGGTGGTTAATAAAGCACTAACTGTCTATACTTGAATTTAATGAACAACGTCAAAGCTCGTATGTATTTTCAAAAATTGGTGGATCACATTGCTGGACTGATTCTGTCACTGCTATTTCAGACACTTTTTTTTTTTTTTTTTTTTTTTGGTATAACACAAACCTAGGATCATTGATGAGAAGGTGCCAGCAGCATTGCTGTTTCCATCTAATGTCCATAACGGTAGGACCTCTCCCTATCCAAACATGGATCAAGTACTGTGTTTTCACAGCGAATGAAGGTTGGCCTAGAAATACTATGGCATTAACATCTGAAATTGCAATATCTGTAGGTGAGTTGATTACACTCCTCACCACAGGAGCTTTGTAGGAAGCCAAGCTAATCGTGCATAATGGGAGCTCAGTTGCAAACTTGTTATTCAGTGTAGGTTTTCATAGCCAAGAGGTTATTGTCCTGAGAAGTTGGTAGCTCAGCTCAGTTAATTTCAAACCCTGATTTTATCACAGGAATTTAAGACTGAAAATTACACTAGTATCATTGGAGAAATCAGAACCTCTTTGGTTACAAAGCTTTTTTCCCTTTGCCTCTCTGGTGGGATTATACCTCACTTCTACAGGTGGGACCTTTGCGTTGATGATGCTGATTAAACTGGAGCACATCTGGATCGATCCAGAGAAATATTATTTTTTTCTTAGACATATCACTCCATGGAGGGCTTGGTTAAATCTCACACCAATTTTTAATTCTCACCTATCAATACAGTGCTCCTAAATAACCTTGTTGTTGTCGTCTCGTTTCACTGTCAGTGACTACCTTTGTCAGACAATGCTAAACAGCTAATAAAATATAAACACAGACAATTAGAGCATTCTTTTAGAACTCTGTGAAAGAGGTTGGTTGTAGCAGAAAGAGATTTTATTTTTTTGCTGTTTTACTTCTATCATGTTAACGGAAGGGCTTGATTCTCAGATCACAGGTAGTCTGGTTAATCCAGAAGGTTTCCACTTCTCTAGTAATGTTACAGCCTTCATTTTGCTGGAAGTTTCTGCTCAATTTCTGTTTTGAGCTGGCTGGCTTCAGATTTTTCAAAGATGAGCAAAGTTGCTCCAGCATTATGCTGGCAAGGGAGTATCAGCTCATCCCAGAGAACTGGAGGATTCTTGGGAGCGTGAAGCCAGGCTTACGGACACAAATTTTCCTCACACAGAAAATACATGGACTCTTATTTCAGAGCCAAGAAGGCACAGTCTCCAAGCCACACAAGGACACATATGTCCCACCAGAGAGGAGAGCAGCTTGCTGAAAGTGACTTTGAACCGCTACTTCCAGAAGCAACCGTAATTTCGGCAGCAAATTCCACTAAAATAACCAAAATCACCTCCAGCAAGGTCCTTTATCCCTGACTGATTGTGTAGTACAAGTTTCCCCATCAGGGCTCAGGAATTGTTGCATTCTAAATTCACACTCTACTTCAGAGTAATTTCTTCAAGTAGGTAAGTAATGTCATTTGAAAATATAGATCTGCTTAATGTCAGAAAAGAAAAAAGAATTCCTTGTAATAAGATACTGCCACCAGCATATCAAATGGCTGAATTAAAGCTAATTGAATACTTCCAATTTAAACAGCCAGTAGAATAGCATCAGATGATATTCACAGGATAAGAAACTCTATTCTAGACAAAAGTGGCTCTGAAAAAAGACACAAGGTTTTCAAATCTTTTGTAACGGAAACTGTGTTCAATTGTCCTCTATGTCTATGCCGGGTAAGATAAGAAGTAATCAGCTCAATTTGCAACAAAAGAGATTTGAGTTACATATTAGAAAGCATTTTCTAACTGTAAATACAGTTCAGCACAGAGGATGAAATAACTTCTATTTGTGCCAAGAATTTTGGCATTTTAATCCTTTATTGCAACTGAACTGTATTAGGACTCTTCCAAATAACTGTCCATATTATATTGCTTTTTAGGAACAATAAGAACACTTTGTATTTTACTTTGCAAAATTAAGACCTTTTTCACTTACTGTCATCGATTTTCTTAATTTAAACTTACCTATAGACAAAAATATTTAAGTGAAATATATATGTGCATGCCTGTGTATAGGAAAGTTTTTGACAGTGTGCAAACTGACGGGTAATGAAATCATTACCTTAGATTAAGGTAATTGGCAGGGAACAACTAACCTTTTCCTTAAAGCTAGTGTGTAGAAATCCATACACTTGGATTGGTAAATATAGCTGCACCATTTTGAACTGTAAAATTACCGTGTGGCCATCAACCTTCAATCAGGTAAGTAGGCAGCTGCAGTGAGAATCTTACAGCAAGGTTTGATCCAAAAGGTGATATCACTCATACAAGCACTAACTCACATTTTTCATTGTAAGTGCATCTACATATTGCCACTAATACAATACAGATAGACTTAACACTACTTATCTTCAGGTTAATGGAAATTCCTGTTGACTTGACAGCACAGGCAGACCACTGCTTAGTGATTTTGAAAATAAAATGCAAGTTTGAGACAGAAACGAGGACATATGATGTTAGCTTTACTCTATTTGCTTATTTTATGTATAACATAAAGGCAGCGTAGGACAGCAGTATAAGTCCCTGGTTTTATTTTATGAAGCTACTAGTTTATAGATTGGACAATTTTGATCCCTACATTTTTCATTTGCCTTACATTCCAGGATTTTTTGTTCTTTTGCAGTAGTTTAAAGAAGAAAGACTGCCAGGAGAAAGAATGGGTATCACCAACTCAGATTTTTCATATTCAGAACAGGACTAAAATTTTAACGATTCCAGATGGGTTTGACAACCGGAATACAGTACAGTTTAATTCAAAGATGTCTTTATACTTTCATTTTCTAAAATATTGTATACAAGTGTATTAAATATTGTTATTTAGCTGTTAAATGATAGAAAAAATAATTGAAAGCACTTTGAGAGGCTATTTAACTCACTTTCCTGCAAAAAGGCAAATTCAGTTGTATCATTCCTGACAAATGTTTGGCTATTATCAAAACCCTCCACTGATAAGAATTTTGTAGCATCCTCAGGCAATATTCTTCTGCGCTGAACTCTCTTTACTCCCAATAGATTGTCCTAAATTCTAATCTGAACCTTCCCTGCTGCAATGTTATTCCAGAACTACTTCTCCTGTCCAGCAGGAAAATGAAACCTGTTTATTCTATTCCCCTTTGCAGCAGCATTTTACATAGTTCAGGACCTAGAGGAAAAATGGTAGCAATTTTCACTTCGCCAGACGTAACAACACCAGTTCACTCAATCTTCTCTCATCAGCCATATTTTTCTAGGTCTTTGATCATTATTTTTACTTTCTTTTTCAATCAGACTTCATCTTTCTTGCAGTCTGTACCCCAAATTGACACAGTAATTCAGCAAAGGTCTTACAAATGTGGTTAGGTAATATATCCCGCTTATACATGGCTGGCCTGTGAACAGATTATGATGTACTATAAGTCACATACATCCTTTTCTACAGAATCTCTGTTTTCTTAATTAGCTGCTTCTTTTTATAAGATGCATATTTTGTTATGTAAAGATATTTAGGGAACACGATCATTTTGCTTTCTTATGTATAAATATTGAAACTATGCATATCCATGCTTCCTAATAATTAAAAAACCTCTTTTTTTCCTCACTATAGTTTTTGTTTTGTTTCATTAATGTTTCAGTTGCATCCATGGAGTTCATTTCTCTCAATACTGTGTATACACCAAACTACATTCTTGTAAGGAACCACTTTTATTTTAATGAAGCAGCTCATTCACCTAAATTGACCACGCATAAATACATTTGCACAAGCAGAGTTGTTAATTTATCTGCCTATTTCAGCCAGGCACTTAACCATCCTTAACCAGAGATATACTTTACAGTGTCCTAAAACTGGGAATAAGCCAGTCATTCAATATAAAATAATAAAACCTTCCTCTCATAAACTACAGTCTGGAAACACATTGTCTTGGAACACACTTTTAAAAATTATTTTAAGGCAGTAATTTTGTTTCAGAAAATAATTTAGTTATCAGAACATGATATATTGGACAACACAATACTAATCAATATTATTTTTTAAAGTATATTCAGAAATTTTTTTGCCATATGAAGACAGGAGTTTGATTTTCTTATCCCTTCCAGAGAATGGCAGCTCTCCTGACAGCACTGCAGTGCTTCTTCTGGATGTGACTCAAGTAAACTGACATTTGAGAGATGTTACAGAGCTGAGAGGAACTATATTAATTATTATGAAAAGTTGTCTTCAAAATATCTCAAACAACATCACGTAATTCAGTATTGTGTAAAACATGTTGGGCTTAAATTACACCCCAAATAATATTTTACGTGCCAATCTTTGTTGCATGTCCATTTTTAATTAAACAAAATAAACCACACATCAGGAAAAATGTTTTCATGAGAATATGACTATTCAGAGGAGAGATGTGAATCTGTGTAACTTGTGAGTATGTTAAAGCACTTTAATGCCCTGATTCCAAGCCCATTGAAACAACCGGAAAGACTTCAGGCCAGGATCAGCCTCAACGGTCCATACTCACAAAGGTACCTCACACAAACTTCTGATTCTTGTCACAATTTCTCCGTCCTGTCCCGTGTCCCCCCCCATCCCCCTTGAAATAGCTGTGTGCACACACAAATCTGCCCTTTTCTCTGTCTCCAAGGCTAATGACTTTGGGCTGTTCACCATTCTTATGCACCTTCCCATTTAAACAACTTTCATTTCACCACATTTTTCTTGGCTGAACTTTTTCTTTACCCCTTCTTGTGTGTTTTCACACCTGGCACCAGCATCTCTTCCTTGACCCTCTCTTGTCTCCGACTCTATCTTCTTCCACATTGTTATTAGCAAAAACATTTTCATATAAGCTCTCAAGAAAGCTCTTAAGAAAGCTTCTCAAGAACGTTATATATGTTCCTTGGCTACAGATCTGATTTTAAGACTAATTTCTTGTATCTAACAACTACATCCCTTTTTCTTTAATCTCATTTTTCTCTACTACAACTCTTCCTCTTTATTCTCCTTTTGCCAATCTGGTGCATACATTTCCTGCAAATGTATCACATCCTCAAGGCTCACTGTTACTCAATGTGTATATTAAGCTAGAATGACTTCCAAATATATCAACTTTCTAAGTATAGCTGTGATATCAGGCTTTCAGGCATTTGATCCAGTTTCTATTTGGGTTGTAATCTCTTTGGGACAGACTTTGTGTCTTCATTTGCATTCTGTACATAAGATTTGATAAATTATTTTTAAAAATGTGAGGGTTTTCTGTTGCCACTCGTGGCCTTAGCATTAAAGCTGTATCATAGCTAGTATTTGGGAAAGTTCAGTCTGTAAAAAGTTTCTATTCAGTCCTAATTCAGGCAAAATTTGACTGGATTTAATGAAATCACTGACTAAATCCAGACTGACGTAATATTTAGAACTGTGAACACTGGAAGTTTTCCATTACGTAAATTAACCCAGAGAAATAATCTAGAGACATGTTATGAACAAGAATACTTAAATATATATAATTTAATGCTAAAAACTATCTGATTGGATGTACTTTTCTTGTATACGTGTGTATGAGTAACCATAGCCTGGTACTTCCTGAGTTTTACTGCTTTTTCATTACAGTTATTCCTGAAAATGATTACTGTGTGGAAGCAGACAGAAATGCTGATTACCACACATTAGAAATTTTATCTTGTATATTCAGGATTAAATATATTTTTTATGAACATTATTTTTTAACTACCTCATTTTCAAACTTTAGAGCAAGGACTGCCAAGAGTTTGAATTCAATCAATTTATCTGGGAGGTGACATGAGTAATTTGTATAAACAATTCTTATATTTCACATAGACACTCCAAGATTGTTAAAAGCAGCAGTTCATCTCTTAGCTCCAATGCAATCACCAGGGCAATTAATGAACTCACAGCCCGGCCTTGATACTTTTATATTTGGTTTAGGACAGGCAGGGTAAGTACCATATATAATCCGTCCCCACTACCTCTCTTTCTCTACATATGTAAGTGTATATACAAGCTCATATACACACTATATATATACAGTGAGAGATATGTGGATATATGTATTCATGCTGACTGATACTTCTGTTCCAACCATTCTATTCACTATTAGTCATTATAATTCTGAAGAATCTTTTGAATTACTTGTATTGCATTTGTAACAATTTAATATTATCAAGTTAGTATTTATCAGCTTTCTTTGGAGCACTCAGAATTCATTTTACCAGAGAAGCTAAGAGTCTGCGCACCCTGCTAAAAATACAGATGCAGTGAAGACAGAGCCTTTAGGAGAAAAAGAGTCTCTATTAGAAGGATAGAGACAATACTTCCTTTAGTTCCTCATTACTTACTTATTTTTATTTAACTGATGCTATTGTTTTGCCCTTTGCAAACATTTAACCTTAGTGAAGGTCTACCAGTGATTACTAGTCAAAATTTGGCAAAGATCCCAAAGATGTTTCCAATCTTATCAAATAATAATCCTGCTGCTAAAAGCAAGCATCCGCTCCTTTACTACGGTCTTTATATGGCTTTGCTAAAACATTTTTCTTTGTGATTTGTCAGCAGCCAAACTAACAAGACTTCAATGACAAATGATCTACTTAAACCTCCAAAAAGGAATCTCAACTTGTTTTTTAGGACAGTTTTCATTTTTATGTCTGAAAGATCAGTCAAAGGCACATTACCTTTCAAAGAAAGTGATGATGTAACCGCAACGTTTGGAAAAGAATCTCATTGCACCTGAGTGGTTTTGTCTTTTTGTTTGAGTGCTTTTGGAGAAGGAAGGAGATATATGCAGAATGTAACAAAAATCTGATCTACAATGGTGAGATTGTCCTAAATTTCTGAGGTGTGATTTCCCTGATTCAGTAGGACAGAAAAATCATCTGTGTTTTTAACTTTAGGAGGTAGAGCTTTGAACAACCACATATCTCCACAGATAGCATGTTGTTAATGATTTGATGCAATGACAGTCCTCCACATCTCCAGACCCCCAGAGATCCTCTCCAACCTCAACCATTCCGTGATTCTGTGATTCATAGAATCATAGAATTATATAACAGTTTGGGTTGAAAGGGACCTTTAAGGGTCATCTAGTCCAACCCCCCTGCCATAAGCAGGGACACCTTCAACTAGGTCATGTTCCTCAGAGCCCCATTCAACCTGACCTTGAATGTTGCCAGGGATGTGGCATCTACCACCTCTCTGATCAACCTGTTCCAATGTTTCACCACCCTCATTGTAAAATATTTCATCCTTATATTTAGTCTAAATCTACCATGTTTTAATTTAAAACCATTATGCCTTGTCCTATTGCAATAGGCCCTACTAAAAAGTTTTTTCCCTAAAATGTCAAATAGCATAGGTGTAGATGAGACCTTTGGAGGTGATTTAGTGCCTCCCTTTTTCCTTGGCCATTGTTTCATGACCCTATGCTGTATGGAGTTTTTTGTTTCTGAATCTCAGACTTTTAAATAAAGTGAGTTTGCTTCAGTTACTAGGTTTATATCCCAAGAAAGGCAGAAACAAAGATTTGATAAAGACTTACTTGGTAAGAGATGTTTTTCTGTAAGGGAGACTTGACTAAAGCAGTTAATTTTCACAGATGCATAAAAAATGAATCAGGAGATATCTGCAAAGTCTTCTAGTTCTTCTACAACACCCAGAGCAGTCAACAGTATGTTCTTGTTGATTTCAGCATAAGGTGTAGTAACTCCATTACCAGAAAATTATTTTTACCTATAAGTAAATGGTCAAGGGACTTCTACTCATTACCGTTACTGAGCCTGGATTCTATGATTTGTCTTGACCTTCTTAATCACGACATTGCTGATCTTCAGCTGTACTCCTTCTTGGATTCATATCATTTCTTCTTACCAAGTTACACACCATTGGAACTTACAGTTACATAATCAGCTTCAACAATTTATCTTTTTTTTTTTTTCATAACCATGCTTTTCAAACACCTACATACATATCACATCCTCCTTATTTGCTCTTGATCCAATGTTTTAACTAATTCTTCATGACAGGATGTCAATGTCAAGTATTATTGAGCCTTAAGCAGAGTCAGGGATGTCCAAATGTAATATTCAAGCACCTTCCCAATCATTATATAGCAAAGTGTTTAGAGCTGATTGTAGGAAGAGCTTAATTCAGCTGCACTTACCTACATTTCTGAGAATAGGTTTTTAGCCTCTTTTTTTCTGTAAGGTTTGTTCTGCTTCTTTGTTCTGAAGGGTGCAGCGGTCTATTGCAGTAAGGGCTTATATGAAAATTACGTTCAATTTTCATCATTGGAGCAGAAGAGGCTATGAAGCCAAGGCACAGCAAATAAGCTCTTGACAAATAATGCATGGTCTACATTCCTTTTCCTTTACAAACATAATGGATATGATGGTACAGTTAACAGGAATTTTTCATGGGCTCTTGAAAAATAAATATAAAGCTTTAAATTGTCTTTAAATTTTGAATTACATGTCCTTTAAAAACCATTGTTACGGCCGATGATTCATAAATGCATACTACTACAGGAGCAGGAAAACAAAATTGTGAAAATAAAGCAGATTTACTTTTACAATTGCTGTAATATATCATCAAACAATTTTTATATTTACATATTAAGAAAATAATAACAAAAAATCAAGCCAGGCCACATAAGTGGAAATCTGGCATAATTATTACTTTTTTGACAACTGTGAAACGACTATTTTCAATTTGTAATTCAACTAAGCTGATGACAGATTTCTCTTCAACATCATTGATTTATGAGCTCATCTTGACAATTTTTTCCCCATTCCCACATTATGTACAAAAGTTGAGGTAGTTTTTTTCTCTCAGAACAAATGGCAACATTTCAAGAAACACTATCAAATTCTGTAAATCCATAACTGGCTTTTGAAATTAAACAGATTTTGTCTGGATGCTATAGCTCAAGTATTATAACACTAAGAAATAATCAGAAAGAAAAACTAACAGAACACCATATGATGAGAGTCCAAACGTCTTGAATGTCTTTCTCTTTTATTTTTCTTTTCTTTTTCTCACTCCAAAGACGGTGCCTCCTACCAAGAGCATCTTCACTAGGACTGTTCATTAGGATCACGACAGGTATGAAAAGTACATCTGAATCAAAAAATCCAGCCTTTCATGATATGCAAGGTTTGAGGTTTTAGTTTGGGTTTCTTGTTTTGGGTTTTGGTTGGGGTTTTTTGTTTGTTTTTGTTTGTGGTGTTTTTTTTTCCAGATGGAATCTGATAATTTATTCCTTTTCTATTTAAATAAAAGGATTTTTATGAAAAGCAAATGAGTGGCTGGATCATTAATTAATATACTGCTACTGAGCATATGTGTAATGAAATGAACAATAATTCATCTATTATATTATCAGTATCCATTCAAAGAAAAGCAGTGTTCAAGAAGTATCTATTTTCTGTATTTGTAAAATGTCAGCTGATAATGAAATATTTCAAGGAAGATATGAAATGGGAACTCTGATGGAAGTTGGAGATTTTAAATCAGCAAGTTTAACTGATTTACATTAAAGAGTCTTAAAAGAGTTAGATGATCAGTGCTCTGGGACATAAGAGGAAGAGGTACATGAAGAAGAGTGGGCCTACAAAATGAACTTCAGAATTCAAACCAACACAAGGGGAAAGAGGAATTCTGTAACATAGTTATTCTTGGGCTGGAATTTTTACAACTTTTTACATTTTAGGCAGTGAAACCTCACTGAACGTCTGAACTTCTTTCCAAATGTTTCAAAATCCCAGCATTAACTTCACAAAATAAAACATATCACCCAGTTCTTCTTGTCTGTCCTTCCACTATCTCCTATAATTTATATACTTTTTGACCTCACACCTTCTATATGAAGGATAAGAGTTGGAAGACAGAGTGCAGACATGTAATTACGATGCTGTTATTAGCAGATAGTATATGTCCTTGTATGAAGTTGGGAAACAACAGCAGGTAAAAGTGTCTTCTTGATTCTTTTGATTAGCTGAATAATCAAGCTGTTGTTTCTTCAAATGACCTTTCCTGTTACGATATAGCTTATCATCAGCTTCCCTACATTGCTTGTCCTCTAAATACTGTTCGCTTTATTGTAATTTCTTTCTTGACTCTGGAGAATATATTTTCTCCTTTACTTTTCTTCTATTGAAATTGTCAGCAACTCCCACAGAGCTAACTCTTTGACCTATTAGATGAAGGTAATTGAATGCTTATCTCTTATTTAAATGATACTATTTAAAGTCTCATTTTAATATCAGTCTTATTTCATACGACGTATAATTTACACAAGCTTCCATAACCCTGTCAGTATATGAAATTTCTTCAGAAATACCAGGGTCAGCTAATGCTTTCAATTCATTTGTCATCATACTACTTCATTTAGCCGGAAATACATACAGGAATTTGTTAATTGTTAACTGCATTCAGATGTCAAGCTCTACAAATACCCTGTAAGAAGGATATTGTGTAACAGTTTCTTGGGTACACGGTCCAGTAACAGTGGCATGGAAAAGTCCAGTGTCTTTAAATAACAGTACTTGCAAGCACAAGGTTATTTAGTATGAATAACTTCTGGAGGGCCAGGTCCATCATTTTTATGTGCTTATTTTCACTCTTGGTCCTACAGAGACTATCTAGTTTACCTGTCTCAAATTCTGGAAGAAAATTCTGGAAAAAAGTGCAAATAGTTTTTGTTGATGTAATTTATGAAGCTAGTTTAGAAAAAAAACCACATAATGTCAGCAAAGGGAACTATTTTTATCACAGTGTATTGTTTAACAGTCCTTCATGGTCATCAAATTTAGTGCACCTATAAAACGCAAGGCAGCTGCAGAGGATGAACCAGCAGTTTAAAAATACTAAAGAGCCAAAAATTATCCAATTCTCCATCTCCCTGATCCACTGATATTGTTAGCTCTGCACAGAATTGAAGAGATGGGTATACACAGTATTTACAAAACGTTGACAGAGTTTTAAAATTGGACAACTTTAGGAAGCAATTTAAGCAATTATTAAAATCAGGAGAGTGAGTGACTGTCCAGAGTTACAAGCTGAGTTAATGTCCCCAGAAAAAACTTTCTTTTGAATTAAGCAGTGAGGTTCATATAAGCCTGAAGTAGGATTAGCACCACTGAAGTCCACAGAAGTCTGTTGATGCCAAGCCATACACAGATCAGAGCTAGAGGGTCAAATTCACACTTAATGTGAGCTGCTAAATTTCGTTAACTTCTGAGGAGTTGTGTTAATTTCCACCACGGTAATACAGAAACTTGATGCGTAACTGAAAACTGTTAATGGCCCAAACCCCCATAAACCAATACTTTATAAAAATAATATCGTGGGGGTTTGATCTTGGTTTTGCTTTGATCTGCATCCTGATGGCATGTGTAACATTTAATCATTGTACTCACTCTCTAACTTACTGGGGAAAAAAAGGCATTGCTTGAAAAAGCCTTGCTTTTTTTTTATGCCTGTTTCATTAGCTTTCATCTAGCCTTCAAATATTTGGCTCTGTGTTAACTATTCTTGTCTTTCAGCTTCCATTTCTGCTGTTGGCAAGCCCACACCCATTCTTTCCCCCACTGAAATGTCCATCATCAGTTCTGCCCTTCAGCCTCCCTATAACTGCTCCTCTCCCCATCGCTCTTTCAAGATTTCATCTCTTCTTTTGGAGTCAAAGATACGGCTCAAAGATTCAGGCAGAAAAATACTGCTGTGAAAAGCTAGCTAAAATCCTAAGGAAAAGAAAAATCACTACAAGGAATTGGATGCCTGCTTCAAGGAGCAATGAAGGAGAACCCTTCCACACCTGGCTGGAAACCTCCACGCCAGCACTGGGTATCGCATCAAGGCAGTGACTGTGTTAATACTTAGCTGAGTAGTATTTAGCTTAGAAATCTGCTGTGTGTAGTAGCCAATAAATATTTGCTCTGTACTCTTAAATTGTGTGTATATGGCTTGCAGTGTGTCCCTGTACATGGCAAAAGATGCTCAAACAAAAGGGGTGCAGAGAGGAAGGAACACATAGGCAGCCAACCAGGATTTTTCTTATCTTGGCAGGGCTAAACTTTCCTAATCATTTTAATAGTGATAGAGCTGGTAACCCATGATCTTATGTCACTGCAATGATAATCCAAACCCAGCCAAAATCCCACCTTTCTGGAGAAAAATCACCGCCATTGTCAACATTTTGCAGCAGCTTGAATGTACTTACTGTATTTACGCAGACTAACGATTCAACTTTATTTTGTGAACGCTATTTTATCTTCCATTTTGTGCTGAAACCTTCAAAAGAGTAAGAAACACCCCTGCATTGACCACAGCACTAGAAGTGGAGAACAGTAAGAGTCTTTACGGCGGCTGATTTTTTATTTAAATGGAAACAACATGACACAAATAGCTAGCCACTACCCCGCTGAAACAGGCCTGCCAGGTTGCTTTATAATCCTTCACTTAAAGATGGATTGGCTGGTCTGCTTTCCCTGCTTATCTGGGAGTCGTTTTCAACTAACATTCCCTTATTGCAGGAACCCAGGACCAATTTTTAATAGTCCGTCGTACTTGTAGCTTTTGGTCTTTCTCTAACAAACTGAAATTTCTTAGAGGGTGGTCAAAAGTACTTCTTTGAGTAGGTGGCCTATGAATTCTCCTGTGGATAATTTTGAACTTAGCAAAGAGAAAGTGGTTTTGGTTGTAGGCATTGTTTTGGTTTGGTTTGGTTTTTTTTTTAGGATAGATTAAAATTGGGGAAAAAAATGATCAGCAGGAGAAGTAAAAAGGGAATACTTTGGTTCCTAAATGACCTGCCATAGCCTGATTTCGCTGATTTTCATACAGAAGTCTAATGCTAGTTAGTCATATACTCAACTTTTTTCTTTTTTATGTTTTTTTGGAAAAGCATATCAAAGTGACAAAACCTATTTAAACCTGACAGGAAATATAGCAGACATGAAGCATTATTGTACAATCACGTATAGTTAACTCTTCTCCTCACATCTTCCTTTATGACTATAAGTGGGATTTCTACATACCGGTACTTATTACTGCTGCCTTTCAGAAGCCTTAGATGTCTCTTTTCACGTTTTGCAAAGAAAAATTTGTTTTCAGCTCTGAGGGTCACTCTAAGATCAAAAAGCCACCGGTAATAATCGCAAGCCTGAAGTTTCTTGTGTCTGTGGATCTTTGACTTCAAAACAGCTATATAAAATTCAGTGCAAGAGGAACAGCATGGAATTTCACTGGAATTTATCCAGACAACCTTGGCCAGTTACCGTATAGATAGAGACAGTGTTAATCAGCCATATTATCAATTAATGAGTGCCAAATTTACACATACATAAGCTTTGGTCTTATCATCCCTGAGTTATGAAGTCATCCAGATTTTTCAAAAACATTGCATTTTTGCCTGTCTTTCATGCCACAAGACAAGGAGGTCTTTGCTGTTAAGGAAAGGTTTTCCATATATATCAAAATATTTCAGTCAATAGCACATATCAACAGGTGGACATAACAAATGAAGAAAAAACATCCTAGCATGAGGGATCGGAATATAGGACATTCAAAATGAAACCTGGTCTATTTAGGAAAGGGTCAATGTAGGCTGGCAACTGATGTTAGAATGAGACTGCTTCTGTAAATCGGTGAGTCCTTTCCTGCTCCCTACTTTCTAATCCTGGGGTCTTATAATGGGTTAAAGAGGAATATTTTATACAAACATATAATAATATGCTTGCCAATACTGCAGATGTGGATGCTCGATAGCAAATGCTTTATGTGAGTCAGTGTCTGCTACAGTCCTATTTCCCGGTGCTCATAACTTCTGCAAACCTTCACACTCCTCATATTTGTTTTTGTCAAAAAGATATTTCCACTTCTTTGTATGGAATAAATAGTTCCAATAAGAACATGAAAAACAGAGACAAAACAAAATGAAAACAAATCTAGAAAATAAGCGTAACGCAGCTCAGCATTTATAGCTGAAATCAGCCTGTGTGTGAGAAGCAGCAGGGGACACAATGCGAAAGTCCTCTGAATATAACGACCATAGCTTTGAAGATAAATTGAAATCATGACTGTGAGGAAAAAGAGGTGGCTCCTTCACATTTTTGCAGTGCTATGAAATATTCTGTAGATTCAAAGCTTTCCTGAACTAATTTCAGAGTTAGCCCTGCAAAGCCACGTGCAGGAAATACTCATCAGAAATTCAAAAACATTAATTACTTTAATTCCCTCATTAAAATGGGTAAAATATGGCATAAAACCATTATTCTCAACTTATCCACTAGCATTGTTATTTGCTTTTTCTAGACCTGTCCATGATATTCTGTGTCTCAAACTAACAGATAGAATAGAGCTCATCTAGGAAGATAAATTGAACTACAGACACACTTTTTTCCATGCTAATCTTCTCCCTCAAAACGACACATAAACAACAGCACTGAGAACTCCTACATAAATCACACAACCCAATAACTTTTCCACCTGCATATTTTTCTAATGTTTTCTTAAAAGATGCTGTGATTTTTCATAACAGGAAAGGGAAGTTCTTTGTCTCTGTAAATGATTGGCAAACAGAAAAAAACCAACCCTGTAGATAGCCTAGAGTCAATGTTTGCCATTTTTTTTTGTTTTTAAATTAGAGAATCCTGATTCATTAGTATTTGACAATTTTTTCAAGACTTTTCTTCACTGTCTTGAATGCACTCTGGAAGGAGGAAGACAGACATAAAATCATTCAGACAGACAAAGGGCAGAATAAATAATTCCTCTCAATGTAGACCAATGAATCTTTAATTGTGTATACAAACTGAAAGCTGCAATGGGAGACACTAATTCCACACTTTTATGGTCCTGGTAATTGTTTTGTTTGCAAGGCTCAGATTCCTGTATCAATTTTAATACAGGAAAGTCTGCGTTTCTTACATCACTCAGTTATGCTGTGTTAAAAGAGAGGTATGGGTCTGTGTTTCAAAATACCTTTTGCCTTCCACAAGAAAGCTTCACGGCATAAGAAATTGCTTTTTACCCTCACTTTTAGCACTTTGTTCTGGTATAAAGTCACACAAACACACACACATGTGTGTATATACACATAGATACAACAACAAAGGCACCATGCGAATGAAGGCATAACTGAAAATCACAGAGCAACATATGAAAATATGATTTGATTAAAAAATATTATTGATTGTTAGACATAACACTCTATTAATATTAATTTGAGCCTAAATAACTGCAATGCTTAATTATTAGAATAGTCAAGCAGCAAGCTCTTGTTGGATCCTTTCGATAAACTATTCCAGACCATCAAGGCTGAGGTCTCCTATGGCCGAGATGTCAGGACAGCAAATCATGCAGACACTTGGGTTTTTTTTCTCCAATATTCTTTCTTCAAGGCTGAAAATATGCATTTTGAGTAGAGGGGGAGAAGAGCACAGTGGGAGGAAATTCTGGGAAAAGCAGACTGGAGAACTGTACAAGTACAATCTTATACAGTAATAAATAAAACGTGCTTTTTAAATTTTTTTTGTTTTAGTAAGGTGTAAGCATTTCACAATCTAGACATTTTGATGTTAAAAACAAACATTAAAAGAAAAAGCTTTCAGATAGTACCTGAACTGAGATTATGTGTAACCAAAACAGAATCTGATTTAATTGATTTAATTGATTTAAAAGACTCTTAACAGTCCTCCAACCTACACATCTCTTTTCCATTTAACTCTGCTTGGTGCCAGGTACCAAAGGGATTATGGTTTTGCACCTGTTAGAAATAATTGATTTAGGATGAGCTAAAGTCTAATTCTAAACATAGCAGGAATAACCAGATGTGGATACAATCCTCAGAGAAATATGTATCCTCTGTATGATTAAACAGTGATTTAGGGAAAATTAACCCTGGATGCTGATTCGGAAGGCTGCTGAGAAAGATGCCCAACCACTGAAGTGATACATCAGTGATATCAATGTCATTCTTAAAAGGAGTTGTAAAAATCTAAGGATTGTACTGAAGGTTACAGAGGGAGGTCCTCTATACATACTCAAAAGGCTTTCCAAATTGTTTAACTAAGCCCTAATAAAGCAGAGACACTGGTAGCCTTGTTTAGGCTAAGCAGGACAATAAACAATTAGAAGAAGAGAAAATCCAATATTAAGTGTACGGTTTGACAACCTCACTCCCAATAGTTTACTGGCGCTTACCACAGAGACCATCACTAAATGTGCTGATAAAGATTGAGTGTTGTTGAACCAGACGCAGTTACTTACTCTCATCCTCACTCTGCCCACACTCAGGTTTTCTTTTCCATTCTCACTACCCCTGAGTTTTTAGTGGCTCTTTTCTCACCCCTTAATTCCATATAAATATTTTCCAGAGGCTGCTTCAAATGTGAAAAAAAAAAAAAAAAAAAAAGGAATAATTGAAAATGAAGAAAACTAACCAATCTAAATACTAATTTTAGCCATTTTATTTGCAACGAAGGCATTTTTTACCCACACTGACTTGCGTAGTGTAAGTGTTAAATGCTTCTTTGCAGAGGCTGTCTCACATCCTGACTCTGCCTATTGCTTGCTGCAAAATGATACTTCGTTTCAAACTGTCTCCCAGTGTTTTTGTTTTATTAGCAAATAAGTAATAATAATAGCTGAAAATAAATTAACCTATTAGCATTGATTGAATGGAGAAGGATATAATTGAATTAAAAAGACAGTTAATACCTCCTAGTCAGTCAGAAGAAGCAAAAAGAAAATTCATTAGTAAAATTTCTGCAAAGATTCACAGTCTTTTTTAAAAGAAGTTTGATATACTTTTTTGATTCAGAAGCCTCATAACAAACTTATAGTCTACAATGCCTTTTTAGTAATGATTAGGTATAAAAAGTGAATGTGATTTTTTTTTATTTAGAGGAAACTATTTATGTATTAGATAATATAAGACTACTAATCTAAGAAACTGCTTTGACCATTATTTCAAATAAAGTCAGTTTTAAAGGCTAAATTGAGCTTCCTACTGTAAAGTTACAGACTGTTAGAGACTCTAAAAAAAAAAAAAAAAAAAGTATTTTTTTGGTACCCTATATAATTTCTGTCATCATTTAAAAGTCACAACTCTCACTCCATAAGCTCCAAACACCATTCTGAAAATTAAAAGGAAAAGAGATTTTGAAAAAAATGACATGACCTTCAGTTCTTTACCACTGAACAGAAGTTAGAGTGAAATTACATGCTTCTAATACCCAGATAGCATTAACATTACAAAAAGTACCGGAAGCATTTACAAGAACTCCAGAAAAATTTGATCCCCTAAATTTTTGGAACTCTAAAAGTTTGGATGATAATATAGCGTGCTTATTAGAATCATATATATTAAGCCAACATACTTTTTTAAAAAAAATCATTAAAATGTATAACATAACTGCAGAACCCCCCCAACTTTTTGATATCCATGACCTTCAGGAAGCCAATCAATAAAATATCATAAACACACACAAAAATGTCCGACTTATTATCAGTAAGAAACAAAGGTAAACACCAGGTATGGTAATTTACAACCTTCATGCTGTCTGAGGATAGATTGCAAACTGTCATCCTATCAAGATCATTTCCTACTGAAGTATTGGTGCATCAGGGCTTGAAATCAAATACCGCTCGCGTGGTCAACACACCATTTTTCTTTCTAGCATATCATTCGGTCAGACTGTAGAAATGTGATCTTGAAAATTGGAAAACCCTGAGTCATAGATTATTCCACACCTTTGCCAACTGGATAGGTGCTAGAGCAGCTGGAAAGCTTAACTATTTAATACAGTTTAATGCGACAATGAAAGCATGTTGACATCTCTGAGCCATATATAGGTGCTTAGCCTGAACCGTATGACTTTACAACTATGTTTTCTAAATACGCAATAGTAACAAAATGCAATAAAAATGTTAATGGGGTAAATTAAGTGCAAGAAGTTAAATGATGCTGATAATACCATAACTCTGTGTCAGCTATCTTGTGCATAACATTCACACTAAGTTAAAGGAAGGAGGTGGCATAAGCTATTCTTTGTATCGAGCGTGACAGTTTTTGAAACCTCAACAATCTTCTCAGATAATGAATTCACAACAAAAAGTCAGGAAGAAAATACTTTTCAGTGGTGTAGAATATCTTTTGTTCGAATTTTAATTTTCCATTTTTTTAAGCCTGTTAAAATAAATAAAAAATAAAGAAAGGAAAACTTGTAATATACCCAAACACATGCCAAATAGAAAATAGATTGGATATGTACTGGTGATAGTAATCTGGTTTCCTTCTTACTCTGTGCTTCTTATGTCTTTGCACAGGAGCTGGAGTGTGCTTGAATTGTCATGTACCTAAATTGTAGGATACAGTGAGACTCCTCTCATTGACATAATTCTCCTTTCGGTAAAATCCTAGAGGAGCAAAAAGACAGGCAGAAACTCCGCACCCTGCTGCTGACTTCTCTGTGCTTTTGCCCAAGCTCACACAGGCCCAAAGGAATATATGAATACCAAAATGCTTCAAAAGCTGATTGTAAAGTTTAAGGTAAGCTGCCTCTGATTTCTAGAAGTGCGGAGCACCTCAATGGTCCCAAATGACTTGACTCAAGTCTGAAATTGGAAACTCAAAAAAAAAAAAAAAGAAAGGAGGAAAAACAAAGAAAAAAAGAGAAAAAGAAAGGCACTGAAAACATTTGCTCCTACTGAAAATGCTGGCCATGAACTCTGGGTTGCTTCAATATCCTGTAGGTGTTTTGCCGTTTCACAGCAAGCAAGTATCAGCTTCACTGGACGGAAGTAAAATTTACATTTTATAGCAATAGACTGCAAATTCCCTCTTTCCAACTTTACTCTAAAATACATTTATTGATAATTTAGGCACTATACACCTTGAACTGGATAATTTATTGATTGTACAACTAGACTGGTTCATTATCAAAATAAATACTGGCATACATGTTGTAAGTATGTAATGCAGTATATACTGAAATGCTTTATCTACAGCTAAATTGCAATTATATGCACCCTGGTGTACATATACATATATATTAATTTTTTTTGTCTCTTTTTCATATCCTAGTCACTTGCAACCCATGTTCTTTCTTAGCTCTATGCATGCCCCTGCACCCTATTTTATCCATTTGCGCTATTAATATTCCTTCCACACATGCATTTCCTGACCTGTGGGGGCACAGGGTTATCGGCACAGAGTTCAGTACAAAGACATGGTATTGACTGCCATCATATTTTAATTTATTTGCTTTCAAGTGCACTCAAGTGGTTCTCAAATAAGAATTAATTCTGGTTTATTTTTTCTTGGTTGGAATAAGACTTGACTTCATATTCATGATTTTTCTCCACCAGACAGTGGCCTAGAAGGTCTTTGAATTGCTTTTGTCCAGTTTTATTTGACTTTTTTGCACCAAGTATTTCTATACCTGCCTGGCTCTAACATTGGCCCTTCTTTTACTACCATACCACTATACTTTCATAGTTCTCTACTATACTTAGATCTGCACTGCTGTCCTAGGTCTATAGTTGCTGCATATGGTTTCTGGCTCATCACGGCCTCAGCTGCTGTCTTTCCCAATATATGTGACCTTTTGGGGATTGAATGATAGTTCATCATCCATCTCAGTTTCTTGTCTCCTTTACTGTATTAGGTTGCCAACACAACCTCATTATCTCTTAGTAGGTTCTGTCTCCTTTATATTACTTCTATTTTCTATATTTCTGTTATTCTGGTATTGCTCTTTCTCTGTTATTCTGAAATTCCCATCCTTGAGGATATTCAAAACTTGCCCAGATAAGAGCATGAGCAACCTGATCTAAGTTGACAGTGGCTCAGACCAGAGACCTTCATGGGTTTCTTCCAACCTAATTATTCTGTGATTGCACGTCTCGCTATGAGATGGACAAGTAAACAGGAAGCAGAATCTGGGCTGTCCAGTTTGTCTCAGTGCTGGGTATTATCCCTGAAATCTGTACAGTGCCACCCAACTTTGCTCTGTATTTTCTTGACTTGCTTTCTTTTGTATTGAAGTCTTGCTTACTTTTTTTCCTTTGCCACCAACGCCTTTTGTTACTTTGTGGATATTGAGATGAAGTCAGCCTGTACTCAAATTCCATGTATAGCTGTCTGTCCTTGCTATTTGGAGGCATTTCATTTGCTCAGATCTGCTTTTCTCAGCAAATGATTCACAATTCCCATGAACACTTCTGCTTCTAATTAGAGATCCGTTAACATTTTCAAGGCTATTCCCAGATATCACAGTTCTAACACAGCAGTGTCTAATCTTTCCCTTTTTTATTCCATGCAAGAGAAAACGTAAAGAGCTCATGAACAATGATCCCAACCCATTGAGGGCAAGAGTCATCAAAACACGTATAATTCCTTACCTCAGTGCCTCTGCAATTTCTCATCCTATCTTCTCCCCAATATAGGGTAGAAAATTCTTAATTCTGAACTTGCTGTTTTTGTTGCCTCTACACACTCAGTGCCTTTATGCTGGTGTCATGCCCAGTGACCTTGGTAGCAATACCCATGGAATTTTCTTCTATGTGAATCCATGGGATTCCCCAGACAGACAGTGATCACTCAGTTAACTTGTTTCAGGTAACAGCATTCAAGAGATTCTGCACCGGCACAGTGAAACTCTTGCTTCATAATGGGGTACTGGCAGAAATTCTGCAACTGAAGGTTGCCTTCAAGACTGACTTCCATTTGTCTCCTCCAAACATTTATTTCCTTCACCTGACCATTTCTCCAGCTTTAAGATAGACCATTGTAAATGCATAATTTAAAAGATGTAAAAAGTTTGCACAGGGAACGTTGGAGAGCAGAGATTCACATTTAGCATTAGAATATTTCCATTAAGAAAAAAAGCCCTCTCTTTTGGGGAGGACCTTTATTTTTTTTAATTTGGCTGTCTTCATTGATTGAGTTTTTAATGCAGTCCCATAAATAATTTCACTGAGAACTGCAACTGCAGGACAGCTTTGTGCGACATGATAGTGAAAACGAGCAACCTAGGATAACTGAAATTCTTGAATCACATTTTTTTTTTACCAGAGAAAGAGTAAAGTGACGCTCTCCCCTAAAGGAAATTCTTATGTAAACCAGAGTGGATTGCCAGCAAGGCCCCAGCTGCTCTTTTATTAAAACATGTATCTGCAGTTGAAGAAATTAGAATCACCCAGAACTCTCCTGAAATTGATGTCATCAGTATGATGTTTCAAAGGATGAAATCTCAGAACTGTATGGTCTGATCAAAACCCTAGCTATGTCTGAGAAGGGTCTTACTGATTTTTATTGGATTTGATCTATTTCTTATTGTAACAGTAGTTACTTTATTGCTGGAGGAAGATATGGTAAATTGTTCTTCATTTATAAGTTAAAAGCATGTCTTGAAAACTTCCATTGAAAAAAAATGTTCAGTTACAACTTTCTGCTCATTTATCCCACCTGAATTGCATATACATCATTCAGCAGTAAACCTGATTTACTGCATCAGATTTTTTTCCCCTGACATTTTCCTAATACCCCAAAATGATCAAGAAGGCAAACTCGGTAATGGAGTTAGCTACTTTCAGTATGTGACTATCACGTTGTACCTTTACGCTTAGGGTTCATGTTATAAGTAGCAAGTGAAATAATACTTCTTTTCAACAATATTTAACAGCAGCAATGGAAAAATCACAACTGAACACCTTAGTTTTCCATGCATCAACAAGAAATTAAAACAAAAAAATCGGAGCAATAGAAGTGGAGCTCAGCCACATGGTAAGGTAGTTTAAGAAGAATAGTTCTACAGTAGAAAAATGAAGTTAAATCTTCCCTACTAAAATGAAATAATGAAAACTATGATTGCAAAACATTCTTCACTTAAATATATTCCTGAGGATACTTCAGCCTTAAGTAAGACTCTCAAGACAAAAATAATTTTTTATCTATAAAAAAAATCTATTTTTTTATTTCCAGTTATGATGAAAGAGGTAGAAAGAAAAAATGTAGGAAAATACAGACCAAAGAAAAATGTAAATATACTTAGGGATTAGAAATAAGATCCAACATCTGTTTTCATATTGGGTTTTTGCGTTACTGCTACACATTTCCAAAGTAGGTTTCCTCTGCTTCGCTATTTTTTAATTTTCTTTCTCAAGTCTATTCTTTGCTTCTTCACATGTTTCGTTTTTCACTCTTCTGCCTCTCATTCCATTCTCTCCTCTCTTTTCTTTTCCCTGGCAGATAAACATGTGTTTTTGCCCTTATGGCCCAAACTATACAGCACTGTTGCTACCCTGCTCCATCTAGTGGGATTACTGCAGTGTGTGCTCCAAGACCCTGTATCGCACTGGAAAAGAGATGAAGAGCACAGAAACCAGCTCAGCCACCGATAACAGCCAGCTTCCAAAGACTGCAGCTTATCACGTGGCTACATTTAACTCTGAAGTCCACAGTTTATTCTACAAAACATGGAGCATTTTGTAGAAGAGCATATAAATCGCTACTCATATTACCTGAATACCATCGCAAGTGTCACACTTCAGAACACATACAGATTTTACAGAACATCGTAGCGGTGTTTTTATCTCACTTGTATCAAACAAAAGTAAACGTAGATCAGCAGCTTAATATTAATGCCTGGAGAGCCAGGCCTGCCTAAAGATTTATGAATGAAAGGGTGTTGCATGGGAAAGCTAAATTGATGCAAGCCCTTCCTACAGATTCTGAATGCCAATTTAGTCAATAAAGTATTTAAGCCCCTGGTGCTATGTGGGCTGTTGTAAGATTAATTTTTGAAAGTCTTTTGCAGTGTAAAAAGGTCTTTAATTTATTTTCACTCTAAGCATCACGGCCAGCACCAGTGCAGGAAACTTGCTTTCCAGTTATTCTTTTAATATCAAGGCTTTTGTGATCTGGTGGACAAAGCAGAACTTATGCCTTTTGCTTCTACGTATGTTCACTATGCATTGAGCCCTGAAGCGCTGACTCAAGGAAAGTCTGTCCTTAGCACACTCTAAATAAATATGGATCTTACTGTCGGGCTCAGACAGCTGAGTCAGTGTGTCGGGTTTGGAATTTAAGTTGTTCAGGTTTTAGGGCCAGCAGAGTGACCTTGTCTGCCTCTGTGCCCAGCCAGGAGAGGGTCTGCAAATGGGTTTGCAGCGCCACGCCTCGGTAACTATGATGGCAATGTCTCCTACTGGGTAATGTGATATTCAGATCACATAAAAACCTCAAGAATATGACCCTGATGTTACCGAAGTTGGGAAGACTTGTGAGGATTGAATGCAAACCCCTAATTTTAGATTTTGCCTTATGGACCCAGCTCCCGGGATAATGAGGCTGCCTTCTCCATCTGATGTCAAACACCAAATGGTGCATGGCACTCACCCATCCCTGCTTCCCCCAAATGCAAAATGGAACAGAAATCAAGATGTTTGTACTCCAGCGGAGTATATGCAACTGCTTTAAGTATGTGGCAACTTGTAAGTCAGACACGCCGCCATGAAGACAACACTCATGACTGCTTCTTCTTCAGGAGAGATAGGGTAGTAAATAGTTCCAGAAATTATTCATCAGGAAGACTTTGAAAGTTCTGCCATCTTTCATCAGTGCTAACTACATATGGTTGGTACTACCAAACCCTCACATGGAACATACGAATGGCTATTTGCCAACTTCAGGCATATAACGTAGCTTGGGTTCCTCGTATAGTTAACAGAGAAAGGTAGGTGCTATCAGAAGGCCATATAGAGCAGAAGTCGAATTATTGTCTGCCACAGGTGCTCTAAGTCTTCCCAAGTTAGGTGCCGAATATAACATGACTACTCCTTGGTGCTCTCCATGAATGCCTCGTGCAATGCAACTTCTATGCCTCTGAATGTAAAATCAGCTGCCTCCGTGAGTGTCCAAGTGTATTATTATCCCAAAGCAGCCCATCTGCTCTGCATTCACACCCGGCAGTATGTTAATTTGGAGTCTGAACAAATTACATCTGTGATGTGGCCGCATGTCACTGATCCAAACCGAATACAAACCCAGTTCTGTGGTGTACCAGCATAGCCACACACGTTCCTTGGGGACAGACATCACATACGGCCATGAGTGCATCGCATGGCACAGGAGTACATGCCATACAGCGAGCGGCACCACAGGGGATTGCAGCTGTAGTCACTATAGCTGCCTCGGGATACACTCTGCCTGTATGTTCAATGGGGTTTACTCTTGGGTATCTAACAATTTGTGGTTTGCATTTTGATTAACTGACAAAAGTTCCTATAGAGTAAATTAAGCACACTATAATGAATGCAAATCAATGGATATATTAAATTCTTTCCCTTCTACTGCATCAGAATTACTTTTTTTATTTTCTGAGCGTGCATTTGAAATCAATCCTTTCAAGAAACTTTAGCAGAAGATACAGATGTGCAGACACCACCACCTTCCAACCGCCCCATTTACCGTTTGCAAAGTGATCTAATATTCTTGTTAAATTTCCCTATATCAAAGTTGCAGCACATCTATAATAACCCCATAATCAGAAGATAAAGCATGGCAACTTGGAGTGGCCTACTGACCTGGGTGGTTTTAAGCAGTTTTGGAAGCTCAAGCTTGTAGCAAATGCAATACCTAGACGGATACATGGTGAGATCATAGGAAAGCAGAGACTACTGTAGTCATCGTTTTGCTGGGGTGAATGTGTATGTTTTTAATTAACAATTCCAGGAGTTAATTCTGACTTCAGCACCCTGCAGTCCCTGACCCAATATGCCACTCCACTGGATATAAAAGCCACGTGCTCAGGCAGATTGGCCCACAGATCCTGTTAGTCATAAGCAGAACTGCTTTGCAAGTCCCATCTGCTGGGAGGTCAAGACTTCATTATCAGAATCAGTAAACAAGAGATTAAAATGGACTCTGGCCAATTTAGCACATCTGCCATGGAGGAACATCAACTACTGGTGCTTTCAGGGGAGATGGGTTATCAAATGAAGTTTCTCCAGAGATATATAAGGTATGAAAGACACAGTAATGCATCAGCTGCCTCTTGCTGGGACAAATCTTCCTGATCCACCATCCCCACAAACATCTCTGGATGTATTATAACTCTGTATGTTCACTGAGGTGACTGTGCTCCCATGTCTATCCTGTTAAGAAGTAGAGACATAAGTAAATCAACACAAAACTCTGGCACATGCCTGCTCACTTGATGATCAGACCCAAAACATAAGTTTTTGACAAATTCTTCAATGTGGCCCATGAGCAAGTGAGTACAAGAGAGGTGAGTTAGACCTATACTAAATAAAAAAAATTGGAATAGCATCCCAAAAGAGTATAATTTCCAACATGAACCCAAAGCATCTTGTAAACAGATGTATCCACTAAGCTGTACACCAAGTACATGCATGCTGGTGAGCATCTGATGCTGCAAATGGTGGTTCTAGTAATTTATTATTTTCATTTTCTTTGGTAAGATTAAGAACTGAACTGCATTTTTATTACAGAACCAAGTTTGACTATATGACACTTGTTTCCTTAACCCTTATCTATCTACAGAAAGAAGGAAGGCATATTTCATATTTTTCTTTCCAGATGTTTTGACGCACCAGTAAAACAACACTTAAGGTTCCCAATAAATGTAGGACTCAAAAGAACCCCTAAAAAAACCTCTCCTCAGACTAATACCGAAGAGTAATTAAACTGTTTTATGAGGTGAAGCCCTGTATAACTGATTTGCTGACTTTTTGTGTAATGACATTAGTCTTGAGAAAGACTGTGATAACAGCCAAATACAAAAGATAATCCATTCTTTGTCAAGAAAAAATGTTTTTCTTTTTTTCCATAATAAAGTTTCGTATAATAATTCTCATCTAAAAATAAACCTATTTTTTAAGCATTAAAAGTAGCCAAAAATAGTGTATTTATAATTCTAAATCCTGAAACCTCAAGAAGCATAAAATAATTATTGAGTGGAAAAGTATAGAGCCTGAAAAAGGCTTTTTGCTCCGTCTTGTTACAGTCCTATCATGGCTATAATTTTTTAACAGGAGGAAGAATTCAGTAATTATACAAGAATTCTCATATCTGTAACTAGCACAAGAAGAACGGTAGAGTTCATCAGCTCCAGGAATATTTTTTTCCTGTCTTTCAACTCCAATCATGAACAGTTTTGTAGGCTCAGGTACATTCCTGCAGTTAATGATAAACTCCACTAGGTGTCATCTACCACTGTATTTCTACAGGGAATAAGAAAACGGTGGCTGCTAACATGCCTCACGTTAATATTTTTATGAGTTAGTCATTCCTTGTGTTAAGTTCTCAGGATGCATCTATAAATTCCTATTCTATATATTACTTATGCACGTATCTTATTATTACAACCACTGCTGCTACTCTTAATTAAGCATATTTTGTAAGAAAATGTACCTTCTTGAAGGTACGGAAAGCTGTCACGTTCTCAGAAAAAACATGTCCAAACTAACTGTAAAGGAAAACAAAACCTGTTCCATGCCTTTTTATACGTCATTCCTTATGCCTGAACAGTGCTATTTCTGGATGAACACACAATTTCTGAGATACAGCTAGAAATTATTTCAGTCTTGTAATAATACTACCCTGGATGATGCTTATAATTCAATGCACATTTCTGCATGTACTGACAGCATCATCAAAACCGTGTTGCTGAGAGGCTGATATTCATCGGATAAGTAGCTGGAGCAAGATAGCTAGTGCAAAAACCACATCAGTCCAGACACACTAAACTATTTACCTTTAGTTTTCTGACTTTCTACACCTTAAGACAACCTTTGCTACACCCCCCCCCCCCACCCCCCCCCACCCACCCCCCCCCGTATAATTTTCATCTACCTCTGGTCATTATTAATGCAAATAAAATGTTCAGTTGAGATTTGAAACTAGAAAATAGCAAGATAAATACAGTTTTCAGATGTATGATGGAGTTCATGTATCAGCCAGTACAGAAAGGTATTACTGCTGCGTGAGGCATTGATACTGAAACAGGACAAAAAATTCTATCATTTCTGTTCAAAACCTAAAAACCCCAAATATAAGTACTGAAAGTAAATTGCTGTCGGAGCGCTCCGAAGCACAGGGCTGTCTATGCAAGGAATGGGGCCCTGAGGAACTTGCTGTGTTTAGAAGAGCAAATAAAACCAGAAGGATGTAATACAATGAACAGTTAACACCTCTAGAAGAAAGGAGCAGCAAAGACTGATTCGAGCTAGAGGGCAATTCTGGCCCAAGAACAAATAGATATTATTATCAATTAATTTAAGTTCATTCAGAAAAGATAAATGGCCATTAAAATGTTAAGGTTTCTGAAATGGCTTCTCAGTTGGGAGTAGTAGCTGATCAACTATTTTTAAGGTGGACATTTCTCAGTTTATCAAAGTTATGTGCTACAATTCCTGTTGGAAGAGGTTAGGGGAAAAAAAAAAAGAATCGATGAATCAATGTTTTCCTGAAGCAACTGAGCTACTATTAACTTTTTATTCATATTGTTGACATAAGCCATGAAAATAAATACATATCACAAATTTAATTTGGTTTTACTTCTTAGTTTATTATGCTTAAACATTTTACTATCTCAAACTATTTCATGTATTTTCTACCTAAATAATACACTATACTGTAGTAATCATTTATCTGTTATAAGGAACCAGATGGTACTAGTCAGGAATAATTGTCATTCCTTCTCATTGCACTATTTGTTAAGAACTGACATGTGAGTAGCTACCAATGGGGTTCTAATACATTTTAATGTATTTATTTATATTTGTATATACAACATTATATTATAAATTATATTTAAGTATACTATGTTACTAACTAGATGTCATAGCAATATTATAGCATGTTTATAATCCTAGGCCCATAGGCTACATTTTTAAAACATTGATTTTAAATACTGCAAAATTGATAGTTACCTTCTTTTGCACAGAGTTCATGCTACACATTGGACACTGGATTTGCAGGATTTAAAAGTCAATATACGTCTTTTGTGATTAATTTACTCCACTAACTTACATATTGCCTTAACGCTTGGCACACATTGTATGATTAAACTAGGAGATATCTTGATTTGTGTTTTACACAACTGGTAGGCCCTTAAAAAGAGAAAAAAATAAAGTAAATAAAATCCAAAATTAAAGGAAAAAAAAGCATTATGTGCAAAATGCAAACATAAAATCTTCAGGCTGAAATTTGAGTATTGCTAAAGAATGTAGAAGCCCAGATAACAAAGGCAGAATATCTACAAAATGAAGCAGAATTTGCCCTGGCACTGTATTAGGTGGACCAGCCATGTCGATGGGAAATGGCATAACTCCAAATAGTGTCATATCAGGTGCTTCAATGCATACACTCCCCATGAGATAATGCTACTGCAGGCAGAAAGCAAGACCCCTCTCCGCTACCATTACACACGCACATATGCTGTCACGGTCTCGGATCAGAACAATTTATTACGATCACATAATCTGCAACTGTATTTTTCTGTGATGTTTCACAAAAAAGCTAAACTGGAAACTTTTCCAAAGTTTCCAACTTCAAGGTGACTTTTGGGAATCATATTTAGCAAACTAACTCAATGTAACAGGGGTAAGAAAAAAAAAATAAAGAAAAAAGCCATCTTCCTACAGACTTCATTTCTTATTTTTTGTAATTTCATCCCTGTAATCAGACAATGTTTAACGCACTGGAAAATGTTTCCTTTGTTATTAACAAAGATGGTGCTGCCTGAGTCACTTCCTATACAGGTTTCTATTGTATCTCTATTCCTATAGTTTCTCTTTACCTTTTTCTAGCAACAAGACTTCATTTCAGTCTTTGTATTAAGAATGCCCATAAAATATTGGTGTGTTGAACAAATAATACAGTGTCACATCATACATCTGTACTTCAAATTTCATATGCTAAATTCGCAAATGAATTTTCAAATGGCTTCTCTCAATAGTCACTTAGTGAAAAGCTTTATATAGCCCATGGATACCTACGTATCCAAATCAGCTTAAATTCCCAGTATTATGGAAAGCTTTTCCCTCTCACCTCCCATGTACATTTATTTGTATTATTTCCATAAAAGTAGTGATTTACAAAAGATGCAGTAGTTGGGCTGTTAAAAGCACTTGCCTTTCAACAAAATAAGTTACCCATGATTTCAGTAGGAGTAGCTAGGTCAGTCCTAAAAGCCACATTTTTTTCTCATAATAGCCCTGCACAAACCCCTCTGGATGGGGAACCCACTTCCTAATTAACAGCTGGTCTTGTACCATTCCCCCTTTTCCCACTCAATCAACTCACTATTAGCATCAACCAGAAACGTCACAACTTACTAAATACCTTGCCATTTCCCAGGCAAAACCCACAAAATTCAAGTGTTTCCCTCTGATCTTCAAGAGATATTTGGAAATTTGAGGTGTGAAGACCACTGATGGTCTCCAAAGAGACTGTAAGAGGACACAGAGATCTGTGATGAATTCAAGCAAACTGGTGAAAATCCAAATTATGAGATAAATCTAATGCTCCCAGATGAAAGTGGAAGGAAAGATTTATTCTGTTGCAGCTTGGCTTTTCAAACCTTGCTCCTCAAGTACAGAAGGATTCACATCATCTCCATGACTGAGACGATGTATTTTTAGTATGAAATTGTACGTCCAGAAAAAGCATGTCTAGCACTAAATACTATATATTGGTTGTAAAATGGAAGAGAAAGTGTAACTTGAAAAACAGTTTTAATGAAGAAATGTTTCCAGAAACCCTCATGTGAACCAAATCTTATGATATTTTAACAAGCAACACCGAGGTCACAAACTAGGTGACGTTTTTTTCTAACACAGAGCATAAAAGATGGAGCTTTACCAGAACAGAATATTATATCAGGGTGAGACATTAATCTTTCATGGTGAAGGCTTGCTTGTGGTTGCTTTTCCAGACACATTGTACACTGTCTACCAACATAATTATCAAGGTGTAAGAATTATTTACGCTCCCTTCTGCTTTGAACCCAAATCCTTCATTGATAAGGGTGAGACTGGAGCAGAAACCTAGAGCAACAGGCTAACAAAAAGAAAAAAAAGAACAATAGTAGTTATTTTTGTAATTAAAAAAATATGCTTGTCTTTAAAAGGTTAAACCCTAGGTGTGTAATTACAGGGGGAATCTAACAGAGCTTCTGATTTCTCATTAACACTTTCCACATGCAATGGCAGGGACAAAATTGCAAAATTTCTGCCTTGCACTTAACAGACCACTCTGTGAGTATTGTAAATATTCCCCTCAAAGTCCTGCCAGCTTTGGGCATATAAATAGTTCAAGCGGTCATTCCTTATGGGGTTTAGTCTATAGAGAGCAATAGCGAGATAGCGGCAGATTTGGTCCAGGAATGGTTACAAGTTACACGAAGAGCTTTCAGACCTCCGCAATCCCACTCACATGAAAATACCCATTTTATCTTTGTACATAAATACATGGCAACGTTTGCAAAGTTTCCAAATTATTTCACTTTCTTGGGAGAGAGAGATTGTAATTGGCTGGGCTGTGCAAGCTCATTCTTCCCTCTGCTAGTTAAGTCACAGACGTTCATCTTTCCACAAAGAGCCCAAATTGTTCTCGTCTGCACCAAATGTTTTGTTGTCTCATTTTAACTGACCTATCAGACCATAAAGAGTGGAACAAGGCCTTCACATCTCTTAATTGGTGTCATTAGGAGTCCTTTCTCATTTACCATGAAAAGGACTAACATCTCCTAGGGAAGAACTGAAAGCCTGATGTGCGACTTCTCAGTTTTGAAGTCAGAGGCAATGTTGATTAAATATAATTCTTCACTAAAAGATACAAAGTAGCTGGGACGGGCTTTTTTAGTATACAGGCATTTCTTTAGTATACAGAAATTTCTATGAAAGTTCCAATGTCTAAGTGAAGCTACTCTTAAAGTTTTATTTATCCTGCATTACTCCCCTCTCAGCGCAGGCTGCTGGCTCACAGTGAAGGAGAGCAGCAGAATTATATTCACGTGACTCTGAAGTTTCACCTACGTCTCTTGAAGAAAATGTTATTTCCAATATGCCCACTGCCAGAAAACCTGTATCAGCTGAACGCTTTGAAACTTCAATTAACAAATGACCTGTAGGCAGTGTTGCCTCACCATGGTCTGTGAACACACATAAAGCAGCATATTAAACCACTCTTACGTTAAACAGCTTCACAGAGCACCGAACACCCGAAGACACCCTGTTCTCTTTCTACCTTCACAAAAGACTTTGTGCCTTTACCAATACTGCACGATACAAAGTGTTCTTTGTAAAATACTTTAATTGCAAAACACAGCGCTTATGTGAACTGATGGACGACAGCGAAGGACATTAATAAAGCTGTGATCCAGTCCCTTGAGAGATCTGTCACTATCTATGTGTTTAACAAGGATATTATATGGCGTGAATATCCAGTAATAAGGTCATGGCTACTTGCCTGGCCTTATTAATAAGATAAACTCATGCTGGCTGAATCGAGGCAGTTCAAAGGATACGGCAGGAACGTGCGGGAGGGCTGAAAGGTGGCAGAAGCCCCGATTGCTGATGCCAGAGCCTGTATGTACACAGCAAAGCGGTGGCCAAGCTGTGCCGCCGAAGGGGATACAAGAGCAAAGAACAGACTTCAAGATGTTACATGGCAGCACTGAAAAGGCCGAAATGTAAGATAAATTGCCTACCAATAGGCACATTTTTAAACATTCTGGCTTAGGCTTCTTTTAAAACCAATTAGCGTTTACACTGGGGAACAAAACAGCACCTAGAAAATCCTGTAATGTATTCAAGCACCTGATTAAATTATACCATGCAATGATTCCGTTGGACTTTCCAGGGCTGATATCTGTTAATCAGGCAGTTTATGGAGCTCTTTCATAGAAACATACCATAGCTCAACAACTATTCAGTAATTCTCATTCCATAGGTGATGGAATCTGTCTCTAATGCCTTTCAGAAGCACATCAGGAGCCTGCTTGCTGACTATCTTGCTAATTTTTCTAATTTAAAATAAGCATCAACATCATTTTTGGCAACGTTTGGAAAAGGAAAGCTTTCTCTTGACTGCTAATGATGCAAATAATAAAAACAATCTAAGGTTTAATTTGCCCTCCACACAAAACTCTTGCAGTCACAGAAATTGTATACACTCAGTTAACAGCAGAATTTCACTCCGAGTTAATAAATAAAGGCACATGTATAATCAATGAAATAAAACAAGTTCTAGCACGTGTTTATCTCTTTCCATCCAGGGCTATATTTTAACAGCTCTCCAAATAAGACTGCCAGACTGTTCCTTGCTAAGAGTTTTTTTGTTTCGATAGTCATCCGATGGACCACAGACATAGTGAAATCCTATGTATCAAGGCAATTTCTTTTCTGTCTGGTCTTGTCAACTTTCGTACCCCTTCATTGCCCTACAAATTTCCCAGGAACTGGTGGGTTGTTGGGTCACCACGTCACCTAGCTCCCTTCATCATCCAGATCCCACGCTCTGAAATATCAGAGAGTAAAGGAACATGAGGGGTCATCTAGCCCAGGGGCTGCTTTTGTAGAAAGACTAGAAATAGGAGAGATCTCAAAAATGCCAGGTTTATGTGGTTCACACCTTGTTTTTCTAATAGGCACCTTTAGTGGATTCATTATCCCTCATCAGAGCTATTTAAGATAATAACTGAAAAGAACAGTCCTTTTGAGGCTTGGATCAGGATCAGGCTTGGAGTTAGCCAGTAGCATAGGGAAGATGCCTGCATTTACATGGTTGAAGCCAGTTGGAGTAAATGCCACACATTACAGAAAATTTAACATCAAGATACACTGGGGAAAAAAACCAACAACATAAGAAAATTAATTTCAAAATACCTTTTCATTGATTCAGATTCACAGATTCATTGATTAAAAAATGCCTTGATATAGAAGGATCCATTATTATACCAGCAGCAATCAGTAACTAAGAAAAATTTACTAGTCTTATCCCTAGTCATAACAGCTGCTCTGAACATTTTATCAGTACATCTCTTATGTTGGACAACTGCACTTATGGACTGCCAAAAGATGCAGTCCTGCTCCTATTAACGTCAATGCAACATGATTTGGAAAAAAAACACCCAAAACAATTCTACACCAAAATGTAATCCCCCAAGAAGAGAGAGACCAATAACTGCGTAACATTTTTCTTGGATTTGTCTTAATGACACTTGGTAATCAATCCCTGGAAGAAGGGATTTAACAGGGTTCAAACATCCACATACAGACAAAAAAAAACACCAAAATGGCTCCACTGACTAGCTGTAAGTAGAACTGGGGCATTGGTAACCCAAGTGCTTTCCCTGAGACATTTTGGAATCTTCAGGTGGAATATTTTGGATATTGACTTTGATGGATCGACTCAAAAGCCTGCATATGGACAGAGCCATCCCAGATATCTTGCAAAGTTCAGATGAAATTCAAATAGTGTGTCCGTTTGATCCAGTTTCATCTTCAGTTTTACCCCTCTCTATAGGATGAAAAGATTCTACTCTACCTGTGATGGCTGATAGAGATCTATTTATAAGGTTCAATACTTGGCTATTGGAGCTAAACAAATTCAGAATACCAATAAACTCTTAAGCCAGAATAACAAACCCAGAGCAAAACTGATCAAGGCTCAGTGAAACCTTAAGATGAAAGCTGCATGGGAAGGGCTCTTGCCAACTAATTTGAGCTACTTAAAGTACAAGGCCAACCTACACCAGAGTACAGGAGGTGGGGATAGACACGACCCCCAGTGGGCAGCTCAATTTATTATGTTTTAAGTAACTGAACACGTGGGATGAATCTTTCTTTTTTCCACTTACTTGAGAAAGCTGAGACTATATGACTGGTTTTTAGAGACATGAAGTTAGGTGAGATACATTATTCATCACGTTTCAAAGAAGAACAGGCTTAATCATCAGACCTAATGCAGGTGGAAATTTATGTCATATGTTATGCCAAAGGTCAGATTACACATAATCAGAATGGCCCTTTTGACTTTAAAATCTATAATGGTTATAGATTAGGAACAGCTCCCTTGAAGGCAACGTAGTTACACGGATGGGGAATTGATGTGAGATGAAAGTCATTCATGACAACTCTGTTATATTTCTTTTTAATAATGGATACCCATAAAGAACAGCTCAGTTCATTTTTAAATGACTGAACTTTTTGAAGCGATCTGCTAATGGCTCCAATGACATTGACAAAAGCTGAACAACATTTATCAGGTACATAAAGCTGAGAACATGGTCTGTACCTTGCATCAGAGAAATTTATCCTAAGCTGTCCCATACTTGCTGACATCTTTAAAAAAATGGCTTTTTTACTCAATAAATATTAATACTGTCTCAAGAGACAGATGATATAAAATTCTTCCATTTCCCAACAAACCAATATATTTTATCTGTATAGAATATTGTTTTTTGACTTGTGTCTGGAAATAATGCAAACAAGCACTTTAATAAACATAATAACTCAGTTGAGTGTGTGTGGGGAAAGCTGAATAACCTCAAATTTACATCCTTTTTAAATACAGATTGTCTGACAATGTTGTAATATTTTACCCCTTTCAGTTTGGATGTTTTCACTGGGATTTGCCAGATGCATGCACCTAAATAAGCAGGAATGAGATATAACTGTGTACAGGACTGGAATTTACTGGTAAAATAGATACATCACAACAGAATCAGAGAACATATTTTTCTTAAAATGTGTACTATAAACCCTTCATATTTTGGCATCTTCATGATTTGTCTTTAAATATGATTATTTTCCCCAGTCAGAACAATAAAACAGACTCTCTCTATATATATTATATTTTTTTTAAAATGGCAAGAGTTCTCCATTGACAAAATAGAATGATGTACTTTAGCCGTATACTGACATTTTTATTAATACACTGACATAACAGAAACAAAATAATAAAACACAGGAGAAATTATTATTTAGCATGGCTGTGAAGGGATAAGAAGTCATATCTTATAGCTACAATTTTCTTGGAAGTGCTGCTGATATAATTTCATTTCTCAGTAATTTACTTATCTGAATACTATTAAGAAATTACAATAAAAACAATCTGGACTCTCAGAAGAACTTCAAAACTTAGAATTGAACTGGGCCACTAAGCAGCTTGCAACAGTTGCCTCAGGGATTATAAAACAATTTAAAAAAAAACCTACAATTACAGTAAAAACTAAATTCTGAGTGCAAAATTTACAAGTAAACCTGACAGCAGGAAAAGAACATGGCAGCTTACAATCATCACCATTGTCCTGGCTCACTTTAAGCGTATGGATTACATGGAACAATGTGGTTCCAAAAAGTAGACCACACAACTCAGTCCCAAAAATCCCTGTTAATTTGTCGTAACAGAGAAAAACTTCTTACTGATCCCAAATCTGGTGACTTTAACATCCTTAAGCCAACGAACTTAAAGCCAGTAGGAGCATCCTGTCTGTAACACATCTCTAGATGAGATATTCCAATAGCTTAGAGCAAGCCAAAAAGAGTCAGAGAAATGATGAAACCAAAAGAGGAAGAGAACTAAAGTCTTTATGATCATGAAAAGCCTTATTATGAGATGAACGTGGTATAAACACACTCCAAGTCTTCGATATATCAAAAGGTTGGATTTTCAAGAGAAATGTTCTCTGGAAATAAAAAGTATTCTTATTTTTACCATCATAATCATTGCTAGGAAAATGGGTAAATAAAGTACTTCTTTACAGTTGCCTTCAAATTATGATTAAATTTACCCAGCTTTAGGTCTTGTTTCTCTTCCACTTACTATCAAAATTTTCTTACTCAACTGTATAAATAAGTTTATTAGCCTGTCTCTCCATATTTATCAAGTTAGAGATTTTAAGATCCATCCACTGCATGCAAGAACATCATCAGGCAAGGGTAGATAAGCAAGGTATAATAAACTGCTTTTTAAGGCAGTTGAACAGTATCACCACATCAGTAGGATTTTGTGATTGATTCCTTAACAGAAGCTCTACAAGAAACTATTTGGTACAAGGGAAAATTCCCTCATAGATTTGTATCCTGCTAAAAGATCAAAGACAGTCAATTTTCCCAATGTGGGGAAGTTATTAGGAGAATCCCACAGGGATCTGCTTTGGGTCTTGGCTCATCTTTACGTCCATAATTGATCTAGAGCTGGTGAGGTAGTGAAATCTGTTTACCATAAAAAAATATTCACCATAGTCAAAACTAATCAAGTGTTAAAGGTTACAAGGAACTCAGAAACAGAAAAAAAAACAGCTGAAATTCAGTATTAAAGTGCTTGCAGCACCCCAACAGTATATTTACAACAATATTTCCTACTTTGTCAATTCACTCAGGAAGGAAATCTTGTGTCAGTTTGAGTTGTTCAAGCACAGATATAATGTTCTTGGATGATCAAGAACACAAACAGAAGGAACTATTTTAAAAGGGTTAGAGAATACAGAGGCCATCGCCATGAAGCCATACAGATGTAGGGTGTGCCTGTGCTGTGATGCCCCAGGTGAACCAAGGAACAGAAAATACAGACAAGAGTAATAAAGGTATAAACATTCTTCCATTCAAAATGAGCTTTGTGAGGAAAGGAGGGAAAAAAAAAGGCAGACCTATGCATTTATAAACTTAATGGAAAAGGTGAATAGAAAGTAATTATTCATTGTTCCCATTATACAAGACCTTGGGGACAACTGCACTGAATGATTAGACAGAGGAAAATAAATACTTTCTCATATACAAACATTTGTCATATATGTCTTGAAGGCATATATAAATGGACTTAAAAGCAGTAAAACAAATTTGTGAATTATTACACAAGATGTCCCAGATGCAACTTTTATCTCAAAAATTCCTTGAATTCAAAAGAGAAGGATCAGTCAGCACTCGTCCTGCTTTGTTTACTTAAGCAGCTGTTAATAGCTACTCTCAGAAACAGGTTAATTCTAGAGATCTTCGGTCTCTCTACTTCTGCAGATGATATAACTATGTTCTTAATTTGTGGCAAACACCCTAACTTCTCTCCACTCCCACATTCCTTACTCCGAGTCCCCAATGCGTCCCATCATCTCAAATTGCTCTCCACAAAGAACCCATCACTCCATGCCATTCCCAAATCCTAAGTATTCATAACATCTCTTCCCACCCAACCCTCACGACCTGCAATGGAGCTCATCCATCCCAAACCTCTCCGTACAACCCTGAGCTCTTCCCACTCTCCTGCCTAACGTCCCTTAACCCAGAGAGACCTTCCTGGCTGTTACAGCTTCTCCCACTGTTTGATGAGGCTCCAAATTGTGCATCCACAGCCACTGCTTTTGGCTACTCTCTGATGCTGAGTTCTCCTATAAGTTTCACTATCCCTGGAGAAGTAAAGCCCTTGCACTTGCTCTCACAAAGATCAAAACCCAAGAAAAACCCTCAGGCAGAAAGCTGTTATCAAAAACGACATGACTCTGGAAGCCAGAAAGGAGGACATAAAGGAGAAAAACAGGTATAGCTTGTTTCCAGGCAGAATAGGTTATGGTGACTAATTTTCAGAACATTTGCTTCTCTTTTCAGTGCTCCATTTGGGGGGGGGGGGGAACATCCTGCGTCATTTACTAACACAAAATGCTCTTCTGGAGTGTGAATGCTTAGTATCTTTAACAATCAGACAATTTATTCAAATGTCTAAAAAAGGATATAATAGAAAATTATTTCCTTTCTGTCAGCTTATAAAAAAAAATAGTACACTGAGATTCAATGGTTTCTGTACTGTTGTATCTTATCTTAGAAAGGCTTTAAAAAAACCCTTGAGAACTCCACAACAAGCCTGTAGATGGGTTAGACTTTTGTGTTAAAAATGATTCTTTTCCAGAAGGCGTAAATAATTGCTGGGAGAACGATCATAAGTCTCATCCAAAGTCAGTAGGAAGACTCCTACTGACATCATCATACCTGGATCAAGCCCAAGGTTTGTATTATAGCTTAATGTATTTTTATACTGGCACTGCAATGAATTCCAACAAAAATAAAGTTTTAAAATGTTAAAGGGGAAAGAATAGGTTACACTGCTAAATCCAGGGAAAGTTTGAAATGGATGTGCTTCCTACACACAGAGTATCAATTCTGCTTTTCTATTCTTGACTATAACAACATAAAAGTCCCAGTAGGTGTAAAAATCTTCTCATAATGCTGTCTCCTTTTCAATACATACAAGACAAAATGCACTCCCTAAACATATTTCCCTTCAGAAACTGCTAGTTAAGTAACAATTTCATCTCCTCTCCTCTTCCTTATTTAACTTCCATATCCCCTTTCTCTAGCTCTAAACATTTAAAGAGCTTTATACCAGTGCTGATCCCTGTTTGATTAAATTTGCAAGGCTGTTTATTTCTTGCAGTGATTTCAGAAATAATCTATCAATGGAGCTCTCAGCTTCTCAATAAAATATACTTGGAAACACGTGCTCTTTTCTTTAGGGGATAAATCAATTTTTTAGATGCCACTGCTTAACTCAAGCTGAGAGGCATCCAAATCAACGGTACTGAAATTGTTTGAGGAAGATTCTTACTGCACGCAAGAAAAATATTTTGATAAAAGTGGGTTTTGCTTTAAGGTGGAAAACTTTACCTACAAACACAAGCTATCACCAGATTAAGAAACTAATCCAAAATTGAGTATGTTCCTCTAGGGATTATTAGTGATTTCATATTTTGCACTTTCAAAACATGCCAGGGAAGAACTGCATATTTACAATACTTGATTAAAACTATAGAGATGTTATGACAGAAAATAAGGGAATTTTTTCATCAGAAAAGAAACAGCAGTGAAATCTCATTCCCTTACAAATGTCGGGTCAGCTAGGATCATGAATCTTGAATCTGAGCATCATTTTTTCTTACAGCCCGTCAGATGCAGCTGCTGGAATTAGGATGCAGTAGTTGGTTTGTGATCCAGTGCTGGACATCATGAATTTCAGAGTGGAATGATGTCTGAGAGATGAAAGACTGCAGGAATAAAAGATTAAGGGCAAGAGGGTGTGAACTCATCAATATTTGTACTTCTAGAGGATCTGAACCATGCCACATATTCCTGCAGCATCACTTTATGTTCCTTAATGTAAACAGCACTTTTTTTTTTTTCCCCTTCCTCGGTGAAAAATGGTGGTAATTATATAAAACTGCATAGCTACCAAGAATTTAATTTTGTGCTTTAACAATACAGAAATTAGGCACCAGCACAGCTATTCTAAATGAGATTCACTTCATTTCCCTGTCTCCTAGACAGAATGCTCCCTCCTGCCAGAACAAAATACACAGAAAACTGCAATAGCCCAAGGGAATCCCCTCTACAATGGATCCCCTGCAGAACATGGACTCATGGAAAGAGAAATGTTGGGAGGCTCCAGATAGAAGCCTGAAGGAAACCCAAGGTATATGGCTGTGCACAGCCACCTACTCTTTCCCTTTCCTCAAATTTAAATAGAGTAAGTTTTCAGCATACCCTAAGTCTGCTACTACCTCCTAGGCATAATATTAAGTTTCTTCAGATGTAGCTTAAACATTTTTCAGCTGGTGAGCTAAAGCACACCTGCAGACCACAGCAGGATCTGTATCCTTGCTGTTAAACACAGCAAACTGAGCCCTGTGGAAAGCCTTGGTGGGTAACAACATTCTGAGAGAAACTCATAACTTGATCAATAATGCCAGCATGCCAAATTATGCCATATTTAATTGCTAGACACAGAAGTAGAAATATTTCAGTGGAACAGGATTTGTAAAAAAGTATTTAAGCATTAGAATCTGGGCTGGTTTTGGAGAGGGACTATTGTTTTGGTTTTTAACTTGATCAAAGCTATTATATTCTAAGTGTGAAAAAATTACTGAAAAATTACTGATTGTATTATACTGAACAAACCAAATAAAGGGGAGCATACTTTAATCAGCCCTCAGCACAGGAGGAGTTGGACCTGTTGGAGAGGGTCCAGAGGAGGGCCACAAAAATGATCAGAGGGATGGAACGCTTCTCCTATGAGGACAGGCTGAGAGAGTTGGGGTTGTTCAGCCTGGAGAAGAGAAGGCTCCGGAGAGACCTTATTGTGGCCTTCCAGTACTTAAAGGCGACCTACAGGAGAGACAAGGACAAACTTCTACAGCAGGGCCCGTTGCGACAGGACAAGAGGTAAGGGTTTTAAACTAAAAAAGGGTAGATTTAGACTAGATATAAGGAGGACATTTTTTACAATAAGGGTGGGGAAACACTGCAAAAGGTTGCCCAGAGAGCTGATAGATGTGGCATCCCTGGAAACATTCAAGGTCAGGCTGGATGGGGCTCTGAGTAACCTAATACAGTTGAAGATGTCCCTGCTCACTGCAGGGCTGTTGGACTAGATGACCTTTAGAGGTCCCTTCCAACCCAAACTATTCTATGCTTGCATACTGTATTTTAATTTCTCGTGTCTCAATAAAATAATCTGAAATGCTTATCCTTCCTCCAATAATTAATCTTGCAGATTTTTTTTTGCAATGAATATTAATGCCCTTTGCTGATCTGATGTCACTGATATCAGTATTTATTGCAGTTTTTTATTAGCTCTGCTATTATAATTCACAGAAAACAAGGCACAGCACAAACAGACGTTTTAGTAGGGCCTGTAGCGATAAGACAAAGGGTGATGTTTTTAAATTAAAGCAAGTAGATTCAGACTAGATACAAGGAAAACATTTTTTTTACAATGAGGGTGGTGAAACACTGGCACAGGTTGCCCAGAGAGGTGGTAGACACCCCAACCCTGGAAACATTCAAGGTCAGGTTGGACGGGGCTCTGAGCAACCTGATGCAGTTGAAGAAGTCTCTGCTTATTGCAGGGGGGAGTGGACTAGATTATCTTTAAAGGCCCCTTTCAAGCCAAACTATTCTATAATTCTATATCAAATCAGAGAATATGACGAAAAGGAGCAGTCTAGGATTATGGTATCTCTTGGAGACTGCTCACATTGTTCCAGTGGCCAAAGTACACCCAGTCCTTGAGAGAAGAAACCTGAATAATAAATATCTGAGAATACAGTAGAAATGTAAACTGATAAATCTCTTGTCAAATCTAACATAAAAAGAAACCAAAATCTTACAGGTTTTGGCAGAGCACCTGATTCTATAAAATAAATAAAATTAAATAAAAAAACCCCATGAAATAACACAAACACAGCTTCAAGCTCTTTAAATAGAGTGAGTTTGTGGTGTGTTCAAACCTTTTTCAGAGACTGGCATTTGTGCCAAGCTGTCAGTGTGAGCACTGGAAGCAATCTTAAAAGCAGCGCTACTTCTTCTCCACCCACATGGAGGTTTATGAGGTTTTTCAGACAGTCATGCCTGCCTCAGATGCCAAACCCGTTTGGTTTTTCCATCAGTGATCTCAGCATGATGCTTTAATTATTCCTTAGGTGGCAGGCATAAAAATATAGGGGTGCTTAACTTAGCAACAGAATTATAATGCAAGTTATGTAAAATTTATTCCCCTTTTAAAATACATGAGTGCAAATTATCAAGTAATTCTATGGATGACTTAATTTTGTGTAATTATTTATTTATTTATTTACCTATGGGAAGAAAAAAGGGGTGACTCAAATTTATAAATTTTTAAAAACAAAAATTATCCTGATATTATTGCCATTGAACAAGAAATTCTACAGAAGTTTAAAAGAAGTTCATTTGCAAAACTGCCCTCTTTCCACACCTAACACTGGCAATATTTGGCACACTGATTTCTGGAAAATGTAACTTAGTGTTAGAGGAATTTCACTTAAACAAAACTCTATTATAAAGACCTTGGTTTATGATGAAGCAGACATAAATTGTAGGGAAGAAAAGAGCAGAAGCCAATATGTGAGGCTGATTAAACATTCCACAGAAGTCAGTTTTATATCATAATGGAGAATCTGCAAGCAAATTTCCATTGTAAATGTCATTTATCTATAAATATTAATGCATACATATTAGCTACAACTATTTCATACAGCTACTTTAATATAACTTGCATATCAACGATGTAAATAAAATAGTTTAATATTTTTAATTTCATTACTTGTAAAGCAAGATTTCTGGGCATGTTTTATATAACTACATTATATAATTCACTCAATAAAATTATAACGCCATGTGCATAGGATGAAACATGGGATTCATTACCACAGGTGTACTTACACTTTATGGGAAAAAATTGTGACCATATTAAAGATAACAGTAAAGCCTAAACTTCAATGAGCAATATTATATTTCTTCTTAAGATATACATTTAAGAATGCTCTACCGATAACTATAATACTATAACACTAGTTGTAACTATAACCATAATACTCATTGAAGCCCATTCAAAAAGCAGCCTAAAACTTTCTAAGCTCTGCCAAATGAAGTATGTTGGAGGTGGAATATATGGCCAGGGTAAGAAGCAGAAGATCTTTACTTGTCAATTGTTTTAAAACATCACAGTAGGAGAAAAATCCTGATTTTGTATGAAGACAGAAAGAATGACTTAAAATGGTTTTTCATTCATCCTGCAAAAATACTGTCAAGAGACAGAGCAAATTTATTGCCCAAATTGGTAACGCTCCCCTGTAAGCAAGTAAGAGTGAATAAGGAACTCTCCTACCAATTTGAGATGGACATTCCCACAGAAGAGAACACCAAAAACAAGACATCCAGCATGAAGGCGGATAAAGTGAAGGAGCACAAAATTTATCTTACCTGATGCGAGCCACCCTAAATTTGAGCCTATAAACTACATTAGACAGGAAAAAGAAATGCATATTTAGAGCCTGATTCCTCCCATCCTAAGACAGGCAACTAAGGCAGTAGATAAAATTATCCTGTTACCTTGTTTTGCTGACAATATGAGAAACATAGAGATTCTTAATTTTAATTGTCTAAAGAGCAGGTGAAGTGCAGAAAGGGCAGAGCCCTGGCTGTGTACCTGCAACAGCCCAGCACACCCAAATCAGAACTGGGTGGAAATTAAGAGTAATGGTCTATAAACAATATTTTGATTAATTTTCCCCATGCATACAAAGAACAACACAGATAAATTTCATCCCTACCTCGCTCCTGAAATAGCACAATTGCAGGCTGCTCCTTTTTCAGGGTTTACTACCTGAGTTTGCCCCAAACATATGTGGTTGTCATTCGTTTGACCACGTATAACAGAAAACAAATATAGGAAAGAACCATGGCAGGTTTTCCTAACTGTATGTGCAATGAACTGACTCTACTGTCAAGCTTTGGAAGTTGGTCTAAGCACCATGTTAACTGAATTATGAAAAATATGTCAAACGATCATTTGGCATTGATTTGTGTTTGACTCAGTCTTTTAAAAAGAAAAAGAATGTATATTAACTGCTCTGTAGGTATGACATACAATTAAGGAATACAGTTTTACCTATTTAATCCTTTTCACTGTAAACTGTGTTTGTCAAAAACAGACCAATTTACCAGTGACAGAATAATTTACCACTGTTTTAAAATCAAAGTCCAGGTGTTAACATAGTTTTGCAAATAGTTTAAAAGATAGGACCTGCATATAAATGACCAATTAATTCCATGCATACTTGGAAAACCCTTGAAAGGAAGCCTATGTGGACAGCAGCGATCAAAAATTGAAATAGTTCCAGATGCAAACAATTCCTTCAAGTTGAACCATCAGTTCCTTTCCAATTCATAACCACAGCATGCTGTTCTCTAGAATTATTACTTACTTCTACATTGTACGTGGAGACGATAACCTGGGTGAACCAGACTCTGATAATCAGTGTATAAAGTCATATGAACTTGCATATTCTAAGAACACATAGAGCTATTTTCCAGATGACTGTGGGGAGTGGTGTCAAATATACTTTAATATTTTTCCTGTCATTTATTAACTTTTAATTTCTTAATTGCAGACAGGAAAAATGAGTGGAATTTTCTATTACATATGTAAACTTATGCATACTGAACTATCTGCAAACCAACATAGCTTGGGATAGGCTAAAAATACAGAATATTGCTCCTGAAAAACTGATAAAACATCAGATAGTGAACTCTGCACTGGTAACCCATAGGGTGGACCCAGTGTTAACACATGCTAATGTCTCCATTCCCATCCCTTGGAGGTGATACAGCCAGTTGAAACCCTGCAAATCCCCTAAAACACCTTGACAAATAGGAATGAAATATAAACTGATTTTAGTTAGTGTTTATTCAGCTTTTTCCTACCATATCTGCCAGTTTCACTAACCAGAGACATGGGATAGAAATGCCACGTTCTGAGAAAAGCTGGGACTATCTGGATGTATGACTGAGGTTACCATTTTTATATGCAGTGTGCCTGCCACAGGTACTGTGCTTTTGCAAGTAGCTACTAATAAAGAATTTACCATTGTCTACACAGGCAATCACTTCCATGATGCAAGAAACTTAAAGTCACAGTCTTAGCTATCTTATGATAACTGTCTATAATTCAAATAATTCTACTGCATAAATAACTGTGAAATAAATACCAGGGTTTGATTAAAAAGTTAAAAATGCAACAGTGGCAAATTGCACCCAATATTCTGCTTCGGAAAATACATAAATGAAGCTATTGCTTCAGGGTAGGAAATGTAATTTTCTTTCAGTATAGAGCACTTAGCTATACGGGATCCAAATCTAGCTGATAAACATGTCTAGCCAAACAAAACAGTCTTTTCTAGTAAATCTGAATACTTTTAATCAACTTGTTTATCACAACTAAATATTTATTTACAAATTAAAACCTTAAATACAGGGCTTTTAAACTTAATGGAATTTAGCACAGTAGGTCTGTATTTGTTGAATATGAAACCTATGCTATTTGTAGTCCGCAGTCTCAAGGAACTGAGGTTTGTGCAATCATGCATGCTGTTGTGAACCCATCTGCACGCTTTCGTGTATGTATGTGAGCCTATACATTATCATAGAATCATAGAATCATGGAATCGTAGAATGGTTTGGGCTCAAAGGGATCTCTAAAGGCCATCTAGTCCAACGCCCCTGCAGTGAGCAGGGACATCTTCAACTGCATCAGGTTGCTCAGAGCCCCGTCCAACCTGACCTTGAATGTTCCCAGGGTGGGGCATCTACCACCTCTCTGGGCAACCTGTGCCAGTGTTTCACCACCCTTATTGTAAAAAATGTCTTCCTTCTATCTAGTCTGAATCTACCTTCTTTTAGTTTAAAACCATTACCCCTTGCCCTATCACTACAGGCCCTACTAAAACGTCTGTCCCCGTCTTTCTTATAAGGCCCCTTTAAGTATTGAAAGGCCGCAATAAGGTCTCTCCGGAGCCTTCTCTTCTCCAAGAAAAGTTCTCTAAAGGGAACTTATGAATCTCCCTCTCAGCTTCACTATAACTTGATAGAAGGTTAATAGCATCTCTGAAAATACCTAACTTCTGAAAATACATATTTAGGAAGGTAGAGGAGAGACATCCTATTTGTTCTGCCCCTTACAGAAAGGCTGTAATAATGTAAACTCACCCTTTACTATTCACCAGGGAACTCAACCACAAGCCCCAAACCCCTATGAGACAACTATGTTCTAGTTTACTTAAGCTGAGATGGCAAAAATCTTTAAAGTTCAACACAGCTAATGAATTTTCCATTTGGGGATGAAATTTTGTCTGTCCAATGATGCTAATAGTCACCTGAAAAACTGAGCTTTTAGTACGGGGTTTGGTCCAAATCCCATTAACATCAATTGAAACGTTGCAATTAAGATTCCTTTATGGAGAATCAAGTCTCACTTCATTGGCTTTACACTAACCACCACTTTTTTCTGTAACTTATTTTCCTCTTGTACTTTGTCACTGCAGATATTACAAAAAATGGTTAAATACTGAAATACTACCAAAATAATAAAAAATTAAATACTAAAGTATCTTCAGTATTTTTTTTCCTCTTTCCTTCCAGTTTGGCAGAACTAGTCAGATCTTGATCCTGCTCAAAACTCTGAATGGCTCTGGTGATTGCTACTTTTATCTGATAAGTTGATGTTTTTTTTTAGGAGAGAGGAGGTTCTTAAATTAATTCCTCAATTTATTTGGGATCTGTTTTCTTGGATGACTTCAGTTGGTCCAAAATCCATTGGTCACATTTTGAATCAGTCTTAAGTGACCTTAAGTTCTGCTGGTGCTTTTCACTGTCAAAGGGTTATTGCTCAAGCCATTCAGCTATGCAAAAAACAAGTCCAAAATTCATGTTGCTTGATTTACAGCCAGGTTAACGAGGAGTAAACCAATGAGCTATATTACAATAAAAACAACTGACAGGTGATCCTAGTTTAAGATTTTTGCTATAACTTCCCTAGCTAAACAATCAGGAACTGGTTTATCTTTGATTTTCTGCTCAATCTGTGAAATCCTGCCACTTTCCAATATTTTTACCTGCTACTGGAGTACAGGATTATCAGATTTGAGATAACATAATACTATCTCATGGATGATACAAAACACACTTGACACTTCACAGAGAAAGGAGGCATGAGTGAGTCTGCTATAGTGGCATTCTCCATGCTGTGTGGAATTCTCTCTTCACCATTCTCCACCTTTTTCCTGAATACCCTCTATTAAACCCAATACTGCATATTCCAAAAAGAAGAAAATGCGTATCAAAAAAGGATCAGCTCTTGAAAAGGACATTTATTAGCCAGGGTAAAAGTAATCTTATGCAAGGTTGATTCACAAATAAACATACAGGAGAATATGTTTAAGAGCAAGGAAGTCTTTCTACAATATTTTCCTTAATTCTGAAAACATATATAAATATATAGATATACAGAGAGAGAGAGGTACATGTGAGCATATCTTACACAATCACTTAGTTCTGAGTACACTTCAAGGTCTTAATAGCACCATATGCTTTTATTTCCTGAAGCAGTAAGGTATTTGGTAGTAGTAAGGTAGACATGAATAGTCCACTCAAATGCATAACATTACTCATAAGTTTAAAGACAAGTATGTATACATTTAACACCTTTATGGTAAGAAACCTGAATGGTAAGAAAATAAAAATGCTTCTGGCACAGTATACTTTTGGCACAGTTTACATTGTCTACCACGCAATGATATATACAGTCATGCCCCTGTGTCTCTCTATGTATTTTTAAATGACATGTACATTTATAAATTTGATGCTAAACTATGCATTGAACGTGCGATTCAAATATAAGCTAAGATCTCCTGCTTTTGTTTAAAGTTCCCTTCCTGTGCTTTTGATTCATGCCCTGTTGTCTTTTCTTTTCCTTGTAAAAAACATCCTCATGCTTGCACTCTATCTGACTTAGCAGATTGTACAGTGGGGAGAGCTCATCTTTACTGTCGTGAAATTATTGAATATAACAGCAATATATTCAGTGAAGCATTCCTGGGACAAACCTGTCCTCCTTTACTCTTCCTGGAATGGGCTTCTCGCAGCAACTTAACAGTTCTTTGCAAAGGAAACATTACTAGTGGGGCTCAGGGAATACACTGCTACTGAAAACAAGTTGAAGCACCATATCTTGCCAGATCACATACAGAATCACTCACACAAACAACATTTTTATTAAAAAAAAAAAAAAAAAAAAAAGATACAATTAAACTGCCAGGATTCCAAATTCAGAAATGTAATTAATGCTGCAGGCTTGAAGAAAATCACCCATCCATGGAAATCTGGTTTCCTCTGGGACCTACTAATGTAGATGTAGAAAATAAAGAATACTACTAATAAAAAGCCCTCAAACCTACGCTAGTTGGGAAGGCAAAGTACGTTCAGAGCTACTGTCCATTCTGTATACCCGAAATGGCAGACATTGTTATACTCACGCAAGCTGCAGCATAACGCAACTCAGAATAAACACCTTCTTAAACACAGCCAAGACAGGTAACAGCAAAATCCCTTCTTATTAGGGGGAATAAAATTTATGATACAGAAAACGGTTCTTACAATTTTAATACCCATAATATAAATATTCAAAACAACTATAATTTTAAGCCCGCAATTAAAAGATGGGGGGAAAAAAACAAACACTGAGAATGTCATTTGAAATAAATTTATCTCCATGTTAAAATGGAAATTTATTAAATTTGTCAAGCATTTTAATGAGATCTTCTTCTTAGAGCTATCACAGAATCAGTGTCTGAAGGGAAGTCCAGCTCATCAGGCTGCACCAGCAATACTTGCTGATGTATTCTCCCTTTAATAATGTATTATCTTGACTTATACTTCATGTGAGTTGTCTTGTCTTAACAACAGTAAATACAGCCACAAAGCAATGAGAAATACCAGCAGGATGATGACACTAATTGTACTGTCTTGACTTGAATTAAAATTGCTGAACAGTAAATGAGATTACTAGCCTAAAGATAATCTTAATTTAAATGTGCAGCTGCATTTATCTCATCTCAGATGCAATTTTCCAAAGTGCTTAAAAAAATAATACCAGGCAGCCATCTAATAGAAACCTTTATTTCTGAAGGTTTTAAAGATAATTAAAAGTGCCCTCATATGTTTTGTTCTATTACCGTATTTTATAACAAGCAGTGATTTGCAGGTTAGAATAGAAAAATCAGGTAATTTCTTAAATTGTTGTAACTTTTCCTGTCTTTGATTCTGTCTTCTAATTTTTCTTGGACATTCCAATATGGAATAGTTTGAAGACTAGAAGAATCTTAAATAGTTAAAATAGATGAAATTTCACACACTCCAGACTTATGGATAGTCTATCCTGAATCATATAATTTTCTCATAAGCATTGCTAAGTAATAGAAAAACTTTGTGAAAATAATTTTAAAATATTAGTCAGCCTACCAATTCTAAATAGCAGCTAATGTGCCAGGTTTTCCTATTAAAAAGTTATGCTGACAAGCTTAATTAGAAGATTCACAAACATAAATCGTGCTTTCATTTTATTTGCATATACATCTGTCCCCAGAATATGAGACTTCTCTGAAAACATCTTTTTTTATTTTTTTTTTTTTTTTAATTAACACCAGACAATATATTGAATGTATACAATTAGTAAGGGCTCCTACACTCTGCCATGTATTTGCAATGCCAGTTTGTTTGCACATACCTGGGCAAGAGGGAGAATCCTGACTGGCACAATGCAAAACCTCAAAATTAGAAAAAATAAAACCCAAACAACCCTCAAAGCCATCTGAGATAAATACTTCTGAACGGATCAAAATCTTGTTTTAACATTTTAAAATTCGTATTTTCACCAGATAAGAGAGTCAACATCTTTGTAAAAATATCTCATGCCTTCTTCATGCTCTCTTCCAAATTAGCTAAACCCTCATCACTCTGATGTAATATTTCATGGAATCACGGAATTTTCAGAGTTGGAAGGGACCTCTAGAGATCATCTAGTCCAACTCCCCTGCTAAAGCAAGATTGCCTAGAGCACATTACTCAGGACTGCATCCAGGTGGGTCTTGAAAATCTCCAGAGAAGGGGACTCCACAACCTGCCTGGGCAGTCCGTTCCAGTGCTTTGTCACCCAAACTGTAAAGAAGTTTTTCTGCGTATTTGAATGGAACTTCCTATGTTCCAACTTGTGCCCATTGCCCCTTGTCCTGTCACTGGGAACCACTGAAAAGAGTCTGGCTCCATCCTCCTTCAACTCACCCTTTAGATACTTGTATGCCAAAATAAGATCTCCCCTCAGCCTTCTCTTCTCCAGGCTAGAGAGTCCCAGCTCTCTCAGCCTTTCCTCATAAGGGAGATGCTCCAATCCCTCAATCATCTTAGTCGCCCTACGCTGGACTCTCTCCAGCAGTTCCCTTTCTCTCTTGAACCGGGGAGCTCAGAACTGGACACCGTATTCCAGTTGTGGCCTCACCAGTGCAGAATAGAGGGGGAGAATGACCTCCCTCGACCTGCTGGCCACACTCTTCCCTATGCAGCCCAGGATGCCATTGGCCTTTTTGGCAACAAGGGCACATTGCTGGCTCATGGATAATTTACTATCTACCAGGACCCCCAGATCCTTCTCCTCAGAACTGCTTTCCAGCAGGTCCACCCCTAATCTATACTGGTGCCTAGCATTATTATTAGTTATGTTACTTCACAGTAGTTAGGGAGTATTTTCTATACCCCAAAAGTCTTCAAGCACCTTTCTTTCCAGTGTAAATTGGATCAGGGCTGCACGTATCTCCATTTGGAGTGGAAAATATGATTTTTAACCGCAAAGACTCTTGTACGTAACATGACCTGGAGTACAGATGGTATATTAAAAATTTTAAGGGGTCTGCAGGCTACCATCACTTAAGCTTTTTTTCCACAAATAAATTCACACCAGAATTGTATGTCTGTTAATGTGATAATTTTTTCTCACAGTAAACGTCAGCTTGAAGAGCTCTAAGAAAATAAAATAGTGAGGGAATGTAGCAATTATTAACCCCCCAAAAATAAACAGCATTTTAATCTGTGCATAGGAATATATTTACACTATAGATCTCCACTCTGATAGATATCTAGAGCTGCCATATTTATATATAATAGGGCCAGGGCACTTTTAGGGCACTATAAACACATCTTCAGACAGATGTGTAAAACACACCAGCTGAAACATCCGCTAAAATTTCCTGGTTTTCCCATTAACTACTGGAGCGTTATAGCTAGCCCAGATGTAGGCCTCCACACTATGAAGTTGAAAGTACAGCGAGATAACTTCTATCGCTCTTGCAAAAGACTGGTGGCTGTGGCTTTTTGGAAGACTACAAACCGATATCTACTTGGGGGTCAAGCATGCTCCTATGCATCCACTAACCTTCGATATGTGAACTTCACTGGTATAGTTGCATAAAATCCTCAAAAAGATGGCTTACATCATCATCATATCCCAACATCCCTTTCCTGTTTGCACAGCAAGAAACTACCAGTATTCTGTTGAATGTCTGCCTTTCTATGAGCTATCTGTCTCCCAACAGGTTGCAATGCTCTTCATGCAGACTTACACACAGTGGAAAGCGGCCTCCTTCACCCTGCCATTGCTCGTGCTATCAGAACACAAATACTTCCCTGCATTCCCGCACCCAAATGCTTTGCCATGTAGCCCTGTTTGTCTCAATATGAGGATTCGTATTGATCTTCATTTGAAAGGCAATTCTTTTTATAATTGATAATCTTTCATGCCTTCATAACTCCAGGCTGGCATTTAACAACAGACTCCAGCAGACTGTGGAAGTGCTGAAATGTAAAGGTCAAGGACAAAACAGAAGCTTTCACGAATTGCAGCTCTCACACCATGATCCTTACAAACATGCTTTTTGAATTAGCAAGATCAGTTGATGCTGAGCAGATGTAAGAAAAGGGACCTGGTTTGTCATCTGAGTTACATTAAAGGAAACATCTTATTCCACCTAGCCCAGAATGCCTTACTGTTCTGTCCATCCACAATGGCAGCCTTGAATCTGCAATATGCATGCCAATTCTGAAGCACCTAGTTCTCACAAGAAATAATGCCAACTATATCTCACATTGTGCTAAAATTTTCCAAGATGGATAAACCAAGGTCTGTAGCAAAAAATTCTTTTCCTTTCTCTCCCTTTGGTGGTAAAAGCAGTTGGAGGTTTAATGGATGAAATCCCCTTCTTTTCTCCAAATATACATAAACATTGAGGTAGACTTATCCCTTCCTCAATTACAACCCACCCTCCATTAAAAAGTAATAATAAATACACCTGTGTCACCCTTCCCAGAAGGACCCAGCTTCTATCCACAAGGATCAATCAACTTACAGTCTAGATTTACTATCTTTAGAAAACCTCTTCCCTCTGGGTAAATGCAATTGCATATCGGTAAAAGCAAGAACAACTCACATTTTTTTCCAGTATAATATTCAGCGATTAATACTCTTTGCTCCCTTGCCTTTTTTTGACCAAAAGATACATTTATAAAGTATAATCATGATTCTTTAATTCTCTTACTAATATGATATCCAATGACATGTTCTAAGTAAATGCAAACAGCCTCTTAATTCAGCACAACTGCACAATATCATATGATTTATTAGTGCTGGTGACTTTATATTTCTCCACTTTTTATAATGATTGCATTAAAGTTGTTCTATTCATTTTAAAAATTTAATTGTTTGAAAGTACTTCTTATAGATATTATAAATTATGTTTAAAACTGACTTAAGACTGATGCTATCTGTGTACACATACTACATAACAGATGCATCATCATGTCATCTATGGAATTTGATATAAGAAAGCCTGCATGCTTTCGTATTTTTTCTTTCCTTATATTTTCAGTTTCATCACACATTTCTAAAGTTATTCTTTTTCAATTAAGTTTTGGGTTTTTTTGCTTGTTTGTTTGTTGGTTGGTTTGGGTTGGTTTGGGTTTTTTTGGTTTGTGGTTGTTTTTTCTTAAAATATAAATCCTAGTAAATCCTAGCATTTACCGTTCTGTATTTAGAAGACGGCTTCCAGTTAGAGATCTAGCTTGTGGTCTTTGAGTAATTCTTTCATGACTGTTTGTAAAGATAAACTCTATGGTGAATCAACTATATGACTCATCTAATTAATAGGCACAACGTGTCATAATAAATAACTTAATTCAAAACAGAGTCTTTCAAACTGACCTTCTGTACTAGCAACGTCTACAGTACTGTTAACATGAGGCAGCTGGGAGTTGCTAGAAAGAAGACTAACCAACGGAAGGGTGGAGGAGGAGTTGTAAAACACAAACACAAATCTGAAAATCCTTATATTTCCTTGACAAAAATAAATTACAATACTGGATAGTTTGCTATTATTTTCTTTTAGGAAATGATGGAGGTTATATTGAGTACTTTTGGTCATTAGGATTTATGAGGAGTAAAATGTAAAAAATTATTATACGTATCAGGTTTTGCCTTCTGTGCCACTAATCACCTATCCTGTTTCTCTTCTTTATGACTCTTGAAGTGCTGTGTACCTGTATGTTGCAACACAATCTGCTCTCTGTCATGTTTAATTATTACTTCTATGGGAAAAATGAAAGTGAAACATAATACATTAATTTGCGTATGAAAAATCCACAGACATTTTAAGGGTTGGTTTAATTTCATCTAACTGTAAACATGTAAAATTGAGGCATCCAGCCTAAGCTAGTTATATAGGCTGTCTTTAGAAACAAGGAAGAGAGGAAGGCTTCTTCAGAAGATATATGCCAACCATCATGGGGCACTATTCTAGATTAGGAAGAATCCCCTCTGAAGACAATTCTGCTGAATGCGGAGGGATCATAAACAACAAGATTAGATTTGACCCTTGCATTTGAAATGGTTAGAGTTTGGAGACAAATTCTATGCTCCGTGATTTTGCTAAGACTATATAGCATGGCTAAGGCAGAATCAACAGAGTATTGGTCTCATGAGTCCCTTAACCTCAAGAACCTTTCCTGGGCAGCCATAGGACTCAAATGTTTTCTGTAACAGACACAGCTGATGCGTCACACAGGAGAAATAAATAGTCAATTCAGTTACCAAAAAAGGCGTTTCCAAGCTGTAATTTGGCCAAGTGGACAGCACAGTTGATCCACGTGGAGATTTCATAGAACATGGTTGATCTGCCCAGACAAATAGTCTCCAGAGGTCATCCACTAACAGGCCATGTTGCATTGGGTGTATGGACCTGTATTTAGCTGGTAGCATCCTACATTTCATGCCTTTTTGAGACTGGGTAGAAAACGTGAATGAAAAGTTCCAGATCTCTATATAACGTGGCAAACTTGTGTAAAAGTTTGTAAAAGTTTGAAAAAATGTGGAACTTAAACAGAAAGAAATATGATTTCTTTTTTTTTCTTGCAGTTATAAGACTATGCCTACATATCCTTTATCAAGAACAGCAGAAAAATGGAATGCCATTTTTTATCCTTTCTTTTTTCTTAGAATTCTCTCCCCATATATTCTTTCTTCACTGACTACCTATGCCTGCAATGAAATTCTGGTTTCAAGAACTTCTTCCTCTCTTTACCCCAAAGCTTTCTATAATATCATGGTAAAAGTCCCCCATATCCACTGACTAAAGTACCCCCAAATTATATTTTACAATACTAATTTTTATTAAAAAAGTACTTTAAAGTACTTTAAAAAGTATCCTTTATAAGAAAAAAGGTGCTACTTGTTTAAGTAGGTCCATTATTCCATTTGAAGAGCTAAACATCATTCTCACAGCATGTGATTAAAACGTATTATCTCTTAGTAGTTGTGTAATAGGAATTATAGATTAATCTTTCATGAGGATCTTGTGTTGCAGAAGAAAATGTTCAAAACCTGTTGATTTTAATTATATTAGCTCATGGTATTTCATCCACTAACATACAACAATAAAGTAGAACGTGTGTTACAGAAATAGCATAGAAATCATAATGTCCAAGTCACTGAGTTACTGAAGTGAAGCAGAGGTAGGCTAGGCTCAAGAGAAAAAAAGGATTCTATCTGTTCTTGCACTTCTGCAATATCCTCTTGGATACTTTAAATTATATGACACATATACTCTGATCCTGAAAAATTAAGGGATACTCTCTGGACAGTAAAGGCAAACCTGAAGAAAGAGTGTCAAAAATAATATTACATGGACTTTGTTTCCATTCTTGCTTGAAGAAAAAGCCCCCATCAAACACAGCCTTCACAGCAGCTATAAAAACACATGCTTCCCCGGGGCTACAGAAGGCAAGTTCTATTTTACCTCTCCCTTTACATCAGTTTTCTAGCACTATTTTGCTTTTCTTTTTTTTTTTTTTCCCTCTTCTCCAAGCTCAGTCTCCTGGCTGACTAATGTAACAGTCTTTCCTTTATATTTTATTTTACAATCTCCTTCTGTGACTTCACAAGCTTACTTATCACTGGCATTTTCCTGAGTCAACTAGTCCTACTGAGAGACAGGAGATGGACCGAATGTTCCTCTACCCCACCTATGTCTCTCATCTTTACATTATTTCATCCATTGCCTCACTTGCATACCTTGATATAAGTGAAATGATCCATGAAAATATGTTACATTTTCCCTGGTATGCCCTAAGCTTTGAATGTATTGAGATCGTCTTGTTCCACCACCTATCTGTTGTCATTCCTGTGCCCTCTGTAAACAGATGCCAATCATGCCCTATGGGTCTTCATTTTCAAATCCTCTTTCTGTTTAAATGCACTCTGCTCCTATCGTGACAATTTCTTCTGATTCCTTCTCTGTTCTGTAATGCTAGACTCACCTGTCTTCTCACCTGCTGGGTGTAAAATAGCTTAATTGCTATGAGCAAATTCATCACCACCTGCAATACTTATGAGGACAGTAACCATCTTAGTAATGGCTGCAGTTTTTATTCTACAGAGAGTGACCTGACTTATTTTAGCAAAGTGTATTTATGGAGAAAGAGAAAGTGCTCCAACCTTCTTGGCAATGAGCGGATTGAAAAAGAAGAAAAACAAAACAAAACAAAAATTAAAAATGCAGGACTTAAAATTACATAACACAGCTGAAAATACCGTTTCAAGACTATCTTGGATTTCTGTGTGATTTTCCAGATTGCTGTAGCACTCAGGAACTTTGCCTGAGCTCAGCTCTTTGCTCACTTCTCATATTGCAGCAATGTTAAATACAAGGTCCCTAACATATCCACACTTTCATTCAGCACAGAATGGCCCCTCTATGTTATTTCAATGCTTGAGTGTACAGGAAGGAACATATTCACTACCATGCCTCCAACTACTGCCTACAGCAAAGGTAACAGTGGTACTTTGTGCATGCATGGAGTAGCCTAGCAGTGGTCACTACTTACACAGAAAGCCTCCAAGAGCAATCAAGGGTGTTGCAGGAAGCGGTGGCGTTGATGCAAGATTGCAGCTGGCCTGCTTCTCTCCATTCCAATAGTAAATTAAAGACTTAGCACAAACTGAGACAGTGGGGAGCTATTATACATACTACTATCAAAAGACGTAAAATGAAATAAAGTCTGAACAGCTTCAGGCCAATGAAGATGGTGAGGTAAGAGTTACAAGAAAAAAAGACAGAAATCATGGTGTTGCGATTAAGACACTCCACTGACGAACAGACGTCTTCTGTAATTTGGGGTATGTCACTACATTTCTGAAAGAAAGATAGTGCTGTTCAAGTTAACTGTTATTCTACCTGATGGGATTACTTGCATAGTAAGAAGTTATTTAATGGGACTGTCAGCAAAAAGTCTTCTTTCCTGTAGCCCAGCTCTTCATAATTAGACTGATAAAATACCCTTTACTCACTGCTTACTTAAAGTGTATATTCTTTAGAGCAGAATTCTTTCTTTAGGATGTTGTGGTATCTACTGCAATGGGCCTCCAAAGCACTTCTGGTAATTCCAATAAACATCCCGATTTTCATCACATTCTAATTTGTTTAATTATTTTTTCTTAGCTGTACTTTTGCCCTAAGATAATTCATATTCTTCAATACTTGTATATTTTTCAAATGCCGTTGTATCATTTTGAAGCTGCTACAACCTTTTAAAGGATGGCTGTATTGTGGCAATAACTAAAAAAATAATGCAAGTGAAATGTTTTGTATGCTTTGAATGGAAAATGGATGTATACAACTCATCATTATTAAAAAAAGAGTACATCTTAGGAGGCACACGGAGATATTCTTCTGCTGTTGTTCTAAACCTAAGAAGAAGAAAAGAGAGAGGGAAAGACACAAAAAAGGGGGGAAAGGAGAAGAAGACAATAACAAAGAGAAAGAGAAAGTTAAGTGAAATAAATACCATGAAAGTGACTGAAAGTGGAAGGAAAATACGTGCATCTCCAAACATCCCTTCTAAAAGCAATACAATCTTCACTCAGTTTTTGCTAGACTACCTTCTGTCAATTTCTTTTTTTCCCTTTTTTGTGAAAAAATCTCAAGCTTTTCTTGTTTGGGAACATAAGTCCTCACAACTTAATATTCCAACCTCAGTTATTTTTTCCCCTTTTTGTGAAAAAATCTCAAGCTTTTCTTGTTTTGGAATATATGTCCTCACAAGTTAATATTCCAACCTCAGTTTCACATGGTGATGAATTTAATTTCTTCCCCAGGTCCTATTGAGAATTGTCAGAAGATATGAGGAAACGATACCAATCCCTTTATTAAGGTCATTTAACAATCCTCATGCTATTCATTTCCCCAGCTGTTTTCTTAATAACCCTAATACTTTTATAATTTGCAATGGTACTTTGAAATTTATCCAAGAGTTAGCAGCCATCAAGGAGATGTCCTCAAGCTAACCTGATTGTACTTGGCCAAATTATAAGTTTCAGAAAATCATTATTTGCACTCTTTGTTGTAAGATCTTGCCAGAAACACGCTACTAAAACCTTTCAAGTTTATCATAAGGTCCATAATTTGTTTGTCAAAATACTTGTTGGTGGACCAATTCCCCAAAACTACACAAACTAGAAACAGAACCATATTTCTAATGTAAAAGCAATGTCTCATGCAACCCTACGATGCTTTAAGAGTTGTACGGAAACTGGAATTCTCATTTCAGAATAAAAATCCCTGGAGCTGCAGAGGAGAGTACGTTTGAACAAATATCACATTTCTCATCATGTGAAAATGGCAGTTTTTTAGAAAACTCAAACTACCATTCAATTATCAAACATTTTCAGTCTCCCAAAGATATCTGGAGTACCCTCACCGTGAGGAAGCATTGAAAAAGCGAACAGGGAGCTTGGACAGCTGACATAATCAGAATTTAGCCAAAACAGACTTTCAATCTCAGTATTTCCCATGGAAAAATTGTTGTACTGGGAAATTTCCAATCAGCTTGGGTTATCCTCTTTTCAGAGGGCTCAGGCACACTGCAAATCAAAGTGGAGACAGATCTAGAAGTCGTGTTTCCTTAGATCATACATCAACATCAGAGGTAACTCACATTGACATTTGGTATAATTTTCAGAGCAGCTGTCAGGAGTAAGGGAACTCAGTCTGGGCACTAAGAAAAGGCTGCACATCTTGACAAGTACCACACAGAAAATTTTTAAGCAAAATTTTTAGCATCAAAACTGAATGCAGGACCCTGAAGCTTACCCACAAAGTTTCTTATCTTTTTCTTTTGTCTTCCTGCTGACTATTCCTGTTTGGTTTCCAACCATAGTCTCTCAACTCGTACAGTTAATGAAGTAAGGAGCCAACAGAAGCAGCGTTATTCATTATATAACACAGATTTATCTCAAAACATATGTCACTGATCACTGATTATGATCAAAGGCTTAAATATTTAAGTTTGATTAAAAGACAAGTTATGCTGAGGCCACTCCTTGTCATGTAACCTGGGAGCTGAAACTTGCCATTTATATTCAGCCATTCACTTCAGGAGCTTTCTGGGTTTGATTTTTGGGGGGTACTCCCTGTCCCCCTCTCCCCATTTCATCTTTCATCATGTATATTTTTCACAACCAGATCTTTGTGTCTGAACTGTGGTAGTGTAGGAGACTGAACTAAATAGCCTTCTGAGATCTTTCCAGCTTATATTTTATAATGATTGAATTTCTTAATGTTACCTATTTAGCATGACAATGTTAAAGTAGATGGGGCTGGTTTGAAATCATAAAAGCAGAACTATTTGTTTATCGAAAATCCTGGATACTATGCAAAGGCACATGGAAAATAAGGAGGTGATTGGTGACAGCCAACATGGCTTCATTAAGGGCAAATCATGGCTGACAAATCTGGTGGCTGCCTACAATGGCATTACAGTGTTGGTGGATAAGGGAAGAGCAACTGACATCATCTACCTGGACTTGTACAAAGCATTTGACACTGTCCCACATGACATACTTGTTTCTAAATTGGAGAGACATGGATTTGATAGATGGGCCACTCGGTGGATAAGGAATTGGCTGGATGGCCACACTCAAAATGTTGTGGTCAATGGCTCGATGGCTCCAGGTGAATGGCTCCAGGTGGTGATCAGTGATGATGGGCGTTCCTTAAGGGTCAGTACTGAGACTGGTGCTGTTTAAAATCTTTGCCAGTGACATGTGCAGTGGGATGGAGTGCACCCTCAGCAAGTTTGCTGATGATACCAAGCTGTGTGGAGCGGTTAACATGCTGGAGGGAAGGTATGCCATCCAGAGCGATCTGGACAGGCTTGAGATGAGTGCTCATGTAAATCTCATGAAGTTCAACAAGGCCAAGTGCAAGGTTCTGCACTTGGGTCAGGGCAATCCCACAAATGCAGGCTGGGTGGAAAATGGGTTAAGAGCAGCCCTGAGGAGAAGGACTCGGGGGTGTTGGTTGATGAGAAGCTCAACATGACCAAGTAACGTGCACTCGCAGGCCAGAAAGCCAACCATATCCTGGGCTTCCTCAAAAGCGTGGCCCTCAGGTCAAGGGAGGTGATTCTGCCCCTCTACTCCGCTCTTGTGAGACCCCACCTGCAATACTGCGTCCAGCTCTGGGGCACCCAACACAAGAAGGACATGGACCTGCTGGAGAAGCTCTCTCCAGCAGATCCATGTGCTTCTTGTGTTGGGTGGAGAAGGAAGGCCACAAAGATGATCAAAGGGATGGAGCACCTCTCCTATGAAGACAGGCTGCGAGAGTTGGAGTTGTTCAGCCTGGAGAAGAGAAGGATCTGGGGAGACCCTATAGCAGCCTTCCAGTACCTAAAGGGGGCCTACAGGAAGGATGGGGAGGGACTCTATCAGGGAGCATAGTGATAGGACTAGAGGTAATGGTTTTAAACTGAAAGAGGGTAGACTTAGAAGAGATATTAGGAAGAAATTCTTTACTCTTAGGGTGGTGAGGCACTGGAATAGGTTGCCCAGAGAGGTTGTGGAGGCCCCATCCCTGGAAGTGTTCAAGGCCAGGCTGGATGGGGCTTTGAGCAACCTGGTCTAGTGAGAGGTGTCCCTGCCCATTGCAGGGGGGTTGGAACTAGATGATCTTTACAGTCCCTTCTAACTCTAACTGTTCTATGATTCTGTGAAAGATTTTTGGTTTATTTCGTTCAGTATATATTCTTTAAACTTAACTAGGCAGCTTGCAAGAGAAGAAAATTAAGTGCAATTGTAGACACTATATCAGCGAAAAGAACAGATACAATTACCAATTTACTACTAGACTCACCTAAAATACAAAATAGACATCGTTATGATTTCAGGTCAAAGGCAAAGACATGATGTGTGAAATTCAGTATTAAAAAGTGAAACTGGGACATTATAGTTTTGTATTGAGTTATCTTAGGAGGAAGCTATACCAGTTTAATAGTTGCATCCTTTCATTTAGGAAAAGAATTAAAAATAAAACAAAATGCAACAAAAACACAACAGTCCATTTCTGTACAGCACATAGATGGAAAAGAGATGGATGATTTATCAACTTAAAATCCAAATCAGTGGAGGGAGTTTTTATGTAGCAACTGTAAAACTTTACAAACTATTGTTTAGTCAATTCTTTCTCCTACAGTGTACAATTTTTCAGTACCACATCTCTTTTCACTTCCTTCCTCCCACATAATAAATCAGCAATATTTTCTGGTATTTTCCAGGGACAACAGATGCAATATTCACACTGCTTTCTGATAATACTGAAAAATACCTTAAGCAGTAAATATTCAGCTTTGCTGCCAACCACCCTGGTTTTCTATTTTTTTATATATATTTGTACTTTATGTATATATATTTATATAAGCCATAAATTTCCTCACATGTACATACACATTTAGATACAACTATGTTTAAATATCTATTGAAAGATAACAACCAATTTTTTAAATATTTATCTGCTCTTGTTATAAAATGCAGACACAAAAAATATTATCATTTTGTTAAAATATTAAAGGATCTTAATTTTGGAACATGATGTTACCATCTGTGTAAATCTATGGACGAGAAAATTTTTCAGAGTCCCTCAATCGATTTGATCTGGGCTGCAAATTTTCACTGACTGCCACCCCATTCTGCAGTTGATTATGCAAAATGAAACAAAATTACATGAGTTTCAAGTGGCACTTTTCAGATGTAGCTCCGATCCAGTTCTCACTATGACTGAGAGGTGAGTTGTGAAATCTAACCTGAGTCTCATTAGACTGTAAAAACTGTTATTTTTGCTAGCAGCTGCAGAACTATTTTTTTCTTCACCCCCGCCCCAAACTGGAGCTATTGATCTTTTAAAACTATTGAATGTTTAGAGTTTGAATTCCATGGATGTATCACAGTTCCTAAGAATTCACGGAGTGCTGGACAAGTGTTGTGTTTGGGGAACATGAAAAATCCTCATGGATAACGATTTTTGCATAAGGTAAAGGACACTATAACTTCACAGCAAGGCTTGCTTAGGTGAAACATATGAATAGACACGAATACACAGGCATGTTGTGAGAAGATTTAATACCAAATTTCATAAGAAGGGTCTTTAGTGGTCACAGTTAAGATTCTTATGTTGTAAAATCTGGAAGATTTTTTGGGGAAAAAAGGACAAAATGGGGTAAAAGCATGACAATTCCTGTGATAAGTATCAAAACGAATAAATGCTATGAGGACTGCAACAAATACTAACCATTAATATGACTACAAATGTATTTTTAGTTTTCTTTCTGTTTTAGAAGTGCCTTTTCATTTTAATATCAAAATGCCTTTGTAAAGTATTTTCTAGGAAGTTCTGCTTAGCGCAGTATTTGCCCTTCAGTTGCAGAGTAACAGAAGAAAGGAAAAGAGTTAAGAGAAAGAATTAAATATGAAAGATATGTACTTAAAGAAAAAAGAGAAAAAAATCTACAGCTATTACACAAAGCACCTTTAGTTGTGATGAAATACCAATATCAATTTCATCTATTAAAGAAATATGAGTAAACCCTTCTTTTAGGATCAGCAACAGGCCAAGTATTCTTGGCAAGAGGAGAGGGTGCTAAAAGCTGATTCCTTCTTTCTTTCCCTGCAAACAAGCAAGAAATGGTCATTCTGAAAAGTGTCAGTTTGAATGACCCTGTGACTGAGAAAGCCACTTAGAGTTTATGACTTTTTTTAAACAGCGCTATAGATTTTATGCGTGGTTATACCCAAAGTTGTGAGCGGTAATGGAAATCCAATTTGGGTTGAAAACTTATGGGAAGCAGCATGTTGCAATGGACAGTGTATTGGACATGGTAAAATAACTTGGGATATTACTGTAGGCTTCTGTGACTTTGAGTAAAATAACAGACAATACTTAGTTTCCCTATCTGCAAAATTCAATAGCGAAAGTTCTTATCCTTTGTCATGTATTTTGACATCTCTAGATAAAAGGCATAAAGGCAGATAAGTAATATTAAATTCTTTATTTGTGATGAATGAAATTATCTTCATCCACACAACTTTCTACCACCTTTTTTTTTTTTTTTAAATCTGAGTAGTTATAGGGAGTTTCAAAATCCAACTTTATATTATGCTAAGTGATATTACCGTAGAAAAAGAAAGAATAAAAGATCACTACACTTGACGGTTCCAAGGGATAATTCATCCCATCACAAATAGGTGTCTTAACGAGTCTATTTTTTTTTCCCCCCTCTGGGTATCTCTCCATTGACTACAGAAGGATGATTAGGTGCACAGCTTTTACAAAGCTGCAGGTAGCTGAGAAAAATCCTATAAACACAGAACATCAGGATTTGGGGTGTAAACTCACAGTTTTGGGTTGTAAACTACAAAACTGCACAGTGCTTATAGTTGTAATTTTGAAGCTAAACACGTTAAAAACTGGAAGTGTGAATCGTTTTTTATTTTTCCAATATTGTTAATGTGATGATTCGGGGAATTGAATTTTACTGCTGGTGTGTTGCAAAATCATATTTTTAATGAGAGGGGGATAAAAGCATACTAGAGGTTATGATATAGGGTCTTGATCTGTGCATTTTAACTTTATTGCAAATATTTTGTTTTGGCTATGGATTATTGCTCAGGCATCTAGAGGAGCAATTGATCACTGAGACACTGCTCAAGGGACTTCTGTAGAATCAGTGTGTCAGTTACTTTCTTATCAGGGGTATAAAGGTAAGCTTGACAGAATAATTTATGAGTGAATCTTAAACCGTTTTAAAAATTTCCATGGTTTTATGTTTTTAATTAAATTTAAAAAAACACACAAAATACACATACTCCATTTTTTGCTTTGTATGTATAGCATTATGACTTCTCTTTAACCCTTTAAAATCTTAAAGAATCCATCTGCATATAGGTAGGTACTTAGGTACCTATATGAAGTCCCTCATATTTAGTATCAACCCATTTCACAAAAAAGAAAATAACAAAAAGTGTTCAAGTGAACTATCTGCATATAAAACCTGCATACTAATATATGCATATAAACTCCTTTATAAATAAAATATACTTTTCCACTGATTTACAAATATACATAATCGTCCGTGCCTAGAGTTGTCTTCCTTCTTGAGCTGAAAAGCTGGTATAAATAATTCTCTCTGTACAGTTCAGCTACTCAAAATAACAGACATTGCTAATCTGGCTAAAGCCAATATTTGTTCTGCAGCAATAGCGTATGTTGTTTTCTTCTCTACAATATTTTGCACTGCTATAGAGACAACTTTATATTAAAACTAATAGATTTAAAATTACTTCAACATTTATATTCTGATCACATTTTCTATCATATATCTGAAAGGATGCATTCTGCTGATGATAAATGGCTACAGGCTACTGATTATTTTGAATTAAAATGGCTAAGTTGAAGCTATTCTAGGCTGAAAGGAGCCTACTGATGCCCTTATTTGCTAGGTGCAGTCAAGTCATTGATACAAGGACTAAGTAGGTGACAGCTCAAGATGCAAGTGCAGCAGGACTGGGCTTTTGACCTTCCCAGTGTTCAGCGAGGGGACACAACTGCTCATGCCTCTCGCTGCTCCCAGGAGGCTGTACTGCTGATGGGGTTGAAGCAATCGCAACTAGAGTTGAAAACCTGCTCCTGTACCATTACCATGTGATGGTCCTGACTTCTTCATCCCTTCCCTGGCCATCTTTGCAGCCAGCAAAGCTCTGGAAACTTTCTTCTCCTGTTTTTAATTATACCACTGCCAAGACAATAGTAGTAAATAACCATATCTCAGAGCTTCAGGGTAACTCAGTCTCACAGGTACTGACCATATGCCTTGGCAACCAATAAATTGTAAGGGGACGCATTCAGACACAGAAGGGCTAAATGATAAAATCACACAATATAGGTCCTAAATGCCAAAATGTCATATACTGATATTGCAGATATCACTTTATGTATATGTAATGCAATGATATGTAATATTACACGCATTTGCAGAAATAATTTTTGCACACAATTTCAGGTGTAGCCTAACAAGTGCTGAGTACAGTGCAATGAGAATCCCTTGGTCTCCTGGCTGCTCTCTTGCTGATGCAGCCCAGGACACAGTTTTAGCTTTTTGGCTGCAAGAGCAGCAATGCTGACTCATGTTACAGCTTTTCCTGGGCCTGCCTGCACTTAATGTACAGGCAAACAACAATGCTGCTGCCACTAGTGGTATTATTACCCAAAGAAAGTAAATTTATGGGCCCTTGCTCTTCATGATCATTAGCATCATCATCAGAGAAGTATCAATACATTTGTGAGAGACGGGGAGGTTTTTTCATAAGAAAAGGTAGATGAAGCTGCACTGCTCATTGTATTTAGCTATATTATACCAAAACACATAACAAAGACAACTGCCAAGGGAACACATTGCAAGTCCCTACATCAGAATCATTCTGTGGACTAACACAATAATTGGCACAACTCCATTTTAAGGTGAGAAAGAGGTTTTGACATCACTTGCCCTGGCAACCATTTTCTGCCCATTAGATAGGTTGAACAGAAAAAAAAAAAAAAGCTAAATCACAGTACTGGTAAACTTTGCACTTTTATAGTTTTATTAATATATTTTAATTGCTTGGCACTCCATATGATTCTCATTTGCCCAATTATCTCTATTTGCAACATTGACTATTCTCATATTTCTAATATACTGGCAAACATCTACATCAAACAGGTAAAAGGCTACATATCTATATATTATATTAAATTTAATATTAAACCCCCAAAATTTTAAGCTTATTAAAACAAAACTATTTAAAATTATGCTTTAGACATAAACCTGTCTTGGACATTTCCATGGCCTTTTTTCTCCCTAAAGACTACATTTTGGCAATTCTTCTACATAAGCACAAAAGAGGACTTGAGAGTTTCCACTTCAGAAATTGTAATGTCCCTCTATTGCTTCTGGGTTTTTCTCCACCACAAAAGATTTGCAGTCTTCTACATTGCTGAAGGTCATGAATGGTTTTATCATCCAGCCAAGCAAATAACCAGAATTTGGCCAGGCAGCAGAAAGTAATTTTTCAAGTTCTGCAGCTGCCTGCCACAGAGAGATGATCGGGCCTAGAGACTTCAATTTAATTAGTCTCTCTTCTCCCTCAAGCTGATCTTCCCTTGTTTCAAAAAGGGTCAAAAACTGATCTCAGCCACGACTGTAGAGATGTTTGGAAATTTTAATAATAATTCACCTGAAAGTGGGATTAACTGCCTCAAATCTTCTCAAATGTCAACCAGATACTTAGTACTCAGTTAAGGAAAAAAAGAAAAAAAAATCACATTAACTTTACTTTTTAAGCTATTCTTGCTCCATGAAAGAAATCCTCTCTTACCCAACACAGGATGCTACATATACATGCCTTCAGATAAATGTTTGTGTGACAGTGAAAGTCAGTAATAATATAGCATTTCAATTCAAAACATACCTCTGGTTTACAAAATCACCTTCCTCAGTTCATTTTCATCATCTGATTATGACCCTTAATGCACATGCTTTACTTTACGATTAATAATGTTTACAACTTCCCACTGAGACTCATCTAACAATGGCAACTAATCCACAGTAACTGTGGATTGGCCTTTTGCCAGGTGCAAGCAATGATCCTCTGCCAGAATTACACTTTTCTGGGTCAAAATAAAAAAAAGGAATGTGTAATTCATCCCTGTGCCCATGCTAACCAACTAAAACACCTCAAACTGTTATCAGCTCTTCCACGCCATCCAGCGAGGTTTGACTTTCAATTATCACCTACAATTGTAATTGAATCAAGACAAGTATCTTAAAGCAGTAACAAAAAAGTCTATCTAATTAAACTTAAATAGAATTAATTTTCCAGTGAGTTATACAACCTAAAACTCATGGACAGATATTAGTTCAGGAACTTAAAAGTTATTTTTCCTTTGTAAAACCTGTAACCAACTTTCTCCCATCCTGCTGGGCAAGAAGCCATCCCTCTACTGGAAGCTCTAGCTAGAAGAGAGCGGCATAGTGAACAGCACTGATTTCTCAGCCTTGCACACTGCAGAGAGAACAGCAAACCTGTCCTTCACTCCTTTGACAAAGGTAAAACTATTCACTGCAGGAGGCAGCTTTTTATTGCTCAGCTTGAAACTAAAGGGGAAAAAAATAACCACAGAAAATAACACAAATGTCTATGTTCAATAAAAATATAGAGAAGGTTGAAGAATATATAAAGATATAGATACACAAAGACAAAAATAAAGCTATAGATATAGGAAGATGAGGAAGCAGATCAGAAGAATGTCATGAAAATTAAACATTCATAATGCAATGCTTATCTTACAGACAAAAGTATTTTTACTCTGAAAAGGATTAGAGGAGGGATAAATAGTTCACAGCAGCTGTTTGACTTATCACTAAATATACATTACTGGAAAATACTCCAGTGGCAGTGAGATGGGAGAAGGAGAAAGTGATAAGCAGGACAGCAAGAAAATTTAAGGATTTCAACAGTTGGACCTTTAAAAAATATTGATATTTCCAATTTGACTGCATAAGTATAATTTACACTAAAAAATGTATTCGTTGCAACATTGGTTGCAAAATTCTCAAATGCAACAGAGCTATAAAGAATTATCATTTTGGAAAAAACCCTAAAACCAACAAGCTCACCTGATTTTCAACAAGGTATTAGAAATGCCAAAAAGTAAAAGAAACTGATTGGAAAAAAAACAACAAACAATGCCATGCAGTACATGATAAAGAAAATACAATTTACAAATATGAGAAAAAAAGAATGTGTATCTGGAAAGAGCAGATCACAGTAGTCAGAATGAAGCATTGACATCTCCCAACAGTCACTTCACCTTCCCTACCATCACTTTGATTTTTTTTTTTTTAAACATCTTACTGAAAAAAAAATAAATAAAAAAATCAGTGGACGACTCCAGCTAACTTTAGACATAAGCCAAGCTGTGAACCTGCTGGATATGCGCTTCTCACTGTCTTTTGGGCTTCTTTTCTGTACCGACATTTCTACCTGTATCCAGAATTTCAACAGCATAGCTGTGTACCAGACAAGCCTGCTGCTCTTCCACACAAGCCAACCTTTCATACCAATCCCGAAACCAGAATCCAGACTGCCTTTACTGGAGTAGATAGCTTATTCTATCCAGCTATCAAGCATTTACTTTATGCTGGCAGTTTAGGCATTGGTGACTGTAAGTAAAGGACTACACTTGTGTTTCATTTTTCCCTAGAAGTTGTTTAAATTATGATGAAGCTTTTTTCCAAACCATACTCTTTCATCATTCAGCATAATAAAATCTCATTCAAAAACAGATTATTTTTGTTGTTTTTCTTAATCTGGACTCCTAAATGAAGTCCTCCTGCAGTTAACTCTATATTAAATTATCTTTCTAATGTATCATAGGATTCATCTATGTGAGAACACTGTTTCAATTTAACTGTTCACAATTTGATTTAGTTGAATACAACCTTGCTTTATTTCAATTTATCTTGTTACAGTTTAAGTTAATGGGGAATTGACTGAAGTTCTGGCTCAGCTGCACAGAAGCAAACAGCTGTAGTGATTTAAGATGTTCCTGTTCTCCAGCTGCTCACTCTGTCCCTCTGCCAGATATTACTGTCCCTAGAAATTCAGCAAAAGTGAGCCCATGCTCAAACCTCAGTCACCATAGCTGCCATTTGCGCATATTGATGTAAATGTATCTTCATACGTTTTCTCTGTTGAATCTACTACAGGAGCAATACCCTTCAGAGAAGGGACACCATAGAGCATGGACACACCGGGGACCTTATTGAAATTGTCCTCCACAGACAAGAGAAAAGTACCCCACATTACTAAGTCTCCAAAATTTGTCAAATATTTCACATAATAAATATATTTATCTACATGCACTGGTCTGCTTGAATTCCTTGCTCTCATGGAAACTATATGTCTTTTATCTGCCAGGCTCATTGCAGGTCTTTTTAACACCAAAAATGTTAATTGATAAAACCAATGGTGAGAGATTAAATTCTTGATTCAAAAAATGGGAAACAAAGTTACCCAGTTACCCATTAAGATAAACATTTAACATAATATCATGAAATGATCTCCCATTCAACATGCCATACAGGATTTCTCTGTGAACTCTCCTGAGAGGGGAAGGCAAGAGGATGGAGCAGCATTCCATCCCTGAGCAGCTAACTTTCAAAACTGACCTTTAAAATGGGGAAAGGAAGAGGTTTCCTATATACTCAACACTTCAAGTCCAGGACTAGTTTGTTTTGAGAAGTTTTGTGTATCTGTATCTTTCCTTGTTTCCTTGCTCAAGACATGAGCCCAGAAACACATTGGCAGAGGGATTATTTTTAGAATAGTCTTCCTGCCCTTCACAACATTTTCATGTTTGGTGGAGTATTTTTATAAAACGAATGTGTATCTTTCCAAAGTTAGCATTTTGCTGTCAGATCTCCCAAAAGACTATTCATGGCATAGTACAGGTGATAGCTTATGCATGCCAAGTATTTTCTCCAAAATCATCCTCCCACCAATATTTCAGGGCTCATGATGTTATAGCAACTACCTAAACTTCCACACAGCCAGATCTGCCTTAGAGCCCATCTGTCACAACTCCATCTAAAATTATATCAGTGACTCTTCAGGGAAAACAAGACTTAATGTGAGAGGTTGTATCATTTAACAATTTGATTTTTTAAATAGATACATTGACTGTTTGGACAAAGTCGTACGGAAGTTGGAACAGAAGATCTAAAGTGCCTAAAGATTTTTACACAAATTCTAGCAATAGGTGACTCTTTGTGAAATGCAACCAATCATCTAAATGTGCTCTTAACTACTACCTACCAAAATCTCCTGATACTATGGTAGACTTCAGGGTTTTTTGTTTATTTTTCCATGTATTTATCTTTTTCCCTTAGAAGTCAAAGGTTATTTCATTTACTACAAAGCACCTTCAAGTAATTACAGGCATCTAACTCCACTGAGGCTCCAGCATCACTTCACACTGTAGTCTTGAAAACACTTGCTCTGTGAGGGCTATTATTCTTTAGGTTCTACAGAATTATTTATTGCCTGGAGTCTATTTTCTTAACTGATTAGCTGACAAAACTATACTGTGCAGAAAAAAAATAAATCCTACTTCTGCTTTCACCTTTTTTTTTAAAACAACAGTTATTAAACTTTAATAAAGGTGTTTATTACTGTAATTCTTCCGTTAAAAGTCCAAAAGCTAAACAAGAAATCCTTTAAAAAAATCTCAGCATCTCTAACATTTTATCTTCCGGCACTGAAGATTTGCTTGTTAGATGCAGGAGTCCTTTTTTAAAAAATTAAAAAAAAAAATCTAATTTCTTTTTTTAAAGAAAGATATTTAATAGAGCACTCTTTTGTGAGGCTACAAGGGTGAGGCTTATGCCTCCCCACTCCAGCAATAAATAGTGCTATCCCAAGGACTTCTTCCAGCCTTTCTGTCATCGCATGGGTTATTAACTGATATACAATAAATCAAAAGCTGCTTCTATCCAGTACTTTTCTGCTGACCACACTAGATTCAGAGTCACAGAAGACTGTTTTCTTGCTTTTATCCACCATCTTGACATGAAAGACTTTGCCTAAGGTACTTGCCAAATTATCTAAGAGAAAGTTCTTCACTCCGTTAGTTTTGGCACCTCAGCATAAGGTAAAATAACACATACCGCATATCTGCATTGAATAAAAGCACCATACAACATCTGAGCTACTGTGGAACAAAGCTGGAACATTTAGACAGTGAAATACAGTATGATACAAAGGTGCAGTTGTTTTTGCGTGGGTGGATAAGTCCTGCTTCTTAAACTGACCTACTCCTACTCAACAAAGAACCCTTTGGTAAGGTCCATCTGCATAATCCTAAACTATACAGATAGGAGTGCCGATGAGAAAAAAGCAAAACAAACCTTTTGCAATGTAAGAGGAACCAGTATTATTCTTGCATGAAATCACATGGGCACTCTTTTATTACAATGTGTGAATTGTTTAACAATACGGGTAAAAATGGTAAAATGTTAAGGATATTATATAGTGCATGTGCCCGAATACATAAATAAAAATATACATATATGTACAAAAGCATGAATTCATGCTGAAAATTCAGGTTGCCAAACAATGTTTCAAAATGATTCCACCTACTCCTCCTGTAATGTCAAAAAACCCTATAGAAACACTAGGAACAACTGGAATTTAATATCACAAAAAGGTGAAGAAATCAACTGATTTCTTCAACACATCCATGCCCTGCAAGAACATTGTTCCGCCCTTCTCCTAGCCCATGTACGCTGTTCTCTGGTGCTTTACTCCACTTGTTGCAAGCAGAACTGAATTTGGATTGCCAACACTCACAGAGAGGGAGGCTGCCCACGTATTTCTACCGCAACACGCTAAATGGACTCTTAGGTAAAAAGAAAATGGAAACTGTTTATGAACAACATCACAGCATACCACTGAGAAAAGCAAGTTCTGTTAAGCTTTATATAAAACAGAAGAGTGAACTGAAAATTTGACATGAAAGGCAATTTACCAACAGAACTGATACAATTTTATGAGTGGCTAGATGGAGGAAACAGTCTGGCTAGTGGATTAAAAGACTGACAAATGTTTCTTAGGAATCTGAAGATGGACAGCACTAGATAAATTCTTAATACTGTTCAAAGGAGTCAATTATTTCCAAACCAGTAAAGATGACATAAGATATTAGGTTAAATACATGTATTTGCTTTGTAACTACTTCAGGTATTTTCATAATAGCTTTTTCTACAGCATAGAGGTACTCAGGTATTGAAAATCAAACCTCATCCCAATTCCCCAAAGTAGTATTAAGTCCTTATGTCCTTACCAGCCATCACTGAGTTTCATTGCACTTCATCCAGGTCTGCAACTGGATGTAGAGAAAAGGCAGAAAGAAACAACAAGGAAGGAGGACGGTCTCTTTAAATCTCCCCACAACTCATCTTCCCACCTGCAGTCCTGAACTGTTTCTCTAGAATGGTGAAAACTTATTCCATACCACAGAGTTAATGAATTTTTTCTTCCTTTTGTGAAAGGAGGCAGAATCTGATCTGCAAAGCATTTAGTTACCTAATAATTTGGTTTTCCTGAATACAGAGAGAAAACAGATTAGACACCAATAATTTTTTAACCTTGATTTTGAGGGCAAAAAAAGAGAAATGCATTTAAAATGAGAAATTGTGATTGAGGGGGAAATAAACACTGCAAACTATGTCTTCTACTGTTTTGGTGCAGCATTTCAGCCATCTGCAAACCACCTTATAGCCTCCCACTAATCTGACTTTCTAACACACTGCAGGTTGACATCTATTGGCATCAGACTTTAAAACGGCTTCAATCAAGATCAGTATAATCCTCATAACTAAAATGTCTTTGTTCTGTTTTATGATCAAACATTTCTGAAAACACAGCCACCAGTCCCAGCAAGCATTCAAGATGCTCACAGGTGAGTTAAGGCACAATAAAAAGCACAGTAATCTAGCAAATCTCCTTGGAGAATGTGTTGTTTATCACCATGCCTGCAGACTCTTACACTACAAACGTATTGGCAGCCACTTCTAGCAGATCATATACAAAGACATGAATGTAATTTGAAAAGTTTAGAGATGCACAGGAAAAGCAATCAACAGCCTCAATAGGAAATTTCAGAAAAAGTAAAATGATTTGGTAAACATGAATGATTGTTAAGTCCTTCAATGGAAAAAAAAAAGGGGGAATTGAAGAAGCAATGACCTTTCATACCCATCCTTCAAGTAGCAGTTTTTAGAAACTTTTGTATTGCCTATAAAATTAGCTAGAAGATAAATCTCACTATGGTGATTTGCTCTTTATAAGTCCAAAGCCAGTGTTCTGAGTTCTCACTGTATAATTACTTCAATATAGATAAAGCATGAGTCATCTGTTCTACTCTAACCTTTGCATTTAAATTTTAATTTTATTCTTGCTTATCTTTTTTCCTAAATTGATATTACTGTCTACTATGTTTATTAAAAACAACTTAAAGCCACAGTGCATGTCAAACTCTGCACTGAGGCAGCATTTGTTGTGTTATTTTAATTAACGTGTCTCAGGGAGATTACAATTCTCATCATTTCTATTAACTATGTCAAAGTTTTCTTTTTCTTAAATGTCAGATTTTGTTTCCCATTTCAAATTATGCCTTAATACCGAAGAGGCTTTTAGTAAATGCTATGCACACCCAGGTATGAAACTCAGAGGCACTGTCTTATTTTCCTGCTAACATCACAACCATGGTTGATTAGGCAGTGTCCTTAGCAGGTTCCCAAATTTGCCCTCTCTGCATCTCTTCTTCCTCTCCCATTCTTAGTGAGACAAAATTTCCATGACGTAGAATTCAGAAAAAAAATATAGGTGGCAAATAAAACACTGAATGGAGACGATAGTACCTTCTAACCCCCAGGAAATACATTCCTTGATCCAGAATGAGACCAGCTGCTTCTTCCCCCTCTCTCATTAATAAGCTCGTCCTAGAGCAGGACTGTATTCAAAGGGAAATTAAAAAGAAAGTCCCCCACATCTAGACTACAGTGACAGAAGATTTAAAGGTTAAATAATTGGTTGTCTCCATACGTTTTTGCCCATGGTTTACCACAATCCTTCTAACACATACTTGGGTAGTAAACTGGATCTCAATATACTTAAAATGGCTGCAGGATGAGCTGCCACACACAGCAAAAAGATTCAGTTAATACCTTGTTTAAGCGAATTTCTTACAAGGCTTGGCGCCAGGTGTTTAACAGTGGTCTAAGCCACTGAAAGAAGAAGAAAAAAACCCACCATTCTAGACTGAAGGGGGTTGTGGTTATTTTTAAAGGTTCCCTTTTAACCCTCTCCCTTCCTTTTCAGTGACCCAACTGTGGTACCTATTATTTTTCCCCAGCAATTTTGGAACTGCATAGTAACACTTTCTGCTGATCTGCATAAATGAAACCACAGCACTTATTCAGCTTTTCAAATGGGATTCCCTTAATTCATTAAATACTCTTTTCTTTTCCATGACCGATGGATATGAGCCGATTGGAAGAAGTGCTACGCAGCAGCTAGAGCTCGGTGCTCATCACAGCTGTCAGGCTCCCCTGCGGGGACCTGAATCTGGAGAAGGTTTTGCAAATCGCTAGCAGAGAAAACAGACAAAGGCATGTCAGTCTTGAAGACTCCCACACACCACACTAAGACACTATATGAATAACTTTTTTTAATGTCCCCCTTTTTTTTTTTAATTAAAGGATGTGTAGTCCATTTACTACCATCAAGATAGTTTCATAGTCTGAAATACTACGAGAGTTTTTAGCTCTTAGTTTTCAGACAGTGGGATGTACTGACATGTGCAACTTCACTACTGCTAATTAAATTCAACACTGCTGTCTACCTGTGCCTTTGGAAATCCAAACAAAATTAATTGACTCTAGATTGATTTTTTCCACAGTCTTAAGGAGGGGGGAAAAAAAGGTAAAAAAAAAAAAAAAAAAAAAAAAAGTAGATAGAGATTTAGTAGTACAGTCAATCTTAACATATATTGTTTAATTAATGTGCAAATATGCAAAAGTAGACCTTTCTCTGCAGATTTTTGTGAGGGTCTTGTTTGTAAGTAGAGGCCAGGACCTTTGAATGGAAAAGACTGAAGTGTTACCTATGAAAAAATTATCCTGAATCTTTACATAAAGCTAGAGTGTTTTGCCTCCCCTTTTGCTGCATAATGCAAGAGAGACTACAAGAAAAAGCCCATTATTGTGCCTGTATCTATATCCTTCAGATATGTTTAAAACCAAACAAACTTCTTTAATTCTACCCATCTCATCTTTTCATTCTTACTTAAAAGCACGGTATATTTTCCATCCTAATAATCACTTCTCACAATTTTTCTGTTCAAGTCCTACAATCTTTTTTCTCTTGTTCTCCGAATTTGCTGAAATATGTTGATAGAAATAACCAGAGCCCTACAATTATCAGCAGGATTCCAGGTGGGCTTTCACAATTATTTTGCAGTATTGTAACTCTTTGCATAGCTTTCTATATCATAATAGGTATAACCTGCTGAAATCAGCACCATAACACTCTCTAAGTTTCACCTGAGGAGGATGTCACTTTATTTTGCAGTTTCTAACACACCCTTGGATTTTTTCCACTCATTTTCTCTAAACTGCTTTTTGTTTTTCTTCATATTTTAGTGTCGTTTTCTCACTTTCCCCCTTCTGGTGAAAAAAATGTGTTTTGGATTTGAAAGTCCCTCAGCGCATGTTCAGGAAGCACATTTTGAAATTACAGCACACCTAGGAATAAGGAGATGCAAAAGCTCAAGGGCTCTTTTAGCCTAAAAACTTATAAATAGATACACCAAAAAAAAAAAAAAAATCAGCTCAAATCCCTCAGCCTTTCTAGCAGTTCTTCAATGGATGCTCTAGTAACACTCACCCGTCACTTCAGTCCCTTAGCAAGATATTTTCAAGCACTACTCAAACTGGTTGACTCCCAAGTGCAAGACTGTGTTTCACCCTCTCTACATAAACTCTGCAAGACCAACATAAAAAAAAGGAAAAATAGGTTCCTATGTGGTTACACGTAGTGTAGGTCAATGCCAGTCTTATTAGAAATTACAGTCCTTTCCAGCTCAGCATGTATAAAGAGTGAGAGTAATTGCTGAGCACAAACATTTCCCATCCCTCAGCTGCTGAGGTTTCCTATAAAGGCATTGAAAGAGCACCGCCTGTTGCCAGTCATCTCCTGCGTTACAGAGGACACTGAACAGGGGAGGAGTAAGGGCTTCCCCTGCCCTCAGACTTGACTGTAACCCTAAGAAGACCATGACACAAAGTCTTAGACATCCTGAAGCCAGTTGATACTGGCAAGATTGCAAAGAGTGCTTGAAACAACACAACAAAATTAAGATTTCAGGCCAGCTGAGATGCACGTTTCCCATCCTTGTTTGCCTCAAGTCCCATTGGACTGAAGTAGCCAAGCAGAAAGGACCATAACCATAAGAACAGATAAAGCAGTTATATTGTCTGAAACTCAAAACCCAATGCTGGCCTTGCTTTTGTTTACCTGGCAGACAGTCTGGCAGAGGAGGGCAGTCAAGCAAGAGGAAAGGGAAGCAGACAAATTTGGACACCGGGAACATGCTCTGCAATCTGTCCTCCTGGAAACTGTGTTGTATAAACACTATTCAAGAGTTCCTAACATCCCTTTCAGACCTTTTTTGAGGTGGATTTAATAGGCAAAGGCCTCTCCTCTCACCAAATCAGACTCTGGATTTAGAAACACACCAGTGCCACTTATCTCACCACAGGAACTCTTAAGCCCAACTTGGCCATAAGCCTGCATAGCGACTTAGTGAAGTAGTATAGAAAGCACTTCATGGAATTTGACAGCTTTCCTAGAATAACCTTTTCACTAATCGGGGAGATGTAGAATTATTTTTTCTAAGAACAAGGCGCTCCCAATTTTAGCCCAGATTTTGCTAAAACCAGTGTAAGGAAATTCTTCCCATTTGACTACCAACTAAAGCTTGCACTTCAGAATTCTAAGCATTCAAGACAAATAACAAAGAAGGCATAAAGCAAATAGTGTAAAGGCCTATGTTTCAAATCAGTTTCAGAAGAAGAGCTGAATGGGAACAGAGGAAAGGGAGAAGCTGAGGAAGAATTCATCTAGGCAAATTATTTTCTGTCCATAACCCTCAGTTTAGCCTTCAGTGCATTTGTCCACATAATTCTTTACCAAAGCTTGGAACGTGCTGGGACTGTAACACAGTAGGACTAATAAATAAGTAAAATACTTTAATTTTTTTTGGTGTCACTGCTGATCCTGAAGCAGTTTCCAGATTGATGGCACTGACCTGCACCTACAAGTTACATACAGATTTTGGCACCATTTCAATACCAAGCAAATTCTTGCAAAGGAGAGTTAAAACACTTTTCTAAAAGTTTGGCAGAGCCATACAATTAATGTCTTGTTGCTTTTCCATATTTCGTCAAAGTATTCAGAATAATGTGATACAAAATGAATTATTTTTGTTTGTTTGGCAGCTATCCAGCATTTAAATAGCAGGGTGGCTGCTGTGCTCAGGGTTGAATTGTCCCAGCACATTATATTTGTACAATTTCATCTCTGTGGTACACAATCAGGCAAGGGAATAACACAAAGTTTTTTAATATTCTGTCTTTAAAACAAGCAAACAACCTGGAAGAGTGGATTTCAAATTTTAGCTGGGGATTAACATACAAATGTTCTGTAAATTAGGGATATAATTATGTGAAGTCAATTACAATTTTCAATTACATATTTCCTAAGGCTGTATATTACGCAATGTTAGGCACCCTGGGCTTGTAACTGCTCACAGTCCTTCTACCACCACAACCAAGTGACTCAAAAAGAAAAGGTTTTAAGAATTTTGCAGGTAAGCGAAAGTGAAAAGATAGTTGTGTGTCTCAGCTTCACAACGTATGTGTGGTAGTCTTAGGGTCCTTGGCCATCCAAAGTTTTTCTATGCTGGTGATAGCAATAGAAAGATGAGGACCCAGATATATTTTTCCATTCCTGGATCTGGGGTCTTTTTTAGGGTTTAATTGCAGCACAAAATAAAGTTACTGATTATTAAAACAAATGTGTGTGTGTGTGTGCGCGCGCCTTTCTCAAATTTTATTCACAGCTTGTAAGAAATAAAGGAGTGGGAGTCAATTAACTGTATTGAATGTAATCACAAGCCCATAAATTCTTTTTGCTGTATTGAGTTACAGCTTTGCATACTAATGGCTCATATTCGTTTCATAATTTCTTTTTCCTAGAAGTTTTCTGTGTAACATGGTAAGTACGTAAATTGCAGCATTCTTTTTTAGCAGCTACTGGAAAAAAAGCAGTTATTAATTTTAAAAGAATCATTGTTTCCTTGCTTTTAAGAGAGTCCCACTTCTGTACACCCATGCATCACATGTTCAAAGAAAACACTGTAGGGAAATATCTGCCATTTCCATGACTGGAGAAGTCAATTCAAATATCTTCTGGAATTAGAAGAGTCAACAGTAAAGACAGAGAGCAACAAAGGAAAGGTGACAGTGGCTGGGGTTGAGATACTCAGATAAAGCACTGAGTCCATTTAGGGCATTACATTTTATGAGAACTGCAAACTTCTTAGAGAATGTACAAAGGGAAACTGCAGACACATTAAAGAGATACAGGAAACATATCCTACAAGAGAAGATTTCATATTTACTCTTAAGAAATAAAAAAAAAGATTGATAGTTACACATTAGTCAACTACAGTGTGAGTAATGCCAGTCTTGAGAGGACCTTAGCAGGCTAAAAGAACACCTCTTGGAGAGGAACTTTATTTTATCCTGCCATTAAATGAGAAGAAAGGACAGGGTGCCTACTGTTCTGTAGGCAATTCTATGATTCTTTAAAAAGAAGATGAAAAGGCAAATCTGAAACTGAAAGACGACAAACTATCTCACCTGGGTTTTTTTTACAAAAACTAATCAACTTTGATTTCTAGGTTACATAAACTATAGTTTCCTATATATTTGTTACATGACTGCAAGTAGCAAAAAAGTATTTAAATTATGCATAGCTACAAGAATTGCCATGTTCTCAAGCAAGTTACTGAATACCCTTAGCACACTGCATAAATGTCGCTATATACTAATGACCAAACTCACTGTTAGTATTATTTCTGCTATTCACTCATTACAGTCCAGTTTCGGAATATAAAATGTGCTTGATAAAATAAGAGTTTTCATCAGTTACTGCCAGCTAGCAAAGCAGAAAATAGACAAAATGGCCATTTCTATTTCATATTGCTTAATATCCATCACTTTAATGGAAATGAGATAAAGTAGATAATGGTAATAAGAATAGTATTAGCAGCACACACATATATTACATATTTCTCAGAGGTACCATTGTTGTACCATTTACATTGTTAATATTAAAATGTCTCAAGCAGCACAACCCAATGTAACCAACACCATAAATATTACCTTTAATATAAAAGAGTTGAATGAGCTTTTAACCTTGAATTTGATGCAATGTTGAAAATAACTTTTATACTTCTATGACCTAGCTCATATGAATAGCTAAGTACTTCTTCCCTCAAATAAATCTTTCTCCAAAGTAAAACTTCCTTGGACTATTCTTAGCTGTAATATCTATTGCACATTAAGTGATCATAGACCTTTTCTGTACTTCTTGTAAGTGTAACTCAGAGGCAGAAATGTCAATTTAGATGAAGCCTTTGTAGGTAATATTAAATACAAAGAAACACTTTAAGAAACATTACATTTTAGGGTTGTTTCATTAAAGAAAAGTGTTCAGGAAGGTTATCTGCACGTTCAAATATCCTAAGGCCAAGTAGAAGTGTGGTTCAAAATGGCTTTTGAATCAGAACATTTTACAAAAAAAAAGAAAAAAAAAAAGGGAGGAGGGAAGACAAAAGGTGGGAGTTTGGATTCTTCAAAATAAGCAGCACCTGGATCATAGAAACATTCTGGTTGGAAGAGTCCTCAGGAGGCCACTAGTCCAACCTCCTGTTTAAAGTAGGGTCAGCTATGAGAGATCAGATTAGTCTTTTCAGGGCTTTCTCCCATTTATCCCATGTATTTATACCCTGTTGGGCTAAACATTGAGGACAGGAATTAGAGTAGAGAAATGCATATTACACTCAGAGTGTAGTTCTGTGCAAAGGAGCCTGTGAGGGAGCATGTGTTCACTTTGCTCATCCAAAGGCAACAGGGTCAGGAATAAGGCAAAACTGGAAAGTCTGAGCACAAAACAGTATTGGCAAGGTTAGGAAGAAGGCAATCATTGGATCCTATCTGTAGGGTGCTGCAATATGACCAAGGAAGAAATGGCAGGGCAGACCTTGGGCAAGGGAGAAACAAAAAAATCAGTGCAGGAGAGAAGTGAACTCATCGACAAATGCTACGAGCAGGAGATGGACTTATGGAGTATGTGCTATCATCTGACCCAGCCTACTGGCATGACTATTTTTATAAGATGATGGTTGATGTGGGATACTTTGAATTTCCATTTAACTAAAAAAGTATGGAGAAAAAAACCTTTTTCTTTTCTATTTTATTTTTTTTTTAAGCATAATATACTTCAATTTAATGTAGATGAGACTAAGCAGATAGTGCCATCAGATATACATTCTGGGAGTCATGAAATTTGATTATGCAGAAAAATTGGACAGAATCTTCAATACAAATTTGAATGACTATCACTGTGAAGACCTGGATAACCATGCAGTTTAAATATAAGACTTAGGGTAGAGTATGAAGCTCAACCACTTACACTAGGGACTATTGACAAGGATTTGTTGTAAGTCAGATAATCATCAGGTGCAAATGGTAATGGAGGGAAGACCTATTACTCTAAATAAGTATAACCTACCAGTATAACGTGCTTGTGAAAAAGGCAAATGCAATACTAGGAGTGTCGGGTGAGCAGAGATAGGAAATATTAATGGTATTGCGTAAGGCAGTGGTGAGTTTTCAATTGGAACACTGTGCACTTCTCGTCATTTATGTTCAAGAAAGAGGAATTTAAATGAGCAAAGCAGAAAAAAAGAGTCAGTAGGGCTGCTGAAAAAAAACTAAAAAAACTGGGATTGTGCATTTTTAGCAAAAGGAAAGCTGAGAGGGGACACTGTAGGACTGCTCTGTTGAACGATATCATGAAATGAAACTGTACGGAGTAAGGTTTATTTAAGATGAAGGACACTTGGCAAAAAATAAATCAGGTTGCACTGGCTAGGAATAAATAAAATCCAAAAAATACAAAGTTTCTGACAATAACAAGCAAGACTGGGGTTCTGAAAGAGCCCTTCAGGAAGCGTTGGGGCAAAAACGAGCCTTAATTCTAATGTGAATCTTCATGGATTCACAAGCAGGATTAAAAGACGTGTCTGCAATAGTGGGGGTCTGGTCATAAGAAACATAAGAGGCTTCTTTTTAGCTTGTGTTTCTTCTCTCACAAATCCATATATAGGCATGTGTCAATTAGCTATCAGTGTGGTGCTTTCACCCCATACGCTGAGACACAAACTCCACAGTGCAAAAGGAAGAATAGAAAGTCTGCTATTAAGAACAGAGGTACTGTTTTATTTTTCATAAAATGCTATGATGGAGTGATACAGCAACCAGGAAAAAAATATTCAGCTTCAGATCTCCCATGAATGACATTAAAAAGTTAAGCAGCACTTAGTCTTCTTTAAGATGTCATTTCTGTTCAGTGTAACTGTTAGACGCTTAATGCAGATAGATGGGCTAAGCAGACTCTGCGAAGACAAAATTTCCTCCTTTACATCCACTCTAAAAGCTTTTAAAATCTCTCTGTCAGGAACAATTTGACTGCATATCAATTGCATTCCCCTACTACTGCAAAACTTATAATAAAGGAATATCATGGGGAAGAAAAAACACATTTTGATAACTTTGACAGTAAAATGAAACACTGTCAATCTAATCGGCTGGAAAGCTGGGACTGTACATTAACCTCACTTTGCTCATTAAAGTTCTCATTCAATTAAAATAGCAGCTGGGATACGTCTGAGTGATGCCACGCTGTTGTGCTGCCAACAAGTTCATTTCTGGTGTTTCTCTGCTGACCTCATGAAGAACGGGCTCTGGGACTTCAAAGTTCTTCAGGGCATCCACATAATTTATATAATACAGATCAACTAACAAAATACAAACTGCTTACTATAGCCTTGCCACAAAGGATGTGCAGTCCCTATAAGTAAGAAAAAAGCCAGACATTTTCCTGTTATTTTCAGCGTACAGCCTGAGGTTTTATACAGCTCTTCTTTAAATACAGGATTTGTATAGATAAAGCCACTCCGCTTTGAAAATGAAAGATCTGGAATAGGTCTTACTTCACATTCTTCTACTTTTTCTCTGTTAGTTTTCTTTCACAAATTAGAGAAGAAGAGATACAAAATTCAGAATTTAGCCTGGCGTTCTCAAAAGAGAAAAAACCAAACAGTTTTATCTACAACAATATATATTTATCAACATACTGAAAGGAGAATAATTTAATTGTCTTCCATATTGTTGTGGTTTAACCCCAGCCAGTAACTAGGACCACAAAGCTGCTTACTCACTCCCCTCCAGTTCAGATGGGGGAGAGATTCAGAAGAGTAAAAGTGAGAAAAAACTCGTGGGTTGAGATAAAGGTGGTTTAATAGGTGGAGCAAAAGCCGCACACACAAGCAAAGCAAAACAAGGAATTCATTCACTACTTCCCACCAGCAGGCAGGTGTTCAGCTGTCTCCAGGAAAGCAGGGCTAACATAATGCATAACTGTTACTTGGGAAGACAAACACTGTAACTTCGAACGTCCCCCCCTTCCTTCTTCTTCCTCCAGCTATATACTGAGCATGACGTCATATGGTATGGAATATCCCTTTGGTCAGTTGGGGTCAGCTCTCCCGGCTGTGTCTCCTCCCAACTTCTTGTGCACCCCCAGCCTACTCGCTGGTGAGGCAGTGTGAGGAGCAGAAAAGGCCATGACTGCTTAGCAACAACCAAAAACATCAGTGTGCTATCAACATCACTCTAATCCCGAATCCAAAACATAGCCCTGCACCAGCTGCTAAGAAGAAGGTTAACTCTGTCCCAGCTGAAACCATCGCACATATATATCTTTATAGATATGTTCTCACGTGTTCTCATGTTCTTATGAACAATCAAACTGATCCCCAGGGTGAGAGGCACCATTGCCCGAAAATCTATATTCTATGTATCAGTAATATTATAATTCTCCTCACATAGTCTCCACTTAGCTCGTAGTTTTCATAATGCCCGTAATAAATAGCAATAATGGTGGATATTTCCGAAGGACAAACTGGTGGCTTTATTCTCATTTCACCATACTGCCTAAGCAAAAGCAAAAATAAAATAAATGCTAGACATGCAGGGAAGACTGGGAGCAGCTCCATTAAAGTCAATAGTTATACATAAAAATACATAAAACTGGGGAAAGAAGAATAACAAATGTCTTTAGATAATGTATGAGAATCACAGTACGAACCCTCAGCAGAGGTACATCTACAAAGAGAAGTTAGTCAGAAGAACCAATTTTTAAGTTGCCGTTTCAAGCTAAAGGGGGAAGGAATAAAAATTTCATAGCATCAGCGTTATCTGAAGAACTCTTTTGTGCTTAAATGGTATGTTCTGAACAATTTTACAGCACAAAGTATGGAAATTAGCATCACAATCCATTGCATCTACTGCTTTCATTTGTGAATGGAGGCTGTTATTTAGTAGGACTGTCAATTTAGTATCTTCAGTGACCAATGCACTGCTTAATAAAAATAGGTCTTATTAGCCAAAGGCTAAGTACTTGCATTATTTTCAAAAGCTTTAAAAAGCGGTATTTTTTCATGGTTTAACAAAGTTGCAAGAATCTCTGAATTTCACTGCTGGACCAACTCAATTGGTAAGAAGGAAAAAAAAAAGTTTTCTTTTGTCAAGACTTTATAGCAAGTTTTATTTTAAAGAGATGTTTTACAGAAATAATATAAACTTGTAAACAATCAGGATTAGCAATAGCAGTGCTGATTCGAACTGCAAGTGTACTGATAAAAGAGACATCAGTGACACTTTTAAAACATGTATTTTGACATACCCTTCCCCTTTCCTAGGAATACATGACAGGCTGCACGGAGTTTATTCAAGAGAAAATCACTGTAAACTGCTGGACAGGAAAGCTGGGCTGCAGGAAGGGATCTACAAGGCCAGAGCAAACAGGGAGACTGGTTTCCAAACTTCATTACATGCTGTACTATAACTTTCGAGTCTTCTCTACTCATATGTACAAAGAGTTACAATATTCTAAGTTAATATTTTGTGTTCTTAAGAAAACAAAACAAAACAACAAAAAACCCACATGATTCTGGGGTGAGTTTGTTCATGTGGCTCTAGCCATGGTCTGCTAACAAGGTGCTTTCTCCAACAAAGGAGGAGACAACATTTGTATTGCCAGTGACCATCTCTGCTGCTCTTCCACAATGCGCTTGGGTTTCACTGCTAGGACAGCCTCACGAGAAGCATACTCTTCACCAGTATTAATGAAGAGCTTCAGACATTAGGGAGAAGATGAAAAGATTTTACCACCATGACAGAATTGCAAGATACTATAAGGAATAAATATCATGATAAAATGAGTTTTAAAAAACAAAATCAATTTTAATTTTTATGGAAATTTTTCTTTTTAGGTACCAAAAGATTTTTAATCTCCAAATTCTAATCTGCTGTATCCTTAAGAAGACAAGAGCTAAACAAAACATCTGTTAACATAACATGACTCTTCCCTGTTCTGCTCCACGTGCATTTGACCTAATACTTGGACATCTCTCTTTTTTATATATTTGTTTCCAGGGTCTTTCCCTTGGTGACTAGTAACTGCATTCATAACTGCTCTTCACTGTTTGTCAGGCAGCGCCACTGAAATGCTGAAAATGTCAGACCGCATAAAACCAAAGTCTTAGAGCAATACAAATTCTTTTTGCTGGAGAAAAGCCTATTTAGCAAAGGAACTGTGTGTTGCATTGTCTCTTCTCTCCAGTTTCCATTTAACTACCCTGTGTGCTAGCCCTGCTTTCTTCTCTCTCCTCCATCCACTTGCTCCACCTTCTCCCTTTGCCAAATCAGTTAGCATTGAGTTGACCAGTAAAAGGGACATTCTGCACTGGTAAATCACTGCTGTAGTGGATCAGTTACACCATATTATCTCATGCAATGCTCGCGGGAGTGCAACTCAGGGTATGGGGACCTTATTCCCAGTTCTGCCATTTGACTTTGAATGATACTGTACAAGTTGTACCACCTTTCTGTCCTTCAGTTTTCCATCTAAAATTGAGTTATTAATATTCAATATTTTGCAAAGTAATTTGATGTCTACAGCTGAAATGAGACACTATTCTTTTTTTTTTTTCCTTTTCATCATTGGGCCCTCTGATTTTCTAATTTGTTTTGGTCCTGGTCTTCACTGTAAGTTTGTTGGTGGAGTAGCAGGGAATTTAAAAGATTTGGTAGCATGTTCAGTTACAGTCTTTCTCACTGAGCCTTTAAGAGGTATACTCAAGCTCCAAGATCCAGGAAACCAGGAAATTCAAAGAGTGGTTATATGGTGAACCCAATTGGTTTAACTCTAGCTAATACATTCAAGCTTTATGGTGCTGCAGATGCTCATCAAATAGATGTTTGCTTTTAAGCAAGATTTTTTTTTAAATAATACATATACTGAATCAATAAAATGCCATCTCTTGCTGTATATTTTACGCCGCTCTCACCTAACAGCTCAAAATATTCAACAGATTTATAACGAACTTCATTGTCCCCAGCTGCACTTGGTTTTTACATCCTTTCACACCTAATCCTCACCATCTGCACATTCAAGATTAGACATGATCCCTGGTGGACCTTGCAGCGTACGAGCCTCCAGCTCAGTGGTTCTGACAAATTTCTCTCATCAGTCAAACCACATCCCATGAACCTACAATTACTTCATAGCATTAGCGAGAGAGAGAGACTCAGTTGAGTCAGAGAAATACATTAATATTACTTTGCAATTATTCAGTACCTGGGAGAATTATACTTTTAAATTACTCATAAATTGTAAGCATAGAGATGTTACAGATTTTCAGGTATTTTAAAATTTTATAACTAAAGTTGAGTGTCTATCACTGTATTAACACAGGCCCAGCCTTCTTATTATACTAGGCTTAGAATTTAAAATAGAAGTTTGATTGTTCAAAACAATCCAGGTACAAAGCGTATACAAATACCTTGTAAAGGTCAGTTCTAAAATGATCATTATGGTTTCAGCATTTTAGATTTTTTGCAATTATTTGAAATCTTATTCCTAGAGCTATTTGCACAGAAAAACAGTCAATACGGTTAGACAACTCTAACCACTTAATACAGTAGGCACTGTATAATTCACCTTTCCCATTATTCAAAGATCCTTCTACAGCTTTCATTAATATTGCAAAGTTAGCAGCAATATTCTTGGCTACAATGCCTTTGAAGTCATTATTATCTCTGGCTGCAAAATCAAACAGTAAGCTGACATATTGGCTAGCTCATTAAATGCTGTCACCTTTGTTGTTGTTTGGGGTTTTTTTTAAATTATTTTTCTAAGGAACAGATTCTATAGTCCTTGTTCATGTGAGAATTAAAACCTGAAGGATGCAGTCCAGCATGTAATCTACATGACAGTCCAATTATGTAGCTACTTTTGTATATAGCAATTTAAGAAACAGAAACCTAAGTTTACCAAATCAGTGTGTTTGTTTTTCTTATTGAACATGTATAATTCAACTGAAGAGTGCAGGAAGTAATGGTGATACTGCTCCAAACCAAGGGAGCGACACAGATTTAGATTACCAGCACAGAGCCACAGTAATTCAATATGACAGCATCCTTTTAACTCTGCAGCATCAGTAGATCCCCTAAGTTCATGGCATGCTCCACATTCCAGACCTTTTGGGCTGGGAGAACGGTTTTACACGCTGGTCTGCAAACAGGACCAAATTCATCCAAGTGCTCACACAAAGCCAGGGCAGAAAGTGCTCAAAGCTAGTCCTGATACATGCACACCCATACGTGCACGTGGATCTGAGGGTTGAAAACACTCCCGCATCCTTCTGTTTAGATATATCTTTAAGTTTTCTGAGTCTTTTCTATCATTTATTACTGCTTCACTAGAGTACTAGGTGCACCTTGAATGGGGAGTTAAAATGCAGTCTGTAACTCAAGAACAAGCTACTGTTTAACTAAGAAATAAAATAATGATTAAAAAAGCCTACAGGAGTTGGTCTCCGCCACAACAACTCTCTTCCTCTCTAAAAATGCTGGTTCTTAAAGAAGTTTGAATCTATGGGAAATATCAATTCTGTCCTACTGTATTTTCCTTATTACTTTCACAATAATGAATAGTTTTAAACAAGAGAGAACCGAAAGCTGTAATTTCTGCCCTGGAAAAACACCTCTATTTTCTGAAAAGCAATGAGCATGGTTATCTTCTATTGAAGTACAAGAATAATAGGTATTAATGATGGCACTTCTGCTAATATCATAACCCTTTCTCCCAGCTGAGTGAAACAGGCTTTATTCAATGAACCTCTATGAATTCAATCATTTGAACACCATACGGTAACACCACTGCAACAGCATCGTACAGCATATCTAAACAGTGCAAATACATATATTTTAGCTAGCTGCAGTAGATAATAGATTAGCTACATTTGCACTCCTCAGTAGCAAATGCTTTTTAAAACAAAATTAGCCTTTAGAAAGAATATTTCAAAGAAGTCAGTGAACCCATATAGCTTGGGGAAATGTGATGCAAGGTCTGCAATAATGTATCTTGTAATTCCATTTTATTGGCTTCAGTGATTTTTTCCATGGATTTCCTCATCCTTAATTTTAGAAAACAATTGTCTCACTCATCATTTTCTTGAATATAAAAGAGTCATTCCTAGGAACATGAAATATGGATGTCAAAACCCCCATGTACTAGACAGAGTTATTCTTTCTCAGAGGTAACCATAAGAAAGCAATGAGCATTGGCACAAAATTCCTGGTTCATAGATCTGAGATTTAATAGGAATTGTAACAAATGGGAGTCATCTTATTCTTTGACCTGCACAAAATGGGCCAATTTATGATCTTTTCCAAAGTCAATGTGCATTTGTTCAGTACCCGCAGTACAACATTCAAGTTAAGGTACCTGAAGCTCTACTGCACTAACCCACATCCCAAGTGAACAAAACTTTCTGTCAAATTCAGTCCTGGATTTCTGTAAGTCAAGTTAGAAAATGGTTCATGAAATATATCTGTAATCAGGAAGACAGTGTAACTACTTTCACGGAAACATAGATTTGTTGAATGCCAAGGAACTGTTGAGACATGTCAAGAAAAACTACCTTGGCATAACTATTTCTTCAGGAACTTCCCAAGGACCTCAGGGAGATGGCGAAAGGGAATGGACCTGGAAATAGGATCAGAAAGGAGAAAGAAGGACGATTGGATGGCAAAAGTGAATGGTACCGGAAAGGGCTGGCTAAAAGACATGGAAATTTGCAGCTGATGTCAAGTGAAGGAGACAGGCTTTCTGCTGGGATTACAGCATATGATAGTAAAATTAAATATTTACCATAATGAGTAGTCACAAGGGAGTGTCCATATGCAAAACTCATATTTCCTTCTGACTGCTTAGCCTTGCAACCCCTAACAGTGCTTTTTTAACAGGGTGTGTGTATGTATTAAATGTAATTATACACACCCACACTTCACACCACGCACTAGTTTTCGTATGGGGATATTAACATTCCTTACAAATTAATTAAGCCTAACAAAACACCCATAATTAGACTGCTAAGGTTTATTATTTCTGTTTTACTATTGGGAAGCAGACCCAGTGAGATTAAGTGCCTTATCTAAGTAAATGAATCTGTAAATTATGGTGGGAACATAGTCCAAGGGTCCTGATTCCCAACTAAATGACTATTTAAACTTTGAAGGCTCTGTGCATGCACATAAAACAAATTTGTCTCTGTTTAGTTTGGAATGTATCCTTTTTCCAGCTGAAAAATTGCTTCTGCAGTAGGGTATTAACAATAATAGTTGTGACTCTTTTCCTTAAAAAAATAAATCAATCCAACACCTTTACAAACTTCCTCTTATGCTCTTAATTTTGTGTGTTTGCCTTCAGATGACTTTAAGCAACACATAGTCATTTATGTTCATCTCTGTGAGATGCAGGAACAGTGCCTTTACTAAGCCACTGGTTTAACTAACTGAAATGTTTTTGCAGATTGACAAATACATTAGATAAACTACAGTTTCTTCCATCTAGCGGTCTGATCAATTTAGTCATAAGCACATACAGGTATTGAGGCATCATCTGGTTATTTTTTAACCTTCAGCTGCACAGAACTTGGTAAAAAGCAATGAGATTTTAGGGAATGTTTCCTCTTTTAGATCACAAATAAACACTAATTAAAGTACTGAAATGTGACCTTGAGGTGACCATCATTTTCACAGGCCATTTCTAACCACAGATTAAAATATGGAGAAAAACATTTAATTTTTTTTTTTAAAGCTATAGGTAATGCAAGTTGCAAGAGCACAGAGGAACTGAAAGACCATTAGTTTAATCCAAAGTGCCAGTGCCTCTATTCCTAATGAAAAGAAGCCTCATAGCAACCTACAGTCAAATTCATTAGTAAAAGGAATGACCTTCTGACCTCAAATCATGTTTTCTTACTCTCTGTTTAATTGCAAGATCACTGAACACCTGCGATTTCAGATAATCTGCATCTAGCTCCTTATAAAACTTCTACACATGGGGGAGTCCTAACCAGTCCTCATGACGAAGACTGTCACAGAACTTTGTCAACTTTGTCAACTTATCTTTGCATACCATTCAAGAACTTGGAAGCAAACCAGATAGTTGTCTTTTTAGGCTTGAAATCACTCATTATTGATCCATGGAACATTAGTGTATCTCATGGTTTGTTTGTTCCATAAAAATAGTAACTAGATTGTGTTAAAGTGCCACTTTTTAAAGAAACAACAAAACACAAAACGAAGTGAGACAAGCCTCAGTAGGCAATTATGTTCTGCTGATGCTCTTCGAAAAGGTCAAGACTGTCCACTTCCACTTTAGAAAAGCCAAAGTGATTCCTCAACAGCCCCACAACACTGGTGTATTCATCTCAGCTCTTGGCCAGTCTTGCGCACCAAGCAGATTCTCCAAAGGGTATAGAAATATCCTCTACTTTTTGGGAGTCTCTTGTGTTATCTTAAAGCTGCGATTTCACTGAGCTCTTCTGTTTTCTCTCCCCTACCTCTACCATCTTCCCCGTGCACAAACCTGTCCTGGCCCTTCATGTTGCTTCTCCAGGTTCCCCCTCCTTCTGCCATGTAGGTGACGGCTCAGTGACTCTTAGGCCTATATCAGTATTTCATACACAGAGACCCAATACGATAAAACGTAGAACTATTGCCTGTATCAATCATTCCAGAAACAGAAACCTGAATTTGTACACTAAGCAGCTATTTCAGAGAACATCTTTTTTTTCCATTCGGTATAACTAGGCTTGCTTTTTCCTGCTGCCAAAGCCGTAGGCACTCCATAACCACTCCGTTGCTCTCTTCATGCCAATATATCTTCCGTTGTGACTTACTGCTCTGCTGCAAGTACTCGCAAAACAGCCTGGCTGGAGATGCAAACACAGAGAAACTCAAGAACGACCTCCACCAGTAATACAGGGAAACAGAATAATTTTGACAAAGTGCAACTACAGCATCACCTTGTCAAACACAACAGATAATGAGCTTGGAATCAGTCTCCAAGCTACTTGAACCAAAAAAGATGAAAGCTGGCCAAACACTGGTTAGTTATTACAAAGTGTTCAAAATCTGTCAATCACATAGGGACCTTTTGACAGATGATACCTTCTCCTGCTCCTAATAAGGACAGATAAAAAGAAAATATCAAGAAAGAGGGATTTTGTTTACTCAGCTCTCCAACCTGTGGGTTCAAAAGGAGTGCCTGGAAGTCCTCTCATTTCTCTCCTGATCTATAAAGCCTCTCAGAAAGGCTCCAAAATCATCTGCAGACATCGAGAGCTATCAAGCACTTCAGCTACTTTCTCCCCTAGAGTTCTATTCTATTTCTGTTCCCAGAAGAGGGAAGTGGGCTCAATGGCAGACAAAAATACAGGAATAAACAATTACTGAATGTCAAAACTATCAAATTCAGACAAGAAATTGTATACTTTTTAAACAATGAGAATAATTAATCATTAGAAAAGTCTGCTAATGGTTATGCTAGATTCTTCATAATGGGCCACTTTAAAATGAAGAAAGGATTTATTTCTGGAATATATGCTCTACTTTGAGTAGGAATTTAATGAGGGAAATTCTTTGCTCTGTGTTATGCAGAGGTCAAAAAAGATGATCAAAATGATCCTTCCTGGATTCACCATCTTTAAATCTGTCTGTCTTTTGCTAGAAATTGCATTTATGTGCTTCTGAACAAGGATAAGAATGAAAGACACTTCACTAACATAGAATGAATTAAAATCTTGGGCAATCTTACTTGTGCTGTGCTGTAGCCTATACTAATGACAGCAAAGTAACTTTTTTTGTTAAGGCAACATATTGTGCAAACACTATGATGTGTTTACTTTTATTCAGTGCCAATTAAAGTAAAAGTAGCCTAAATTTGGAAAAATAATTTCAAACTGTTCATAAATCCTTAACTGTTGAAACAACAAAGGCTAAAGCGATCTTTAACTTAATGGGATATGCAACAGTATACTAAATAACACAGCTATAAGATATAAAAAGATACAAAAATAGGGTAACCTAATTATAGACTTAATATATGGTGAGCTATCTGATAATTATAAGATGTAGAATATCTTAATGACATCCAGTGAACTTGTGCACAAGATAAGATAGACTGCTAACTTCTACTGCATGCACGCTCCCAAAATAGAAAAAAATGCATTTCTTTTAGAAGTTAAATGTAAATATTTCTTCTTAGTAGTATGGTGCTGATACTGCCTTGAAGCTTTTTTCCCACCTATGATACATGTGGTACTACTGTTTTCAGGGTTGTTTTCATTTGTGCAGTTCTCAGCGCTGCTTTCTGTTACATAGGGAGATTATATTATACTTAGCCCTCTGAAATATTTTTCATAGCTTTACACAGTCTTATTGTGGAAAAGCAGGACCCAACAGTATCTTTGTTTTCTGCTGGCTAATAAGCTTAGTTCTGAGCAATATTCTTTGTATTGTTTTTTTCCACCCATACCCAAAACAAAAAGATGCCAGAGTTTAAGATCTACAAACAATGTGCATGACATTCCTCTCACCTATTCCCCTCCTTTTATCCTCCTTCCTCACTTCCCTTTCTCTAACTTACTTTATTTAATTGCACCATCTACATTTCTTTTATCTATCCACCCTCCTTTCCTTCTCCCTGCCTCGTCTCACTTTCTCTAGCTATCTACTCTCACTTTCTCTGGCAATCCCTTTTCACCCAGCAGGCAGGTGCTTGCACTGTGTGGATGGACGGGCCAAACCCCATGGTCACTTTATCAAAAGCATGGAGAGAATGAGAAAAAAAAAAAAGGTAAGAAAAAGAAAATATCCACACTTTAGAAAGGAGATAGAAATACAATGTTTTTAAGATGAATAACGATGCTTACACCAAGAACAAAAGCACTGTGAGTCACACAACTGAAGATCCTGCTTTGGAAGAATTAATGTTGTAAATGAAAACCTTGATGTTCCAAAACAAATAAACAAACAAAAGACCCCACAAGATGAATTTTTGATTGTGAACTGAAATGCTGTAGGAAAATATAATGCAGAGGAAGGATTTAAATGCTGTCAGGTATTCAAAGAAATCCTTAATTTCATGATCTAGAGTTTTGACACTCCCTGTCTGAAAATTCAACTTATATCGGCATTTTGTTCTTTCTCTCTTGGTTTAGTTTAGCCGCGAATCACCTGTTCTGCTGCTCCCGGGTGCAAGATGCTGTTAACAATTTGACATTCCTCCTGCTGTGCACTAACCACATTCCAGCTCTTGCTCCTACTGATTGCAAATGGGGCATAGGGATCTCTCAGATAAACATATTTATCATGGTATCACAACGCATGGTTACACTTATGCCTTGGCGGCTAGCAGCACCTATGTAGCAATACAAATTTTAGGAATAAGCAACTCTGGTACAGAGCTTGAAAATCTGGGATGGACAATTCATATCATTATCTCCCAGTGAATTCATATTTATTGTACATTAAATGTCCATGTTGAAAAGGACAATAACATAGTTTTATCCTAAAGAGCTTACAATCTGAAAGACAAGAGACATGAACATGCACAGTGTGATGGAGAATGATGACACCATAAATGTGTGATGAAATTATAATTGCAAATACAAATGGTAAACGAAATTATATTGATGCCAGTTAGTCTTCATGTCTTGTATTAAAAACCTTGCATCCCGAACAAGACACCATATTCACCAAGCAATTTCAGTATATCTAATTCTTTAGTTATCTACTTCTACCTGCGTGAGTTTTTAGATAACTTTGTGTCCAAATTCTTCTGTTATGTGTTACTTAAATAAATTCACATTAAATCTTTACCTCTGTTTCCCTTGTACACTTGACTGCAGCAACAGCTGCACAGCTATGTTCATCCTCCAGTTATCACTAATGACCACCGTGCTTTCTAAAAGATCAAGGGTGGTGAAGGTACATGAAATAAATATACCTGGAGGTGTGAAAAAGCTGACTGAGAGATACTGAAAAGTAGATGGAAAAGAAAAAACTTGACAGTTCAATTTTTTCTGTCTTGGAGGGGGGGGAGAGTGAAGACAATAAAGAGGATACTAAAACTATACTGTTTATGAAAAAAAAGGGGAAATATGCATGTAAAACATAGAGTTAACAGCGGCTGGTTTTGCTGCCTTATATTTCAAAAGAATTCACCATTTTGGGAACATTTGGGTGTGATTTTTTTTTTCAATTTCCCCCCTAACCTCTAGTTAAAAGACAGACTAAAAAAACCCTCATTCAGCAATAAATATATGGAGACTTTAATAGTTACCAGAATGTGTGCTAAATATTGATAATAAATTAAATGCTAGACCACAAAATAGAGAAATTTTTCATCCTGCTTTTACTTTCACATTCACACATCCTTTTTACATGTGTGTATACATACATACTTTTTTTGGGGGGTTATACTTCTGAATTCTAATTCCCATCCCAACAAAGAGAGCTTTTTTCCATGTATAGCTCTGTGCTAAAAAGCAGAAACATTACACCCAATTTTATCATTCCACGAGCTGATTCAGCAAGCATCACACCATTCAAGACAACAGAAATCATGACCAAGGAGAGACGTCTGTCTAAAGTAACATATCACAGTACAGAGGGCATCAGCAGAAGGAAACCAGTCCATCATCCACAGTGCTTTATACTAAGACTGTCCATGAGGAGCACCATTGCTCTTTCCCGGAGGCAGCTTCCCATGTGCTGAAGCCAGACCCATCGCATCACAGACACCACACTAATACCGCAGCTTCAGATTTTGATGATAATGGGTTTTCTTTAACTTGTGATGGAGAAAATGCCTCATTTCTTCCCATCTCTCAAAAAGATTTTAAGTTTCTTTAGCTAGACATGACGATGCCACCACATATGACACCATTCTTACAATTTTGAAGGGAATTAGAAAAATTTCCACTGTGTGGAGAAAGCAACGGCTTATTGTAGGCAAGGAAAAGAAACCTCCAACTAATATACAAAACACTGTTATTTATTTTCACAGCTAGGAAACTAGGGGTCTGAGATGACTTTACTAAAGTCATGAGAGAGATCAAAAAACAGCACAAGCAGGAAGTTTAATCATCGCTGCTTCAAGTCCTACACAAGTCACCAACTGCCATCTCTCAGTGTTGCAGGGACTTAACAGCTGCTTATTTTATAGAGAGCTGGAAATAATCACCTATAAGAAGACATTACGACACAATGTATGTTGGATTTTGTATCCCATCCCATTCCCAACATTACAGTCATCTGACAGCATCCCAAAGGCTGCAGGAGACACCACAGCTGCTGGGCCAGGCACAGTGGCCAGTCTATGCTGCCAGTAGGTACAGGGTGAAAACAAATTAAAAGCAGATACCAACATGAAATCAGAATCTCCGTAGTTACTGATTACAGGAGAGGACCCTGCCTTGGCACACACTCCTCCTACTCAACCCATGATGCTCCCTTTCCTGTTCACGTGCCATAGTCATAGGGTTCAGCCGAAAGACCTTCAAATTACAAAGGTTGGAAGAAGTGATTTACCTATCATATAAGGAACATGGCAGCTTCTTTTATTCATTCAAACTCATTAAAATACAGATATTATTTACCTATGGTTTATTACCTCACAAGTAGAAAGAAATGCGCTCCAGTGCATAAGTGTTATTATTACAGCCCTTTCTCACAGTCTTTGCTGTGGTTTTGTTTAGTTAAGAAATTTGCGTGAAACTTGAAGAGGACACCTGATACATATGTACAGACACTTAAATTATTTTTTTAACCCTGTTCCCGCTGTTGTTGAGTGAAATGATGGCATCTGTCACAAAAGCAGCAATAGTGTAGACTGTTACAACTCTACTACTAAGAGGAAAAACATGAATAAATGATCCTGAATGCAGAAATTTGTAGCTGAGATGTTTTAATTGCTGTTTGTATTGTGGCATGCACTTCAGGCTACATCAAAAACAAAGGACAGATCCCTACCCGTTATTCATTAAGCAAATTTTCTTACGCAAAATAAGCTATTAAGGCAATAACGAACATCCTATAATAGCAATTTAAGAAAACAGAAGAGATACACACCACAGTCAAGCCTTTTACTGTAGTACCTGAAACTTGTTGACTACTTCATAGCGCATCATGAATTTAAATTTTTCTTCCACAATGCACTTTTATAAGCAAGCCAGAGAATTTATCCTGACTTCACTCTCTCTCCACACTAAGATAGACAGAAAACTAAGAGCATGTGCTGCGGCACATTTTCTCCTTGCGAAACAAATTTCTGGCAACTTCAGCAAGAATATAGATTCTTGCAGCATGCAGTTAACCTCTTGGGCAAAACAGTATTTCTAAGTATATCTCCATGAATTGGGAGACAAGAAACAGCAGTATAATTTTGTGTTGGCTTTGAAATACACAAAAATATTTTATTGGGCCAACATAGCTTTCGGCACTGACTCTCTGAAGTACCCAGTAATGCAGAAAGAAGAAAAGACAACGCTAGAATTAATTTACTCTATCACCATAGATAGGCTTCAGCCCTTTACACGCAGTATGGAGTTCAATTTCTTTCAATTCACACGTATAATTATGTTTCATTTTTATTACACAGACTCTGCAGGAAGGGTTTTGTTGGTGGGTGCTTTTGTCCTTTTTTCTTCACATTCCTCCTGGCTCACAGGAAGACAGAGGTCATTATGAGAGACAGCAATAAGTGGTGGGGGCTTTTTTCCCCAAACAAACCTTTATCACATAAAAATATATGGCAGCTTTTGTTTATTAGCTTTAACATGTGGTGGCATGAGATACAGTTACAAACTAAATATTCAACATGTCTTGCAGGGTATAAAGAAGCCAAGCTAAAATCTTCAGGTTCCAGACACTATTTTAGAAATGCACATTTCTGCCTCAGAGATCTCACTTTACCTCCTGTTGGCATTCATTGAATCATAGAATCATACAATGATTTGGGTTGGAAGGGACCTTTAAAGGTCATCTAGTCCAACCCCCCTGCAATGAGCAGGGACATCTTCAACTAGATCAGGTTGCTCAGAGCCCCGTCCAACCTGACCTTGAATGTTTGCAGGAATGGGGCCCCTACCACCTCTCTGGGCAACCTGGGCCAGTGTTTCACCATCCTCATTGTAAAACATTTTTTTCTTATATCTAGTCTAAATCTATCTTCTTTTAGTTTAAAACCATTACACCTTCTCTTGTTGCTAAGCCCCCTTTAAGCATTGAAACGCCACAATAAGGTGTCCCTGGAGCCTTCTCTTCTCCAGGCTGAACAGCCCCAACTGTCTCAGCCTTTGCCCATAGGAGAGGTGTTCCATCCCTCTGATCATCTTTGCAGCCCTCCTCTGGACCCACTCCAACAGGTCCATGTCTTTCCTGTACTGAGGACTCCAGAGTGGGATGCAGTGCTCCAGGTGGGTTCATTATAACACCCAGTGGTGTCACTTCATGACATTTGGTCTGACAGTATTGCCTGGTGTAATTGCACCAAGAACAGTGTGACTTCCCAGAAAAACAAATCTCAGGTGTACAGGGGTTACAGATATGACTATGGCTTCATCTCTTGCTTACTGACTCTCTCACATGATTTTTTTTTTTTTTTGGAAGGAAAGACACTGCAAAATCCACCCATCCGGAGTAGGTCAAGGAGATGGAAAGACAGTCATATGCAAAGCTGGTCAATTCCTAAATCACTGCAATATAGTATTGAAGCCCTAGCATTTCTTTGACACTGCCTGAATGAATCCACATCTCTGCAGTGCACTTTCCTGTACTTCATTTTCTGATGGCAATAATAATTTAACCTATGCTAATAGATGACTGTCAATTGATGTTACAGGTTGAAGGTAGGAATGAAATTCTTCTAAGTTTGTTCCTCAAAAGCAAAATCCTAAATATAATTACAGCAACAGAGTATACCAGTCCATGGGATCTACCCTACTTTTAAAGCCAGGTAATTCGAAAATATCCCCTCCCTTTCTCTTTTACCACCAAGTAATTTTTTAAAATTTAAATTTTCAGAACTTAGCTAAGAGAATCAGGAGAGAGGTTAGCCATCCAATGTTAAAGATGAGTGAAGAGACTTTTTGTTTGACCAGATATCAGTAATCAGTAGTTTTCACTGACTTCATCAAATCATGCATTTTTATCATTTACTTAGTTCAAACTCAACATCTGACGCATGGTTGCCTTTGATTCAAGACATTCAGAGTGACAAGAAAAAAGTTTACTGTTAAAGATTAATCATGTTCTTCTGTTCCCACTCTCCTTCTGCTCTTAGATTTAGGAGGATGCACTCAACTGTAGCTTTATTTTCACATTATGAAAAAATCTGGTTTAGATTCCATTTATTTGTAATTTATTCTTCCTCATTTCTTACCCAATAGACACAAGCATACATTCTGCATGTAATAAACATTTGTTTCATTCATTATATTTGTACTTGACTAATAAAATGGTAACTACCTTCACAAAGTCCTCCTGTTTATCCATTATTCTAAAATGTGTAGTTTGTCTTTTTTTTCTTCTTCTTCTCACCTTTAAGATGTCCTTATGGTCATTAACTCTCAATTTAGTATCACTTGGCAAAATTCTTACTCCTGCCTTCCTGCTTTCGGTACAGCAAGCATTGCTACTTACTCTTTTTCAACTGTTTTAAGGCACAGCTCCAATACTCATCATGCTGTAAGAAAATGCACGTGTTGTACATCCTACTTACCATCCACAGGTTCTAACACTGAGATACAACATTTTCCTCTTTGGCATACATGATTTTTATCTTCAGACTAGATATGAGGAAAAAATGTTTTACAATGAGAATGGTGAAACATTGGAACAGGTTGTCCGGAGAGGTGGTAGATGCCCCATTCCTGGGAACATTCAAGGTCAGGTTGGATGGGGCTCTGAGCAACCTGATCTAGTTGAAGATGTCCCTGCTCACTGCAGGGGAGGGGAGTTGGACTAGATGATCTTTAAAGGTCCCTTCCAACCCAAACTATTCTATGATTTGATGATTCTATGATTTTCTCCTTTACTCTTGATGTGAATCTTCATTCTGTATAAAGCTAATTATACCAGGAGCAGAGGACCTGCCATTCCAAAACTGACCATATGTTTATCAAACCACATTCATTAATGACAAAAAAAGAAAGAAACCCCATTTTTTTTTTGTTCAAAATATCGCATTCATTTCTTATCCTAAGCTTAACAAAGTCATATTTTCACGGTAAGTAGCAATACTTCCCACATGATTCCCATCAATGTCTACAGAATGCTAGCTTTTATTTTAAATTATATTAAAAAGAGGTTCTGTCATTTATAGTTGCAAAGATAACTGCTGAAACATGAAAGCAAGAGTATCAATACCACAGCTGACTTCTAAGCCTGACAGCTGCAGTGCCTCTACTGCTGCTCAGAATGAGATGCCAAGCAGCCAAAGTGAATTAAAAAAAAAAAAATTAAAAAAAAAAACACAAAAGCAACTTTTCTCACTTTTTCAGACTGCCTACTCCCCACTTGCTGTTGCTCGTAACGAACTTGCAAGCAAACTCCTTTCTTTTCTGCTTGTCTAGTATTCCAGTTTCTGATGATAAAAAGAGACAATTAGAAAGAACCGAAATTGAAAAGCATTCCTCTTTCTAAAGGCAAGCACGGTGTCCTGCACAAAGGACAAGAGAGAAAAAGATGGGATCAGAGGGGAGGAAGGGGAAGGACAGTGGATCGCCCTGTTCCACCTTTATGTTCACTCTGCTATTGCAATGCTTTTTATCCTTTCTGGACCTTCACCTACAGGAGCCCATTGCTCCACACGTAGTTTTTCAGCTGCAGGCAGTTAGCAGGTACCCCTGACCTGAAGAATGTAAACACATTTGTGCAACCTCTACATACGGCACTGCAGTCATCTCTTTTACCAGTGGAGGTTGTAATGGCTGTGACACCAAATGGTAGATGTCTCTTAGATACCACAATCCGCCCCACTCAGAAAATGGTAACTTGCCTGAATTTAAGACTTAAAATCCAATTCTAAAAACATTTATTTCAACAAAAAAACCCTGCATTCTCTTTCAGCATAGAGGTAAGCAAATACTTTGGCTATATTATTGCTGATGGGTTTTACCTGATTAAAATATTATTGGGAGGACAGATAAATACATTGGTGAGCTGAGAGTGTTGGAACAGTGCACCATAGTAAAAATACCATACATCATGTATCAGCAAAATCCTGACAGTCAAGGGGTTAACTGCAATACTAGAATGAAACATGTAAATGTAATCACTTTTTATTGTCAATTATTTGGAAATGTTTAGATAAGCAAAGTAAATGAATGTGTCATTTTTCTTTCAATAAACTAAATACTGGATACCACGTCATCAGTAATTAGACAATTTAGCTGTATATTAAATGAATGAAGTAAATATAATAGTATAAAATGTAACACTTCTTTAAAGAATGAAAAAACTTTATTTCTTACTAAAGGAATAAGCAACAGTGGAATTAAAAGTGGGTAAACCTCATTTATACAATTACATTAGCAATTACAGCAGCCCTACAGAGTTAGTTATTGCCCTATGATTGACTAAATCTTTCTGTGGTAATGGGCATTGCATTCAGAACTGAAGGATGATATTTTATGGACTGCTGGAGGCTTTTAATTCCTTTATAGCACATTAAAATATAGTCAGTCTTTTAGCCATTTTAACCTTGTTTAGCACAAATGCTTGAACTTGAAATTCATCGACTTATATGGTCCATGAAAGATATCATTAAGAATTGCTGTACTGGATTTTTTTTTTTTAACTTGTAATGCATTTAATTATTAATGTCCCTCTATCATTTATGGCCCATTGTTTTTCAGATTTTCTACATCTTTCACCTTACCTGTTCAAAGAGTTACAGGAGCCATAACATAATATTCCAGATATAGACAAAGACATTCGCTGTTATCACTACACCCTGCATTAGTCAAAAGTGCCTATACTTTGAGTCCTGGTGATTATACAAATATCCAAGGTTAAGCTGAATAATAACCTGAGGGCAAAGCTATCATATGCACAAGACAGTCAGTTTTGAGACACTGCATGCTCATACTCCATAGATTATATTTTTCATGTATATACATATGCATTATTTTAGCTGTTCTTCCTTTAGGATAAGATGACCTCCCAAAGCAATTTTATTTATGTTCCTGTGATCTACAATACAAATTCAGGAACACAGGTTAACTGTCTGATTTTCAGTAACAAGGGGGCCTGTAACCTTCACAGTTTATTAATTTTCATAAGTTTGCCTTGAACAACTCCAGTGTTGTGAGATTTAATCGGAGATCTGCAAAAGCTGATCTTTCTGCAAAATTCAACAGCAGAGTGACAAGCAGGACTTGCCTTTGAAATAGAAAAGGAAAAAAAATCCCATAAAAACTAGCCCCTTTCATCTAGCCAATACTTGTCTTTTACTTCTATGTATGCTAAAACAATGATTTCTTTTGTGACATTGTTGAAGCATTCAAGGACGTTCTCTTTTTTTTTTCTGTACAAGAAGAGAAATGTATGAATAAAACACTGAACACAGAGATAGCTCTTTGTCTTTCCTTGAATTATTAGCTATTGGTCACTGTTTTGTAAATAAAACTGGACCAGCTCTTCCAACAAACCTCTTCCCTCTGCATGGTATTTCCCAGCCGCACACCAAAAACTAAATTCTTGTCTCCCATCTTGCTATAATGTACTGCAGGCCCATAAGAGCAGCCCCAAATCAAGGACAGTGCTCTGAGCCTCACCACCATTATCTGATGACCTCCAAAGGGAATGGTTGGAGCCTGTAAGTGGATCTAAAGAGAGCGAAATAGCTGTACAACAAAGCAACTGAGCTGAAGAAGCAGGGTTTGTTTCATGCAACATGGGCCTGTTAATACTATCAAGAAAAAAATATAATCTGTCTGTGGCTTGAGCGAGCACAGTTTTCTTTTGAAAGTGCTAATTTATATAGATTTAAATAGCTTGTGCGATTGCGCTAACATCACTGGTACATTGATGGTCCCATCCCACCTGCTTTCTTTCCTGACCTCTGAGGAAAATTACCTGTATTAGGAAGCCCAGAGCTCCCAGACTGAAGTAACTGGTAGAATTCATGCGCTCCCCCAATTTTTTTGGCAATCCATCTCTGGGAGTCAAGAAGCAAAGGTGATGCAGGTGATGAGAACATTTTTTTTAAAAAAAGGTATTTTTCAGAATAAATCTAGAAAATACAGAACATTTGGCACTGATCATCAAACTGATGGGAAGTCCTGCATTCTCTGTTGTGGATACAATAAAAGGCGGCATAGCAAGAAGTCTTTCGGTAAAGAGTATCTGAGTATCTTTCAGCTTCACTAGCGAGCGCAAATGACTTAGCTTCAGCTGCTAAAAACTGTTTCTTTCCTTTCCTGGGCATGCTCTCACACAAGCCTAATTACTACCAATGATCAATGTAGAACCTTCCAGTGGAGCATTATGTGCAGAGCTCACATCAGCTTTAATATAAAAAAGCAGAAATACAATAAGAAAACTGGGAGTTCACTATTCTAAACTTACAACCTTGAACACACATCTCTGTACCTAAAGCAAGATCAGACACATCAAAAAATGTCTGGCTTTTTTTTCTTTCATTTGTCCTTTTAACTTTTTAACTTCTTTATATCTTGTTTTGATGCTGCTTGATAACCCAGTGAAATAAAAGAAACCATTGACTTTTGCAAAAGAAAAAAAATAATCATATGAATATGTTAAAAGCAAGAAAGGAAGTAAAGATATTTGAAAACACTTTTCATTGTACAGCTTTGTATTTTTATCACCTATGTCTTTCAATAAAGGTATATTTTCTACCGAAAAAAAGCTGAGATAACAGTAAAATTTAAACTTCAGGAAAAAATATGTGAATCTGAATAAACTTTACAAATATGACATTAAGTCAGCATGAATATATGTCTCCATTTTGAAAAACACATGCATGGAACCACCTTAGAAATAAAGTAATGAAAATATTGGTTTATGCATCCTGATACAAATTTGGATTTACTTACCAAAAAATATAACAAAATAAAAGTAGCCAGTTAATCACAACTCCTCAGAACCATGCACATTATACACACATCTTTAATATCTGCACAAGGAAGTACTGTAAATAAAACTTGTTCCCTAACTTTTTAACAAATGCATTTTCATTTTCAGCCTTTTCTTACTTTACAAGCTGTGATTTAGCACAGGCTGGGAAAGCATTCTAGGGAACCATCACTCCACACTTGTTCTATGGATATATTTTTTTCCTAGGCACCTCCTGTTGCTTATACTGTTCTATGTTTTCACAAAGTCGTAGGAATCTTATTAGAAAATGTTTTCCAAAGAAGCCATGCAACTCATTGGGCATATTGAATTATAGAAAAAAAAAAAAAGCAAAAATAAAAAAAGCAAATGCAAGAGTCTAGTCTTACAGGCTTCTTTCAGAGCTAGGAATGCAGAAGCAGCAGCTTCCATGTGCAAACGCTTATATATATATATGTATATATGTATGTATATTTAGGTCTGGTAATCCAGTACAAGCAGAACAGAATGTATTTTCTATACAGGATGTCAAAAATCAAAACAAAAGTAAAACCTGCTCAGTATAGTCACGGAACAGCCAAGTATAGTCCTAAAATTTCTGCATAGTAACAAAGAAAAACCAAAGCTTTCGAAGTAAAATAAGAACTAATTTAACAGAATACTTTACTTCTCTTACATTCAACATCGTTATTTTATACCCATACAGCATTATAATAATATTACCAAATCAACAACTTGGTCTGCTAAGACCATCCATTACAATTTTATAAGAAAATACAGTTCTAATTTTTCATGTCTTCAGTGAAGAGCGTGTAAACTATATATTTTATAGCTGGGATTTGTTCAATAAATAATCCACACAGAAAAATCAACACAAAATGACAGTAAGCTATCTAGAGTATAGACAGAGCATTTCCTTCAATTTTTAATTTCCAAAGTTTCATTGGCTTGTGTCATAATTGCTCTGTTACCTTTATTTATCTTTCCTGCTTATATCTGGTAATAAAAATGTAATTACCAAGATACCTGTTCTTAGATTATGATATATATATCTAAAGCATCTGCTTATTCATTACTTCACCTTAATGAAATATTACATCACAAAAAGACTGATCTATGACGAACGATTCCCAAGGGGTTTAAAATGTTCCTGCACAATACTCATTATAAACGGAAAATTAATGAGAAAACTTGTTTAAAAATTGTCTCCAGTTTCCCAGGGGCTTCAGACTAACATTTTAAAAGTGCAAGCAAGCTCATTTTGATATGGTATGGTCCTTAGCAATAAATAAGTCGTATTGTTTCTCAAAATTACTATTAAATTATCCTTCTGGTGTTTTTGTCATATTTAATATTACTATAGCATCTCAACAGATTGTCTAATACAGTAAACACTTACTATATGACCCTTATAAAATAATCCTTTCAAATTCTGTTATTCAAGTTAATAGGCCTAGGAATGGTTAGCCATATTGTTCATGAGTACATGTAGGGATAGTAAGTAAACTATAAATTTAGCCAGTCCCAATATGAACTGTGACATAAATATACATATACAGATAGGAAAAAAAAAAAAGAATGAATGAAGAAATAAATGAAAGAATAAATGTCTGGTCCAATTTTCCTAGTACAAAAAAAAATCACACTGGAGAAGTGAGAAAGAGGTCATTTTCCTTTTTTGACCCTAGGTGTTCAAGCTGTACAGATCATCAAGAGATGCTGCAAACTCCAGTAGAATAAACTAATGAATTATTTTGATTCTAAGACAGGAAGAGTAACGAGCATGATGGTTTTCTTGTTAAATTACTGTATGAGCAGTTAGAAAGTCTAATTGTACTACATTCCTACTTTAGGAAAAATAATTTAGCATGACCTCATAAGAAGATAAGAACTTAAACCCCATTAAAGGACCTAGATAACTTCAGATTTGCTAGGAACAACAAGACCTCTTCCCCATTTTGTTTTCTCCTGGTGTGCTTTTTAAAGTCCCAAGGGCATCAGGGATTTCCTGTGTGCTGGTTTCCACCAGTTCTAGAGAGTCCAATTTCAGCTCACTCTTTTGTATTTCCAGCATAAAGTAATAAGCAGAAGAGCTGCCTTATCAATTGTACTGCAAATAATTCATAGTCCATAAGAAATTTCAATTAAATTTACATTCTCACTGTACCTGAAATATATAAAAAGCAAGAAAGCCAGGCTATATGACCACCAGCTCACCCCTTTTCCCGTTGCACTCGATCTCACACGGAAATTTCTCCGTTCCTCTCAATTTCTCACCTAAATTTTCTTGTTGCCACTGAAGTGTGTTGCTGGGAGGGAAATCACATGATACTTCACATCCTCTGGTCAAAATGTGAGGTAAAGATTTTCACTAATGTCAGTGAGATTACTTGTGGATATAGAAATACTGTATTTTTTGCTTCAGTCATCCAAAACGTTAACCTATTGACCTGGTGCGAATCAATGATGACAAATACAAAGTTTCCTGTTTACTCCACAAGAAATTACAGCTCAAATTATATAGCACATGGAGCTTCTCATTTTAGTATTGCTTAAGAATATCAGAAAATAGAATTTTGGAAATGCAATTTTTCCTCTTTCATCAATACTAACAGGAGTTCTTTAAAGCAAAGCATTACAAAGCTTGCGCTGAACATTTCCTTTCTCTTGATTCAGCTCTTAATCCAAAGTGAACTGCTAGTTTTTGTACATTATAATGCAACTAAGGTGTTATAATCGAGTTCATTTTGTGTGTGTGGGAGGGGGAATAAGGAGTGTGCTTGGGTCTGAGTATATTTAAAGGAGAGCTGAGAAGTTTTCTAGTGAAAGGCTCTGTTGATAAATGATAGTTAGGAGAAGAAAATTGGTTATTCAATGAACAAAGTGGTGTGTAATTTATTTTACTTCATTAGATGCTGAATTCTTCAAACACTGCTAGGAATTAGAATGCTTTGAAACTAATTATTGTAAGTACGTTTAATCATAGCTTTGAAGCTACTTTCAACATAGCATGCTCTTTTAGATTAAATTATATCTTTCTGCCATTTCACTGCAACCACACAGTTCAAGGGCAGAAGAGAAGCAGCAAAAAAACCTGTTAAATGTTATAAGTAAACATAACAATAGTTTTGGCGTGTTTTTTTCAGAAGTATTTCCATAATCTCCTATTGCTACAAGTGTACCAGTTCCCGCAGAAACTTGAGTACAATTTTGAATACATAAACATTGTCATAAAATTAAATAATGATGTTATTATACATACTACAAATAATTGTGTAAAGAGAAGTAAAATAGCAGGGAGCACAAAGATGAATAAAAATGCACTTGCACGGTGCATGGCTTTGCTGAAGCAAAGATTAAAGGAGTTTAATATACTCTCTCCCTCACCCTTGCTTCCTTGTACATATAGCACTGGTAATTCAAGCGGTTACGTGAGATTTGGCTTTATCATGATAAATGCTTGCTGAAAGGAGTAATTTTGGTTTGGGCTTGCATCTTGCTTGAAAGAAAATTTTGGTTCAGTGATTTCAGCAAGGCAGAGCACCATGAATCTCCTCCATAATTACGAGCCTGACTTTGACGTTATCTGCAGATCGAACTAGCTGTTTGTGTGGATGCAAGCAACTTGAAATTTTATCAGTCTGATGAAAGAATGCAAATGTAGTTTCAAGTAGCTTTGCTGATCTCACCGATTTCCAATCACCTTTCCTATTTTTAAATGTGCGTGTTGTACTTCAGTGATTTAACTGGATTTTAATTGGTTCTGGATAAAGCCCTGAGTGAAAAGATAGAGTGGTTTTATACTCTTCTGTCTGACTATTTTTTTCTCTCTTTTCTCTTGTTATGTAAAGCACCAATACAATAGTGCAGGCATATGCATTACATTAGAAAAGTCCCATCAACTTACACACAACTAACATGATGAAGGAGAGAATAGTACTTTTCCTTCTGTTCTTATGTTTATTAACTATCTACATAGCTTGTAACAATAAATGGTAAAACTACTTCATGGTAGAAATTCATATATTTCATAGTCTAATTTTAAATTATAAATTTTCTAGCATTAACAGCTCTGCAACATGGGCAATTTATTGCACTTGCCTGAAGGGCTGGGAAGGTTAACTGGGTAAGATTTATTTTGTACCTCTTTGCAGAGAAATCCATACAGCCTTGAATAACCAGAAAAGTCCCATAGACACAGAAAGACATACACAGATGTCTATTGGCTAAATTGTCTTAGTTTCATGATAGAAAATAGTAAAAAAGCTGTTTATGTGGATCAACAGAACTAAAACATTTCCAAAAGCAAGAAAATGAAAAATGGCAAAGTGTGGCCTGAAGACAGGGACTTGTGAGGGCAGTTAGAAATGTCCAAGTAAAAAAAGAAGCAATGGTTTAGTTGATCAAACATGGGGTCTTCTTAATAGGGATGTAGTGGTATACAAATAATGAAATATAAAAGGAAACAAAAGAACATGTACTAAATATTAGCATCAGCCCATGGAGAAAAAGAGAAAATAAGAACATCTCTTCCTCCTTCAACTCAAAAGCACAATATTCAACAAATAATTGCAGCCTATCCCGAAAATGTCACCCAACCGAAAAAAAAATCCCCAATGGCACAAAGCAGTGGTTCTGCTTGTTCTTTTTCCTTTTCTTTCTTTCTTAATGTCGTATTCCTTCAGTTCTGAATTTGTCAGAAACAGTGATTAGAGGGAGAAAAAAAAAAATCTCTTTTGGTATCCTCTACCTAAAACTTCAAATCAACAGTGACAGTGAGTGAAACACAACCTTACCAAAGTAAGAATTTTTCATTTTGTAAGATTGATATTTGTAAATGTACAAGGCTTTCCTAATCATGCTTCCCAGAACTATCACAAAAGCACCACATCCCAGAAACTGCAAATAGTCAGAGGCATTTAGTTCTATTTTGCCCCTATCCAAGGGCTTCAGTGCATACAGACTGTCTCAAAAAATCAAACATTTTACCCGCCTGCATCAAAAAAGAGTCATAAAATGTTATTAGGTACCTTTTGTTTCACACACACTTGGTGATGTTCATTAACTTCAAGCATTTGTCAACTCTACTTTTCTTACAAGGAATTTTCTTTAGAAAGATCATAGATTCACAGAATCATATAATAGTTTGGGTTGGAAGGGACCTCTAAAGATCATGTAGTCAAAAACCCCTGCAATGAGCATGGACATCTTCAACTAGATCATGTTCCTCAGAACCCTGTCCAACCTGACCTTGAATGTTCTTAGAGATGGGGCATCTACCACCTCCTTGTGCAACCTGTTCCAGTGTTTCACCACCCTCATCATAAAAAATTCTTCCTTATATTTAGTCTGATACCACACTCCTACTCGTCCTGGCTTCCCCCGGTGACTCCAAATGTGTTATTCTCTACCATCGTGTTCAGGCTATCTTTGAACATCCAGATCACTAGGAACAGAAACAATGTCTTAATCTGTTCTGCACAGGGTACTGATAAACCATTATGAGCTTCCCAATGAACAAAGAAATTCCCATTATATAATTTAAATTACCTACTCAATAATTTCTAGCTAAACTAAAAGACTCCCTAACATTTGAGCACACTGAAGCTGAAGAGACAATTCTAGACAATATCCTGAATGCACAATATGCACACTGTCTCCTTTGACAGAGTAAGAAAAAAAAATTAGTAAAGGTTCTTCCACAGACACTTGCACTTGCACAAGTTTCAGAAAGGAGCAAGCTAAAATTTTAAGTTTTATATTAAATTTAGCCTGTGTTGTAATAAAAAAATCTAAGTTTGGTATTGGAACCACACTTTTAGACTGAAATCCACCAGTAAATCCTATATGTTCTTAAGGACATTATCAAATAATTTCAGTCATAAAATGCTCTCTCTGTATAACTTTTTTTTTGGGGAAAGGAACATGCCTTAATGTTTTAATTAACTTTTATCAGATAACCTTTGGTGCAAGCATCCATTCTGAATACATGTAAATTATTTTTGGAATAAGATGTGAAATTGAGAAGAATAAAAGTATCTAAACCAAAATAATGTATTTTAATTATTTGACTTCTCAGTTTTCCCCTGTATCTTATAGCAAGACACAGCAATGAAAACTTTCCAAAGGGCAGAAAAAAAGAATACTTATGCAATTTTTCAGCATTTTTAATTCCCTGAAATCAAAGTTTAATAGCCATTAGTTTATGAGATGCTACAAACTGATAAATTTATTCCCTAATCCTCACTAAATGACAGCATAAAATGCAACAGGAAACATTTCTTCTACAAATACCAAAACCAAACTGCCAAATAAAAAGTAATTTGAAGTTTGTTTGTAGTGGGGCATATAATTAGGAATATTATTTTAATAAGATTCTAATTCTTAAGCCTCTGATACTGCTAAGTTCTAAAATAGTAATATACTGCTTTTATTGCTTCCTTGCTCTGTTTTTAAAATAGTAATATTCATGTAAAATATGACACACTACAAATATCTACATTATATGGCTTTCTGATTTATCCTATTTATTTTTTAGTTAACTACATCTTCTGTGCATTTTTCAAAGTCAACTTCTCAAATGTATGAGTTTTACATAGTTAATTGTAGCAACTGAATATTTCTAAATCACAGTCAGGTTTAACGCAAAATATAAATTTAGAAAATTTATGGTTATACCTAGATTTTTTTCATAGAGCCTCTATAAATGCATTCTCTTCACTTTGTTTTGTTTCCCTTGCATTATTGTGCAGGCAAATAGGATGAGCTTTCTGGACAGACTTACTGGAGTCTTGCTATCAAAGAGCTTGCAAACTTGTAACTTAAAAATTTCTACACTAGATAATGAAAAACTGCATAATTACTGCTGTAATTACGTTCGTTATTACAAATGCATAAATGCAATGATAATGAACTACAGGGGTCCTAAAACAACTCCAGAGACAAACAGGAAGAGAACATTAGTATAAGCTGCAGTCCTTTTGGGTTGTCATCTACAGCCAAATAGATGACAATATATAATCAATGCAAAAAGGGTTTCAACAAGTAGGGCAATTTTCAATGTACCTATATCAATGTGTATAAAAATAATTTAAAAAGTTCAGCCCTGTGATTCTTTTAAAGCCATATGTAGCACTCCCTAAAATTATGATCAGCATTAATAATCATCATCATCATCATCATCCAATCTACTTTCACACATTCAAAATTTTCTAAATTACTCTGATCTGGATTTTCTTTATAATTTGTTATTATTATTATTCGTGAGGCATTCTTCAGTATTTTGCAGACTCCAAGTTTTCATATTTCATATATCAATCAGTACTGTTATATCTAGAGGTTTAATTTCCCCCCATCATTATAATGGACTGCTAGTCCACTAATGCAATCTTGCAGAGAATTGTCAACAGCCAAATAAAAGAACTAAAAGAGATTTCTAGTTAATAATAAAATTACAGAAGAAAAAGAAAGAGTTTAATACATTTAAATTCTTATTGTAGGAGGAGTTAGCTTTCAATTAAAAAAATAATATTTTGTTAATCTGTTGTGTAGATTGATATTCCAATAGCCTAAAAGGTCTATGATATGGCATCATGTAGAGCTGCCTAGGAAAAACTCAGCATGTCAGGAAGCTTGAGAATTCAGTCTTTTGCTCTTTGCTAAAGAACCCTCTTTAAAATATAAAACAAGCGTGGGGTTTAGTCCCACACTAGATTTAAGACTGTGGCCTTCAGACAAAGACTTGGCAATCTCACAGCCAGTACAACTCATCCAGGATGCCAAGGAGACCCATTGATGGTCAGCACTGAATTCCTCTGATTAAAGTCAAAATACAAAATCAGTTTTTCACTGTGCATTTTCTTGTGTTTTCCAAGGTTCATAATCTAAATTCTCGTTGGTAATTAAAGAATACAAAAAAACATTTTAAGAGACTTATCCTCCAGTAACCACTCCACATAGTTTGCAATCTTGCTTAATTTATAACAATGATGTTCTGTCACTGTAATGACAAAAGTAAGGATGGAAAGAACAACCAGTAAAAATGAATAAATGTGGCAGTGTCAAAGGAAGACTTAAAAGTAATAATATTGTATGTGGTGAAATGTTAATATTATAAATTTAACTCTTATCTTTACCATACACAGTACCAAGAAATTTGAAAATAGCATAAAATTACTGTTAAGAGTGGCATAATGTTGTAACAAATCTATGATGGCTATGTGAAATAACCACATTTTAAAAAGTCCCTCTCTGATGTGCCAGTTTTTAGAGGAAGTCAACAAAACTGAAAAGAATAAAACTCTCAGAGATATACTATTGAAGGCTTTTTAAACAAAACATGAAAAAGATTGACTTAGATATTCCATTGTACTACAGTGTAAAAAAAAGGGATGAAACTCTTTATCTGGCTCCTATTTTATCATCTGGGGGATGGCAAACTGACCATGCCTGGCACCTAAAACAAACGGTTTGTTTGAGAGATATTTGGTTTTCAATTGAAAAAAAGAGATTTGTGAGAAATCAGAAGAAACACAAATATTTAGAATTTATAGTTCCAGTAGGGCTTGACAAAATCTTATCTTACTTCAGTAGCACAAAAGAAGGGATTATGGGTACGAAGTGTTGTGCAAGCCTACAAACGTGTCCAACCTCCATCCTCCAGTGCGTTCATGGAAGCTGCATTCACAGCAATCTAAAGAACCAACATCCTTAGTGGGACCAGGCCAATGTGTAACTATGCTACTGTAAATTGGATGAACCATGCAAAAGCTATCATTTAATTCAGCCTCAAGTATCCTATGTATGTTGCCAGTAACTCATACTGATGTCTCTCTGTACTTGACGCCAAGGACTCAGCATAGACTTTGCTCGTGAACCAGCAGTCTTGTGGTTAAATCTAAAAAAACCTAAACCTTGTAAAACATAAATAATATTCACTCATTTTACTAACATCTTAAATTATTATGGTCAAATTCAATATTATAATTGTGCAACGAGTACCGTCATTTATACAGAGTAATGAAATGTTTTCATTCTAATATCTAATTGTAACTCCGTAATGAAAGTGTCGGCTATCTAAGGTGAGACCATAATGCAGACACTCAGCCAACAAGAAAAATCCAATTTGTGTGCCATACTCATCAAAAAGAAATCAAAGTAAAAAAGATCAAGATCACCTGGCAACAGCAGATGGTTTATGATAGTTCTTCTCATGGGTTTTGCAATATTTTTCCGAAAAGGGGAAAATCAGAAATAAGCCAATCGCTACTGTTGATTCTCTTTATCATTATTTATACTGATCTATACTTTCTCAACTCTCACATGCAGAAGAAAAAAAAAACCATACCCTTCACTGCAGAGAATCAGTACATTGCAGATTTATGAGGGCCTCATATCTCTACAGAAAACATCAAAAATACTTCACGTACCAAAAGTTAAAATGCTGTCTACAATCTACTCACTTTAACAGATGGGCTGTTTGTAGTACAGAAGAAGGGAAGGAAGGAAATGAATTACATCAAAGCACAAACCACAGCATTCCTGTGACCGGCTGTTCGGTGATGCACAGAGCCCCAGATAACATACACATCACTCCTGCTCAGGTTCTAGAATATTCAGTATTTTTCAGAACAAATTTGCCACTATTTCTGGGATATGATTCTACGGGGAAAAGAATCACAAGGAACTTCTGCTCTTCTCTTGTCAACAGTTTTCATGTACAAAGAGGAACATATAGCCCTGCACTTTCGGTCCCTAACTGACCTAGTAGCTAATATCTAATACCTAGTTGTAACTATTTTTTTTAATGTACATCTTCTAATAATTCATATATTAAAGATCAGTGATTCAAATTAACTAGTTTACTTACTGCTCATTTTTAGGAGTAATGTAAAAAAAAAATAAAATGTCAGTATGCAATTTCTTAGACTTTGCAGTTTAGACACAAAATACATCTTCACTGGTGATGGTGCTATTGCTTCCAAGAGCCATAACCACAGTGGCATCCAAACTGCGTGCACACTAAAACGCATTTGTGCATCCTAAAAATTACTTCCATGATTCCAAAATGCTCTATCCCACAGAGGTACCTACAGGAATGCCAGCTTTTCTGCAAGCTCTTGTTGTACACCCTGCAAAGTCCTACTGCTCACATTACACCCCACTTCTACGGTATTCCAATTCACCATATTTGGGAGAGTCTGTGAATCTGTCTCAAAGCTGCCCTTGAGCTGCCCTCAAACCACTGCCTCCGCCTCCTTACTCATCTCATGGGCCATGCACACACACACTTCCTGGTTTTCCCAAGGTGGAATAGGAAGTGGGACTTGCAGAAGAGGCTCAAAACCACCTAAAAGGTGTCAGGTCAAATGTCTTCCAAAAGAGGAAATTCAGAGGTGCCTAGTATCTGGAACAAGCATCATTTGTGGAAGAAAAATAAAGTTTTGTGACATTATAAGTGGGGATAGAGAATGCAGGTGTCAAGGGCATAAGAACTTTATTCTTGGCAAATGCAAACCACCTTGGGAATGCTCCATAAATAACTTCAGGCAAGAGACAGGCCAGCACCATTGTACTAAAAATAACATTTCCAGAACCCTGACATCCTTTGACAATTTAGGAACTATGCAATTTCATTTCTGAGGTTGCCTTAAAGTACTTGAAAAACCAACTTGTTAAAGGAAACATAACAGCCTGCAACACACCTCTGCAAATCTCAGTAAGCCACCACTTGATATAACACAACCTGAACTAGGTGTTAGTCTTGATGAGCATTGAGAAACACTCCAAAAGAAAGCTTCAGTGTTTGCTTATTCTGATAACATTCATGTCTCTTGCATGGGTCTAACTTCTTTCTCATAGCTTCAAAAGTTCACTTTAAAGCAGATCATTAACCAAGAACTTCAGAAATATTGTGATATTTCTTGAGCTACTTAATATCTCACCACACAAGCTGATAAATCATTGAAAGCCACAGTAACATAAGTAACTATGATTTAAAATTAAATGTCCGAGAACATTGCATCATATCTACTATAATAACAAAAGCAGATTTGTTTGTCCAAACCTGTTTTGTTTTTCAAAGCATAGTCTCAAAGTACAAAATAGCATTGGGTCACTCTCCAGGCTTTCACACTGTGCTGCAAGCTGCTGTCAGACTATCAATAAACTGTATGGGAAGAAAATTATAATGTTTTAAAAAAGTAGTTAAAGGAAAAGCCTAAGAAGCTGTCTGATCTATGCAGATCCTGTTCCAGAACAAACAGCCCATGACAGCTTTTTTTTCCCAGGTTTTAACTTAGCGCATTATCGAGAAAAGTTTCACTAATTGGAAAGTCAAACTTCCCACTTATCTTGCTTTACCTATTGCCTTTCTTATTAATTTCTAGATTTTCACAACATTTCTATTTGCATTACTTAAAATGGCAAAATGATATCTGTGATTGGAAAAGTGTCTTTCTTAATATATCATATGATGTGAGATCTCATAGTTTGACAACATTTAACAAGAAAAGATCTGCTCATTTCTGTAAATCCCCTGTTGACCAAGACCTTGATTAGACAAAATGTTTCTGTGAAATTCAGCGATCTAATTAGCCTGTTTGATTATTTGAAATCAAATGAAGTCTCCAAAATTATTAAATCACCATGTACGTTTCCATCACATTAATTTGCTGTAAGTAGAGAAAACCTGAATACTTCTGAGCATACAAAAAGAATGAAAAATCTATGAATCGACATGCATTTGTCCAAGTTAAAACACCTGCAACAATTTGCAATGAGCAGTTCATACCCCATTTAAGGCAACAGGTAAAAGGAGATTCCCATCACATGAGGATTAGGGACAGATTGAAGCCTTGAACACCTCTACCCTCAGTTCTTTACTCTTCCACGTCACAGAGAGGGCCAGCGAAAGCATCTTGGGTATGGAAAGCCTCCAGAAGTACCTGCAATTCTTCCTCTTTACCTCTCACTCCTGCCTGTTCTTCTAATGACAGTCTGTCTCTGATGGAGATACCATCATCTTGTTAAGACTTTAATTTATAATTTTTTAAAAGCATAGCCTGAGTCTTTGCTATGTTCAGAAAGAATTGTGTGCGCGGCATGCCATTAAGTACTTATTGCCTGTGAGTCCTCATCACTGATTTCTTATTTTCGCGGTGCGTGGAACTACACCACATAGTCACTCATGGGGAGGTTTTATCCCTTGAGATCATCCGCTTAGCAACTGCGTATCATCCTAGGAAAACCCATTCACACAATGGAATGTTTCCTTTTTTAACAGAAGGGGGACAAAAAATAGTATGTTCCACATAATCCCAATTTGCTCTTCCATGTTAAAATTCTGTTGGTCTCCCTCCTACTCATGACTAATCTCATTATTCTTCAATTAATTTGGGAAGCGCAGCAACTCATTTTACACTACTGTAATTATTTCTATAATGCTAGCAAAAGCAAATTACCTTAGCACATTATGAATTAACATATGATGGCCCACATTAAAGTTTTTTCTCTAAAAAAGCACACATGGATTAAGGAAATCTAAGGAACGTGCCTAACACTGCAAATGAATCTAGGCAAAATGGAGATAACGCATGTCAAATCTGCAAACTTATTTTCCCCATCATCACATCCCATTAAACAGCTAGCTGTAACTTTATTACTTTCTCATTTTTTTCCCCAAGCATCCACTTCTTATTTTGATCCCTTGTTTGTTGTTAAAATGGCAGTAATGTTTTACAGAAATAGCCTAAAATTAAGGCATTGTGCTTATTGCTGCAAGTTTTCAATTCCTTCCTCGATATCCTTTTCCAACATTACAATGAAACCTCCTGAAAATCTAATTTCAAGAGTAATTAGCAAATTGTATTAAATACAAATTAAAATGATCCACCCTGATTTGTCAATATTATTCAGCTGTAGCTAACTGTCAGCCAAAGGTCACTCAAAGATAATAAACTGTAACATCAGCATAAACTTGTCATGTTGTATTTCAGTGCTGCTGTTAGCCACTGTGAATACCAAAGCAGATACCCTCTCTGGATACTCACCACTCCAGTCTAGTACCATTTTCTTCTAACAGCACAGGCAATTCTAAGAAAAAAATTACCAAAATGCTTGGCTGAAAACAAGCTCTGTATAGATTTGGATTTGACCTCATTCTTTTCAGTTCTGTGAAGACGCAAAGTAATCCTCTAACTGTCCACCTAAGGTTAATAAATTGTACAGCATGACTTATCATGTCTTTCTTCAAAGATATTATTCCATTGAATATAAGCACTGCCTCCACATTTTTTAAATCAACTTATTACATAGCACCAAGGTACTAAGCATTATATAAAAATCATAGGTTAAAAAGATAATCATATACACATTGTAAGACCAGAGTATTCTTTCTTTAAGAATAAAATGGCAAAACAAGGGCTTAGCATCTCTTGAGAGACTAGTAGGTACAGCACTTCAGGTTCTAAACAAAGAAAATCATCATTAAGTCATCAAAAGAAGGAAAGGGAGAGACCACTACTTTGTAACTTGGCCACTAATCAATAAATTAGGAAATCTGAAATAGGATAATCAGGTAGCACATTTAAAATGAACAACAATAATTATTATTTCATACAATACCTAATTAATTTCAGAAACTCATTGTTGCAGGGAAGCTCAAACATATGAGTGGGTTCAATAAGTCTTTAGCAAAATGAGTGGATTATAGGTCCATTGATGGCTATTAAAACAGTGATTCAAATGCTAATTTCAGCTCAGGAAGTTTCTAAATCACAGCTGCATGAAAGCTTGGAGTATACAGCAGGGAAAAGCTCACCCCATGCTTTCCTTGCTCCTTGTACTCTTTGCTAAGCATCTACTACTGGCAAACACCAACACCAGGACAGCAAGCTAAAGGACTACTGTCTGACGCGCTATGACAGTTGTGTCCTGGTCTTATTTTTTCCAAAATCTCATTTCTCTCTTTGTAACTTATCTTTTCATTGTATTTTTTTTTTCCTTTTAAAAATAAAAGAAAAATATTGAGCTCTTTGTCTTTTAATACCTGGCAAGAAATGAGAACCATATTTTGTATGATTATCTCTCTCTCAAAAAAAAAAAATCTGCTTGTTTGGGTTTGTTTTTACCTTTGAAGTTAGCTGATGAGCAAATTTTTTCTGCTTAATTTGACATGTGGATATACTCTTAAATATTTCCCAGACATGGTTCTCAATTTTCAAGAACAGGCTTGCTTATTTCTTTGGGATGCTCCCGGCTCACATGGTGGTGTATGCAAGTAGACAGATTTTATAATTTTCCAAATATAACTCTTATGATCTTCCTAAGTAGGAACCAGGGTTTCAAAAATAAAGGTCACGGACACACGATACAAAGTTATCAACATGAAAGTCTTTTCTCCCATGAATAACAGTGAAAACTAAATCTAAAGCCAAAAATTCCACTGGCATTTTCCACTCTACCTCTCATTTTCAAAGCTATCCTGTGTCTGTGTTATTTTACCAACTTTGACATTAATTTCACAGTAATTCTGACAATTTCTATCACTTTTACATTCATTGTCCAGTAGTACAATGTTGACTGGCAAATCATAAAAATATGTTAAAAAAAAATTCAATCACCCCCACCATTTCAGCCTATAAATAAATATCGATGTATCAAATATAAGTGGTAATAATGACTTTTCAGCCTGTGTGAGAGAATTCTATTACCCTCCAATTATATCCCAACTAATTTTGATTTTATTTATATACTGAATGTTGGATAGCCTACAGTAATAAGTGAAACCTAAATTCACTCAAGTTTAATTAAACTTTGCAGTGAACAAGAAAGACACACAAGGTCTTGATTATAATATGTGAGATGGCAATTTCTTTTTGAATGTTTGAATTGATACAGACAATATCTGTTGGTGGTGCTGGTGAAAGTTCTCACAAAATCACATTCTTTTAATGAATTAAACTACTGTATGACCTAAACACTTTTTTTAAGAGAACATAACAATCAAAATGCAAAGAACTACAAGTAAATTTTTAATATCATACAATTTCAGTATGATTAAATCCTCTGGTTAAGATGGAAAAATAATTATGCATCAATCCCAGGAAAGTGGTTTTTTTCTGCATGCATACTCCCATGACAAAGTAGAGTATTTCATTTAATTTTGGAGAAGATTACTACCTACCAGAAAAGGGTTATAAAATGCAGTAAATCAAATTATGAGCAATAACACTGACTTTATTTTTTTTTTAGTATTTGCTTTTTTCATTTTAGTTTTGTAATGACAGCTTTTTTAAATACAATCGTGTTATTTGAACATATAAGAAACAACACCTGGCACTTAGAATTACACGTTATTTGCGAATTCTTTTGAAAATAACAATGATTTGATTCATGGGCATCAAGTGGAAACTACTAGTCATAACATAACAGCGAAGAGAAAAATGTTTAACCAGAGGAATACAGTTATGATATGTAACTCCAAAGCTGGCATGGGGTGGAGATTCATCCATCCAGATGTCTCTCTGTAGATAAAACTCCACAGAGGAACAATTTAGGAACCAAGAGTGACTCCGCATCTGCATTTTAGAATTGTGCTTCTGTTGGTTCCCATTTACTGCATTTTGGTTCATACCACTGCGCGGTCTCCAGATACATGGACTAGATTTATTTCAGATAAAACTAAACCAGGTGGTGTGATTCAGGAGCTCCAGCCACTGCCAGGTGTTCATGCCATGAGTCCAGACTAGACCTAGGTCATCACAAACCCTTCTGAAATGGGTATAATGTGGACGTCAGGTCCTCAGCACAAACTCCTTTGTCCTAGAGAGCCACTCCTTTTTCTACAGGTCTGCTCCTATCACACAAATTTCCACCAACTTTTTCTCAGCTCTGACACGAGAGTCTTGCTTTACCCTAGAGTAAAATGAATTTTATTTTGCAGTTTGGTACGGTAAAATTGTTGTCAAGGGAAGCCTGTTCTATCACTTTTTACTGCTGTGACTTTGTCATTTCAAAGGCACAAGGAAGTTCTTTGGTTTTGATATAATTTTATCAGCAATTTTTTCAGCCTAAATCTTGAGACTGGCAAGATAGCACTTTGAGACCTTACACTTTCAGAAAGGTTGAAGTGGATTTATACTAGTAAAACTACACAGAGAAGTTAACTCTCATTCTATAGATAAGAATTTAGTGGATGAAAATTCAAAAATATGAGTAACAGATTTACTAAAATGTGTTATTACCCCAATGTTTAACAAAGAATTTTATGCTGCTTAGTACCAACAAAACATACACATTGCTTAAAAAAAGTTACAGTATTAGAAAACAGAGACAAACAAATAAGGTAATAGTACAGACAAAATTATATTATTTTACCGTTATGGCACTTCTGCATCATTCAACTGTTTGATTCATGACAGCTCAGTCTCAATTTTTGGCACCCTTAAAGTTCAACTCAACATGTCCTTTTCTATTGATTCTTTCTCCAACTTTTAGGGAATTTACACGTAATAAAGGCAAACAGACAACCTGATAGCACTGAAGAAAGCAAAGGGAGCAAACTGACTAAAGAGAGTCTCCCTTAGACCTTTAACTTAGAAGAAAGGCACTGTCAAAGAACGTACCTTTAGTGATATCAGTATGGATGCTTTCTATACTTGGGAGAAGTAAATTGAGGGAAACGGAAGAATGAAAGAGTCCCAGTGGAAGAGATGAAGAATGGGAGATTTAAAAGAAAAAAGTAAAAAAAGGTTAAAGCAAAAAAATACGTAATATACATCAGGTTTTGAAAACAACAGAGGAAAGAAAAGAAGCAGAAAGCAAACAAAACAACAGGTTTAAGTGAAGAAAACAATTCAGCTAAGCATGTAATTTAAAATGTGAAGTACGTACAAATAATAAAGCATGTATCCTGATCTTTGAACAGTTTCAAAAATAACTATTAAAAGCAACTTGAATGAATTACAAGTTGCAGTTATGAAATGTGAAGCTTTATTTTGAAGACTAAGCAAAGACAAAAGATAAATTCGTTGAAATGCATTACTTGTCCACTACTTCTGAAACACTGTAATTGTGCTTACTCTGTATTCCTGCATGCAACATTGAATTCATCAGTCTGCTGCCAGGTTTTCATTGCATATTGTATATTATTGAAGTGTAAAACTGCTGAATGTGTTCCAGTGTGATTTTAATCATATTATAGAAAATGTTCCAAGCTGATGTAATCAAATGCCCTTAATTATGGCAATCAAATGTATTAGCAGTTTACTATTGCCAACCCATAGTCAGTACACAAAACCCAGTCTGAACTACAGCATGGAATAGCAGGGTCCGCTATTTACACATAACCTTATGGCAAAATGTCACTTTCAGCTTAGGTACAAATATTTGCACAGAACCATAGAATACCAGGTTGGAACAGACCCCAGGAATCATGTGGTCCAACCTTTCTTGGCAAAAGCACAGTCTAGATAAGATGGCCCAGCACTCTGTCCAACTGAATCTTAAAAGTATCGTTTGCTGGGGAATCCACCACTTCCCTGGGGAGATTATTCCAATGGCTGATTGTTCTCATTGTGAAACATTTTTCTCTTATGTCCAGTCAGAATCTCCCCAGGAATAATTTGTGCCCATTACGCCTTGTCTTTTCCATGTGACTCCTTGTAAAAAGGGAGTCTCCATCTCCCCTATAGCCAATCTTTTAATACTGGAACATGGTGATAAGGTCTCCCCTAAGCCTTCTTTTCTCAAGGCTGAACAAAACCAGTTCTCTCAGTCTTTCCTCATATGGCAGACTTCCCAGTCTGCTGATCATCTTGGTGGCCTTTCTCCGGACCCTCTCCAGCCTGTCCACATCTTTTTTGTGTAGCTGGGACCAAAACTGAACACACTATTCCAGGTGTGGCCTGACAAGCACTGAGTTGAGTGGCATAATGACTTCTTTATCTCTGCTGGTGATGCCCTTGTTGATGCAACCTAATATCCTGTTGGCTTTCTTTGCTGCAGCAGTGCACTGTTCACTCATATTGAGCTGCTTGTCCACCACGACTCCCAGGTCCCTTTACACAGAGCTGCTCCCCAGCTGGGTAGATCCCAGTCTGTGCTGCACTCCCTGATTATGCCTTCCCAGGTGCAAGACCTTACACTTGCCCTTTTTGAAGTTCATAAAGTTCTTGTTAGCCCACTCTTCCAGCCTATCCAGGTCTTCCTGCAGGAAGTGTCTCTTCTCTGAAGAAGTGAACTGAAGTGACTCTCCCTTCTGAAGTGTCGACTTCCCCACTCTGTTTCATGTCCTCAGCAAACTTCATCAGGGTACACTTGATCCCATCATACAGATCACTTATGAAGATATAAAGCAGCAGTGGACCCAGTATTGATCCCTGGGGGACCCCACTTGTGACAGGTTGCCAGTTTGAAAAGGAGCTATTTACCACCACCCTCTGGGTGCAGCCAGTCAGCCGGCTCCCCACCCACCGCACGGACCACTTGTCTAGACCACAACACATCATTTTCTCTCGAAGGACACTGTAGGGAACTGTGTTGAAAGCCTTGGAGAAATCCAGGTAGACAATGTCCACTGCTCACCCCGCATCTACCAGGCTGGTTACTTTGTTGTAGAAGGCGATCATGTTTGTCAAGCACAGTTTGCCCTTGGTGAACCCATGCTGGCTTTTCCCAACCATGTTTCATTTGACTTGTGATAGCTCCCAGGAGGATTCGTTCCATAACCTTCGCAGAGACTGAAGTAAGACTGATGGGCCTGTAATTTCCTGTATCCTCCTTAAGCCCTTCTTGCAGATGGGGGTGATGTTAGCCTTCTTCCAGTCTTCTGGGATGTCCCCCGATCTCCACGACTTCTTGAAGATTATGGAGAGTGACCTCACAATGACACCAGCCAGCTCTCTGAACACCCTCGGGTGGACATTGTCAGGGCCCATCAATTTGCGGAGGTCAAGTTCCTGTAATAGTTCTCATAAAAACTCTTCCTTCACTGGTGGTGGGTCTGTGTTTGCATCAATGTGGGATTTTGTTCCCAAGGCCTGGGGCCCAACAGTGCTGTAAAGACAGAGGTGAAGGAAGTGTTGAGAACCTCTGCCTTTTCAGTGTTGTTGGTGACTAACTCACCTCTCTTGTTTGACCGCACGCCAATATTTTCCTTCTGTTTCTGCTTGTTGTTTACGTACCTGAAGAACCTTTTCTTGTAGTTTTTGACATCTCTGGCCAATTTCAACTCAGGCTGAGCTTTTGCTTTTCTACCTGCATCTCTGCCCGACCTGGCAATGCCCTTGTAGTTCTCACTGGGTATTCATCCACTTTTCCATCTCTGGTATGCTTCTCTTTTGGTTTTGAGCAGACTCAAAAGCTCACACTTAAGCCAAGGGTGTCTCCTGCTCCACCTACTTCCCTTACCTTTAAAGGGGATGAACTAGTTTTGTGCTTCCAGGAGAGAAAAAAAACCAGCACTTGGTAGTGCCTTTATCCTCAGTGGAAACTTCCAATGGAATCCCTCCCAGCTGAGCTCTGAGTGTGCTGAAGTTTGCTCTTCTAATATCCAAAACCTTTGTCTTAATACCGAACTTCAGCATGCTCAGCAGGATCCCAAACTCCACAACACTGTGATCACTGCAGCCAAGGCTATCACTAACCGAGATATAATAAAGCAGGTTTTCTTGTTTTGTGAGTAGCAAGCCCAGCAGTGTCTCCTTCCTGGTTGGCACATCTAACATTCGTATGAGGAAGCAGTCATCTACGCATTTCAGGAACTTGATGGATGACATGTGAGCTGCTGTATTGTGTCTGGATAGTTGAAGTCACCCATAAGAACCAGGTTCTGTTGACCCAAAGCTTGCTCAAGTGACCCAAACATTGCTTAGTTGGCCTTATCATCTTGGTTTGGAGGTCAGTAGCAGATGCCTACTGTAAGATGTCCCTTGGAGACAACGTCTCTGTTCTTGACCCAGGGGCATTTGATAGGGCCTCAATAATCCCCGTAGTTGACTTCTGTACGTTCAAGGTTCTCTTTAACATAGAGTGTGACTCCTTTTCTTCTTCCCTGCCTGTCTTTACGAAACAACCTATAACCATCCATTGTGATCCTCCAGTCATGTGAGTTGTCGAACTGTGTTTAAGTTATTCCTATGATATCACAACTTTCTGACTAGGCACAGAGCTCCAGTTCCTCCTGTTTGTTCCCCAGGTTGCGTGCATTGGTATACATACACTTGAGATGGTTGGTCTTCTGGTTCTCATCTTGGGAGGCAGCTAAGGAACATTTGTCACTGCTCTGGTTTGCTGGGTTATTCCCCATTTGGTTGGAGTGGTGTGAGCATTGCCATTTTGGATCATGCTCCCCAAGCCCTTCAGTTTAAAGCCAACCTCACCAAGTTGGCCATGGTGCTGTCAAAGATTCTCTCACCTCTTCTAGGCAGGTGTATCCCATCCCTCCAGTCTCTCTTTACTGATTACTTTAGAAAAAAATTACTTTAATGGAAGTGTACACTTTATATAATTTTCATCAAAAAAAAGACAGATAATTTAATGGAAAATTCACAAAACAAAGTTATTTATCACAGCTTCCCATTACGGAAAAGTGGAAAGCACCCCTGGACAGAACTGTGCCAAAACTTTGGAAGCACACACAGAGCCAGGCACCCCCTCACACTCTGGGCAAACCTCCAGTGGCTAAATCCACCCTGTCAACTCAAACTGAATTAGACTGATATCCAGGTAAAGCGTAAGATATTGTTAAACTAAGGTTCCCAAAGAGACTGTGCAGTGTCCATCCTTGGAGACAGTGTGAGAGGACAATGCCCTGAGCAACCTAATCTAACACTGAAGGTAGCTTTTCTTTGAGCAGGTTTGAACTAGATAACATCCACTTGTTCCTTCCATCCAGAATTATTCTGATTCGGTATTAGTGCCGCAATGTTTATTCTATGTGCTAATGTTAAGGGAAAAAAACCTAATGTTATTTCACTTTTGAGAAGATAATTCACAGTAAGAACTTCTAAGAGAGCATTAAGGTTCCTTGTTAAGTACATTGAGTTTAATTATTTAAATAAATCATAATTTCTTACTAATCAGACAATCTTTGCAGCACAATACAACAAGGGGCTGCCATAGTTACATGAGTGAATCAGTTTGAGGGGGCTGTGCGAGCTGTCATGATATTAGGAATTCTATTTAGGGAAACAATTATCCACACATGATGAAAATGATCAATCACCTTGAAGTTAGTAACAAATGTGCAGTGTTATATGGCTCATTAGAATCCATGATGCAGATACACAAAACAGAAAGTTTCTTTGTCACAAGTACTGCAATATGTTTTTGCTTGACTGAAACAGATAGGGTTTCTGCAGAAGAAGAAAACATCCTCTTCTTTTATCCCAAAATAGTGTCAGGAGTCAGAATTCTTGCACTCTTGCAAGGCTATAAAAGGAAAAGCCTCATCACCTGTGATACACTCGGACTACCTAGCAATATTGTGAAGATAACTGCCCCCTCAGCTACCATAAAATAATAGACATGTCTGGCAGGACAACTAAAACGTATGGGTGACATAAGCACTGGCATAATCACAATAGGGTAAGATCAGCAAGCTCCTCTGAGGATCTAGTGCTGGGTAATTTTAGCATTTCAAAGACAGGAGTGGGATTCATTGACAATACTGACATGAAAGACTGTGTCATTGACAGCAACTCACTTATTGACCAAGTTTTTTAAATACTTTCACCAACTGCATTATGCTCTGAAGTTACACAGTTTGGAAAATCATAGGTCAACAAGAGGACTGAATTTAAACAGATCAGGACAAAGCCTGGGATACGGGCACCTGAATACAGAAATAGCAAAGTTACTGGTGGCAGGAGCAGCATTTATTTCTCTTCTTAGCACAGCCAAACTCCTGTCTTTAAGAAATTATCTTGTTTGTTATTAAAGTAGTTACCTAATTACAGACAGCTGTATTTCTCTGTAATGGCCCTGATTCATAACATGAATTGACCTCAATCCACAACTGATATTTTTAATTACTTTTTTTTTAAAGTGTGTGAATGCATATGTAAATGTGGCTATTGAACATATAGTACCTCTTCCAGATCCAGAACCAGTTTCTCCATCAGACATTAGATTCATGCTTTTCTTGAGGGAGACGGTTTTCTGATTATTTTTGTCCATTGCTGGCATTAGTAAGTCATGTAGTATAATAGCAACAGGAGAAAGTGAGACAAATGCAAGATTTTATAAGGCTCATGAAATCCTGAATTAAGTGGAGAAGAATTGTCAAAATCAGAGTCAGAAGAATTTTAAAGCAAGATATTTGAAATCCTAACTTTTTTTTTTTTTTTTTAGCAATTAAAATTTGTCCAAAAAAAGTAAATATAACAGCAAGATTTGGACGAAAAGAAAAAAGCTATAGTGGACTAGTTAGAAAGAGCAAACACTGCTGATATATAAGTTTTGCAGTTTTGTTTACATCAGAAGAAACACAGCCTCATTATTACTTACGAGTTGGACACCCGCAAACTCTATGAGAAGATTAATCAGAGGTTAGAACTGTCTGTGTAAATATCCTTAAAAAGACAAATTCACCCCTCAAAGCCCTAAAAAACCCAAACAAAATCCCATTATAGAACCATAGTCCAAATTTGGATCTGGATTTGTATGCTGGGAAAAAAGAGATATTGATTCTGGACTTTTATTGCTACCACTGCTGCTGAAGATGTTATCTGATGTGTGCTTGTTAGAAAACTATGAAAGCAATGATGAAAGATAATAGCCAAACATATAATTTTATGAGCTCAATTGCTTATGAAGAATGTACATTTAAATGCACTACTTCAAGGCGGGATTATCATCATTTTGTGCCAAAAGGTCAACCATTTCAATTCAGATATTTGGCATTTCTAAATTTATCATTTGGCATTACTTAATTCACAGGTGACACTCTGGATCTCAAAATGTTGTCTACTGAAATATGTTTAATGAAAGGCTTAGTACCAGCTTATCTGACCATGTAATTGACAAAGTTAAAAACAGAAGTGTCACAATTTTTTATAAACACCATGAGAAAAACGAAAGAGGAGATGCAGTTTAATACAGGATTGCATAAATTAAAGCCTTTGCAACCTAAAGACTATCTGCAACCAAACAGGTGCACTAGAAGCTTCCAACTCATTAAAAAGTTGACCTGAGAAGAGAGAGTGAACCAGATATTAGCAGTGGAATGAAATGAGCACCATCCAGACTTGTTATCTTGAGCCATGTTGACTATAAAGTGTCTTTGACTTTAAAACACAGAAGAACAGGTCAGATAATATCTGAGAACTCATGAAGAACATAATAGCTTATCACTCAACATATTATTTCTCTTTTGGTAGAAGAAAGCATAAGGCAACAGCTCTTTGAGGCACACTGCACCGAAATGTAAGAAGGAACAATCCAAATATATTTTGGTTGAGAAGATGTATATTTAACATACATTTTAGACTTTCAAATATTTTCCTCACAAGCTATTTCCCCTAATGTTTGTTAACTTGCTATTCATTGAAGAGTTCCAATATTTGCAGACTGTCTCAGAAAACTCGTTAATCACCTCCTAAAAACACTACGCAAATTAGTATGTATGGCACCTACCATAACAGAGCTCTGAACTGTGGTGTTGTTGCCTACTTCCTTCTGTAATAAACTCTGCTGTCATCACCATTACTTGTAATGACGACCCAGTGTAGAAGTTTTACAACACACTGGTAAAACACCAGGTTTTAAAACTGTCATCTCTTTAGGAAATGATTTCTTCAAGATCCAATTAGAAAGAAAAAAAAAGGTACAGGTTCACTAAGTTAATAAACGAGTTCCACAAATTTAAAACTCAACGCTGTTTTTCTCTTCTTAATAGGACTAGCTGATATAAAGCAGAACTCACATATACCCAACAAGATATCTCTTTAAATCTTGCTTTAACAAGCTGCATTGACATGCAGGAGATGCATATGCAGCATATCGAAGTAAGAATTTCTCTGTTTTGTAATTAGTGTGAGTTTGGTTTGAAAATTAAGAAAAAAAACCCCTAAAAATCTAACCCCCCAATTTAAAAAGGATGATTTACTGCAAAGATTATTTCATTTAAAGGAAAAAACTACAATACCTTTGAAATAAAAGCACAAATACTAATACCAAATCTTAGTTCTAAAGAGAAATACAATCTATGCAACACAGAGACAGCTAAAATATCCATAGGTTACTTATATTATTCACTATTAGTAGCAGCCTACCATCACAAACAGCAATAAAGCCTTTCCTTATGAGAACATCTTATTTCATTTCTAACTAAGAATGTAAAAATATACTACCTTAACTAAAATATGAATCGCATCACCTCTAAAAATATATTGGTATCTATATGTGTTCCTTCACTGAAGAAATTTTTAGCAATATAACAAGGCAGTATCCCAACAGCTCTTTAAAGAATTAACAGGAAGAAGAAAGGGGCAAAAATATCTATTTCACTTAGGTCAGGCAGCCTCATGTAGCATCGTATGATTTCTACAGGCTGCCAGGCAACAACACTCTGTCTGGCAATTATTATCTCCCCTTTCTAAATTTTTCAAATTCAAGGAGCAGAACAGTAGGAAACATGCATTAATGAGCAGAGCATTCCCATTTATGTACCTTCCTCCTCAATAGCCCCCACTGGTTCTCTCCTCTAACTCACTCATTTCAATTTCTGCAGTTTTTGTACTTTTAAAGGTTAAATTCTTGGAGTAAAAGAAAAAAAAAGAAACCACAACCATCAATAACAACAACAAAAAACACAACAAAAAAAGGGTAAAATGGAGAAAAATGCCTTAGCACAGTTCAGTAGTAAATCAACTAGTATAGCCCAAAGGACTGTTAACAGGTATTCACTGGTTTCGAAATATCTTTAAATGATTTGAATATTGCTTAGCAACACCAACACTATTTAAAGGGCTTTGGCAATAACATATGTATGAGTAGGTCCAGAAAATACCAGCTTCATGACATTCATACCAGTGCTTTATCCAGAAAGCTGCATTCTTCTGTATTATGTCCCCGCTCTCTCAAAGAAGCAGGTTCTCATCCGAGAACCCAAATAAGATTTATAGGGTCAGTATGTAGAAGACTAAAATAATATCATAGAGACCATGCATCCTGGCTTTAAAATGCTTAAGAACACAGTTCTAAAAAATAGGTTATCACTAAACTTATTGTTTCTCCTTTGGTAGAAGAAATTACATTACTGGCTTCTGTCCTGTGCTTATGAAACCCCAGAACATCTTTAAAAATGGATAAAGTGCAGGTTTGCTTAATAGGTTAAATGAGTAGGAAAAATAGATGCAGTGGGAGTCCTGTTACTATATCAGATTATGAAGAGGGGCCTGGAGAGGTGATACAGAGGTGTTCATGCCAGCCTAACTTCTCACAATATCCTGCTTCATTCCCACACAGCACTGGACTATGCAAACAAGGTATCAACTCCCCCAGACAAAATGGTTGCAGCAAGTCACGTAACATCCATTTATTTAAAAAAAAAAAACAAAGAATGGGGCCTTGTACATGGTATGGCTTAATCAGCTTAATGCAATGTAATTGCTGCACGTGTTTTTGAGTGAACCCACAATACGGGACTGAAGAACAGGTTGCAGCAACAACAACAACAAAAAAACCTGATACACATTTTAATATGGAATGTAATAACAGACATCATCATAGGACAAAATATATATAGAATGGAGATTTGGGGATATTATTCTCTGCAAGTGGCAAATGATAGGCATGAAAGGGATGAGAACTTCAGAATTATTGCAGAGAGTTTTGCGAAAGAAGCCATTTGCAATGCACAGTAAGTTTTATTCATCCTACAAAATCCACAGACAGTGCTGCAGGGCTGCCACCTACTGGAACTTGGTGATATACAAATGCAGAGACAGGACAGATAAATTAGAGACTGTTGGATGGAGAAAAAGAAGAGGGAGTGGCTGGTTACAAGAAAAATTGTGGTATTTATAGTAAGTGCATCCAGATAAAATTGGATTAGATTCACGCATCTGAGAAAAGAACAACGATACACTCTCTAAGTCCTTCAGACCAAATTACATTTAAGGATTCAGACTTCAGCGACTTCTCCACACTTATCCGGAAGGGCTATTGTCCAAAGGGTTTGGGCAATTGTCCAAGACATGTAAAAAAGATAGAAGAGCAAACAGAATGCACATCCTAGCCCAGAAGCATTTATCCTAGCATAATGCAACTCAGCTGTAAATCTCTACCATTATCAGAGTGATGCTATGAAAACATCAGCAAAGACATGAAACGAAGTGGGTTTTTTAGTATTTCTACTGAATGGAAAAATTATTCTTATTTTTATACAAATTGATCAAACTAACCAGCATTTCAGGTCTAAAAAGTATAGCTTTTCCAAATGTGACAGAATTTCTGAACTGAAGCAATATCTAAATATTGATCGTCTTGCAACTTAATTCACTGCCGCGTGCCTTCCTTTTTTCTTTACTGTTCTATATCTCCTTCTTTGTCTCTACCTTTTCATCTTCTTCCTACAGCTCCTCTTACTTTTAATGTTTCCATGGCAATGACAGCAAAGAAAAGATTAAATATCCTTTGTGTATTTCTCTCTTTTTTACATAAAATTTTGAAAGGCAATGAATTAAAAAAAATATTATCACGTATACCTCAGAGAATGATGCTAAAGTCAGGACAATAACTCATTATGCGATCACAAAGATTTAACAGCTAACAGCTATTTGTAAGCTCATCTTCATAAACATTTAAACGGAGAATAACAGTTCTAAAGATACCATGTTAAAAAAATAGAGGGAGAGAAAGTAAGAAAGTATAATCCAATGGAGAGCAAAAGTTAAACTATTTAACTAGAACTTTAAACGTTAATGCTTACTGTATACCTTCACAATAACGTCCAAAGTGCCTACTGCGCTTTTTTTCATCATAGTCTTTATGCTATGGAAAAAGGCTGCAGATCTATGGTTAAGAATGAATGGAGTTTTGTACCTGAAGTTAAGAATCAAGAAATCCACTTGGAGGAGCCTACCCAACATCTGCATTTTTTTAACCCTTCTCAAAGCACAGAGTTTTCCTTTAATAGATCAATAGTTTGAACAGGAATTCTACAACCAGGCTTTAATCATCACAGCTCAAGAACCTGGCAGATGCACTAAAAAGGTAACTGAGACTGTTTACGTTAGAAATAATTTAGAATTTAATAAGAATGAATTAATTCTTTTTTTTAATTATTTTTTAAAAACCTCCTCCTGAAGCATCCATGGATCAATAGCAGACATTACTAACTCTTTCATGTTAACAAAAACACGCTGTGTGTCTTCAATACAACCCTTATAAATACATACAGATGCATATGCCAATGTAATTTAAGAAAACATACCATCTGGGAACTCAGACTATGACACCTTTGCATTTGCAACTGTGAGACCAGTAAATCTGAGTTTTCCTTCCCCCTGCCCCACAGCCCCTCCATTTTGGTGAATATATTTCCTCTGTAAATGAAACCTGGGAGACATCCAAACTATTTGTCGAATTAGGTAAAAGTGAATGAACAGCTATTTTTGCTGACTTTTTTTTTTTTTTGTAAGAACAGTGAGACAAAAAATTCCCAACTTAAGACACTGAATGCAAAATTGTTTCAAAGTTTTGTTTCAGGGTTTTGTTTCACTTGAAAAGATTTCAGAGCGTTAATTGGGTTTTCCAAAATTTTTTAAGAATTTATATGAGAATACTTAACCTCTAGCATAATCCATCTTTTAGTGTTACAAAGTACAAAACTATTCAAATCACCACACTGCTCCCTTTTAAATTTTATTTAAAAATGGTTTACACCAAAGCTAATTCAACTGTCCCTCAAGTTTTCTTCTAGATATCCACTTTAATTCTTTGGCCCCTTTTTTAGTCAGACAAATTTACTGCGAGCCTTCTCTTTTCATCTCTTGCTTCAGTATTCAAATATTAAAACATGAAATATTTCCCTTAAGCATTCTTCAAGTTAAAATAGTATGAAATTGATCCTTAATCTTAATTTAATTACATATATACTGTAAATAAACAAAATATATACCCTCTTTCAAAAATTCAGATGGGTTTGAAATTATATGGAAATTGGTTGTTTCCTGCCTATGCAGAACATGCCTTAACTTGAAAGGTTTAGTTTTCTTTTGGGCTATTTTTTCCTCTCTACCTCTAGTCCATAAAAGATCCAACACCCCCTTAATTAATGTGATATGGTCCAGTGCTTTGCTCTTGCAAATTAGATTGACCAAATAGGTTTGGGTGTGAATTTTTTAAGTTTTTCAAGATTCCCACAAAATTAACATTATTTTGTATATATTTAGGTCTTCAAATACAATGGAGAACACTGATTAACCCTTAAAACATATTTTGATCCACAGGTAGTTTATACAAATAACCACAGAAAACCAAGTTTTCCAATACTGAAGTTCTGATGACATGTTTAAAGCAGCCCTTTATAAGAAAATTATAAATGTGAGAAAAGTGGACATTACTTGTGACTGATTTCCATCCCATGTCTACAACCGCTTACACAATTAACCTATTGACATGAAGATTTCTTATTAATAAGAAACCTGGGATGTGCGTGCCAAGAAGTTTAAAAGCTAATATGATATATTATTTGATTTGTCTCAAGAAAAATAAGCATGCTGGCTTGTTATTGCATATCTAACTACCTATTTAATGTTCATAATAGAGTTCTTATAATTTGAGCAATCCTCTTTATAGACTTTTTTGTGACTATTTCATTTTTTCCCCCCAGTAAATACTCAGCCAAGTGACAGGTACTTTTATACGGAAAAAAAGAAGATTTAAGGATACACTGAATTATATTTCATAATGTAATATATGACATCATATATTTTTCTTAATCAATACAGTACATCTGTGTTCCTTTTCAGGTTTGGTGGGTTTTTTTTCTTCACTTTCACTGTTTGTGAAGATTATTGCAATTTATGGAGCAAGCATAATTTTGAAAGCTTTCAGGCCTCCTTGCCCTCTGTTGTGAGTTTTCTGTAGATGGAACTACACAGTTCTATCACTCTTACTTGGAAATCTTCACAGTTACAAGTCACATTAAGGAGCTTGGATTGAAGCCTGTAAACTCTTTTCCTCTAGAAAACTGTGACAGAATAAATTTCCACTAAACAAAACTGTTTTCTTCAAGAAGCAGCTCTTTCCAAAAATAAAACAGAATTTAATTGCAATGTAAGCACACCAGTTCAGAAGACGAATATTTTTTCTTTCTAGCATGCATACATATTGTCTCCGCTGTTTATTAACTTAACTTCTCTAAGTATAATTCAGATTAGTTCCAAAAATCTCCTTTTTTGCACCCAAGAGTTTGTGTTACGTAGATCCACTCCCTATTTTTGTATTGATTCATGCGTCATTCTGCTCAAGCAGTTGACAGTCCTTTCTCTAGATCCCATCTCTTATTTGCAAGGTCAACCCCTTAACTGTCCACCAGCTTTCTATTGCTTTCTTTGCCACTTTTCCAGTGCTGTCACCTAAACTGCTGTGCACTTAACCAGCATCTTACTTATAACTAATTACTCTGGTAGCTAAGGTTTGTTTGTTTGTCTGGATCACTCTTTTGACTTTTACTCATTTTGATCTGACATAACACAGACTAGGTCACCAATCATAGACGGGCAGCCACAATGGACAGAGAGAAAATATTAATGAAATAATGATACAAATATGTTCACACATAAATGGAGCTGGTCTCTGCTCGTTGGTTTGTCTTCTCCAGACAAGATGGCACATCGACCTTCTTGCACCGACAGACCTGAAGCTTTACAGATGTAAATAATTGGAACAAATAATTATTCTAGAGTCAGAACAATCTCAAGCCCTTTCCTTCATCCTTCTGGTTACTCAGTAGCTTTTGATATTCATTTCTCTCTATTCCCTCAGCATTCAGCCTTTCACTTATGTAGGTCCATCACTTCTCCGCTCACTTATTTAAACACCAATTTTAAAACATTATTTTCCAACACAATGCAATACTATTCCTCACCTGGCAACACATTATTGTACGGGTTTCTAAAGAGACAAATAGCATACACGTCTTTTAGGGCTGGGAATACAGACCCCAGCAGTGTGATGTAGCTAGCTGCTAGAATAATTTCTCAAGTAAACTGGAGGCCAAAGAAACCCATACTCCTATGAGAAAAGATGTAAACAGTCAGGAGTGAGAGAAGGCCAAATGCCTATTAAAAGGAAGAGTAGTACGGCTCAGCCCTAGACACCCAGCAGCTGAGTACAAGCAGCTTTATGGGATATGATTCCTACCTGACACCTTCTAATGCCGTTGTGATGGTATCAGTGATGAGGATGGATGTATTCACTGGGAGAGTTTTATTTTTTTTATTTTAACCCAGAAAGGCTGACAAACTGGTAAGAGAAAACTCTCTGAGAGTGGAAAGTATCAATTTGATTCATCATATTCTTAGGTTATTATAAGAGTCTGAATGATTTCCCATAGAATTTTTCAAACAGGGAAATAACGTCTTGCAATAAAAATGTGTTTAATACCAGGGCACTTGTAAATACATTGTCCAGAATTGTACATTCTCATACTCTTACATTTAATTGAAGTTAAAAAGCAAATAAATAAAATTTAGAGCTGGGAATACATAACAACAAACTAGATACAAAGAAAAGCAGGGAAAACCAACATTTAGAGAATCCCCTATCATTCCAAAAGAAATTTATAAAGGAAAACTACACACAGGGAGGTTTAAACTGCTAATTTCGAAAACCGTGTGAAGGTTGTCTATTAGAAATTATTCTTAATGGTATTTGTGACAGCTTAATATGCCTATTTAAAATAAATATACACCAATTCCTTTTTCAAATGCTCTTCTCCCACTCTTAAATGATACAAGCTCATTTAACAACTGGTAGTCAAACATGTTCCAACAATAGCAAAGCAAACTGCTGAGGATTATTACAGGCAAAAATAATTCTGCCATTCTAAAAAAAGTGGCTGGCAATTAGTGATTTCAGTTGGCCTTTTCCCCACAGTGTTTATCAGAATGTTATATTTAAGCCTTATTAAAATGTACAGAGATTCTAAAATCTTAAATATAGATTTCCTTGCTAATTCTCTGTCAAAGTCAAATAGATAAAACATAAATGTGGAAACAATCTCAGACAAAAGAAATGGAAAGGCCATATTGGGTTATAAAAGAAATCCTTCTAATAATATACCTACATTGTCTGTATCACCTTTTGATATTCCAGAGGAGTACTTTCTTGAACACTGAGGTTAAAGCCTGTTTCTACATAAAAGTATCTTGAAACCTAACGGGGTCAAGAGAAAATGAAAATAACCAAGTTAAGCTGTTGGCTTTTTCCCCCTCTGAGTTTAAACTCACAACTCCTCATGGATCTTTTTTTACACATTAGAAAATTCACGGCTTCCTTTGCCAGAAATAATCTACTCATAATTGAGGGCCTGGAGAAAACATGGATGAACTAGAAGATTACCTGAGATACTTTAAATTATATTCTCAATTCATTTCTACATTAATCTCAGCATTCATTTGTATAATAGCATGGCATTAAAAATAAAGTTTACTTGTTTTGCTTTTTCATCAAAATGAACTGTAGCATTTGATTCTGACTTTGTTACTCAGTCATAACAATGTGCAAGTGCACCACACAATGCCATATTTTTCATTTGGTTTTGACCAAAAAAATATGGTAGCAAACTAAGCTATAGTCTTAGAAGCGATTAGCATAGATTGTCTTCAAAGGTTTTCACTTTTGCAAGAGGAATTGGTCAAGGGCATAAAACCTCAGAGCAAATTCATAATCACCATTCTACTATGTTTCCAGAGGAAGAAAGTTTATATGAGGGGAAAAAAAAAAAAAATTCATAGCAGTGGCCCACAACTATAGTCCTTGGGACCATGCATAGGTAGTTAAAAGCTAGATACACATTCTGTTCTCTCTCTTGCTTGCCCTTACTGCATAAACAAAGACAATTTAAAGCACTTTTTGTGGCAAAGTTCCTTTAGATTCTACAAGTTATACAGCCCATGTGCAACAAGGAAACAAAGATTGGATGCAATTAAAGACTCACATTATATTTTTCTTACTGATATACTAGACAAACTGCAAAAGGGGAGAAATATCTAGCTATATTGCATTCCTTCTTGCAGTTTTATATTTTAAGAATCATTACTTTTCAGCTCTAAGCCTCTGCAGGCTATTGCAGCTGGAGCTCTTCCCCCACACCACTACTCCTGCAGGTCCTTCACCCCCTGGCCACCCTTGGCATATACATAATGCAAATCTTGCCTCTGTTCCATTCTTTCTTGGTCCACAGTGCAGGAACAGACCAGACTTTCACTTGTCTTCACTAATAATGACTGAATCAACCTATAGATGGGCCTCTCATTCGTTCCTTCTTTATCGCCTCCCCCCACCACTATGTCAAACTGTAGCATAAATATGTAGAGAAAAATATAGACCAGAAGGAAAGTCTATGTTGTTAACCCGTCATGAAGAAATTGCCTTCTGAAATATACCATTTCAGTGGCACACTGATACAGGGCTGCAATGCAATCTCTGGCAAATACTTAAAAAAGAAACATTTTGAAAAAAAGTTGCCATTTCCTTCATTCACTTGACCAAAATTGAACCATGAAACCAACTTCAATTGCTATAAGGTCTCTCACTGACTATACAGTGAACACAAAAAAATTAGAAACACTCCAATCATAAAGAGTGGAATAATGTTAAAAATTAATGCTATTAACTGTGTACTCCTGACTATCCAGCACAAGCTCAATCACTTTCCTTCTGTACGTGCTGAGTCTAAAAGTTAGAATAATGTTCTTTTTGATGAAAATTTCATCGAGCAAAGACATTGTTTGCCCCTTAAATAAGGAGTTAGGAGGTGTATACTAACAAATTAATACAGGAGGCAAGCCTGTAAGTTAATGTGGTGACAACATTTGCAGAATAACAATATTATTTACTGCCTTTCCAAATTTTTATGCTATGCATAAAACTTCCCTGGTATTATAAAGAATATTTCAGAGACAGGTGATAGACCATAGTTACTAGAATGTCTATGTTTCCATTTTGAGAATGTGTACATACTGTACATATTAATAAATATCAGGGAGATTAAGTCAAAATAATGTATATGGGCAATTGAGCGAGAAGTTTCTGAATCACTGGGGACTGCTAGTATACTTCTTATTTATAGGAACACTAAACAAATTTGTAATTACATTAAAATACAGATGCAGTCTAGGTTAAAGCGGAGGAGGTATAATGAAGATTAAAGAGATAATACGTCTATACTATTCTTACAATGAACAGACAAAGAAAAAAATTACCATTTCTCATTGTACAGTGGAAAAAAAGTCTGTTTCTCAGTTCATTAAAAAGAATGAAGCGAAAAACAAGTTTTGCACATATTAGCAATTCTTCACAGGTTTAAAGTTGTTAACAGTAGAAGGTGCAATTCAGATCACATTTTTTGGCCTTCAAGCCTAAAATAATAGGTATGAAATTCCACTCTGTTTTGAAACAAGATTATAATCTCTGATATAGGAAATAAGGAGAAATAAAAATATTTATATGTCTGTTTTTTTTTATTTGTACATTATTTCAGAGAGTCAAAGGTACTTCAGGAACAAGTGACAAATATCCCTAAATAAAGCCATTCAATAGATTTTAGTGCTGCATAAATGTTAAAGCAGGTTTGCCATTGCATAATTTCCCCTGAGACCTCGATGATGGTTCACCAGGTGGTTGGCTTACGGTTCAGTTTTGGAAGGTGTCTTCATGTGTATGTGAGATGCTTCACCAAAAGCATTGGGACACCTACTTATGTGCACCTTCTGAATGAAGGATGTGGGCTGATGAAATATATAACAGCTCACCATACTCTAAACAATATAGGGTTCTTTCTCTAAATCCAGTGCAGTTTCTGGGCTCTTTATGGAAGATGGATATACACAGGATCTTTTCTACACAGAACTGTCAGCAACAAACCAACTGTTTAAATCTTTCATCCTTCTTCAACATCCTTCTCCTTAAACGATCCTGGAACTTTCTGTACACTTTAAGCCCCTATGGATCTCATTTCTCAAACAGGCAACCACAGCAGACACACTGCCCATCCCGTCCTGCTGAAGATGGAAAAATATAACTTTATTTTTAGCTTCCCTGATGCTATCGCTATGTTTTTTTCTCTCTAGCAACCTCATTTTCCCAACTCTCAACACTTGAAGGGCCATTTTCCTTTTTCTCTTGCAGCCCAGAGAACTCATTTCCCAGACTGCTGGGCTATAAAGCATTACATTTTAGCTTCTAAGATATGTACTTTGAAGGCAACAACTGCATGGTTTTAGATGTGATGAAATATTACACTTTCTGCTCCTTTCTCTCCCCCAGATTTAAATCAAACATTTAAATACAATACAAAACCCTCCTCTTAATTTTTAAAAGCACATGCTTTCATTACCATCAGGGCACCTGTCCTCAAAAGAGGTCTAGGTTGACACTACCCAAAGCAGGTAAGACACCTCACATTTCTTCCGTTCCCCACACTCTTAGTAGAACATGGTGGATCTAACATACATAGTTTGGTATGTTTTGAGAATTGACCTTTCTCTAATAAAGAGAACCACAGCTGCTGTTTTAAAGCAAACTTCTCCATCTGGATCCAGGTGAAGAAAATTTCCGTGAGACATTACCTGCAAGAAGGACCTAATTAAACTGAATTTATTTCCTCCCAAATGTTTGTTCCTACCTATGGTTTAGGAACGTCACTAAACTTCACTGCACAGAAGACTGGTGAAGCAAGAAGGAAAACCCCAAAAATGATATATTTGATTGGCAATTATTTTCTATCCCCCAGCTGGTTCTAGCAGTTATTTCAAAATGTCAGGGAATTCATTGCATTTTGATGAAGGCACTTGTTATTTCTTAGTTGTGAACAAGGCAGTCCAGGGCACAAAGTTCAAAATATAGCATTCACAGAAGGCAATAATTAGAACTACTCAACTACACTAAGATGCTATTGCAATTGAACAGCTCTGTCTGCTAGTAGTAGGGTCAGAAATTTAATGTTGCATCATTTGCTGTAATGGCTGTGATAACTGCTCACTTATTTTCACACTTATAGGGGAAGGTAATTAAAGCAATATCCTTTTATTTGTAATTAGATGTCATTTAAACTGAAAACAAAAAATGAGGATCAGAAAAATGCAGAAAGTATCAGATTTTATAATTAGTAGGTCAGCACATTCCCTAGCCTGAATTTATATCAGAAAATAAAATAATTTAGTAAAGGTCTGAGAATTAAATGCCTCTGGAATTTATTCTTTTTTCTTCAAAATATCAAAAAGACTAGAGAAGGAATGGAATGTGATTTATATATATTTCAATAGAGTGTTTATATTTTACTTTTAGGAAGTAATTGCATTAAAAGGAAAGTAGAAAAATATTAAATTTTATTATTTGGTACCACTTAATATTTTGATTTCACCCCTCACCCCCTCTGGATAATAGGCAAACCCTTCAGCACACATAGAAGAAAAACAGGCTCTGAACCACAGATTTTCTTCTCTATTTGCAAGAAGTTTCCTTTAACTGTTGAATTTCATTTCATAACCTTCCTGGACCTCTGATGAGGTGAAAGCTTGCACTGAGATTAGAAAGGGAATCAGCATGATTTGACAAGCCATTTGATGTATTTGCCTGTAATAACTTTGGCATCGCAACCTTCAAGGGGACAGAAAGCTGACAGCCAAAGAGAGGAGACAAAGAATGTAGTTCTGTGACTAAAAGCCAGTCTCTAATAAAAGGCTCTGGGGTTTTTATGAGGGGAAAAAAAAAAGATGGATTTGTTAAGGATTTTTTTAAACTTCTCTCATCCTGAAAACAAAGAACATCTAGATATATTTGTACCTAGTGATCAAGATCAAAACTTGTAGTAGTTTGAGCATAAAATAGTCAAATGTTCCGCACATGAAGATAATTAGAGTATATCAATGCACAAATCAATAGTCTATATCTGTTGGAGGTGTTTTAACTTTAAAATCAGATAAAACTGGAGAGTCTTAAAGAACTAAAATTATTTTATTGCTAATGAGGCAATGCTAGGTCACCAGAAAAATCCACATGACTGTTTCTTGTTTTCCTTTTTTTCCTTGAATTTAAATTATGAGTTTTACTGCTGCTTTGAGATTCTTGTCTTGACCATCTGAAGTACTTTCAGCTGTTTGCCTCTCAGAAAGGACTTCTGACTGTCTCATTCTGCAAACACTGAAGATGATAGCACAGAAATGTGGAAATCCCCATAGAAGTCCACATATATAATTGTCTAACACCTTTGTTCAGTTCCTGAAGTATTTTATTCTGCATGTAATGCCGTAACAATTTAATGAAGCATATAAAGAAAAGTGAGCAACACAATCATAAAAGTCAGAATAATTCTGGATAGAATTTATTTATGCATTCTCCATTCCATTAATTTGAAAAGAAAATATAAGTATCAAGTCACTGAAAATCTTTCTTCTTAAATATGCAGATGTACCTTCCTGGATTTCCCAGTCTTAAGTCGTGCAAGCAGTACCTAAACACTAAAATATCAAAATACTGTAAACTTGTTAAGGGGCAAGATTTTCCTCAATGAATTGCAGAAATTGAAGTACATCAACTAAATTTTTTTCAATTATTTTCCATCTACTGGGGCTTTAAATTCTTTATAGAAGCTTGGCTGGAGACAAATGTTAATACTGGGGAGAAATTCCCAAGCAGAGTTACTAGAGGAAACATTAAGTACTCTGTTATCAAGCAACGTGAACTTTATGCCCAACAAAATCCTATGAAATCAATGTGAGACTTCCATAACCAGAAAAGCTTATAACTGCATATTTAAGGAATGGTCATACATTTAATTTAAATAGGTTTAACAATGCTAGAATTTTAGCAGCACCTTCACATACCAGTGCCAAAAAGGGTAGTAATCTGGGGGAAAAAGAAACAACAGAACAAACCAACAAGAGAAAGGTTACTAAGATTACTTACCAATTCGTCCGAAAGATTAACAAAATGCATCAATGTTCACACCACTTAAATTGATAACAAATGGCCATGTTACTGGTTTTCAATTATAAGTAGCAACAATTTTACCTTTGACATTATCCAAGATGTACAAGACCAATTTTTTGTACAAAAAAAGCTGATTCCCTGTCTTGAAACATTTCCCAATTAAAGTCATAGGTTTCCCTAAACCTGCTTACACAGGTAAAAGTCTGGTTAGAGACAGGAGTCAAAACATTATATAAGGCAGGAGAAATAGTTTCAGAAACTATTAATCACGTTCCTGTTTTTTCTCTTAAGTTTTTAAAACTGCGAGCCCCTCCCTCAGACATAGGTATGGCTGTGTTACCAAGAAATGAGGAAACCACTTCATAAAATATTACTAAATAATACTGTTACAAAAATCTGTTTTGGTAATAGTAAATATCAAGCTTAGGAATAGAATATCAAGCTTAGGAATAGTAAATGTCAAAGCTCCTGCAGTCTTACAGCCAGCAGTAGCTTCTGCAAACATGATTTATTCCTTCTACTTAGCATGCCCTCATTTCTTACCTGATTTTTGCCTAGGGAAAGAGATTCACAAACTCTAGTATCAACTGAAATTACTGTCAATACACAGGAAAATGATTGCAAAAGTAGGGCACTGAAATGATGATGAAGTAAAAAGGTAGGACAGAACAACTCTATGAAAGACTGAGTCAAGCACAACGGGAATAAAAGAGTATATATAACCCACCAGTGTTAACGTATCTCACAAATAACATATTTGTACATAAGTGGCAGTAGGATTGTACAGAAACGTGTTTAGAAGGAAACATTTTTGGAGATATCAGAGATACTGAAAACTCTACTAGCCACAGACCTGGGAAATCTGGACTAGATGCTCTCAATGCTCTGACCTGAAGCATTGGACTAGAGGCTCTCCAAAGGCACCTTTCAACCTCAAAAATTTTGTGATATCAGTGGTACATATTAAATGAAGAATGACTCAAACTTATACTATAAAGCCAACTTTGATGGTATGGGAGTTTTTTGAGTTGATGTGGGATACAAGGAGGTCCAAAATTAGTTCTTTGTAACTGAGAATGTTGGTAATATAGAGAGTCTAAAATTGTTGAAAACCAGATTACAGTACATAACCTCCATCTTTATGCTGTTGAGATGACACTGTCCTACTTGGGCATTCATGGTGTATTTCTTCTGTACACATGAAAAGAAGCTACTAGCACTGATTTTTCTGAAGAGTGCTTGGTTTCCAAAGCTAGCCTCTGACCTTGCTGCATGGCCCTGTGCTGTCCCTCTTCTCTAAGGTTTCCCTAAAGATTCTTCATTCAGAGTAGGCAGATATAAGTATATTTAGAAGCAATCTTTTGTTCTATCATGACATTTCTGTCATAGAAGTGCTCACATAGATGTTTACCCTTGCATTGTCAGAATTTTGAAGGAAATTAAAATAATGTATTACATGATTTTGAGCTCTGGTTATCTTTTTTCCTAAGACATTTAATGAATTAATGAAAAAACCCAAAGCAAAAACTCCAGGAATGTATATATTTTAGTAGATCATAGAAGAAGAAGAAAAACATTCTTTGTAACAATTATTCCTCCTTACTCAATAAATGGTGTCAGTAACATTCATCATTCATTAGAAATGATTCATCTCCCTTGGCCTTTATTCACTGTTTAATGTTTCTAATGAACTTAATGTAGCAAGTGATGTAATCAGACAAAAGCATGGTAAGAGCTCTTTCTGCCACTATAGGCACAATCATAGTTAATTAAGAACGTAGTGTTAACTGAAGGTATTAGTTAACTATTACAGCCCCAATATATTGTCTACCTTAGAGAAGCAGTTTCCTCATTAACAAAGAAGAGATAGGATCTAATCTGCTAGCTGCATTAGTATCTCATTAAATTTGCCTCACAGAAAAAAATGATTTGTTTGATATTATTGGAAAGGATTAACAAAAACATAATAAGTTTTGGAGGTTTTATCATGGATCCATTTATAAATAAGTAGGCATAACTACCCGTTAATTACAGCATACCTGAAAACAGTAAGTAAGATTACTTTCCAACCAGTGAAGCACAGATAATATTTTCAATCTGGAACCAGTATTCACTAGTGAATTGCACATTTTAGTCTGCAGACAGTTGTTAAAACAGCTCAGTAATCGAAGAAGAACATCTAGCATCTACTAATTTTGTTTTCTATTTCTACATACATTTAGAGTAATATTTCGTTATAACTTCAATGTGTATAGGTTGACAGCATTCCTTTCTTCTCTATGCATTACACTATCAAGTGAAATAAAAGTACAACTAATTTTGTGTTTGTGTTCTTTGTGTTCTGTGTGTTTGTGTTCTTTTCTTGGTTTTTTTGTGGGTTTTTGTTTTGTTTTGGGTTTTGGGGTTGTTTTTTTTTATTTGTCTAATTTTGCAAGAAGTCAGTCAAAATTCTGGATCCTTCAGTTCATGGATGTCGTTTCCATAATTTCATAGATTAGCACCCCTGTGATTACCATGGATACAGGATATCTATCAGAAGTCACATGTCTGTCTGCCTATTTTGAAATGGGCACTACCATCTCTCAAGATTTTCCATAGCCAGAAAACAGATATTGCCTATTATTAAACAAGCATGGTAAGGCATTCAGATGTTTACTGTGCTCTTATCATATGAGCCTGAATATCAGACGGTATCCAAGAAAAAAAGTCCTGTATCACCGCTAGTGGATCCTTCAAGCAATTTTGACTTAGGGATTCAGCGAGCCAGAGTTTGCATCTTTGTTTACAGAAAATTATTAAGTCTTACAGTTTGGCAACAGAGATAACAGAGAGATGTAAATTAATCCCATGCTGGGTCTTGGCCAATTTTCAATAAGTAAATTATGCAACATAATGCCGGGGGGGGGGGGGGAGAGAGCTGAAAGCTTGTCTGCTATAAATGTAATTTTGTCTGAACAATATTTAAAAAGAAAAGTCTCAAAGCTATCAGCATTTTTTCAGAGATGCACTGACTTTTCACTGGAGAATGTCAACAGGTCAGAAATGCAAATACCATAAAATATTATTTCATTTTTGTCTAACACTCTGTAATGAGTATTTTCATCCACTATTGCAGTCTTGAAAAAGTGATTCAGATAGTTCATATTTAATGGAAATGCTTATGAGTAGTTTCCTTTTTCTAAATTAAGTATAGATAAGCTTGTTTTCCTTTTCACCTTCGAGAAATAATTATTCCTATGTAAAGGAAAATTACTTCACATTCTTAAGAAAGTCTGGTAAAAATCATAAAAAATTTTTATTTACTTGCAAAAGCAATCTTTTGTTTCCAGATTATGTTCATATAGTCACTGCCATAAAGACGGAATTCAAGATATTTATGACAAAAAGAAACAAGACAGCCCTCAGCATGATGTAAAATTCAAGAAAATATTCAACTGTAATAAAAGGTGTCAAAGGTTGACCACTGAAGATCATAGCAGCATTTACTTTAATTACTTATAATAAATCCATCTTATCACTGCAATGTACGCATAACTACTACATAGGGTGCAATAAACTGCAGATTCATCAAGATGAAATGGCTGTGTGTAGTTGTATGTAAACCAGTTATGAAAAGTGAAATCTTTGCCTCGCTGGGTACCATGAAAGTTTGATATTGACTTAAATGAGATCAGTATTCTGTCTCCCCACATCAAAACCTCCAGGATCCCAAGGAGGGTTTTCTACTACCTTTTGGCAATCACCTTAATTATCTATATTCAATACCTGTAGATGGCTCAACTGAAGGCAAATATCAGAAACCTTCCCACTCTCCCCTTCAAGAAAGATTTTTATATTCTCATTCAATACATTATTCCACACTGAATATGTGAAAAAAACATCCTCTTCATATTTATTTATGTAGATCCCCTGTGACACCAACAAGAAACTAGAGCACAAATACTGATTACACCTGAAGAATTTCTGGGGTAGTCATGTGGATATCTGATGGTGGAAATTTTACAAAGGAATTCCATGACATCAAACTATCACACCTTACAAAACAACAACAACAAAAAGATAGATACACCAAATAAGACTCTGTATTCATTGTCCCATTCCTGTGCCTTCTACATGTATAATTTCCTTTTAATAGAAGAAAGAGCAAGTAGATTCACACACTAAGACACTAGAAAAATTAGGTGTTCAAAATTTTTGCAAGTTTTAAGCCCTTAATTTTGTATAGCCACTAAAAAAATCATTTAAAAAGTCCCACAAAACAAACCAAACCAAACAATAACAACAACAACAAAAAAACCCCAGTGCCTTGAATTGTTGAAGGCAAGAGATCGTATTAGATAAGCAAAGTCTGTTCATTCAGATTTTGACAAGTACCACTTATAAAATCAGTCATCTTCTCCAAAAATCTGTTTTCTAATACAGATTAATGGGCCCTATGCAGGTTTTTGTGACATCGTCCCTACTGAGAGTGCATTATTTTCATGCTTTCAGTAGGATTGCCTGTATCTTGAGTTAAAGTGATCTAAACTGTTGCTAATCTACACATACAAGCAGTAACGGACCATGATGTCCTGCACTAAAATTAGGAATAAGTAGATCACATCTGTACTAAACTAAAAACTGTTCCCAAATACAGTGCAACATTAAAAAACAATGTTGTAAATTTATGTCGCAAATAGAATACCTATATGTATTCTTAACAGATGTATATTTTCTTTCAATTAGCTCCTGTTATTCAGATTAGGTGACACTTTTCATCCATTGCAGTTGTCTTCCTTACCATCCCCTTTCCGCATGTTACATTTTGTGATTCTACGTATCTTAACTATCACAAGAGAAATTTGGTCAAAATAATATGACTTTTTCATACTATAGCTATGATTTGTGTTATTGCCAAGCATAGTCTATATTTGGTAAAAAGCTGCAGAGACTCTGACACTGCATTGCTGGTGAAAGCCAGTATTAAACAAGCCAGTTAGGACTATTATGGCTTGAACCAGTAGAAAGGCTTACATATATTATTTATAATAAAAACAAAATTTGTAAACAAACCTATGTTTTCACAGACATTTTTCTGGCATACTTAGTATTATTAAGCTAGTTATAAATTATTGAGAAAATTATAAATCACACAGGATACTAATAATAAAGTTCTATCACATAGCTGTGACTTATTAAAATTGACATTCCTTAAAACTGACTTGCAATCTGGCAATTTTACTACAGAATGAGGCCAAATCATATTTTACAAAGAATATTTTCTCGCTTGAGTAACACATTCTTTCAAGTCAAGATTTTTGGTATGTTGTTAAAAATGCCCTAACACTTAAACAGCCTTTAAATGCCTTCCTGCTATTGTTACAACATTTTTAAAAGCTGGAATAAAAATCCACCTTTTGCAAGACAGATTGAAAATTCTGATACCAAAAATATTTCAATCATTAAGTTCCAATTTTCAGCCTTTTCTCTGACTTTTAGCCTCTCAATTCCCCACTATTGTGTGCATCTTTATTAGAAAAGTGTTTTTAGGAGTGAGAGTTCTGTTATGGTTCGAACAACTCTAAGGAAACAGCATAGACAAAAATTAGCACCTTAACGAGCAAACAGTTTTCTTTCAGAACAAGAGTCAAGAGATAAGTATTTACAGCACTGTAACCAAAATATGGATGAAAATAAGAGGACTTGCTATCTGTGTGAAGAAAATAATTAATTTCCTGCTCTGAACAGATAACATTTTGTACATGGTTGTGCTTTGTTACGGACTCCAACATTTAATGCAACATGTTATAACTGATTTAATAAATGGATAGAACTATGAGCTTAGATATAGCAAAGTCCTATGTCAGTGCCTTGCCAATCTCCTGCCTGTCCATAATTATTTATTTGAGTAGTTAATAGTCTTTTGTTCAGGGTAGTTCCTGTGTCACATCTGAAGTACCCATGGAAAGAAACAGAGGTAAAATTAAATATCAACAGTGCTTGAGTACAGCTGAAGATAAGACACTTAAGGGACTAGATTCAACTTTCAGGCTTGTGAACTCATCTGAGGAGAAGACTTCTTGTTAGAACAGGAGGACTGAAGCAATAGATAAAAGTAGTCCCACTGCACAGTGTCAGGGACTTGACTCTCAGTATTATCACACGTTATTCTAGTTTGCAATACCCCAAGAAAGCTAAAAAAAAAAATTAAATACAATGCAAGAAAAGGAAAATAAGAAATAAATATTAAGATAAAATAGGACAAAAATGTATATTACAAACTAACTTTCGAATCCACACAAGTGAATATTCTTTCAATAAACTCATACTTTAAAGACCATTAACTGCAGCACTGGTCAAAATAAGTCTGTCAAATGTATATCAAAATACACAAAAACATACTTGGCTGAATAGAATAAATAGAAAAAGAGCACATGGGCACATCTAAGGATTCTCACCTGCAAATTCCCACAAAAAGAAATAGCTCCACCTCTTTGGAAATGCCTTACATGATAGAGTCTCACTGATAAAAGCAATTTGGATTTACATTCACAATTAACTCTAACTAGCTGTGTGGCTATTGCAGTCTACACAACATTTCCTATCATGTCAAGGGAGTTATAATATGAAGGTTTATTTTGCGTAGTCATAGCATTTCCTATCATCACGAAACATAATGTAGATCTGTTGTAAGGAATGACACCAGTCAGCTGACTGACGCAGTACTGCAGTTGTTCAATCAGTTGGGTTTGGGGTTTTTTGTTTTAAGAATCAGGCAGGAATTGAAATATGAAAAAAAAATTAAACAATACTTGGGATGTTTTAGATTAATTCAATAAACTCTCAGAACAAAATAAACCAAATTCTTATAGTGCAACAAAGCATGATTTATAAAGACAAAACCTCCAGCATTCGAATATTTGACCAAACTTCCATGGGAGGACAAACTCTCTTGCCTGACAGAACATTTCCTATATATTAGGTCTACATGCCTAAATACTGTCCCTTCCTCTCTACTTAGATCACTGGTGATCATATAACATTCCTCCCTCATCTTCTTAATCACCACGTTCTGTTTCCCTTGCTGCTAATTTTAGAGATTTACAAGCTTGGTTTCTAGGTCAGATTTTTTGTTGGACTTGAGAAGAAAAACTTCCTTAATCTTGAATTCAACAGTTTACCAGGAAGTTATCCTGTGCAAGTTTCCACATATTTAAAAGATAAAGAATACAAGTATTTATAATTAAAGCTATAAAATTAAATCACAGCTGTTCTTCATTAACAATGTTGTAGTTTGGGCCTCTTATTAAACAGATAAATAAATAAATACTTTCAAGTAAGTGTTGAACTATTGTTCTTCTTGTGTAATAAGAGTTTTAAGCCTTCTTCCATGTTCCACAAACCTTTGAATTTCCCTTCCTTTTCATCTGCCACACTGCCTTCCTCTCTTTTTTTCAACATCCTCTCTAATCTCAACTCTTTTGCTGTTTAAGCAGGGCTTTAGCAGATGTGATGTTTGTTTCTTCTTTAATAACTATGGAATCATTAACTTGTGTATATCTTAACAAAAATGAACTCTGCCTGTCTGACTATTGGCATTTAAAGCCATGACACCGTTGTTTATTGACTTGCAGGATTCAGTGAATATTGTCACTAAATACAGTTTACATGAACTATCAGACTTTTAAAAATAGAATTGAGGCAGTGAAACCAGCATTTTATATCCTAAAATGTTTTGCTATACTTCCACGTTTACTTCATTTTATATTTTTTGCAATGTGTTCCCCCTGCAAAATATGTGCAAACCAGCATAAATTAAAATATATCAAATTTTCACTAGCAAATTACAAAATAAAACCTCAGAATCTTTCTGTTGTTGTCTCCTAACGAAGACACATCAGCTACAGAATCTACTAACGAGTTGAACCTAACAAAAGGAATCTAAAAAGTTCAGAAAAAAGCCTAAAAAATGTGTGTACAATGTTTTGAAGACAGAAAAAGGATTAAGGAGTGAGTAATTGTGAATAAGTAGCAAAATGGGCAATGAATTACACGCCCACTTTATGCTTAGAGTTGCTCTTTCGATCTACAATGTCAGCTTTATTTTTTAGTAACTACTGCTGGTTACAGTGACAAAAAAAAAAGTGTAAAGAAATGGGACTTTCACTTAATTTGATTTTCAGGGGAACATGCAAATGTTTGATTACTTATTTCTTTTATCTATGGCTAGCATTGGGAAATCCTTATCGGTATACAACCGTGACCGAATTACATAGTGTATTTGCCTTTTCCACCGCATTCAATGTCAGAGAACTCCAAAGGCTTTTTATTACTGATTGTATAAGGTCAGGATTTCACCTACAAGCTCAATTCTAAAAAACTTGCAGGTTAAGATGGTAAGCAATACACAAGGCATTTTTCAGAAATATATAATAAAAATATTAATTCAAAGTAAATATATATTTATAGTAGAAATCAGAGATCTTATTTGGGACAGGAGTAATTTTCCTTACATTTTTTTCAACCTTTTTTCAATCTGAGGGTATGCCAGGAGCAGGGTTGTAAACCTCTTACCAGCTCCATTAGAATATGGTATAATAAACGTATACCATGTATGCACACACCTTAAAACAATATCAATACCAATCAGTAACAATAACAATTGGATGCAAAAGCAGAAGAAACGTAAGACTTATCAGGGAAATGGTATAAATCCTCATTAACCTGCCTTCATGCAATCTGCAAGCTAGAAACTCTTCAGGTGGTTGTAGAGGACCATCAGGATTAGACACCACCTAATGTTCCACTTTCCATTGATTTATATAATCCTTCTTTGAAATAATTTAAACTTCTGCCTTCAAAACATCTAAAGGCAGAGAATTCTACAAATATGACATGCAAAATAGATTACTACTGTCTTGTTTGCTTTAGGTCTGATTTCTTAAACTTTTCTCTATTTTTTATGGTTCTACATAGTAAACAGCCATTCCCAATTTGCTTTTGCCGTAACGTTCTGGATTCTATCAGATCTTCTACAGTATCTCCCTTCAATCATCTCTTAAGCAAGATGAAGAATAATTTCTCTTTCCTTTCCATAAGCATCTCTATATTTCTAATCAACATTGTAAATCTTCCTTGAACCTTCTCTGTTCTGCTTAATATATAAAGAACTACATTTATTATTAAAAATACAGTTGTACAATTTATACAGTGGCAATAAGATATTTAGCACGCTGTTGTCTTTTCCTTCACCAATAACTCCTAGTACTCTGTTTGCCTTTTGAGGTCACTGAGCAGCTGTTTTCACAGAAGTATCCCCAATGACTCCAAGTCTTCTCCCTTTCGTCTCTGCTACCCTGGCCTGAGTGATAAAAGCTAATGTAGAGTTTGCAACTGTGAATGGATATTTGGTAATTTTCTCTTAATCACATCTTGCATCTCTGCAACACTGGATTTGCCACCACTGAGTTACATCCAATTCCTTTCTGTTGAGCCTCTCTGTACGCCATCCTGACTGTTCTAAGCAACGCTGTACCACCTGGAAATTTCATTACTTTATTACTTACACCTTTTTGAAATAATTACATATAAGTGTTTAGCTTGTTAGACAGTCAGATTTGCTAGTCCTAGGTTCTGCCGCCTACTCCTTAGGTCTCTCTTTAAAGCTGAGGCATATTTGCCATCTTCCTGTCCTCTAACATCAAATTAGGCAAGAGGTAAAAAAAATCACAGTTAGTAATTCAACAGTTTCACAAGTAGGCTCCTTTTAGACATTTCTGTGCTTACGGCTTACTTTGGTGCATTATTGCCTAATATATTAATTGACTCTACAATCTCTTCTACTGACACTTCAATTTGAGACACTTTCATCAGTTTATACACTGCAAAGGATAGCTCAGGTATGGGAACATCCCTGAGCTCCTACATAAGTAACACTAGAAATTAGTTTAAATGTACTCAGGACTTCTTTTACACCATAACTCATTTACTTGTCTCAGAGAGATTTCCTTCTTCTGATACATTCGAAATCAACCCGCTCTCAGCAACACATTTCTCAAATATTACTTCGGTCTACCTCTTATTGTGCTTTTACATTCAATTTACCTTTCAGTTACCCATTTTCCTCATTAGCATCTGACTTCAACTTTTTAAAGAATGTCTTTTTATTTATGGGACACTTTTCCTTTGCTATGCAATCATGCGTGCGTGTGCGTTCATTAAGACTGTTTCTTGGGAGTTTTCCGATTTGCACTTAGCTGCACGTGTCTCAGTATATTTAAAAGTTCTCCATACTATTTGTAAAAAAAGTTACCCAATTTACTGTTCTGGTAACTAGCAACTGATTTTTTTTTTTTTTTGTATGAAAAATTTACGTTGCAGGGAGAGGGAGGTGCTTTTCATCCCTTTTAATACATTTGGCAACTATTAAAAATCATGTGTCCAGTAGCAGTACCTTGAACCAGGTCTGGTCCCTAAGAATAACCAGATGAATGGTTCTTTGTCTTCTTGCTGATTTCTTAACTAATTGCTCCAAAACCTGATAATTTTGGTGTCTAACACCCCAATGTGATATAGAAACAGATAAGGTAATTTCTAGAGGCTCTAATTGCCTTTTCCAATCACAGCCACTTTCACCAAAATGACCGCGGATACAACAAAATAGGTCTAACACTGACAATAGTTCTGTACTCTAAAATTCCTCCTTTGGCACTGAATTCCATCCGCGGCAATTTTTTTTTACAGTAACTCCTTTACCTTATTTGACTCAAATGTTTAATTTCTAAGACAAAGCGCAGAGCAAGACTAAGCTTGTTATTCGAATACAATTGTTACCTTGGCATTACAGAGTTCATGGTAAAATGTAAGCCCTATTGACAATACCAGAAATTGTTTTCTAGGTGAGAAAACAGGCTAATACTCAGACAAGTAAATACATACTGTTTTGCTATTGATCCATGGATCAATAGAAAGCAAAGCCAAAGAGGACCATTAGATCATGTAGTGTGATACTTAGTATAACTCACATGATTACGTTTCATCCAAATATGCTGTGTCAAGAAGAATTCAGTTGGGTTAAACATTTCAAATCCTCCCTGCCTTATCCTCACAAACAAACAATCAAGGGACACTACAGTGAGAAAATAAGCCATAGACAAGCACAATAGCAGAGAACTAATTGGTAGAGAGATGCGAAAGTGATGTTACCAGAAGGGTGCCAGAGAAAGGCAAAAACAAACAAATAAAGCAAGCTAGAAGAAGATTCAATTACATTTGCACCTCTAGAAGTTGCCCTTGCAAATGACTTGGGAGGAGGAGGAGTCAGGAGTCGGGTCCAAAAGGTACATTATTACTAGAAGACTCAATTAAAATACTTGAAGACTTTAGGAAAAAAAAAAGCATATTTCTGGGAATAAACTTAAAAGTAAACCTAAAATTTGTGATGATTAAGATACTGTACATGACACCATCCCACAAGCATATAGCCTAGGTAACTGTCAGGAATCAGGCCTGACTCACCAGTCCTCCTGTAGCTACCGCCTGTACTCACTTACTTCCCAGAATCCCACCGAGGACAGGGACCTCGCGGGTTTCAGTCTAATCCTCCAGGGCAAACACATCAAAACAAGCAAGCATGTGGGAATATACAGAAAAGTTTTATGTCATTCTGAACAAATCATTGGTTTTAGTCATTGAATAAAAGCCAAGCTGTTACAGATCAGTAGAAAAAGCTGAATACATCCAACCCCTCTTGGGGGTTCACTAATTCCTTTTGGTGCTCTGAGAGTCTGTATGCACTGAGGAAAGGCAGAAGCCTCCACCAGCTTCAGATGCAAACACCTTACCATCATCTTCTACAGCAGAAGATGACCAAAAAGAGAGGAAATATCTGAGAGACCCCTTTTATCATTCTCTTGCTCTGCCAAATCACTGATTAGCGTCTTTCAGACAATAATAGAAGATTTTGTTGCCAAGGTGACCTCATTTCTAGAACCCAGATCGCTTCCAGGGTGATTACATTTCTATGCTATAGCCCTGAAGGAAAAAAATCTTCAATGCTTGCATTTATTTTAATCTCTGCACCAATCTATAATTTTTTAAAGAGAAATAAGTTACACATTAAAAAATTGAGTTAGTGGCTCATTAAAGACACGTAGAATCTTAATGTCCCACTACATTTATAACGGACAGGCAGGTTTTTCCAAACTTGTATAGTACAAAGACAAGACTGTGAGCCACAGATCAGTCACATGCTGCTGAATGTCACTCACCTTCACCTTGGCGAAGGCAGAGAACAAAGGCATAATTCCTCTGCCTTCCCCACATTTCAGTTTACCCACTGAATAACATAATTGTTATGCCTGAAACACTCACCTGAAATGCCTGCCTTAGAAGATTGGATAACAATTATTGTCTTAGAGTGAAAAGTATTGTAAGTATGTTGAGTTTCATACAAGAAAACTTGTTTTTCCACAAAGCCCAGGGAAAAAAGAAGTGAACAAAAAATTTGTGATTTCTCTTACCACACTGAATACGGATTTAAAAGATTCTTCCAGAAGCTAGACCATAATATTAATTTTATTATTCTGAATATTTAAAGGTCTGTAAAAACACCGTTGTTTCTTTTTTCTTTCTTTGTTAAAAAAGAAGAGCACAACACATACAACAAAAGAAAATACAAGAACAAAAGATGTAAACAAACAAGCACATTGTGTTGGAAACAATCCTTTGCCCCAAACTCACACACAAACTTTCTACTGAATTAAAGTAGTTTCAAAATAAAAGTGAAAGGCACTTTCAATGCCCCCCAAAACAGCCGAGATCCTGGTTAGCACACTGAACTATAAGTAGGGAGGCTGGGATTCAGATCTTCTCCAAGTGGAGGATATAACAAGATTTTTCCCATCCTGGCCACATGTTCAAGTAGTGAGAAAGCAGAAAGGAGCAATTGAATGACATTACTAATGATCAGTCACATCATCACCCTCTCAAAAAAGAAAAATGAAAGGAATAGCAAAGCATAGGAGCCTCTGCTTCAAGCCTGGCCTGGCAAAAAAACATGCCTTTTGGAATCAAAACAGAATTTATGAACACAGAATTAGAAAGTTCTTATTTCTGATCATTATTTGAAAATCAAATGTTCTATTCAACATCATGGCTCCAGTCAAATCTTATCAGTGTGGCTTGTTACACAGGACAAAAGCAGGCACAACTGTATTATTTCTATTATACATCTTTGAATGTATTTTAAAATGTGTTAATTCTTCTCATCCTTGCATAGAACATGAAGACCTCTCAATCTCCAACACATGATCAACATCTAAGGAATGTTTCAGGATTTTTGTTTTTCCTAAATGAACAGTCTCAATATTTAAATTACATATAGTATCTCCTTTACTAATTAAATGCATATTGTTAGTAAAGAAGTTAAGTATGCAAATACTAATACCATGATTTAAAGTTCTGTTACTGTGGCTTTTCTATGAAGTTAAAACTGGTGACAGTCTAATGACACACTGATTTCATAGTAAAGTATCATTACATTAGCTTCATTAAAATCTTTAAAATAATCAAATGTGAACTGGTTTCTTAAGCAAAATTACACTCTTTTCCAGTGCCACTTAAGTCCACTTTTATTTCAAATACCTCCAGAAAGAGAAATAGGATATTATTGGATAGAACTCTTTAGAAGTACACTGATTTTAAACTGGACTTCTTCTTTGCATGGGATCAGAACAATCCTTTCATTTGTTTTTCTTTATATATTAACTTTGGGGATTAGTTATCTTTTTCTTTTAATATTTTTAATATCTTGTAAAGGCTTACATCACAAAAAATGAATAGGTAAAGAAAAGCCTATTTTCTCCTAAATCCCATTTTAAAAGTCTGCTTCCTATAGCAGGCAGTTTTACATTCAGAATTTGAACATAGTTTATGTGACAGTCTATGTGTTTTAATTAGGGTAACTGAAAACACAGCTCACAAGGTACTCTCACAGAATTCAAAGAACATTAGTGAAAAACTAGCAATAGAAACTTAAAGGTGAGTTTTTGACTTATAAATTAGCATGATCTAACACAATCTAATGCAAATCACTGCTTCCACAGTGATTTGCTATACAAATAGAGACACACTGAGAAATCTGAAACATTTACAAGGAATCTCAATTTGTTCTCTAAAACAAAGATGGCCCTCATTACTCTTTTACTTCATGAAAGATGGGGTTGCAGAACATAATTTTCCCTAGAATATGCATTAATCAATCTCTCTATTGGAAATAATAACTAGCAGAGAATTTATCTGGCAAGTTTCCTTATGTTGTAATTACATAGGTAACATAGGTAATAACATGTTACTTTCTTGGCTTGTAGCCTTCAAGCTTCAAATTTAGCTAATTTATTTGCAAACTGCAATCATATATTTGGAGAGAGGAGAGCAGCATTCAACATCCTTGGCAGGAACATAAATCTTTTGATAACTTAAAAGTAACTACAAATTGACATAGTGAAAGTTTGCAAGTGTGCCTGGGTCTCATTTACACATATTATTTTGTCTCATAACATGCAAAAGCAAAATTATATTGAAAGCAATGACAGAATAAATGTAACTCAGGTAAAACAACAAAAATTCCCTCTAAAAGTCTAATAAACATTTAAAAAAAATTATAATTTCATATTTCCACAACTTTTGTTCTTTTTTCTCTAAATGATTTAGAATAGAAAAAGAAATTCCAGGTAGATAATGAATGCAAGTGCATGTGAATGTAAGACCATTAAGCCCCAATGTAAATTCTACTTATGTTAACTTTGAATAACATGTGATAAACATTCATTCCCAATTTCTCAACAGTAGATTTTAACTATTTGTATCTTACAAAAAGATTCAAACAAATCTTTGAGGAGTAGAGAATACAACGACAAGAACTAGCATATCTAGTTCCGCCAGTAAATTCCTGGTTAACTTAAGCAACTTAAGTCTCTCTTTGCTAAAAAATATACAGTCATAAAATGAAAAAAAAAAAATATATATAGTCATTCAACTTGGTAAAGTCATTCATGATTTGCAAGTAAAAAACACCAAAGGAGGATGTTTTTTGTTGATTTTTTTTTAAATCATATGTATATTATTCAGAAATATAATTTATTTGTAGAATCCAGGGCTCACATGAAGAACCAATGCACATCTCTTCTATACCGAATTTACTTCACAAACTTGTAAGACGTTGGTTGCAGTCAGAGTAGTAAAGAACTTTTTTATTTTTCATAATTTGAGAAAAAAAACAAGATACTGTGACCCTTCTCCATTACATTAATCAGCAAAGGAGAAGCAAATGTCACAAAAGTACCCAATGTATGTTTTTATCTTAAAAATTGGCAGAGCTATATGGGGAACCAGCTGGGAGTTAAGCGTACCTTTGCATCACCCTTCCAAAAGAAATCTGTGTCCATTTTTAATTAATATCCTACTTTTATGCTGCCTCATCAACTGACAGGAATACCAGTTCTACCACACTCTGCAAAATGCCAGAAATACAAACTGCTGTCAGCTGGAAACATACAGAAGCTCTGAATGTCAAACGGGCTGTCACTGTGCCCAAACACTGTTAACTATCACAGCATATAGAATAATTTGGTCTGGAAGGGACTTCAGAGGTGACCTAGTCCAACCTCCTGCTCCAAGCAGGGTCAGCTAGGAGGCCAAACCAGGTTGCTCAGAGTTTTATCCAGTCTCGTCTTTAAAAAGCTCCATGGATGGAGACGGAACAACCTTTCTGGGCAACCTGTCCCAATGCCTACTGCACTCTTGGAGGAAAACTGATAGTCTCGTTAAATGCCAAATCCCTTCACTTCAGGGAATTTGACCTATTTCCTTAGAGTTCCCTGCTAGAAGTTACAGGTACTAGCTAGCAACTCAGTAAGGAAACCACCAACTGGAAGATCAATTCTTCTCATAGGTGTAGACTTCCTTGGGGACTGTCCTGCTTCCCCTTCTCCAATTCCATTAGTTAAGCCCAAAACACTTTTAGCTACAAAGGTTCCTTTCATCAGGCCAACAAAGCATGCAATGTTATGGGCAAGTAAACTCACACATATATCCCTTAGCCACCCTGGTACAATAACAACAATCATGAAAACCAGATACTGATTTCCACCCCCTCATCCCGCAATGTTCTCTATCACAGACCAGTATTTTAAAAGAACTCATTGAAAATGTTTCTAGGTTTTAATAAGGACACGAACAAATCAGGTTCTCCCAATACCCATGACCCACTTCTGCCCCTTCACTTATTTCAGAAAATAAATATACCAGGATAGGAAGAAATATTATTTCTAGAACCTAGAGGAAAATTGAAAATATTTATAGGTTCACAAAACCATAAAATTTCAGATATGAGGAAACTAAAATGAAATAAAAAAAGACTGTTATAAAGCAAAGCCGGATCAGTTTATAACTTATCTCAACTACACTTTTTACCACCCCCCTTGGAGAAATGTGATCACAGGTGCCAGACACACTTTAATATCATAAAGTGACAGTTGAAGGTTGCATTTCATATCCCAGTGTCAGGCTCCTTCTGCTCCCTTTCAGCTGAGGTCTTCACGCATTATGTTCCAGGTAGATGTTGTCAGTTATATGTCAGGAAATTTGGAAAGAAGACAGGGAAATGAAAATGACTCTACTGAGAGTAATACAGACATCAAGATCCAGATGAAAATAGTAAGAATTGTTCTGAATTCTTAATAGCTCTTTCAAAAGGTCATTTAGCAATTGAGCTTAGGTCCTTCTTCCACAAAGGAGAAGTGAATGAATTAAAAAAGAGAGATTTTAGTACTTTGTTTTCCCAAAACTTACTAAATTAGCTAAAATACGTCCTTTTGATCATGTGCTATATGAGGCACAACATGCACACAGTATATAATTTCTCTTGCAATAACATATCACGTAATGAAAAGTCTAACATCTTGCCTCTCTCTTAATAAAGGTTTGCAGTTCACGGAAAGCTATGCAAAACAATGCTGAGAACATGAAGGACTGGGCACTATAACCAGCCGCATATTTGTTGTGAAGTAGACCGGTAGTACTCTTTTTGCATTAGGCTATGAAGACCCCACAAAGGATGCAAGTTTCCCCTTTCTTTGGATTCACAAAATCCAATTAGAGCAACCCTTAGCAGAATGCCATGTATCAGATGAGCCATAATATGTACATTTGCAAAGGCCTTTGGTATCCAGCAAAACAATGAAAGCAAAATTTACATGTCAAGTGATGATTAGGATGTCTAGAATCAAATAATAAACGTTTTTCACCTGGCATTCAGATAAAAGGTTAATAAAGAAGCCAAGGGGTTCTCCTCTCTGTGTTGGTGACCTGGAAGATTAGGCTGTTAGTCAAGGCTAAATACTGTGTTTAAAGAAGAGTGATAAGGAATCTAAGCGAAGACAGTAATATTTATTTTCTTTAAGAAAACAGTTAAACAAAACAAGAAATATCTCTAGGCCAAGGACCTTGTTGCCATTACTGGGAGATTTACTTTGGATTGGCAATATATAACACACATTAACACGGGAAATTATTGCAGCCTTTTACCATAGAACCTGTCATAAAAGCCTGTGCAAGTACTAAAAACCAGGTATTTAAGTCTAATGTTTTCAGAGGCTTCATCTGGTACCTCTTTCTCTACCCACTCCTTGTCTGTCCAGGCTCTGAATCAGATACATACACACACACATATATATATCTGTCTCAGGTTGTATGTTAATGTCAAGCTGCTGCCTTAAGTTTGAGCTCTAAAAAAGTTATCATACTTCCTTCACAACTCCCTATTATCTGTATTTTCCACAGTCATGACAGTTATGGTGGGGAAATTGCACTCCCTGACAAGAGCACAAGCTCTTTGGTTTAGGAGGAGGGCTGTAAGCTAAATGCAGGTGGGATTTTTTTATTTGTATTTTTTGTTTGTGGTGTTGGTTGGGGTATTTTTGTTTGCTTGTTTTTAAGTTCATTATCTAACAAATAATGTCCTCAAGACAATGAAAAAAATTTCATTCCTCTTAAAAGTCCTCATTGCTAACCAACTCCACAAGTGATGTAAATCCTTTATGTTATTTATAAAAATTTTCTTGTGCCAAATTTCCAGCCTTCACTGATATTAATTAACTTTTCTCTCCAATTAAAATGTATTTATTAGTTTTCTTTATATTTCCACAGCTTTATAGCTTCCAACCCCTTTTCAAGTCATCCTTCTCACATTCTCATTATTGGGCCTCTTATGCAAGCCAAAATGTGCATGAGGACCTGAAAACATGATCCTACTATCTGTTCACATTGTAACAGGGTATTAAAGACACTTCCAAATACTAAAATAGAACCTGGAAATAGTCAAGATAATATATGCAAGGACAACATATTAATTACGAATGCTTTAAGAGCCAAATTGCTCTCAATATCTTGATATTTGTGCAGGCAGTAACATTTCAACCCTAGGACTGTAAATATATAGACTGTATATTTCTTTTTAGGTCAGGGTTTTATTTATTAATTTTAAACAAACTATCACCCAGTGACTGAAATGAACAAGATGAGGCTCCTACCCAAAGTAATTCTTGATGTTGCTTAAATGTTTAGTACTTCAAGGTGTTGAAAATTTCAGATGTATACTGTACTTGTGTAAGCATTAAAGTGGGGCCAGCTTTATATTTTCCCAACAAAGGGCTGGGGTGTTTTTATATGTCTGTCACCACAAATGTGAAGATATTTAAGAAACTTTGTTAAATATTTTGTAGAATATAAATTTTACAATAGTGTGGTTGGAGATGCATTTATTTTAGGGACTTTTTGTTGAGAATCAAAGAGCAATTAGGTTATCTGATGGTTAGCTGATATACAAGAAATACTGTTACAACAAATATCTACTTTTTATTTATAGCTTGTTGTAATTGAACATTATAAAACTAGAAAACTGGTTTGTATTCTATTCTTCGTGGACGTTGCTTCTTTATTACTGAAGATAGATTTAGTTTCATTTCCATCAGCTGGTGTTGCACTTCAGTTATTATAGTTCCAATGGGTCTAATGAAATGTCACTGCACTGCAATACTAGAGTCAGGAATAACATTATAAAATCAATATGATGGTTAGACTATTCTTGGCATTCATAATACTTATGGTTTATATTATAAAAATAGTGAGTGCTAACTGTGTTAAGGTTTCTTTCCCTTATATCCTCTAGTTTTCTATTTCCTATGGTATTGAAAAACTTCAACTATTCAACAGAAATTCTCCACATTTGGCTCTACCTAGTGTTAGTTTCTTTCAGAAAATCTGATAGCTATTGCCTTTTTGAATAGGCAAGACAAAAGATGCAGAAAACAGCAAGTTTAATTCAATTTAACCCCTATACTATGCATTGCTGAAAGCTTCCTCCCTTCCATTCATCAGATTCTTATTTGGGTTCAATAATGACAATCAGCCAGGGACTCAACTAGTGTTTGAGTGGTCATGAAAAGATCCAGTCTACACAAAGCTCCATGAGAAATCAGACCTTAATGTTTCCTTCAGCAAGCTCCACATGCTTTGTTTCTGCTGAAAGCTGGAAATTTGGATTAGCTTAGCTCTGCTGCTGATCACACAGTACAGTCAGGAACACATTCATGGTTTGGAAGAGACGATGCATGGCTCAAGCACTGCAGCTGGGCACCGAAAAAGTAACCATTTACTACACGTGGATGGTGGAACTGTTTTGCTCCTTAACTTTGTAACTTGAGGGTGGTCAAACACTGGAACAGGCTTCCTAGAGAGGTGGTGGGTGCCCCAAGCCTGTCAGTGTTTAAAAGGCATTTGGACAATACCCTTAACAACATGCTTTAACTTTGTCAGCCCTGAATTGGTCAGGCAGTTGGACTAGATGGTTGTTGTAGGTCCATTTCAACAGAAATAGTCTATTCTATTCCCAAATATTAAAACTGGCAGATTCTTTCTTGTCAAGCCAAAATTATTCAGCTTAAATTTGATAAAGATGATGTACATCATTTAAGTTACATACTCATTATCCAATGTCATCATGAATACTCCTTGAAGCATACGTATTTGTTACCTTCATTAATACAGATTTTAGAGAAATGTGTTTCATTGAAAGGAGTGAAGGAGAATCCATTACTGTCTTCCAGGCATATCAGTTAACAAAAATAATAACGATGGTAAACTGACTTCAGGCTGAAATAAAACAAACTAACAGGGTCTCTGTCTGTTTGCATGTGTCTGTCAGGGACAGCTGCAAAAATATGACACAACTCCTTAGGGGAATGCACACACAGCCAAGCAAATGCAACCCAAACAGCTCCTGCCAGCTGATCTGAACACTAGTTGCAAGTTATTAGTTCAATTGTTTCTCTCCAATTCTCAACTACCAAGGTGAACATTGTGTCTACTATATTTTAAAGATGTTGCCATGGCAAAAAGATTGGAGTGTCTCATCACAAATTTGGATGGAAAAGGTGGACGCCATGTTTTGACATAGTAGACATGAACAGAAGAGAAACCTCTTCTTGCTGTTTTCTTCCTCGTTTTCTTAGATCCACCCTGGAATGAATATACAATTATAATCAAAGCATTAAACAAATATTCCTCCTTTTCTCCCATGATCAAAATTTAAAAATGACACCACACAGTGAGAAATTTTAAGGACTGCAGTACTGAGGGTCTTTTAAATCTATTTTAGCATGGTCTGAACAGATTCTCCTTTTTTAAGCATAGTCAGTGAGATTATAATGCTGTACTTCACACAGTCACTCTGGTCTCCTTTAGATCAGACCATGCAGATGACTACCCAAACACCTGTATGCATTGGCTAAATGTTAATGTATTCTGTCAAAACCAGATTACCTTCCACACTAAATTATTCAATGTCATTATCCGTATCAGCCATCTGCAAGCCTAATGCCCTTGTGTTCTAAATTCTGAGCACCTTCTGTATTATTTTTGTTTTACATTCCTGCCTAAATCCGTTAAACTCAACACGTTACAGAAAATTCACAAAATCAAATGCAATCTGTTGGCCTATAAAACACCAGTTACTGAAAATCGAAGGATTTAATATAGTAACAATTCAAGAAGTCAGCAAGCAGTCTTTGTGGGCTGAAGGTCGAACCACATGCTAAGTAACAAGTTAGATAATCCATGTTGTAAAACAAGGTATGTATTTTCTATACATAGCGTGGCCTTGAACCCATTTGTGTATTTCATATCTCATAAAAATCTGAACAGTTGGTCTGATTGGATTTTAAGTGATGCAAATTTGGAAATCAAATAGGCAGACTCCCTTTAGACTTGATCTATTTAAACTATAATTGTAGAGAACTGAAGATTACATTTACAGTGCTACTGAATCCTCCAGAGATTCAGTAACAATTTTTCAGAAGGAAAAGTATTTATCATTTTAAATTTGTTATTAACAAATAAAAATGTACACAGCATATGATGCTCTATCACTTTGTTATTACAATTTTGCTTACATGGCAGTAAAAGTGTAACCACTCTACAGTGAATGGAATGCTCTTTAGTTTTCATAGTCATTTAATTATATGATTTGACAAAAAGAAGTTATATTTTTGTCGTTCTGTTAGTCTGGCAACACTAAGTAAAGAGAAAAAAATACTACTTATATTTCCCAGACTGCAAATTAAGATAGAAGTTTCATCTTCACAAATAAATCTTAAAAACAATGCTGGACTTGGATATCACTTTTTCCCTAATACTTAATATTCAGTGAGAGACTTAATTTGTCTTTAGTTAAGAGAGACAGCAGATAAAAATGTGAGATACACGCACACACACACCCCCAACACATTGCGAAATGTGAACTCATAAAAATATGAGCTCAAATCAGGATAAAACAGAAAAACACCTCTTCTTTTTCACAGTGATTAGTATCTCCATCAGAACATGAGCCATGTCCAAGTTCTTGTAGACAGGAGATTTATGAGCATTGGCAAATCACAAAAGTGTTAAGATTTTCTTGCACTTTCACATCTAAAATTAATTTATTTTTCTCATGTTTTGACACTGGTTTTATTCCTCCTCTCTGAAGAAAGTTATCTTGTACATTTTTGGCCCCGATTCTGACTTTGACTTCTTATAGGAAAACCCTTTTACTGAAGCAAAGTTTTACTAAACATTTTATAATATTTTCTGACAAAGATGATGCATTGGCCATCTGCATTTTGGTCACAGAATGCAGCCACCCTGAAGATGCTGTACTTACTATCAGGACTTCTTTTAACAGGGGTTGTTTAGGAAGCACATAGTAAGACTACAGGTTTCCAGACCATCTCCTGTATCTTCACAGCTAATTTTAGGCAGATTTCCCACAGTAGGAAATTGCACTGCTTTGGGAGTTACTGGTGCTAGTGAGAGGCAGGAATAGCAGGAAAAGAGCAGTGGGTGGAAATTAAGCAAGCAAATCTCAGTGTATTAGGTTTGGTATATTTAAAAGACATGATGCAGCATGTTCAGTTTTGTTTCTGTATTCAAAATGTAAACGACTGCAGGTTAAAGTTGATCATGTCTACACAACATTGTTCAAAAATGTTTTACCACAGTGTAATAGTTTTCAAATCTCTCCTTTACATACTGGCTCCAGTTCTCCCCTTCCTAATTCATCCTGCACTAAACATCTTGCAAAACTCAAGAGGGCAAAATAAAGGGTAGAAAAAAAAAAGGGTCAAAGCATTGCAAAATAGCTATTCTAGAGACCTGTGTAAGTCCCTTAAAATCTTAATGTTCTACAGGCTGTGTAAGTAAGGATCCTAGATTATTCATTTTTAAACCAGTAAATATCACCTTTGGTTCAGGAACTCCCTGAACCATAAATTGCTGGAGGCTAAGATAATAAATTTTGCAAAGAAGAATCACAATCACAGTATGTTTGTCAGGTTCTTAAACTCCTCATCAGTAGTCATCTCACTAGTCATCTCCTGTGACTATTATCAGAGATAAGATACTAGGCCAGATAAAGCTCTATTCTGAGCCATTTTATGTTCTTCTTCCCCCAAATGTAACCACATTCTTTGAAGATAAGACCAATTTTCAGTGTTAAGAACTTATATACAATTATCTAACATCATTGCAACAAACTCCCATAAGATATGAGCAAATCTTCAAATGAAGTTATTCACAGTAACAGACACTAACAGTTTGCTACATCAAAATTTCATTCAAATGTGGGATAGCTGAAAGGACCACAGGTGTTCATTTGCACAGTATGCTTGAAACACTTTCAAAACCATCTTGCTGATGTCATCCTTCATAAACTGCCCTCCTTTAAGTACTCTTCTTTTTGGGCCTGTTCTCTACATAGATTTTTACGTCATTTCCAAACTTGCCTTGTGTATGATTTAGTCAATGGCGAGAGAAAAGCATCCCCAGAAAATAATGCAGGTCACTTAAAATACAATGTGCTTTGAAGGTATCACCCTCTTTCAGTTGAACTGGGGGAATCAGGAATGACCTGGTTCCTCACTCACATGCCTGAAAAACGTTTCTAGAACGACATGAATCCAGGCCAAAATGAGGAAGTGTTCCAAATCCTAATCACTTGAAACATCTTAAATTGATAAAGACAAGCAAAAATTCTATAAGAAAAAATACATTAAAATATTGTTCTTGCACTGTCACCTGTGCAGAATCATTATTCTTTTGCGATTTACATGTGAGTATTTTCATATGCACGCAGATATAAGGTAATAAGAATGGGTTTGATTCATTATCTATTGAAACAAAATCCAATATAAAGAGAGTCAAAATAACTTTCTACCCAAAACAGTTTCCAGGGAGGATAGTATCTAACAGACTCTCATTACTACAAACCAGAAAAAAACATTAGAAATTGATACAAACCCCTAAGAAGTACATAGTCATCTTAGCCATTTATCTTTTAAGGCAAAATACTTTGTTTCACACAGTTCGAGAAAAAGCTGTCCCTCTAGCTCCTGTTTTTAAAAGAGAAAAAAGAAAAAAAGAAAAAGAAAAGCAATTTGCCTAAAAATCTAAATCACACTAATGCAGTTAGACTACTGTGGGGTTAGCCATCTGGCTTAGTGGCTCATTAGAAAAGAAATGACCCCTATGCATAAAACACAGTTGGGTCATTCCAAGCTAATGAGCTTTCAAGTTTTATTGTTTGATACATACAAATGGTCGGATGTAGAGCTACTTTGTAAGCCTAGTCCTACACACTTGCAATCAGGCATACCTTTTATTTATTAATTCACATATTTTTTTTTTTACATTGAAAGGAAAGAAAAAATTGCTTGAAGAGAGAAATAAAATTTATGTTCATCTAAGGTGGGGGCAGATTTCTTTAAAAAAAAGTTCCTTGATAGCTTCTGTCAAAAAAAAAAAAAAGAAAAAAAAGCTTCTATTTCTACTTCAGTAGTTAAATCATGATACAATATTGCAACACATTAACTTCTTTATGCTTTGCTTTTTTAAACATCTGATTTCATAACTTTAATTTAAATTCACATTGACAAAATGCTTACAATTGAATATTTGGATTAATCATGTGATGGCTATCCATGCAGAACACATCAGGACGAACCAGCTCCCATAAAACCCAAGACTCAAATCCAACAATGTATATAATTAAGTTTTAAAACTTGAGAGTTAGCCTTACTGCCTTTCCTGGGGATATCTATATACTGGAAATCAGGCATTTTATATTCCTGACTGAATCCCTCACGCATTTGTGTAAAGATGAATGACTATTCACTGACATGGATGGGCTCTATGGTCCCCATCATATAAGGCAAAAGGGTTTGTGTTTGCCTACCCAGCCAGAAGAATAAGACATAATTTTGTAATTAACCAATGTATTTATGACTGACATCAACAACAATAAAATTCCTCCTCTCACTTTCTTGGGTTTTTTTTCTCTCTTTTTTTCTCTCTTTTTCTTTCCTTTTTTTTTATTTTTGTAAGAAAATAATAATAAAAAACCCAAACAACTTACTCTTTCTGAATACTTACTGCAATTATGGAGTCTTATGCATGACATAGACCTCTGTTTTTATTTATGTAATAAATTATTCACATTAAAGTTTGTATTACAAGGTCTTTAGTCATTAAACATATTGTTCAGCTTTAAATGATAAAGAAATGCACTTAAAGATAAAATAATGGAATAACAAACGAGTTCGAGTGCTTGAATTTGTAACTGTTTAAAAATTTTCATCATCTGAATGTGCCTGTGTGGAAGACAAAAGGAAGTTACCAGAAAAAGGGTCATGCATCCAAATAAAAATAAAAGTTCCACTGAGCAAAAACATCATAAGGTAGTTCATACAGAGAAGAAAGACACAAACAAGTGTTCTGGCCATTTCACATCACAGCAGCTTCTGTTCTGCTCTATGAGAAACAAAACAACCCCACCATTCAACAGCCTCAGTAAATTCCCTGGGCGAACGGTCCCACCAGCTTGGGAAAATTCATTTTTAGACTTTTTGTTTATTTGTTTTCTTTCCCTTCAAAATACTATAATAAAATACAACTAATGCAATTTTCTCTAGTTTCTTGGGTTTACAGTGCTCCAGATAATGTGGTTATGTTATTATGAGTTTACGTGATTACCTTAGATACCACTGTTCATCTTACCTATCTCTCTCCACTTTACCATGACGTCTCTTTTGAACAAAAGATTGTATGGTGTTTAATAAAATGGCTTTAAGACAACCAAAGGCTTCATTACATTAATATGTCTCTTTAATTCTGCCTTATCTACTTATTCAGCTTACCCTTAAAACCCAATTAAAATCTAATTTATCTGATCCCAGGATTCAAATACTATCTGGCAATGCATTTGACAGCCTTATAGTAACTACATTACTACACATCCTGCCCCAAGGTATTTTAGATCATGTCAGAAAGAGCTCAGTCATTGACCACTTAAAGCTACAGAATTTTATTTTGAGGATCTCTGATTTTACATTGAAATGAATAAATTTCATTGCGATGTTAATGCATAATGACAATTACAGTCCATCCATCTGGGTTATCACTCTCCTAGTGTTGTTCTGGATTTTGTTTTTAAATAATTGCTTAACAAATGAAAGAACTGGTGAAGGTAGCAGTTAATTAATCTGACAAACACAGAAAACCTACAGAACATACGTATTGTGAAAATGTGTCATCAGTATGATACCCTAAACATAATAGCAGCTTACTTTATAAAGCAGATCAGCTTAAAGCTTTATTAAAGATAAATGAATTTCACAAAATGTTTCATTTCATTCTGCTAAAGCCAAATGCATGCCAAAATATTTAAAACAGTTGCAATATCTATTAAAAGGAAGGATTCTGGCGAAGTTTCCAAATGCTATTAAATATTATGAAAACTGGTTAAATACTTAAAATTCCAGTAAGAATCCAAACCAAAATGAAATTACTTATTCCTTCAGCTCAGTCATCTTAAAAGAAATGAAACAATCCTCTTTCACTCCTACTGTTTTGCTAATGAAGTTTCAGGCAACTGATTACGGTAGAGATGCTTTTTCTGTCTTTCATTTCTCAAGTAAAAATATAAAAATAAACCACATGTGCTTCCAGTGTCTGGCTAATACACAATTCTCTGGAAAAAGTTACTGGTTCCTGTGTCACAAGACATATTTGCCCTTGCAATTCTACTGTATTTAGGAAGTCATAAGATAACCTACCAGATCAAACATCAAATCCCACCGAACACTGATACAGCTCATTTACTATTATCATATATTTGACTATTAATCAGCTCATATTACAAAGCATATATTCTTGAGCTCTGCATCATTCATCTACATCTGAAACAATTTCAAAAAGGGGAGGCTTTTACCCCTTGCCTCCTAAATTCCTTACTGACATAAAAACATCAGTGCCTTTCAAAAATGCAAGTAGAACTTAACACCTGATTTCTATTTGATAGTTTATGCACTTAATATTAATTTGGCTAAAATGTGGGGGGGGTTCCCCAAATAACCTTTCGAATATATTTTTTTTCTAAAGGTCCCGTAACTACTAACAAGGTAACCTCTTCATTTTCTATATTATTACATTTTCTCTATTACTACATTTTCTTTGATTACAGCTATACCACATCGGCAGGCAGATCTTTAGTGAGGTAGAAAACATTTCTGGTGTGCAAGTGTGCCCTCTTCTGGACATCTAATACCATCATTTCAGATGACAGTTCTCTAAATGATATTGAATTTTTCCATCACTATCTTACAGTGCCTTGTTCTCATCTGTAAAAACACTCCCAGTGTAAACAAAAAACAAATAATGCAAACCAATGCAGGATACATAAACCGGGGCTTTACACACACTAATGTAATTTTCTAGTTTTGTAGATTTGATTGCTAATCGAAGTGTAAATACTGTAATGATATTACTAATATGGAAAGAGTTTTGACCTTTGCCTGTGCCTATCCTTGACTATCAAAATGATGATCTAATGTACTAATTGGAACAAATTTTGCTTTGTATCCTCTATCTTTCCCCTATTTCGACGTGATTTCCTACCAGCTTTTAATGGGAAGGAAGAAAGACTGGTACAAACTGCTTAAAGCTGTTTTAATGTATATCGTGATGTTAATACAGTTGGCTACATCAGATTTTGACAATGCTCAAGGGGACTTATATAGACTTATTTCCTAAAGAAGGGCAAATATGCACTTTATAATACATAGCTCATAGTGTGCACTTGCACACTTACAGAATCCAAGCCTGTTTACAGCTATTCCCTCCTTTGCTCACCTGCATAATAATAATATCTCAGAGAAACAAATGTACATAGCTAATTTACTCTTTATGTTTCCATTGCTGCCTTCAGGTTTTCCATGTGATTACCAGAATTTGGACACATTATGCATACCAAAAAACCTCCCAGTGTTAAGGGAACAGATGTTTTGTAGCCACCAGTAGACACAGATTTCTGATGTGGTTTTCAGAAGAAAAGCTCACTAATTTCAGTAGGTCCATGCTTATTTTATTTTGATGCATTCCTAATAACTCTGTAAGCATCAGGAATATTTTGCTTTGCATCCAAAAGAATACAATGCACAACAATGTTGATCTGGACTGTGCAAATATTGATAGTAAGATCCATACACCAAAAGCAGGTATACATAGAGCTAATCATCATATTGCCATTGGTATAGTATAAAATGTATGAAAAACTTCTCTCATAATGATATTGACTTGCAGACATGGAAAAACAACAAATTAATGACCCATAAATACTAACTTCAGTACAGAGAAAAATTATAGAATTTATGAATCACACTATATACACAAGATTGATAAAGGACTTTTCTACAGGTGAACAAATAGCTTTAACAACATTATTTTCAGATAGCCTAAGTCTTGCAAACATTAAGGAAATGCTTTCCAGCATATTAAAAGCACTGATGCAGAAGTCATTACTTCTGTAAGAACACACTTTAGAAAAAAAAGCAAAACTAATTAATGCAAAATAAAATGAGCTAAAACATGAAAAATCACTGGAAGACAATGCAATGCTTTTTTATTGTTTTTTTCCACCAAAGAAGCATTTTTTGTCTGAATACACTGAATTTAAAATGAGCGCATACTCTGATAAGGTATCAGAAGTATAGTCAGACATTTTGTGTGCATACATACGTATATGAGGTGGAACAAATAGGAATAATAAATACATTTGTCAAAACAGGCAAGTTTTCTGGAGGCAAAGTATTGATGAACTTGTGGTCCACTTAATAAATCATTTATTCCAAACTATGGCATGTAGGAAATTAATATCACATTTTATAGGAAAGCAGTTTGGGTTGTTGGTCAGAAACACATAAAAAAAATCATCAAAAACAAATGCCATGTAATCTTCCCCATGACTGCTGTGCCCACTTCATTCTGTCATGTGTCATTCTTCTCCCAGTTTTCAGTTCCATACACAAACCAAAAAAAAAATCATTATTTGCCCAGTTATAGCAAAAATTCAGTATACGTGCCAAGAAGATTCAGGTGGTCTTTAAAGAGGAAGAAATTAAATGGAGAGAAATCCTATGTCTTTGAAGAGACAGATGTTATGCACACCCTCCAACAGTCGAACACTACAATTATACAAATACTGCAATATTATTACAGTTTGGTTTTTTTTATGTAGAAATGTCAAGTCACTTAACTTTAATGAATGAAGACTGACATGACCTCAATTTTAATGTTGGAGTAACAGAGGCCCAGAAAGACTAAGCATCATATGAACATACAAAATCAGTGATAAAGGGCAAATAACTTTAGTTCCAAGCATGTGACTTAACCACTAGCCATTTCTTGCTACTAAGATAAATGGCAAAGAAAGAAGCAACTATAATTTATAGAATTCCCCTGTATGTCTGAATTCTTTATGAGACTGAAACGCTTGAATTTACATGTGGAAAAAGCAGTTTCCTGATTGGGCACTGAGTATTTTTAAAGGCAAAGAAAGGAAAACAGTGAAAAATCAAGAGAAAAGAAGATCTGATAGAAATATATTAGAAATATTAATTATTAAAAAAGACTATATGAGACACCAAGAAAATAATTATTATTGAATATATTTTTTAGAAGTTGAGTGAGCTAATGATGGATTAACTTTTATTTTCTTATGCAACCTGACAAGGATGTCAAAAGGCATGTGGAAGATACAATACCTCTGGCTGAACTGGTGGTTTGGAAGTTGTTAGACATTGTGACCCCAAGGAAATGGGACTGTTGATATGATAATCTTGTGCAAAACATTTAGACTTGTGACTGAATTCCACCACAACTTAACAGACTCTTAATTTTAAATGTGTATTAGAAGTACTGGGACCTGAGAAGCAAAAAATGATGAAGAACTTTAAAAAGCACCACCACTAACAAAAACACAACTGTGAAGACAATTGTTTCTGTTTTAATTGTAAATCTGGTCATTCTATATTTTGAAATTCCCCAAAGCTTAGGTCACACGACAATTTATTCTCATTATAAACAATGTTATATTTACTACTATATACAGGTATAATTATTTTCTGAAAATATATTGTTTTCAATCTTTCTTATGAACTGCTTCATAGCAGCTGAAAATAAATGCATAAGAGATATCTTTAATACTTCTCAAAAAGCCCGACATTATATAAAATGTAAAATGGCAATTTCAATACATTGTAGTGGAACCTAGACAAGATAACAGAAAGAACTTTGATATTGCATAGCTGTGATTAAAACTGTGTGTCAATTCTATTGACATCTTTCATTAATCTTATTCCATCCCCATCTTCCTTGTACTTAATTTCTCACAGGTCTCCTGTATATTTTATAAGCCTACCCATATTGGCATATACATACACTTAAAAAAAATACAAGCCTTTTCTATTTGTCTGTTTCAGATGGGATTTGGAATATTTTTTTTACTTTTCAATTCACAGAATTTTGAGAAGGGAACTGGGAGTTGTCTTCCCAATTCTGTGTTAGCGATCAATAAAAAAACACACCACCAAAAAACCCATATTGCTCTTGGCAAGGTGTTTCAGAGAAAAACCAAAAGAGCGAGAACGCCGTTGAAAAGGTGAACCATTCTTGTCTTTTGAACCTGCTCTGCATGAGTGCAACTTAGATTTAAAATCATAGAAAAAAAATTATATATATATATGCACACACGTGTATATATAGGGTTCTTGTCACTCAGTTTAACCCTCTTCTCCAAAACTGGATCACATGTACTTCTATCATTTCTCTTACCTATACTTCAAAAACATTTAGCAACAGAGATGACATGATATTTTGGGCAATATATTAACGCAATATTACCTGAATTAGAAGAGGTACTTTAGAATGCCACACAGTATAGACTCATAGAATCAATTAGGTTGGAAAAGACTTTTAAGATAAAATATAGTACTTTTTAAAGCTTGATTCCTGGAGACAGAGTGTACGCCTGCTTAAAAGTCCTACTGGTCCCTGGCTTGCTTTCTGGTTGGCTTCTCTAGTAATTTCCAATAAGAAAAGAGATTGTGGGATATAAAATACAGAAAAATCTGGAAAAAATTATCAATAGCATCTGAGAACCAAAAGGTTCAGATAACAGTCCCAATCACAGTATCCAATCCAAAGTAACACCAACAGAAATAATAAGTGGAACAGACAGGATAAACATGGAAGTAGTAAGAAGCAGCTCCTTTATATCTCATCAGATCTACGTGAGGTGGTTTGCTATGCAAAATATTACTCAGAAACTATCCCGAGACATTAAGGTCTACAGAATTTTTTACCCACATAAATTGGGTGCCGCCCCTGCACCCTTCATCTAATATGATTTAGAACGTTAAATTGGAAAGCCTGTTAGCTTCATGACCCACCATCTACCGAGACGTCTGGATAGGAAAAGTATTGGACAAGTCTACATACATTAGACTGCTGTAATGTTTGCAGCTCCAGGGAAGTTCACTTTCACTTCTCAGTTATGGAAATGCGAAATGCATGATTTCAAATAATGAGTATGTTTAGATTTAAACAGATCCTTAAAAGTGCAGTTTACTTAACAACGAAATAGCAAGAAAGTAATAATAAGAAAGAGAATTCATTGAGGCACTGGAATGTCATTTAGGCCTTTTTTTCCCAGCCCTTCAGGCCAATCACTGGGCTTCATTAACTATATAAAGACATAAAAGAAAGTGAAAAAATCAGCCCTCACATGCAGGCACTTGGTTGGATTTACTGGCAGTCTAGAAAATTTCCACGCTAATTCGGAGTAAAATATCTTGTCAGAAACGTCACTTAACCTAATATAGCAATTCAGCCTTAGATTCCAAAAACTTCATGTACTTTATTTGTATTTCAACAAGAGATACAAAACTTTTCTTATGACATATTGTGGTCTGGCTTGAAAGACAAAGAGCATATAGGAGGCACCTATAAAATGTTCTCCAGTGGACACCATGAGGGAAAAGCTATTAGTACTGTGGTTCAGAAACAGCATTTCCTCTTGCAAACATTAATTCACTAAATTTAAAAATCTACTGGTCCAAACAGATGAAACACCACAGGGGTGTATAAATTTGCAACCACCAGAACCTGAAGTCAACACAAATTGGTAGCATATTTGCCATTTCCAAGCCATAAAGTCCTACTTTCTCACAGGGCTTTTCTATTTGTTTCTGATGGAAAATATCGGTATGATTCTCTGGATCTGCTAGGATCCCCAAACACTGAACATGGACTTACAAAACCAGAAAGTACAGGTATGAACAAAACTCGCTTGTGCAATTGTAAGTGGTGCAGCATTTCTGTAAAACTATGAAAAAATACTGGGTGTTTCTACAAGGCCCTGATAATATCATCATAAAAGAAGGGTCAGAAGATTCCTTAAAAGGTGGCTCAAGTTACATTGTAGGTAGCATACTTAGATAGTGATTTTTGTACAGTCGTGAGAAGTTGAGGCACTCAGGAGGGACGCATAAATGCAAAGAAACCTAAACTGACTGAGAAGCAATGCTGTGGCACATCATAAAATATTTGCCCATTTGGGAACACATCCTATTCCTCCAGCCATAAGTACTGTGTTTGTACTTGCTTCTTCCAAGTTAGGAAAGACAAAATTGCTCATACAGCCTCTGAAAGAGCAAAATGAATAGTAAAATAGCTTATCTCCAGCCTGAAATACAGTAGGAAGCTTTAAACAAGCCATTGCCCTCTAAACATTGTTCGGAATGCTAGGAACTCAACAATGGTGTGAATGGAAAAATTGTCCTGCTGAGTCGGTCATGCCTAAATCAGTTGATCCTGATGACCCAGCAGTCAAATCACTTGTCAATCATCTGTGATTACTCATCTCAAGACAGCTACGGACATTTCTCTGTCTCATAACTGTAATTTACTGCTCAGTGTCACCCAGATTAACATTATGCAAGTCAGCACCAGAACAGAAAAGTACAAAAGAATTATTACTTTTCTCTTCAATATGAATTGAGATGGAGCTGTTAAATATGGAAGCTGACAGTATCTTGAGAGTTTATAGATTTTCATTTGCTATCACGTTTCTTCGTTCTCCAATCAAGAACAATAACTTCAGCTGTCCATTATGGACATTTCATTGTCATGTACTGCAGCACTATAATTTTACTTTGAGCGATTCAAATTTTTCATTGATATATTTGTGAAGAAAAACTGCCTTTAGACTTGTGTTTTCTCATTCGTTCTTCTCATATTTTGCATTTTCAAGATATGATGTTTTCTTTTCTGTAGGAAACAGGAATTAGAGCCTATAGCATCTTGGTTACAGTGAACAGACATCAGGAATGGGTAGTAAATTTAGAGAACATGATTAGAAAGAGAAAACACTAAGCAATGTTATTCCTATGGTAATATCAGTAAAATATCAACAACAAAAAAAAAAAAGCCTAACCTGCAGTGCCCTGGTCCTCATGTCTATACGTTAAATCATCAGTAGTAATACAAGGACTTCATAAAGGACTGTTCATTCCACTTGGATACATAGAAATATTCCCTGTCCCAAAACCCAATCACAATAAAAGCAAACCCCAAGCTCTTCTACACCGTTGGCTGTGGCTGGGAGCAGGAGCAGTGAGTGAGAGGAAAAGGAAGGCATGAGAATGAATGCTGGCTTGATAATGAGCCCAAAGGTTTAAGAAGATAACCTTTTATTTGAACCAGATAGGAAATGCCTTTTCAAACGCAGACTTGAATTAATGCCAAACCAGTATTCAAGTGATTAGAGGAGTATTTAATGGTCATAGCTTACTCACTTGTCAACTGCTTTCCAAATTTCTCTTTGATACACCCAAGCAACCGAAAATTCATTCTTCACTTGGCACAGAAACCTATGATGTCAGAGGGAATTCAAAGGATCCTTTTTTAAGCATATTTTTCTAAAAACATAATTTTCTTTTTTATTCTAATCAGACATCAACCCAGCAGCACCCTGATGCTTGCGCCCAGCATTGGGTTACATGTGTTTGGCAGTGTGCTTCTAATCCAGGAGTCTGAGTTTAAGACCTGGAACTCCGAAGTTTCTAGGATTTTTTGCTTCCTGACAGCCTGCAATACAAATCATGAAGGATCCAGGGGAGTAAACCAGCAGGAAACTAGACCACAATCAGAACTAACCACCCGTTAAATAATTTGTTCATTTAGACAAATGGAAAACAATTTTCTTAAGAGCTTCCATGAAGCTGTATTTAGTTCTTCTCTGTAGGATAGAAACCTAGGAATGTAATTTTATTTTGAAATAAATAATGGGATTTATCACACATACATAAGAATCTGAAAAAAAAACCTACCAATTTTCTGTGAGAGATGGAAAAAAGTCATATGACCCAGCAGACTGAGATTCTTCCTGCCACTGCTTCCCAGAAGCAAAAGATTTTAAAGTTCAGCTGAGTTCAGCATATAAATAATAGATACCATGCTGGGAAAATATTTCGACAGAGCTACAGATAGGACAAAGGAAACTAATGCATATTACCAGATCCACAGACAATAATGAAACAGTTTATATCTTATGTCCATAGACGTTCTTGCAGAGGGCTTATGTACTGTGAGACTCCTGTCAAGGCAATATACTATACAAATGCATAATTATTCATAGAACTGGTAAAGATCCTGGGGACTAATTTTTCTGCAGCAATAATAATTCAAAAACCTTCCACAATAATAATTCAAAAACCTTCCACAATAATAATTGCTTAAATAATCTTTGAATTGGGACCAGAACATATGAATATTTGTGAAGACAGCTTGAAAAAAAAATTTAAAAATCTTATATGACACATAGCAAATGGAACAAACCAACATTTATCTGAGCAGAAGGAAGAAGGAACCAAAACACACCTTTCCATCCATGTGTTTTCGCAGTTCTCTAAATACACTTTTGCTTTATAATAGAAAATAATGCAACTGCAAAACCAGCATTACTTTTACTCATCTGCACTGAAATCTGCCCCATTCTTCTCTTTACAGCATTTCTTTTTATATTTGGTTGCCAACATTTTGAAAGTGAGTATCTGCAATTTTTTTTTGAACTTGTACCCCTATGCCTCACCTCTTGAAGTTTTGTTTCACCAATCTTGTGTCCTCCTCACCAAAAGATAAGACAACCTGTGGCACCTGTCTATCTAGTTCTCTGAAGTGCAAAACAGCTTTAACTTACTTTGGTAAAACTCTGGATAATACACAGAAAAATTTTACCCCTGGCATATAACTAACTGTAAGAAGACCATTATCTACTTGTTAGTCTGTGATGGATCCATAAAAACTGGGTAGATGAATGGGGAAAACACCACTGTTATTTGTGTTAAATTTTCCCTTCCTATGGAGCAGAGTATATTGATCCACTAACGTCTGGTAAAGCACCTAGCAACAAAGAAAAAATCTCAGGTGCAGGCAATATACCAGGAGATACAATGGATGTACTTAAAAAGCCATACAGAAGCACAGAAGAAAGATCTATCCCTCTCTACAGGGAACTTTCTAAGAAAGAGGTGGGCACAGGGAGGGGTTCTGCAGGTGGAGGCGGTTTTCTTGTATATCTTATACTACTTAAAAGGAAGAAGTTCTTACATTGTTCAGTTGGAAGCTATTTCCTTTTCTTACACACAAAGCCTGGGAAAAACCTTTTTTCTCCTTGCATTGCCTTCAGCACTCATCATTTGAAATGCTAGAAAGCACGACGCAGCATCGCATAGCCAATCTGGTATTTCATACAGCTGCTTATACACCTTCCAGTTTCTGATTCAAGCCTGCAATACCATCCACTGGTGCAAAAGCAAAAGATCAGTGAAGCTTCAAGAACAATGTCTCCATTCTCAGTATGTTCTTTTGCACTCGATATTTTACTTAGCTTCTATGAAAATTTAATGTAAGACAGAACACAAACCACAGCCAATTTCTATGGGACTTTGCAGTGTGAATATCCAACAGGTAAAAGGGAAGATAGAATCTACTTAACAACCAAAAAATAGAAATGCTCATCTAAAACAAGAAAGAACCCTCTGAACCCAAATCATACAAGTAGATAACTTGAAAGAAACTATTTTAAGCTGGAGAAGCATTGAACTAACATTGACTGTACAGCACATTGCCAACACCCTGGACTTCATTGTCCGTATCTTTTAAATATGGCCACAAAATAATGAATTTGTTCTGTATCTCATGGTAAGCATCAAAAGCAGCATGCACATTTGATCAACAATTAGCAGCCAAAAATGATCTGTCATTTTCCGGGTATCAAACAGCAAAACCCCAAAGTGTCAACATCTGATTAGATTTCACAGGCTTTAAAGCGAGAGCAGAATTGCAGTAGTTTAAGGCTATATAGGCAGAAGATGTTAAAGATGTTCATCTTCCCCAAATCATCTCAAAGATAATGTGATCTGACAGTCTAGCCACCTCTTGATCAGACTTACAACCGTGTTATGTTTGGTATATGCCTTTCAGTTTTACCCTTTTGAAACTCATCCAAGCTTTTAAAAAACTTTCCAAGTGAAATCCTTTGTCATAATGAAGATGCTCAGCATTACTCTGAACCCAAGAAAATCCATCCCCAGGTTTCAAGCAAATACTTAAATACTAAAGCAAATTCCGCCAGGGCAGACAAACGGGTAACATTCAGTCTCTAGACAGATGCCTAAACAGGATCTGCCTATAAGCTAGGTATCTAATCTTCTATCCTAGTTAATGGGGATTCAATTAATATAGTCAGAGGAGTCTAGAGCTGTTTAACTTATCCCATACTAGATTATAACACTCAGTCATCTGAATGGCTCTTCAGGTTCCTTTGGCAATATTGATCTGATCTCCATCAATTATGACAGGAGCTTAAGCAACTGAGGCTCAAATGATTTGATAAAGTCTGCCCATTTATTCTTCCCTAGAGTATACACGACATGGAAGTGGGGCTGGCAGGTACAACACAAGACCCATGGCAGATCCAAATGCTTCTGAGTGGGAGGTTGAGGAGCCTCTGTTCAAAAGAACACCGGACTATTTAAACTAGTAGTTAAAAATGGCACTAGACATCTATCTTTAACCAACTGACTTGAAGCCTCTAGTTTACCTGTTTGTACCTATGTACAGAAACCTACATTTATTTTGTGTATTAATCTGTAAACTGATTGGAAAACAAAGTTTAATGCAAGATCATTCTCAAATTCTACAATCAGAGATATGCTTAAATTAGAAGTACTTAATTTTTCAATAACTTAGGTATACATTCAGTTCATTCGATGTTTACCCAACAGCTGTAAAAAATAGCTTAAATTGATTATATTCCAATATAAAGCAGGAAGTTAAAAAAATTATAGGAATTGTGCCGCTTAGACTAATTAGAACAGGAACACACACACCCCCCTCAAAAAAAAAGGAGGAAGACAATTTCAAAAACATATCGTGGTAACAATATAAGCAGATGCTCGTATCATGTTTTTAAGTAAAAAACATGAAACTATACTAGCCACCTTTAACATGGTCATGAATGCCTATAGTAATTCAAAACTCTCCTTCCTCTGTAAATGAGGTCAGAAATAAAATAAGAATGTTTCTGGTCCAAGGGCAAATTGCATTGTTACCAGAAACCCGTGTACTTAAAAAGAGGCACCACGATAAAATAAGAAGCCCCCCAATCCATCACTTCTCAAAGTTTTTTGAAAGGCCTTTAAAGATTACACCTAACTAATAATTCTACAAAGCGAGATTCTGTAGGAAGCAATCCAGCAGGTCCTCTTCCACCACAGTCTCATCACTCGTTATTTAACACCATCTCTATAATTTCTAACCCATAACACAACAGCACAGACTTTGCTATCATTCAGAAGAACCTTTCAACTATCACTTCATAAAAAACAAAAAGCAAATTATATATGCTTTTAAATTCTGCACCAACACAAACAGCTATTCCTTAAGGTAACTCTATTATATAAAATACCTTAAAAAAGTCATAGTTAATTTTGAGCTGTACAATAAAATGACTAAAGCACTGGATTTTGCACTATTGATACTGTGTTGCATCAGTCTACCAAGTAACTAATGAAAATACCAGTGTTAAAGGTTTATACTGGAACAATTGTCATGGTTTGGGCCAGACTGGCCACTTTTCAACATTATTTTGATTCCAGAAAAATGGGATCAAAACATGCCACCTGATAGTCTGGTAGCAATGACAGGCAAGAAACAGCAAAGTATAGGATGCTCAGTTTGATACCCATTTTCAAACATTTCAGGTGATGTGAAGCAGGTTTGTAAACCAAGTGTAAAAATTTTTGGTAGTGTTAAAATCCAGTGTCCACAGTGTCCAGAGCATCACAGAATGGCATTCATAGAATAAGTGCTTGTTTCAAATGATAGCTACCATATTTTTAGAATGGAAAACATCTTTTCTCAACAATAAATTCAAATAAATAATATTCCTATTCAAATGAAAAAAAATCAAATAAAAATAAAAAATTAAAAATAAAAAAGTTAAATAATTCAAATAGCATACCTTTACTCCTGCTATAAAGACGCATTAATGCTTTTGTTAATTATTAAAGTCATAGCATTAGCCTCAGAAAGGTTTAATCATCTACTAAAAAAGAAGCCAGTAGTAAGAGCGTATAACTTACATTATTCATATACTCGCTGAGCAGATCCTGCAGGGCCTGCCGCACGGCATTGCACTCAGCTACGATTCGTTCCCGGCGGTCGTCTCGCGTGCACGATGAGTCTGCCATCAGCGCTGCTCCGCTGATGATACTCTCCAGCCTTTCTTCAAGAGATGGCCTGAAGCGGGCCTCACTGAAAGTCATTGGGTCTAAAATAATCTTGTTCTAAAAAACAAAATACAAGTGGAAAAATCAGAAGTGTACATGGGTCTTTGGCAATTTTTAAGTTTTAAGTTTTAAGCCCTTATTTCACCAGCTTCACAAGCTTTTTAGTCTTTCATATAAATAACTAATATATCAAATTCCTGAAAAATCAATATTTCAGAAATATCTGGTAGCTCTAAAATCCCAATACATAAATAAAATTAAAAAGTAATAATACGTACAAGTAATTCACAACCTATAGTTATAAAAGACTACTGTCAAGAGCAACACAACTGGTTCAAATACGTATTTGGGAAACACATACTATAAACCAAATCAATACAAACTACTGTAGTATGCATGCAATATGTGTATGTGTATCTTTATCTCTATATATTATATGTATATATTTAATCTTAATGTAAACTAACATTATCCTTTCTTGAATCTTCTCAAAATTTCTTGGATATTCAGGAAAGTCATAAGAAAGATGCAAGTTATTTATGACTGAAGAAAAAGTGGGACATTCTCTGTTAACTAGTTCCTTCATTTTGATTATATTTATTAGTAGACTACACTGTTGAAATGCTACTAGATTACCTCAGTATTAAATGAAAAAAAAAAAAAGAGGAAATTAATACTGCAAGAAAACCATTATTAGATAGCTACACTTAGAAAAAAATGTTAAATATCTTTGATTCCTATTCTGCAGTACATCTTTTAAAACCCTTTTTCTAAAGGCTTTTGCAAGCTTTTGTTTGTTTGTTTTTAAATCAAGAAAAAGTGCTGGATTACTTAAGTAAAAAGAGAGCACTACAGTAAGACAGTCTAAAAAAGTCTTTAATTTGCCAAATAGCCTACTGGTTAGCAAAATATCTGTATTCCACCAGAAAAAAATCTCATTTTCAAAGACTGTTTTCTATTAAAGACATTTTAATTCTTAAATTATGATCACGGCCAAAGAGTTGTGTACTTTATATATCAAACTTTTTACCAAATATCAAATAGAATCATAGTATACCAGGTTGGAAGGGACCTCAGGGATCATATGGTCCAACCTTTCTTGACAAAACACGGTCTAGACAAGACGGCCCAGCACCCTGTGCAACTGAATCTTAAAAGTATCCAATGCTGGGGAATCCACCACTTCCCTGGGGAGATTATTCGAATGGCTGATTGTTCCCATTGTGAAACATTTTTCCTCTTGTATCCAACTGGAATCTCCCCAGGAGTAACTTATACCCACTACCTTTTTCCCTTTTCCATGTGACTCCTTGTAAAAACAGAGTCTCCATCTCTTCTGTAGCCAATCTTTTAATACTTGAACATGGTGATAAGGTCTCCCCTAAGCCTTCTTTTCTCAAGGCTGAACAAACCCAATTCTTTCAGCCTTTCCTCATAGGGAAGGCTTCCCAGTCTGTTGATCGTTTTGGTGGCCCTTCTCTGGACCCTCTCCAGCCTGTCCACATCTTTTTTGTGTAGCTGGGACCAAAACACAGTATTCCAGGTGTGTCCTTACAAGCGCTGATAGAGTGAGATAATGGCTTCTTTATCTCTGCTCCAGGTAGACAATGTCTACCACTCACCCCTCATCAACCAAGCTGGTGACTTTGTCATAGAAGGAGATCATGTTTGTCAAGCACAGTTTGCCCTTGGTGAACCCATGCTGGCTTTTCCCAGCCACGTTTCATTTGACTTGTGATAGCTCCCAGGAGGATTCGTTCCATAACTTCCCCAGAGACTGAAGTAAGACTGATGTGCCTGTAATTTCCTGGATCTTCCTTTAAGTCCTTCATGTAGATAGGGGTGACACTAGCCTTCTTCCAGTCTTCTCGGATGTCCCCTGATGTCCATGACTTCTTGAAGATTATGGAGAGTGGCCTCACAAAGACTACAGCCAGCTCTCTGAACACTCTCAGGTGGATATTATCAGGGCCCATTGACTTGTAGGGGTCAAGCTCCTGTAACAGTTCTCATACCAACTCTTCCTTCACTCTTGGTGGGTCTGTGTTTGCATCAATGTGGGTTTTTGTTCCCAAGGCCTGGGGCCCAACAGCGCTGGTAAACACAGAGGGGAAGGAAGTGTTGAGAACCTCTGCCTTTTCAGTGTTGTTGGTGACTAACTCACCTCTCTTGTCTAACAGTAGACCAATATTTTCCTTCTGTTTCTGCTTATTCTTTACATACATGAAGAACACGTTCTTGTAATTTTTGACATCTCTGGCTAATTTCAATTCGAGGTGAGCTTTTGATTTTCTACCTGCATCTCTGCCTGCCCTGGTAATGCCCTGGTAGTTCTCAACAGGTATTTGTCTGCTTTTCCATCTCTGGTAGGCTGCTTTTTTAGTTTTGAGCAGACTAAGGAGCTCACAGCTAAGCCAAGAGGTCTCCTGCTCCACCTATTTCCCTTACCTTTAAAGGGGATGAACTGTTTTTGTGCTTCCAGGAGAGTGTTCCTGAAAAACTCCCAGCACTCACTAGCTCCTTTATCCTCCATGGAAGCTTCCCATGGAATCCCTCCCACCTGAGCTCTGAGTAAGTTGAAGTTTGCTCTTCTAAAATCCAAAACTTTTTCTTTGTACTAACCTTCAGCGTATAAGGCAAAAACACACAGATTCTAACCCTATCAGTGCACAACCTTTTGTAATATTAGGAGTTTTGAGTCAGCACTAGATTATATTCTGACCTGCTTTTCTTCTTTTGTAATTCAACGTAACAAATACAAAAGCAATAATTGCCTGCTTCCACTTACAGGCATATTAACACCACCGTGTAATTCAGTAACCTTTTGCTGCAATCATGCAAAGAAGTTTCATAATTGCATGTTTTCTAAAAATATACTGTAAGGTGTGCACTTCTTATTTGAGGTTTAAAAGAAAATACATCATGAAATAGGAATGAAAAAGTTAAAAGTATTCTGTTTTCTAATAATTACATCTATTTTAAAGCACACAGGATTTTTGTTAATGAACCATTTTAATTTTCACATCCTTTTGATAACTTTATGATTAGTCTATTTCCTTTAATATCCAAGAACAATCAACAAGCACAAGCCAAATGATACAGTTAATTTGAAAAAAATACAACACAATGTATTAAAATGGGATTTAGGGACATGATACGTAACCAACATCTGCCTTTAACATTGAAAACTGTATCTGTTTATTGAACATGCTCAAATGAACTTATTTTAGGTTAAATTCTGATTACAAGTGAATGTGTTTTCGTTAATTCAGTGGGACAGGGCTTTTACAAAAGATCTGCTTATTTCTCAAACAAACTTCCAATTAATTCCACACACAAAAAACATAACTCTCATTACTATACAGAGAAAAAGGACCAAGAAATATATACCATAACTGAATGCATAGCAGTTAAAGAGTAATAAACATAAGGATGCCAGAAAATTTATGAAGATTCATTATTTAATAAAAAGGACAAATAGAAGAATTTTAACCGGATAGCAAATTTTCCAGCTCCAGAAACTGCTTACTTGCAGAAATAAATGCAGCATTACACAGAATGTGAAATAACGACTCGTGTGTCTTCTAGGGTCTATGTTTCACAGCGGTAAGAAGAGCATTTTTACAAGTGTCTAAATTAGAAATTATTTCTCTAAGAGTTGGGCTTATGCATATTTATGTAGCTGTGCTTTTCAGTCAAATGACAATACTTAAAGAATAAAGTTCACTGCCACACTATTCTTCTTAAGCATTGGGATTTTCAGAAATCAACTATATAAATTCATTTTCACAACAGTATATTTAATTCTGCAGTAGCAAGACTGAAATTGAATCAGATGTACTAACTTAGCAATTTATGCCATTAGTAAGAAAAAGTTATAAAAAAAATTAGCTGCTTGTTTCCAATTATTTTCAGTGTCTTCTTATTCAGATCTGATTGTGTTTTTTTTAAATGACTAGAAAATGGTCATGTTAATGGTCATGTATTCGTTTTCAAAAAAAAATAAATCATAAAAATGGTCATTAACAAAGACAGGAAGCCCTCTTTACTAGATACTAGAGGATTTCCAACAGCCAACATACATTCTACTTGTAGCAAACCTCTTTCTCAATCTATACACTTGATCAAAGCAACATCCACACAGCACTATTGCAATTTTCATGTTTCAGTTACAGCAACATAACCAGTCCTTCCAGAAATGCCTCACTTTTCCTTCTTTCCTTATAGCCATAAGTGTAAGGCTTTCTACCTACACAGCAAATTTCAAACAGAAGATCTTACACCTCTCAGCGAGTCATGAATCACATTTTTCTTCTTAGATGTTTTTGGCAATCCTACACTGTCTTCTATGAGACTCAAGGACCTACGAAGAACGTATTCCTGGAATATTTCCATCCTTTTTGAGCCTTGAGGATGAACAATCTGCAGATCAAATACCTCCAATATCTCTGACCACTGAAACCCAACTCACTATTTTCACAAGCAGTTATCTCATACTGCATGAATAAATTTAGGAAGTTCTGTATAGGTTACACGCAAACACCACTTACATTTTAAATAATAAAATGTGTATCTATGAGGGTGTATAATTAATACAAGCCAACTTCTGTCACTGTAAAATGTAGAAAAGGAATATATTTGTGGGTTCTTTCCTAAATAAGAAGAGATCTTTATGACCACCAAACCTTAGCTCATGAAGAATAAAAGCCACTGAATTGTACTCAGTAATTTTTCATCCATATCGCACAAAACTTTTTGTTTATAATTAATTTTTAGGCTTAAGAAGTCAGTTAAATATTTGCTTGGGATATTCTGTTAATGACAATTCAGAATCACAGAACAATTTAGGTTGGAACAGACTTCTCAAGGTTACCTGCTATAAACACCTCCTTAAAGCCGAGTCAACTTTGACATCAGGCCAGGTTGCTCAAGGCTTCATCCAGTCAAGATGAAATTTCCATCCTTGGAAATTTTCCAGATATTTCTGCCCCCTCTTTCAGTGTTTGATCACATTCATGGTTTGTTTTTTTGGTTGTATTTTTTTTTTTGTCTCCAACATCCAAACAGAATTTTCCTTCAATCAGCTTGGGCCAGTTGCATCTCATCCCAATACCATGAACCTCAAAGTAGAGCCTAGCTCCATTTTCTCTAAACCATCCTACTAGGCAGTTGAAGACACCAACAAGCCTCTTATCCTGCAGTCCAAAAAATTCCCAGTTCTGTCAGCCTCTCCCAATTTGTCACGTCCTGCAGCCCCCTCATCATCTTGCGGTCTCTGCTGGATCTGTTTAAATCTATCAGTCTTCCTTGCACTGGGAAGCCCCAAAATGGACCTGGAAGGTCCGATGTAGTTTCATACATGCCAAATACAGGGGCAAAAAATCAGTCTCCTTGATCTAATGCCTACACTTTTACTCATGCAGCCTCGTAGGCAGCTGATCTGCATGGCTGTAAGGGTGCACCGTTGACTAAGGTTGAATTTGCTGTCCCCCAGGAACATCAAATGCTTTTTTTGCCTGGCTGCTTTCTTAACCCTAACGTCACACAAACCACACCATACTGACCAGAACTAACTTTTGGGCCTCTCAGTCCACTTTTATAACAAGAAACACTGCTGGGAAAGAAAACCTTAGAGGCTCTAAGGAAAGAAACAGAACAACTACACTTTGTTTAAAATAGAATAAATAATGATGTAGTTACCTACTGACAGATGGTTATAAAGAAATATTATTATAGATGTTTATTTTAAATTCTAAAATTTTCCTCAAATATCTTAAAAGGACAACAGGTTTTTGAGCTTTGGGAAAAAGAACAAGGATGAGAACCTACTCCATGACAGCTCTTGACATTCAGTTTCCAAAGAGACACTATTTTTTGCTTCTGAAAGTTTTTACTCCTTTTCAAAGAAAGCTAGGTGTCTAAATGCGACTTCAGTCTACATTACTGACGCGTACAAAGTTCTTACACATGTATTAACTATATGTTAATACGGAAACAATGTCTTCTTGGAAGGAAGAAAAAAACAGTTGCCAGGAAATCTGGCTAAATAAATTCCTTCAAAAGTCTCAAGTCACTTCTCAATAGCCAGTTAATGAACGATGAATTTAAATGAATTGGAACATTTTACATTTCTAATTAGTTAACTAACATTAAAGCCATAAATCAAGAACTGACATCATAATTCAGGAGTTATGTTTCAAGCTTCTTTACAACTGTAGACAGATTAGTGTAAACGTACATAATTTTTGGCTTCACTTGCTGAAACAAAGTCCAAGAAAATTAATTGAAATATAATCGGAGACTTACTTGAAAACTGTTAGACTTGTGATAATATCTTCATTAAGTACATTACAGGTAAATATTTTCTCTTTTTCTCTCCATTTCTTTTAAATTATGTAAAGGTGTGTTTACAGAGTAGTTGCTGTAACTTACAATGAAAATTGTGACAAATAATGTTTTTGGAGAAAAAAAACCCACAACACACCAACAAAATGATCTGCAGAGTTTTCCTGTTTGTATAGTTGTGTGTATGTGTGTAAAAGGAAAGATCAGATTCTTACATTCATACAAATACTCCTTTTCTAGAATTCCCCACTTAGTTACCTCTCATCCAACCACTGACTGAGAGAACAAGGAATTCAATATTTCCCTGTGCTTCTGTAGTTTTTCTATTGTGTAAAAGGATGACAAAAGTAATGATGCCCTTTATTGTGCCCTTTAAACAAGTTACTGTGCTCTGTTCTTTGAAACACACAAAACCCCCAATTAAACAAAAGTTACTTCCTCCTGTAATTGAGTAAAAATGAATTTAAAAAAAATATCAAATCATATAAAAGAAGCCCAATATCAGTTTCTTCTGTTCTAATGGGAAATAACCTTCTTATTTAAGAACAGGTACCTTTTAAAAGCAATGATTGGAAAAAAACCACACACACAAACCCAAACCAAACCTAAAAAAACACCAAACAATTAATGCTGTGGAAGGAAGGAAAGTTGAATTGATTTTTCAGACTCATAGTCTCAAAGACAGGAAAGGCATCTTTGAAAGCATAATAATACAGTTCTGAATCTAATATGAGACTCTATGAAGAAAAAAAAAAAAAGTAAAGTTTGAAAAGTACAAGTAGTAGCACCCAGCTGATAAAGCAGCAGCTGCAATCATACCAGTGTCTAGCTGGAGCTCTGCAGGTGGAAGAATTATCCAAGACAGAACAGGAACATCTTTCAAGTAAGAAACTTCTGTATCACATAGTTTTACAAAAATTTACATCTGAGACAATTCCAGAAAACACAAGTGACGTATTATGTACCACGGTAAACAGCACAGTACAGCAGAAGAGACACTTCAGTGAAATTTAGTGTTTTGTGGTTCCTTTGTTGACTCTTGTAGTAACCTGTTCTGTGACTCTGGACAAATGATACCTTCTTTCCTCTATTTCTCTTTTTACACTTTATTAATTCATCCATTTAGCATGTAAATTCTTCAGAGCAGAGACCATTTCCTAGCATGTTTCTCAGTTATTTAACACACAAAACAAACCCCAATTTTTAAGGCAAATGTCACTGCAAAGTGAAAAGTATGTCAGAAGAGGGAATCAAAAACTGAGTGAAAATTGCCATTAAAAACTCAAATTGATTTATGTCTTGAATAAGCAATGTCACAACCACAAAGCAGTATGAAAAACTGTCTTTGTGTAAAAAGGAGCATGTAATATTGAGACCCATTTTTTCAGAACAATCTGGGAGACAAGACTGTATAAATAAGAGTATTCAGTGTATTTCTTTGTCAGAAGTGCCTGCACTACCATGAAAACAAATGCAGCGTGCTCGCAGCCGTGGTTTATGTACATATGTCAGTGTCCCCCAAAGTGCTAACAAGGCTATTTAATTCCTACTTAGCTATAAATCAAATGTTTCTACCTGCCACCGTGCTGAGTTTCACAGACATACCATACAGGTGTAATTTGAAGAAATATGAACAGCGTGGCAGCACAGGACCTCAGGGAGGAGGAGGGTCCCCCTTCCTCTGCCTTTTCCAGCTCCCCAAAATACATTCCTGCTCACTCCATTCCAGCACTGCAGCTTTTTGTTGAGCCAGTCTGATGTGTTAAAAGAACAGAGAACTAATTTGGAGAAATAAGTGAATATCTTTCCTTCTGGCACAGTGGGATGACTAAATTCATAGTAGTTTGATGAATATCCCGCTCAGGTAGGAGTACACATCCCGGTAGCAATAGCCGCCACCTCTACAGCCCCCAGTAGTCCTTTCATGACTGTTCTCTAAATGCAAATTGAGATATTGTTTCCCTGAAATATCGGTGGTGTTCAGTTTTCACACAGTTGAGTTATATAAGCATCTCAGATGTGCTAAATAAACATAATCAAAACAGCACACACAAAGCACCTGGCGTGTTGGCATACTACTTTTTCTACCATCAAAACAATGCAGTGGCAATATGGTACGGTTAAGTTTAAAAATAGTATTTTTGATTCCTAAATCTTTTTTTAATACTAATTAACCACACAGAAGCATTTCAGGGGAAAAAATAAAATAAAATAAAATAAAAATATCGAGAAACCCACTAGATGGTGCTCTTATACAGAAAATACAGATCAGCAGCACCATTCTCACTGCTACAAGTGAAAAAAAGGGAACATGCTCCTGTTAGTAAGAAAGAGTGCTTTCTTTGCAGAGATCACATTTTGGCTATGCATTTGATACCAAAATCCTGCCATTTCTAGCGCTGCCCCTCGTACTTTGGAGCTGACATTTCAACCATAGTGTATGTACATTTCCATACACACACAAGCACAGATAAAAAACATTTACCGTAATATGTCATGAAGCCAACTACTAAGATTAAAAGCAGAATGAACTTCTGAAATAGTTGATTAAAGCAATTTAGAATGATAGAATAGTTTGGGTTGGAAAGGACCTTTAGAGGTCATCTAGTCCAACCTCCCCTGCGTGAGCAGGGACATCTTCGACTACATCAGGTTGGTCAGAGCCCCGTCCAACCTGACCTTGAATGTTTCCAGGGATGGGACATCTACAGCCTCTCTGGGCAACCTGGTCCAGTGTTTCACTATCCTCATCACAAAAAACTTCTTCCTTATATCTAGTCTGAATCTACACTAAATCTAAACTCAATTTGAGTTTCTTGCTGCTAAACTACTCCCATTCTACATGGAAAATTCCGAAGAAAAAAAAAAATCCCCAAAAGTAGCACACAGAAGCAGTTCTAGTGGGCAGTAAAGGACAGCAATGACATAAAAGAAAAAGCTCGTTCAACCCTTAGCATCATCAGGACCCTGAAAATTTACTCTATATTCATATCTGTTGAAAGGTCAGTTCAGCAGCCTCAAATGTATTTTAGTGCAAACAGGTAAAGTTTTTAGGTATACTGTAAAATACAACATTGTTCTGTTCATTATTTTCTTAGAGATGACCAGTCTGTGATTTTTCCCCACGTAGGGGAAATCTGAGGAGTGCAGAAAGTGACAAAGGATCTCACTACTGAGTAGGAGCTTTTGAAGCATCAGGATGCAGCTCTGCTGCCTTCACAGGTGAAATGTTCCAGTTTAAAAGCTACTTCAGCTCCACAAGAGAAAAAAACCTGCATTTCATTCAAAGTCATATAAGAGGTTATCTGATTTTGCAACATACTTTCTGCAGTGCACACTAACACAGGTGTCCCTATTTAAATTCAGTATATACCTGCTACTATACAGAAATAGCCATTTGACTGTGCTTCCCTAGACACTAGAGCTCAACAAGTCTACCTTCAATTTGCTATGTGGGATATGCAGTTGTATTTTTGCAATTGTTTCTTATGATTTCAATATTGAAACAAACACATTTCAATTCTTATTCACATTTTGTCGTTTTATCCCCAGCATCCCAAATCACTTCTCTGAAGAACATATTTTAAAGTAAATTGAGATCCGTAAATATTCCGCGAAATCCATTCTCAGGCTGAAAAACTAGTACAGTTATTTGTCCAAAAAGCAACAACATTTTAAAGGTAGTCACTTAATGGTACAGCATCTCTTCTGTCCACTACCTTTATGTCAAATTTTGAGTGCTCTAAATTTTATTACCCAAAAAAGTACCCTTTCTATTGTTGTAGCCAAGTATTTTACCTTTTCAGTTTCTATGGTTTTGGGTTTGTTTTTTTCATTACACATCTACTAGATCTTTCACTCTTTTTGAGGAGCACTGCATTCACTAGCCCTGCAAAATATTCCCAAAGATTATTAATATCTTCGAGAAATATGTTATGATAGTCCATTTATTAAATATGAACTTCATTTTACATCCTGGAGGACAATGAGCAGTGTCATCGGACACTTTCTTTCCCATAAAACATAGTCATCTCCCAAATGGTAGACTTGCACTGTTCAAAAATCTGTTAAAGACTGAGTTACTCTGCCTAGAGTTTTCTGTTCAAATCCTTCTCACAGCAAAAAACGGTACATTTGAAGTACCTCAGGCCTATCACAAATATAGAATTAAATACCTCATGTACCAAAAATGATTTTAACCACCTCTTTCAGTTCTTAACCAGATCAATTCCTTTATAGATAATTTATATATATAAATATAATATATAAAAAATATATAAATAAATATAAATCATTTTCATATTCATTCAAGAGTCAATGTGATTTTGAAATCAGAGTAAAGGGGTTACACACAGGCAGGGTAATTGAAAATGTAACACTGATCAATATTGCTGGTAAGCAACTTAAAAGACAAATGGATCTGTGCACATACACAGAGACAATAAATCATTGGAGTATTAAAATAACATCAAGTATAGGGTGTGATTAACGTATTAAAACGCAAGCACGATATATACATTTTAACAAATGCAATAGCACTTTATTACACTGATAGATACAGAACTTGCCAATTTATTATACACACACACAAACACAAGGAGAAAGTCAGCTAAGCAGACTCATCAGTTCTGATATTTTCTTTCTGGAGCAATACAAAACATGAGAGATATTTGCTTTTAGCATCAATGGAAAGCAGGTTTTTTGGTCCTTTTTCCCTTTAGATATCTCGTCTCCCCCATTTCTAAGTCACAGGCTTTATTCATTTATTTTATCCTTGACTCATAATTTATTGTAGATAATCCTAGCCTTGCTCCAAACACAGAAATACTCCTTTTTATGGGTCTATGCTGCATGCATAGTAAACATTTTTATCTTTACAAAACTGTTACACTTACCCTTGCAGTACAGTACAAGAAATCTTACCTCATTTTTCATATAAAAATCTAAAGCAAAATATTTAGAATTATTTAAAATGTTAAATATTTCAGGGTGCTCTATTTCAAACCCCTAGAATCTGAATTTCTGCAGTGGTTAGCACTTCTAAAATTTTGTCAGTACATCCCACTGACACAGCTACATTTCTAGAAACTAAGAAATCATAATCTCAATCCATATTCTGAAAGGAGGCACTTTCTACTCATCAGAGATCCCCAGTGCCCAATAAATACTATTTCTGCCTGCCACTGCCCCCACTCCATTCTGTCATGCAGAACGTGTCCCCCACCTATCTGCCTGCAACCCTTGCTGTGGCAGACAGCTACTCCACATCTACTCATCCCATCACCTTCTACCCACATATAAATATATTTTTCTATGCACGTCCCACATATACTTTTACCTCTTTCCAGTTGCCAGCCACACATCAGAGTGTAGATGCCGTCTATCTTCACCTCAGGTTTCATCTAGCGCAGATTTCCTGGTCTTGCTCACTTCATTTCTTCGTACTTAGTAATTTTACTATCTTTTTATCTACCTCCCCCCTGCACTCCAGTTTGATAGGTCCTGTCTCTGATACACATCATGATGGTTATGGGGAGAGCATGGAGGGTACCGGAGGAATCAATCACACAACACCCCACACAGAACTACACAACAGTCTCTTGAAAATCAGAAAAGCTGAGACCTATGCGGACTTACCAAACCAAAACTACCATTTCTTCACTGTGAACAGAATATTTTCGGAATTCACAATAAGTTCTTAACAACCCTCTCTATGTAACTTGCATAAATTTGGGCAAGTTTCACGAGAGGAGTAAAAGGTGCATCCTTAGTTGCTGTAAGAATCCAGAAATATACCAAATTTTACTAATAAATTACTTTACTAATAAATCCAGGAATATCTGGATTTAAATGATCTAAAATTAAAGCAGGAATATTTAAATGTAAGGACAAAAAATGAGGCATTAAACACGTACTTCTGTAATCAATTAACTTCAAACAGTACTTTAAAGTAGAAAATCTGATAAGAAACAGATTCGTGAACTCTCTTCATTTGTACATAAATTATCTCCGAGAAGCAATAAATGATAACTCTTTTCAAAACTTTGCTGCTAATAACTCACAGGTGACCTTATACCACAAGTCACCATTGTGTAGAGTATGACAATTAACATGACACCTATTTAAACACAATAGTTGAAGTGCTGAAAATCAGTAAAATAATTATTTATATTACATGGGATGATATTTTCATTGATAAAGTATTGAGATTATTTACACTGTGGTTATTTGAAGCATTAAGGCACAGAATGCTGATTCTGAAATTTGAAATAATGAAGCCTGAGAAGTGTTAAATATTATGAAAATATTATGGGTAAACATTTTTAATACAGAAGAATTATCTTGTCATGTAATACAAGGTTTAGTATGCACTTCATACCAAATACAAATTGATCTCAATCAATATGACTGATACTGTAAAATAAATATACTGTAAAATTATTTGCCCTGGAAAATATAAACCTCCTTTCCCTTGCTGAAGTAATATATTGCCAGCATAAAAATCAAAGTTTCTCCACCATCTTTTCACCCATGAAATAGTCTCACTAGTCTGGTAATTTTTCTTGCTTACTTGCTTGTAAAACATGAGGGTAAATTCATGATCAACCCACCATTGCAGCTATAAATTTCAGTTTTCCCTAGAGTTTAGGGAATGTCAGGTCTGTTGCAAAATTAGGTGTGAATATATCTCATTCAACAGCTATCAGTGAGACAAAATAGAAAACATGGTTAGAAAGAACATAAAACAATAGTTTCAACCTTCGTATCCTCAGTAAATCAGAGAATAACATTTTCATTTCATTTCTTAAAATTAGAGAAATTTCTCAGAAACAGGCTGGTTTTGCACATGAAATTGTGAACAGAACACGGTATTATGGCTATAGGTCTCACATTTGCTTTTATGATGCCTGCAACATCACGTAAAATGGAAAAGATTTTACCTGAGGAGAAAAATGATGAACAAATATTCTCACAAAGAAGCAGGGGACAATATCAGATATCTCGTATAGTCTTCACTAAATGTACTTTCACTAAGCACAACGACTCTCTTTGCATTGAAGAGCAGCCTTTTCCAGAGAGCAGCAGCATCATCAGTTTGTCACATGTTTTCTTTTACTGTTTGTGAAACCTCTGCTGTCCATAACATGCAAAGTCCCACACAAAAGCCAGAGCACAATCAGACCAAACAGGGATATTATTCTCAGGATCTTACCAGTAAGGGACCTGTGAGCTGAGAAGGCCCTGAAAACCATGCAGATTTACTTAAATCCTGACCCACAAACATTTTACAGGAAAAAATATAGATATTAAAAAAAAAAAAAAGGAAAGAAAAGATGAGTAAAGATGAGTAAAGTTGATGCAGGCAGTACTGTTTCATTTACTTGAAAAGCGAGGTGGAACTGGAGTCAACTTCTGGGTCCTGCAGTAGTTCTAGATGGTTTTACCATCCTTGTTTGTCTTTTCCTACATCTATCCACACATTTTCTGCTGTCATGTTTCCATCTCTACCCCATTTCCCTTTTGCTATTATCCGTATACTCATTCTCTGCCTGTTCTCTATATCTTACTCAATACTTGAACTTCCTTTGGTTCTATAATGCTTATCCTTTCTACTACCGTCTCCAAAGTAGATCCAACGACAGTAAGCCACAGATGCAGAAGAGAAGCCCAGTCCATCATGACGTGAGATGAACCACTTGTACTACACCTCCACTTCCAGCCCTACATATAGGAGGACTAAGTACACTTCCAGGTGTATGACAGATGCTCATATTGCAACGTTATGTATTAACCAAAGTGACAAAGACATCATTCCCTCATTATAATTTTAACAAACCCTTACCCAAAGTCAGAATGAAAGAGAAAAAACCATATTTTCAGATACTGTCTGCAATTATTATTTTTTTTTCACTTTCTAAAGAAGAGTCCTCAAGTGTAAGATAGGGAAAAATCATAATAAAAAAACTGGCAATGAAATTAACAGTTAAACAATTAGCTGTTATGAAAGTTGCTTAAGCAAAAGTGTAGCTATTTCTGGAATAGAGGATCCAGCACTTTGCCTGCAGCTGAAGTGACTGGTATCAACTGTGTTTGAAAGATGCTTTTTCCATATCTTTGATTAACAAAAATTCATGATTCAAGTTGAATGTTAATGTTTCCAGGATGCTCAGCTCCACCACCATCTTTATCTTATTGTCTTGACTTACTGACTTGCCAGACACATATGGCTGTACCATTCAACAAATCACAGAACTTGTCACAGAAGTAAAATGCCAGATTAATCAGACTTGTCGTTATTTAGAACTATCTAACTAGATTTTTCAAGGACACTAGGGCAAAAGAGGACTTCTTTCTCTCTATCACAGCACCTGCATATGAGCACAAATAACTCCTTATAATTCAAGTCCATTAGCAGCAAACAACTATTCCTCATTAAAAACAACACTAATCAATGTCTGCACTTTGCCTCTGCAGTCTGAGGAAATGGACCTGAATGAAAAGGGAAACTTGAGTCCTGTTCAAGACCCACTTAGTTAAAAGCACTGTACATTTCATGGAGAAACACTTCATTTTCGATAAGCTTCTGATACTTACATCAAATTCATTTAGTGCAGCAGCAAGCTCTCCTATGCCAGTGTGCCCCTTGTTCTCATCAGTGGGTGAGGTGGCCTGGGCAGCATTGGAGATACCAGCAATTGCTTCTTGTACTTGCTTGAAGACATAGTCTCTGTTGGCCCTAGTGGCTGCAACATCAGGGTGACGGAGAAATGCTTGGGATGCAGTATACAACATAGTGGCATTCTTCTTCAGAGCCCCTCGAGCTGCAGCCATTTCATCCCTGCAGTGAGGATCTTTCAGTTCCTATAGAAAAACATGTAATTTTTATAGGTGTAAATGAATTTTTTCATGTTAGAATGTATTGTTTATACAGCTTAAGTATCTCTGCATAAATACCATCTAGTGATTTAGAAGAGATGGAGTCAATGACAGAACCTAAAGGGGGCCTACAGGAAAGATGGGGAGGGACTGTTTATTAGGGAGTGTAGTGATAGGATGAGGGGTAATGGTTTTAAACTGAAAGAAGGTAGATTTAGATTAGATATTAGGAAGAAATTCTTTATGTTTCTATGATCTATCATAACTCACAGAAAGAAATCTCCCTCCCAACCAAGAAAGTCCATTCCTTCTGTGGACTTACAGCTGTTACATGCTGCTCACAATATCTTATCAAAGAGTCTATACGCTTCCCTTATTCAAAGACCCACAGAAAATTTATATAAAACATTCGAAATTACTCTTCCTGATTGACTGGGTTCAGTCTGCTGATTGCATAAAGGCAATGCAAGTGCAACAACCCTGTTGCAGCAAGTGCCATATTTTTGTAAGTACTATATCCATGTCCTTTATAAACTCATCATAAGGTAGAACTTCAAAAAAAAAAATCAAAACAAAAATATTCCATTGATAAATGTTTTTAGTTCTTAAAGACCTGATAAATATGCCCTTCATTATTTTTAGCCTTTCCTTTATATTTTTTCTATTCCTCATATCATTTAGTGTTTGTTTTAATGACATATATGTTCTTTTGTTTCCCCTGACAACAAGCATCAGATACTATATAATATGTTACCAGAATAAGATGACACTGTATTACTGTTATTGAATCCATTAATTTATTTATTTATTTGTAGCATATATCACACTGTCCATGAAAACCTTTCAAACATTAGGTAAGGTAGTCCTAACAATATTCATACGGAGTAACAAAACATTATTACTTTTATTTAAAAACTAAGAACAAAGAAGTCTGGAGAACTGAATAGTTTACTTATGTTCACACATAGAATCTATGGCAAAAATTAAAAAAGAATCCAGATATTTTGGATTTAAAGGTTCTACCCATTGACTAATTTCAACCACATGTGACTGACAGGTAACAGTTTTCGGAGAGAATTAAGTTCCTAAAAACTTTACCAGGGTACAAAACAGAGAGATGAAAGGAAAATGTACAAACATCTAAGTAGTAAGTTCCAATGCTATCAAGATTTTCCACAGTTATATGGAAAACCTTACTGGCATTATAAAAATGCACCTTAAGAAGAAAATTTTAAAAGGCCTACAACTAAGATTTTCTGTTATCTTTTCATACCTCCAGTAAGAACTTAGGATGCATATACCTTGATTAGCTTTCACATTTTTCTCTTTTTCCCATAGTTGTAGCTATACTTCCACAAGAGAATTGTCTGAACATAGTAGTATTGTTCATATAGTGACTAGATTTTACATTTTTAATTTATTTAACTTCAGTATGGCTCTGAAAATGTTATATTTCATAAAAAAAACACAATAGGGATACAGAAGTAAATTGTCATTATTGCAATGCAGAAAATAAAATAAATAGATGGATGAATATGGAAAGCCAGGATTCTGAATTCGGTGTGCTATGCAATACAAACACAGCACACTCCTGAATGGTTGGTGATATTCAAATACAATCAGAGTTGGAGAGACCTTATTTAACTCCACCATGACAGCACTGTCAGGAGTCTTAAAAAGAACAGCGTTCAGGAGAAAGTTATCTTTAATGCAAAGTTGTATAATTGCAGACATTGAATAAATATTATCATGACTTTCTGGTTGTTTTTGCATCTGCCTTAGTAATGAATGAATTAACTTGTGTTTTAAGTATCTGAAAATTAATAATGATGTTTTTAAACACAAAGTAGATTTCTGTTCTTGCTGAATTTGAATTATACTAGACTACCAAAGAGCTCGTGCTTTTCCAGCTACCCGAGTGACCTCAAATCAGCATAGGTTAGAATTCAATGGGAATAATCATCTAGTGAAAGCTATCCTTAACCTCCTGAATCACTTGCCTTTTCATCCTTCATTTTGTTATTAATTGAAGATACTTGGAAAATTTTCTTAAAGAAATTTCATTTTTGAAAAACTTCATCACATTCAAAAAAATCAATGTGATTACATTACAGGCCATGACACAGCAATTACTATTGTACATTTTAAACCAGACTTGGGGACAAACTACCAGTTCTTTAGAACCAAGACTAGCTTTCTCAACCACTGCTTTAAAATGTACTCACCTGTTGTCGTCTAGCAGCTACATAGTTCAGTTTTACCATCTCTTTTCCAAATTCTTTAAAGCGGTTTGCTAAATCTTGCTCATTTGTTGCATTTTTCACCGCTTCTAGTGCTTCCTCTACCTAGAACATAATATATCAACTGTGTTATCATTTTGTCCCAGGTGCACTTTTTGATAAAGTCTATAATTATTCTACTCAATACTCTCTATTATATGGACCCAATTTAGCTTTTATGTCCATCACTGTACAGTGGCTTTATGATAGTCCCACTAATTTAATTAGTTTTCTTAAAAGAGAAGCTGTCTGATTGTCATTCTGCATTACTTTCCATTTACTGTACTTTGGTATCATGTAAAACTAACGTAAAGGGCATAACTATGTTAATTTCCCCACTCACCCTTATCAGATGAAATGTTTAGTATCTGCAGGTTTTAAAACAAAATAGATAAATATGTTCTTAATGTGTGTTACAGGATTTATGGGGAAACAAAGGGTAATTATTAATTCTGGTCAAAAACTAACATTTAAAAAGGAAGCTCAAACTTACCATTAAGATTTAAATTTTCCCTGATATAGCCAAAAAACAGTAACTTTGTGAAATAAATGAAACAACAATAGTTGCAACCCAGAATATATGTATTATTTCTTTTTCCTCAGCACTCAGCTTTCCTTTTTCAGTTACTTTAAAATTGAGGAAAGAATCTCCCAAAGAAAATTGTAATCATCCTGTAGTTAACAGGCATAGATATAAAAACCCAGTTATGCACAAGTTAATTTACCAAACCTTTAGGTGAAACTTTACCTTATGTACAGCAAGGAAAAATATCTGAAAGGATAAAATGCTCTTTTCATACAAAAATTAAAGGAATTTTTCCTGTCACTAGATGAAAATTCAAGTGTTTATTTCTCTCCCTCACAAGATAAAAATGCAATTCCAAGCAAAAAAGATTGAGAACTTAAAAGTTTCTATTCATTTTTCTTTCTAAAAATTATTGCTTCAGTTCACGGCAATGTGCACAAGCTTTCAACAACAGACAAATTTTCCCCTCGAAGAGAAACAGCTAATTCTGAAAGGTACATGCTCCTATGCAAGAACTCTTTTGCAGCTTACTCTCCAACCACCACTGGGAAACCATAAATTTAGCAGTAGCTGGTGTCTAATGAATTTAGGAAGGCATAATTATGTGCAGGACCTGCCTTTTTACCATTTGTGATGTTCTAACTGTGTTTTCCTACCAGCGAGAGAGGACATTTTTATTTTGAGCTTTTATCTACTTACTTTGGATTTACAAATTACAGGGCAGTAGAGAAGCAAAACCATACATTTCTATAAGAAAATGTATAATTCAAGCACATAAATCCATACCTGTTATGCTGGAAATTTTATACTAAGTCTGAGAGTTCCAAGCTACATTTTATTCAGAATCCAATCACCTCTTCTTTTACTCTTAAAAAGAACAGCAGTTTTTAAAGCTGAACTATCTGCCTGCCTTAACCATTAGCAAAAATTACAAAAGCATCATTGTATTAACTCATTTGTTCTTGCAGGATTCCCAGCAAAATATGAACACCTTTTTTCAGATCAAGAAGATATTAAACTACCTGAAACTTTCATCTTCAACATGTTTGTAATGAAAAGCACAGGCATGGTATCTGATACACATTTTTATAAGTCCTTCCAGCCTCCTATTAAATAAAATTACCAGAGAATTTGTTACAGATTGCACTCTGATAATCAGATTTTGAAAGATGTTGATCATACTCTATCTTGTCAGTCTTAACTTACACCTGTCTTTGAATGTCACCTTTGAGTAAATACAAGAGTTGTCCCTTCATCAATTTTGTACAATATAAATATTTTTTTCCCCAGTAACTTAATTTTTATTCAACTAAAATTAGTTTGCATTATGAAGCAGTAAGATAAAAATATTTACACTTTCAATCCTCAGAAAGAAATTACCCTTTTTGGCCGGAAAAAAATATGAACATTTGAGATTCATAAGCTGAATTTTGCTAAAAACAACCAGAGATGTCTGGCTTCTTGGAAACAGGATTCATAATAACATCTGATAAATATAGAGATTACAAACCACATTGCCATACACTGCCCTTGCAAATCTAAGGTGCAAACTGTCTAAGTAAATACGCCCACTTACAAAACAGTATTGGACATTTGTGTTTCGAATAACAGAGTACACTGCTGTAACACAAGGAAGAAATCTCAGATGCGAGAACAATATTTCTCATCATCTATGAAAGAATTTGAATCTGAATTTTAATCATAAAGTTCAGAAAAATCTGTTGCTTATAATATTAAATTGTTAGTCTCACTAGCAAAGTGTTATTTGAATTACAGTCGCATGGAGTATTATAGTGGGGAAAAATTAAAAGCATATTCGAGAGAGACAGTGCTTACACTGCACATAATCAGAACCACATGCTGACAATTACCAGAGCAGCATTCTGTTCATTAGAACAGAGCTCACTAGAATCCATGCAGAAAAATCCGCCTTTTTCATTATGAAAACTGTTTTCAAGCTATTTAGCTTATCTTCACAGTTTGCACGTTAAAGAGTTCTCATTGTTTTTCCAGAACATAATATCGTTGAACAGTTACACTGTTAAAAAGACAAATTAGAAAAAAAAAAAAACAAACAACGTTTTGGACGGTTATTAGAAAGAAGTAACTCTCCATCTCCTCTGCTAAACTCACACATGTACTCTGCAGACTTTAAATATTCTGTATATGAGTTTCTGCAAGCTTTTGTTTTATTTCAGAGGTTTTTGTTTATGCAATAAAAGTGAAATAGTCCAATAACTAGCAAAAAAAAAAAAACAACAAAAAACCAAAATAAAACATTTCCCAGTTTCAACTGCAAAGTCTTTTAATATTTCTGTATCAAAACACAAATGGTGGCATCCAAAAGTGAATACAAATCCATACCAAACTATCTGGAAACATTTAATTCCTCTTTATTCTATTTTTCCTCTTTGATGACTGATTAGACACTTGTACTATTGCCTTCCTCAAAATTAAAAGATTCAGTCGTCTAATACATCCAGAAGTTGTGCAGGGAAAAAAAAAGTCGAACAACTGTAGTACCTAAACTCTGCCACAAGATAGCAATACTGAGTTAGTCAACCATCCGGCTATCCGGCAAGGTGAGTTAAGTAAATGCATCTGCTCAGTGCAGAGCTGCTTAACAGCAGTACTAATCCAGGCACTGAAGATATCTGACAATTTTTATTTTAAGTCTCTGAAAATTAATTTATGCAAAATTAGAAAATGAATAAGACTAATGTAGAAATGTGTTCTCTCCTACTTCTTGTTCAGCACTTTAAAAAAAACCACAGTGAAATAGAGTAAGAAACCTGAAGTGACATCCATTACTGTTTTGTTCCATTTTTCTACACACAAAGCATGCAAAAAGAATACATAATGTTAAAAATGCATACAATTTTCAGATGTGATAGAAGCCTCATGACATCAGCCATATCAGCCAGGATGAGTAAGCGGGTGACAGCAGAAAGCAAGGCACGAGCAGCCCGCACCATGGTGCCCCGTTTCACTGAGGAGCATGGATCGTCAGCAAACTCTGAAGAGGCAATTCTCATTGTTTCTCCTAGAATTGAAAAAAAAACCAAGGTAGTTAAAGTTAAGTTTTACACTTGTACTTTTTTCCAGAAAGTTTAAACAAGTCAATAAAAAAACTGCTGTTAGGAAAAAAAAAAATGGCCTAGCTACTGAATATTGAATTGCTCAGGAGAAATATTTTTTTAAAACAGGTGCAGCAACACCTTCAATACTCTCCACCTTTTTTTTCTTTATTTCCAAACTGTTCTTCTTCTAGAGCAGTCACCTGTAACAACTAAAAAGGAAACCAAAACACCAAAATAGGCTGCTGAGTGCAACCAACACAACATAAGAAAAACAACAGCGTGTGTTACAGAAATACAGAACTCACCTGTGCTGGTAGGGAGGACAGGACAGAGCACCCCAACAGCATCATCCCAATTGCATCTCTCTACAAATCCAGCTTCAAACTGCATCCTTCTCCTTCACTCCTGCTCCTCAGTCCTCACCTTCTTGCTCAAATACTTGCTCTTCTCTCCTCTACCTAGAAGAGCTATCACTCCTATCAAAGACTTTTTTTTTCTCCCAATCATAGAGTCATAGAATCGCTTAGTTGGAAAAAGACTCTTAAGATCATCGAGTCCAACCGTTACCTAACACTGCCAACTTCACCACTAAACTGTGTCCCTAAGCACGACATCTACACATCTTTTAAATGCCTCCAGAGGTAGCGACTCAAGCACTTCCCCGGGCAGCCTGTTCCAATGCTTGACAACCCTTTTAGTGAAGAAATTTTTCCTAATATCCAATCTAAACCTGCCCTGGTGCAACTTGAGGCCATTTCCTCTTGTCCTATCACCTGTTACTTGGGAGAAGAGATTGACCCCCACCTTGCTACAGGCTCCTTTCAGGCAGTTGTAGAGAGCAATATCTTAATAGATAGAGCGCCGCAATCTTAAAAATTGTTATGAACTAAAAGAATGTTATTCTAGGCAACAGGGAAAACATGCATTACTTCATCCTTTTAGGAAATGGGCAATTACACCACCTTACTTCTTAACAGCCTCAGCTGAAAAGTAGTGAAGTGAAAATGCATCATCTTCCTTCTTAATTCAAGAAATGGAAGAAAAATTATGCAATAAAAAATAGAAATGTAGAGATGACACTATTAATCCAATCTATGAGAAAAACACTTCTGTATTTTGAAGAACTTCAATAGGCTATGGAAAACAACCCAATACAGAAACCTCTAAACCCAAATCCTAGGTGCTGCTGTCTCTGTGGTCAGAAGCAACTTAGCTGTATCTGCACACTGTCATGTACCAGATGATGAGTCTTGCTCAGAGCCAGTTCTAATTAGCTTAGGCTGTGCCACGCTGATGACTCAAGCTCCAAGCTAGTGTAGCTGCGTAGGGCTGCCCTGCTGTTTTGGAGCTTTACTAACTTCAGATCAGCTTGGGTACCTCCAAAATGTGTTGCGTTCTGCTGTGTAGGCTTGTGAAAAGCATTGAAAACAAGCCAGCCCAGCCATGGAATATGATCCCATCAATATATTACCTGGAATTATGTTGTGGCTATGCCAAGCAAAAACTGATTTTTTAAGGTGATCTACTGACTAGGTTTCTTTATACTGTTATGCTTTGCGGAAAGAAAGCTCTGTATGCAAGTTGCTTTTTTAAAAATGCAGCATTCTCTAAATTCCTCATAAACTTTCAGCAGTTTCTATATTTAAGTTTGCTTGTTATGACCTTCTTGTCAAACCACAATTCTGTCTCTGTGCAGCTGAATTAGAAAGTTTATATTACTTTTCACCTATCTTGCTACCACACTGCCTGAAAACCCACTCCCATTTTCTCGATGACACTTTCAATCTGGCAGAAACAGCACGTGCTCTGCCTTGTTAGGACCCTATGCATGTGTTGCCCGACCAGCCAGGCACCGGCAAAGACAAGGGTGAATTGCACCCACCTTGCTCTTGGTGTGAACACAAGTCTGAGCTTTTATTGCGTTTTCTTCTCTCTCCAGTTGCTGATTTTTTAAAACTTTTTTTAATTATATTTACATATTTTTGCATAGGTTGAAACTGGAGAACAATTTAAATATATTAGGATTTACCAACAGATCAATAATTATGCAAGCCTCATTTCCCCAGGAAATCAGGCTGAAAGAGAAGCAAACACCATTTTGAGTAAGACTTTATATTAACCCAAACTTTGCTATTATTAAAAAAAACCATAAATCCTGTTTGTCTCTGGTGTAGAAACTCAGAAAGAAAGTACTTTTAATGTGAAATCAAAGCGTATTTATATTACTTTTAAGATCATTATAACAACATCCAAAAAAAATCCCAGATGGCATAACTTCCCATAAGACAATGCAAATAGTGGAGAAACGACTTAAGACAGCCACAGTGAGTAATTCCCATCAGAACTCTTTTCCTTATTATATTACCATTAGGACTGCGTGTTCTTATTATAATTTGTGTGCAGTGCATCTTGGATGGTAAGCTGATAATATACAATTTCAGTCAAAAAATTTGAATGCCTCAGTTCTAAGGCTGCATACTTTTCTTAGATTTCCATAAGGTTGCCAAAACTCTCAAAAGATTTCTTAAGAGACAAGGAACAAACAATCACTGTCAGATAAAGAGACAACAAAACAAATTTCTAAACATACCTAACTGTTATATCACAGAGTCAAAGTTCTAGGTACCTGATCTCCTCAGAGAAACAAGGTTTCTGTGGAGGAGGACCAGAGTTTGCTCTACTGACATTCCCATGCATTTTACCCATGCACCAAAAATCACTGAAACTGGGAGCAAGGAACTTGGAGGCCACGAAGATTTTTCTGACACATACTTTAAATCAAACAGTTATTGGAAAAATTTATCAACAACTCTTGGCTGTGTGCCAAAAATTGGGAATGAAATTTCCACAAATCTTTTTTTATTATTATTTTTGAGTCAGTGACTCAAAATATTCCCTGTAAAAGGACAGGCTAGGAGCGACCACAGAATAGCCTAGAGTCTAGCAAGAGTTAGAGTTGAATTTCCTAACCTAGGAATTTGATCCAAAATGTGGATGTCTGGATTCATCTAATCAGTGTAACAACTGGGAAGACATCATCTTCGCTTCAGTAATTTAACAAAGGAAACCAACTATCACAGCTTCTTGTAGAAAGTTTGATCCAATATGCATGCGCTCTTAGAGCATATCTAGCTGACGTAACCCAAGGGGATACATGCAATAGTATTAAAAGTCCAGCAATGCTTTCTGATATTTAAGCTCTAAGTTAGATTCAGAGGAGATGGAAGTGATTCTAAGCATCCAACAATAAAAGTTTTGTATGTGAAAGTATGTGAACTTTAGATATATCCAAGATGAAACGGCAGCCAAAGCAAGCTTTGGATTTTGGAATCAGATGCTAACGAATTGTGTAACTTCCAATTTGGTACTGAAGAGACTTTACAGCTTTCTGCCAAATTACCAGTGTGTAGCTTCAGATAAATATTAATATTGAACTTTGAAAGAAGGAAATAATATTTGGTAATTGGCCAGTAGCACCAGGAAAGCAAGCAGGAAAATTATCTTCTTAGGCTTGACTATCCAAGAAGATACAAGTAGCAAATATATCTGAAAATCAAATCTGGAGGACAGGGGGAAGATACATGGAAGGTCAAAACAACAGTTTAAAAAGTTTGGATTAATTATTTTATGTTAGAAAGCTAAAGTTAGGTGAAATAAATCTTCTCTAAAATAATTAAGTATAAAGTATTAAATCGACAAAAAACAAATAAGCAAATCAAAAAAGTATTAGTATAAAAGATAATAGCAGGTTGTTTAAACCTTATAAAGAACTAGTAGTTCACAATTTAAAATCTAATAACCTAGAAAGCCAGCCATTATTGGGGAGGAAGGATTGTCTATCTCAGTGCCAATTAACATATTTTTATCCTTGTACAGCAATGGCATCAAACCACTCTTAGGTCAAAGGTATTGTTGGAGCTACAGCTAGTCAAATGATTTTGCAGAGAAACCTTTTTATTTGGAAAAGCAAACACTACTTTCAGTTACCCATTTCTTTCCAAATTCATTTAAAGTTATTCTGTAATCTATATCAATTACTTTCAGTGAAAATTAGGTCAATGCAAGAAACACAGACGTCTTGAGTCATCAGGTCTGCTTCCTTGCCACTGCAGACAGTCATGTCATAATATAATTAATAATAATCTTAATATGATAATAACTACACTCACAAACTTATCAAGCTTCCATCTTAGACACATCTCAGACATTTAACCCCAATTAATCCTACTGGAAGTAGGAAACTCATTCCAAAATGAACTCCAGAATCTGACAGGTTTTTTTCATTAGAGACACTTTAATTCCATACTGACTGTATTTGTAGATAATTTATATCCACTTCATCTCATGACCCATTTGTCCTTCAATTTAAGTACTTATTCTTCTTCCACTGTGTATCCTATTGTCCCTTTTTCGCTTCATGCATTTTTGCGATGAGCCATGACAGATTAAAGGCAGTACTTCAGTCTCCTCTTATTGCATAGAATATCCATTCCCATAATCATTTCCCCAGCCCTATGAAACAATTATGTTTCCAGAACACATGTGATAAGATCTGCATTTTTCTAGGTGATATCATTCACAGCTAAGAGAAATACTTCATCTGATACCTTGCAGCATTTATATACCTTTTTTCATTAGACAAATAGTGTCAGCCATTTTCTCGCTAAGACCCCACATTCTAAATTCGTTGGCACCTCAAATTGAGAAAAAAAGTGTGCTTTTGACTTGCATTTTGTAAATGAGGAGTCTTAGTTGGGATAGAAGGTGATTTAAAAAACCGAGAACATTCAGTGGAGAAAGTCCCTATTAGCCACATTAAGAAATGTTCATCATAAGAAGGAAAGAAAAGAAAACAAAAAGCCCAAACCAAAACAAAAAAAAACAACCAAACCTCCCCATCCACCCCTTGCAAAAAAACCCTTAACACTGAAAGCCAGGTTAATTCCTGAATTCTAACGATTAGTGGTAGAACTGCTGCTTGTGTGAAATTAGGACTCATAGCTGGACAACATTTCATGCACTTAGAACCATTTTGGATGAGGGTGAAAGGTTTTTATTTCTTTTAGAATTCTTATCTTTTTGTCTAATGCAGCCCAGGGTACCATTGGCCACCTTTGCAGTGTTGCCAGCAGGTTGAAGGAGGTGATCCTTCCTCTCTACTCAGCACTGGTGAGGCCATACCTGGAGTACTGTTTCCAGTTCTGGGCTCCCCAGTACAGAGATATGGACAGACTGGAGAGTGTCCAACAAAGATGATGAAGGGACTGGAGCATCTCTCCTATGAAAAAAGCCTGAGAGAGCTGGGACCGTTCAGCCTGGAGAAGAAAAGGCTCAGGGTGGATGTTATCAATATATATAAATAACTGAAGGGAGGGTACAAAGAGGATGGAGCCAGGCTCTTTCCAGTGATGCCCAGTGACAGGACAAGGGGCAATGAGCATAAACTGAAAATCAGGAGGTTCCTTCCAAACATCAGGAAACATTATTTTACTCTGAGGGTGACCGAACATTGGAATAGGTTGCCCTGAGCAGTTGTGAAGTCTCCATCCTTGGAGATACTCAAAAGCCATCTGGATGCAGTCCTGGGCAACCAGCTCTAGGCCACCTGCTTGAGCAGGACGCTTAGACCAGATGACTTCCAGAGGTCCTTTCCAACCTCAATCATTCTATGATTCTGTGAATCTGATAACAGCCACACAACAAGCCACTTCCCTGCACTTGAATAATGACTAGAAGATGTGTCCAAAGTTCTTATTTAGGTTCTGGGATCTCAACAGCTTAAGAAGGTTTAGACCTACAGCTACCATCTCCCAACATCACTATCAACCCACTTAGCTTGCTCTGACAGGATTTAACTGGGGGACCTACTCTACCTATCCTTCCTTGATGGGTAATGTAACATTAGATTTAGTCATACTCAGTCACTTTCTCCTAACAAAGTTGCAGCACCTAGAAATGGAATCTTTAAGACCCGATTCTCAAAAATCCCAAACCCTTTTCCCTTAGATTTTCAAACAAAGATGTCATTTGCTTTTGGATATTAAATTCAGACACTCATATAGGAGCAGTTAAAGATGCCTTTACATGTATTTAACCAGCATCATGTACACATACAAGCCACCTGGTAATCTGTGTAAGGTAATTCAAGTGCTATAAGCTTAATTTCTGCAAACAGCTGTCAACAGATGATTGCAAAGGTCACCAAAATTCTGCATGATTCAGTACAACTCAAAAACTGAACATGCCAAAAAAACGAACATCAGAATCAAGGCCTTTTCTGCTCCTCACACCACCCCACCAGCAAGTAGGCTGGGGATGCACAAAAAGTTAGGAGGAGATGAAGCTGGGAAAGCTGACCCCAACTGACCAAAGGGATATTCCATACCATATGACGTCATTCTCAGTATATAAAGCTGGGGGAAGAAGAAGGAAGGCAAGGGGACTGGGGGGCGGGGGGGTGGAGGGGTGGGGTGTGGAAATTCAGAATTATGGCATTTGTCTTCCCAAGTAACCGTTATGTGTGAATGGAGCCCTGCTTTCCTGAAGATGGCTGAACACCTGTGTGCTGATGGGAAGCAGGGAATGAATTCCTTGTTTTGCTTCGCTTGTGTGGTTATTGCTTTACTTATTAAACTGCCTTTATCTCAACCCATGAGTTTTCTCACTTTTATTCTTCTGATTCTCTCTCCCATCCCACAGGGTGGGCAGTGAGTGAGTGGCAGTATGGTGTGTAGTTGCCAGCTGGGGTTAGACCACAACACCTATTCAAATTTCTACTTCTCATCATTACAGTCTTAAAATGGAATAAGGCCTCAAACAACTGGAAACGTAAGTGATTAGTACATCCCAAAAGTGAAAATTAACATAAGGGGGAAAAAAAAGCAGAAAAACAGACAAAGTCAACAAATCTATACATTTTTTCCTATAATTTTATATACATGGACATACATACACATATTCAAAAACTATATATATACACACATCCATTTGGAAATTTTATATTTTCTGAATATATTTCCAGAAATTATTAGGTTGATTGCTTCCTATTTTTCACTGAAAATAAAATATTTGTATTATACCAGTATTAGGGAAAGTTTTAATAAACAACAGAAATGTGTAAGTATTCCATGATTTTCTTAAACAAATACACACACAAAAATATATGTACATATGTATGCATGTATATCAAAGAGAAATTAAAGGATGATGACATGATTTTTTTTTCAAAACTAAACAACCTGAAAGTGTAACTGACAAAAAGCAACCATGCTATTTTCATAATTGTGGGCTTTCATAAGATTTAATTTACAAACAAATATTCTGATAAAAACCTGTTTACAAATATCAGCATGGCCACACTAAGTGGAGTAACAGATTACTAATATTTACAAAAATAATAACCAGGCTAAATAACCAGCCTTTATTGGTAAGACTTGTCTTTCGGAATCCTAGGCCACTGAGAGCAGTGGGAAAGAAGGCAGGCTGGCTTACCCTTGGTTAGGGAACATTAAGTAGCCTGGACATGTCCATGTCATAGAATTATAGAATCATTTAGGTTGGAGAAGACCGTTAAGATCATCGAGTCCAACTGTTAACCTGTCATGTCCACCTCTAAAGAGTGTCCCTAAGCACCACATCTACATGTATTTTAAATACTTCCAGGGATGGTGACTCAACCACTTTCCAGGGCAGCCACAACTGTTTTGACCTGTTCAAAACATTAAATGGAAAGCAGAGCTCTAAACCTGAGGAAAGTGCCTCAAAATAAAGAGGGGTAATTTATAGAGAAACACTGGAAAAACAGCTTTCTTTGCAACACAAATCCTAAAAAGCTCTAATGACCCCAGGAAGCTACAACAACTGTTCTGAATCACCCTTACTTTGAATCTAATAACCTCAGCACAGTAAAGAAACTTTTTCTCCAAAATTGAAGCTAAAAGTCTTCCATGACAATACACTGTACATGAGCCCATGAGCCCTGATGGAGCTGCCCCAGTTCACTTGACTGGCCACAGTTCTGGGCAACCTGCTCTAACTGACCCTGCTTTAAGTAGGGGCGTTGAACTAGACTGTCTTTAGAGGTCCCTTCCAACCTCTGTGATTCAGTGAAATCTCTCCTTCCTCAGACGTCAAACAACTTCAGGAGCGTGCACGACAGCTAGTACCATGACAGTGCTGGAACAAGACCCAAACAGTACAATTTCTTAACACTGGAAGTCAAGATGATCTACTCTCCGGATCTTATCAGCTCTTGTCTTCAGACACAATCACATAACGTTTAACAGTAGTGACAAAAGCAAAACAAATATTTTGATTGGACTAACATGTAATTTGCAGTATCTTGAAAAACAAAGGCACAATCACTTTGTTTTATGGATACAGAACAGAAATCCTGTTTAAAAGAAGTTACTTGCTTCAACCAATTTTCTTACAATACATGACTAAGTTGGTGCAGCAATAATTGTGTTTCCTTTGCTTAACACACACATACACGCTCCTGCTGCCTTTCCTGTGCCAAGCCCGGCATGCATTTCCCACTATGGTAAACTGATTTTCTATAAGCTGGCAAAAACTTAACCAGACAAAAAAAAAATACCCATTTTCTACTTGCTCATCAAACGAAAACGTCTTCTCTTACATCAGACAAAATGCCAAAGCCAACACGATGAGTTGAAAACACATTGAAAAATACTTGTAAAATGTATAATATTTAAGTAACAAACAATGACTTTGATTTCATGTAGTTTACCAAAAAAAAAAAGCCCTGTAGAGATAGATGCATTTCATTTACACACACGAAAAGCTGTCAATTTTTACACACCATTTGCTATGGAAATTATTGATTGGACTTATCACGGGTAAAGAAGAGATCTTCTGATCCATGTCTTCAAAAAAGCAATTCCTATTTTAGACTAGTGCAAGTTGCTGGGGTTGGCATACAGGAAAAACGAGTTTATGGATGGCCGAGAGGTACCAATGTTGATTACTGGCACATTTTTTTTTGGTAGGGGTGCATAAACATGTTGTGTTGAGCTACTAGAACTTTTAGAACCATAAGCAGAGTTAAAGGTAGGCATCTACCTATTAAGAAAGGAAGCTCTTAATGGTTAATACACTGAGGAAATACCATTTTTCCAAAGCCTTGAAGTGTTTATTAAGAGATAGAAGACAGTGGGCACAAAGCAGCAATCGAGAGAACAGCTATGATCAGTAGGTGATGCTGACACTACTCCATGTGCTCCACCTGGAAATAATTAATGAAACAATGACAGCTTGAGTGTATGCACGATTCCCAAGCAGTTCTCAAATGGAAGAAATTAATAAAGCTATGGTCTGATTAATCAATCTCTTTTAGATTTTGTCTTTTGTTCTACATGTCCAAGATTAAAAAGACGTGACAACTGATCCATGACCTAATTAAAGTATTTTAGAGTGCTCTTCTTGTAATTAGAGCAAAAGCATAGTTGTGAAGCTATTCTAAATTAAAATAATGTATAGACCTAAACTGAGCTGCAGATTCCATATAGAACAGTGTTTATAATACTAAATGATAATATGATAGACTTGAATAAGCCATAATTGTTAATAGGGTATATTTAAATAATGTAAGCAGGTTTTTAATCCTTTCCTCATGGATGCTGTCTAGTTATTACAACAAACAAAAGCAAACCCTTCAGGATGCAAAGATCTGCAATTTTATCCCCTTTGGACTTGTCTAGAAACTCACGAGTAGGACCATTTACCGTCCATTCCAGTATACTTGCCAACTGTCAAGTTTCTTATTCAGGAATAATGGACTAAATATGGTCTTTGATGGTTGGTTTCACACTGTCTATATTCCTCCTACCTTAATAATCATATTGATTATTTACCCCATAACTATCATATTTTCTTTACAGTACTTCAAAATCCATTCTCCATAACTGAAAATAGTTAATTTCTGTAGTAATCTCTATTTGACATTGTATAATCATTTGTTAAAATTTGTGAAGTGATTTGTTGATTATGTTCATACTGAAGAATGCCGTATACTTACTAGACATAAATATGCATTAAAAATTCAGAATTCCCAAAGCTTCACATGAATGGCTCTTAAATCTGCATCTCCCCTTCCCTAATACTTTTCTTCTAAATCTTTACTACTATGTCCCCTAAACTCATTTCCCCTTTCACTTGCAGTTGGGATTTTGTTCTCTGTCTGTGGAAGAATGACCATTGTTCTCATCATATTAATAGGTTTCAAGGCCAGAAAAGGCCATATATGATCTAGCCTGATCTTGTCCCATTACATTTCAGCTACAAAAGCTGTGTCTCTCTTGAATTGATTATACAGACAATCTAGTTCACTTAAATTTGACTCACTTTATGTTTGACATTTAGATAAAGTGATGGAAGATGAATCACTATGTATTTTAAAGCAAAATGGATATCCTTAAAGCTAGTATGTATTTCAGATTCAATATTCACATTTAGATCAAATAGCATACCATCTCATTCACTTCATAGACTATTAAAATGTATAATTTTAATTAAACCAACTACTTCTTTCCTAAGGCACAGTAAAATACCAAGAATACAGAACTTTAAGATATTTAGCTACATATCTATGACAATCTAAAACAATTATTGCACAAATGTTACATTTTAGAAAGAACTTTTCTAATTAATAGTCAGATTAATATTGCATTTGAAACATCACTGATACACTTAAATACAATAAAACATTAATTAAATTTCAATTCAAAAGTAAATTGTTTTGGATGTGAGATTATATTACCATTTCTAATCCCTCTGTCTGCAGCTCTCAGCTACTCTGCAGTTCAGCATTCTTCATGGATCAACTAAACAGCTGATTAGCCTTCACTGAACTGGGGAGTTCATGAACATCAACATGAACATTTTAGATGTTCAACATTGTGGTTGGTGCTGGGGAACATGAAAACACACTGGACCTCTTAAGATATCAATAAACACAGAAGCAAATTTAAAAATTCAAACTCAACTAAATTATAATGTGGCATTATTTGTATCCTGGTAAAAGGCATGCAGCTGAACCTCAAGGTTCTACACAAGACAAAGAAGATGTTCCTTTTTATTTCAAAGTAGCGTTTGTGTTGACAAATTGGCTCTCTCCTTGCTTTATTCCAGTGGCCTGACAAACCTGATTGTCCAAGGCTATACACAAGCTAGTTTGCTCTCACACTCCAGCCAAGAAGGAACGAAATAATATCTTTCCCAAGGAAACCTGGGTGTGATTGTTTGGGTAGTTCAGCAGATACTGAAAATGGCAGGTCTGTCTTCCAACAATCAGTATGAAGCAGAACAGATTTCTGCCATGCTGCAAGATACTGGAGTGCGTGATTCAGCACTGCAGGAAGCCCATTGTTTCTTTGTTCAGCTAGTAGTTTTTCCACAACTTCTATGTTTATTCTAAAAATTTGAGATTTCTGATTAAAAATAAAAAGTGTTTCCTTCTTTACCGGATAGCTGCAGAACTGAGACAAGAAGCACGTTTAAAATGAGTACAGTATTTCATCACACAAACAAGACAAAACTGTTTAAATAACTACAGTGGCGATTGCTAGGAAAAGTTGAGATCTTTTTGGTGAACTGCACATAGTAGATCTATTAAAATCATTATTGCAAAAAATGACTAAAAAGAATGTAACTGGCAGAAAAAATCTTTTTCTGTGAGTCTTAGCAATGAAAGTCTTGAATTTAATCATTTAATGGGTTTCAGCATAACAATTTATGAATTGTAAAGAGAATTGTGGTTAATAAATTTGCATGAAACGTACCGGGTATAGAAAGGAACAACATTTGAAAAGCACACACCAATAACAGCCATAGAAAAGGAAGCGCTGTAAGAAGACTACTGTGGCATTCTCCATTAGGCAGACAGATTCCATCATTCTGCATATTATTTTCATTCTGGGGCTTGAAGAGACTTACAAATACTGTATAGCCAAGCAAGTTAGTTGGTAGATTATATCTGTGCCCTAGGCACTGTGAACGAGTTTCAAAATCATAATTAGAATCAGCTCCACCATTCTCTATTATCACATAAAAAAAAATCGCCCAATGAAAAGTTTAGTTGAAATTGATATTATTTGAGATAAGCTTGAGTTTCAAAGGGTTCATATTTTCCAGCAAGCCACGTTTTCTTAACAAAATTTATCAAAAATTCCCAATGTGCTCTGAGAACAGAAGGAGCATCAAGTTACTAAACTCAACTCATGGGAAGCACTGTGAGGAGGTGGGTAGGATTGAGGTGAGATTGATCAGTCTAGTTGACTGATCAGTTCAATAGATGTTCAGGGTTTTTTTTTTCCTTATACTTAGATCCTACTTGTGAATGAATTAACAGATGCAGTAAGAGAGGCAGGAACCACCCGGTTCTGAAGAAAGCACATTTCCAAGCACATCATAGCCTGGGGATTAACATACCAAGAGGTATTGCTGCCTGCCAATCACCCAGTTTTCTGATGAGCCTGAGACAGAGGAAATGGGTGGATTATGAAAATGATAGAGGCATATAGCATATTCTTAACATCATTATTAAAAATGTGGGAGACAAACACTGCTGAAAGTAAAAAAGCCTTTCCGCATCCCCCTGGCATGTTAATGTTGGACAATTTAGGGTTTTGTGGTCAAGAAAGAAAAAGAACAGGAAAAAATTAAATACAAAAATTGAAAAAGGTACTCCAGTATGAGATAGCATAAGAAAGGAGAAAAGCAGACCAAGGAGGGTCACCAGCACAGGGAAAGTCTATGGTATAGTCTTATGATAAGAAAAGATAAGAGAAAGAAGACAACAAAGAATACAAAGGAGAGCACTTGCAGGTTTACATAGAGCAGGAGATAGAAGGTACAATAGCACTTTTAAAGAATTAAGTTATTTCATTTCTATTATCTGTTCACATAATCTGCACACATTATTTACAGTAACCTATATTTGAGATCTAATGCAGTTATTTTTACACCATAAAAGAACTTGTCAAGAATTTCTGGAATCATGCCCAAAGCATCAATCTACATGAAAACTAAGCCTATCTTTCCAAAATCAGGAATTACATTAAAAAATTAATTTTTACAGACTATAACGATCTTTCATCTAAACTTGACTTGGAAACATTTTAATACCCTCACACTTAATTGCCAGTTTCAACTGGAAACCATATACCATACAGGTGTTAATATAACACAGCCCCTTATATAACTACAAATGATGCATGAATGTTTCAAAACTGCAAGACCTTCTGTGCAGGGAGATAAAGAAATACTTGAGCTTCATACTGTGCAACTGCAGTCTGGTGCAGGTATTGAAACACAAAGCCAATCTAGGGATCACCACCAACACATAGAAAGGCAGAAAGGCAGAGCAGTGTGCTTTGTATAATAAAAGGTTCATAAAGAATATACGATTATTGTTAGATTTTTAACGAGAACAGAAAAAAACCAAACCTTAGTGACAGCTGCATGTATAGCTGTCACTGTGGAAGCATATTAAGAAACATAAGAGGTGTAAAAACTGTGCTTAACTATCAGGAATAGTCATCATCTGCGTCTATTCAATGCATTTGTCAGCAGGTGTATATATATAGAATCTACCATATAGATTTGTATGCTAGCCTAGCTAGAGCATCTCTGCTCATTTAAACTAGCATATTTAGAGCGAATTGAGTATTACCACCTCACATTGAACTGAAAAAAAACCAAACCCACCACCCAAAAAAATAACCCCCAAAACAAATCGCACATCTTTAGTTTTCACTAAGGTTAAGGCAGAAAAAGGAGATTGGATTAGTCAGGAAAATCACAGCAAAGTGCAGAGGCAAACAAAAAAGTGAAACAGGAAACAAAAGTGGAAATAAAGACAAATTAACAAAGAAAATAAAAAGTTTGTCCTACCATGCGCCCTCAAGGTATCCTTTGGATAGAATCAAAAATGGGCCAAAATGGCTTTCTAAGTACCACGTATGATCCTTACATTCAACCAGATCATGTTGTATGGGGGAACACAGAACTGGAATGATTCCTAGATCATCATGTCTAGCTACTTACTTTCACCTGCAGTCATAGTATATGGTCTTCCACTATTCCTCATAAACAGACAGATATATTCTACAACTCCCTCACCACCTTCTGCCTCTTATTGCTATGTCTGGGTTATTCCAGAACCTCATTCTCCTGACTGAAACTTTCTTTTAATTTCCCAGCATACAGTATTCATAAGGAACTTATACCTGTTTTCCTTTTGTTTCAATGTTATACTATAAATTCAACATAATTTCTGCCATGCCCAGGTATCCATAAAGGACAGTCCTAATGCTCGAACAATTTTTGTTATGTCAGCTACCTGTCATCATAGAGATGCTCCACATCCCAGAACAGAGCAGTAGAAAAGCTTTTCCTGCAATTAAAGATTTTTAATACATGTTTTTATTCCTGCACGGGCAAGTCAGTAGGCCAGTTTCTTCAGAAAGAAGTACAAACACCAGGGCAGCTGCATACTACCATTGACAAATGGTAACTTGAGCTGCAGTTATGGTTGCTGGTGTGCTTCAAGCACTTTAACCGGCTTTGCACTGATACCTCCACAGGGCAGCTTCCCCATCTGTTAAATGAACTGAATAACTCCCTTGAAAAGCACATACTGTAGATTAATTACAAAATATTGACTTAGCTCAAGGGTGTATGATTATAAGCTACCCTTATTACTCAAGAATTTCTTAAAACAATCTTTTATGTTCAAATTCTTAAAGCCATTTTAGCTTAAAGAGGAGAAATTTTAATAATAAATAGCAAATAGAAATCATACATAGGAATAATTTTTTTCTATTAGCAATATAGACTCAGAAAGAGGGCTTTTCTGCACAAAAAGTGTTCTTGGATGTGGAAGCAACAGGGAAGGAGCACAATACAAGACAAATGAGAGGAGAAAATGGAAACTGCTTCAGCCAGTGGGAAATATATTAAGATTAACTGAACATTAGCTTAATTCAGGTATATATTTGTGGACAATCTTAACTAGCATGTTAGCCATAAAATAACAGCATCATCAAAGTAATAAAATTAAAAGTGATTGAAAACAATAAGGTGAGAAGAAACAGGTGAAAGGAAGATAGGGTTGATACATTTTTGTGAAGAAAAACAACATATGTTTCATCAAATACTGTAGAAATCACATAATAATATAAACAGAAGATATAAACTAAATTATCTGCAATTAAAACAAACACACATAAAAGCCAAGCACAGCTCTGAAATTCAAATTTGAAACAATTATGGATGAATGAGATTTGCAAACATCACAAATCAAACCAGTGGAGAGTCTAGACTTTTATTTTTAGTAGTTATAAAAATAATTCTAAATTCCATAGGCACTATGGAGCGGGCTCTTCTTCCAGTTTTCATATATAAACAGCAGCCATAATATCTTTCAGACCTAAAGTTTAAAAAGTATTTGTCCCTCTGATAAAGGGACTAAAACTGAAAGAAAACAAGACAGCTGGTGACCAGAATACTATAATCTGACACTTTCAGAGGAAAGCAGTGCGTGCCATTTGATTATAACATTTTATATTCCCTCACTCTGTAAAGTTTTACTTAGAATACTGGCCTTGGTAATATGTGAAAAAGGTACACCAGACAAAGATGTGTTCAAAATGGTAAATGGAAAGAAAATAACTTAAAGTCTTTTATACATTGACTAAACACCTTTTAGGATTCTAACATTAGGAAGTGTGTTTCAAACTTTCATGCTGTCATTTTTATTACTTCACTCATCGACTACCACTTTCTGAAACCATATCCAAAATTAAAACCTAATCTGTACGGGAGAATGAAGCTTCTTCAAAATTGCTTTTAAAGTTGGATGACTGCCATGGAAAATGCAGTCAAAAATAAAGAACGCAGAAGGAAACATCCTTTAGGCAAGGTGGAGCACTGAGGAGGGTGCAAGGCAGACTCTCAGATAAAGTCTATTGCTCCAAGGACCACTCATATCTTTGTCATTAAGTGTGTCTGGGTAAGTAGCAGAAATAATCCCAGTAACACAGATCAGAACCACTTTTTAGGTGAATTACAGCAGTATTTACAATTACATTCTGAACAACAACTACCTTGCTTTTTTAAATTGAAATTATTGAAATTGAAAATATATTTCACTACCTCATTTACAACACTCAACAGAATGAGTATTTTTGTATAAGTTTGTTAGAAACTTTTGTCATGTAATCCTTACAAAATCCCTCTTGAAATTTTCCAGTTACAGTTTTTGAAAGACTGAAAATGCTATTTTCATCATACAGCACAGCAAAGGGAGAAGGACCGGAGAGCCAGAGACAATAGGACAGGATAACGATGACAGTGCAGAAGGAAACCTGTCTTTCCCTTTGGGTGAAGGTTGGCTTTGTAACACCTCCCCATGTTGTCCACCAGCTCTCCATGAGAAACAATGCAACTGAAGCATATAGCAATGACCAAATCTCAAGCTCATCTCCTTGACTTACTCCCTTGGATGGACTACTTACCAATTTACACCTCCAGGACAGTGTCTCTGCACTGCTCCAGATCACCCTCCCACCTGGTTTCCCTAACCCTATCCATCGCTATATTGGACAGCTGGAGAAACTCATATTACCTTTGCTCTGTTAAAAACTTCCATCACCAGTGACAGAAGTTTTAGTTTTAGAGGACACCTACAAACAGTCATCTGAGATCACTCCATTGCCAAGCTAAAATGAATCTCCTTTCAAATACTTTTGATCTGACAGACTAAAATAACTGACTTTGCAGTTCAAACGGTGAATCAAACTGTTTCTTTTTTTTTTTTTTTTTTTTAATGTTGGGTTGAACAAAAAGGAATTCAGTTCAGAATTTCTGCCCAATGAATGAATCGTGATTTCCAGCACTCAGCTGTGATCCAGATGATATTTCATTGGCACATAAATTAGAACAGCTTCAAAAGGAAAGGCTGAGATGCTCATCCCATGGTTCTCTATAGCTTTATAGTAACAGTGTTCTTCTGAAGGGTCAGAGACTTCAATTCAATTCTCTATATTGAATTACGCACAGAGAGGACTTAAATACAGATTTCATGCATGTTGGAAAATCTTCTTGCAGAACATCGTTCATGGTTACCTCAAAAATTAATTGAAAAGGCTGTACATTTAATACTGCTGGGGATTACTGACTGTGGAGTAAGCCTACACAGTTTTGGAATTACTGATAGAAGACAGAACCAGGCAAGACAACTCCCTGTGGTGCCTTTTCCAATTTGTAAGACCCTATTTTTTTATTTATTTTATTTTTTAAATCCTAGTGAAACTATTTTCCAAATTTGACCTGAATTCAGAAATTGCATGCATACTAATCCTACACTGTGGTCGGTGGTGGAGCAAAATATTTACTGAAAAATATGCCCTAGTTACAACCCCTTTTTTTAACTGTGCTGTATTTCTGCAATCTTTTCTCAAGTAAAAGTTTTCTTAACAACGGAAATGTTGCTTCTAAAGAACCAAGCAGTAATGTTAGGATCTGATTTTAGAATTCAAGTCAAATATTTTTGGAAGAAACACTATTTCTATAACTTTCAATTTGTGAATATAATTTAATTTTTGACAACTGTCAGAGATTGACATTCTAAAGCAATTTCATTCTCTGAAATAGAGTCACGATAGTAATAAAATCTTAAAGAAAGACAATATAAATAAGTATAGTATGAAAACAGAAAAATCACCTAATATATTCATTTACATTATTTTTCAAACATATATCACTATATATCACTTCTGTAAAATCTGTCTCAAACTGTCATATTTGGGCAATATATCAAACACAAACCACTCTTTATAACAAACATTTCTGGGAGATGTAAGCTGCTTTCATAAATTTAAACTAACGTGAGCTTAAAAAAAATATTGAAAAGTTAAATGGATATTAGAAATGATCCAGCCAAGGCTGTAACAGAAATAAATCTTCTGAAAACAGTGCAGAGAATTAAGCACAGGCTCTCAGTCCTCAGCTGACTTTAACAAGAACCAGTATCATCATCAGTTCAAGACCTCCCCAACTGCCTGAACCATCAAGAACATGTACAGAAAATCACCTGCATTTCATTTTTCTCTATTTTTAGCTTCCTGCTCAAGGATACAGGACTCATTACGGGATGCAGGGGAAAAGCATTTTAAGACTGCACAAGACTTGTAATGGGATGTTTAGGGGGGGAACTGAAGGTGGGGAAAAGAAAGACCGAGATTATTTGGGGAGGAACAAGCATGGGAAAACGGAGGGATAAGATGATAAAAGGGACTAGTTTTGTGTAATCAAATTGCTGGTCAAGGCACTTGTATGGCCATGCCTTGGGCCAGATTTTCTGATTTCCAGCTGCTGGAGAGACCACAGCATCTGGAGTTCAATTAAGACATCTGCTTCCATGTGTTTGTGTCTGTATGTGTCCTTGGAAGTGGGGCAACTGGGACACCAGGATGCAGGGGCCAGCTATGGCATAGACTGAGAAGTTAAACCCACCTACTGAAGGGATCTACATTATGCATACCAGTATAGGCATTCCCCACTAATTGACCTTCAATGCTAATTAGCCAGAGAGTAGAAGAGGACAAGACACTTGGTGTTGTTGTGTTTGTTTCATAGAATGATAGAATAGTTTGGGTTGGAAGGGCCATTTAAAGGTCATCTAGTCCAACTCCCCTGCACTGAGCAGGGACATCTTCAACTAGATCAGGTTGCTCAGAGCCCTGTCCAACCTGACCTTGAATGCTTCCAGGGATGGGGCATTCACCACCTCTCTGAGCAACCTGTTCCAGTGTTTCATAGAATCATAGCATAGTGGGTGCCGAGTGTCTGATGTGTGTGGTCAGCCATGTATATATGAGCTGTATATACGTGTTTGCCTACTGGGCATGTTGCCCATGTGCCTACTGGGAATATATGTTCAGCCTCGCTACCGGGGCAATGGAGCTGCAGCAGCTTCACTACTGAATTTGGGAACCCCTGACACTGCTTATCTGTATAACAACTCTTTGAAATTCTGTACAATGTCTGCTCTTTCATCAGAAGTGTTTTTAAATCATTTTAGAAATGGAACTTTAATGTCTTTCAGAAGCTAAATTCTCTGAGAGCTGAAAGATAATTAATGGATTTGAAAAGGGTCTGAAAGAGCTAGCATTAGTGTATTTGCATAGAATGACATTTAGCATGCCATATTTCTTAGGATGAGCACTGCAAACATGAATAACAATTGAAGTTGCTTCCAAATGTAACAAGCAATTCAAAATAGATTATGAATATTTTTGAATAACAAGATAGAGTTTTCAGGCCACAGCATCAGTGACTTGCTGAATATAAGACTTCAAATCTTTGTACTCAAAGCTTCCTGTTGGAGAGGTGTGAGCCATCAGAGAGACTGCAAAAAAACAAGTTGCAGAGTACCTCATCATAGATACTATTGGCAAAATAAAGAATATGTTTATTATACACACAGGTTCTTCCAAAGTGCAAACCAAGACTCATTCTCCCATTAAGCAGGACTGACCACAAGCCTCACTTCATCTTTCAGAAATGGATAGAAAGTCCATTGTCTCAAATAACTGCTTTTCAGTAATTTCTTTCCATACTTTCCATACACTTTTTCCTCTATCTGGTAACAGTGGTCACTAACTTCTATAATCAAAAAAAGATAAGTTCTTATATACTTCAATGAAGCATAATATAAATATATTTAGGGATTACATAGGTTTAAGTGAAAAGATTAGATAATTTCTTTTCTAGAAAAGATTTCTCTAGCCCCTAACCCTGGTGAGAAACAGGTTACATAGACAAATTCTAAGCGATAAAATATTAGTATCAGAGATAATATTTTCTTTTAAAGAATCTATTATTTCTCCTTCATACTTGCCAGATCCAAACCCAATATCCTACAGTTCTTTCATTCAACTCAGACTTCGGGAATAACAATCGGCCTGAAAGACTTAGAAAAATGCCAAAAAGCCCTGAAATAACTGTCTAGTTGTTACAATAAGAGATACCTTTAAATATCTTCCATTGCAGATCAAATCTTCATTTTGAATCCTGTCACTTGGACTCAGAGTTGAAAACAGATGCAGAAATCAGACAATACTTCATCATTTGCTTTCTGTGTAACAAGAATTTCCTCCTTTCCCACATCAAGTGAAAGTTACATTGTGACAGGTCTTTTAATGGCTTCTACAGAAGAACCCTCATGATGTAATTCCACTTCCATATATTTTATTAACTAGAAAGAATGCTGAAGAGCTAGCAGAGAGAAAGAGAGAGCAAGCCTACATCCATAAGTTGAATTCCTATTAACCAAATGAACCAACGTGTAAAGTATTCAGTGTTGTTTTTAATATATTTTAAATGTAACTTTAAATGTTAAATTCATATTATTCCCAGAAACCTTTTAGATAATAATGGGTACAAACCTTTTTTTTTTTTTCCTTTCCCCTTCCTTCTATTTTTGTGTGTTTGGCGGTTTTGTTTGTCTGTGTGTAGAGTGTGTCTGAGAGTGTAGATTGGGTAACTCAGGGCTCCTGGGAAGTCTGTTGCAGATGACAAAGCTAAGTGAGTACACCTGAGGCATCAGTTTGACGTGCTATGTAAGATATTCACACCCTGGACTTAAATGTAAATAAGACAGGCTTACTAGGAATGCTTTTAGTGTGAGAAAGGAAGGAAATTTAGGGGAAGAAGGGGCAGAATGGATAAAAATAAATACAATTAGAGGATGGGCTAACAGGACAGTGTGAAGGAGGTATCCAGGGTCAGAGAGGGATTCAGAGAGGAGTATAATCTACTGGTAGAGAAAACAAGGACAACAAACAAGGTATGTTAAGTTTGTAAAGTAAGGGGGGAAAAAAGTGATGAAATAAAAGATATTTGATTTTAATTTTTTTCTACTTTGTATTACAAAACCATGACTGAACATGAGAGATAAGTAGAAGGACCATACGGGAATACAGAACTAGGGTACGAGAAGGAGGTGGAAGTAAGAAGGGTTAACAGGGAACAGGAGATCTGAAGAGACCACGAGATAGGGGAAATTCCAGGCCCTGAATTGCAAGGAAGACAAAATAAATGTATGACCACATGAAGGTAGCAGAGAAAAGGAGAGGGAAACAGAGGAGGAGTATAGAGCAGAGCAGCACAGACTCCGGGGGAAACAGAGATGGCTGCTAAGAGTTCTTACTAGTGCAGTTAAAAAAGAAAACAGATTGGATTAGAGGGCAGAAAACAAAAATCTAAAGAGAGTGGAAAAGTCTTAGGGAAGGCAAAATCTGAGCAGGGATTTTCTGCTTCAGTCAGGAAAGTCAAGACCTCCAGGCAGCAAGTCTTAAAGACTTGAGATAACGTGGCACTGCGAGGACTGGGTATTAGGAAGGAACTGTTGGTCTAACAAGGTCTAACTGAAAGAAAATTGTACAGTCAGGAAAGGTCTCCTAAAATACAGATTGCCAGCTGAGATGGGGTACTGTTTTAAGACTAAAAGAGTGCCGTGCATTTGGCTAAGAGTTCATCAGTCTCCGGGATCACAAAACTGAGACAGTTGTAAGTGACAGTGTATGTGACATTACAAATAGCAAGACACAATCTGTCTCTCTCCAGGTCATACTGCTTTCATTGAAATCAGAAGAGCTTAAACGAGCTTAAATAGTATTATAAATTATTATAAAAACAACCAGCATCTTGTGTATGTTCTATGGTTTTGTAGTTCACTCCCACCACCTAAGATATGCAGATTCCCTGCTTTTCTCCCAAGGTAATTGAACACAGGAGGGAACAGTAGGGAAGACGACCTTTCACAGGGTTTAGTTTAAAATCTTAATTTGAAAAGTTTTAAAAACTAGGCAGTTAAAAGCATTAAAGCAAAGCATTAAAAATAGTACTTTTTCGTATGTTCCATCACAGAGGAAAAAAGTTACCAAGAAAGTTAAAGTCATTTTTGTGTCTCAGATATTGATACATACTTTCATGCTTACTGACAGTCATGGAGTGCATGGATCATATCATATTCTTTTTATGCAATATGCATAAATCTGCATGAACGAAAAATTAAGTCTACCTCAAGCTTACACTGTCTTCAAACACAAAAAAAACATAATAAGCCATTTTCTGTTCCTTTATTGAAGTATAAATTTCAGATTATGGTGTGAAGTAGTATCTACCCTGCTTGAAAAGTAAAAAAATTTAAAATACAACAACCAGTTGCTAGACTAAATCATGTTTTTAGTGGACGTTTTAGCTATATGCCAGAAAACTTCTAGGAAAATTATATTAAAGTCAGACAGTCACTAGCACATACTTACAAGATAGACATCACCAAAGTCACCTGATAGAAAACATAATATACATAAATATAATCTATTTCTCTGTCTTGCTTTCCTCAGCATCCCAGACTGTTTCTTAATAAGTTTAATCAGACCTGGACAAGGACTTTGTAGATTTTTGTGAAAATCGTAAGCTGAATGTCTCCTCCACAGGGAATTTCCTTCTTCTCTAATGATCAATAAAAGACCAGTTGCATTTAGACACCTATGCTATGAGAACATACGCCTCTGTTCCCCTCTCCAGACTGCATTTCTTATTCCTGTGAGTTCTTCTTCCCTTTCCTGCACTTCTCAGGCTTTGCAGGTTTTTTTAGTGTTACTATAAACAAAAAATACACCGAAATCTCACTCCTCCTAAAATTTCAGTATGCAGAAGACTGTTGGCTTTCCCTCACATCTAATCTAAGATTATATGAACAGCAAACATCAGCATTTCCCAGGTCTCATCTGTCCCTCATCCGGGAGATCTTTTCAACATGGGAATAAATAACCATACAGCAAATTATTCAATGGCACAGCAATTGGATAATCTCACTTAGATGGTTTTGAACTAAAGCTTTTTTTTCACTATTTTGTAATTTTTAAGACCTATTAGGTCAAATTATTCCTATTATGGAATTATTATGGGATATATATACACATACACACATACTTACACAGTTAAGAGCTTTATGCATAAAATATTTACTCTTTTTCAAAAACTGTGGGAAATTTAAAAAAAAAAAACAATAAGCAAACATTAAAAACCTATCTTCTTTCTCCTAGTAGTATTTTCAGAAGTCAACTGTGTAAATCAATACTGTTGATCATCAGTTTTGTACAGCTATCCAAATATAATTTGCACAATTAAAGTAACAACCATCTTAAAGCTATATATTCTTTGCATTCAAATTCATTCCCAAGTATTTTGCAAATGATACAGTACATTCGTTTCATACCTACCAATGGAAAGCAACTCTCTCTGGGATGAATTGCAACAACTGTCTATAGTAGCATATAAAAGTATACAGCAACACAGGGCAGGAAATGAAGAGCACACCAGAACCAGCTGTAACTGCAGGAGGCATTTTTACGTTGACGGTGTAATTATCCAAGCTGGAATTTTGCCAGAAAATCAGCTAGCAATGCTCTGGCAAAACACAGCCTCAGTTCATTAATCCAGCTCTTTATGTCACTGAGCTAAACATATCATTTCACTTTGCACCAAGGCTGGTCTAGTTTACACAGCTCATGTGTGCTAATAATGGTGTCTCCTGCTCTCCTAATTATGGACTCATGTTGTAAAGACCCAAAAAAGCTGTTCCACTTTTCTAAAAGACTTTTTACTAGCCTGCAGTGTTGACAAAAGATGAATGCCTGTCTCATTCTGCGTAATACTGTTTATGATCTTTTTTCCCCTCCACATCCTTAATCGTTGTTGGGTTTGTTGTTTTTTTTTTTTTTTAAATACAGATTAAAAAAAAAGAATAAAAGGCTTATTATCAATTAAAAAGTCAGAAATTCAATCAAGAAAAAAAACCTGAAACTCTCCACAGCAAATCCTCTCAGATGTCTCTAGCTTTGCAAAGCAAAAATCTACAAAGAAATCACTGTTAGCTAGTACAAAGCTCTAATGATAAAGAAAGATAATAAGAAGCTCTGATATCATGCTAATGAATGTGGTATATTTGCATAGATCAGAGAGCACGCAACAGTTTAGGCTGATGACTGTAACTCATGAGAAGGCTCCTTGGGAGAAGCTAGCAAAACTGAGTCAGCATCACAGCCCCAAAGGGAGAGAACTATAAATTCAGAGGGAACGAGGGCACTCGCGTCAACACTGAAGATGCTGTACCAGAATTTGACATAACACAAAATAAGTAATGTAAACAATGGGAAGCTGAAGTAGTTGACAAATGAAACTGCGTGCCAGAACAACCAAGCATCAGCATCAAAATTCTAAATTAAAACCAAACCAAAACAACAACAACAAAAACACCCACCCCCCCACCCCCCACAATAGTGGCATAACACTGTACATAGAGTATACAGCAAATACTGAACTAATTCTGATGTACTGGCAATGGAATATTAAAAAAAAAAAAAAAAAACACAACAAAACACATAACAGGAAAACAGTAAAGCCAAATATACATAGTGGACAGGAGAAAAAAACGGACTCAGGATAGAACAGACTGGAATATTCACTAATCAGTGTTTATGTATAAAAGTTTTTAACCCTGCCAGCTCATATGATCATTTGAGTCCAATTTTCATGAACTGAAAAAACATCATATGAGTCCTGAGGAACTAACTCACTGAAAATCAGTATTTTATACCTAAGTCCGTTAGATTCCCTCCAAAATCTCAGTTGGAGATCTGCCAGTCTTGTTCTAAAACCCAGGACCGATGATACTGGCAGATGGTGTCTTTAGATTATAAGATTTACAATGGAAAAAACCTGAAAGGTACTTAATTCTGCTGCAATAAAGATAATTAAAATCAAAGCAAATAAAAAGGAAAAGTTTCATTATGGGCATATACTGAAAACATATTTTTCCCCTACCACACATGTAAATTTAAAAGCATCTGATATACATTTTACATTTTGAAGGAAAATTGTCAGATTATATCCATGATAGCGTGGCTATCCATGATTTTCTTAAAATTTCAAAGCCTTATTTGAGAGCAGTTTTCTTATAATACCAATTTAGAATTCAAATATTAAATTGTGCAAAACCAGGATTATTTCTGTTAGTAAAGAAAATGTTATTATCCCATGGCTGAATTCCATGCCCAACTAGGCAATTTTTTGTAACATTGTGTATCTTGAAACTTGCAGTTTAACCTATGCAGTATGCAAACTAATGTTAACATTTATGTTATTATCACCAACACCCAGAAAAAAAAATATTGTTTTAACATTGCTATTATCTGTATATTTTCAGATTTTGATAATCTTTGTATATATTTCAATATATACTTGAAACCACAAGTAATTCTATGTTGCTGTACTGTTTGGTTGATAATTGTTAGACTTTTCAGAAATGCAGGCACCATAATCCTGATTCTACATTTGCATCCACAGGCTTTAAAGCACTGTTCAAATTTGACAAAGTGAAAAGCAATGTCATTTTGTTACACAGAAGAAAAAGAAGCAAGTTGGAAATTAAACAATAAGCTTTGGCACTGAGCAGAAAGGCTGCTAAGTAATGTTTGAGTTAACTATTTGGTGACAGAACAGCTAAAAGGAAAAAAACCAAAACCAAACACTTTTTTTTTACCAAAGTTAGAACATTCTTTATACTCATTGCCATTCATGAAGTTATAGCTATTTTAATACTTATATGCCATGTTACAGATATACTGTAATATAAATCATAGTCTTAATTACATTGTCAGAGCAGCCAATACACTTGTTTTGGAAGAAACCTTGAAAGCATCAAATAAAACAGCCAGTTAAGCATTTTGTTCCACATACCTTGTTTGCGTACATCCTCCACAGCAGCTACCAGTTCTTCCTTGAGATCCTGGCTCTCTTTAGCAATTTGATCTCCTTTTTCCAAAAAGTTTTGAGTGGCCTGCTCTACTGAAGCAGCCAACACATGAGCCTTCTTAGAGCGCCCTTTCTTTTTGCCAGATGGTCCTTTATTGCTTGTGTTAACAAGCGTTGTTACCTTTGAGAAAGAAAACCAAGCTTTTGTCAATTCGAACGATTCTTCAACTATTAATAGCATAATACATAGCGCCACCTAATTCAATACCCCCACTATTTTCTTTACTCTTGAAATGATTTAATGGTCATATGTATTGAATAAATAAAATTTAAAGTTTAAAATCCAAAGCATGGCAGCACATACCTCAAAAAAAAGATTTTTCCTTTAAACCTCTATTTAGCCTGGGCTAAGCAAATCACAGTCAAGCAGTGAAGCAGAAAAAGATAAGAAACAGGTATGGAAGGGCATTGGTGCTAAAGCATCATTTTTGTCACTGTTTTTCATTTTAAAAAAAATGAATAAGCTGATCTAATGAGAACCTAACACAAGTGGGTCAGAAACCATTCAAAAAGCAATCATCCCTTAAGATAAGTACCGTCAGTTACGTTCAAGTGGTGCCAAAGACATTGTGGATGTTTTCCAGACATTAAGGAATGAATAGCTCCTGCTGCACAGATTATACAGGTTAAAATTATTCAGTTTAGTATTGCTCCAACATATGTATAATATATTGGTGTAAGACAGCAGCAGACAGTGAAATGATCCCACTTTCTCTTCGCTATTTAAAAAGAAAGAAAATCTGCTTCCTTGTTTGTAGAATCTCCTAAAGGAATTCCTAATTGAACTGTCAATAAACTGATTAGAACCTTTAATCACAAAGCTTAACAGTACACCACAGTGTATACCACAGCTTTTTGCTGGACCAAAAAAATCTTATGTCATAGAATCATAGAACCATAGAATAATTTGGGTTGGAAAGGACCTTTAGAGGTCATCTAGTCTGACCTCCCCTGCAATGAGCAGGGAGATCTTCAACTACATCAGGTTGCTCAGAGCCCTGTCCAACCTGACCTTGAATGTTTCCACGGATGGGGCATTTACCACCTCCCTGGGACACCTGTGCCAGTGTTTCACCACCCTCATTATAAAAAAAAAAAATGTCTTCCTTATATCTAGTCTAAATCTACCATCTTTTAGTTTAAAATTATTACCCATTGTCCTACCACAACAGACCCTGCTAAAAAGTTTGTCCCCATCTTTCTTTTAAGCCCCCTTTAAGCACTGAAAGGCCACAATAAGATCTCCCCGGAGCCTTCTCTTCTCCATGTTGAACAACCCCAACTCTCTCAGCCTGTCCTCATAGGAGAGGTGCTTCAGCCCTCTGATCATTTTTGTGGCCCTCTTCTGGACCCACTCCAGCAGGTCCATATCTTTTCTGTGCTGAGGGCTCCAGATGGAGCCATCACTCCAGATGGGGTCTCAAGAGAGTGGAGTAGAGGGCCGGAATCACCTCCCTCAACCTGCCGGTCACACTTTGATGCAGCCCAGAATACGGTTGAAGTATATCACTACACCAGTAAAAGGCTGCCTTTCTGTGTAACAGGAATACTGAATCGGATATCGCCAGGTATTAAATGCATGAAAAAATAGCAATTGATCCATATTGCTCAGGGACACAGTTCACCCTAACCAGGATAAAAACCAGGGCAGCTGAAGTGACGTATCAGTGTGCTAAGCCAGAAATTTACTGTAAGGAAGTAAAAACCTTTGCAATAAAGACAGTGCACTACAAAGCAAAAGATTTCAAAATGAAGTATAAAAATTCACTGTCATCCCATCCCTATTACAAGAAGCATGACAAAGTGTTTGGTACAGTTGTGACCAAAGAGCCTTTTGTCATGCTCTTTGTGCTACATTTTTTTACTCTTTGAGTTGGTTGGTTTTTTTCCAAATCACATATAAAGATGATAGACTCTGGAAGAAGAACGGATAGAGGAAAAAAAAGAAATTATCAGGGCCTGAAAACACCATATGCATGGATGCATGCATGTACTGGTTGAAAAAAACGTATTCCAGAGCCTTCTTGCAGGAAGGAGTCTGCCTGGCTACAGGAAGGTAATATTCTTCCATTATCTGTTTTTTTCCCCGCTATTTATATCTAGAAATAATGTTTTCATTATTAGTTTTCTCTTGACATTATTCTTCATAAAATTTCCTGAAGATCCTTTTGTGGTTGATCATTATCTATTTAAGGATTTTAGAATGTTATAAATAAACAAACCAGGTTAGTTCTGTAACCTCACACAGGTTCAGCAAACAGAATGGATTTGCCCAGTACATCATAAGGATGACTAAGAAAACCTTTCACATACAGCAGGCAATAAAATTGTTTAAGCATATGCTGAAATTCACACAGGAGACCCAAAGATGAAGAGAATAATGTCAGAAGTTGATATTAATTCTTTGGACTTATTGAACAAACTAGAACTAGACTGCCAGAATAGTTCACATAGTATAGAGAAGAAAAAGATCTGAAATAAAGAAAAGGTTGTCAATAAATTAAGTCAAATGAGATTATTTCATAGATCTCTATTAGGTAGATGCAGGGATCAACAGCTGAAAAAAACAAACTTGAAATAGCACAAACACACAGAAGTTGCAGCTGGCAGAAGAACTGCTGAAGTCCTGTGAAGACACAGAAATTAGTGGGATTGCAGACTTCTTTTGGTACCCTAAAATTTTATTTTCACATTAAAAATCATCAAAATCAGTGTTACTGGATTGTAAGTCTGCAAGTCTGCTCCTTCTGTGCACAACTCAACTATCAGGTATGATACTTTCTACCTAAAGTTATACATCCATCGTAAGATCACCTACAAGTACTGAACTAATGCAGTCAATGAATGGGAATAAGGACCACAGCTGTCACAGAACACAATAAATTTATGCCTGTACAGACAGACAGTCAATGAGACATCATTGATGAGAAAGGGAACCTAGAAACTCAGATTGAGAACAAGCAAATAGGTATTAGATTGATAAATTAAGTAACTCAGTGAAATAAATCCTGAATAAGTACTACTTATTTACTACTACATTTACTACTACAACAATGGTCTCAGCAGAACCAATAAACCATTTCATATACAGCCCTCAATACAAAACACTTATCTCCAGGCAATTTTAAATAAAAAGTATACTTAGATAGAAAAGTACGTATCCTGATTTAATTTACACCAACTGTATTGAGTGACAAGAGAGGCCTTCCTTCTAAAACAGGTAAGCATGAGGCAGGTCCTGCAAAAATTCATTTCTTGAATGGGTAAGCATGTAATATGCAAAGGAAAAATAGTAATTGGTTGAACATACATTGATTTTAATTATGTACACATTGTTTAATGGGAACTGGCTGGTCATTAGTTATCACTGTTTCTTTTTTTTTCTTCTACAAATCTTAAGGACAGACACAAAACTCAGATTTTCTTACATAGTCAGAGTGAACTGCAGGTGTCTGTAACCCAGACTATGGAGAGTGGTTTGCTAAATTCCCAAGAAGGGACTAGTTAGGAGACAGGCACCTTATGCACCCAGCTCTGAGGTGGCTGCAAGGGCACATCACAGTTGCAATTAAACCAAGCAATGAGAAATAAATATTGATCTATTTTGGCCCACATATTAAGAGATTTTACTCTCCATACCTGTAATAAAACTAAGGAGTTTTCAAAATAATCTAATAGTATACTTTTACAACAGAAACAGACAAAAAATATCTATAACCATTTAAAAAAGATAAAGGAACCATTCTGGGGGAGAGAAAGCAAACTGAGAGTGATTTGTTTTTAAGAAAGTGTGCTCAAGGCAAATATTTGTTTCAGTTTTAAATAGCGCCCTTCCTAGCACATTGGTATCTAATTATGGACACCCAGAGAAATGCAAACAATTCAAAATCACCATAAAACAATATGAAAAGTTTATCAGAACTTTCAAAAACCATGAAAATAATTATAAATTAAATAAAGTATTTAATAACATTTTCTTTAACGCTTTTTTAACATAGGACAATTGCTTTGTCCTATGCTGAATAGTATGCAGAAATACAGAAAAATCACTTAAAGGTGTCTATGAGTGCTCAAAATCTTCTCAGTAAAGAATCTCAGTGGCAGAGCCTGTGTACAGTAGATGTACATACGTAGGTCCTAGAGATGAAGAGGAACCAGCACTGGCATAAAACCTTTGTTAATGCACTGAGCTGCTACGAGGCCAGAAGTAGCACAACACTTAAGAAATTCCTAATTGCCACAGAAGACAGAGACTTTTGCAACCCCTTCTTACAACAGACATAGAAAACAGCATGCCCAAAGGAAATAATCTCTTTCAACAGGAAATGTTGGTGTATCCTTCTTCACCCCGATTCCCTCCTAAAACTTTTGCCGCTCTTTTTTCTTATTTGTTTTGATTCTAGCATTAAAAAAAAAAAAAAAAAACACAAAAAAGCCCATAAAGGTCTCTAGCCTGTCAAAAGCTTAGATTCAAATATAATCATGAAATCATATAAGATGTGCTAGCAAGAGAGCACAACAAGTTCACAAATGGTGCTAGAGACATTGTCTGCCAAAGTACCTCAACAATTTGTAAATTTGAAGCAAAGGTTTACAAATTTTAAGCAATGGAGAGCTAAAAACATGAAATATATGGATAGCAACATCTCACTTCTATCTAAACAACAGCATTCAGATGTTAGTTGTTTTGATTTTTTTAATTTTGTTTTGCTTACAAAGAGGTGACCTGGCAAACACAGGTAAGACCGTTCAAAAAAAAAAAAAAAAAAAAAAGGACAAATCTTGAGTCTAACTGGACTTTCAGATCAGTTTTATATATAATTAAATTCTATTGAATACCATAAGAAGAAAGTCAATGAATGCCCCTTATAACTATGTTGGTTACTATTGAATTTTTTTTTTCCCCCGGTTGTAGCTGTTTTTAATTAAATTCCGCAATCTGAGATTAGGACAATAAGTAGGCCATATTGGGGACATTATATCTGGAAATATTCATGGGCTTATATGAAACCCTAGAAGCTTGCTTTCTTGTTTCTAAATATCTGAAACAGATTTAAAAGCAAATGCAGGCAGTATATTTCCTAATTTTGTTGATAGAACCCCCTTCAATAATTACAATGACTGGTGACCAGACAAATTCCTTTTTCTCTTACACTCTAGGTTAGGAACCACCAGCAGGAACAGTTAGATTTTTCACATCATTATTTAAAAAAAAATTAAAAATCAACTTATATGTTAGGAACCTTGAGATAGACCTAACGCGTTTTCCCATTAAAACAAATTTCTTAGGAAAAAAAACCCAAAATTTCTAACATCAAGAAAAGGTTGATGTAGATTAATGAGATAGTATTTCTTAATAGAATCTACAAAGAAAAGGAAGAGCAATATAAGATTCAGTGTGCACCACTGGAACATCTTAACATCTCCTGCTGTAACATGTCCTGTGAATGAGGACAGCAGAGAGAAGACATGTGTTCTAGTCCCAGCATTGTCACTCAAGTCTCTGACCTTGTACACATCATGTCTTCTATCTATGATTTAATTTCATTTCCCTATTCCGGACACTTCAGTGTGCTTGGAAAATTATTCAGTATCACATCCGCTTAAATTAACAGATAAAACTAATTATTTTGCTGAATCAGGGTCCCAAACTAATTTGATAAAAATAATACTATTCATCGATTTCAGAGAGTCTTGTTTACAGCTCTAGAAAAAAACACTGGAGGTTAGTCTCCTTAAGAAAAGAATAAGAAAACACACACTGCACCCAGATTTAATTTAACATATGCATCTTTCAGCTACTTTTAACAAATTATAAATTCAAATCTCTGCCGCATATAATAATTTGCAGATGTAAATACATGTCCTTTTAAAAAAACTCCACATTCTGGATTTATCAATCACTGCAAGCGTAAGAGTACACACAAACAGAATGATGTGGCCCAACATGGACTATTCCCAAGGTACAGTTTCAAAAAGTAATGAGTATATCAAAACTAGATAATGTGAATTTATAAGCCCATCAGAAAGTCTGAAAACTTAAGTGTCAGAAACTACATTTGCAGTTCAATTTCTGAGTGAATGAGAAAGTCTCTGCGCACTGAAGTGACATATATAGTAAAGAAAGCATTGAGAGCAGACACGAAGAGTGTATACACTCTTTCCAAAATGTAAATATTTTCCAAAGAATGATGAAATTGCTTCATCTTGTACCACAAGCTAGAAATCCCTACTGTAATTGTTACTGCTATGCCTAGAAAGCTGAGCACCTTATTCTATGAATATTCATGGTCATCTTCCTTATGCACTGAGTCAGAGAAAACTGCCGTGGACTTACTGTACTACTGAAAGAATGTTATAGGGAGTATGTATTGTGTTCTTCTGCACTTATTTTTAGATGACTTAATCTCCATATTAGGGATAGAGATGATCCAGGGCCAGCAATAGAGTGCACTCTTATCAAGTTGCAGATGATGAATTGGGGGTATCAGTCAACATGCTTCAGGGCAGGACTGTCACCCAGAGGAACCCTATAAAAGCCAATGCAGATAAGTGCAAAGCCTTGCACCTGTAAAGGAGGAACATGTGGCAATAAGACAGGGGAGGGACTCACTGGCTGAGGAGCAAAGCTTCTTCAAGGGACCTGAGGGACCTTCATAGATGGCAAGTTGTCAGCACTGTGCCGTGGCACACCTTGAATATCATGTCCAGTTCTGGGGTCTCCAATACAAGAAATATAGGCACAAGTTGAAACAAGAGAGCTTCAAACTGGATATAAGGAAAAACTCATGCAATCATTTGTACAAGTACAATGATTTTCATTTATAAAGCAGACTTTATTCAGGGTCCCCTAAAATATTCTGTAAACTTTAATATCATGGCCTAACATAAAGAGCAAAGGAAAACAGAAATCTAGACCTTCCTGATGCAACAGAGTTCCCCACTTCCCAAGGAAGTATTGTGATCGATAAACTGTACGCTAACTGGAATGGTGGGGTTTTCTTCTCTCAAAATGAAGCTGAACCATCACACAGCAACAGACAGAAGATTCATATGACCGAAAGGCAGCAAGAAAGGAGAGGAACCGTTCTCTAACCTGGGGTTGGGAAAGGATGATTCTGGATTCCAGCCTTTACACTAACAGGTTGGGTTCTGCATAATACACAGCCCTTACAGGAAGAAAGCCACTCATAAAAATTGTAATCTTGCAATTTTTCCCACCTTGTGTCAGTTTCTTTTAATTACATTAAATTACTAGTTTGAAACGCTAAGAAAGCAGTCTCTTCCACAATTAGAAGTACCATTCAGAAAAGTCAGCTGTATTGGGAGAGAGGAAGGGGGGAGGAAGAATTCTTATACCAGTGACAGAAAAACCCATAGCATATTAGCTACTTTCCCCTTCTAAAAAAGCCACATTTTAACCTACAATTTAATATAAACTACATGATAAAAAAAAAAATATAACCTATTATCTTATTAACACTATGCTTGAGTTTTTCAGAAGTGTCCACCCAGACGATTTTAATTGCATATGTGTTGGGGAAAAAAAAAAAAAAAAGGAAAAAGACAAGACAAGAACATAGCTCAGTTTTCTGGCAGGGCTTTAAAGCTAACTGGTTTATTTTAAATATCTTATCCCACCTATGCTGGTACAAAGGAAAGAATGTCTCTCTCAGCTTCTGTTACTAATTAATGCAGACCTCACCCAAAATTCTGTACAATTATCAAATATATCGCTTGATAATTACCATAAGCTCATTTGGCACCCCTACAATGATCCTGGCTTTGCAATCACACTAGGGAATCTTGCTCTCTTATTTTATTAAAGAAGCTTCACACAGTTCTAGCACAGAACTCTGTTGGAAAAACAGAACTTCACTAATTAATAGTTCAGTCCCACTCCGACTTAAGTCTTCCTTACACAGCTCCAGCAGCACAAAAGAAAGGTGAGGATGTCTTTGTTAAAAGCAGAAAATTCTATTAGCATGGATTTCCCTATTGCAGAGGTCATGTGCAGGCAGGGATGCCAGAATTGAAAGGGGACAGAGCTAGATCACGTACTCATCAAATTAATCCCCAGTCAGCAGCTACAGCTCATAGAAAAACATTCCTGGCTCTGTGAATTAAACTGTCTTCCCTACAGATTTCTGAAATGCGTGGGCCAAAAGTTGAAGAATTGTAATACTTACCCCCTGCTTCCTCAATTGCATTAGTTTCTCAAGATTTTCTATAACAACATTACAAAATATATTAACAATTTCTGAGGAAAACATTGATATGCATTTTTATTTATTATACCACTAATCCTTGTGCTTTGTCACTGATCACTCACCTAAGACTGATGCCTTGTTATTATTTTTCCAGTACAGACTGGCTGATGAAAGGATTGAGAGCAGCTGTTCTGAGAAGGACTTGGGGATACCGGTGGATGAAAGATTAGATTTGAGCCAGCAATGTGCGCTTACAACCTAGAAAGCCAATTATAGCCTGGGCTGCATCACGAGTGCAGCCAGCAGGTCAAGGGAGGTGATTCTGCCCCTCTACTCCACTCTGGTGAGACCCCACCTGGAGCACTGCCTTCAGGCTCTGGGGTCCTCAGCACAGGAAAGACATGGACCTGTTGGAGCAGGTCCAGAGGAGGGCTACAAAAATGAATAGAGGGATGGAACACCTCTGTTATGAGGACAGGCTGAGAGAGCTGGGGTTGTTCAACATGGAGAAGAGAAGGCTCTGGGGAGACCTCATTGTGGCCTTTCAGTACTTAAAGGGGGCTTATAAGAAAGATGTGAAGAGGCTTTTTAGCAGGGCATGTTGTGACAGGACAATGGGTAATGGTTTTAAACTAAAAGATGGTAGATTTAGATTAGATATAACAAAAAAACATATTATTTATTATGAGGGTTGTGAGATGCTGGAACAGGTTGCCCAGAGAAGTTGTGGATTCCCCATCACTGGGTATATTCCACATCAGGTTGGATGGGGCTCTGAGCAACCTGATCCTAGTGGAAGATGTCCCTGCGCATGGCATGGGGACTGGACCAGATGATCTTTAAAGGTCCCTTCCAACCCAAATCTTTCTACGGTTCTGTGGATCTATGATTTTTAAGTATCAATGACAGAGGCTGTTGGAGTTTTCAGAGGGTGGACAGCATTTATCGGTTTGGTCGTTTCTAATAAACCAAAGCAGGTAAATCAAATATGGCTATACAAACATTTACATTATGAAAACCATTCACACAAATACTTTGGTTTGGTTGTGACAGGTGAAATCAATGTGAAAGTGTTTCTCTGAAAGATCATTAATTATTTGCAAAAAAAAAAAAAAATCACTATTCTTCCCTATGTCCCTTCTATTTTCATGTAAATATTACTTGTTCTTCCCAGTGGCATTTCTTGAATGTGAACAGCTACAAGTATTCCTCTCTTCTCATACAGTAATATATCACCAAGCTGCTGGAAATACTCAATGACCTGAAAAAAGACAGCCTGACATTTTAGTGTGAGGGCCCTTTTCCTTCTAGATATAAGGCTGCCCTTCCACTTGAATGCACTACCTTATTGCCTCACTGGTTATACTAATGGTATCCCCTTGAGCGTTGTTTTTCAAAATCCTCCTGTTTCCGAAAGAAGTTTGTTTCATCGAAGAAAAAAATCACTACAACTGTCTGGAAAACAAGAACTTCATTTTCCAAACTGTCTCAGGGTTGGGTTCTTTTTTTTTTTTGTTTCCTTTGGCTACAGGAGACCTTTCAAAATACTTTGCGAGAGAAACAGATTGCATTACGTGTTAAAGCACTGGCATGGGTTAAAGCACTGGCATGGCTATAGGAAGATCAGGTTCAATTCCTTGCTCAAAATGAAGGAGAGAACAGACCTGAACACTGTGTTCGTGACCTTCTTCACTCTGACCATCTAGAACCAGAGCAAAAACACATGGGACTTTGCTTTATATATCCCCAACTTTGCACACCATAAACTTCCTGCATGACACGGCTCTCAGCTGTAGCTGAAGTAGTAGAAAATACTTTCAACAGCTAGTTTTTCTCCATTCACATACAAAAGAGAGAAGTGGCTAACTTGAGGTTTTTTCCATATTTGTGCTTATTCTCTACTACTACGTAAAAAAAGGGGTTTTTTTCCTTATTACACTGATGTATTTTGAACACAGATGTTCTGCTGAGCAAGATTCAGTCCTTAGTATAACTCCTTTTTTGATAATAATCATTCTTCAATTTTCTCTATCAACTTAAGTAATTTGCCACTGTTCTTAGCCCATAAATCATAACAGCTTACATAATTAACTCTTGTAATTATCTCTGCACAATTAGCACCAGCTGTCTACCTAATTCATAAAATTGAAATTCTTTTTCTGTTGTATATAGATATTTGGATTTTCATTGACAAATATAACTTTCACTATCCACACCTAATTCCAGTGTTTTAACACAGGTTTTTTTTGTACTCCTTCCAGTTCCCTTCAGTGACTGCAAACACCTGTTGGTTAGAAGAACTAATAAATACGCAGACTATTCTCTCTAATGTATAAATTATTAGCTAGGATGTTAAAAAATGTCAGCGACACACCTATCTTTTGGATGCAAAGTACATAAATAACTCAGGCAACACTGATTAGAGCCAATATATTTTAATCCAATCTAGCTTGAGGACAGCTAGATGCTCTGCTTCACATTTCCGCTGCCAAATACACATTCCTGAACAAATTTGCATATTTCTATTCTGTCTACATGATGTACCTTTAGGATGTAATTTAGAGATAGCAACACCGTTACTGTTAATTTATATTCTTCTTATCAGTGTTCACACCATGGGAAGAGGCTTATATCCTAGCCAATGTGAATGAATATTATATAAGGTACTTTTAATGTTCTTCAGAAAGTATTTTAAAGTTCTTCGCAACAGGCAACTCTCTGTGGAATTTCCTACTACTTGTTCTGTCAACAAAATGAAGAAAAAAAGAAACAATAAAAAACAACCCATCACACTTATTTTCCTCCTACAAATCTTCCTGAAAAATTATCTTTTATACAATACTCATACAAACCTGCAACATGTTTTCACTGACTGTCCTGCAATTGAAACAAGGATCAATGTAAGTTAAGCGAATAAAATGTCTCCCCTAATATATTTTGCCTCTAGTTTGTAATAAATTAGGAGCAAATATTTTTAAACTCTCCTTTTGTGACAAAGTTCTACTGTTAATCAGCACTAAACTACTGTGATGCTATTTAAAAGGCCAATATGAATTCCAGCTTCTTATAACTCCATCATATAAGGAGTTACCTGGTAGACAGGAAAAAGAGATTATATTAATATTTCACTCATGAAAGACAGCAGATTTCTATTCCTCAAGTTTCCTATGGATTTACTTGCTCATGTACTTGACTCGAGGTTCCCCACACCACCCAGACAAATTGTCTCGACTGTGACCCCAGGAAAAGCCCTAAAGATACGGAAACAGTTGTTCAGTTGCTACAGCTCACTCAACCTCCATGCAAAGCCTGACAAGAAGAATGCCAACTACTGCCATTTATGGTGGTGCTGCACTGTGGTGTGGACACTTTTCAACTGGTAATAGCACTGGGACCAAGACCATTTCATGGAACTAGAAGTACAAACAGCAACATTAATTACAAGATACTCTTTCTCTGTGTTGTTAGGATTGCAAAGTGTCTCTTTTAAGAACTGAATAATCTGCTTCCTGAATACAGGTTTCTAGTATCGTGTTAGGAATTTTGATAATTCCAGCTTTTTCCAAGCTAGAAAATCTTGAGCAGGTGTCTAATTGGAGCAATTACACAGTGGATAACTATTACTTTGAGAAAACAGTCTTCAACAAAACCATTGGCTTAATCTGACTCCTAAAAGTCTGCTCAATGCCCTTAATGCAAGTAAAATATAAGTAAAATTTTAAGATTTTCCTCTCTATTTCTAATTCACTGTGGTTCTAATTGCACAAAAGGGCTTGCTCCCAGTCACGTGTAACTCCCAAAGACAGTACAAAATATGCGGATTCCCATCATTTCAGTTTTTTAGGTTACACCAAGCAAGTTAGGCTGTACCATTTCAAAAATTCAAGTTTAAGATTAGTATTAAACATGCATTTTCTGTCATCTATTTCTTCATTATGGATAAGAATAGCTGATGACTATACTAAAATGGATAGATGAACAAGAATTCTTCCCCACATAATGGCATCGTTTCAGCAGGATGACTACCTTACATAGCTTTGAGAGCAGGCTATGAACTGGTGCATACAGCATTGTCTCGGTGAGGTAAGAAATGTGGGTTTGAAGTACACCTCAGGCTCAGGAGAGAAGTGAACCAAGTCTTCTTCCTTCATGGCTGAATACCTTAACATCTAGAATGTTATATAAGAAGGTGGGCTGCAACACTAGTGTCATCAGGTTTGAAAAGAGAAAAATGAGCCATTTTTTCACCTTGAAGGAAGACTTAGACTAACTCCAAGCAAACCTGCTGTCTACTAATCACCATATGACATAAGCTCCCCTCTCTGGGCTCAGATTTGAGCACATAAGTTCTGGAAAGGGACAGAATTTCAAAAAGTCCACTTTCTTTGACATGTCTCCCTCTTGCCATCTTATAAATCTCACTCCTAAGCATCTCTCTTCTCCATGTGTTGAACAGGGAGCCTAACCACATAACTTCGGAGATGGGTGCCTAAAAGGACTTGGCATCTCCGTACCTTTGAGTCTTCCAAAGCTCTGAATCAAGGATGCTTATGGGTTTCATATAGCATAGGTTGAATTATAATTGGAGCAATATTTGGAGATTCCAATCCTTCCTGCTTGTGATCTTGTGACATTTTTCCTTCTGTTTGCCACTGTCCTAGTGAGACAACGCTACATATCCATGTGCAAACTTAAAATGTTGAAACCAGCAAAGACAAATCAAGTTAGTTATTTCCAAATGATCCTCTCTGTGCAACTCACCAGCGGTTAACAGCCTACAGTTAAAAAAAAATAAATGTTCCCTTAAACAATAAAACATGAAGTTTACCTTATCTCAGCTAAAAATAATCAGAAAGCTAAAGTCTACCTGATCATCAGTAAATACACATTAAATGGTAGTGACCTCAAAGCAGACAGAAATATTAACTTCCAGTGCTATGTCCAATGGTCTTAGCAACAACTGAGCAGTAATTGAGGATGAAGTAATTTTTTGTATTCAATAACTTTAGTTTATTTAACTTCCACAGTTAATAAGTTATTACTAGTGCAAACCCCCTACTGACATCTGTTGTTTTCCTTGTTTATTAAAACAGTAAATGTCACTGATGACATAAGTGCATTTTCTCCAATTTTACCCATTTTTAATTTGGGGCAAAAATTTGTTACACTACTTTCATAAGTGCAAGAAAAGTTGTTATCATGTGCAATTTGCTGTAAGAATACGAAGCCCTCAAGAAAAGCCGCTAGCAATCTAAGCAAATTATAAGAAATAAAAAATAAAACATAACACCTCATTAACTCTAATTCCTTCCAAAACTGAACACAGAACTAATAGTCAAGCTTACAAATGCATAATATACATGATGTGAGATATGCAGAGTGGCTAGCTATGTATTATTATCACAAAATTAAGTCTTGTGGTACCCAAATGGTATCAAATGTAAAAGACTACCGGTATTACATATTATGCAGGAGAAAATCAACAAACAGGTTTCCATTTCCGTACTTGGAGTTACCAGTATTAACCAATCAGAAATGAAGCCACTTTGTCCTAAATATTAGTAAGCGAATCCTCAAAATCTCAAATAACAAGACAAGCAAAATGCATACATCTGTTGTTGAATCAGAACCAAAAGCTAGCTTATTTGTACTTATCTCCAAGTACTAAATCATTTGAGAGCTGTACAACAAAAAACCAGCCAAAAATCTGCTTAGCATCAACCTACCTCCCATTTAGCTAATAGCCTTTATTTCTCCCAGTACTTTAGTAGAATAGACAATAAATTCATAGGGTGTCTGACTCATTCAAGGATGATATTTCATTTAACCACATGAGGGCACACCACACTAGAGTAATAGTAGAACACGATACTTGTAAAATCCGTGGGTTTAGTGTACTTTGAGCTCTATTATTGGATTTGTATAAGACTTGCCAGTATAAACAGCACATACTTTACAAAGTTAAATTTTTAGTTGATATTTAACACTTCTTTTTGTTTTAAAAATCTGTTAACAGTCTTAAAGGCAGCGTCATTTAAGATTTAGTTCTCAAAGAAAAAAAAACACAAAGCAGGCAACAGTTGCATAGGTTAGGAGAAAACAAACAAACAGAAAAAGGCAAAAGAGAGATGACAATTTCCTTAGTGAGGTTCCACAGCTTTTTCTAACTACTTCTGGGGTTATTTATGCTGGGGGGAGGGGGAAGCAGAGAAGTTTTATTTCCTACCTTCATAGATATTGCATCTAGAACAGAAGCTTTAACATTACCTTTGTTTGGGTTTTTTTTCCAATGTCTAAGACATTGTATTAGAGAAAATAACATAAGAGGATTTAAATAATCCTTAACCAGATACTAAATTAAGAGAGGAGGCAACTATAAAGGCAGGTAGCACTATGCTTAAGTTTATCATAGGGAGGTTGATCTCTCCAGGCTTCCGCTAGCTAAAGAGGAGAAGCTGGCACTCCTGGGAGTGCCCTCTGGTAGGTATTGATGGAGCCTGGAAGACTAGCTCTCCTAGGGTAATGTTATTGTTCGTGAACTCTCCTAAACAGCATTTAAAACAATCTTATACATCACTAAAAACCTAAGGAAAAAGATTCCCAGGGGTTTCAGTTTCAGTTGATGTAAAGTACTGGAAGTGAAGGAAGCAAAATACTTCAGACATATGCAGCGAGTTAGTACTCTAGTTTCTCTGTAACAAGTAATATATCTTTTTTTAATGAAAACCTTTCCCATAAAGAACAGCAGAAAACAGAAGCAAGCAATCTTCCATGCTATTTATACAACAGATTAAATCAAAATCCCCCCAAAATGGATATTATTTGTATTTCTGGAGTCCTGTTTCCAATAGTATGAAGAATAATGAAATTAACTTCTTCTTCGAGTCTTTTTTTTTTCTTAAATAACAAACAACTGGGGAAGATCAAGAAAATGTTTTAAAATTACTACCAAGAAAATGAAGAAAATATTTTTTTTTTCCAAGAAGACTGTACAAACTTCTTTAAGGCAAAATGTGGACAGCTTAGAGTCAATGAGGAGAGGTGCCATGCTGGACCTTATTCTTACCAGCAAGGAAGGACTGAAAAAGGGAAAACATAACCCCATTTTTAAAGAGGGTAAAAAAGAAGACCTGGGGAACTACAGGCCAGTCAGTCTCACCTCTCTGCCTGGCAAGATCATAGAGCAAATCATCCTGGAAACCATGCTAAGGCTCATGGAATATAAGGAGGTGATTGGAGACAGCCAACATGGCTTCACTAAGGGCAAATCGTGCCTGACAAATTTGGTGGCTGCCTACGATGGGGTTACAGTGTTGGTGGCTAAGGGGAGAGCAACAGATGTCGCCTATGTGGATTTGTGTGATATATTTGACACTGTCCCACACAACATCCTTGTCTCTAAATTGGAGACACAAGGATTTGATGGATGGACCACTTGGTGGGTAAGGAACTGGCTGGCTGGACGCACTCAAAAGAGTTGTAATCAAAGGCTCGATGTCCAAGTGGCAACCTGTGATGAGTGGTGTTCCTCAGGGGACCAGTGCTGTTTAAAATCTTTGTCAGTGACATAGACAGTGGGATGGAGTGCACCCTCAGCAAGTTTGCTGACACCAAGCTGTGTGGTGTGGTCGACACACTGGAGGGAAGAGATGCCATCCAGAGGAACCTGGACAGGCTGGAGAGGTGGGCCTGTGCAAATCTCATGAAGTTCAACAAGGCCAAGTGCAAGGTCCTGCATGTGGGCCGGGGCAATCCCAAGCACAAATACAGGCTTGGCGGAGAACGGCTTGAGAGCAGCCCTGAAGAGAAGGACTTGGGGGTGGCGGTGGATGAGAAGCTCAACATGAGCCGGCAATGTACGCTCGCAGCCCAGAAGGCCAACTGTATCCGGGGCTGCATCAAAAGAAGTGTGGCCAGCAGGTCAAGGGAGGTGATTCTGCCCTTCTACTCCACTGTCACGAGACCCCACCTGGACTACTGTGTTCAGCTCTGGAGTCCCAAACACAAGAAGGATATGGACTTGTTGGAGCGAGCTTAGAGGAGGGCCACAAAGATGATCAGAGAGATGGAGCACCTCTTCTATGAAGACAGGCTGAGAGAGTTGGGTTTGTTCAGCCTGGAGAAGAGAAGGGTCTGGGGAGACCTTATAGCAGCCTTCCAGTACTGCAAGGAGGCCTACAGGAAAGATGGGAAGGGATTCTTTATCAGGGAGTGTAGCGATAGGACGAGGGGTAACAGTTCTAAACTGAAAGAGGGTAAACTTAGAATAGACATTAGGAAGAAATTCTTTACTGTGAGGGTGATGAGACACTGGAACAGGTCACTCAGAGAAGTTGTGGATGCCCCATCCCTGGAAGTGTTCAAGGCCAGAGTGGATGGGGCTTTGAGCAACCTGGTCGAGTGAGAGGTGTCCCTGCCCATGGCAGTGGGGTTGGAAAAATATGATCTTTAACATCCCTTATAACCCAAACTATCCTATTATTCTATGAATATTATTACCATATTATTTCAATCCTTATCCAAAACAAATGTATTTAAATTATATCATAACTCTATAAAATAGTATGATTTGAGACAGTCCAGATGAGACCAGGCTATTATACTTTTTATTTTCTTTTCCCACCATTTTTTACCCTTAATCAAGCAATAAGCACACACTCAGGTATCCAGTGTGGAAAAAGAACGACTTGAATTACAGCATTTGAACAAAATAACATTTCTGATTATGAATTATCAGATGCTGGCACATTTCACCTTCAGCCACCCATTTCATGGTGATGACAACCTCCAGAATGGGTGCACATACACATGCAGAGGGATATAACTGTTTCAGTCTTTCCATTTTAGTTTTCCAATTGTTTCAGTTCTGAAATAATTTGAAATGCAGTCTTGAAAGGATCACACAACAGCATCAATAGCCGCACCTCTACCATTCAATTGCAGCCATGCTTACATTATGAACAGCAAAGAAACATTGCAGAGATTGTAAATACAGAGCACCTACAAATTCTCACTCAAAAGGACAGAAGAGAGTATTCCCTGAATGCTGCTTTTTTAGGCTGCTTATTTTGCACATTTCACACACTGTATAAAATTTCCCCCACCGACTTAGAATTCAAAAATCACATTGTTATATATAAATATATATGTGTGTACATATATATCATCTGAAGTTAATTTTGGTTGGAGGGGACCTCTGGAGGTCTTTAGCCCAGCCCCTTATCAAAAGCTGCGCCAACTTTGATGTAAGATAAGGACTCATTCCAGTATAGCAATATCTTGTTTACTTGTGAGCCCCAAATAGGACTCAGTACTGCAGATGTGGTCTTACACCTACTGATTAGAGTGGAACAATCACTTACCTTGACCCTCTCTTTATGCTTATGCTAAGCCCACCAAAACAGCTCAGTTTGAGTTTGCCTTTTTTCACCACAAGGTTTCGCCCCAGTGTCTTATTGAATTTGTTGTCCACTAAGACTCTCATGTCCTTTTCTGCAGAGCAGTGCCCGGACAGCCCACTCCCAGCCCATATCATGACATCAGATTACTCCATCCCACCACAGGACTTTGCATTAGTTTTTGTTGAGCTTCATTAGGTTTCTGTCAGCCTGTTTCCTCAGCCTGTTGAGATAACTCCTCATGGCAGCCCTAGCTTTTGAGCATATCGACTTTCCTCCCAAATTGGTGTCATCTGGAAATTTATTGAGAGTGCATTTCACCCTGTTACCCAAACCAATGACAAGACATTAAACAATATCAGCTTGACACCAAGCCCTGTAGAATGCCCGTGGCAATTGTTGGCTATCAATCATTGACCACTACTCTTGAAGACCAGCAGTCTGGTCACTTTTTGACCTGCTTTGCAGTCCACCTATCCCCTATACATTATACAGAGGTTGAGAAGGCAAAGCCTGTATTTCATCTACAGTCAAGATCCGTACCTTTGACAGAGCACTCAATTTCTCTCTATTGTGTGCACCTTTTGCACAGCAATACAGGAAAGAAAGCTATCCTAAAAAATCGAAGAATACAATTGTGTTATTACAAATAAATTGTGTGAAAGACTTGAAGGAGTTTGTTGAAAGGTTGCTTTGTTTCTTTTTGCACTTTTTTGTGGGGGTTTTTTGTTGGTGGTGTTTTTTTTTATTTTTAATATCAACTGACTGAGCTTTCAACTTATTACTCTTCAACTAAAATGAGATTCAATCCTGTCTTTTGACGGTCATATCTGCCACTAGACAACAACCACCTCATCCATTTGGGCTGGGGGGGGGATATTACTCTTCAGTAGAGCGTATTCCATGCATTAAAAGGGTACTGTGTTATGCTGGCACACAAACATATTTAATTTTATTTTAGAATTTCATCACTGGGAACCTGCCACGGCAGTACAGCTTGCTAATTCAAACAACCTATTCAGAGACAGAATTCTAGACATGGCAAAACAGAACATTTCCAGAAACCGCCTTCGGTCAAACTAGAAGCAAGTACTGGCTTTCTTCCAGGATTTGCCAGGAACAGAAACCATCTCTGTATCCCGTCTGCTGATCTTGATTTTTTTTGTCAGAAGAACAGAGAGCAGCCACATCATCCTACACAAAACTAACAGCTACTTCTGTCCCACACATTCCACAGATAGATCTAGTTGAGTAGATATCAACAATTTTTTCATTGTTTGTTTCAACAAAACCATGAGTAATACTTCTAATTATCCCACTGCATATGGTACCTAAACCTTTCTAATCACCACAGTACTAGGCATTTGTCTGCCTACCTGATAACTGAATTTCAGTTTGTGTTTTTCCCCCCATGGTAAAAAGATCAGATTATTTTCCCCTCCTGCTGCAAATGAAATAGTCCTTCCTAACACACTGTCTCTTACCATTATCACTATCGGCATCAATTTTCTGAATAGTAATGCAGTAACAATAACTTTGGATTAAACTTAACCATATGGAGACGGAAAGAACAAAATTACAAATTTGAGGGAAAATAACCCCAACTGGCAGTGACAGACAATAAAAGTCTTAGAGATGTAAAAGAAAAGAATCTGGTATATATATTCCCAGCAGTAAGTGGCAATTGGCAGAATAAAATAGCAGGTGCCAAAAAGGAGGTGTTATGTCTGAAACACAGAAAGTGACATTAAGCTGGTTTTCAGCTCATTCTGGCACAAGCAAACGCATACAAAATAAGCTTTTTATTAAAGAACAAATGTATTAATTAACATTAAAGTATATGGACTTCAGGCCATATTTTTAACAATAAACTATTTAACAAGGATGTCATCCTTAACAATATATAATTCCATATTACATTTTTACACCAATTATCTCAGTAGGCTATTACTGCTAAAAATGTAAAAAAAAAAAAAAAAGTAGATTTTTTCCACAGTCAGCTTCCTAACAGGCAACTCTTAACTGTGTTTTCTTTAATGATGAAAATAAAAGCCTTTGCAAAATGCCAACATTCTCCTACATAACTGTTACAGAAGAGAACGCAACTGTTCTGTAGCATAACTTTCTTCTGCCACTAACTACTGCTCAAGAAAAGAATGGTAGTTCTTCACAAACACTATTAGACATGCTGAAAACCACCCAACATAGTCTTTGCGGATGTAGTTTAATTTCTTTGTCTTCAGAGCAATGCATAGAATCAGTAGAAATTTGTACATCTCTAACTAGAAAAAAAAAAAGGATTGACACACAAAAGACCAAAAAGTTGTAAATAAGTACATCTAAATGTACAATATGGAAAGTTTCAGGCAGTTATCATAGGGAATGTGCAACATCTTGTAAAAATATTATCTGTAGTATGACCTAGGAGACTCTAGAGATTTGGAACAGAAATACTTAGATAGTATCCATCAGTAGAAATGTTTGTTAAGCACAACAGTGACAGTAGATCAAAGGTTTAAAAGAACAATCATTTAGTGAACCTAAGAATAAAAAATTCTTCCACTCTGCCACGTGAAAGATTGCACATTAGTCTAAGTACTACTCTGACTGCTATTTCAAGGAGTGTATTTGTACCTGGGTTGGGTACTGTTTGTGTACCTTTATCTGGGATACAATGAAATATAATAAATTCCTTTTTTTTAATTAACCATCTTAACTGCTTAAGGTTACATTTAAATATGAATGCATCTCCTGCACTGTTTCTAGATAACTTCTCATTTTTGCTATTTGCTGTAAACTATATGAACATCATTATCAAGGAAGGAACAAAAATCAGTATTTATGAAGCATACGGTTCTGAGTTGCTACAGAAAACATTCCCTTACATATGGAAAGGGAATTACATTTATATAGTGTCATACATATATTAACCCATGTACATTCTGGAAGGAAGTAACAAAAGGCGATTTTTCTGTTGAATCACTAGATTTATCTATCAATGCAAATTCTATAAATTTGTGATTTATGGGAAATATCCACAAGGATGACAGAACGATGTGTTCAGCTTGTGATTGAAAATAAAAGTTTCTTTGTTGCTAATGTATGAAATTTTAGAGGTGTCACCAGAGGTTCTTGAAAAAGAAGGAATAAAAGATATAAAAGCCTAATGTAAACCAACTTTATTTATTTTGGATTGTTATTAAATTGTATTTGAGGCCAGATCTCTACCAGAAAGATTTGCTGCCAGAACTGTTGCTGATTGCTGAACCTCACATTCCACAAGCATGGCTTCCTTGCGCTCTGCAGCCTCTGCAGCGATTTTTTTTTAGGCAACGGCACTGGCCCATCATGAACAAGAGTCTATGACTTACAGCTGCTGATCCTGCTACACCACCAGACCATAACCATACTGGATTTTCACTTGGCTCAAATAAATTTTCTTATTCACAAATCAGTTGAGTTAAACTAGTGCAACGCCCGCTATGGCCAATTACTGTGAATTTAAAATCTAGCATATTTTGCCTTATAGTTTTGCCCGACTACAAATGACTTAACATACCTAATAATATAATGTTAGTCAGCAGAACTAAGAGCCCTTATGCAAAGACTGATTGTATTACTTCAATGTGTAAATACTGCTTAGGATTTAGCTATCAAAAATTATGATCTTGCACTTTTTCCATTCAATATGTAAATCTTGGACTTCAAGGCAATTTTCTTTGGTGAACTTGACATTTAAAATACAATAATGGTAGGAGGAGGAAATGGACTTTCTTACAGTTAGTGCAAGTAAACACATCCAGACTAGTTTTATCCATTATAAAACTACATTTAAAAATTCAAGAAGGATTCTACTGCAAGCTGGTTTTGCTCTTTTATTCCCATTTTCTACTTTGTCTTACTGCTTTTGGCCTCAAGTTCTTTCGTAAAAAAACATGCAAACCCTTTGCATACACACAAGTTTTCGTGATAGAGCATGGACTAGAAGGTGTTTCCTGAGTACTAGCATTGATGATTGAAGACTAAATGTCAGTCTTAATAAATAATACGAAGAAATGCAATTTGTAAGTAAACCACTTAGTATTAAAAAACGTCTAAGTCTGAAGGTCTTTGTTAAGTGAACTAGTTTTCCGTTAAATTCTAGGCCAAATAAATGTGATTTGCTGTGTTGACAAACTGTCAAGAAAGGTGGAAAGCGGTTTTAGGAGTAGATGTAGGAGTATGATATACAAAAGCACATACTTAGCAGATGTTATTGGGGTTTTGTTTGTTTGTTTTTAATATCTGACCTGGAAGAAAAATTACAGAACATATCCTGTGGAAAACCCTTTTGAGAAGTTTGATATGTTCTACATTATATAGCACCAGTTACTTGTATTCCTTTGAAAGCTAAATACAGGTTAGATTTAATTAGGTCATTAGACTATATTTGACATCACCTCATTTGAATTCTCAGTTTCATCTTATCTCAAATCACGACTCCCAAGGAAGAAGAAAGGGACTGCTCAGTGCATATATCAGCCAAATAAAACTATTAGCACTCTGAAAACCCAGAAATTATGAGATTTCTGAAATCTCAATGCTTTACCACGGAAACAAAGAACCTGCATTTCAATACAAATGGGTTCAAGCCTACTGAGTAATTTTTTTCAGCTGATTGGTCAGATTGTTTCTAAAGTAGGAAAACACAGTATCCAGAAACAAACAAAAAAAAAATATATTAATTTGTGCTGAACTGTTGAGAGCTAATCCACAATTTCAAGAGGAACTTGGAAGAACAATCTCACTACACTCATCCCAGCAGATAGTCACACAGGTCTGCAACAGAGTGACTGTGTTCAGAAATACATTAACAGAATTAGTAAAGTTATTAATTTGTGAGGAAAGAGTAGGAGAATTTTCCTTCAGCTCTTTATTTGTTAACTAACAAGAAACTCTGTAAAGCCTGACGAACATCTTAACAAACATCTTGACAACATCAGCAATTAAGAAGGATGAGTTTGAAGAGAACAAACGTCTGTCTTGGAAGTAGTATATCAAATTAAAAAAAGGATTATACACATTGAATAGCAGGAAATGTTTCCTTTCAGGAAGATAAATAGATTGGTGTGCAATTTAAGAATAATTAGGAAGATTTACATTTCCTGGGTGTCATCCTCTCCTCACTAATGTTCCTCTGTGTATTCAAGGTTTTTTGTTATTGTTGTTTTCAAAAATTTGAAAAATTTTCACCCATGACTGTGAATACAGTGTGGAAATTGATTAATTAAAATACAATCAGTAGGAAAGATTCCTACTTCTTAAGTAACAAAATCAACCTAAATTAACATACAGAGATATCCTGCAGTATTAGACAGACAGAAACTGTTTCTATTAATACATTCAGATTTTCAGAAGAGCTAGAAGCTGTTCAGTACTGGAATAGAAATTGGTATGTTTATGGTCTCCCAAAGGCTTGTTTGGGAATTCAAAATTTACAGAAAGTTTTGTTGTTTTTGTTGCTTTTTTGAAATTATATTGATTACAAAGTAGACATGACAGAGTTAAATTACATATAAAATAAAAAAATAATAGCATAGCATGAAAAGTGGCAAACAACAATGAGGAAGGATTTCCCTCAAAATGACAGATTTTTTTTTTTTTTTAACAAACAGAATTCACATGCAGATCTTCAGTATTTCCAGTATCTGGCACAATCAACTAAAATTGAAGCCTAAATCTAAACAATCTGATGGTTTCCTACACTGGCAAACGCAGGTGGAAGTAAAGTGTTTAAGAGGCTTAAATATTCACTTTTATTTCATAAATGAAACCGAAGTCACAGAAAGGACATCAAGTTAGATAACCTTAGAAAATTACCGTAGAAATTCACTTTACATTTGCTAATTATTTTTGGCCAGAATATGAATTCAAGTAGTTAAGTATTTATGATCTCTAATACAATCAGTTATGAATAGAAAATTGATTAATTTTAATGTTTGATTGCACAAGCAAAGATTTCACACCTATTAACTTTTCAAAACCAAAATATTTTCTTATTTAACTACAGATGTTCTGAAGGATGTCCCCCCCCATTTCAATGTCTTTGAAAAAATGTGTAGCTTCAGTAGCAGCCTTGCCTTTTGTTTTAAACAAATCCACTCTTAAACAGCTTTATAAAAATTTCCCATGCTGAATTTAAGATCGATGTATAAAGAACTAACAAAACAGGAAAGTAGCGTAGGGTAAGAGAGCAAAAAGCTTTCGAAAGTATGAACACTCACTTTGTTGTGAGTTTGTACAGCACATGGCACAACAGAGCTCTGATCCACAGCAGCACAGGCTAGAAGATACTGAAGTCCAAATACGTGGCATTATTCATTAGGCATATGATGCTAATGCCTGAGCATTTTGTAATGAATCACAACCTCACTTTGCTGTGACTCGGGGGCACAGCTTGCACTCAAAGATAAAGTCCCCATTTAAAATCCTGTTACCACAGGAAGAATGTCTGCCGATTTATCTCCGGCTGATAAATTCCCCAATTTTTAAGAAGGCATTAGGTTGCTTATTAGTCTCAAACTTGAGCACCAGCTGGGGGGGAAGCCAGAACTTCCTTACCAAGAATATTAGGCTCTTTCAGACTAAGTGGAAGGGAATAATTTGTTACCAGAATAAGAAGCCTCAGTGCCAACCTGAAACTATGCGATCTCTAAAAATAATAAAAAAAGAAAACCTACACAGACACGCACACACTCCAGGAGCACATTCCCTGTTTGTTTTTAATACAGAGAAAAGAGTCACTCTTTCAAGAGATGGCAGAGTATTTTCATACAAAAAGACAAAACATCATGAAGCCTCCCACAATATTTAGTTAAAATTTGATTGCTCATTATTTCTGATTATCAGTCTCTGAGTGAGGACAAACCTTATGGTTGTTTATTTGTGACCCAGTCCCTGATCCCAATCCCAACACTTAATAAAAACCTACAGCTTTCTTAGAATGGTAGAATCTGCCAATCATTTCTTCTTAAAGAAAAATGCCTTGAGAATTGAAATAAAAGAAAGGTCAAAATAAGCATTGTGACCTTTCCTGCTTTCTCTAAGACAAAAATCTAACTATTATGCTTTGTGTTTGTTCACATCCTTTTTTTCAGGAAATTGCTCAGATTGTAGCCATAACCTTTCACAAACCCCAGAATAATATAACTCAATAATAAAAGTAATTAAAATGTAAGAGCTAAGCTCCCCTGACCCAAGATCTTACATGCAGAGTATCTCTGATCATCAAAGGTCTCCATCAGTTTTACTTCCTCTTGGGCCTGTGATACAGATTTAACTGAAGCACTTCGGTTTTCAAATTTAGCAAAATACATAGGAATGATACTGGAGAATTCAAGAACAATTCTGGTGTTTGATATATGAATAAATAGAGAAGAAACAGATGACACAGTATGCATAAAATACAATATTATGTTAATGAAATTAATAGAAACCTAAAGCTGACCACAAAGAAGCACGGAGGACACCTACTACATTTTGTATTAAAATGCTAAATAAACTTCAATACTGAAAATATAAAGATATGCACAGTGAGGAAAAAGTAAGGATATATACAAAGCTATCACTATTCAGAAGAGATCAAAGAGATGATGTGAATGACTCTTCACATGCTAAATGCTACTACTCACTGATGCTCAAAAAAAGGCAAAGACTTAACAGGAAAGAAATTCAGAAAGGGGAAAAAAGAAAAACAAACCAACAACCGCCCCCAAACAAAACATTCTCTCACCACATGTGTGGAAAGGACCTCAAAAAAATATCTAGGTTATCTCACCCCAAAACAGAATCCGCTCTGCCTCTGTCATTCCCAACAGTGGTATGGCGGAACCATTATCCATTCTAGTTTTAAAGACTTTGAATACTGTCCATTGCATGACTCCCTTGGGAAATCTATTTCAATGCTTCGCTAGTCTTACTATGAGAAAGCTTTTTCTGATATTTATCTGGAATCTCCTTGCGATTTAAGTCCATTATTTCTCATTCTATCCACTACAGGCATGGAGAACAAATTGTCCCATTCCCTCTTCATGTATTTGAGAACTATTACACTCCACTTGAGTCTTCTTTCCTTAGAATAATGGCTCCAAGTTGTCCAATCTTTCGCAGAATGTCATGTTTTCTAGACTTCTGATCTTTGTTACTGCTCTCTAGACTCCTGGTAACCGTTCAAATCTTTCCTGAAGTGTGGTGCGTAAACTGGACATCATATTGCATCCTACTTGACCAGCACAGCCCTCCCAGTGCTGAAAAGCATGCCAGGATTATTTTCCAGGAAGGTGCATTTCTGTTCAACAGCTGAATTTAACACACGCCTTTTTAGTAAATCATGACACTCTTTACATGCTCAGCTATGATCCACTACCATTCTTTGCCTCCTCTACTATGGCAGGTCACTGATGTGTATTTATGCAGTTAATTATGCCTGGCCAAGTGCAGAGCTTTCTAATTGCCTGTAATGAACTATAATCTATATTTTCAGATTATCACCTGCAATTTGCCAAGGTTAAGTCAACTCTTAATTCTGTCTACCATACCAGCATGCTTACTGTAGCTTGCTGTTCTCTGCAAAGGTGGTAAGTGCCTCTTCATTCCATCACCTGGACCATTAGTTAAAATACTGAAAAAATCAGAATACCATTTTGTTGACTCACCTATATTCACAGTGAAACCTGGTAGTAAATCTCATTTCATAGCAGTTTCACCTAAACCATGGCTTCCTGCTGAGAATGTCATTTCAGGCAGTATTAAAAGTCTTAATGTGAAGGTATATGACACCAAAATCTCCTCACTCAGTCAATTCTAGCCCCTGTTACAGGAGGTAATTGCAAGAATCCACGTTTCCTGTATCCTCGTACAAACTCAACAAGAAGTGTTGCTGACTACTAGCTGAGATGCAAATTGCTCCTTCAAAAAAGATGCAGTGGAACTGGAACGAAAAACTGAGGAGGAAGAGTGACCAGAGAGAGCAAATCTTCCTCCCCACACACACATCTTCATGATACCTGTGACACCTTCATGAACTCTGTGTTCATCTCCCTTCTCTCTGGCCCCAAATGTGAGGCTCAGAATGTCTTGGCTCCTGACATTTGGTGGTTCAAAGGCAGTAATCTCTACACATTTCCTGAGCCTTGCAATCTTCCATGACTATCTGCTGTTGGACACTGGTGAAGACAGGAGACGTGGAAAGCCAGATCTCAGCCTGACAGCCCTTACAAGCATCAGGTGCTTATAAAAGCATCTGTCCTTGAGGTTTTTTGTTGGTTTTTAACACAACTTTGCCTCTGAGAGGGGCTGCCTGGATGTGGCAGCTATCTCATGGCACTGATAATTCCTGTGTCAGTGTGTTATAATGTTAGAGGGCTTGAAGAAAATTTCAACAAAACCAATTAGATTTTTTTGCCACCAAAAAATTATTTCTTGGCTACCAGAGTACTAAAAAACACATTGAGACCCACCTGAAAAATCTGTTTAAAAATTGCCTAGCAACTGTGTCATTCAATTCCACTGATATGTTAACAAATAGTAATAAATCTGCCCAGGTCTACAATTGCATTTGATAGTGACAAAAGCAAAGACAGGTTAGAGTAGCTGAATGAGTAATGTAAAACATTACTCATATGTGCAGTGGCAGGGTACGGCAACAAATACCTCTTCTGCAGCATAACTTTTAATTGCCTTTTGGCAGTCTCTGCATAGTTATGGACATACAGTATAACTTTTATTCTAACATCAAGAGAAATAGAATTTTAAAGCTTGAATATCTCTTTTAGTAAAATACACAATTTAAAAAATCTTGCTATTCCTGTGTGAGAGAAAGCACTTCCATTTACTCAGTCTTTGAATAATTTGTTTTTATGTTTATGTGTAGGAATCAATTTCTAAAAGCATATGTGATTTAAAATAACTCTAGGGATACCTGCAGAACCTACACACTAAAACTTTTCTCAGTCTTAATGTGTTTTTTTTTCATTTTTATTTTATACAGAATTTGTTGTCAGTTGTTAACAACAAAGTTAATGTAAATCTTTCAATCTCGTCATGCAGCTATAAAAAGAACTAAGATTATATCGTTTAAGAAAAATGTCTGTTTATTTAGCACAGGAACAAAAATCAATCCAGGACAGCCTTATTGATTTCCACTGTCACAAGCTATAAAGAATTGGATGTTGCCTTTTTTTTTTTTTTTTTTTAAACCGGCACTTGTACTTAACACCAAACGAGCTAAAAAGAAACAGGGGACTGAAAGTTACAGTTCTTATCAGGAAGCCATCTCAAGGGAATACATGTAGTCAGGAGAGCACTTAAGTATATACTTAACATTAAACAAGTACATATAGTAGAATTAACAGGAGTTTCAATTGTTTTCATAAATCAAGTGAATAAGAATGAACCAGCGCATTGCTCACAGTTAAACCCAGAGTCATGCAACAGAATTATAAGAAACCGTGTTGTAAATGAGAAAGATAGCTTCTTAGTCACAATATTTTTAACAATACAATCTTGTAAGAACTTAAAGTATAAACTTGAATTGCTCTCAGCTCATAAACAAACAAATAGGTAGTGAGTATTAGACTGGAGACAATCTAGTACTAATACTCTGTTTTCAAATATTTATAAATCTGCACAAAATTATATCTTCCTGCTGGCTCTAGTTTCCCACTCCGGATGTACATACTATACTACATTTTTGTGAATAGGATCATCAACAATTTGACACACCAGAAGGCTGTGCCACCATACAGCGAGACCTGGACAGGCTAGAGTGTTGTGCAGAGAGAAACCTAATGAAATTCAAGGGCAAGTGTAGGGTCCTGCACCTAGGGAGGAATAACACCATGCATCAGTACAAGTTGGGGGTTGACCTGCTGGGAAGCAGCCCTACAGAGAGGGACCTGGCAGTCCTGGTGGACAACAGGATGACCACGAGCCAGCAATGTGCCCTTGGGGCCAAGAAGGCCAATGGCATCCTGGGGTGCATTAAAAAGAGAGTGGCCAGCAAGTCAAAGGAGATCATCTTTCCCTTCTACTCTGCCCTGGTGAGGCCACATCTGGAGTATTGTGCCCAGTTCTGGGCTCCCCAGTTAAAGAAAGACTGGGAGCTACTGGAGAGAGTCCAGCAGAGGGCTATGAAGATGATGAAGAGAATGGAGCACCTCTCTTATGAGGAAAGGTTGAGAGACCTGGGTCTGCTTAGCCTGGAGAAAAGAAGACTGAGAGGGGATCTTATCAACGTTTATAAATATGTAAAGGGGGGATGTCAAGAGGATGGGGCCAGACTCTTATCAGTGGTGCCCATCGACAGGACAAGGGACAATGAGCACAAACTGGAACACAGGAAATTCCATCTCAACATGAAGAAAAACTTCTTTACTCTGAGGGTGGCAGAGCCCTGGCACAGGCTGCCCAGAGAGGTTGTGGAGTCTCCCACACTGGAGACATTCAAAACCCGCCTGGATGCCGTCCTGTGCAATGTGCTGTAGGTGACCCTGCTGTGGCAGGGGGGTTAGACTAGATGATCTCCAGAGGTCCCTTCCAACCCCTACCATTCCGTGATTCCGTGAACAACGATTTTACCGTTTCCAGACCAACGTTACTCAAAATGTTATTTTGCCAATATCCTACAGCCCTTTTGTTAAGGAGACTCAGTGTTCCCATCTCCTGCATTGCAGACATACAATTTATGAAGGGGAGAAGAGGGAGAAAAGGCAGCCCAACAAGAATGTAGAGATGGCTGCTTTTGCTTTTACTGCCACTTCAAAAATTTTCTGAAACATGGCCAAGTGATTTCTGCACCTCTCTACTGCGGAAATCTCAAAATAAGCAACAAGCAGAGACAATTCAAAAACACTCAGGGCCTTTTTCTAACTTCTTAGTTTTTCACCCATACTTAAAAAAATAATAATTTCACTCTCATCGCTTTAAGTAATGCCAAGTAAACTGAAACTAGCACCTTTTGCATAACTTCGTAAGAACAACGTAACGCTTGCAAAGTATTCTGATTATGGATTAGCAGATAAACATTGGACAAAAAGAATGTATTACAATTGTAACCCACAGCTGGGCAACCATTCCAGAAAAAAACCCAAACAAATACTAGTAAAAGCCTATAGAACAAACACCAATGTTTTTCAGTAAATTTATTTCAAAGCATATTGGTATAACATCATTGTAGTGCCACAGCACCTCAAAACAAACCTCAGAAAACAGCAATCTCTTTTGAGATCTAAAAATTTCAAATTGCCTATGGCATTCTCCAAACAGTTTTTTGTTAGGTTTTTTTCTTTTTTCATGAAGTAAGAAAACTGCTCATCTGTCTCATCTAGGAATGTTTTCTTTCCCTTCAGCCACTTAGGAAGCAAGGCAAAAGCAGGTCAGATTTTCATTATAACTAGATTATGCTAATTTTTTATACAAGTCTGGTAAGAGACTCAGGGACAACATTGTTATCATACCAAAATTTACCTTGGGAGGATGAGTCTTAAAGGAGTTTCTTTGTTTTGGATGAAGCGCTCAGAATAAGTAAGACAAGACTGTTCTGTGAGCACCTGTTCTATAAGCATCTTAGTCTCCCCATCACTTGCTACCCAGTACACCCAATCCACATCCCATCAGCTGCAGATGGGCTGACTGGCTTGCTAGCACTTGCATGGGAATTGATCAGCTGGCTTATTTTTCCCTGTCTGGAATGACTTGTAAAAAAGAAGTGTATGTTAAGCAAATAAACACGCTATGGCAAACAGAAATACCCGATAAATAATGAACTATTAAATGCACTTCATCTGTGAGTAGAATCCATTTTAGAATCTAAACTGCGCTGGGGAATACAATATAATATAAAATCTTACATGGGGGAAAAATATACAAAATATATTTTCCAAATTAATTTAGGACCAGAACTAAATAATCCGATGAAGTGAAACCTTTATTATTTTTTTTCCCCTTTTTGTGGTTTGGGTTTTTTTTCTCATTTGTTTGTTGGGGGGGGGGGGTGGGGGTGATGATGACAGACGACTTCTAAAAGGCCTCCTATAAAATGAAAAATATTTGAGTAATGTGTGACTCTTGCCATAAAAGTGTTTGAATATTCAGGGCTAAAGTGGTTAATCAGAATTGATCAATATGGTCAACAGAACAGGTTGACTTGATCAATATGGAAAATGAAATGTAAAATTCTAGTATTTTTTCATATATGGACTTTATATCAAGACAGAATCTTTACTAAACTCAGAATCTATTAAACCTAGATCTCTACTAAGTCACAGAAACATTTAAAATATGTAATACTACTTAACAAGAGAGTGTGTCAAACAAGAATAAAACTCAATAAAAAAGCCTCTGATTGTGTTATTTATGTAAAGCTCTTCAGTATATTGTATGAGATTTACTACATTAAAACTGTAGTAAATAAATTTACAAGGACGAGCAACATCATAAAAATCTCATGAAAACTAAAAATGAGTTATGCAGTAGTATAAAATGTAATTATAAATGTTAATAAAGGCTTTATGAATATCAAGTTGCCCACACACTCTCAGTGGGCAAAAGTGGAACCTAATGAATCCAGCATAAGGCACATTTTGATGAAACAATTAGCTTTTTGATAGTTCCACCTTACATAAATGGAAGTGCAGGAACTCAGCATAAGCTTCCCTGTTGGATTTTTGTGAAATTAGATGCTGATTACACATATTCATTTTCTAGCTAAATAAGCTTGTTGCTTACTGTGCTGACAAATATATCATCTCACATAGACTGCACAGTGACTATATCACATACCTATGTAGCAAACCATATAACCTCAAACTATACATCATATAAGCTTACAGCAACCACTGACAAAGAAATCAGTGAAGATAATGTTCTATACAGTATTGGGTAGTGTGATGGAGAAAAGGAGTATCGTAAAAAAACAATATATTATTTTCAGATATATATCTTAATATTCGGCCTTTGAAGCCTCAGCTTTCTGATGGCCACAGCAGTGAAAGACCTTAGAAGAGCAGCTGACTCACTGCACCTGAGTTGACTCATAAAAAGTATACATTACCTAAGTATTTGCCAGCAGTTCAATGGAAAATTTGTGATTAAATTTGCAGTTCAGACTGCCAAGTATATAGAACATTTGTAACATGACCGATTTTCCAAAGAATTAATACAATTTCTTTAAAAGAGACTTATGAAACTCAATATATAACCAGCTGATGAATTCAGACCCAACAGCCTGTTAATCTAAAATAATTTTCTCTAAACCAGAAAATTCTAACCCCCAAAATACAACCCTGCTGATTCCTACCCTTTTCTGTAATAAAAAAACACTAGCCCAAAAGCTGTGTCAGAGCAAAGAGTAAAAATTACCTAGGAACCAGATATTACCATGGGAGCCTTAAGGAACTACTGACGTACCTACTGTAAAAGCAAGGACCTACTAAGAGTTTGGCAGAGAAAAACACGGACCACCACAGACTGTGGTATGAATAGGAGAGATTTTTTTAATACAACGATTTTAAAAGAATCTAGAGTACCCAGATATTATAACCAGGAAGAACAGGGAGAAAGGAAAAAGAGAATAAATTATCACAAGACATAGGTTGATGATGTAATAACTAGAAATTCTTTGGCCAAGAGAAATATTTGAAGGAGTGGCCAGAATGGTCTGGTCAAATGGGAGTAATAACACAATCCTGCACAAGATTTCTATAGGAAGCTGAAAACTGAAATTAAACTTCTAAAACCATCACCTCCAAAGTTCTAAAACTGCTTCTCTTTACTAAATTTCCACTCCATAAAGAATGAGAGCTTAAATATTTTCAGTAGTTTTCCTTCCAGCTCAAAAGTATTTAATTACACTTCCTTGACATGAAATTCATGTTTTCTTGATATTTTGGAACAGAATGGTGCCTGGGGACAAAACCAAGCTACTGGCAAAAGCAAAGGATTGGAGGGGAGGCCAGGAGGACAAGGAGATGAGAGGACTACATTATATAAACTTAAAGATTCTTTCGCTACCCTGTCATGGCTTAACATTTAGCGTCAAGGCCAGTGGAGGCCACAAGCTGTAGGTCAGCAGAAGCAGCAAATAATCATTTCAGGACAATGTTTTGTCCTTCACAGCATCTCTACAGTCACACCTGATTCTAATATGGGATGGAGAACTACTCTGTAAATGACTTCTCAGCTATCAGAATACAGACTCCTGAGAAGCACCAAAGTTTTTGTATTCTCCAAAACATTTTAGCAAGCAAATGTTTCTTCAGAACTGAGATTTAAGAAGAAAATACTATTCAAAAATGAAAGGGTTTGATTGTTTTTCTAAGGATGCTCAAAAACATATTGTGGGTATGACCATTGGCTATTCTAGTGGTCTCTCTTTATATTGCTTTATATTGGCGGAGTCCACAACCTCAATTGGATGCGACTATGGTATGTACCTACTCAACACTAAGTCACTCAACACTATGCAAGACTTCAGAACAGAAATAAAAGGCAGAGCGCCAGAGAACAGTACTCCAGATAAAAAGTATAAGTGCTTCGGTCATTGAAGTCCTTGGTCTCAAGTAGCAGAGGGACTACAGTGAATTAGGAATTAATGGAGTAATGGATGAACAAGTACATGCGAAGAGCACATTAGCATGTACCTTCTTCAACTGATGATTTTTAGATGCACAAGACCAAAAAGCTCTCGACTAGCACTCAGGGCCATGCCACTCACAGCAACTTGCACTTTGATTCCTCGCAGGAATAGCGATCACATTTCCAAAAGTGTTAAGCGCCAAATTATTGGCTACTTAATAGAACTTCTGTTGGCATCAGCTCACATGATCATTGAAAGAGACACCTGCAGATCTGATCGCAGCTCTTCTGTTACAATTTGTGGTGGCTTATATCTACTTCCCCAGAGAGAAAAACGTCAGTCTTTCTATCGCTGCTTCTCAACAGACTTGGATGAAAGGTTGCAGACAGAAGAACTCTGAAGGATGCATCCCGCTTCAAGGCATTGAAGCATTAGAAGCATCATTGTTAATGAACAGAAAAGCATAATAAGCCTCTTAATTTGTTCTGACTTGGTTTCTGACATAATTGTTTTAGAATTTCTGTGCTGACAGAAGTATGTATAAAAATACACCATTCTAACTATTTGATTATACACAAAACTCACACTGCTACGTACAAACTAATACTCTTGGCTTCCTATCTTATTTCCATGAGAGATGTAAAATAAGTGATCTATGGATGTTTAATGTCCTTGCTGGCTCATCCAGCCTAAAGGGCTATTGCTGGGTTGTAAAAACAAAACAGTTGGGAAAAAAAAAAACACCAAAAAAAACCAAAAAACCACCCACACAAAAAACACAACCAGAAAAGGCAAAATCCCTCACATTAATTGAGGATATTTTCCTAAGTCTAAAGAAAAAATTGCAGGGCCAATCACTTGAAAAGAGAACACAATTGTGTAACTTGATTATACCAATTTTACTCTTGAACATTTTTAGTTCAACGAAAAAGGCTGAGGTGTGAAAACCATATGCATTATTAAGCTCTCATTAAAGATTTATAAAATATTATGCAGCGACTACTACATTGAGCTCAAAATTCCAGTTTTCAGTTTCAAAGTGCTTAGTAACTTTTGTTCAGTAAAATTTAAACACCCGCAAAAGCTCTAGGATGAGGATTGCAATAATAATTTACACACTTGCAGTTCTCCTACTGCAAGAAGAAAGTCAATTTTTATAGGAGACTAAAGAGCCTAAAGACCAGTACAACTGCTGCAATTTTGTTAGTGTCACAAAGTACCACCTGTCACGGTTTCAGTGGGGATGGAGTTAACTTTCTTGCTAGCAGCTGGTGTTGTGCTATTTTTTTGGATTTTGGATGAAAATAGTGTTGGTAAAACACTGAGGTTTTGGGTTGTGGCTAAGCAGCCAAGGCCTTTTCTGCTCCTCAGACCGCCCCGCCAGTGAGTAGGCTGGGAATCACAAGATGTTGAGAGGAGACACAGGTGGGACAGCTGACCCCAACTGACCAAAAGGATATTCCATACCATATTACATCCTGTTCAGCACATAAAGGTGGAGGAAGAAGAAGGAAGGGAGGGACGTTCACAGTGATGGCAATTGTATTCCCAAGTAACCATTACGCGTGATGGAGCCCTGCTTTCCTGGAGATGTCTGAACACCTGCCTGCTGATGGGAAGAAGTGAACAAATTCCTTGTTTTGCTTTACTTGCATGCATGGCTTTTGCTTTACTTATTTAAACTGCCTTTATCTCAGCACACCAGTTTTCTTGCTTTTACTCTTCTGATTCTCTCCCCCACCCCAGCAAGCGGGGAGTGAGAGAATGGCTGCGTGGTCTTAGTTGCTGGCTGGGGTTAAACTATGACACCACCCCAACTTTTTCTTTAACAAAAATCTCTTGCTATTTTCTATATAATATTCAAAACAAACTAAAACATAAATAAAGAGAAGCACTCACAATATGCCCTTTGAGGGAGAAAAAGAAACAATTTTGGGCTGCATCAGTCCATTCTGTATATTATACTACTTGTATATACCTACCAGCAATGTTGACAGGCACTAATGGGAATATGCACAACTTCAATCATTCTACCCAAAGAATTTATAATATTTGTGTAAGACAGTATATTAATAACAAAAATATGTGGCCTGCCATGTTAGCAGGTATGCATATGTCAAAACCAGGTCTGGCCTTTACAATTCCAAGTAATGGTCCAAAGTAGCAATGACTGAGGAATGATGACAAAGTACATTTGATAAAGTGCTGAGGCTCCTAAATTTTACCTTGATTGAGAACAGAAAATCAACTTTTCACTCTCCATGATATAGCACTGTAGCTTTCTACCTAGCTTTACTGCATGCGATGAAGCCAAAAAAACCTGACATAGGCAACCAAGCCAGGAACACAGGAAAGTCCCTAACAAAGAGACCAAAAGCCTCTTGCAACGAGATACCAACCAACGTATGAAAATAGAAAATAATGTTCCTAACTCCTTCTTACTTGTCCAAGAAAGCTAGCAGGGAAGTAGAAAGTTCTGTCCCTGGTATTGGGAAGCAGACAGATGTAGCTCACAGCCTAGACTTTCTTGTTCTGTGTTCAGACATACACACTATTAAATTATCTTCCCTGAATTCTTGATAATTGCAATAATACAATTAAAAATATTCTCTGGATGGGAAGGCATGTCTGTAAAATGGCATTCATTTCTGGTTGGAAATAAATGATGAAATCCAGATACATCTTTGTTGTGGTTTAAGCCAAATCAGCTACTAGGAACGTGGGAGACCCCAGATGGGACCAAAAGATGCTCCCCTCTACCCCTCTTCAAAGAGAGATGTGGAAGAGGAAAAAAGGGACTTATGAGTTTAGAAGGAACTAAACTACTTTAATGAAATATTAATGATAAAATAAAAGGAAATAATGAAATATATACAAAACCGCATCAAGCTCCCAGGATGACAATCATGACACCGGCTGGCACTGGGGCAGTCCCAGGCTGGACTCCGTGACAGATAGGAACTGAATTCCAGATCCGGATTCAGGCTCAGGATCAAAGGCCGATGAACAGAGTCCTCCTCAGACACCGGCCATTGAAGAAAGAGAGCTGACCCTTTGATCCCTCAGCTTTTATACTGAGCATGAGGCAGATGGGATGGAATACCCTGTTGGTCAGTTTTGGGTCGCCTATCCTGTCCGCTTCTCCCCACAGGTGGGACCTCCCTGTGCTTTTCCACTTCCGACCCTCCAACGGGGCAAATCAGCAAGTGAGCTGGCCTTGGGTGTTACAGCAATGAGTACAAGCAAGAACCTCTCTGAATACCATGCCTGGACATCAGCTATAAACATGGGTCTTATCACTCTGAGAACAAAGAGTGTCTGCACAATATGCTGTTAATTTCAGCAGTTAGAAGAGGCCCAGCTAAGAAGCAAAGTTACTGAACAAAATTTTACCTCAAACCAGGACATTCTTGAACACGCAAGCTAGAATGCTGTTGAATTCAGAAACTCCAAAATAAAGTTATCTATTTGAGAGTTAATTTATTCTTCGTATAAGTTGCTCATAAAAAAAAAGCTTACTTTACAGGGCATGGACCACATTATAAAATGAACTAACTGATTACACATACACCAGAAATACACCTGCATGTTTTCAGTTACTCTAACAAGTACTTCAGTTATGTCAAACAGGAACTTCTCAAAATAAAGCCTATTTCCTTTTCTATAAAGGACAAAACCACTACCACAAATGTTTTTAATCCAATTTTCATTCAATCCAATTGACATCCCAATTGTCAACAATATCATATTTCACATATGTGAAAGTGAGTGCCTCAATTTAAAAAGAAAAAAATATATAAATATTACAGGTTCACGGAAGCATTCAAACATCTTTTCTATGATGGAACATATGAAGGAAGCAGATTAAAAGAATATGGACTGAGTAGAAGACAGGAAGGAAAAAAGAAACTCTATATATACACATATACATGCGCGCATATATATATATATATGTAGTGCCTCATGCATTCATTTTCCTCAAGTTTTTTGAGGCAATTGCTCATTCAGAAAAGTGAAAAACTACGTGGCAATTAAAGTATTTCAAGCAGAGTAGTAAAAGCTTAATTGTGCTGCACCACAGAGTGCAGATATGTGTAATTCATTGGGAAAAATTGAATAGGTTAATACATATCCCCTGGAAACAACTCAATATTCAATAGCCATTCAGTACACTGGATTCATTATGCTTCTATATGAATACCTTCTAATAAAAGAACTTACTATTAGCATAAGCAGATACAATACGTTTTCATTATTACAGAGAAAAATGAAATGAATCAGGAAAATTAATTCCTGTTGCAAATCTCACTTCTCCAAAATCCTTCTCTGAAAACTTACAGTTTAACAGTTTGTAGAAGCAGATAAGGTTTTTGAATGAGAACGTGCACATGCCTAATAATATGATCCTCACAAGCACAGGGCTAGTTTGTGACTTCACAATATGAAAGGCCAGTATATTGATGTATACTCTAAGGATAACGAACTAACTTTGAATGGTTGACTGACTCCCAATCTGATTGTTGCTTCGAGAAGGGAATTACACTAGACCTGGACTTGGTGCGACAAGTGCTCCCTAGTAAGTCAGAGAAAGTACATGACCAGGTGTCTCAGTAAGACATAGTCGAGGATTCATCTGTTCCCTACCCCTTCCATCCCAAATACATGCTGACAGGCAAGATAAATTTTGGGGGGAAAAAAGCAAACCAACAGAAAAATGGAACATGGGCTGAACACGCCATGTGTTGTCAGGAGTTTTCAAATTGGGGCAAAAGGTAGAAAAATCTTCAAATGTTGGATCATATGATACAGGATAAGAGAAGCAGTCAAAGGAGTCAGGTTACATGAAAGCTGTGTAAGATCCCAGGTCAACAACCAAGTGTCCTTGGCTGTATGACAGAGCAAGGGGACTACCTGAGTCTGCTGCCAAGCAATGGGCAAGCAGGAGGCACCGACCTGGCTTCGGTGCAGCCCACAGCCGCCACGGTTCTTCTCCAGGATCCACCATGTCAGGTGCAGCCCAGAGCAAGGGACGCGGCACAGGACACCGCTAAGCCACGCATAACAAACATCGGTACTGTGGCAGGTGATTTGGAAAAGGAGAGTGAGTGCAATCTGAAGAGTCATGTCTGCAGTAACTTTTAGCACGTGAGGAATTATTTTTGGTTTCCCCACTAACAGTTTATTAAGCTAAAACGAAGCTGTATTTCGTGGTTTAAAAGGGTACATATAATCAATTCAATCTATTTTTATCTTTAAAACTAGTGTCTAAAGAAAAATACTAACATAAAATAAAGTGTCACAGCTACTTTATTACAATTATGCTTTTTTTGCGAAATACTCTTTTATTTATGAGCTAGTTATTGGCAAAGAGTGAAAATTTGAGCAGCTAATCCCTTGCTCCACACTGACCCAACAAACTAAATGAGAATGAAAATTCTAGTACTGACTTAATTTAGGATTTTAAAAAGACTTATTCTAAAAAACCACATATCTACAAAAAGGAAAATTTCTACTCAGCAGAGCAATGTTGCTTACACATTCTTCAAAGGTGATCCACGCAATATTGAACACATCTGTGTTGAATACGCTAAGCATGAGTTATAGATGCTTAATAACACTGTTATACAGTAGTAAAAGGTTTGAGAAGTCTCATCAATGAGTACTGAATAACTGCAGTAGTACATAGAAATCTACTAAATAAAAGAGGAACTTCAGTGCATCAAGGGGAAAATATTAATCATCCCATTGAAAGCGACAAGTAGAAGAGGACATTTCTTCACAATCTGAACATTTGCTGCTCAGACTCATAGTATTCAAGAACACCAACCACTTATGAGGTTGTGGGAAGAGATACTAAAAATTAATTTACCAAACAGGAAACTAAATATGGTAATTTAGAACATGTGTTTAAGGTAAAACTGCAATATATTTCTAAATTTCTTTGGCTGAAATTCAATGTCGCACATAAAATAAACCAAAAGCTCAGATCTCTCTAGTTCCGTGCTACTGCATTTCACAAACCATTCAAAGATTGCTACAAAATGTATTTGGATCCATTAAAAAGTGCACACCCAATGGAATCAATATTCCAAAGAAATTAACATGAGAAAGAAATATATATGTACACACACATATCCATGCCCTGAATTCTTTGAACTGCAAATAAATCAGTCAATCTTCAGAAATATGTATTGAAGGGAAATGGAACAAAAATTGTCATAGTTTTTCAGAACATGGACCTATTATAATTAGGTTAATTAACACCTCAAAGCAAAACCTTGTAATTAGCGTATTCTTTTTGTAATCAGGCTTATTTTGTAGCCTAACTTTTGCGGATTGATGACATACAGCAAATTAAGTTAATGAAAAATAAGAATATGAATAAGAATTTTACATCATTCTCAAGAATGAAGCTAAGACGGATTACAAACTTGAATATCCAAATTGCTTCTGAAGTCATTAGCAGCATATATATTTCATCACATAGGTTGTGTATCTATTTTCTTTTTTTCCTGGAAAATCTGATCTATGACAGAAACCAAGCAATCCTGCTCCTGCTTCCTCCCTGATTCATAAAGTGAGAAGCCCCATTATCACACAGCTTTTTGTTCTTCCAGTAATCCTTTTCCCAGTTTTATAACTCCTGGTAGACCTAAAGCATGTCCTTCAAAACTATATCCTGTTTTTAATCAAAGATTCTGGTAGCACTGAGTTGCCCACCATTTTAGGAGAACTATTCCAGCAGGTATGTTATTTATACTTTATTTATAGTTTATACTTATAGTTTCAGTTTCCACACAGAGGATTTCGTCGGATAAAAAACCCTTCACTACAATAAAACTTTTTGCACATACAGAAATGTATGTTGGTTGAGATCATAATACATCTTAACTTACTACTCCTCTAAGTACTTCAAAATTCCTACTGAGTATCATTTTAATTATGGGATGTTTTAGTTTCAGTGTGTGAATGCCATATTTGAATTGAGTTTAAATTAATTCTAGAATATTATTTACGCTATAAGTGCTATCAGAAATAGCCTTAAAATCTATACTGGCAGTTAATTTAAGACAATTTCTTTTTATTGATAAGCCTGCATATAAATGAAATACATCCAAAGTCTTTAGTCTGCCATTAAAACACAAAACTTGAACCATTCACGTAATTCTTCTCTGATTTCCTTCCAATTTGTCAACATCTTTTTTGAAAATAGAGAATCCTTCCAATAATCATCTCATTACTACTACGTTATAGCAATAATACTGCCTCACTAAATTTACTTTATACCCACCAGCTGATCCACTTTAGGATCACATTAACTTTTGCTACTATGAGCTCATTCAGTTGGATACCATAACAGCTATTTTGAAGCTGCCACTTAACAAACCATACCAACTCCCTGCTCATACGGTATGTGACTGACATTATTTATTTTTAATATATTTGATTCACATTTGGTGATATTAAAAACATTTCTTTCAAGTTAACATTCTGTTAAAGCACTCAGTTATGTGATTAAAAATATCCTAGACTTAGAACTACATACATAAGTCTGTGGGACCTGACAAGATGCATCCCAGAGTTCTGAGGGAATTGGCTGATGTAGCTGCCAAGCCATTCTCCATGATATTTCAAAAGTCGTGGCAGTCAGGCGAAGTCCCCGGTGACTGGAAAAAGGGAAACATTGCACCCATTTTTAAAAATGGTACAAAGGACAACCCTGGGAACTACCGACCTGTCAGCCTCACCTCTGTGCTGATCATGGAACAGATCCTCCTAGAGGCTATGCTAAGATACATGGAGGACAGGGAGGTGATTCAAAACAGCCAGCATAACTTCACCAAGGGCAAGGCCCGCCTCACCAACCTAGTGGCCTTCTTTGATGGAGTGACTACATCAGTGGACAAGGGAAGAGCTACGGATGTCATCAATTTGGACTGCTGTAAGGCCTTTGACATGGTCCCCCACAACATCCTTCTCACTAAATTGGAGAGGTATGGATTTGATGGGTGGGACATTTGGTGGATGAGGAATTGGTTGAATGGTCACATCCTGAGTGTAGTGGTCAACAGCTCAATGTCCAGATGAAGATCGATGACAGGTGGTGTCCCTCAAGGCTCTGTACTGGGACCAGTACTGTTCAGCACCTTCATCAATGACAGACAGTGGGATCGAGTGCACCCTCAGCAAGTTTGCAGATGACACCAAGCTGAGTGCTGTGGTCAACATGCCTGAGGGACAGGATGGTATCCAAAGGGACCTGGATATATTTGAGAAGTGGGCCTGCGTGAACCTTATGAGGTTCAACAAGGACAAGTGCAGGGTCCTGCACAGGGGTCAGAGCAACCTGCAATATCAATAGAGATGAAGTGATTGAGAGCAGCCCTGCAGGGAAGGACTTGGGGGTACTGGTGGATGAAAAGTTGGACATGGGCTGACAATGTGCACTCGCAGCCCAGAAAGCCAACCACACCCTGAGATGCATCAAAAGAAGCACGGCCAGCAGGTTGAGGGAGGTGATTCTGCCCCTCTACTCTGCTCTAGTGAGAACCCACCTGGAGTACTGCATCCAGCTCTGGGATCCCCAGCACAGCAAAGACATGGACCTGTTGGAGCAGGTCCAGACGAGGGCCACTAAAATGATCAGAGAGATGGAACACCTCTCCTATGAAGAGAGGCTGAGAGATTTGGGGTTATTAAACCTGGAGGAACTTCTTTACTTTGAGGGTGGCAGAGCACTGGCACAGGCTGCCCAGAGAGGTGGTGGAGTCTCCCACACTGGAGACATTCAAAGCCCGACTGGATGCCGTCCTGTGCAACCTGCTGTAGGTGACCCTGCTGTGGCAGGAGGGTTGGACTAGATGATCTCCAGAGGTCCCTTTCAACCCTGACCGTTCTGTGATCTTATTGCAGCCTTTCAGTACTTAAAGGGGGCTTATAGGAAAGATGGGGACAAACATTTTAGCAGGTCCTGTTGCGATGGGACAAGGGGTAATGGCTTTAAACTAAAAGAGGGTAGATTTAGACTAGATAGAAGAAAGAAATTCTTTACTCTGAGGGTGGTGAGATGCTGGAACAGGTTGCCCAGAGAAGTTGTGGATCCCCCATCCCTGAAAGTGTTCAAGGCCAGGTTGGATGGGGCTTTGAGCAAACCTGGTCCAGTGGAAGGTGTCTCTGCCCGTGGCAGGGGGGTTGGACTAGATGGCCTTTAAATCTCTTTTCCAACACAAACTATTTTATGACTCTATGAACTATTATAGTTATATAAATTATTATATTAGCAGTTATATCAGCTGAGATAATTTTGAAGTCTTTTTTTTTAACCACTGGGAAAAAAATGTGTCAAACACTTTTAGTAAATATAAGTTTATGATACCAACAAGAATTTGTTTATCAGCCAAAATAAAAATCCATTACTTCTTTTGTAACAAGGCCACAGGCTATAAACTATGCAATCATCTTTTAAAACATAAGCTGATACACCTATCCTGCTTTAATTAGCATTTTTGACATAAAAGAAAAAGACTGTAATTTGCTAATACATTTGTTGACTGTGAGAATTTTTGGAAGGGACATGGAGCTCACAAGATATTCTGAAAAAAATGAACATATAACTGCTTTTCAAGCAAACTGAAAAGAACCAACTAAAAATGCAACCAAAGCTAATTTTCCCTCAAAACTTTTAGATGTTCCTCTTCTACAGTGATGACCCCGATTAAATCAACAGGATTGTTAAGAACATGCTGAATTGTATGTTTGAGGACAGAAAAAGGCTCAGCTCTGTTTCACTGCATCTTGCTATACTTCTTCAAGGACACAAGTAGAAGACAGATATTACAATAATTATTCATATTAGTTTGATCTTTTTGCTTTGAGTTTGGAAATTTCAGGCAAGAACACCATTTTCTGAAATTTCTTGCGTGAAAAATTTGCAAGAAAACTGTATGCAAGAAAAGAACATGGTTAGGAAAATGGCTAGAAAAGTTTGTAAACTCCAGGCTGTACTATTTCAGTAGATAGAATGAGGACAGTATCAGGGAATTTCCCAGGCTTCAGCTATGCGATTGCTTGCACTAATTCTTCCCTGATGAATGCCCTACACTTATAGGAAAGATTCATCCAGCTCCCCACTGCCCCGATCTCTCCACTGCAATTCATTCATTCTTGCAATGGAGCCACAACTGGAAATACCAGCAAAACTTCATTCACTCAATGTTTACTCTAGCTTGATATTCAGCTATCTGTCTTTTTTTGTTGCTTACATACTGTATTTCTTTTCAGACAAGACACTAGCCCCATTATGATTATACACTAATCAGTCATGATGGGGGAAACTTTTTAGCAGTCCTCTCTCTCCTCAAGTTAAAACTCAGGTTCTCTGCAAGGACGACTGGTATTCCTGCTAGCTAAGCAATGAGGTTTGGGGTTAGGGGTTTATATTAATGTGCACACCGTCCATATACAGCTGTGTTTCTACATGGTGTATGTCTTCTTTTCATTAGATACATATTTATTCCCTGTCTCTTCTCTTGGTTTGACTTGATGAGAAGACGTCAGAAGCCTGGTCCCAAAATGAGAGTCAAGAATACAGATGGATCTCAATTTGTGAGTAGAGGTCAGCTCTGTAGGTGGGAAAGAGCACCTATTTTCCGCTCATATAGATGGCCAGTGCTCATGGCCTTCCATCAAGGCCATGACACAACCTACACTACTGCATCAAGTCAGATAGTTTATTTATTCACTGTATTTGCAAAGACATCTGGCAAATTGCTTATCAGAGCTTACTCATTGCACTTGGATATATTCATGCCAAACTGGGACACAGCAAACATGCTTCTCAGGCTGAAGAGTCAAAGCAGTAAATGCTTTTTTTAAGTTAAACTGTGATAAAAATGGTTTTGTCCATACCACATAAAGTCAAAACCACTTTCTGGTAACCCTGAACCACTAATAATTTGCTAATGATGAATAAGATAGTTTCTCAATGGAAGGAAAACCTAGCATTTAATACAAAGAATTACACACAGTAGAATAGGTTCATTTCAGCCATAAGCTTTTTCAGTCACCATTTACTGAAAACCTATGACAGTCCCAGCATAACTTGCATTTCCTGCTATGATACACAGAATTGCAGAATTATTTAGGTTGGAAAAGACCTTTCAGATCATTGTGTCCAATAATAAATTTTCCCACCATCTCTCCACATCAGCTTGTGTGGCAGAAGAGAAGAAAAAGTAGCCATCGTGTTTCATTGCTTTGAGTTTAAGCACCATTATTCCATAAAAACAGAACATGGGAGTAATGGATGAGATCTAAAGCCCTCCAAGTCTTCATTCTCCCCCCAGCAAGTACTAACCCGCATATGCATACAAATAGATATATAAACATGTTTAAACAGGGAATAAAATCACTGGAAGGCAAACACAGACTGACAAGGTCCCGACCTTACAGGACACTACATACTATAAATAGTCTACAGGTTTTCAGCAAGGGAGAATAAAAATAGAAAGGATAAAATTTAGTTAAAGGTTCTCTTAACCAGCACAAAAAAATCTCCATACTGAGAAAATCCCAACTAGAGGTTACAGAAAGGCATAGATGTTCCTGAATCCAGTGGCAAAGAAGAAACAGGGATGGCCGGAATGCTGCAGATGTTTCCTGCAGAATCTAATGGATGAAAAAGATGACCCTGATGTAAATAAGCACCTGCTAGTTTCCAGTTCAGAGATTATTTTAAGCAATAAATAGCATACTGTTGGAGAAAGTAAAGTGGATTCTGTTCCTATTCAACAAAATAACTTCATAAATAATGTTTCAAGTTCAGTTCCAGGTAGAAAGAAAAAATTCCAAATACATTTTCTGATTGGATTTGGCTTTGACTCCCTAATACAAATGGCCATCACCTAATTAGCCCATGCCAGAAATGACTGATGCACAGTCCAACCTCCCGCACTCCCAGAACCGCCACAGATCTGGGAGTGTTCTGATAGAAACAGAGCTTAAACAGAAACTAAATTGACAATTGGGAAAATAGTCCAGTTCAAGTAAATATATATATAGAGAGACATTATTATACAGCTGAATTAAGCTTGAACAATCAAACAATACGGTTTTATAATTCACTTTCCCTCAGGTTTGTCTTGAAGATGACTTCAGCTGAATCCAGCTGCCAAACAGAGGAACTGCTCAAAAATTCTGCACAATTACTAACACAAATGGAACATGTATCAAGCACACAGTGCTCCATTACCTGTTACGGGTTTTCTCAAAATAGTTTAAAACATGCATACACTTTCACAAACCCTCCAAAAGGAACTTGTGTGTGTATACGCATAGGTGTGGTTCAGATGCAGCTCCTTAACAATAATAATCAATAATATATTTCCTGTGGACATTAGTTAGCGCACCAGGTTTAGGATTCAAATGCAATAAAAACAAGGTTCACTGAATATAAATAATGTCTGATTAACTGGAATGATTGGGAATATATTTCTATTTCTCATAGCAACAAAGAAACCAGCCCATTTTCCAAACATACCTCACAAGGGATTAGATTAGGCATAAATTCTTTGAGAAGAAATCATGAAGTATAACATCAGCCATAATTATTATGATTTTCTAAATAAATTGCACTAATTAAAACTATTTGGAATTTTATCTAATTACTTGTTTATTTTATAGATACAGATTACTTGATTTTACTGAGTGATAATATATATAAAAAATGCAAAACCATTAATCAATTACTTTTTTCTGCCTTACAACAAACTATTATTTCATTCTAAGCTACTATACTGGGCATCTTAAATTTACTAAGGGAAAAAACAAACAAACGTGCACTGCAATTCAGAATTGTCTCTTCACAGCAACTCCAGAAGGACAAAAATGTGTCATACTGAAGAAAAACATAATCAGTCATGAAAAATCTGCAACAGGAACACTCAGTATTATTTGTGTTATTGTTACAATTCTGAAAAAATACATAATAGTCCAAAAATCCTAAAAAGTACAACTGCTGCATCGCTCTGGTAATAAAGGCACATTTGTAAAACAGTCACTCTGCTATTTAAAATACCTAGGAAGAAGTACCAAAAAGAGCCGCAGGTTGACACTAGAAAATCAAAATCTCATCAAAAGAGCAAATCTTATCTTCAAAAATGATACACAGCTCCTTCATCTTTTCATCCATGTGTTCACACAAGAGTATTTTTAGTGTTTAAAAAAAAATAATTGGATTAATGTTGCCGGTTTATGGTCATTTGGTTTTGGTGTTTTATTTCTCTCCTTAACATCATAGAATCATATATAACTTGCATTCGTATTTGTATTTATTTATGATGGAAAACCACCAAAAAACAAAAAAATATCCCCTGAGTCCTTATGGGCAACCTCTGCAAGCACTATTTTCCAGCTACGCATAAAATATCAGGTAATGCCAGTTAAGTCATTCGTAAATGTAATTCTTTTTTCTTATGAAAAATATCCACAGTCTGACAAATAAAATTGTAATTCATTTTGGTTACTATGCACAAAGGTGAGACTAAGAGACGGTATTCCTTGACGATCTATTTTAGTTACACATTTCCTTATAAAAATTTCATAAATTAAAAATTATAAGATTTATAGCAAAAAAAGGTTAACTGTTACAAACTCTCAGAAAACAAAACTAGCAATAAATACAATTACCTTATACTTTTAGCTAATTGTGACATTGAAGCCAGAGAAAAGAAACATATTTCAATTATTAAATTCAATATTGTTGAGAATAGAAATTCTAATAAATTTTTTAGTCACCCGTTTCTGACAAAATCTCAATAATAGTAATGTGAGAAAAGACATGTGGCAGGACATGTGTTACTCTTTAAACATAACAACAAGCACTGGGAAAACGGGTACCCCAGCAAGCTCCAAAGGTCTTACATCTCTGACAGCCAGAGAAAGTTTTAATTAGTTTGCTAGTTCAGGACTTCCTAGAATAAATGCAATTCTGTCATTTCTAATGTGTTCTCATGATCAGTTAATGGATTATTTTTTACATTTTTTTTTGCCTCAAGCTCAGACAACCTTCCTGTCTTATAATTTCTTCTAAATCAATTCATAGGTTATCCATATTTTCTCATCTGGAACACTAATGAGCTTGCCTAAATTCAGTTTTAATGGATCCTTCTCCTGACTCACTGAGGTGTTCTTTTTCAAATCCACATCACGTTTCTAGATTACTCCCCAAAATTTCAGTAGAAATCAGTTGATGCACCACCATTTGAAAACCCGTCACTTGTGCCTATATATACACTGACTTCAGAACCTAAATCTCACATACACACACACAGAGACACAAAAGGCTTGATAAGCATTTTTGGAGCCCAAAGACTTGTGTACAACTGTTTCTGGGTTTCCCAGCGTTCTCCAAAATAATACACAGCTTGGAGAACAAGAGGATCCTTTAAATATTCAAGTGCGAACGCCAAAATAAAGCTGACTGTATGGGACCTCAGGATGCCATCTACTTCAAAGTCCTAGCTAAAATAGAGCTGCCTTTAAAGTAAGATCAGGTTACTTAGAACCTGTGCAGCACAGTTCTGTTGCATTTTGTGGCCATTGAATCTCCCTTTTCTATCCACTGACCTGTTTTTTATGACTTATGGAAGAACATCACATCTCTATGATTTCTTTTTTAAGCAGTTCTTATGAATCTACAGTGGACTTCAGAGTCCAAACTGAACCAGGATTAATTTATTAATTTATTTACTTGCCAAGATAAACTTTCAAATTAAATGTTCTCTTTAGAAAGGAAAGTGCTTTGAAACTTTTTAAGGAGATCCAAATCTTCGCATGTGGAATGTGCACATGGTATCTTGTGGAGGTTGTCATTGCATAGGCAGATTGCAATCTAAGCCCAAACAGAGGTAAACAAGATGCTATTCTTGACTTGACCAGGCCGTATATGCAATCTTAAGCAGAAAAAAAGAAAAGCCTTTAAACCGGGATGATTGTTAACTTATCTGAGAAAAACAGAATGAGCAGCTGAATAACTTAAGCTAAAAAATGCAACAGATAAACACAATGTAAAGGTAGCACATTTCTCATCACTTGCAGCTTTCATGATTATGTTTGCGTGGCTCACAAAAACATGCTTTAGTGAAACATACTTTACTGGATCCAAAGCGGAGGAAAATAAGTAAAACTACTTATAGATGAGAAATTAAATTATGTGTTTAAAAAGTTTGTTTTATATGTCCATACTATCTAGAAACGTATGACAAGAAGAAACCAGGATAGAAATATTCATAAAAGTTGAATAAAACAATATTCCAACATTTCTCTACGCCCTCTGGACTGCACTTCATTTTCTCTAGTCTTCTTAACATACTGCTAAAATAGAAATACATCGTTAATCATTAAAATACACTGGTAAGGATCTCAGGCACCTTGGTTTCCACCACCGAAGAAATCCATGTCCTATAGTTCAACTTGTAATTTCTTTATTTACATTTCTTGAGGCCTGCTATCAAACGTAAATCTAGCTAAACTAAAAGTTAACCAAAGTAACTTGAGAAACTATGAAGCTACAATGGTACTTTAACTCTTGGCTGATGCATTCTCTTTTCTGGGTAAGGTGTTGGAAAATAAAACAAAGTGAAAGGCAAACAGGAAATTCACTCATAGAAGACTCAGTAACTTGTGCTTTTCACAGCAGATCGTGGTTCACGGCAGATTCATTTCCTATGCCAACACCAGGATCAGAATAACAGAGAGCTCATAACCTAATTTTCAGTTAGTATCACAATGAATTTGAGATTTTAGTCTGTCTTCCATATCAACAACAAAATTATCAATGTTTATAATGAAATTACCATATCAACAGCTATGTGAAATGAAACATACATCTCTTTACCTTTGCATCTGTAAAGTTGTGTACATTGTTAGAGACTTTCATGTCCAGAATAATTTGTAGAAAGAGAATGTTGTTGGTTTTTTTTCAAAAACAAAGAAAGAGTAAGTGTAATTTCTTTGGAAAGTGACTCACTGTAAGGAGCACAGGAACCATACAAAGACACCATTTCGGGGGGAATTAAAGAAGTAGCGAATTATATTTTCTCTCTGTTTTATTATGAAAACAAAGACATCAAGTCTGGTCTCACACTCAAAAGAATGCCTACATTTCTGTCCAGCAGATGAAGCCCAAGATCCACAATATCTACAAGAAAATTGTTAGTAACAGGTGGATGGACAGATGGGGTTAGCTGGCATTCATTTTTAATATAATGAGCATTCCTAGAAGAAAAATTACTCGTGTGTGTATTTTAAATAATGGAGCTACCCATCTTGAAGCTTACTAGAATAAAATTATGTAACCATCTTCCCATTATTTATGGCAGCTCAGGAACAAAAAGGCATCAGGCAATGAACTCGGGAAATTGCACTGACGGTGATAGAAGTTTGATGTCTACTGCCATATTTGTCTGGACCGCACAGCTCCTGCCCCTGTCCAGGCAATCACAGCATACGTAAATTTGTACAGGTACAGGAAACATGATATGCATAGATATACAAAGATTTTCTCTGACAATAAAGAAACTGGTTCACCTGGTCAAAAGCTGGATGCCGCTAATACATACGTTATACACGTTACCTAGCATCACTTTCACCTTCCCCTTTTTAAACCACTGGAAAAATGTTTTAGGTGTTATTGGCAAATTTTACTCAGTTGAAAAGTAAATGTTTGAGCGTACACTCCTAATCAACCACAAAATGAAAAAAAATGAAACAGTTTTTAAGAGTTTCCTTCATTTGGTTGGCTGGTTATACTTGTTTTTAATGTGAACCTGTCTTCCATGTTATAATAACAAACCAAGAGTACGTACTCAGTCAGATCCCTGCATTAAATTAACTGTTTCATAAATTTCTAAACTCCTTTTAAAAGACAAACATAACTAAATAATTGTTGCTACTGTATCTGCACTCATACTTTGAGAATATAAATTATTTAGAAGAACTTCTAAACATGTTTGAACAGAGCTTTCCACGAGAGATCACAAACAAAAACTGTTCAAGTTTTTATTATCAGATTATTAAGATAATTACATAAAATCAGTAAATATAGCATCAAGCTAAAGGAAGAAGCAAAACAAATTAAAAATACTTGCCTGGGTAACAAGTGGCTCCAATAGCCTCTCTACTGTGAGAGTCCTGATTTCCAAACTTTTGGGGTCCCATTTCAAAATGATAGGTGACGTTGCAGAAGTCATACTCCCTAGAACAGACAAAATTACATAACATTCATGAATATTATTAGTGTAATACCCAAACATTGCATATAATCTATTTACAGAATAGCATATATGCTGTTTCCATTCACACACAAAATACTTCTCCATAACCTTGCTAGTGTTCTTCTACTCCCAAAAACTCCCAAGCACACCACTGCCACACCCACTGAGTGCTTAAACATTTATATTCAGAATTTTTCTCTCCTATGCCCTGCTGCATGCTGCATACATGTTGTACTGGGGGTACATGGCAAGGTTTTGGTAGTGGGGGAGCTGCAGGGTGGGCTCTGTATGAAGAGGCTAGACATGCTGGACACAGCATGGACCCACTCCAGGACATAGCTGAACCCATCAGAGATGCTGGTGGTACCTCTGGGAAAACATATTTGAGAAAGGACAAAACACTGCCTGGCAGCGTGCGGAGTGAGGTATAGAAAGCATAAGAAACCCTCATGCAAACTCCAAGTTCAGAGAAGGAAGAAGGGGAGGAGGTGCTCCAGGCACTGGGGCAGATATTCCCCTGCAGCCCATGAAGACAACCATGGTGAAGCACGTATTTCCCTGCAGCCCATAGAGGACCACATCGGAGCAGGTATTACTGGAGGCCATGGAAGAACCAACACCGCAGCAGACAGATATGCTCTGAAGGAACTCCATCCCATGAAGAGCACACATGGGAGCAGGTTTATCCTGAAGCACTGCAGCCCACAGAGAGGACAGACACTGGAGCAGGGGAGAAGTGTGAGGAAGGGCAGCAGAGATGAAGCATTATGAACTGACTGCAACCCCCATTCCCTGTCACCCCTGCACTGCTCAGGGCAGAAGAGGCAAAGAAGTAGAAGAGTCAGGAGTGAAGAGTGAAGCTGAGGTTTGGAAAAAAGTGAGGATGGGAGAAGGTGTTTTAGATTTTGTGGTTTTTTTCCCTTGTGATCCAACTCTATTTTAATTAGCAATAAATGAAATTAATTTTCCCCAAATAAAGTCTGTTTTGCCTGTGATGGTAATTGGTAAGCAATTGCTCTGTCTTTATCTTCACCTACAAGGTTTTCATCCTATTTTCTCCCCCTGTCCTGTTGGGGACAGGGAGTGAGAGAGAGGCTTGGTGGGCAGCTGGCAGCCAGCCAAGCTCTACCCACCAACGTATGAAATTCAACAAACTCAACAAACCTGCTCAGCTTTTTGAGTAAAACTTCCCAACGGTATTCACGGTTTCTTAATTTTGCACCAAAAACGGCAGCACTCATTTAAAAATAAAAAGGATTCTCCAGACCATCTTAGACTTAAAAGCTTAAACAAGGCAAAAAACAAAGGCAACAGCAAATTGCTGTCATTTTATTTGTCATTTCAGGTTTTCATGAAATTTTCAAGACAGTTGGTTTTATTTTTGAAATTCCAGATGCAGAAAAATCCAGCTGTCAGGTTTTAAGAGACATACAATGCACCTCATAGAGCTAGAGAGTGATACAAGTATTTGGTGACAAGCAATGCCACATATAAACTAGCTTATCCATAAAAAAAAAAAAAAAAGGAGAGACAGAAAAATTTGATTAAAAAAATGTTCATTTTAAATAATTCTGATTTAAATATTTCCCTTTATTTTACAATTCAAATAAAGAATTAAAAGTCCCATATACGTAGAATGCCATGAGAACTCTAGTAGGGAAAGACAAACCAATAATATCATATTGTACAGTGCGTAAGAGATCTCCAAATCAAACACTCTGTATATAATATCCCAAATATTTAAAATTGGGTTTTTTTTAATGTATTACTCAAATTAGTTTATCAATTAAACAGTTTTTTTGAGAAAACACAAGCAAACAAAAAATAACCCCACAAACACAGTTCTGGGAACAAAATGAAAAGAAGTTCAGGTATTGCTCCTTAAATAACCCAATTCATAAAGCTTAATTCAATAAGGTATGTATTCAGTACTTAGCAACATTATGTAGCATATAAAAAATAAGATATCCTCCTGAATAAAGCATTAGAACTTGACTAATTACTACCACTCAAAAATAACACGCTGGTGAATCTATGCAAAATTTATTCACAGTCTGCAAAAGATTTTCATTGTATTACTAGCAGACAACTTAAAACACTTGTTCAAAGAGAGGCATATCAGAACTCCCTAATCAATGCATTTATAAATCATATATAAACCCAGCCCTCAGTCTCCTCTCATTTGCAAACATATGACAGCAAAATTATCTGATAATATCTAGTGTGTGCTAAAATTGCCATTATTCAGTTTCCACACTTCCACAAAAAATCATTAGGGTTCATATTTTATGATGCTGAAAACATCCATACATGTGATTAAAGAAAATTATGAGACAGTTTCTAGTTGCTGTAAACATGGCTAATGTGGGAGCTATTCTCATTTTTCCAACAGACAATGTTCAATTGTCCTTCAGAACCTGTTTCTTTTTTATATAAAGATGGTTGTTACTCCAGTTGGCCTCTGTATTCAAAAAGTAAGTTTTAAGTAGACAATTATTCTAGTCAATAATTTATGAGTTATGATACTTTTAAATGTGTCAAATACAATTTCTCTCTTTTTAATAAGCATATTTTTCCTCACTAACTACTAACATGAGCACTCAAACATACACATCCCATTATACAAAAAAATATTCAAAGCTGTAATGTAGTCCAAAGCCTATAAAAGCAAACTCATTCCAGTGGATGGTAACCATACAGGTGACACAAAAGATAACCTGGATGATCAGCTGTTTCAATCGGAATACTGCCTCAGTTTCAACCTTTACTAAGAAATAGGAAAAATATCCTTCAATAGTTAATATGAAAGGGTGAGCAATACTTTCAACCATAAACAGGATACATACAAGAAAAAACGTTATTAAAAACCTGTAAGAAAGTTTTTCATTTGCAGTAAACTGTACTCCATAAAAGCAAATAAGCAAAATTAAAAAGCCAGATTAGTGCATTTTCTTCAACATTTCTCCAGCTGCTGTCACAATAGCAGTTTTAAATGACAAAAGACTAAAAAGAAGTTACCTGCCCAAGTATATGTATATGAAAAGATGGAATATTTCTTGCTTGCTATTTCTACAACAACCTTCCCAGACTGAACAGGTGAACAGGATTTGCTCAGTTGGATAAAGGAAAGGATGTTAACCATATTTTATGACTATTTAACCAAATATTCCCCAAACAATTAGCTTGAAGCGCTTCACTGAAAACATAAATTGCTTCATAACTTACACCTGGCTTGGGGTTTTGCAGTGCCTGTGAGGAAGATAACCTGTGTGAGCAGAGGGTAATGGCATCCCATGACATTTTTCATATAAACATAAAAGCATATTACGATAGATAGAAGCAAACAGTAGTAGCTACAAGTAAAAAAGATGTCCATTCCTGTTACCTTCTAGACTACACTGATATCCACTGTCATCTCAAGTAGTTTAGTTTTTTTTGCTTTTCCCTGTAGTTTCCAACTTACTGTCATTTTTCAAATACCCAACAACAAACTTGCTCAACAATACACTTTCTTCAAAATATAAAATTAGATTTCTCGTCTGAGTTCCAACCTCTGTCGTTAAGAAACACGTATTGATTGTTCTTTGGGGTAAATCTCACTGAATTAAAATTCACGTGGTGTTTTTTTGATTGCAGAGTTAAGAAAACATTTTTAGCAGAAAGTTTCAGTGAAACTTATTCTCTACTGATTCACATATATTATCAACTGGCAACACATTATTAAGTCTGAATTTGAAATTTGATATTATCAAATAAGAAAAGTAAGTTAACAGCACTGTTAATAATACAGATGATTGGCGCCCTAATCTGAAACTAGTTCCACATTTTTTCAAGAATATATTTAATGAATTCTATTGCCCAACTGTACTTTTTTTCCTGCAACGTGTGCCAAAATACGTCCATCTCTTGTTTTAAGCTTTTAGCTTTCCCTAAATACAGCAAAACAGAAGTGTCTTTACCCAGTCCGGTTACTATTGTTCAATGTGAACATTTGTTTAGGCAGTCTGTCTTCAAAGTCTACTTGTAAAGAAAATAAGTATTTCCTTTAGTCAACAATTCATTACAGTGGATTCCTATATTATAGCCAAAATCTAACTACGTCATTGGAATTCTTTATTAACATAACAGTCACCAAAAATCTAACCCCCCCAACCATGCTTATCACTAACCTTTTCAAACAGCTGAATTTTGCTGTTTGGAACCTTCTACGAAAACAAAATATTCTGCATGTGAAATTACCTGTTTGTCTATCACACCGTAACACAGTTTTCCTCCACAATAGTCCCGCTCTCCTTGCACTTACAGAAAAGTCTATTCTGATGGTCATAAACTGCTCACAAGTGACAGTGAATCTCATTTCTGCATCGCAACTTAAATGTAACAGCGAAAATATTTTAACTCTACATGAGCGAAAGCAACGTTTGCTGAAGCAAACAGATAATTTCTTAGAAATATAAGTATTGCCAGCCAAGAATAGGCATCCACTTGTTAGTCCAGTTCACATCTGCAATGCAGAGCACTGCAGACATGAAAGACAGATGCTAAACATTTCATACCGAATAAAGAAAAAAAAAATTCTACCTGATTCATAGCAAATCTGTAGGAATAATCTGGTGGCAATACTAGATTGGCAATACTGGCAATGTTCTGTACTTCCAACACTATAGTTGCTACTGAAGGCAAAAATTGGTCTTCCTGAGTGAGAAAGAAAGATGTCCAGCAAGGTAGAAAGACAGTAAGATGAGAGGAGGCAAAATCATAATAATTTAGTTCTCGTTTCCAAATATTAAATTTGTAATAGCCTTAATGTTTCAAAAGATTTATATAGACTACTACAAAAAGTATGCTTTACAAATTATTCTCTGACATCAATGCCATCTTGGCTTTCAGTCCATATGTACAGATTAACAGGACACTTCCACACATGCTTTGAACTGACCTATTCTTGCACAGCTGAGAGGCCAGTTCAGCTCTTTCTGCATGTTCCTATCCTTTGCACTTTGTAACAATGCTCTGCATTCCATCAAGAAGATAACCTGGTTGAACACTAACTAAAACTACAGAAGAAAAACAAGTTTTCAGTTCCTTGCCTGACTTCGGACACCCACATGCACAACAGCACCAGCAACAAGAATGGACCTGCTGGAGCGCGTCCAGAGGAGAGCCACGAGGATGATCCGAGGGATGGAGCACCTCTCCTATGAGGAGAGGCTGAGAGAGTTGGGGCTGTTCAGCCTGGAGAAGAGAAGGCTCCGGGGAGATCTTATTGCGGCCTTCCAGTACCTAAAGGGGGCCTACAGGAGAGCTGGGGAAGGACTTTTTACATGGGCATGTAGTGATAGGACGAGGGGGAACGGCTTTAAGCTGGAAGAGGGCAGGTTTAGATTACACATTAGGAAGAAGTTTTTCACTTTAAGGGTGGTGAGGCACTGGAACAGGTTGCCCAGAGAGGTTGTGGAAGCTCCGTCCCTGGAGGTGTTCAAGGCCAGGCTGGACGTGGCCTTGGGCAACCTGGTCTAGTGAGAGGTGTCCCTGCCTATGGTAGGGGGGTTGGAACTCGATGATCTTCAAGGTCCCTTCCAACCTAAACCATTCTATGATTCTATGAACAAGCAAAGCTCCTAATACAGCAGCAGAGGTGAAGGGGAGGACAGGACTGCCTCTTCAGCAGCAGCGTGGACACAAACTGGCTTAAGGTGACTGAGAAACTGAATGACAGACTGTCTGTGCTTTCTTGGTTTGCATCCTCAGAGTGAGAACCATGTCAAAATAAACACCTCTCCACACAGAGCCAGGCTTATGTGAAGAATATGGAATTCCTTACAGCAGGATACACAATCTCTTGAGACAGATACAGAAAAATTCTGACTTCACAGATGCATTTATGTACTTCTCTGGGAGCTAGACATTTAAATATTTGAACGGTTACGTCCTTGAGTATGCCTCTACAGAGTATAACAGCCTGACATTAGAGATGCTTAAGCTGGATCTGAATTACCTAGTACGGGAACAGGGTAGGTTGGAGTGCAGGACAAATGTCTCAGACATTAAAAATACTAGTGATGCACACAGTCCTAGAAACCACCTCTTGGCTGATCTGGCTGGCGGAGGACTGCAGTGATACCTGGTGGTATATATAGTTGAGATTCTGCTGTTACCTTACATTTATCTGCAGTATTGAGCAATGCAGACGTACGCTGCGATCTGACCTGAGCAGCATAAAGAGCTGTTGCAAGAGCTCTGATACTCAAGGGAGCCTGGTTTCCAATACTATTCTCAACCCATTTGCCCATTCTCTGCCTCTACTAATACAAGAATACAAGTAGAGACAGAAAGACACAGAGAAGGAAGAGTGCATAACAATTGCAAAGAAGGGAAATAAAGGGAAAATGCTAAGAGGATAGAGAGTAACAATAAGGAGCAAAAGAGCAATGGAAAAAGGAATAGAGAACATCCCTTTGTACAGATAAAAACACCTATCATTAGCCAATGACAGCCCAGTACAGCCTCCAGCATATCAGGCTGAATCGATCAGAGTTGACATGGGCAGTTCCCATCACCTTTCCTAAAAAAAGGAGAAAGATGAAAGATTAAATAAAAAAATAATAAAATAGATGGAGCAGGATGGTTTGGAGGAGTATCTGTCTCCACGTGTTTGAACAACAAGTTTTTGACATATTAGTTTACTTTGTTTCATAAATGCAACTCTCCTCTCATCTTTCCTAAAACTTAGGCAGAAAAAAAACAGGCCAAAATAAACCTTTACGCCCCCCTCCCAAGCTTAACCACACAGAAGATTTTTAATTTGAGCTTTTCTAAGCTCTCAACTTCCTTTTGGATTCACCGCCCTCTCCCCTCCTGCTAGCCCTCCACCTCCACTTTTGGTTCAGATTCTACTCTGGCCTCAACAAAACAAAGTTCTTCAATGGAAGCAGCCCATTATGCAAACTCAAACTTCTAGCCAATAAACCATTAAGTAAGAAGGAAAAAGGCCTTGACAAGGGGAGGATTACCTTGGTAACAAAGCCAGGGGGATGGTGACCATGCAGTGCCCTGACACAGAAACAGGAAAGCTATAAAAAGGCAATGGCTGAGTCATTCACGCTTTTCAGTCACATTAACCAGCTCAGTCTTGGAGGCAACTGCCTACACCAAGACCTGACTGAGCCAGAAGGGAAAATTGCCTTCAGAAATCAAAGAGGTCACAAAGAACTCACAGGGAAGGTACAAACAATGTCCAAATTGTTTTTATCTATGGTATGGCTTAGAAAAATAGTCCTACTTTAGAGGTTTACACATGTACTGCCATGGATTGACTATGTTTGGGCTCACGCATCAACATTGCCCGAGATGGCCCTGAGAGTACCACGATGTGTCAGTGGTTGTACAAACCTACATCCCCTTTGGTCCAACGCACCTTTGAGCTGCATCCAGTCCCTAACAGGCCCATTTCAGAAAAAGGTTTAGACAAACTATAATATGAATCTGAGGACAATCTGTGGCACTGGGACAAGAAGCCAGACTATGAATTGAACTCTAAGGTGAAGTTTACTACAAAGATGATCCTCACTCTAGGGGGATGTTAGATACAATGCCCAGTTCTTAAAACACCTAAAAATCTAATGGTTGGTTCTCCGTGAGTAGCCTGGTGATCTGGGGAGGGTTATCCCTAGGAAGAATGAAAAATAGGGGGATTCACGTTTGTTTTCTGTAATAAATATTAGGAGTAGAAAAGTAATTTACTCCAAGATAAATATGCGATGAAAGTGCTTGAAAGCTGTTTTAAACAACCATACATAAAATTTTTATATCCAAATAATGCTTTTGTCCACTACATAACTTTGTCAAGGTAGGGGAGTCTCCTAAACTGCTCAGTGAAATAGAAGAGTTTAAGGAACCTATATCAAAAGGGAGCCCAAGCCCCAGCAAAAGATTGCCAAGTCATTTCTGTACAACCAAAGATTTTTTTCCACAGATCACTCTGTATTCACACAGCTCTTCAGTGCCTCCTAACAAAAGTCTTCTCACAGAGTTCTGGACGTGATCAAAGCCTCTGAGCTCACTACTGCTGGGATGCTGGTTCACATAGGGTCATATTGCAGGAAAACCAAATGATTTTAAATCAGGTCGTCAGTGCAGATCCTATGCTCTGGATTCTCTGTGCGTCATATTTCCTCCCAAATGACTGCAAATTTCTACATCTAGCAAAGTAACACCCGTATTAGACATTTAGATTACTGTAGATATGATCAATTTACATAAATGACCCTCCTTTTTATTTCTAAAACCAGAACTTTTAAAAACTTTTTTTACAGTTCTATTCCTTCTTAATAAACCATTAATCTCATGTCTTGCAGAGAAAAGAAAACCCAACAATTGTATTCACTAAATCTATTTAACCTCTTGTTATTTTTAATCACTGTATTAAACTGGCATTAGTAACACTAGCTTACATTTTACAAGAGCAGAGAAGTATTAAGCATCTGCGGTTTAAACTAACGCACGTCTACTCCTATTGCAACAGAGAATTTGTATCTCAAATTCCAACAGTTCTTCAAAAAAAGTTATTGAACTTGGCTCTACCTGTGACTTTGCAAGCTTCTGCTTCTGCATGTAGGGGTCATCCTTTCAGTGAAAGTATCCTATTTACAATTTCTCATACTTGGAAACTACAATTAACCTTACCTCCATATTTCCCTACAGCTTTTTTTCGTTCCTCTGAAAGAGAATTCTTTATTCCACAGGATCAACCGTTGCTACCTTCAAATGAAACAATTTACATTTTTTTTCCTATAGAGGGTGAAAGCTTTAGGATTTTTTAAGCTTTTTCGGTTTGGTAGGGTTTTTAAGGAGACTATTTCCCTGCTAGTTTTACTTCAATAGCAATACTGCTGGTATCTTCCCTACACGCCTTTCTCCTTCATTAAGCTTTACATTATCTAACTATTAATTATTTTAATTAAGAGGTTTTTTGCTCTTGTTCCTACAGATGCAACACTATTTTCCTGCATGGAACAGAATCTTTTAGTTATCTGAACTACAGATACAACCAGCCCAAAGCTTGTACAATTTCACTGTGACATTCTGGATGACAACAGTCTCCCCTTGCCCTTGTAAAGTCTACAAGCTTCCATACTATGGAGAAGGAGCTGTTCCATTTTCCAACTCCCTAATTAATGCATTAAATAGGATTGTTTTCAAACAAAGCTCTGTGGGAGCACCGTTGACATTTTCCTCGGCAATTAATATTAAGGACCATTAATAATCTTTCCCACCAACTTCTAGATGCACGCATTGTCTTTTTACTGGTATCTGCATTTGTCAATCTTTTCATCAATTGCCTCTGAGAAATTCCTAAAAATCTTACGTAAATTTATCATCTAACGTTGTGTTCATTAAACCTGCTCTTTCTTTAAACATGTCAAAAAAAGTTGCTCTGTCCCTAGTAAACCCATTCAGAATAGTCCTCCTATTCTGATAGAAGCCACGTGTACCATTCCATAATTATTCACCACTGTTCCACTAATCCAAAAAAAAAGGACAAAGCAAAAATCTGTAATGATAGAAATAAATTTTAAGAATAAGAACAAAATTGCTTAATTCTCCTTGATCTCTTATTACTGAAACTTGTCCTGATGTTATTCTTATGCTGATGGATGTTTTAAATAAAGCACGATGCATAGATAACTGTTCATGATGATATCCAAAAACTTTTATCGTCCCCAGCTGTGTGTTCTCAGGATTTGCTGTAGTTTTGTTAGTTCGGAAATACTGAAATACAATGTGGCATAAGAATCACACCACGATTATATTCTCGAGTGAATTAATTTCACTAAAGATAATAAAGGTCTGTGTTGCCTATTCAGAGCAGTCCTTTATGCAAAAAGATGTAAGCAATGCAGACAATCAGAGAATACATAAAATTTCTGATGTAAAAGATGACATCCAAAGCCGTAACAGTGCAGATGACATGCTTAATGAAAATAATTTTCTTTAAAAAAAAAAAAGTAGCTGTTTCTCCCAAAACTTGAACACAACTTTGCAAAAATGTATGTAAAGAGAGAGACCAGACCTCCTAACACCTGTCCTTTCTCTTTAACCTATTATATGTTTGGACTAATTTTGATTTTTCCTTAGGTGGACTCCTTTGTGGAGTACTGCAGACATTCTAGAAAAGTAGGAAAAAAACCAACTGTATCTTTCCTTAAAACTTGAAGACAGAATTATCTCAGAGTAAGGCTGTCAATTCAACATTAATTTCTCACAAAACAATGGGAAAAGTACACACTTGAATCTATTAACAACATATTACACAGGAGTTGCAAAATTACTGTTAGTATAATATATTTTTATATTTTTAATTAAGAGACTTTAGAGATCATAAAAATAAAAAATTATTATAACAGACGCCTCAATCCAGGCCAAAGTATACTAAAATCCAGTGAGTGAAAGCTGAATTAACAAGTTCTTAATAGAAATAAACAGCTTTTAAAATATTTTTAATAGGGAAAATATTCATGGGGAACAATTTACAAGTACCTGAGATGGTTTTTCCATCACTGCTTATTTTAAATTCAGAACTTCACTGCCTCAGAGGTAAGGATTACTTTAAACAGGACTGACTTCATTAAAAGATACGGTGCATGTTATGCAGGTGATTACACTAATCGCATCTCTTCCTTCCAGCATGCTATTCTGTCAATGTATGAAAACACACCGCTTAAAGTTTTGTAGAAGGAACTTGGTTCAATCAAAATATAAAACTATTACTGCATTGCACCTGGAGAACTTTGCTACTTAACCTCAATTGCATCACAAGACATGAAAGGAACTCGACAAAACAAAAGCAAAGGATGGGATCTGACTTCATTGCGGAAAAATCACAGCTATGTGAACACTTTGAAGGTCATTTTATGTTACCCAACAAATAACCAGGTTTCCAGAGAAGCCGATTCACACACTCCAGCAACAACTAAATTCAGCTTTTATCGAACTGAATTCCAGAACCCTTGAACTCTAGCAGTGAACACTGTATACAATCTACAACAGTACTTTCCATTAAGATAAGAAGCATATAGATTTAAGAGTTCCCGGTAATTACAAGTGTGCCAGTACAGGTCAGACAGGCCAGTGACATCTAGAGATTCATGCTCCATGGCAACATAATTCATATGGTTGGAAAGCCACTGGCACTGACTGGTACAATCCACTATTTCTTTAAAACTACCTACGAAATACAGAAAATTATTTGATGCGAAGAATGAACACATTGGAGTTTGTTTGTTTTAAGCAATGTTTCTCCAGCTTTAGCTAAAGGGATTACTACAGAAGCAAGAGATGGAAAGATAGCAATCTAGCTGACAGCTGATATTTACATTATACATACAGAGCAGTAGCATAAAAAGTTACTAGCAGTGTAGCTAATTTCCTTACCATACCACTATTTTAAAGTTTCTTCCTTTATATCTTACTTTGAAAAAAGGCAGCTTTCAAGGCAGCAAATTTATTTTATTTGACTCACATGCCTGTCTTTAATAATCTCAGTGTACGTTGCCAGCCATCACAATGATGCATGAATGTTCTTGGGTTTTACTAGGGTCATTGTGGAATTAAACAGAACAAAGAAGATAAATCAACAGCAGCAAGTATCATCATCGTTTCTCTTCATTGCACAGGCATGGAAAGCATCAAATATCACCATTTGTCCCTGATCATGGTATGTTCATTCTTCAAGCCTGAGTAGTTTTTGGTTTTGTGTACTGTATTAAAATATCTACTCAGTAGGTGATTCTCCTGCTCTCGCTAATCCATAGCATTCTACCACTTGTTCTGCTGCCACGTACAAAGCACTCTAAGCTTGTCCCTTGTGGCTATTTTGTTGTTGTTCAGTTGGTTTTCATTACACATTTACATCCCACTCTTTAAATTCCTTATTTGTCTTCATGTAATTCCACTGTGCCATACTATTTTTTTAAAATAATTCTTATCACTGCAGCTCCCATTTCTAAAGTCTGAGAGCAGACCAGATGTGGTTGCTTCTAGTCTACTCAGCAATTCTCTTAATCCTCTAGTTTGCAACACAATATCTAACATATTACCATCAGTCGACATTTTTTGCTTTCTGTGTAGTACTCCTAGGTAAACATTTTTTTCCGCACCTTATCCATGAAGGACACGTAGGAGGAAGGAACCAATCATCCCAAAGACAAACGAGAGTCTACTATGTCTACTATTTTCCTATTCATACATTTCATGACTTATTCATTCTTTTTTGTCCGAGATGTAACTGTGTTGTCCTCTTAGCATTAAATTGGAGTCCAAGCTAACATCACTTGCAACACCTTCAGAATATAAATGGCCCAAAATTGTTCTTTTCAAAGGCCCAAAAATCATATTTTTTAAAAAATAATTTCCTCAGATTTGTGTTACTAATACCTGAAATGTGAGAAAAAAAATAGGAAAAAATAACTGGCAAACCAAATTTACAATTTTCTAGTTTTCATCAGTCAATAATTGTCATATATATGGATGTTATCTATACTAGCTAGAACTTCTACAGTCACAGAAGGAGCTTTAGAAAAAGCTTTTATTTTAAATTAGCTGCTGGTATCTGTGATATGACCACAAGTAAACACAAGACAGTTCCAATAAGACTAATGGCAGTCTAGACTACATCTGCAATTGCTAACAGATTGAGAGAATTTCTCAGATTCACCACCTTAACTGTAATTGGGTCCTACATCAACCACTACTTTGAGCCAGATCTACTTGTAGCTTTTCTTTCAATTAAGCGAACCAAAAATACTACAAGGGCTTTGAATTAGTAAAACTAGATTTTATTAGAACACAGCTTGGCCATTACAACGAAGAAAATTCAGAAAGACAGAATCAAAATGAAAAGAATTTATGAACAATTGTGTTTCCTTTCTACTGTGTCCCTCCAGCATAGATCTTTTCCTTTGGTCTTGCTTTCAGGTGTAGCACTTTGCGGAGGCTTGTTGGGTAGCAACACATTTCACTATGTCTTTGATAGACTGAAAAAGTCCATTTCCAACACTGTTACAAGACATCTTCATGGGCATCTGTTCAGTACAGTCGTGGTTTAACCCCAGCTGGCAACTAGGACCACACAGCTGCTCGCTCACTCCCTTTCCCCATCCCACTCTAGTAGGGCAGGGAGAAGAAGGAGAAAAGGAGGAGGAAAAAAAACCCTCATGGGTTGAGATAAAGACAGTTAAATAAAAGAATAACAGAAGAGGAGGAGGAGAAGGAAGAGGAGGATAACAATAATAATAACAGAATACATAAAATAAAGTGATAAAACATAAGTCTCTTTCACCACTCGATGATCAGTTGTCCAGCCCATCGCACGCAGTGACTGTGGATTCCTGTCCCCCAGCCAACCCCCATTTATATGTCTATGGTATGGAATATTCCATTGGCCAGCTTGTCCTGTTTATGCTCCCTCACAGCTTCTATGGGAAGCTGAAAAAGTCCTTGACTAATGTAAACATCACTTAGCAACAACTAAAACAATATGTGTTATCAACATTATTCTCATACTAAATCCAAACCACAGCAGCTACTAAAAATAAAAAAATAATGCTATCCCAGCTGAAACCTGGAAAATTACTTTTTAAGAAGGTACTGGGTTTCTGGTAATGTTACAGCTTCCAGACCTGCTCTGTATCTCGCACTGCCTACCTGATCCACCATACTCTTGTAATTCAAACAAATGACAGATAGTCCAAGCATTATTATTTTCTTTTACTTCCATGCCCTTTCCCCCTCCTCTTATATTTCTGAGAACTAATCTGAGGACTGAATACAACATCTACTGAAGTGTAAAATGCCAACCCACACAATCCAATTGTTCAGCTGTTTCTCCTTTTTGTGTCCCTTCCAACCAAACAAGAACTTCAAAGCAAAATTGCTTTGAAGTTCTTAAAATGGTTATGAAAAAGATAGATGAAATTTAACTTTGATAAATGCCAAGTGATAAAAACCAGGAAAAAGGACCAGGATCCTGATTACATATATAAGGATGGATTCTGAATTGGTCAGTAATACCCAGGAATGTAAACTGTGTATTACAATAGCTTTCTGTAAATGCCAACCAAAAATAAAATGAGGAATTATTCTGAAAGGGAAAGAGAACAAAACAGAAAACACCATTATGCCATTATAAATCCATATCATGAATACTATTCAGCCATCCCTTTTCCACAAAGAATATCACAGAACTGTGAAATACACGGTGGCAACAAGGACGATCAAGGACTTAAAGGAACAACCAAATAGATTAAAAATCTTCATTATGCAGAAGGAAAGACTGAGGGGGAATACAATACAGGCAATAAAACCTAAAGTATCAGGGATAAAGTGAAACAATTCTCTGCTTTTGTCTTTTTCAATTAAAAAAAAAAAAAAAGGAAATTGTCAAATGAAAACCCTAAATTATTAGCAAAGGTTTTGAAACTCCTCGTCATAGGGTATTGCAGATGCTAGAAGTTTATACCAGCTCACAAATTAACTCAATATACTCATGAAATGGAAAAGAAGGTTAAAAAAAAAAAAAAAAAAAAAACACAAAAAAACCCAACAAACAGAAAGCAAAAAGAAAAACACCTGAAACCCCTGAGCTACAGGCTGTCTGAGGCTTGGAGAGTAGTCTAGCAAAGTATCATTGAGTGCTTTCTCTACACTTTTACTCTGAGGAGCAAACCATTTCATCTCATTAAATGGAGTTTAAAACTGTTGACAGCCCGGCCTACTGTCTACTGTAAAAAGAGAAAGACAAATCACGTGGAGACAATCTCCAGGAAGATAAGGAAACCTCAAAGGAATAAAAGATTGGCCCAACTTTTTGGAATGAGATAAATCTACTCCCTCTCCTCCTGGTGACAAAATACCCAGGGCACATGGTGCCAAGCTATTACAGCAGGAATAGCTTTGCCCTGACAAGGCAGATCAGGAATCGAGTAACCCAGTAGATAGTGAGGGTAAACACAGAAATGGCAGCTCCAATTTGCCTTTCAAGCATGAGCAGCTTCATTTACTAAAAGAGGTGCATAGAAGAATCATTCAGCTTAGCACACAGGCACTCAAGAAAATGACTTCATATCATAGATCTACAATGTTCTGGGAAGTGAGGAATCAGTACTGAGAATGACAGGCGCAGAGAATAACTCAAGTGTTGAACTGGTGGTGACACTTTCTTCTTCAGTATCTAAAACACAGCGATACAGTGGTACTGCTTTCAATGCCGCTCACACCACTTTCTAGTGTCAAAGGGGAGGTTCAGAAAACACTCTATGGGCTGTTGGTGCTGGAAGAGATAGAAAACACATCAGAGACAACATATGTAGACCATGTAGATGCATACATGACCTATTCATTAGTCAAGACAAGGACCCTTTTCTTTGTCTTGTCCACAGAGGTAATGCACGTGCCCTTCTCTCCCCTATGCCTTGTTTCAGCCACAAAATATAAAGACCCCCCGTTAGTCCATTTCAGGTTGATCAGGTCCTTACTATCATTTTAGTTTGACAGTAAAATGTCATATTCAATCAAACATTCGTATTATTTTCTGCACTTCTTCTGTTCTCTAGTCCCAGCTTTTAAAAGATCCTCAAAAGTTCACGCATTTTCAAAAGAAGAAATATAGGTTTAAATTGTCTATAGTACTTTTAATCCATTATGATCTTGCAAAATTACTTAATGGTAAGATAGTAGCTAATGAGAAAAGTCAAAAGAAAGTGAACTCATTTCAAGAAACAGGATTCTATTCAACAGCATTTAATTACTTCCTTAGATCACAGAAAGGAACTCAGATATTCATACCAGCAATTAAAATTTTTTAACGTAATAAGGGCAAACTCTTCTGAAACCAGATATTATTAAGAGAATACTTTCCTTTTGAAACAGTTTTTTTTCATTTCTGTGGATAGAGAAGAATCCCACTAGAATATTTGAATATAATATAAACTGACAAATCAAATAGGTGCCTTAGCAATAAATATTCCACTTCATTTCTGGCTGATTCTTGCGATTGTCTTTCATTTGTCATCTACTATAATGTTAGTGTAAAAGACATTTCTCCAAATACAAAATTATTACCAAATTAATGTCCCTGATTGCTTTTTAATAAATTGTTTCAAAAGTAAATGCCATTTGTTTCTACAATTTAACTCTAAAAAACTCCCAACGTATTAAGTACACTATAATCAATATATATATCAATAAACTCCTACTGATCTCATTTTTCCAGCACAAAAAAACTCCATCCTTAAACTCTCACAGTAGGGGAAAAATAATAATCTATGAGGTCATATTATGAAATCCTATCAAATTGTCCCCAGCTTTCCTGTTAAAGTGCTTACATGTTTAATTGCTACTAAGAAAAAACAACTTGTGCAATACCCAGATAACTTACCAAATCCAGCTTTGTTACGAAAAGGGCTGTATTATAAATGCCAGAAAAGATTACAAGAAAAGAAATCCTTCCACCCATTTCTTTTTACTTATCTCTCCCTTAAGTTATCTCTAGTGACAGTATCTATGACATTAAAACTTTCCAAGAGCAGTAGCATCAGAAATTTACTGGTTCTAACCCATTTTAGTTTTATATCGTTCCATTAGAACCACTTCTTCAGCTTCCCCTAGAAATTCATCATGAATTTGAAATGCTGAACCTTCCATAGCTTTGAAATTCCTTGTTGCATAAGAGTTATATGTGAATTTGGGAACACCACCACAAAGTTGGGATCAAAAGGAAACTTTTGAGCAAGGATTGGTAACCACTGATGCAATTTTGGGAGGAAAAAAATAGTTCTACATAATTTCACTAGTCTGTTGCAAGTAAGAAAAGTAAATTAAAATATTAACTGAAGCTAAATCTTAGCTGTGTAAGCCTTGTAACAATATAATGCATCACAACAAAGAGCACATTTAATCAAATCCATAAACCAATCTAAGCTATTAACAAATGCAAAATTCAAGCCACGTTATACAGTATATTACTGAATCATATAAAATGCTAATCCCAGAAATCTACCATTATCTTGCCTATCTCTATGTAGCAAAATTTGCTTACAAAAATACAAGTTTGAAATCTATAACTACACAGGGTAATTTAAGGTAGCATTTGCTAAAATTTGGAATACTGGAAACAATATTCATGGACTAGAGGCTTTTGCCAGGACAATCCAGAAATACATATATGTGCACTATTTTAAATTGAGTTAGACGGGATTTCAACTTACTTATTCTTTTTCCTACCAAAATATTAATAAAATAAAAATTACAAAGAAGAAAAGCCTAACTTTTTATTTCAATTGCCAATGAAACATCACATTCAAAGCCTGAGTTCAAGAAGATCAAATAATGCCTTTATGGTAAATATCTCACATTATCAGACATGTTGAAAGCACTTATTTGGGAAGGCTGACATAATTTATGATGTGTCCTAGTCTTTCCTCTCATTTGTACTCATCTCAGGACAAAAGGAGCATTGCCTCCAAGAATACGATGACCTAAAGGGAATAGACCTTCAGCATTCATCTTCACTTTTATAGTTACAATGTCACCTTTGCAATTTCTATACAATTCTCTTCAAACTGGGAGCCACAAACTTCTCTCTTTTCATTAATATTTTTTATGCTACATATTCTGTTTAGAAACACAGTATTCATGCCTGAGAAGAAAGCATGAAATCAAAAGAGATTATTTTGTGGAATTTATTTTGATCCTGCCATCAGTGAAACAATTGCCTAAGAAGGGAAAAAAATGGCAATTTCTTAAACATTCTTGATACAATCAATATCCTAATCACCACTGCTGTGTCTTATTTTCATTCAGACTTATCTATCCATCATCCATATTTCCATTCTCTTGAAATGCCTGAAGATAATCTCTTTCATTTTACCAGCAAGTAACAGAGGAATGAGAAGTAGCTCAGCTTATCCCAGCCAGATAAAAGCCATACCCTGTAAGGACCCAGCTATTTCTAGTTCCATTAAAATAAGCTTAATTAATTTAAACGAAACATTTTCAGAATAAGCTTTGTACACAGTTGACCTTGTTCTCTGTAACAACCTTTTACACCATCCTGTTCAAATCACATAAATTGTATCCTCTGTCACTTCAATTCCCCATGGCTATGATTTTTCCTTTTCATATCCTGTCCTCATCAGCTGCCTAACTACAAAAACATCTCATAAATTATACTGTCTCAAAGGACCATAGTATAATTTCCTACTGTTGTTGTAAACTAAAAAAAAAAAAAAAAAATGTATGGAAATACAGTTATATACTAAATATTTAATTCACCTTCTTGTGAGATAATATGAATATATTTCTATGGCTGAAAGACTGTTGTTCTTTTAGGATTATTTTCTGTTTTTCTGTATTTGTACTTACACACCACCCCCTACAAAATATAAAACAAACAAAGAAAAAAGTAGGTCTATTTTAAAATAACATAGGTAATTCAAGTTTTTCCTCCTAGGAAATAGAAAAAGAAAAGCATGTGTAGTTCTCCCTGAAATTAAAAAAGCTCAATTTGACAAGTTACTCTTAATTTCCACATTCACCAAAGAACATCATAATATGGGGTTTATTAGTAATACAAAACTGTACAAAACCAACCTTCTAATACTAAAGACAATTCAACATTTTGTGCCTTTCATTGTTAAACAAGAAGGAGCACTAACTTATTTACCAAGCATTCATACACTTTCTAACTCCTCCTCAAATGTATAGACACTAAAGTGTCTATAAATAAAATTGCATGACATTTAAAAATGTATATAAAACCTTTCACCCACAATTCTATTTTTGTGTTCAAAATCAGAAATTCCCTATGACTGCTGATCAACAAAATTGTAAAGCAATTTCAATTCTAACAAAGTGATGTTGTGTTGGGAGGTTCCATGCATTACCTGCCTTTCCCACTATCCACTTTCAGCTTTCCAGTGTCCACTGGTTTCCAGCCAGAACCGATAAAGCCAGAGCCCATTTCTAATCTCACCTCTTACAGAGGCCTGACTCACTCAGACTTGCCAAGCCACACAATTCAAGCTAAAATGGTATTTGTCACACAGGATTTTTTCGTGTAGTACACAGAAAGCTTAATGCTGCGCATTGCTGATCCAACAGAACACTGTAGCATCTAACTATACAGAAGCCTGAATCCAAAAAATCTGAATCATAGCTCCTGTTTACAAGCATCTGATGAGTTCTTCATGCATTTGCCTATAAGTTACCACTTCCTATTATGCACCATTAGGCATGAGTGGTTAATTAGTTTTTCCCATATGCCAGTACATACATAAATTCCAACTATTAGCAGTGGTAGATCATCAGTTTACACAAAGTACCTTTAAATCCAATTATTTGCATATCTTCCGGTCTGTGTGTCCTCCTCCAGATAACAGCATCTATGTTTTGGAGGACTTTGTTAGCTCTTTCAAGATCTATATTCTTACTGATATTTAACCAAATATTTAAATTGTCATCCCTTGCATCACCAAAGTTTTCATTACTTCAGCTGAAAAACTACACAGCTTGTCCTAGGCTCACATATAGTAATTGAAGGGCACAATAACGGTGTTTCACATATAATATTATTTCTGCTCAATGCAATACTAAAACTCATGAACCTGAGAGCGGGATGGAATATCCAGATAAGGCTGAATGCCATTTCCAATTTCACTAAAACAAAGTAAAAGGCATAACATTCTTCCACCTCAAATCCCTGAAATCTCCATTTATTTAACTCTTACTCTTCCCTTGTGTTGTAAAACAGAAAAGCAAAAGTCATACTTTCAAAAAGAAGCTCGTTGAAGGAGAGAGAGGGAAGGAGGAAACCAACCTTTCATTCCTTTGTACAAATGGTAGCAAGTACTAAATATTGAACAGTTATGGCACATTGTACATTTCAGTCCAGCAGAATAGTATCTATGCCTGGTCACAACACTGTTTAGAAACACTACCACCTGACTCCATGGCCATACCACAATACTACGTTCAGCTTGTTTGATGACTATGTTTGCCCAAGCACAGTCCCAAATTATGACAATTTCTACCATTTTCAGACCAAAAGTGTATCATCCCTCCCCACCTCGAAAACGAGCAGTGCTATCTGCCAGCTGGGTGATTACATCTTGTCCCTTGAATCTCATCTTGAAATGTGTGTTATGGCTTACTGTCATGGCTCAGCATAATCAATGTGAAAGAGCATGTGCAAAGAGAATCTACAAAGAGTATTCGAAAATACCATAATTCAGGCAGGCATAATACCTTAACAGTTTCATCTTTGTCAAGAAAATAAGGAAATACATTTGATTAATGACTCCACCAGCCATGGTGGAATCCTCCAGGCAAAGAACACACACTTGCTTTCATACTAGTGCCATAGCTTGATTTTGTAGGTAGCTTTTTTTTTTTTTTTTTTTTTTTAATATAACCTGGGTATTGACTGTATGGGTAATTCAGGTAGCTCATACATGATAAAATACTCGAAACCAGATTAAAAGTAAAATATAGAGTCAGGTTCTCTAATGACTATTTACTTTAGAAGCTAGAATGGGAAGGGAACAGTAGTTAAAATATGCCAGCAACTCTAGAAAAGCTAAATGAAATGCTAAGTTCCCATTGACAGCCACGTTATGATTTTTGAGATTTTTTTATGAAAGGTCTCAGGGGAGAAAAAAAAAAGCTAAGCTTCATAAAATAATAAGCAAAACAAACCAAGGTAAAATATATCTATATTTCACTTAGGACTCTAGTATTATAAACCACTTCAGCTTTGCCTTATGCTGTGTAACTCCTACAGAAACTACCAAGTTATTTGCTTGTACCGCAGGAAAATGCATTATTTTTTCCCAACATATCTGCTGGGTTTTTTTCCTCTCCTTTGCTAAATATGGAAATCTAAGCACTAGGTATCATGGAAACATCTGAGCAAGGTTTTGGATGGAAACAATTTCAGTATCAGTCATGGATATGCATATGCTTAGTCATGCCAAAATGTTATAATGGCATTCACTATGTAACACAAAAAAAGCAATCATTTGAAATAAGGACCACACAGAAGACAGTCTTGTACCCAAGGAAACAGAACAGCGAAGTATCTCATTTTTCACACCAGATTACACAAGCAGTTACAGATTCTAAAGGAAGTATGCTAAAAGGGCTACTTTCCACTAAAAGAGAAAGGATATGATTTTACAAGCCCAATATTATGTTTTCATTCATAAAATCTGGGAACAGGGCCAGACCTGACTGCATACATTCAATTTGACCTTTCAGGAACATTTATTTCACTGCAGAACCTCCACACTAGTAGGTAACTTTGAATTACACCAATAATGCAAGTCACAAATATCACCTCCCAGTGAAGTAGCTGTTAATTATAAAATCCTTCTGGGACCACCACTCATAAAATATCCGTTCTACAGATTACAGCAATGAGCCTGGTTGTCTAAAGAAAGTGACAGTTTTGGATACTAGCGATGCAATTCACGAAACTGTGTTGATTAACACAGAATCTTGCAATAACAGTGGTGACTGCGTCCAAGAAAATAACTCCACTTTTCTATGAATGTTCAGTTCAATGGTGCTCAAACTTTTCAGCCAAGAAGAATATTAGTTTACCTTACTGACAGGAGGTGGCTGCAACTGCAGCAAGGTCAAGCCAACCGTAGATATAAGCCACCGTAGATAGAATAATTTGCAATGACTGTCTGTACAGCATGCACTCTACAGCGCTCGCACGCAAAGATGCATCCCAGACCAGGATCCCACATCCTGACTGAAGCCAGAACCTTGCAGTGAGCTGTTACTAGCAGAACAACACATACACCTCACACTTACCTTCTCATTTCCTCAGAGACCTTTTAAGATCAACATCTAGCATGGATAATTTTCCTTCTAGGCATATGTTAGATACTTTGGGGTGTAACTGACACAGAACTGGATTAGAAGCCACAAAATTTTGTTTCAAATCCTTTCTCAGCTTTAGAATTTTTTAGTAACTTCAAGATGTTGCCTCATCTGCACCATTCTCTTTCCTTGCAACAAACAAATACAGTGTCTCCTCTGGTTCACCAAAGTACTGAAAAAAATGATTATGTGATTGTGAGACATTCAACATTATGATTTCAGAACCATACAGGTATTGTATTATGCAAGAAAACAGAATATAAAAAATTTAGAATGAAACTTTAGTTTACTTAAAGTAAGTGGACTTGGTCACTTTTAGTGACCAGCATCTCATTCATCCAGAAACTAAAAGGAGTCTATTCGGATTACTTTTCATTATATTTCAGACCTTTTAAAAATCTAAACCTTTGCATAACTCAACTTGTCTAATATTCAGTATTTTTTTCATAACAAAGAAATCTAGCAACAATTACTTTCCTGATAACATTCCACTAGTAAAATCAATGTAAAAGTACTGGAGAATTGGAAACTATGTTTGTTCTGAGACACTCTCTTATTCTTTTAAATGTATCATTTTTTAATAAATTACCAATTTACCATCAATAACTGAAACAATGCATACAACTTATTTCTCTACTGACCCAAGCCACCTCGGTAGATTCATTAAAAACCTTAGCAAAATAAAATTAAAAAAAAACCTGACCACTGGCATATTATATAAATTTCAAAGACTAACCAGACTTTAATTGGATTTTTTTTTCAAACTTTTAATCATGAGCTTAATGACAAACCTGAGACTCAAGTCTCAAATGATACCTTATCATTTTTCAGATTATTTGAAATAACTTCTTTTTAGGTTATACTTGCTGGTACTGCAGTCATTCCACCACATTTAAGTTATAATTATGACCCTGAACGCTGCAGATTAAGATAGTATTCATCAGCAGTTTGGCAATACAAAAGACTGTGTCAGACACAAAAGAATCTTAGAAGAGTCGGGATTTTTTTTCTCCCATTACAGACCATGATATGGGCTCCAATCCTGTTTTATTGAAACCATTAACAAATTTCTCTATTACCTTCAATGGGAAAAAGATTAGAGTTCCTATTATGTAAGATTGATGACGACGACATGGTGACTAAAGCATCAAAAATTCTCAATCATTATTTACCCCTTAATCTTTTTGAAGACAATCAATTTTTTTCTTTGATTCTATGATTTTTTCTTTTTTTTTTTTTACCTTTTATTTTCTTTTTTTTCTTTTTACCTGTTTCCCATTCCCTTTCTATTGTATGCACATCTCATTGCTTTATTAATAACCGTTGGAGAATATTTCTAGATTTGTTTTTTTTCTGATGACTTGTCCCAATTCTTTCTTCTCTTAGTAGCTCTCAAAAACTTTTCTGAAACCACCTTTTCCCATCAACACAGTATTTAAAAGATGTAAGTTACATTCTGTTGGTAGTTTCTGATTATTGACATTGTATTCTTGTTTGTTTGTTTTAAAGTGAAGTATACACTGAACATGGTACATTTAAATGTTTGAAAATAAAGTTAATTCTGTACATACCAAAATACCAAAGAAATTAAAGGCAGGTTTTAATTCTTTTCCCCCTTTATATAAGCTGATGATGTGTGATACACTTAGCAGAACTGAATTATGGATTTCACATAATCCTTCACAATAATCAGAAGAAATTTCTCCCTAGTTGCAACATCACACATTTCAGAACCAGCGATACAATCGATAAGCACTGTTGAATTACAGTGGCAGATCTTTTTTAACTAACCTTGGTCTACAAAGCTCATAATGTTTTAAGATCTGATTCAGGGAAAGAAAACAATCTATTTACGAAGAAATTCGCATTACTGACCTAGATCCATTCATTTTAAAGGCCAGGGAAACAACTGCTGCCCTACTGAGTTTGAGGTGAGACCGGGACCTTGAAGCCTGCTCCTTGTATTGGCTCAACAACAACTTTATTCTTCCTAGCTTTGGAGAGGTAGATATAAAAACATTAGCTATAAAGCTAATATCTAATATGGCCTGTTTATTCTATTTAGCCAAATTTCCCTGGAAAACACCCTATTATACAACTAACAGTGAAGTGTATAGTCCGTGTGTGAACAGAATAGATAAAGCAAAAAGGAACGGACAGTGCTTGGCAACCTAGAATTTAATGATTATTCTGAACACTCCCACTAAAAGCTTTACTTCTATTTTTCAAACTTTCTCTGAAATTTCTTCTGTTATTTAAATGCCCCATTGCATACATAAGAAAAACCTAGCAAAAAAAGAATTTCCATAGCAACTATTACAAGGAATGCAGTTCAGCAATTCATACCATAAATTTTTATGTACTTTGACCAATGCTTTTCTTTATCTAGATGGATTTCTTTATCTATGTTCAAATGGAAATATTAATATTGGTCATGAAGAATTTCATATTAACGCATTATTGAAAACTAAACTTTAACCAGAAGAATGTTCTATGATCCCTAGAGAGACTGTGATGTTAACCTTCCAAAGTTTAGCATTTCCAAAACTCTAAGGTGATCCTAAGGACATTTCAAGCAAGAATTTGCTTTAATATTTCAAATGCCTACAGTAACATGACATAAAAATAGAAGGAGAATTTATACAGATTTTTACATTAACTAAGAATTTTCCACAGCAAAAAGCTTCTGATTAAGAAGCCAGAATCTATATTTAGACTAATTGAGTGCAAAGTTTTTGATTTTTTTTTTTCCATTTAGAATTGTTCTTGGTTGCTTTTTTAAGATTTGGAGTAGGTTAGTTTTGCAAATCCTTTTGGGATTTATACACTATCCTTTTGCTCTCTCATGGCAACATATTACTGCCAGTGTACTACATAGTGTACAATCATTATTTTAGAGAAACAAATATAAAGAATTATTAAAGTATCAGCCTCAAACACCTCAGAATGGATTCCAATTGTACTGTGACCAGATAAATCTTTAGTATAATCTTAGTTGTAATACAGGGGATTTTTAGGCTCATAACAGCAGAGCTGACAACATGCATAATATTCCAAAATAAGCTCATTTAAGTGATAGTATTTACTTAGGATACACCTGGCTGTATTCTTCCCTATTACAAAACATATTTATATTAGGTTTTTTTTGACAAATAAAAAGTGATAGCTCTTAGGAGAAAATTTCTATCCAACAGTGCAAAGTATCACTGCCTTTTCCTGCTAAGGGACTCCCCTAATTTAGGAATGAAGGCACATTCCAACAATGATTTTACCTTCTCTTTCACAAGAAAATTCATGCTAAGCTGGTAAACCAGACTGGAGATTGGAAACAGAAGACTGTAGACATCTAACATGCAATTTTTTCTTTCTTTGTTTCTACACGACCTGCATGTCCTTCTATTTAAGCCAGCAGATTCACATGAGAACCTGTCAAAAACGTCCTTATTACAAAGTCTCGTGTCACTCTTCATTGCAATACTGAACTTTTCTGAAGGAACCTACCAGTGGAGTCTGGTATTTAGACTGCCTCTGTGATAAACAGAGCCTCAGCGAGCCTCAAATTAGCAACAATCAGAGTAGAATGCCCTCTGAAATAGCTGTTTAGAAACAGAAAAGAGTTTATCTTAAGCCCGCTTTCTCTCCAAGGCTTTAGGACTTAGCTCCAGATGACCATGCTGCATGTGGAGACTCAGAGCAGGCAGCCCCCTCCCTACAGTAATCTATCCCATCCAAACAGGGGCGACAGTCACTCTGAATTTAGAGATGTAAGAAGCAGTCACAGTGCCTCATCACCAGCTCACAGTTACAGGTTTTCATACAGACTGGGAGAAATCTGCCTTTGATACTTTCCTCAGCCCAGAGTCCGTATTCCCCAGGATAATGCCCTAAGCAACAGACCACTGCCTCCTTTCCTCCACATCCCCTGAGTCTTTTTGTCCTTACAGCGGTAGGATTCCCTGACTCTCTTTTTCCATGTGTCCTACTTAAAACAAAACCTCATGAAAAAATGATTAAAAAAACTTAATCTGAAAATAAAAAGGATATGTAAACAATGTGATTGAAGCTACCTCAAAATTCATAATAGTCGCAGAAATTTCTGGTTTTATGACACTAAAGAGTAGTGGTAGGTGGGGTTTTTTATTACATTCATTAATCAATAGCGACATTTACAGCAAAGATATCAAAGCACCGAATGTTCCAGCAACATATGAAGAAACAATTAGTTAATACTGAAAGTGAAGTCTTCAATCAAAACCAAAACAAAGAGTATTTGTATAACTGAATGACCACAGAAACTGTTAACTCTTTGATTAAAAGCACACAGACAAATGTGTTTACAGTTTCCTGTATAATACTCACCGGTAATTAACTTAAGTACAGGTAGGGATAGATAAGTGATATATAAATATGTAGCTATCTCAACCTTTTCTTTAGGGTACCTCATCATTATGAAATCGTTTTACTGCATTCAAATGGGATGCGTCAATCATGACAGAAATTCATGTAAACTTCAAGAGAAAGAGCAAATAAAGAAGTCATGGTAGAAAGGAGAAAATGAGAGTTTGCAACATGTCCATCTGAGAAGGATCACAAAGTCGTAGAAAAAAGAAAAGGAAAATGACTGATTGAAGGAAGTACAGAAACTTTACAAAAAGCAGAGAGAAAATTAGGGAACTTGAGAAGAGGATGCTCCAAGGTGTCCATATGCTGCTTTAACCACCGATTTTCAAAACAATCACAGAACCAAGAAATTCAAATATATCTCAAGGTATAAAGTCCAAAGACTTTGAACTGTAAATTATTCACACTAAAAAGTCTATAAATAACTGTGATGTAAAGAAAAGGAAAAAAAATATGAAAGTTTAGAACTTGAAAAGGCTGAGTATAGAAAGCACAACTTATATTCTCTTTAATCACATCAACCTCTCAAAGAGAATCAGTAACAGAAATGCATGAATGCATATCAAAATTAAACAAAATCCTACTAGCCATAACTTTCATAAACTGAAAATACCTGGACCATCAGCAGCAACACTGAGGTCTCCACAAAAAGCAAAAATTAAAGTGAGAAAGGCCAAAAAGCTCATTTGCTTATGTAAAACATCTCATTTTAATCAAGAAATCAGTTGATTACTCTAGAGTGAGAGGTCACTTAAAAATAAAACAAAACAGAAATAAACATCAACTCATTAAAGAAGTGGGGAGGAGAGACAGGACAAAATAATAACTTTTCCAACCTTACCCAAAAATGCTTTTAAAACTTGCTGTTGTCCAGCTTATCGGTATGTTTTCAATGCAGGAATGCATTATTTACCTAATGTGGACACTTATATGCTTCAGAACCCATGTATATAGATGTTGTGGATGGTCTGAATTACTACCTTTCAAACACGTTTCTACATCTTTTATTCTGCCATGCTCTTGTTTCAAGGAAGAGCAGGTTTGGAAAAGCTCTTCCCCAGGACCTACTCTACAGTGAGCTCCAATGGAAGAAACCGACAGATGGTTTCTTGTCAACAGGCAGTTCATAATGAAGGATTTGCAGGTAAGAGCAGAAAAATATTTTTCCACTGATACATACCCGTCCCCCCAAAATACAGTATCAGGATTTGTGATCAACCTTTCCAATATATGGAATTTACATTCATCATATTTTGGGATTAAGTAGTCTTTTTTTTTTTTTCTTTATATTCGGCATAGGAGATGTTTATGGTCAAGAGGGCAGCTTCACTAAGAAAAAAATCCCATCTTATCCAAAGGCAACTGAAATATGACTGGTTATGTTTTTTTTTTTTTACTTAAACTCAGGTACATATACAAAAAATACCTCCCTATAGGCAAGTGCTACACTTCAACTGCATTTGCTCCATGTTCTTCATTTTTGCATAACACAGTTCTGAAGTGAAACCTAACATCATGTTCCTGAGAGATGATTTTAAAATAATACAAAAGGGAGTATTTGCTAACAAGCTATCAATTTATATTAAATTGAGCCTCAAAAATTAAAATTGGTAAGATATGATGTATCACACAATGTCCTTGATACCTATTCTATAACATGAATAATTAAATCTGCATAGATCTCGACCATCTGAGCAAATTGCCAAGATCCTATTGTATTTTGAAACTGAAATCACAGCTGATATCAACACCAGTTTGTGTTGTCACATGGTACTTATGGTTTTTAATCACATGGCTTTTAGAACTTCTGATCAATACAACGCACTTCTAGCTCACTAAGATGAAAACTAATGAACAAAACTAATTTAAATTTGCATGTTCATCAATTTCTAATGAAGCTGAGAATAAAAAAAAAATCTTTTTAATTGCATGTCTTTGGAAACTAAAATTTTGCTTTCAGAAAATTTATAATGACTTTTGTACAACTTAACTAGAGGAAGTAAGAGACTACTTCATTCCAACAATTCAATCAATAGTTTGGCAAAAGAACAGAAACCTGTCAGACCAGTGAAATGAAAGAATGGGTGGAAAAAAAGCAGATTCAGGAGAATTATTTACTGAAAAATATTTTTCCATATTTCCTTATTACCTCCATGTAAAATAAACGAAGATATAGGCAGAGTGTAAAACTGCCCTATACTCTGCAGGAGTTACCAAGGTCAGAACTGAAGTTCCAGGTGCATTTTTTAGTGCTATGAATATAGTCTAAACCACAGCTGCTTTTATGTTTCTACTTTAGAAGATGATACTTCATATATAATATATAAATACTACACAAGTCAGCATTATAAAATTTGTAAACTATTTAAAGAAAACCTATCAGGGAAAAAAAAGTCATCATAACGAAGCAAAATAACATAAACTAAATAATATCTAAATAGTACATCAGTCACTACATGCACCATAATGAAAGCAAAACTGTTGAAGTTGGGGAACTTGCTGCCTATGAAGCTGAAAGAAAATTCTGCTCATGAGACCAACCTTTTCAGTAGGTGCAATGAAAAAAAAAGTTTTTGTTTCAGTCTATCTGTTTAGTCTAATTCAATATGTTTTTCATTCAAAGTTCAGATAACTGGTATTTGAAAATGCCAGAAAGCTTTGTTACTTCTATTCATTTGGGCATTTCAGAAAAAAAAAATAAAAATTAAACAGATCAGTATAATAACCTGAAATCTACCATAACTAAAACTGAAAGAATATGAACACACACACACACACACAGAATAAATCTACAGATACCACAGATACTATTTAAATCAGTATAACAAATGTTAAGAAAAATAATGTATTCATCCTGCATACACATTTTATTAAAATAAGAAGTATTTAAATGCCAATTTCCTGCATTTTAATTACAATTTCCATTCAAAAGTTCAACAAAAAATCAGTCTATCAAATAACATTATTCATCACTCTTTAAATTTAAATTATTAAAAATTTAAAAATTAAGCAAAAGTATTTAAAGAGCTCATAAGCAGACAGCCAAAGTGAAAGAGCACAAAGGAAATTTAGAAGATAACTACATTGGGTCACTTTGTCAAGTTTGTCTTCTGCATGTAAAATATGTCTCATTGAAATTAATTTCAATTGTAATGGTAGTATTTTCCATAGCTATAATCTTTAGAATACATTGTTTTTACAGCGATAGACAAAAACTAACTTTTAAATGTGAATACCATGGAGCTTCCTAGCTTTACTTTTATTAGGAATGTAAATGATGGGTTGTATTTAAATGTAAATCAACTAGTTTTAAAGGTCACTGATTAAGCAGAATGATTTGCCTCTTAGAAAAGTAACTGATAAGGAAAAAAATGGAACAAACTTCAAATTATTTTTTTTTCTAAATGATAATTCTTTAACATGAATGAGAAATAAGTCAAGAAAACCACCGAACTGGAGATATATTATGTCTTTTGAATGATGAACTGCATTTAGAAACTATGGAAAAGACTTCTGAAAAACGCATTTGTGATTAGAATAGGCACACATATTTGAAAACATTGTTTAAGGAAAAAAAAAAACAAACCTGAATTGTCAAGAAAATAATCTGTACAAACTTGACAGGTCTTTCCCCACTCTAATTGCTGGGATTTCAGGACTAGTAGATCATACATTACCCCACAGCAAAACAGAATAAGAAGTGTTTAAGACATAGCTCTACTGCCTAAAACGTCAGCAATAAAATACCAGAAAAGAGATGATCTCCTTTCAAATTTAAATTGTGTCTGCCAGCGCTATGTGCTTATGTTACACTGAGTCACTTGTAGCATTCTTGTGCCCTTTTGAACTATCTAGTAATTAAAAACAAAGGCACATAGATATCTATCTATTGCATACTCACATTTTCACAACAAACATGCCATTGTGTTCCATATCAAATAGGGAACAGTTCTTCCATAATTGTAATAATACTACTGATCTAAACAAAGTGAAACTAAAAAGCTTTATCCACTGTATACGCTTTGTATAGAACTATATGTAGAGAAATATACACAGTGAAATAATAAGGATGTTATAACCATTCTCAGATAGGGTAAGACTTCTTTATTATTCTTTAACTACCGACCCCAGAGTATCTCTACTAAACGAAACTTTGAGATTTTCAAGTAAAAGAATTGTGTTCATGATTTATTTCTTCTATTTCCAAACATTATTCTACAGTCCAGACTAGTGTTTTAGGCTATTTTCAACCTTTATCCTCTTCAAAAAAGAAAAAAAATATTTTACGACATTGTAAATGTCATTTAAAAGCAGTCATTTGAAGCCATTCTGGATTCAAATAAGTTTAACAGAACTTCTTGGAAAACATATTTGAGACAAAGATGAGCAATAAATTCAAACTAAGCCATTAAGCATCTTTCTCATGCATAGTACCTCCAAAGCAAAGGTGGAATAAAGTATCTCACTGCTGGCCTTAAATTTCAGGTCCTTAGAAATTTGACTTTGGCCACTTGGAATGACATTAGCTCTCTGCCTTGTGTTGATTGTGGTTGCTTTGCATTGCTGTTTCAGAAAGTAAGGAGGAGCCAGATTTTTAACAGGAATGATTCAGTGAATTCCTAAAGCAGAACCTGGGGGAAGGAGAAAGAGACCTATCAATCCAACTTCCAATAATAAGAGATGAAATAACTCCAAAGGCTGAGGCAGAAAAATCCATACATCCAAAAACGCTGGGGGGGCGGGGGGGGGGGGGGGGGGGTAGATGTCTTTTGGGCAGATTTTTCACAAGCCAGTAAATTCAGTTAGGGTGTAAGTAATATTCTCGAATCCAAAAACTGAGCTCCGCACAAGGTGCAAATGTAACCTCTAACTTTGCTTCAAAGAAAGATCCTATTAACTCTCAGCCTATTTAAGCTCTTTCACTTACTAGAATAAGGATGGTAAACTTAACATCTCATACTAAACAAAAAGGTACATATGACTTCTCCAAATCCTCACCTCCATGTTCCATACCTCTCTATTTAACAAAACAGATCTCAAAGTTATGTTTCTACACAGCAGAAATAACAAATGCACATAAACACGTGTATGTTTGAAAAGATTATGTATTTCTGGAGCACGTTCTTCTGCAGTGCCAGGTTGCACTCCGGAGCATCTAAACCCAGCATGCAACAACCATGTACCAAACAATAACGAAAACCATGGAAATTCTGCCCAATACATCCAGAGAGGACGATGCAGTGAGAGGATAGCAACCTGAACACCTGCTCTTTCATGCTTTTCTCTAACGTAAAAAGGTGTAACTCTCTACAAAGGATCTTAACATTGGTGGTGCTGCCTGACCTGCATAAAGACCAAAACCAATTCATATGAGATACTCTTTTACTTTTCATTTTCGTCTTTGTGAGACCCAAGTCACAGGACTTTTTTTTAAATTTGTTTTACCTTTTTTAAAACATTTCTACAGCAATTTCAGACGCTCAGAGGTCAAGAAGCCACAGTATTGAAACTAAATTCAATCACGAAATTTCCATTTCTCAAACTCTGGAATAATACAGGAATAATCAGAACTAAAAGAGCGATGACTAATTTTTTCTTAATATATGAAAATCACTATGCATCTATAAACTCCATATTCTACAGAACTGCCAATCTTTTCAATAAACAGACCAAACAAAGAAAAAGCAAGCTGTCAGAGGAGAAATTGGTTAAAATGCCTGACAGAAAACCAAGGCTTTTCATTTTAATACTGATAATTACGGAAATGAAATAATGCTGGCAATGGTACGATAATAATTATACACAGAAAAGAAGCGGATTAAGGGGAATAAAATAATTTTAATGTTACTTGGAAAAGCTGCCTCATGAAAGTACATACTTTTCAATGTTTTTGATGTTCTAGGAAGGAAATGGTAGTATGTGTGATTATTGTCCATTTCTCTTAGAAAAAACAATTTGTGACATCACTTACAGTTTTCTGGTCTACATTTGTCAAAACCATCAGCTTCATATCCATAGTAAAATAGCAAAATTTCAACACAACCAAAAAAAACCATAAAAGCTAACAAAACTGCTATAGCCCAAAACTTAATCCCAATCAAAAAAACCCAACATTTCAAGTCATTTATTTTTCTTGAAGCAGAACTACCTTGAAGTTCTGTTTAGAAATGAAAATAGAGCTCTAAGGGAAATAGGTTTTTATCCCAGCTGATAGTTGAAATTTACTACACACTGGTGTGTCAGCAAGAACCAGTTGAGCACAGCCTGTTTGCACATGGTAGTGCTGCCAGAGCAACATCATGGTACAGGAGGTCCCTTGTCTTGTCTCCTCTTCCCACGTGTCATCCCTTCCCAGCTCTTTCACCAAATCACCCACCGTTTCTTTACGCACTGTGATGCTGGGCTACTTGAACATCCCAATTTTCTGCAGCTGTGTAAAAGAAGGTCTAAAAAAGCATGCCACTGTTTTGTAGATGCTGATGGGAGGAGGCTTAATGAGGGGCAATCTTGATTTCTAGAGGAGCACGTGGCTACTGCGATGGGTGCCCTGACAGTGGTCGCAACCCACTCACCATGGACAACTGAACGTGAGTGTGAACGGTGCCTGAATTACAGCAGCAACATACAGGGACTAACTCTGCCCAAGTGAAACTGCACATTGCAACTCCCTTTTTTATTTTTTTATTTTATACTTTCTTCTGTGCACAAATTAAACTGTTACTAACCCAAGTCAAAACTAAACTGTTGGAGGAAGAGACAGGAAGAAATTTGAGATACCACTGAACTGGAACTTACCTAATGAACTTCCTAGTTTAAATTCCTGGCTACAATTAGAAACTGGATATATCACTTTCCTGGTAGAGACTGTGCATAAAACCTACTGGCCAACACAAACCACTATTAGATTTTACACGACTATTTCTTCAACCGTGAGGCCTGCAACTTCATACAATTGGCAAGATTGCTACAAGAGTACTAAAAGTACTATTACTCTAAAGGTGTAGAGGGATAAATTATAACCAGAAAAGGGAGGGGGGAGACCAACAATTTTTTTTAAATTAAATTCAAAGTTTAAAAGTTTGAATACACCTGACAGAATTATTTCTGGTATATAATAATAGGCCCAGGATTTTCCTTTGCTACTCCCACCGTTCTGATTCACCATGAGGGGAACCAAGAAATCCCTCCCTATCTATAACAGCAACTGTCTTTTTATTCCAGCTTTGCCTTTGCAGGTCCCAGATAAGATTTCTTAATCACTTAGGACATCATGCCACATAACGAAGTTTACCATAGAGACGGGACATTCAGCATTTAGGCAAATCAAGCGTTTCTTTCAACCCAATAAATATTCCTTTTTACGGAGAAAGAAGTTTACAAAAATATTATATAAACTGTCTCTCTAGTTTTTTGTTTATTTCCTTATTTTTTGTAAAACATGAGCACACTATGCTGACTTTAAAAGTATTTGAGCATAGTCTTTAATACCACAATTTCACCATGGAAGAGCTTGACTATATTTATATTACCTTATAAATGGAAAATTAACTCTCTTAAGCTTACTAATTCATATAAAGGTTCTAAAATTGAATTCTTTTTTAAAAGGCAAATTTTGACTCAGAGTCAATTTTAGCCCCATTTAAGCTAACATTTAAATTCTACTAGCTTTTTAAAATTTCTGCAATGATTCTATGTTCCTTCAGTCTGTGAGCACATCACACATGCATGTCCCGCATGAAGCCTTTCACAAAATTAGACCTAGAGCATCCCAGATTTGGGGGGGGGGTTTAAATATCAAATATTAATTGAAGATGTTCTACCTGATGATATTTTATGCCAACTTACATGTATAATTTAAAGTTCCTTCAAAAGCATGTATAAGGACAAAAATTAATATATCTGGTGATGTATGGACACTTTTCCTCAGGGTTCTACTAATACTATGCATGCAGCAATAAACAACAAATGATGTAAATTATTGAAATTATCGGTTACTGTTAACATACATTGTCACTCAAATTCTGACTTAATTCTGATTTCAGCCCCCCACCTAAAAAAGTCAATAAAAATACCTTCACTGCTACAAAATACAGAAGTGTCATTTAAGAATATCTACACATTGAAGTTTAATGTGGAGCAACCAGTAAAGGCTTACATCAACATTCAGTTGACCAGTATAAACAGCCCCTTGAAAAGATACTTTACTGCTTTACCTTCCTTTAACCATGACTAACAAGCATTGATCAAATCAAAGGCTTTAACTACTTGCTCCAAGTCTTTTCGAGCACAAATGTCTTCCTGCCATAATCGATTTATCTACCTGCCTCAAGAGAATCAGTTTAGATGTTGGTATGATTTCTCAGGCAGAAGAACATTTTTCAGCCTCTTCAGGCTGGCGATCCATTACTTGAAATAAAATATTTTCCCAAGCACCTTATATTTTCCACAAAAGAAAGAATAAAAAAAGGAAAAGAAAAAAACAGGTAAAGAGATAAAACCTGCAAAACACCACAAAGATAAACAGACAACAATGAAAATAGTTCAGCCACAAAATTGGAGATATTTGGTGAATTGGGATCGTTCAAGAAAACTATTGCAATATAACAATAATGCAGAAGTATAAAGCAAGAAAGAAAAAAAACTGGCTACTTCTGCAGAGAGTGGGAATAGTGTGAAAAGTAATGACTAAAAGGTTTCAAAGGTCATATGGAAAGCAACCGAACTGCCATACTGCATTCAGTCCTGATATTCAGATTTTAAACCAGTTACCAAGAAACTAGAGAGGTATAGAAGGAAGTCTTGTGGCTTCTACACCCTGTGTATGGATAATCATATCCACAGTCAAAAATGAAATTACTATCTCTCTGTCCTGTTATATAGATATTATTTTTGGATTTTCTTTTATGTCATCCAATCCAAGCTACACCTAAATCTTCCAGATATTATACTCTTATGACATTCCGATTCATCCATATACCTGAAGCTAAACTTCCTTCCCTCCCCTTCTTGATATTATCATCCTGCATCTCACTTTCTGTACTTTCTGTTAAAGGCAATCTTATTCCATCATATGCACTCAGGAAACTATTACAAAGATACTTTAGTTTTTTGTAAAGTCAGTGCTTTCTCAAACTTCTTCCGCTAACTAAATCACCTTTCTACATCATATTGCTCAGCTTCACTTTTAAAGCTTTTCAAAACTTCACTACAGACACCTACTGGGCTGTAGTTTAATGAGCCTTTCCTTCTGCAGCAGTGATGGTTTCAGCAGTGTCCACCTATTCCTCACCACTTCTTCCTATCCCCGTGCTCTGCTCGGAGTTCTGCTCATACAAGCACTTGTTCAGGTGCATAATAAATCACATGAAACCAAGAAAAAAAAATCAGGTTTAAAATAAGCATGTTTGAGAAAGAAAGTTAATTTAGCACAGATCAGCTGTGCACAAATATTACGGCATAGCTCAGAGGTGGTGCAGAACAAGAATCATCAACCCTGGAGCTAAAGAATTACTGAAAATAAGCCTTCTGCAACAGGAAGTTGACTTCAGCTATAAGCGTCCCATAAAGCAGCTGACGAAATGGTTAAACTTTGCACCTTTTAAAAAGCTGCACTTTACACCTGCAAGCAAACTCTTCCAAAAACCTGTCTCCTCATTGCTTGCTTTCAACCTCCTCCGAGTACTTTTCTTGGCTGCATCACGGAAAGAAACTCAGCCGCCGTTGGGTTGGGATAGGTTGTTGTCACCAAGCCTTACCTTGCTGATCAATTCTAACTCAGTCTGTGTTTGCACTCCATCTGTCTCAATCCAGCTGTTGTCTTTCATTTTGAAGGGAGAGACTGAGCCTGGTTTTGCCAGGTATTTACATAGCACCTAGCACAAACAGAATGGGATCTTTGTCCAAGACTCAAAATCAAAGGTACTAAAATATATGAAACCCAGTCTCCCCTTCCCTCTCAAAGAACTGTAAAAAACATCACTACTTACAAGTGCATGATAACTACAAGGTGAAGTTCTCTTGCTCCAACCCGCCCCTATTTTTTAAAACAGGAATTAAATCTGGAAGCACTGGAATAACATGATGCATTATGGATCAAATTCATGCTATGTGGACACAGATATAGGAAGCAAAATAAGTAAATAGACTATAATAGAGAAAAAGAATCTTTTCAGGGATTACTAAATAGATGTTATCATTTAACTTAGATTGAACTTAAAAAAATGGTCAAGAAATATATGTATATTACTATATACTGAACTTTGACATGAATGCTTCTCCAATTGTTGCCTTCTTAAAGCATACAGACAGAATTAAAAGAAAAATAATTACTGAAAAAATATTTTTACGTCCGTAAGCTAAACTAATTTTTTATCATCATACAGAGAAGCCTAATCTGACATTTCCTTCTCTCTGAATAAAAGGGTCTGGATTTTTTTAGTCAATTTTTGTGAATTACATGTCTTGCTGAACAGGTGGACAGGCAGTTTAGAGAGCATTTTTCTGCAAATAAAATTTGATTGGTTCAACATGGACCTTCCATGTAATGTTCTTATAAGAAGTAAATTAGTAGGTGATAGAAACCTCTGAAAATGGAAAGACTGTAATGAAAAGCTTAATATGCTTTTTACAGTAATGCTGAAAAAAGTGATGTCATGCTTAAGTTGATCATGTTTTTATTCACAACCCCAGGCAAGCCAGCAAAAATGGTGTGATTTTATTAAATATACTTAAAATGAAAAATTTTCTTCTCCTTTGAAAACAACTGACTTGAAGGAACACTCTCGCATAGTGACTGCCAACTGACATCTGGGTACTACAGGCTTTTCAATTCGCACAGGATTTCCTATTATTGACTGAAGGTGAAAGAATCACAAACGCAGATAGAGAAGAGAAAAAGCAGTCTTAAGAAGCCAGGATCACATGAATTTTAAACTGATGAGAAAAGTACAGCAACTTTGTAGGAGTTGGTTGGAAGCCTGCTACACTTCAAAAGCTGTTGAAACATCCCCTCTGCTGAGCATGTAAGAGGATGCTCAGGACACCAATTGACTTTAAAGAAATCTGCAGTCATCATGGATTAGCATCTGCCTTGACTGCATCCATTTGTACCAGAAGCAGGACAGCACTTGTCTTGTGAAAGCACACTACAAAATGGTAGAGAGAACGTACTTGGCTTTCCAGACGTAAATCTCGGTTCCTCAGAAGGACAGAGCAAAGGGGTGTCAGACAAATATACACAAGTTACTAATCTTACTTGCTTTTGTCCTAACTCCACAGAGGCAAAAAAAAACGGCTGACCTTCTTGAAAATTCAGAAAAATCCGTATGCCAGAAAATAAGTAGCATTTAAATATGGAATCTTTCTATATCTCTTACATAAAGAGGTCTGAAAAACAGTGCTTGATCCTTAAAATATCCATCACTCTACAACTGTACTTTTTGAACCAGAAGACATATAAAAACACACATGGATACAGGCTGTACAGTTCCAGAGAGAGATATACATTGTCAGATATTTAACTGAGAATCCTCAAAATTCATTCATCTGGAAAAGTAACAGCCATATCCATATGGTCAAATTACTTAAATCTGAGATGCTTTCAGTTCTGCACTACCAAGTTCTGTAAGTAGCCATTTAAAAATTAATATAAAAACTTTAAAAAAAATTCTCAAAAAAATTGGAATTTCAAACATAAAAAATTCAAACTTTATTACATGAAGTTCTTCTCTGTGCAAGGGCATTTTAAAGAATTAAAGGCATTTTTTCACTGATGTTATAGTGCTATTCTTAGAAGGAAACTGATTTCACCACTAATGGATCTGAGATGAATCTGGAGAAGCAATACAGCAGGGAATAATACCAGCTCAGAAAAAAAGAATACATAGAGATATTTAACAACAATAAGTATTTTCCATGCCTTCAAATCCAGGACAAAAAGGTACAGTAACTTCAGGATTGTATTTTGAATTGTTTGCAACCTGTCCAAGCGATTACCATCACTACGTGCCCTGACCATGCGGGAAACTAACAGATCTAACCTGCTTCTTTTTCAGTCTTCAAAACACCTTTCCAGTCTGACTACAAGATGACTCTTACAAGAACTGAAATTTCCCTGAAGATGTGGAGACAGAAAGAAAGAAAGAAAGAAAGAAAATGCATTTTCTTCTTTACTGACATTAAAACACGAAGCAACTTCTTGCATAAATTCATAAAAACCTGCAAATTATGACGGGATTAATTAACAAATGACTAGTCTTTGCAGGCTAAAGGAAATGCAAGAAGCAAACAGGTGACAATAAAGTGCTAGTTCTTCAAAAAAAGCAATTAAGCTAATGTCAGATTAATTTTTCCACAGAAGAACTTTTCTTTTCATACACAGTTTCCATCTTGATAGTGAGTCTTTGATCAGTGTGTCTGAAAAAATAATCTCTGTGAAGATTAAGAGAACAAAGGAACCCAGATAAACTCAAAAATGGCAATGAAACTTTTCAGGTCATCAGGTAAATAAACTACTCCAGGCACCTGAATGGAATACAAATAGCTTTCATATAGGATTATAATGGAAAGTGAAGTGTTTTTTAAAAAAAAACCAAAAAACAAAAAAGCAACCACACACACACAACCAAGGTGAAACTGTCACCTCTTATACCTTTTCAAACAAAACAATACATTAAGCATTACTAAAAACTAGCAAAAATTAGGCAATGTCAATCCACGAATTATAAAAAATGAAACTAATCAATGCTCACTGTGGTATGAAACCTAGCACTTAAGCCAGTCATTGCATCCTAGACACAGAGAGCTGCAGTGTGAGACCAATCATTAAAAAAAAATTAATACATGGTGATCTAAAAAAATAATTCCGTTTTAGTGACCTGATACTATTCATTGTATCTATTTCCTCTAAAACACCTTTAATTAACACTTCAGTCTCAGACACCTTTCCTGCAAGCTCCCGTGTGAAAATCCTTCATAAGCTCTTTTGCAGTTAACAAGGACGCACAGAATCTCCCAGGCTTTTCTGCTGGGCCTCGTGCTCTTTGACTCTGCCTTCTCTGCCTCGCTTGTCTACTGGCTGCCAACTCGCTGGAACACTTCTTGCTTCCAAAAGATTTGAAAGAGATTCATAATTGGTTTTCATGTCCTTAAAATTTTTGCAGAATTATTTTTGGCGTCCCTTATAACATTTTGGACATTGAACACTTGCACATTATGATACCTTTTAAAAAATATTTACTTACATAAAAATAGCTTTCTCTACTGTCCCGACTCCTCATGGTCTTCTTCATTTTCTATTTTAATGAATATTACTTATTTTCCATACTGCCTTGAAATTTCTTAAGAACAAAAACCCAAAAGAAATTAATGCTTTAGCCTTCTTTTTCATTTCCTTTTAAGCATGTCTCCTTGTTCCTTTTGGAGATTAAACACTACTATAGTGAATTTGGCTTTTCTTCCCACCTCTTACAAAGCTTTGAATCAAAAGGTACGTGATCATTGTTTCAGATGTCTTCAACAGTATTAAGTTTAGTCCTATGCCTATTCAAAACTGAGTCTTCCTCTTCTGTGATCCCTGACTACAGCTCAGTAAATCTGTCTTCAGACAGACAACTTCTGCCTCATCAGCAGCAAGCTCTTCACGCTTCATCGCAGAACTTCAGTCCATAAGAATATAACTATATTGCCTATTAAAATAGTTAACTTGTTTATCTAACTGGATTCTAAGCTTTCTGGAAGGTAAAGCACATCTTCCCTACATAACTTGTACAGTATCACTAGTCCACAGACTGAATTCTTGCCACCACTTGGAAAAAAGGAGGTGAAGAGTGAAATGACTACTTGTTAATGACAAAAAAAAAATAATAATAAAAGCAGAATACTCCACTATAAATCTCACTACAGAGAACTGTAGATCTTATCAAGCTTAGTGACCAGGGGCAAAGATGGCGGATGAAACTGCATTTTCCACCACTGCCAAATACAGGCAACAGCACGGGTAAAACATGGGGAAAAGCAACCCCACTTTACATATAAAATGATTGGCTTGAAGTTAGCAACTGAATCTGGAGTCACAGTTGGAAGCCCTCTAAAAAACAGCACTTCTTCAAAGCTTTGTTCAGGAAAAGAAAAGAGGGGGTGCAGGGGAACACGGGCATACTTGCACATTACTGTATAAATCTATTACACACCTCAATCTTTAATGCTATGTGCACTTCTACCTACAAAAACGTCTGGTAGAAGAACTAGAAGATGTATCTATAAAGTCTTCGTGATCAGAGGCATTGAATGCTTTCCATAAGAAGAGAGTCTAAACACATTTCAATCTTCAATTTTCAACAAAAATCACAGAGAAGAAATAAGATTAAAAATCACGTGAAGACAGACTGCACGGAGATGAGTAGGACTCGCAATACTTCCTATGATACAGGAATTTAAACGAACTTCGAGTTCTTCAGCCATCAGGTTTCTAATTATCAAATAGGTAATACTTCTTCCCTCAGATATGCGGAACCAATTGCAGCAGGATGTTTCAGAGATGAAGGGAACATTAACAAGAGAAGTTATGAAACAATAACACATCTCTCATCAAGTACAAGATAATGTCCAGTTGCTACCCTGACACTCAGGAACTCCATCAACAGCTAGCTCTTACAGGCTAGGATGGAATAACCAGGGATGAATCAACCCATATGTGTCCTCTGCGTTTTCAACTACCATTAACAGAAAGAATACCAGATTTTTTTTGACACCATTTCCCACAGCATATGGGAGAAACTGACTGCTCATGGCTTGGATGGGCGTACTCTTCACTGGGCAAAAAACTGGCTGGATGGCCGGACCCAAAGAATTGTGGGGAATGGAGTTAAATCCAGTTTGTGGCCAGTCACAAGTGCATTTCCCCAGGACTCAGTATTGGGGCCAGTTCTGTTTAATATCTTTATCAATGATCTGGACAAGGGGATCGTGTGCACCCTAAGTCAGTTTGCAGACGACACCAAGCTGGGCGGGAGTGTCGGTCTGCTTGAAGGTAGGATGGCTCTACAGAGGAATCTGGACAGGCTGGATCAATGGGCTGAGGCCAATTGTACCAGGTTAAAACAAGGCCAGTTGCCAGGTCCTACACTTGGGTCACAACAACCCCATGCAATGCTACAGGCTTGGGGAAGAGTGGCTGGAAAGCTGCCTGGTGGAAAATGACCTGAGATGTTGGTTGACAGCCGGCTGAATATGAGCCAGCACTGTGCCCAGGTGGCCAAGAAGGCCAATGGTATCCCAGCTTGTATTAGAGACAGTGTGGCCAGCAGGACTAGGGAAGCAATCGTCCCCCTGTATTTGGCACTGGTGAGGTCACACCTCAAATACTCTGTTCAGTTTTGGGCCCCTCACTACGAGAAACACATTGAGGTGCTGGAGCGTGTCCAAAAAAGAACAACAAATGTGGTGAAGGGTCTCAAACACGTCTTATGAGGGGCGGCTGAGAGAAGTGGGGTTTTTTAGCCTGGAGAAAAGGAGGCCGAGGGGAGACACCACTCTCTACAACTACGTGAAAGGAGGTTGTAGCAAGGTGGGTGTCAGTCTCCTCTCCCAAGTAACAAGCAATAGGACAAGAAGAAATGGCTTCAAATTGCACCAGGGGAGGTTTAGATTGGGTGTTAGGAAAATATCCTAAAATAAAAAAATATCCTGCCCAAGGAAGTGGTTGAGTCACTGTCCCTGGAAGTATTTAAAAGACATGTAGATGTGGTGCTTAGGGACACGGTTTAGTGCTGGACTTGTCAGTGCTAGGTTAACATTTGGACTTGAAAATCCTAAAGGTCTTTTCCAAACTAAACGATTCTATGGTTTTGTTATTAATTTTACCTGTAATCACCATGTTTAATATTTTCTGAGTTGCAGAAATCTTTGTACAACATACATTTGGATTTCTGCAGACTTTAGCAGAAATGTGAGTTGATCTGGTGACATATGTGAAATGCCAAAGTCCTGTACTTGTTCTAACTCAAGCTACTGAACTGTCAAGGAGCTTCACCAAGCTGTTAGCATTCAGTTTCAAACATTTTAGGCATCCTAGTGTTTGAGTGCAGGTTTAGGAATCAAAGTTCCTTAAATATTGTCAACAAAGGCACCTCCAAAAATAATTCAGAACACCTCAGGGATGTATTCCTAGTCATAGTAAAGTTCTACTAAATCAAATTTATCGCAATATCCACAGATTTACAAATGTATTTAGAAAGCATTTCCCAAGTCTAATTAAAACTTTCTTAATTTGCACATCTGTTAAAAGCAAAAATATACCCCCCCAAAAAAAAAATCCCCCAAAACACAATAATAACAAACTACATGCTCTGCTTCACAAAGCCAGATTTCATTCACAAATGTATCAGGTTTTATTCTCAACAGAAGATGACTCACGCATGTTTGCTCCCTCCAGTCTTCAAACATTTGTTAATATATGCAGGAAACAGAGCTACAATAGTTTGCTCATGAAAAGGGAGGGTTCTTTTATAAACTAAGAGCTTGAAAAAGACGGAAGAATTCTACTTGTACAGAGAAGAATATTTAGTATACAGTAGAATATTTAGTAACAAAGATGTACTTTCATTGAGGTTTGTCCACATCTCACAGAATAACAAAGAAATAATAATGAGGAATTGTTACTACATGAAAGAGTATTTATCAAGTTTGGGCCAAATCTAGAGGGAAATATCAACCAATTATTGATAGTGATTGACTGAGATTACCATTTCATTTATGTAAGAAATGAACAGAAATAAACAATGTCACAAAAGCTTACTTTTACTCTGAATTTTATAACAATACACTGCTCTTGGCCAAAATGTAATAGAGAAGGTGAAAATGCTGAAAACAGTAAAAACCAGAATTTACTCTCAGTCTTTCATCACAGTCTACTTCTATGTTATTTGACAGGAAGCCACCCTAGCAGCCCCTAAAAAGTATGAATGTCACAAATCTTAGTTTTATTGCCCTTTGCATGGAAAGTTCCTCAAAAGATCATGTTTCATATGTCTTCTTACTCAACATGTTTTTTTACCTTAATGTTAGCTTTTTAAACATACAGGTATTTTAAACTGCCTTTCTTCTTGTGTTTCCCAGTTGCACATAATAGCATCTAACCTCCCTTTCTTAAGTCAGAATTCCTTCTACTCATTTTTATTTCTTAATGCAAGCCAAAAAAAATGCCTCAATTACTTTTTAACTCCCCATTCTGTACATAGCAGAAATCTCTGATTTCAAATCAAACAAAGGAATTACAATTGTAAGAAACAAGACAGCTTCTCGCAATAACAGAGAAAATGTATACAGAGATCTCTGTTTTTCTCAAAAGCACTCAAAGACCTATGATTTTTACCTCTTCTGGGGAAGAAATAAACTCTACAATTCCCCTGAATCAGGCCATAGGCTACAACTTGTATTATCAATCATAACTATTACTCAAATCTAACTGATTCCAACATCCACAGGCCTTCTCTTCAGGCACCGTTAGTAAAAGTACTTCAAACTGAAATACTATTTCTATCTAACAGTAGCAGATAAGAGAGAGCAAATTAAAAATAAATAAGTAAAATGAACAATATACTTGAACAATACACTTAACGTCGGTCCTACCATACTGTGGTAACTGAAAAGGCTACTCTTGTTTCTCCCAAATCTTCAATGAATGGAAAGTCTACTGCTGGCTCAGAGTTGGCAAAAAAACCCTCATAAATGGGAGCACGAGTTAATATGTTAAAACTCAAGCTTTTTTTGTAAGCAACCTCCACCATATTTTCCTGAAGGCTGCTTTTCTAGAGCTACTTGGCATATAATGGGAGACAGATTCCAGCTTACTCTTCCTCTCCTCTTACTAAATTAGTTTATGATCATATTCCATTCCAATGTCCTTTGCGGCAAAACCTGTATTTTACAAGATCTGTGTTTCCCCACCTCAAAAGCAGTCCCAGCTAAAGCAAAACAGAGTAGATCACCTGCAAGACAGAGAACTTGACATTTATGACCTTTAGAAGGTCTAATAGCCTGAACTAATTACTTGATCTTCACAGCCCCCAGGTTAACATTCTTTTAAAAGATGCCGGTATTAAACCAAAAGAAACAAAAATCCCTCTAAAAATTGTTTTTTATACTTCATCTTATATGGATCTTTGGCTAAAAGAAAATGGCTGCTATTTTCAAATAACGTCTGTTTAAAATTGATCACAAGAGCTTACAATGTCCAGTGAGATTACTCTCTCTTTCTTTTCCCTTTTTTTCCCCATTTACCACTATATTACCATGGAAGAGGTTAGCTCTCTTCCTTGGGTAGATGTTACTGCTTGACCTCTGGATGCAAATTATTCAACAGTGCTTAATGCAGGTAAGTCTCAGAAAACTGGGCAGTTGAGCTGCAGGGTCCCAGGTAATAAAAATCCAATGCCAAAGGGCTCTTGTTTCTTTGCCTCTGAATTACCCCAGTCTTTGAGACGGATGCCACACAACTCTTGATGAGAAAGAGTCCTGCTGTCCTGTGGGAAAAGCTCAGTTTCTTCCTTAAAACCAGTTCAAACCATGTAATCATTAAAAAAAAAAAAAAAAAAAAAATTTAGCTGTTTCTGGTTTGTCACCTCTTGGATTTAAGTGAAAGTAGAAAGGCTCTTTGATCATTACGGAATGTTTATGAAACTGCATGGAAATAATTCACAGTGCTGGACTGCGACAGCAAGCTGTTGGGAAACCAACAATAAAGGAGACAGTGACTTAATTTCAGACACACCTCAGTAAACCGTAGGCGGTTGCTACTAGAAAAAAGGAGAACCATCATTGCTGACAAGACTGCTTCAATCTCCCCCTAATCTAGGGCGCCAATTTGGGCAGAAGGGCTATAAAGCCCAGGAGTCATGGATAAAAAGTGACATTCTTTCTAGAGGACAGGCAGCTGTTGCTTAGAAACTGTTTACAGACAGATCCTGCTGGTGTATCTAAAAAAAAAATAAAATTAGGTCATTCTTGGCTCTAGGTAGGAGAGATCTTTATTGATATAAAATCATCTACATTTTCTCTTTATGTTTACTGTCAATAATTAACAATGCTTTAGGAAATATGCTTGGATGTTCTTTTTACCAATGACTGCACATTCCCAATGGCAGAATCACCAATTTTGAAATAATCTGGTGGATAAACAGAGTGGATTCACATCCCAGTTCACTCGGGGGGCTGAGCCCAGGCTCCAGGTTTAGGGACCATCTGAAAAGAGGACTGCCATCAAAGAGATATCAAAGCAGGGGGGGGGATATGTCAAAAGTGCAGTTAATTTTCTCATCCATCACTCTATTGGGGGGGGCAGGGGAGGCATGACAGACACAAAAATTAAGAAAAGAACATGCCAATGCCACTGAACCAAGAAAAATCTCAGTTCTACTTTTTAAACGTGTGATGAAACCAGGTCTGTTAAAAATGAAAAGGGAAAGGCCATAACACTCTTCTTTGAAGCCATGAGGGAACAAAGTTTGCCTTGAAGAACAGAGGGTGAGGTCTGATTCGGATCATTTTATCAAGGGATATGGTACAAGGACATCTTAAGTGTCTAAAACAAAGTTGCGAGCATATCAAGCACTCACTGTACAGAGAAAACAAATTAGTTCAGAGAAGATGAGAAAGAAAAATTATATCAATCCAGAGCCAGTTTTCTCCCCTGCATAAATAATCCACGCTTGAACAGTTTTTCCTCATATAAATAACTACATTTATAAGAAGCCTCAAGTAAGAAGGCTCTTATATCATTATTCACTTAAAAACCACTCCAAAAATTCAGACAAATCACTGCTTTCTAACTAAAAGAAAATAAAATGCACAGCTTGTGGTAATAAACAGCTCATTGTCATCATTCCAGGGAAAGTCATTTTTTTCTCTTCACTTAAGAATAAATTTAGTACGGACTTGTTCTCTTATATTAAGCAGATCACACAAAATGAATACAAGAAGAATGAGTACCACCACATGGCACCTGAGGTAGAGAAGGTCCAGATGTGATAGTGATAACCCCAAAAAACAAAGCCGGTGTTTTAGAACAAGTGCCTCTCTCGTTTAAACTTCAGGGGCACATTTCGAGCGCAGTTAACAAAGCACACATTCTCGGTGGTGTCAACATAAGGTCACCATACCGTTCTTTGGGCAGGAAAAATAAGGATCACGAAAGCATGTGTAATTTAATCACTGTTGCTTAATTCAAAGGACAAACACAACCCTGTGTTCTGACACCGTGAGTGACAAAGAAGCTCTCTTAAGATGACTTGTGGAAACTAAAGGTGGAGTTAACATATAAGATACATGTTTGGGTTTCAAGGGTTATCACAATGTAACACAAGTTCAAAGCCTGTGAAAATTATTAAAATTGCCTTACTCTTTATTATTAAAATTGCCTCATGGCTTCTCACAGAAGGAAGCTGGCTAATGGAATAAGATCCTATTCTCCTATGCCAGAAATACAGGCAAAAACAACAAAAAAAGAAAAGCCTCTTAAGAACTGTAACTATTATTATCTGCAAATTAATCTAGAAATATACTTTTGATAAAAATAACCACACAGAGAATGTTAATTATTTACAAAATTGAAGATAACGTGGCCCATTTCCCAAAGGTTCATAAAGCCACGCAGGAGACTTCTGAAGCGTGGAGGAGAGGCCAACCTGATTTTTATTCATGTATTTCTGTGCTTATCTACATGGAAAACAGAATTATTTTCTATTTAGCCCTCTATTACGTTTTGGGGGTTTTAAAATATCTGTTAATGAAATCACAAGCCTTCACCACAAAAAGCAGTAACAAAAATCGCAATAGGCCAGCAAATATTGGACTGTAGCAACTCTCAGCACGTGTAGCAAAAAAGCATCTCCTAACATTCACTTGTCTTGAAATAAAACACAAGGAATAATAGTTTACATTTTACTGAAGCCTCACTACAATGATAAGGGTTTACTAACAGTTTTCACATAAATACAGCTCTTAAAAACTATTTTTTTCCTTTGGCGTAAGAACATAACTTAGCATAAAATAGTTCAGCAGTAGAACTGTGCATTACGTTCACACATAAGATATCCAGAAATCACCCAAAATATACACCATTTATTATACTGAAAACAAGGTTGTCTATTTTTTATCTTTTTCAGTATTCTGCAAAACTCAATTTTAACACATTCAAACGTTTTTAACTTTAAAAATCCAACGCATAATTTTCATTAAATTAGTTAGAACTATACAGACATACACCTTTTGGGCTGAAGTTTAGGAATGACAATAGACAAATACTTTCTTTAAGAGAAGTAAAATGCGGTGGGTTTTTTGGTTGGTTTTTTTTTTTTTGCACTTTCAAATGAGAGGACCTTGATAAATATTGCTAATAACCCAACACTTTCTTTACTGGTGATTAAACATGTGCAAGGATTGCACACAGTAGGATCGCTATTGTGACAGGAGAAATCTAAGTGATTACAAATCTTCATCAAATTCACCTATTTTATTTAGTGAGATGCAAAAATGAAAATGCAATAGTCTCTTCAGACACCAAAATTTCCTTGGGGAAACAAACAATGAAACCTTTCCGACATATTGACTATCACCACCATCATTAACATATCTCGCATCTCACCTAGTAATATTTTCCATAGCACACTCTGCATTTAGAAACACAGGCCCACAACAGATCTAGATTTTTCATATAGGATATTCTGCATGTGAGATACATACACCTATAATACACATAATTTTAAGACAACATTCATAATTCTCCCTATTTCCACTTATCCAAGGGATCTCCGAAATTTCGGTACTCTCACCAAATGTCATAATTATTTCACATACCTTGCCCACTAAAGACTAACCGTGAATTATGGTTCCTCCTGTGGCACTCTTCCACACACGCTAGCACCCTTTGAGAGAAATACAATGAAACTCATCAAGTAACTCGGTGCTCTGATATGTTTGGGGTTTTTTTGTCACTGAGATGAGCTATAACCCAAGATGTTGTACAGAAGTAAGACAACAGTGACGTATATGATAGAGGACCTGCATGAGACCCATGACCTAACTGAAGAGCAAGCTGAATACTGTCAGGTGTCTGCAATGATGTGCTACCAGCTCATGTTTAGGTAATTGAGTCCATCTGTAATGATTTGTTCAACTGGCCCAACATGACAGAACAAGTTTCTCACTTCAGAGGAAAAGCTATCTTTAGATCAAAACAGGAACAAAAAATAGCTCATTAAAATAAAAGTTTGAGCAGTAAGTACTGTATATTTGCAGCAGATGAGAAATCAGATGCAAAGAAGAGCTGATGTACTGGACACTTATTGTTACTTTTTTTTTTTTTTTAAACTGTTGAAATGTTAAAAAAATCCTGCTTGCATTAACCATTTGGCTTCTACAGCATGTAACAGATAAAATTAGTACTCACAACAGCTCTATAAAGTAACACAGATTGGTATGTAAATTTTCCAGAGATTTAGGCAACTTGTTGTGTATCGTTGTAATACCACACAGGAGTGGCTCCTGCTACACTTAGTAAATACAGACACGGTCCACAGCCAAAGGCAGAGTCAGCTCCAGAAGTGTTGGGTAAGAAATTGCAACATTAATGGAAATTCAGTGAGTACTTTTAAAAGATCAAGGATTTAATCTTGCATAACCTGAATACCCAAACTAGTCCCTTAGCTAAGATACCCAGAAACTCATTTGCAATGCTGGAAGAGGTCCCCAGTAAAATAAATCTTGGTCATCGTGAAGTCTTTCTCAAGTTTTGCACATTTCTTGAGATTGGAGAAACATATTTCAGATTCAAGGCACTTAATTTACTTTAAAAGGAGTATTATGTGAACACCAGAGCTAAGATTCAATGAGGGTGATGTGGGTGCTTTTTTTTTTTTAATGCGTAAAGGAAGTTCATCTGCTCAAGACACAGTATTTTTTTTATTTACATACTTTCCTCTTATTTAAAGGAACTCTAAGTATTTGAAGCTGTTGAAAAATCTTCCTGCAACATACCTTTCCCACAGCAGCTATTTTTTGCCTGTATTTCCTATACCCTAGCTGTAATGGCCAAAAGGTGACTTCAGTTCTAAGCATTTTTAGTCATTACTAATTAAAGCTAGATAGAAATTATAAAAATGTATTTTTAAAAGACTGATTTCAAAATCCTTTCCTCACTTACATGATCTTAGTTTCACCCCAGTAGAAAAAACTTCTTAATGAAGAACAGCAATGAAAGAGCATAGCCAAGAGCTGAATCGACAAGGTCACTCAAAATCTTGGAGATCCAGATTCAAACTGTCCAATTCACACCACTAATTCCAAGCACACCTGAAGTGTTTAAACTCCAACATCTTATTTCTTTGGGGACCGTGGCTTCCAGTCCTTCCTTAGAAGCTGTTCCTTTTCTGTAACCAAATGCTAATTGCTCTGATCCACCTGTGTCCTAACCATTAAAGAGTCCATCTCACTCATGCTCTGTTTCAAGAAATACTTAATTATTGAGGATTACCTCCCAGGGGTTGATCAGGAAAGGCTTTAACCATCACAAGTCCTGCAACATCCTTTGGGTACAACAAATCTTTCTTCTGCATATCATGGCAACAGAATGGACCTCGCAACATCTCCAACACTTTTGTGGTGCAGAGAGCGCGAAAATAAGAAATACAATTTTTACATCATTATGGAAAACTAACAACAAAAAATAAAAAAATAAATAGCCATCTCTAGTGTTTTCCCTTCCTCCTGACTGATCTTTTTCATGGAAAACGAGCCAAAAAGCTGTTCTTGGGCTATGTAGGGATTTTATTTTGTTTCTTTTGGCCAACTGTCAACCACCCAGCAAAAATAAACTCATTAAGCTGACAGGAGACCTGAACACACTCATGTTGTCAGTGCATCTCAGCATCATTCTCGTAAACCCAAAAGCAATAAAACAATTAAAATAAAGATGACCCCATCCTTAGGATCCAACCAAGTTTGGAAGGATCTGTCAGTCCAAAGTCAGGCTCTCGCAGCATCTGAGCTAAAGGGTACAACTTCAACACCTGTCAAGCCAACACAGTTCTAAAACTAGTAGCAAACAAGGAGAACAGGGAGCGCAGAGACTCAAAAAAGCATTTGTGTCATCATTACAGCTCTCAACCTAATTTTATTTGCAAGCCTGCTATTTTTGCATCCAAATCACACTGCTTTTCATGTTTTGAATCTGTCCACACATCTATGATTTTTCTTCTGCTGCCACCAAATTTGCAGCTTGCTGAACACATACCCAGCTTAAGGCTCACGTGAAGGCTAATAATCAGTGATGTTTCTACTTAAAAGCAAAAAAAAAAAAAAAGTCACCATGGCTACAGTCACTCAGCTTTCTTAATGACTTCAGGACATTAACTCTGAAGGCTTTTTGGCTATGTTTGCACAAAATGTATGCTTCCGTATTACTCTGTCATGTAAATTAGGTTACTCTGCAGTGTTTGAGATCACCTGGGACTATACGATACCTCTGGCTGGCATTCCAAGAAGACTTGCAAGAAGCAAGGCGATAGTTTCTCTGATCACGTTAAGGAAATTATAATTAAATACAATAAAAATTAATAATAAAATGCTGTTTCTTACCCTGCCAACTGAAGGTAAATATTGAACATAGCCCATATATTTTCTGGTTCTTAGACTGAATTTGTAAACAAAAATACTGTTGGTAGTAAATATAGAATTAGAAAAAGGCAAGCCAAAAAGTATTTGTAAGGCTGTAGAAAATGCTCTAGAAATGCACTTAAGTTATTTAGAAGATGAGGAAAGCACACAGGGGAATGATAAAATTTATATAAGGTTTGATGCTGGTTTTCACACAAAAAGAGCATGAGTAGAAGACAATCCTGTTCAGGACTCGTGTCCTGACTGCTCTTTAGCACCTGGAAAGCACCTGTACAGTTCCATTACTCCGACCTGCACTGACTCAGTATTTCCTGGGCTCAGGCCTGAACGGAAGGGTTTGCATTTGAGTATAAAAGAAAACACTTTGTTCCAGGATGCCAGTCACCTAAAAACTTTTTAGAGTGAAAGAGCAGATGAAAGCACCCAGGGATCCAGTACGCTGGCTGTCTTAGCCATGCACTGAAATCTCCCTAAGCCATACAAGTAAAATTAAATCGTAAGACAGCAACAGTTTTTCTCTCTTCTTTTTTTAATGTTCTTGCTCTTGCCAGATATCAGATGTGACCCAGAAACAATATTTAGCAAGTCCAAAAGTCCAAAACATTTTTTCAGATGAATGAAATAGGCTTGAATTTTACAGGAAGCACGGGCAGCCCACCCAAGTACAAGTGACAGCTTTGCATACTGCTGAGGCCTCTGACTTCTTTCTGGGGCAAAGTGCTCCCAGCCAACGAGAATCTATTTATTACTATTCTACCCCTACGCAGCCTCATCCTCCTTCATTCACGGACTTCCTGAGGAATTATTTTTCTTCGAAGTATTTCTGCGTAGCATCTAAGCACTGGAAATGTAGATTACAGAGATAATAGATATGTTTAAAATTAGACTAAGCAGCTGTATTTCTGAATTTGCATTTCTGACTTGATTATAGTAAGCACTCAAGACTATTTGTATAAGAACTAGAAATGAGTTCATATGCTGCATGAATCTGTCTCACTTTGACCCCAATCAAAAAAACCCTAGGTAACAATGGCAGTTGTTTCTTCCTAACTGGTAAAAAATACTGGTTGTTTCTTTGCATTTCTGTAACTTCACTTTAAAGATTCACCTGTGGATTTTAATTGCAGGAATTAAATTGACCAACTATATTATATTTTACAAATGGAAGAACTATTCTCCTACTTTGGATTTTTCTTACTTCAAATTTTAGTTGTTATCCTCTATTTTATACCTTTCCTTGAAAGGCTGAACAGTCTTTTGTTATCTAAACATTCAACATTTGTAACCATTGGATAACAATTTATGAAGGGTTTTGATAAATTCTCTATCAAAATCAAGCACAGATGACACTATTTTACTTAAATATTCTGGCACAATAAAAAAAAGTTGTAACTCAATCCTTTTATATTTTGGTAAAAACTGAAATGAATGTTTTCATCACATGATTTTGTACAGAGATGAAGAAAAATAAAAAGTAATTGGGTTCTATATCCAGAGTTTCTCAATAACTATGGTGGCCTTTGTTAAAGCCACTGAAGCTTTTCCTTCCAGGAGTTTAAGCATGAGATCTAGTCATCTTAATAGGAAACGCATACTACATTTCCTTTACCTAACAAAATAATCAGCTGTTGTATTACACTGCACTGGCCATAAACAAATTTCACCTCCGTGCATTAGTCCCATCTTGCTTACAGATGCAATATTACATTCAGTGGGGGACAGATAATGGCACAGATATGAACTCACATGAAGAAATAACCATGGGTAACTTATCACAGCTGATCTTATTTTATATCAAAAAGAGAGACCATTCAATAAACGTTCAAGGAAGATAGTATTTAATGACAGAGGACATCACACCTACTCTCTATTTATTTACATTCATTCATTTACTTAATACTATTTATTTACAGAAGCCTCTAAACTGACGCAAAAGTTACAGAACAACTTTAAAAAGGATGTCTTACTATACCAAGAAGCAAAAAACAAAACGTTTTTCCAGAGGCAGCGAAGGAGCAGAAAATATCTCATCAGATAAATGTCTGTCTCAGAATATTTTAGTGAGTTAAAACTTCAAATAATTTTTATGCCTTTTTCAAGAGGTTTTATTCATGTTTGTTAGTGTGGTTCCTCTGGAAAGGACACAACTATTGCTACTAATATTATGATACTACAGTAGAAATAAAACCAGTGTTTCCTACAATTTTGTAATAGTATTCCATAACCTAACTTGAAAGTTAAATCTTTAGGAAGAGGTCTCTCAGAGTTCCTTTTGTTGTTTGAAAAGATTTAGAAAACTGATAAAAGTAATTTTCTCAGCTCTGCACAGGATGGACAGAGCTTCTGTATTAAAAATTAAAAGAATAAAATATTTCCAATTGATCCATTTCTTATAAGTAAAACGTAGAGAACTGAGAGACTTGGCTGCCCCTGCTGGGCTGAATGTGCTTTAATGGAGAATTTCCATAAAGACAGATTCAATTGAATGTAGAGGACTGGCTTTTGTTAGTAAATAATAGAGTATTAAAAATTAAGGTTGATTAGTTGTAGAAAAGGGCAAACTGATTAATCCGTTTACAAGAAGCTTTAAGTAACTTAGAAGCTTAAGGCCCCTTTGCAGAAGTCACCTGGGCAACTCAGAGCCTAGCCTGACCAAAACCACTTCCACTTTCTGCTTATAAAAGTGTAGTCAGAATTTAAGTTCCACTTACATTCAAATTGTCTTCTGTTCTAATATTCTTGTCCACTTTAAGCATGATGTAACATATACTTGTTCTTAAAATACATAGCTTCAAAGAAAAAGATAAGTACACAGGAGAAATTTCACATGGTAATTATAACACCAGTGATAAAAACAGATTGGAATATCTATAAAAATACTTTAAAATACTCTGAATAGAGAGATTCTTTTGTATAACGACAAAATCTACTATTTTTCTCAACTCTCAAATGAAAACCCTATGAGATGTTCTTACTGTTACAGGATTCAGCTTCACTTAACTCGGTAATTCTCATTACTCAAGAAGCCTGAAAACTTGGGCAGTCTCTGCAGCAATGCTGAAAATGTTTCTTTACTGTTCTCAATACCAGAATACTAATGCAAGGGGTGATGTGACTGAAAAGTGTAGCTAGCCAAAAAACATTCCAAAGTCAAAAAAAAAGCAACTTGCTGTCAGAAATGCTGATTCAGCAGAGTAGAAGTACTTCAAAGAAAGGTGTGCTTTGTCAACATATTCAGTGAAAAACTATTGAAAAGCTTTCCCCCTGCTCCCCATAAAGTCGAAATGTTTTGTCTGATGACAGGATACAAAATTTGAAACAAAATATATCAGGGGTTGGTGGGGAGTGGTGATATTCCTGCTTGGGGAAATAATTTTCACTTCGCTGGAAATTTTAAATTTCCCCACCTTGTTACATTCCAAAATAAAACACTATTCCCAAAGACAAAGAATTTCCATAACATAAAAATCCTGATTTTCAACTAACTGTACTGGTAAGTAATGCTTACAACAAGTTCATTTCCTAGAGCAGCTGATTTTTTTTTATGTAAATATGACTTCAATCTATATCACTGTTTGAAAACTTTCAAGAATGCCTTCTTGTATACAACACTGTTTGGAACCAGATATCTTAGTGCTTTCTCAATGGCTCATGTATGATGTTGAGGAAACCAATTAGAAAACCGAGATGTAGAGCTGTTATCCAGAAACCTGAGACAAAATTTGTTTACATACGCAGAGTGCTGAGCCTGCCCAACTGAAGACTCAATACAGCAGTGTTACCACTCTTTGAGATTTATTTAGATGCATTATGAATTCCCATAAGACAGTAAGAAGCTGGAATACAATAATAACTTAGTTATTAACCACTTCTTTTAATAGGCCAAAACCTGGTTTCTGTTCTTTGTTGTCATGTCTTCAACTGATTTGTAACAGCAGTCTTAAACAGTTTTGCCTCTTTAGTTTCCAACAATGCTCAAAGCGTGCTAGACTTAGAAGCAGTTTGATCACAGTCAGGTTCACAGTGTTGTTGATACAGCTGGAGGACCTTACCCATCAATAATGGAGTTCCACAGAGGAGCTAGAGCCTCAGCCACCTCTGCTTCCTGCAGAAGCCTGCTGCGTTTGAAGCCATGCCTTGGGAAAAGTTCTCACTGGTCAACTGATACACTTCATTGTTTATCTAATTCCTCAAGAAAGTTTATCTTAACAAATGTTATGTTTATACAAAATAAACAAGTCTATTTCAGTCAAGAAGCAGCTCTTAACTAGCCTCTAAAATACAGCTTTCTTTTTGTCACTGTCATCTGTCACCTCCAATTCTGTTCTTTTTATATCTTCTTGCATCTTACCTCAAATTAACTTTAGGGGAGCAATTTCTACAGACATGAGCCACAAAAGCTCCAATCAAGTTATCCTATGTATGCTACTTTAATTACTATTAGGTTAATGTTGTTATTCTTTATTTCTGTATGCCTGCCCTTCATATTTCCAACTATATATTACATTATTTCTGTATACTTGCCGTTCCTATTTCCAATACCATTTGGTATTATATCTAAACTTAAAGTATATCCTATGCATTGTACTGCCTATGAACAAAGTATGGAGAAAATAAACAAAAAGCTTAGCTTTCTTTAGCCAAGCCTTGAAACGTGCTGCATTAAAAGCGAAAGCCTACTCTGCTCTGAAATATGATAAATTTTATGGCTGTGTCATTGTACACAAAAAAAAATCTCATACTCATGTGTTCAGACAGCATGTAATACCTAGAAGGCATTGTCATAACTACTACAATTTCGCAACAAAACAGATTTCAATAAATACTGCTATTAGAAGTAAAAAGCCATACATAACAAGAAGAAAAGTATTAAGGGATAACAAACTCCACACTTTCTGAAACCGTAAGTGTAAAAAATTGATAGGTGAGGATGAAGACATTTCTTGGCAACAGGAAAAAAAAAACAACAACAGAGTGGGGGATTTGTAAGAACAAAAGAAATCGTAGCCCTCACACAGGTGTTCTATTAAACAGGTACCCTGATCTACACTAATAGTGCAAAAGGGTAGATGCATTCAATAAGTAATTCTGCACTTGTGAAGAAGTGAGATGATTTGCTGGTACCTCATAAGACTGATGAATTACTTCTTCAGTTCATTACAAGTACAACATTAAAACAACAGTACTCTGCAACAAACATTTTTGGTCAGCAGGACCAAATATCACCATAGAAGAGCAAGGTTCTCACAGAATTGTTCAAGGAGATGTCAATCTCACCAACACGAATTTTTAGCAATTCTGAAAATATCAGGAAAATTCCAGAAGTCTGAATGAACGCTAATGTTAAAACCGTACTCCAAAAGAGCTAGTGAGACAGTGTTTATAGCTATAGGAAGGTTAGAAGGATGGCAGTCCTGAGCAAAACAATAATTTTAAAAAAACTCACGAGACTCAACTGATGTTTCAGAGCTACATAACAAATAATAGGAAGGAAAGTTAATGAAAACAGATCTTCTTAAATGAATCTGTTTTTATTCTTTGATACAATTGATACTATCAATTGGTAAAAATATCCATATTCATGTATAAACTTCTATGGCACTTGATGTATGACAGTCTGATGACAAAATAGTACCAATGAAACAGGTTAAGAACTGGTTAAGTGACATCTCAAAAAGAAAAAAGCAGCTTTGGAGAAGAACGCATCACAACATAACTCAGATTAACATGGCAGTTTCCCAAAGGTGGGCCACTATCATAAAACGCTGTCTCAAGTATTTGTAAGTCTACACAATCAATTGTGACAAAATGTACACAAGTTATTAATTGGTAGGATGCTACGTAACTGAGATAAATCAGTTACAAAAAAAATGATCAGGAGTGTTTAGTATATTCAACCTATGCTAGAAACAAAACATTCATAAAAAAAGCCACGTACAAAGTTGTAAAGCTACAATCAAGAAACACATGCTAGTCTATAGAATGATGAACTCCTGTGGAAAGAAACAGTCCTCCAAAGGGTTTGCCACAGGGAGTGTACCCAGTGAAAAGATCAAAATGTAGTGCTGCAGATGAAGGGTTAATATGTAAATGTGATGTATAAACAGAAGAGTAACACTAGAGAGGTAATATTTAAACTTGCAAGACACTCCTGAGACAAGGCATTGGCATGCTGTATCCAGCTCATGTTTTCTCAAAAAAGCTGAAAAAGTTGATTTGGAAAAAAAGCCACAGAAACTGAGTTGTGAGGAAAATGCACACAGAGACAAATTTAAAGAATTTTAGTCCATTTGTTTTTTTCAAGTAGAAAAGAGAAGGAATACTAGATTACAGCAGACAAATACCTCCATGGTAAGAAAATACTTTGAGTTCTTTAGCACAGTGGAGAAAGGCACATCAGTAACCAGTGACTGGAAGCTGAAGCCAAATAACTTAATAAACAGCAGATTCTCCACCTCTTATTGTCTTCCGATCAAAATTCCAATTTTTCTGGAAAATGTTTCAGCCAAATGCAAGTTATTGCACTCAAAAGTAACTGGATAAAATCCAACTGACTATAATAGTCAAGGGGTCAGAGCAGAAGATCTAATTGCTTCCTTTGGCTTTAAAGTCTCAGTCTTAATACTCTTGGGTTTCAGTGGTTCAAAGGCATTTCAGTAGTACGATACATGCTCAACATTAATATTAAAAAATGAGCTTTTAGGGTTGCATTGCCATGTAAGGGCTCAAGTGACACTGGAGCTTTCCTGTTGAGGCTTTTTTCATCACCAGAGCCCATTAATGGAATTACGGTTATCTTGTACACAGCTGAGGTGGTATTTCTGTAAACAATGATTTACACAATTGAGTGCAAAAGTTCAGGTCAGTACTTTTTCTCCTCTTTTTTTCGACCTGGAGTGTAAAAAGCCCGATACAATACATAATATCAATCACAGACACTACAGGCAAAAAGGAAAACCAGCAGCACTGCAATAGCCACAATGCCAGTAAGATCTGTTGTTTGCAGCAGCAACATCATTTAAGACTACTCCTACTTATGCTACTTATCTATGTTATACTTCAAAACACACAGCATTCGCTGCATCTTGACAAGTTAACAGAATCAACATTTCTTTAGGAATACATGCCAATATAGCGTAAAACGTGTGTGTTTACGTTATTCAGGCTGATAGAGTTTTGCTATAGTATTGGCTGCTGTGGTACCTATAGATTAAAATAGTAGGGGTTTTGAAACACATCTATCCTGATGAAGTATAAACAAACTTCTAATTCAGTAAATGGAAGCTTAAAAACGCTGAAATTGTCTGAAGCATGCTAACAATCAAATAAACGTTCTGCCACTACACAACTGATGAAGAGAAAAACACAACCACCAACCGATTGTTTCAACTGACAGAGCATCACCTTAAAAAGAAAACAGGCACCGCACACAACCGGCGAGACACAAGGGAGTACGTTCACCCCTCCAACCTAGGGAGAAGCAGGTGTGTGGCACCTATTCCTCACGTTACACTCTACCATAAATATATAAAAGTTACTTTCCCGAACCCTCAGCGTACGGATGCTCCCCTAAACACGCGCATCCACAACACCAACTCCCAAACAGGCAAGGCAGCCAGGGAAGTCTCACGGCAGCGACGCCGCTTCCCACCACCACCACCACCACCACCATGTCTAAGCAAAACTTCTCCCACTCCAGAAGCCACGCAACGAGGCACTTTGGCCGTCGCCTTTCAGCCAACATGCACGCAGCTTTTCGCCATCCCCAGCACGCTCCACGTAAAGACAAAGCTGCGTTTTAAACTTTCACTCTTTGCCACCGGAGCAAATCCTTTGATGGGAGCTGGCACCTTGCGGGCTGGATTCTGGATGGGACACAAGGCGGGTGGTTCGAAAGGTCTCAGACCCTGGAAGAGGCCTGGAGGGAAGGGATGGAGGAAGCTGCTGTCCGCGGGTGCCCACTACCCCCTCCCCAGCGCACAGCACCGCTCCCCGCGCCCCTTCCCCGCCGGCGCCCGGCTGAGACAATCAGAGCAGCAGCAGCGACTGTAAATTACAGAGACGCACAGGGGATGGATAAAAGGGAGGAAGAAACCTCTGATGACTGAAGAAAGAATAATAATTAAAAAAATAAATAAATAATAAAAAAAGACTTAATACAGAGCTAGGTTTCACCTCGAAGTGATGCTAGGTAAATAGATGAATAAGTGAAACAACACACCTTTGACCCTATCCTTTCTCCCCTAAATATAATCCCCCTCTTCCCATAATACACGCACCACAAAATGACCATTAATTCAAACCCATTCTTTAAAGGAGAGGGGATTATCTCTGTGACCGACTCTGTCTTTTTCTCTCTCCCTCTTTCGCTGGGCGAGAATTAAAATCGCATTTAAAAAAAGGACGAGGAAAAAAAAAAGAAAAAAAAAAAGGAAGCCATAATTATTATTTCTGATGGGTGCGAAATGTGGGTACGGGGAGAAGGAGTCTGGGGGATGGGGAGGAGTGGAGAAAGGTGGCTAAGGAGAGAAGAAAGGAAAGGAGGACCAGGAAGCGCAGGGAAGGATGAGGGGAAGGCGAGATGAGGGGGAAGGAGGATAAGGAAAGAAGGATGAAAGGAAGGAGCCCGGGTGGGGGAGAAGGATGAAAGGGAGGAAGGGATGAGGGGAAGCACGGAGGATGCTTTGCCCTGGCCTCACCTCAGCTCGGTGGGTGGGGGTGGGAGAATCTCTCGCCGCCGCCGCCGCCTCCTCCGCCTCCTCCCCAGCAGCGACGGTCACTGACGGGCTGGGTGTGCGGCGCGGCTCCCTCACGCAGCGCCCGGCCCCGGCCCCAGCCTCGGCCCCCGCCTCCCGCCCTCGCCGCCCGCCTCCCGCCGCCGGCCCGAGCCGCGCTCGCTCAGGCTCTGAGGGGACCCGGGAGCTGCCGCCGCGGCCGCCGGCCTCCCCGCGGCAGCCACTAGGGGAGGAGGAGGCAGCGCGCCTGCGCCGCCGGCCGCCGCCGGGCGCGGGGAGCTGCCCGCCGAGGGGGTGACGGGGCGGGGGGGAGGCCTCACCGCCGCTGCCGGTGCCGGCTAAGCGGGTGCCCAGGCCGGCTGCGGGCTGCCTCAGTGCGCAGTTGCTGTGAGTATGGAAACGGCGTTACCAAGCGGCCGGGGAGGGGGGGGAGGCGAGGGAGGGAGAGGGGGCGGCGCGGCGGAGGAGGCATGGGGCTGGGGGTGTGAGGGGAGGGAGGGGAGCGGGGGCTTGCGGGAGGCGCCCGAGGGGCCGGGGGGGGGAGAGGGCGGCGGGTGCCGTGTGGGCCGGGAGAGGGCTCGGAGGGTGGCGGGGGGCAGCCGCGGCAGGTGGAGAGCTGAGGTGAGGGCACCCGGGCTGGGCGGGCGCCGCGGGGCGGAGGCCTGAGGCGGGGCGGGGGAACGGGCCGCGCTGGCCGCGGTCCGTCGGCCTGGAAAGCGGCACCGGGAGGGGATGCCGGGGTCGGGTGCGATGCCCTGGCCGTGGCGTGTCCGTCCTGTGCGGGCGGGGAGGCGGGGGAGGCCGAGGGGCGGCTGCAGAAAGGCTGCGGCCGGCGGCGCGGGGGGGGGGGGGGGGGCTCGGCAGGCGCAGCGCGGTGGCCGAGGGACAGCGCTGGGAGCAGCGAGAGGAGGGCCCGGCGAACAAAGAGCTGGGAGAGCGTTGATGTGGATTTCGTCGCTTAATGTTCTCTTGGGCTGATTCAGATGCTACGCGGGGGGACGGTAATTGCTCCGTGAGCGTACTGTTAGGACCGGCTGCGAGAACTTTGGTTCTCCGAAACTACAAAAACTTTGCCGATAGCTTCTTCGTTACTTGGGCGTCTTCCAGCCCTACGTCCTCTGCACCAAATGTCAGGTTTTGTCCCTCTCCGCAAAGCCTTGCACTTCTCTTTTTTTCTTTTTTTTTTCTGCTACTTCACTTGTATTGCTAATCTTACCGAGCTTAAGTTTTTTTTTTTCGCTACGCTGCAGCACCTTCTTCTGCTGTTTCTTTTGGATGGAACGTGCTGCCACCATCCTGCTCCAAAATCGCTGAGCTTGAAGTCCCATGAATGGCGGAGGATCCCTGTGGAGTAGGTGTCGTTGAAGGGACTTTGCCATTTTGAGGCAGTGTGAATCCCACATACGTGCTGTTGTTCCATGTATCCTTTGCACTTCTTGTGGCATCCATCTGCTTCACCAGCTTCTATGTAAACTCACAGGCAACAAGGAGGGGAGGGGGATGAGTCCTTCCACACTTTTACCTTCTCTTGCCTGTTTTAGCCTTGGAGGGGACTTGCGAAAACAACTTCCTTACCTCATGCTGTAAGGGAATGATGTTAGTAGTACAGGTACCTATCAGGCCTCAAGTAGAGGCAGTAGTTGCCAGTCTTTGTCTCCTCTCTTCCACAGCCTGAGAAAAATATTGTTAGGATCTCTACATTCATCTTTACAATGAATAAATAAGGAACAGACCTGAATTAGAACCTTAATTTCCTTTCCAGGCACAACAACAGAGTCCAGGGGAGAGTTTGAGGCAGGGAAAACAATTTCATAGGCAAGAACTCATTTAAATATAAATTTAAATCTGATCAGATTCATTGTGGCACATACTTTTTACAGCCATATAACAGATGTAAGTAGTCACAGTCAGTAGTATACAGCAGTACTTTGAATTATTTTAACGTCACAGTATCATTTGGGACTGAAACATTACCTATTTTGCATGTGCAAACAGAGATCATGCTAGGCTGGCCTGCCCTTTATGATGATGTGTAAATTATTGCTGTACGGCAAACTAGCTATTTAGTTTGTGCCTTTAATAGGCTTTCAGGTTGCATCAAATTACTTTTCTTGGTACTGGTATTGTCTTTCCCACCCTATTGGATGGAGCCATGCGATGTTAGGAAACCTTTACCTACCTGTATCTTTACCTTCTGTTTCTTGCCTTCATTTCTGTACTCCATATCTTTCGGATTGCTAGTTCTTCTAGGTAGGGGCAGTACCTTACTTTGTTGTAACTGGCTAATCTATTGTGAATATTAATGGAAACGAGCAAGGTTTCCAAATGGAACATAGTAAATTACCTACTTCTTTATCACAGTGCATTACATCACTAATTGAATGTCAGCTAAATGTTTCTCCAGGCATTTGACTAAAAAGAACATGAGCTATAGCGTACATATAAGAACCACAAATAGTAAATAAGCATGGTTATGAAAAATGATTTAACTTCTTTCCTTCACCAGTAACTAAGCTGCAAATAAATCTCTTGTAAATTCGAACCAAAGGACTCATTCAACTAGCTGTGCCTGTTTCTCTTTAAATTGTGTCAATTTAAGAAATAAATCAGATTACTTACCTAGTCAAGATTACTTTTATCTAAGACAGAAGACGTGGATTGCTGGGCTGTTGCTAAGAGGTCTGCCAGAATGCGATAAAGAAATCTGTAAATCTGGAAGAGCTGTATGAACTTATTTTTTTCATGGTCCTGAAAGAGGGCTCTGTCCGCTGTTTAGACATGTCTTTCTTTCCTTTAGGTTATTAACCAATTTTTGAAACTAATCTTATTTTTTATCACTGTTAACTGTCTCAAAGAAAAGGAAGAAAACTGAATTTGTTACCACTGTTTGCTAAAAACTGAGATAAACTGCTCTGCAAATGAATGTACCTCTTACAAGCCAAGGGAGGCCAACTGACGGCTCCGAACAAACACTTGCAACTGCAATGGGATCTCCCACTGCCAACTTTACACTACATATAGAAAAGAGACATCACCAAAGCATCAGAAATATTGGCCAGCAAGACAGACAAAAAGACTATTCTGCTTAAGTGAAACATGTGTGGATACTTTGTGTAAATACATGTTGGCGTTTTTTCAGTTCTGTGCCAACTGTGGAACTATCACAACATAGAACCCAAATATTAAGCACGTACATGGAAAATAAGAATTATTAGAATAAAAACTACAGAAAAATACAAAGAGGGTATGCTTCACTTTTATCCGTGAGCCTGGTCCCTGTTGGCTGTTTAACCTTTACCTTTCCTTTATGTAGATTTTCATGTTGAGTTCTGCAGTACATAGTTACTTAAAGGAGTAACTAGTGAGATACAAGTTGCATTCACTGTAGCTTTTGCTGGGAGCAGCTGATTGAAGTAGAAAGGAGATGTGCAGAATTTGGGGGAGAACACACACTCAGAGACACATACATACGCATGGGCAAAAGGTCCTGGGAGAGTTGGGGTTCTTGAAGCAGCATCCCACAGCCTCAGCCCACCATGTGCTAGATGAACCCTCTGGTTGTGCCCAGTCAATTACCTCATGTAAGTGGAGTCCTCGTGTATATAAAAGGCCACCAAGAAATGAGTGGGATCATTGTTGAAAGACGTTAATGCAGGACCTAGATCTGTAGTGGCAGTGTGATCAGCCAGAAGGTAGATGTACAGGAAAAGCCATGTTGCCTTATGAGCTCTGTAGACAATATGCAGTCTTTACATTGTGGAGACTGCATGGCAGAAAGAGTGTTTAGGTTCTGTAGGTGGAGTGCTCTTTGCTGCTTTTGAAGAACTCAAAGCTGCATGATCCATGTGATAAAAAGTGAAGGAAATCAATGGGTTTTTAAGTTTCTCTGCTTAAGGAACTATATGTTAGCATTTGTGGTTATATAGGCAGATTGTTGGTTCCAAGGGTATCACATAGTAAATTTCAGCACATAGCAGTCCCGGTTTTTAAATACTGACTTATAGTTTACTGATGCCCGGACAGATCTGAACTTGACCTTCTAAATCATCTAGTGCATATTTTTCTACCATTTTTTTGTTTTTATGACAACATTAGATAGCAGGTACCTTGACATGATGTAATGTACTGGAAATAATTTTCTTCTGTGTAGCATTTAAATCTTTTTTTTTTTTTTTTTATAATGTAGCAATCAATTTATCTTTTTTTTCCCCCACATTTGTCTTAACTACTGGCCATTTAGCTTTTGCTATAGTATATCTGTCATGTCATTTAGCTCCTTTTCTCTATTTTCCTAGCATCCAAATACTTTATAATATCAACTTCTTCAGCGAGTCCTAATACTTGACATATTTTCAGCCTTAAAATAGGTTAGTCCATTTCTTGAAATATTACAAAGTATGTTTTTATCTTTACATCTAGCGCTCATGAAAATATCACAGCAGGGATTATCACCCTTACCCCAGCATAAAGTCTCAGCATTGTGTCTGCATACACAAAAAAAAACCCTCCACACCTTTTGTTCATCTGTTCTCTTGTAGAACATTCTTCTACAAGAAGAGAAATTATTGCTAAAAACAATCTCAATTGTTTGTTTCAAGAACATGAACTTTTTTGAGTTCTTATTTGCTCTGTTATGATCTCAATACCTCTTTGTGTCTTTCTGTCACCACCTAATCCTGAACCCCTGTTCCTATTTGGAAAACACTTGTGCTTTACTGAAAAGCAGAATTTCTGAGAACGGGAAAGCTGAGACTAGTGGGGTTTTTAGTGGAAAGAAACAGGTAGCTAATACCTAAGTGAGAGAAATTGAGGAGGATCTGTGCCTCTTAGGCAACTCGAGCAGACTTTGAAAGCTGCAGGTGGAACTTCTTTCTGTTTTTAGCTTTTTTTATGCTTAGTTGTCTTTAAAGACAAACCAACTATGGTTGTTTCTTTAAAGCAGATTGTTGCCTGCCTATACTGAAGTGAGGCTGTCAACAGCTCTGAAAGGTATTACAGTGTCTTGTATTAATAAGACATTACCTTTCAGACTTGATTGTCTGAGTGCACATAAATATACGGGGATTGACTAAGATCATTCACCATCCCTGAGCATATTTGGGTACCTTTTGGGTAGGTATTTTAGAGACCTGTATTTTGGTTTACGTATGTCATTTTTGGCACTTTTGCTTGAGCACTGGGTTGCAAAGATCTCTTGCTTCTCCGCTGCAGTGAGACACTTCTGTGGTAGATATTAGCATGAGCAGCGCAGTAAGTGACAGTAAAGTCTTCACACCCTGCAGGTCATTTAAATTGGATATTGTATAAAGAGTCATATGCAAGGTGGGTTCTGACACTGCCTGCCATGCCCTCTGCCACCCCTTTGAACTGTTTTCTCTGGCTCAAAAGAATCTGCCAGTCAGAGCATCCAGGGACTTACCCTGATTTGTACCTCTGAAGTAACTAGAAGGCAAGTAACAGATGCAGTTTGTTTTGAAAAAAACACAGGGGGTATGTCTATCCACTTTTTCATGCCGGAGGGGATGAGGCAACTACCTTCACTTTTTTCAGAAAGCTAACTTTAAAAATTCAAAAGAAATGCAAAGAAGACATCTACTCTTTGCTGTTGTCAGACTAATGTTGACTAGAATAACGATTGCCATAGAAGACTATTATAAGGCCTTTTCCTTAAACGGTTTCTTCTCAAAACCACAGGAATAGGTTTTAAATTTTGTTAAATTGTATTTTGAACTTCAGTTGATGCAGGGCAGGGGTGTGTGTTCGTGGAGGTCATCTCTCATCCTTTAATTGCAAAAAGGGCAATGTGTGGTAGATTTATTGCACCTCCGTATTTTGAAAGGTGGTAGAGAAAGAAGGGTTTAGAATTCTTGCATATATTCAGAGAATGTGCTATAAACTTTTGAATATTCAATTCAAATGCCATAAAATCTCCCTGACATTTATAAAATGAATAATGTGTTCTATCTGGACAGGGGTAGCAGCTGGGGAGAAAGAGTGGGACTCTGGAAAATGTATCTTCACTTCTCAGGTCTTCCGCAAGCCTGCTTGAATAACTGACTTGACAGCTTTAAAGCTACCTCAGTTTCTCCGCATCTAAGTTGTATTAATTATACATATATCAAAAAAAAAATATTTTTCACACCTTTCCTTAAACCTCTTTGCTCCTACAAAAACCTTGATCAGATAAGCAGCTCTTAAGCGGAGGGCACTGCCTTTGATGTTGACCACCACCTTCTGGCTGTTTCCCATCTGTTGTTTGTAAACACTTCATGTCTTGTGCTGCTGATGTTGTTAGCTCCTTGCAAAACAAACTCTATTTTCTTGTGTTTGCACACTGCATCAAAACAACAGGAAATCTGTCCATGACTGTGAGTCCTACGCAATGCCAGAATATATTTTTTTCTTGCTAGAGATCTCAATTAGTGAAACTTATCAGAGGTAAACAAACCTGTGTTGCAAGCTGTAAGGCAATGTAGTTCATATGTACACAGAATATATGTTCAGGTAGTCTTGTCTGTGGAGAAGAACAAGACAAGTGAGAAAGAGACCAAAGGAGGGAGCTTGGCTGAGTGTGTGAGAGAGGGGATGGGAGGTGGTACAGGAACTAGGCAGAAGGTGCACAGATTAAAAACTACAGTATGTATTTTTGGCTCATGCTTTTGCAGAACTAGTTGAAGTTGTCTTCTGAAACTGCTCCGTCCCTAGAATTCCTTTCTTTTCCTAACAAAAGAAAGGCTTAGGAAGAAAGATTAGCATCTGGATCCTAATAACTGTCACAGAGTAAGAATGGCTCTCTTCAAAAATTTCAGTCTGAGGAACAGAAGGGTTTTCTGTGCTGCCATGGCTCCAAATGCATTTCATTAAATATTTCTCTGTTGAAGAAAACAGCCAATGGATTTGCTTCACTGCAGAGGAATTACTGTCCTCAACCTTCTGCTTTTTCAATTATTACATCCTGTTGTGCTTTCTATACATATGAGGTGGAATGGAAAGCTGTCTGGTGCTTGCTTATCCATGTGAAAGTTGCTGGATTCCTTCACTGAATCATAGTACTTCTCTGCAACGTCATTTAAGAGTATTGGGCTGATCCTTTCCCAGGCCTTACTACACAAACTTCTGCTGTCTTTATGAGACTTTTAGTAGACAGAACATGACAGGGAATATCCATATCTGACATTACATCATGGTAATTTAGAGATAACTACCTGTAGAACTTTTGGTCTACAAGAAAAAGAAACTTGCTTTTCTTTTTAACCTTTCTTTTCGTTTATCATTCCTGGTTTGCACTACATTAAAGGTTCTCTGTACTTAATTAAGGTTTAAAACAGACATTTGTGATATCTTACTTGCTAAACATTTTTTTATCAGAAGAAATGCAGTTGCTTAAATATATTTTCTATCTTGTGGGCATAAAGCAATGGTGAGATAGAATCAAGATTGGGTTTAGACACAATAGTATTTACAGAAATTACCTCCCACATCTTGAAGAACGTAAAATATCTAATGTCTTTTTTTTTTTTTGTATTGACAGAAGCCCAAGACGATGCATCTTTCCATTAATATCTGTGAAAATGCACAAAAGACTTTTAACTACAACATGACCTGAGGAAAGTTAATGAGGTTGTTAGCAGTCTGCGTCACAAATGCAAAGACTATGGATGATTCTGGTCTTTTCCTTCAGGCCTTGATGAATCATGAAAATGACAGAAAGTTGATCTTTCTAAAGCAGCAGCAGCTGTAAGTAAAAAAATAGGAGAAAAAACAAGAAAAAAATTAAATAAAGGAAAGCTGATGACAAGAGCTACTACTGGTTGTGACCAATCTGTTGCAAGCTGAAATTTCCTTGCATCCTAATGGACCTTTTGACCTAATTTACAGTTTTCCTTGTTAATTAACTTTTTTAGAAAGGTCAAACCTTTTATTCTGCTGAATATCATGTACTTCAACAAAGAAATATGTTATCGTCTATAGTAGCAATATAGCAACATAGAATTCTGGGGGGTTGATTATGAAAAAATTAATAAATAATGAGCAATAAGCCTGGAGTGTTTCACAACCTTTTGCCCTGTCCTCACTTTTCACTGACAGTTAAAGAATGATATGAAGAATTCCTTTTTGTCTTTGTCTGTTTGTCATGATCAGTGCAAATAATCACAAAGGCTTATGAAGGCAGACAGTTATCTAGCAGCAGGCTCATCTGTTTCCAGTATGGAGATGGACGTAGTTTCAAAGAGAAAGAAAATGACATTCCGAAAACCAACACGAACTGGGTAAGTGTGAGAGAAGTATGAGAAGTGTGAGAAGAATGCTCCATGTAAAATGAGCATGCCACATTTAGATAATAATCTTGGTTTTAATATCAAAAATGCAATGCACATTCAAATTGAATTATGACTTCTGAAACTGGTTGCACCTCTTCATCGATTAGGTCAAGAGTTACGCAGGGCCTTACATAAAGCACACCTCCAATGGGAATGCAGGAATATATACATTTTCAAAGCATTCTTCATATTTGAATGACAGCTGACTGTACCATCCCTTAAAAAAAGAAAGAATGAAAACAGAGAATGCTTTTAATTAAATTAATGAAGCTGCTTAGAAATATTGAAGGAACGTCTAGCAAACTGTCATGATCATAGGACTTGCAATAATATGTTGCGGGGGTGGGGGGGAAACTACCACTATCCTATTTTGGAAATTTCTCTGCCAGGGTACTAGGATCCATTCCATTTCATGATTTCTTCATGCAAACTACATAAAATACTTTGTAAAACCAGTAATTTCCATAATAGAATTTTGGCAAATTAAATCAAAACAGGTTGCTATGACAGTTCTTACAAATATTTTTATTTTAGCTTTGTTTTGTATTATAAATATGTCAAGATGAAGCCATTTCTGTCAAAACAGAAATTTTTCCTCATGGGAAAAATTTCCAGGCTTTTTTTCAATGCCCTAATTTTCAGTATTCGTCAAAGTCAAGATGAAGACTAATTTCAAATGCTGTAACTTAAATCTGCATAATCATAAACCCATGAGAACATAGCTTTGGTCTTATAAATGAGTAATGTTGTTAGATACAGTATTGTTAGTTTAATTGACTTTGTTTACTGCTCTGTATAACAAGTGACTGAAAAATAAATGACACTTAACATTGGCTAAACCGTTTCTAGTGGTTTCTGAAGTGGATTCTGAAGTGGAAGCCAATGGTATAGATACGAGCCATTGACAGAAAAAGTTAACAGTTCTGGTTTTTGTTCCAGTAACACAATGCCAAGTGATATATAAGTGGATACAGGCAGCTGCATCTAGTCCTCTGTAAATAAGAAACATAAGAAGCTTATTTAATATTGGTGCCGGTGGACCACTGTAACTGTTAGCCGATAGTGCAAGTGAGGCTACATTAAAAAAAAAAAAAGTCTTTCTCTGTCAGTGCATTTACAACAGGATAAAGTTGCCTCAAAGATTTATGGAGAATAGTATTTACCATGTTGGAAGTTGAGTCCTCACATTCAGACATATAGAAAGGACTGAGTGTTTTCAGGTTTTAGATTTTTTTACATCAGAATTTAAGAATTATAAGTTGGAGAAGGAGCTGCCAAACATAGAGTTTGCTAGTGTGGAGCAATAAAGCTGATAAATTTCTGTTAAAGATATTTCTTTAATTAAAATTCATAGATACGCTTCCTTGAAATTAACCCAGATGTGTCCTACACACATGGGTTAATCATGGAGTTTAAAGCAAAAGGGGTTTTTTAATTAGTGATTGATTGTATCTCCTAAGAGTGACAGACATCTATGTTGGTTTATGCCACAGTTTCTCAAAATGCGATCCAAGAACTACGACGTGGCACCAATATATTCTTGAATTCTGTCAAGAAATAAGAAGTCATTTGGTTAATGGCAGCTTATTTCTGGTGCTCTCAGGTTGCTAAGAAAGAAGGAAAAGGGAGTGTCCTGAAGCAAGGAACAAGATAGCCAGAGATCATATTGAAAAAGAAGGGTGGGACAGGCAGAGGTTATAATATTCTGAAAAAGCAGGTAGAAAAGAGCTGAGGAACTGGAGGAGTCAATGTTACCTGCATTTTTTAAGCACATGTTGAAAGGCATTGTGCTTGAAGGGTTAGAGCACAGACTTTTTCTCTTGCTCTTTTCTACCCCAAACCATGGAGTTGTCTCAGAGATGTTAAGTTGGAAATGGAAGAGAAAGATGGTCCATATAACTATATATGAGATGTTATATAGTCCTATGAAAAATGATTGAAATGTTAGAGAAACTCCAGAGTTTTGGGGTTTCTTTTATATTCAAATTCTACCTACCTTCACTCTTCCCCGGCCCCGACACATGCTGACATTAGTAGGGCTTTTGCAGTTGACTTGCAAGGAGAAAGATACATTTATTTTATGCTTTTATTTTAATGTTTCAATGGTTTTGTCATGTTGGCAGGTTATAAATGCATATGGTTTGGGAGAGCTTGGAGTAATAGGAAGTAAAAAGGAAAGTGCTCCTGGGAAAATGGTTATTTGTATAAAGCTGATGAGAAAACAAGTGTTTTATGTGAAGGCTCTGACTCTGTTAAAGGACATTTGGCTCGAGGACAACATACTTGTTGGTACACACATTTAAGTGTGTCTGTTAATACACTATTTTGTACTGTGCACAGAAAACCAGCATGTATCAGATGCTTTTTATTATGTATCTTTGCTATACATTTCAGCACATATTGGGAATATACAGACTTCTGCTATCAGAGCCATCACGCTGTAGTTGATAGAGAGAGAGCATGATTCTGACTCTGCTCTGGCGAGACCCCACCTGGAGTGCTGCGTCCAGCTCTGTGATCCCCAGCACAGGAAAGACATGGACCTGTTGGAGCATGTCCAGAGGAGGGCCACAAAAACTGTCAGAGAGCTGGAATACCTCTCCTATGAGGACAGGCTGAGAGAGTTGGGGTTGTTCAGCCTGGAGAAGAGAAGGCTCCAGGGAGACCTTATTTGCAGCCCTTCAGCACTTAAAGGAGGCATATAAGAAAGATGAGGACAAACTTTTTAGTAGGGCCTGTTGCAATAGGACAAGGGGGAATGGTTTTAAACTAAAAGAGGGTAGATTCAGACTAGATATAAGGAAGAATTTTTTTTATGATGAAGGTGGTGAAACACTGCAATAGGTTGCCCAGAGAGGGGCCCAGTCCCTGGAAACCTTCAAGGTCGGGTTGGATGGGGCTCTGAGCAATCTGATCTAGTTGAAGATGTCCCTGCTGATTGCAGGGAGGTTGGCCTAGATGGCCTTCCACCCCAAACCATTCTATGATTCTATGCATTCGCTTGGGTTCTAGACATGGAGAAACCATGTAAAACTGGGAGTCAGTGTGTATAACACAACTTGTTTAAAGACTCAACAGGTGTACATTTATGTAGTTGTAAAAAGGACATGAGAACTAAGAAGATCTGTAATTGCTACTCTAGTTATGAACATGTGTGACGGAGCACAATCACAGAAGTTCACCCATCTTAACAGCAAACGACAAAATAAAGGTGTTCAGGACGATGTGGAAAGACAAAAAAAAAAAGAAAAAAGCTTACCATTCAGTATCTGATTTTCCAAAAGTAGATGGCCAATACAGGCCATCCCATGAAGGGTGCTTAAGCTGTACATTAGTGATACTTTCTCAACTTACCTAACAGTAAAAAGCTGTTAGAGTAGTTAAAATCTGTGATTTATTTGACTCTGTAAATGTTTTAAAAATCATCCTAATGATTTAAGAAAAAGACATGCAAACAATCATAAAAGATGAGCATTATTTAAAAAGAATGTGGTTGTGTTGCCTTGACCCATTTAGAACATTAAGAAGTATGCTGCATTAAAGTATTGAATATATATTTTCATTATTTATTGAGTGGCCCAAAATATCTTAAGTGCCTTTTGGGTAGTGTGCAATACCAACTATTTCCCAAAAGTGGGTCAAGGCTTACATAGCCTGCATTTACAACGTGAGTCCCCTCTTTGAAAAAAAATCTCAACCATACAGGAGGAGCTAACACAATGAAGGGTCCAAATCCTGTATGTCTTGAGTATCTCCTTTGAACTTGATGTGCCTAAAATTGGAGTGGTATCCACAGGATGTGGTCTAGTATATGTTAGTGACAAATTATCTTGAATTCTTTCTGTCCAGTGCTGCAAAAACACGACGATGATGTATACTGGCTTCTCGGTCTGCCTCCAGATGAAACTCGTTCTTTCACATTACAAGAACAGGGAGCCTCTGATGACGGGAGGGAGGCTACAGGTTACTGCCCACAACACAAGATTGTGTAAGAACAAAGGAGTAGCACAATCTGAATTTGACATAATGAAGCACCTGATGCTAATAACAGTGGTGAAAAGGGAAGGAGTGAGCAAAGGTTGTTATGACAAGGTCCTCCATTTGTTAAGACCTTAATTGTTGTACCTTTTATTAGTTGCAGGTAATTCTAAAGATGTAAATTACAAGGTAGTTTGATGAATTATAGCTGCATGGACATCAGATCTAAGCTGAAACTGTAAAAGTAAGATATTGAGTAAATAAGCTTTATTACTATCATACTGTGCATCTTGCCTCTCCCTCCCAGAGTTTTTGGTAATGTTATTTCCAAACAGTATGTGTCAAGAAGAATGTTGTCTTAGTAAGCAGACTTTTAGGTATTCCAATATATTCTGATATGCTGAAGACTTTTATTTTATAACAATCTTTCTTTTTCTTTATAAGGTGACAGAGCATATCTCTTGAAAAATTACCTAATCTCTCTCTGTGTTATCTCCAGATTCTCTCTGAAAACTGTATCATTATAAATTATAATGAAACTCAAAAAGTGACCAGAATAGTAATTGAAAGAACATTTGGCATCTTCAAAATGAGACTTAGATGCTTAGATAAATGTGGTAGAACAGAACTAAACTGCCCTTCAAGAAGGTTCAGATCAGTCCTGCTAGTTGTATGTTATGTAATACAGCCATTAAATATGGTTCATCTGTAAAGACAAAAAGGAAGCAGTTTAATAAATCAATCCAAACTACTGAAGTAAATGACTGTAATGATGCACACTTGGAAAATTATGCCGTGATAGGATAGAGCTAGCACCTTATTTTTAATTTCCTATCTGGAACCAAAGTGTAAGCTGAAGTGAAACTGAACACCTTTATTCTGAAGCAGTGCAATAGTAACAGAGTGCTTAGACATGGGGCTGCAGCACGGGAGAGGAGGTGCTGTTCCTGGCTCTAATATGGACCTCCTGCATGTTGGCTCATATGCACCTTCTGAGCCTCCTGTGTCTTTAAATTTCATGCTAGAATCATTTTAGTGTCAGTAAAATGGAAAAAAGAAATACAGTCTTTCCAGCACTAAAGGAAATTGGATTACAGACCAGTAGACTACAGATCCATGCAATAAATGGGTTCCAAGTTATTTACTTCTCATGCCAAACAGAAGGGCTGGAGACTGCTCCCCTTCCCCTCACCTCCTGCAGTCTACTCAGTGAACCAGAAGGCTCTGGCAAATGCTACAAAATTAGGTTCCTGCTTTTTTTTTTTTCTTTTTTGGTCTGCAAAATTCCCAAATTAATGTGTTTCTGTATGCATATATGCCCAGGTTCAGCTACATCAGGACAGGTAGTTCCAACAGTACCTCCAAAATTGTGCCCACTCCTTGAAAAAGTGGGTTTGAAATCCCTCAGACAGACTGGCCTCCAACCCATATCTTCCTCCCAGGCTCTTAAATAACAGGTTGGCTTGGCTCTGCCCCTTTGCTGGGCTTACCAAGGTAAACAGCTGATTCATTGCTACTTCTTGTCCTACCCATCCTGTGCTGGACCACATCCATCAGCTCAGGTTCCTCGGGTGATCCGAAGGTACGTTTCTGAATTGCATGTAGCCTTGGGCTGCAAATAGCCACTGATGCAATCAGGGTGGTCATGCTTTGTGCCGTGTGGGAGAAATTTAGGTGATTTAGTAAATTCTCTGGGGGGAGGATGTGTGTACTTATAGATTCTTAGGAACCAAAATAGGCTAAAGCAGTATCCTCCTCTAGGAACTGGGTGTTACAATCAAGTAAACACCTAAGGCACCCAAATTCTTCATCACCTCTTCTCTTGCCAAATTCTTCGTGGTCCTATAGGGGCAAACACCTTTTCCCAGACAAAAACCTGTACTAATGTGAATGGGGCACATCATTTTTGTACTGCAAATTTAAATAGAGGGAAGAAAAAGTTTTCAGCCGTAGACTGTTCTGTATTTATAAAAATCAACTCAAAATTATTTAATAGTTAAATAACCTTAATATAGACAAGGTATTGCAGCTTTTCTAAGAAAACTCATGTTAAAAGGACCCAAATATTCAGTTATTTATGCATACAGTGCAATCAGCTCTTCCATGAATGGTGGTAAAACACTTCTTATATTTCTGTGGATTTCAGTCCTATATTTTCTATACATGCTTCTCAAAATCTTGAAGTATCCCTAGCTTTTATTGTGTCCAGGTTTTTCACTCCCTCACTGCAAGAAGTGGCACATGCTACGTAAAGCTTTGCATATGCCAATTATGCTGCTAATACACATATGCTGTCAGACCAGCTGGCCGTTGGCAAACAGCAGAGGTAAATGTCAAGTTCTTGCCTGTCCCCCTACTATGAGGACAGCACAAAACTATTCTTCTGTAAACAGCACAGTATAATTTTAGTCCACTGATTCAGTTTGGTTGAGATAATTTACAATATTGCAGAAAGTAAACAGCGATAAAAGGGTCAGTCACATATACAGAAAGAGAAAAGCGCACTGCACTTAATTTCTCATGAGAAATTTAAATTTTGTGGTTTTAATTAAGTTTTCCCAACTTAATCCAGGTGATGTTACACAAGAACTGATGAACAGTTTTCGGAGCTAATGTTTGTTTTCCCTGTGTCTATAAAAACGTATTTATTTCTTACTGATGAGAAACGAAGGGCCAAATCATCAGATGGGAGAAAGCTGTATTACTCCATTCAACTAAAAAGAGGTCAATTTGTACCAGATTTATATATGGTACTTGTGAGTTCTGGTCACCTCCACATTTGAGAGAAAAAGAAATCGTCCTATGTGACTTTGTCGGAACGGTCTTGTTAGGGATCAATTTGATCTCCTCCTCCACCATTCACATTTTGTAGTTTTCAGCCAAATCAGGGCCATGACCACAGTGAGAGGATTATGGAATAGTGGGGCAGTTGTGCTCTGAGGTTTTGGGGGGTCCTACACAGTTGCAGGAAGAGCAAGGACAGATGTTACTGCAGGACCAATTGTGGTTCGTAAGCCTGGGATAGAAAATGCGTTGAAAATGTTTGTCGGGAACGTTCTTGTTCCTGTGGAGTGGATGGGCTGTAGAAGACATTCAGAATAAAGGTGGCTGTTGAGCAGCTAGTGACACTACATGAAAAGTGCTTCAGCAGGGGAACAAAAGCAATACTGTTTTATCGTTACTGCTGATTAAAGTCTCTAAGTACTGTATCTACAAAATTATGCACATTTTAAACGAAAATCTGCGAGATGTCACAGGCAAGAAAAACAAGTCACAGGGCGCAAGGCAAAGCTTTCCTCCAAGGCACTGATGTTTAATCAGTCTGCTGTCACTGTCCCTCTCTCACAGTGACTGCAGTGTCATCTGAGTTGTGGACTTACTGTGTTGTGCCAAACAGTTGCCATAATACACTGTTTAACACTTTCCTATGCTCATCTGAGCCACGATAAATACAAAGTCTGGAATAGATAGAAGTTTTTTAACAGATTACTACCTTCCAATGAAAGTTAGGTTCATCCTGAAATAACTCACCATACCCAACATCCCCTCCAAATACGAAAAAAAAACCAAAAACAGAAGACCAGACATAAAAGAATTGAAACCAGAATGGCATAGGAAAAATAATCAATGACATACTGTTAAAGAAAGTCACTCTGTGGAAAGGATTTAGTATAGCAAAAATCAGTCATAGTTTTAAACAGGGTAGTACATAACAGATAAGGAGATCTGGAGAAACTCTGGAGAGAGGTTTACTCAGTATTAAATGATGATGAAACATCTGTACATTCCATCCATCACTGATTATGTGAAAGAACATTTGATTCGGCAAATTATACAGAGGCCTAATCCTCCAGCTTTTACAGAGAAAAAAAAAAAAGAACAGGTTATACAACCTTGACAATATCCAATTTTTCTTCTGTGTACACAGAAGCAAATTGATGTGCAGTTTTTTTGTATACTAGGCTGTTTGTGAACAGCTATTCATTGGAAATATCACTTGTTTTCTCCTAGAATGAACAATTTTCTAATATACCAAGAAAATGTGTTTTATTTTTAAAAAAATATTTAATTAAAGATAAAACCACAGATTTAGATCCATACATATAAAGGGCTTCTGGTCTACATTGCCAAACTTGAACCTGTTCTTACAGTTGTATTTCCAACTTCTATCCCAAGCTATCTTCCTAGTGCTCATGCAAAACCATCCATAACACTGACCCTCAGTGAAGTCTGTTCTATCCTCATGCATTTCATATTGCTCTCTTCATGTTTATTAACTGTTTTTTAAGTAACTCCTTTTCAAAAAGCATCTTTCTTTACTAGATATCCACCAAAGCAATTAGATGATGACATCTGGCGACAGAACCCCCACTAGAACAAGCAACTACAAAGTACCACCTAATTTTGTAAGTTTTCAGTCTCACTCACAAAACAACCAGACCTTTGAACCTTAGCCAAAAGTTAGTCCCAGCCCAATTATTGCTTTCCTTGGCCCCATCTGTAATGTAGTGTTCATATCGAAGAGGAAAGTACTGAGTCTTACCAGTTACAGTGTGAGTTTTCTTCATGCGCGTGTCTTTGCCCTGTGAAAGGAGTAAGGCAGCACAGATATGTTTGATGTTCTTTCATTCTAGGATGGCTTAAGTCAAATTAACTTGCATTTACTATGGATGTACACAGGGACAGTAAACCACAATTCTGTCGTACATAGTGTTACATGTTAAGAAGTTGGTAACATCACCATGAAGCTTTACTAGATGGCTGAGAAATGGAAGGCTAATCAGCAGAACATCTACTAAATGTGTCTGTATAACATGCTTCCCCAAAGAGTATCTTCAAGATTGAAAGTCTGATTATTCTTTGCTCAATATCTGACATGAAGTTGGGTTGCTTGAAATTGCTTTTTGATCTGAATAAAGGCTATGATATCAGAGCAATGTTGTAGCAAAGGTATTTTGGGGAACCATCAGAAAAGCGTCTCCTCAAAGGAATTGCCAAGCATTTTTTCCGACTTCTACAGTGTACAAAGTTCAAGTCAAAAGTTACCTTGAGAGCTTGAATCAAGTTGTAACATTTCCAAAATGCACTGCTAAGCAAGAAATGTCATTCACCCAAGCCATCATCAAAATGTTTCTAATTACATCCCTGACTAATTACATTACCGTATACCTTTTAAGTAGTGGTTTTAAAATTGCAACACTTGGCTCAAAATTGATTCTTTATTTTTAGGCAATTCTTCCTATCAGCTTGAACCAACAGTGCTTAATCAGATAAGTTTTCACGTAGAAACGCTTATTATAGTCCCAAACCTGCAAAGTGATGCAGGATTGGGAAGTGGGGGGGAGAAAAAGAACAGGATTACTTCATTCTATTATAATTCAGCTAGGAATAATTAGTACAGCTATTTTATATGATATCCTAAGGATATACTGAAACGCTATGTCCTTTGTGTGCTGTCAGGAAAGGACACTGCAGATGATCCTAATTGAAAATAGGCCAGAAATTTGAGATCATTGCTCCCCACCAGCATTTCTGCCACTGAATGGGACATTCCTGTAGAGCTAGGAAGTCCTGAGTCTGCAGAACATGTCATATACTTCAGCTGAGAGCATAGGAGACAAATCTAATGTTGTGCCGTTATCTTTTGTTTCTTAAATAGTCAATTTGGCTATGATGGTGTGAAGAAGCTCCAGAAAGCCTACGACAATCTTGCAGTATCCAGTTCCCACGTACAGCCCAAGAGAGGGTGCAGAACACCAACGACTTTGGGTAGACATGACCTGTGAGAACAAGTCCTAACTCAATGGGAATATTCTTTTTCCAAATGCCAATAAATATACACACACACACATATATATATATATATATATATATACACTCTACCCATTTTTTATCTGACTTCACTAGATACCTAGATAGATAGTGGATTGCTCTTTGGTTGGATGTTTTGTTTTCTCAAGCAATTGCACACTTGTGCCCAAGGGGTTTTGGCTTTGAAAGCCATTTAAAGCATACCAAAAGGTGAATTTTCCTGTCCAAATCTTCTCCAGCATTTTTCAGACCTTTAAGCTGATACCTTAACTAAAGTTTCTGATGTTGTCTTGCTGAAGGTTTAAACTAGTGGAAATAGATAAATCCTTTGAAGGAATACATAATCTCTTGCCAACATTCTTGGCAAAATTTATGCTGTTGTTAATAGTTTTGTACGTATACATTAAACAACCCTTAAGTGTTTCCACTTGGCTACATAAATATGATTATTTTATTCATGTGAATACTTCTGTTCCATATATTTGTTGTGAAGTACCTGATCTAAGTTTAAATCTGGAAAGGACATGAAAGGTAGGCAATCTCCATCCCTTAGTGGTGTTTGGTTCGGTTTATAAACAGAAAGGCCATACTAAGGTCCAGACTTTTTTGCGGCAGGTGTTGCCCAAACACTAAATGGAGGCATCATTGGCCAGCAAACTTTACAGATTGAGACACAAACACATGAAACGAGACATGAAGGTTGAATTTGCACGTAATTGAGCATAGCAAAGAAGTATTACAATGTTTTCTGTTCCATTTATGTTTCTGAGTATCAGCTGAGTGATGTCAACCAAAATATGTGCGTACTATTTGAAAAAAGGAAAAAGCTAGGAAAAAAAAATTAAAATAAAAATGAATCAAAAAATTAATTCCTTTGTAATAAAAAATCGAGCAACAATTTGAATTACTTTGTTCAGAGACAAAAAATACTTTTTCAATTCAAAATAATTTCATCTTTTCATTTTGCCAGACTGACTATAAATGAAAGTAAAACAAATTATCAAAAGAAAATATTGATTTTTTTTTTTCCATTTCAGTCAGCGGACAATAACAAAAATTAAATCGGATATTCATGCATTTCTAGCATTTTTGTTGTTGCTAATGCAAGGGTAGAGGTTGGAAGTAAACAAGTAGCAAAAAAGGAAGATGTGCGTAGGTTACATGAGAAATATGAGCTGTACATCAGGATTTGAAGATAAGGTAATGGATGTTTGGATTTTAGTATGGAGCTTTTCCTGTGATTGAAGAGCAGTACAAGGGAAAGTGTGGATATAACAGCTGGACAGTAAAGTCTGAGAATACAGGGAAAGGTCAGTATCCTAACAGGTTAACGGGTCAAACAGACTGGGGCTGGGTAACAAAGGGGTTTGACTTTAAATACAAGAAGCTATTATTTGATCTAGACATGCAAATAGAGCTTGTATCTGAGTTATTCCAATATTTGGCAAACTCCCTTATATAAGAAATGAAAACACAAAGTGTCATGGATTTAAACGTGCCCCATTTGTTTTCCTCACTTACTCTGATCTTACTGTCAAAAACACCCAGTGGCATTAGGCTACCCAGGCTGGTATATAAGGCGTATGGTTTCAACTGGCTTTTCAAAGTAGTTCTGATTTGCCAGAGGGGAAAAATTTTTAAAAAATCATATTTTCAGGACTGTTTCTATGGTACTAGAAATGTACAGTGTAATCTGGCTGTTATTTTCCATTGCCACCAAGGTCACACCTATCTGGCAAAAAGCCTAGATTAGAGGCTATTTTACCTCATATTTTAGCTGTTCAGAGTTAAACATTGTTTTACTATTGTGTGGACAAAGATTATAGTGTTTAAAAATGATGCTCACACCAGATGATTTATTTGTCTTTATTACAATAAATTTATGTATTGATCTTTACTACAGTAGCATCTAACGTTAGTTTAGCGTCCATACCCTATCATACAGAGCTCTGCACAGCTATGAGAGAAGAATGCAGTCTAGGTAATATAGCATATAGGGATCAATACATTGATATGATTATATATAAAATTTAGAATGATATATAATATATATAATACTATATATGTATGAAGGAGATTTTTCTGTGACCCCATTAACCGTAACAGTTAGAAAACGCTTTCTTTGGGGGTTTTTTATTCCCCTTTGATAAGGATTTTTTTTCTCCTTAAATTAATCTTTTTGGCAAATTTCTCAGAATTTTTCTACCTATTATCTCTACTTTTTCCTTTTCTTTTTAATATTCTCACTCTTCTTTGCATTTGGAAGGATATTAAATACTAAAGCAGCCACGCTATTTTCATTGGCCCTTTCAATGAAGAAAAATATAGTCAGACATAATAAATAGACATAGAAGAAAAATTAAGTACTATTTCTCAGAAGAACATATAAAAAGTGAGCTTATATATATAGGCTCAAGTCATATATAAATGACTTGATGCATATTTTTATTTTAAGATTTGCAGGAAGATGGATCCCAGCCCATTAAAACTAAAATTTCCAGAAAGACAGGCACTCTGATGTATCATCTGTCAAGGTAAAGGTACTAAGAACCACTAGCTGACTGATATGATGGATTTGCACTTTTTTACTTGCTTTTAGAAGGAAGAAAGTGTGGAACTGAACAGCTGGTAACATTTGCTAAAAGATTATGGTGCTGAGATTCTGATTTAAATTTGACTTCTTGGCCGTAAACACATGAACAACACATGAAATGTTCCTATTCCTTAAAATATTTTCCCTTGAGAAGAATTACTTCAACTGCTTCCTGTATAAAAACCGTATAGGATTAATGAGCAAAGTGGTCTCCAACTGAAAAAAAACATGTATTTCCTGTAAAAGAAAGTCATGTAAGAGGCACAAAGCTTTCTTTAGGGTAGCTGCTACCACCTTCTGTAAGACTGTTGAAACACATGTAAATGAGAAGAAAGATTAAAAAAAAAATTAAAAAAAAAGTTTGGCAATATAGTAAGACTCTTCCCTAAATTGTCTCCTTTAGGCTTAGAGCTACAAAAGCCTTTACTTGTATGCGTGACACAGTAACCAAGTCAAAATATCTCTGACTATTTCGCTGTATGATGTAGCTTGGAAATATTTTAGAAATTATGTGAAACTAGCTCATATGCTGTCACAAATACCGTTAGCACCTCTCATATGTGCAAGTAAAGAAAGTAGTCTGTGGTATTTGCAGCCTTTGACCAATCAGTATGTAAACTTTACCAGCTATTTTGGTAAATTTTAGAGGAAGACACTTACTCGCTAAAACTAGACTGAGACCACCAAACCTATTTAATTAAAAGCAAATAGATAAGTAAATCAAGTCACAGTGTTTTCCAAGCTTTGTCATCACAAGTTGTCTATGAAAGCCACCCAGAAGTGAAAAGCTGAACCATTATGTAGAATTGTAGAATAAATACCAAGAAGAATACTTTTGTGTTTTTTCTGAGAGGAGTCTTTGCAAACATAATGTGAAAATACTGCATTAGAAATCTCTAAAAACCTAAATAAAATCCAGATCATAACTGTACTGCACTGTAGATCTGGGGTAAATGATCAGACAACATCCCTGCACTAATTATCAATGAGAGCTTTGAGTTATAAGAAATAATTGCAATGAAGGGCAGATTTCACAGAGCATTCTGAATCATTTGATGAAGTGGCCTGGTTTAAGCTACAGAAATTTGAATAAAACCAGGAAAATTCATACAAATAGAAGGAGAAAATATGTCAGATGTTTTAGATATGAAACTACATCTTGCAAAGCAGCATCTAGAAGAGTGTTTGGATTTATAGAGGTCTGGAAAGCCGTCTTTACAGTCAATGGCTAAATAAGATTGATTTATTTAGTTTATCTGAGAAAAGATTATGATTAAGTCACCTTCTAATCTATAAGTAGGAACATGGAGAGAAGACTTCTGATAATCGAAAGCTCTTTAATCTAGCTGACAGAAGCATGGCAAGAGCCAATGGACAAAATCATTTAAATTATTTTGGAAATAAAACACACATTTTTAAACCACAGGGGCTCTGTGTAACAAATTACTAAAGCACGTTATTGATTCCCCATCATTTTAAGTCTTTATATTGGGATGTTTTTCTAGGAGAAGGATCCTAATGCTGCCAAAAGTTATAGCCTTGATGCAAGAAGTGCTCAGTGAAAGTATATATTACGAACTGTACCAGAGGTCAGACTAGGTGAACATAAGGATGTCTTCTGAGTTTATAATCTTTAAATCTTCAATATTAGGCCATGGTTAATGCACTTCTGTAGCTTCTGTGATAAGATGCATTGTCCTTTGGGGAAAATTAAAGTAGATAATTCTATTGTTTTCTTTTCTTTTTCATTTCATGGCATCTTCTAATCTAGCTGGCTTGTTTGTGGCTGCTGAAAAGGAGAGCTGGTATCAGTTAGCACTTCACAAACATGTGGCATATGTTCCTGGGCTTCATTTTGTACACTACAGCTCACTGACTCTAAGAATTAATATCTTGTGTCCATTCTCCCACGCACCTCACTTTTTCTTTTTTTTGTTGTTGTTGTCCCTGATATTTTGAAGAAAGCCAGAAAAATTCCTGCAGAACAACTGCACCTAAATACTCTTATAAGCTTCACTTCTGTGATATGTTGGGTTGTGTCTGCGTCTATTGCCTGCAGCTGAAGTTGTGGATGTAGTTTTAGTAGTGGGTGAAATCTGTGTAGGAATATTAGAGGATGTTGCTAAGAAGAAATTTATCAACAGTCAGATCAGTTTATTGAGCAGCAGGCAAGAATTTAACAGGGTTTGCTAATATCAGTAGTTTATAATAGTTTTGTTTAGTAAAGAAATTTAAAATAAGCTCTTTCCATACAGCAAAACAAATATAGATATTCAGCTGTAAGGGGGTGTGTGGAGGGTGTCTTAAATTAAGTCGTGCTCATCAAACATTGAAAGACTTTACTGAGCAGAGGCTTGGTAGCAGAAATCTTCAGAGAGGGTAAATAGAATTGGTGAGAAGTGATTTTTAACAAATAATGCAGGAACCGACAGTAATTTTAACAAACAGTTCTGCTGACAGGGACTGACTGACTCCAACACAGTAAAGACTTTGTTGTCAGAAGTACTTTAGGATCCGGACTACCTGAAATCATACCAGACGTACTGACCCACTTTGAAAGAGCAGGAAGCATTAAACAGATTGGCCAATCCAGAGCAAATAACCATATTAAAACTTATTGAAAGCCTGTTCATCAAATAACATATCCTGCAGCTAAATTCAGTGGCTTTTGGTCTCCACGCACCTAGACTCCAGCCTGTGAATTCAACTCAGTAGCATGATTCTGTAAAATATGTCTCTGGAAGACCATAGCAGACATTTTGGAGAAAGGACTACATAAAGGCAGAAGCAACAACAAAATTCTTGTTCTATAAAGAGGAGGGAGACCATTACACTGACAGTATGATTCATCCTCCTTAACTTTAGCCGTCCAAAAGGTAGGTGTTGAATCAAAGTTAGTCATCCCTTTTTAGTCACTTGTGGAGGAAGATGTATCCTGCCTGCTTTAGACAGCTACTTTGGGAATTGCTCTTTACAGAGCAAGACTTGCCTCTGTCTCCATCACTGGTGGAGGACATCCAGGGGAGCAGCCACTGGAAAGCTACATCTTCCAACATAAATCTGGACAAGAAGTCTCTTCTTAAGGCTTACCCTGTGCCGAAACCAAATATGCGGGGTCAATCTGTTCAAGGTATACAAGGGTATGTCGGTTTCAGTGCATGCACAAGTTTCAATTAAAATAACTAAATAGAAAAGAAAACAAGGGAGAGCCAGAGGCAAAGTAAAATTAAGTTAACCACAAACCTCAAGAATCATACTTGCCTCTTCAGCCTATAGCAAAAATAAGAACACGATCCTAATCTCAATGAACCGAGACAAGGAGAAAAACTATGTCCAAATGAGGTGATTCAACAAATATACTGTCCTAGCTCTGCTGAGGCTTCAGGAAAAAAACAGACAAACAAACAAACAAACAAAAAAAAACCCCAGCACAGAAAGTGTAATAAAGCAGCGAAAGAGAAGTTTGGATTGGCATTTCACTTTTTAACAGCTCTCTGCTTCAGAATGATTTACTGCAGGGTTTGTATTGATTTACAATTATTAGACAGTTATTGTAATTTATGTTGATAAAGCAATAAGGGAGTACTGAAAATATTTATTAAATATGAGAAACTCTGTAGCACTCGAGCATTAATCAAAGTTGATCATCTACAATATATGTGCTAATAAACCATTAGTGAATATTTAACCTGCAAACACAATACAACAAGCTGATAGATTACCTCCTTCAGGAACAGATAAACTTCATGGGAATTTAGAATTATTTAGCTTGTGACACTGCACAGGATTTAAGAGTGGGAAGCAATTTCACCATGTGATGTTCTTTTTTAGTGTCTGAGTTCCTTAAGAAAAGAGTGCTAGAACTAAATTTGTTTCTTGTTTATTTAAACATTAGCAATCCTGGGGTTTGCAAAATTCTTAAAATATATTTATAAGGGGAGTCAAATGCTCTATTATATAATGTAATTGGGTGGCCTTCTTTGATTTCAATGCAGAAAGCATAATAATCCTTGGGTATAAGAACAACTGCATGAGAAAAGCCCAAAGGAACGAAGGCTTCTCAGCATTTTTGTTGCAGGTGTCAGAGAAAGAAGTATTAGGGGTCAGTTTAGGACTTGCGTAAGTGTCCTGATTAATCAGAGATTAAATAATCATTTGTTCAGCAAATGATGAAAAAGACTGGGCACACTTTTTCTGACCAGCTGAGCTGGTCTCTTGCTAGGCAGATCTCCAGGTTAGGGGACAAGTTTTCATGCTCACCCTGTCCTTGGAAGGGTGAAGGGGAAGGGACACTGCCTGGAAAGGAGTTAATCCATTAACACCTCCTGGTTGATTCATTTTCTGCTTCAACTCATTTTAATTCTCATTCTGCTGATTGTTTCCTTTCAGGAAGGGCATTTGTAGAAAGGTTATCAGCTTCTTGGAAGGACACACCAAAGAAGCCAGGCACAAACCTAGCCCATTTTTCCAAACGAAATGAGCTACAGGCAGCTGCAGACAAATCCTTGCTTCATTCGTCTGAATGTGAGTCTTCCCGTCAATGAAGACCAGAATTTGGCCCTAAGCAAAATGTTTCAGCTCTGAGTGACACGCATATTACAAGCATTAAAAAATGGTTGCTTTTAAATTAGAAATAAGGAAAGAAGGAAATGGACTATTACAAACCGTATTCAGTAATGGTGGGCCATATAACGAGAAGCCAACAGTAGCAGCAAACTGCTGTTACCACGGGAGCACAGTACGGGATTGAAACATTAAGGTTTATAGGTATGTAGACTCAATACACCGAGTTATAATTACCAGAGGAAATGATAACATTATGACAGATACTGAGGACACGTATGAAGCATTTATGAGAAAGAAATTAGTACAAATTGCAAAGGCTTCCCTTAAAGTGTCTTAACATAAGGTCTTTCAAAACTTCCATTAACACCTTCTTTAGACAGACTGAAAAAGTTCAGCATGCATTGAAAATGTCTTTTGCAAAGTTTCAATCTGTGAACCATTAATATTTACTTTAATTTATCTTGTGTGCTATTTCCAAATTACAATTGACTGCCTATGCAAACGGAGCTGTTGCAGGTAGTTGTTCAATTATATGGAATGATTGCTTTTGTTATTCTCCACCACCACCCCAGTTAAAACTGCCAGACTATGCTGCTTACTCACAGGAATTTTTACTTCATGAGGATTTTTATTTCCCAGCCACAATATTGATACAAAATATATTCAATTCTTAGTAGGTATTCATGGCACACACTGTAACAGTCCATCTGTTGCTAACACCCTGCTACGCATAATGTTTAAACTGTGTGGCTTAGGGGTAAGAATGGTTAGGATTTAGTATTTTCTTTAACCATACCTGTCATTTGCTTAGCACAGTGGGCATGGGAGGAAGGAGAAGCTAGCTTCGCTGATGTGTAGGTGCTGCTGAAGCGTGTGTTTTAACATTATCAACATGAGGTGCCACAGCAGTACACATAATAATAATACAATCAAGCATAGCTATAGATTAGTGGGACTGTTAGCAGAGATCTGGTCTTAAAATCCTTAAAATTCAAAGTTTCCGTAGCTTGTCTGAGGAACCTGCTCATAGATGTAATTGATGATAGAGATGTAACCTGACTGTCTTATTATATACTGTGTATAATAACAGCAGCATCAATGGTTCCCAAGCCTTTTCCCACACAGTGTTTGTGTCCGTGATTCCTCTTACTACCTCACTTTGACATTCACATGTCTACTTCTGTTGTTCAATGTAAAGATGTCAAGCGGGAGATGTCAATACCCAATATGGGATGAAAACTTCTTCTAATTTATGCTATTTAGCAAATAATTTTATAAACCAATGCAAAGCTGCAAAAGATTTATTTTTTCCAGAAGAACAGCATATCCAGAGCTTACATTTATGTCTGTAGATATGCTGGGGGAGTGGTGGTGAGAAAAGACCTTGAAGGTACATCCAGTGGTTTTCTCCATAGTGGCATTTAAAAAAGGAAACAAAAAAGTTAATACAATACATGCCTCAATGTGGTAAATCTAGACACAAATACTGCTTGCCCCCAGTGTTTTTACGAGTTCCAGGTGGAAGTTCTAGGGCCTCAATGATTCAGCAATATCTGGAGATAGTGCAAGCCCATCAAAGGTGCAGGAATTATCCCAATCCTTCCTTTCTGTTGCCAAAATATGCAGCTAGCGATTCCCAAAGCCTCCCTCCGGCATTTCTCTGTTGGATTCACATAACATGTCAAAGAAATGATTTTTCTCTTTGATTACTGCAGTAAAATAAAAAGCACTGAAAAAGCAACATCTCAAAAACTTACATTGCAGTTACATGAAAAAATCCAGCTCCCTGTACAAAAGCATAACAGCTACAGAGTCACAGTTGTTACTCCTTGTTACAGCACTTTATTATTACAATGCCATTTTGAGACCCTTACAGTATGAAAGTAAGAAAGGGCAAGTCAGCAATCAACTCCATAGGCCAATAGACTGAGGTACATCAGCTCCAGCTTTAGTGCATTTGGACTCTGCAGAAGTTCTCTTTGTTAGCTGAACTGCAGAGGCTGGAGAAGAACATTTTTCTCTTCCATTGGATTTTTCTACCTCTTTCCATCTGGCAGTGGCGCTTAATAATTAAAGCAGCAAATGGACTTCTGGTTCTAAAGGGCTAAGATTTAGTTATTGTCTTAAGTAATCATAGACCAAAAAAAATATATATTTATACAACTTTAAGTGTATTTAGGTCCTTAAGTTTTACAACAACAATTTGGGATTATGCAACTAAATACCTTTCAGAAGCTTACAGATCCCTTTCAAGTCCTGGTGCTGCCTTTTTTCCTTCTTTAAATTTCTAAGACAACAAGAAACATCTGTGTTAGTAGCCTTTATTTTCAGCACTACCAATTATGTGCTCTTCTAATTAGAGTCAAGGGGAGGTGGGGGCTTTTACTTCCCCTGTAAGAACATTATCAAATGAAAAAGGGCATTTTACTCCAACCTTCTCACTTGATTCAGCACATCACAGGTGCAGGGTGGTAAAGATGTGAACATACTTTTTGAAGACCCGAGAACAAGGAAAGCAGGGGGAGCTGATCTCGTGCTTTAGGAGCGGTGCTGCAGCCGTTTGCTTACAGCAGGACTAAAGTAAAGGTGGAACAAGCACATGCCAACCCAGAGAGCAAGCTGACCTCCTGGACAGTGCAGGCTCAGCTGTGGAAGACCATAATTACAAACAAAAGCCCTTAAAGGACTTAAGATAACCTCAGCCCACATTTGCATTATTATAAATAATAGTACAACAACTTTGTAATTAGCGTGACATTCTCAATACAGAAGGACATCTGAGGTAAAGATCTCAGTATCCCCTCTTCAACGCTTACAGCTACCATTGCTGCTGCTAGACTTGCCTGGCTCCACACCACGCTGAATTGGCAATTTTTTTCTTTTTGCACTGAACAACAAATTCAGAAAACAGCCATGTGTATCATTGATAAAAAGGGAGGGGATTTAAATCAGCTGGGAAATTCCGAGATTGGAAATGCTTGTTTGTAGCAAGGGGAAACTAATGGATCTTGCTGAGTAGAACGATGTTCACCTCTGCTTTCTCACTCCTATTACCCATCAAACAGGGCTGCAGTTACATATTTAGCTGGGGAAGGATAATGAAGAAACTGTGAGTAGAAAACAAAGAGCTTGTTACAAGTCAAAGATTAGTCTATGTTGTAGCCCAGACGTCTCCCTGCAAGCAATATAGTCAGCAGAGCATAAAACTATGTTTTACTGTTCAAGGTACATTCAAATCCTGTAGCAACAGCAGAAAAAACACACAGCTTTTAAAAATACAGTAGAATAACTTTGTTTTCTTGTTTGGCTGGGAAATTAATTTATCCACAGCTACAGTTTACCCAATATTCAATAGGAAAGCAGATTCCTCCAGAGAGTTTTTTTTCCATCAAAGCCCAATGGATTGAATTATCTTTGGGAGGCAATCCTCATTTACCAAGATGAGTGGCTTATATACCACATGCCTGGTTCTGAGACTGATTATTAACTTGAGGAAATACAGCACGCTTATTTTGAAAGAATAGTGAAGTTACCAATGGAAAAAGATCTGACTTGTGTTATACTGTGTAAAATGCCACAATTCTAAGCCACCAATGGTATACGCAGTTAAGGTTTGGCACGGAGTATCACTTGGAAGAGAGTATCTGATAAAACATCATTCAAGATACGACAGAATTACAGTTTTGTTGATTCTTTATGGCTTTGGGATGCTTTCTAAGTAATTATTCAGGAAAAAAAAGGAAGAATAAAACTGCTGTTTCCCATTGGAAGTACAGAACAAAGTTATTTAATGAGCCACCATAAAACATAAACAAGTTCAGTTGGCATTATGCAGATAAACTCAAAGAACTTTTTCAAGATAATAGTTTAAAAAAAGGGACATCCTTCAGAAGTTATAATAACGTAACCTCACAGTCCAGCTATTTACATTGTACTTTCAGCTTCTTTGAAATGATGCCAAAATAAAGTGAATTTGAATATTATCTGCAGAGTTCTCTATGGAATAATCACCAGAATGCTTTTCATTATAACACAATTATATCATCAGCTTCTAATGATCAGAATGCAGAGCAGCTGATTGTTTTCATAATGCAATTACTTCATAATGTTTTAGAAAACTCAGCTGCATGTAAAAAGTTCTCTCCAAATAACTCATGTGTCTGATTAACCATATGATAGGGACTCTTCTCTCTTGCCCCCTTCTAAACGTTCACCTGTTTTCACTGCGCTTCTGAGCTGACTTGGTCATTACAATAATAAACACTCAGGAGGAAGGAGGAAGATGGGTTGTTTCTCAAAATTCTCAAAATATACAGACTGATCCTAATGGGCAGATTTTCAAAGCGAGGCAAATGCAATTGTTCACAGATATTTGCCCTTGCCATTTTTCATGTGTGCAAACCCCAAGGTATGCATATAAATCAGGTATGTGTGCATGGGTTTTATTAGCTTACAAATGCAGATAGCTGATGTGATGCTCCATTGTATACACACCCAAGTACTTGATGTGTCTAGTGGGTATTTTTATATACAGACATTTCTAAATAGCTGCCTTTAACCCTCTGGTCCTCACTGTCAATATGAATCTCTAAGGCTTTTGCTAATAACTGCTGTCTTTCATGTATATTTTAAAAGAACTGTAATCCTAGTGGAACTAACCACTTAAGAAAATATAACAGGCTGCAACATTTGATTGTTCAGCAAGATCATTTATACATAGATGCTGAAATAATTAGCACTTCTAGGGGCTTTCAGCTGAAGATCTGAAACCTTATTTGTAAAAAAGGGGTTAGTCTTACATTTAGTGCATTTCTTTTGCAAATCTCACTGATTCAAATAGAGAAGATGCATGTGGGCCATTATCCTGTTTCACTGTTGAGGCTTTTTTTTTTTAAGGTGCTTTGCTAAAGTTCACAAATCTTAAATGAGAGGGCCAAGAATAGGACTACATCTCCAGACTCCTAATCCCTCTCCCAGATAGATAATCACGTTACCTCTAAGGATCAATAACATTCTCAGAAGGTGAGAACTCATAAAAGAAAAGATTTCAGGCAAGTCTACTGAAGCTTAGACATAATAAGCATGATATTTACTTGAAAGGGAATCTGAATTAAATGCACATATGAGAAACAGACTTACGGGATTTAAAAAAGAATATTATTGTAACAATTATAATGGTAATAACAATGCTATTAGAGATAAGACTTCTATTGTAAATGCCCATGTCATTTTGGGTGAATAATTTATTCCTTTTAATTTCCTTAGACTGAAAGTATGCAGATTATCAGCTTTACTCAAAGGAGTTTCTTCACAATTTGGAAGGGGGACAAATTTGTAAAATTGCAGCTACTTAAACTTAAAATCTAATTACAGTGAGAGAATCCCCTCTGCCTAACATTTTATTTCGTATTGGTCCAAGTCACATATTCCACACCTGGATTTCTCTACAGCTATTAGTACCTCTGCATTTTAATTTTGCTAGTGATGAAAGGCAAGTCTAGGCTAGCTTTTTAAATAGAACCTTACACTCTCTGCATTTTTGCTATTTTGATATTGAAGAAAGAAAGGAAGCCAGTGATAAATATTCCTGCCTGTGCTTTATTCTGAGGAGTAGGGACCTCACTTAGGAAAAATGATTTGTTTTAAAACAGCTTCCACCTCCTCCTTGAACATTTCTGAAAAAAATACTTGTCAATATCTAGTACAGATTTTCTCTGCATCCCACAAAATCCCCTTCAATATGTGACACGATTCTGCCCAGTGAGGGACATCGCATCAGGAACTTATAAACAAATAAACAGCATGTTTTATCTGCTGCTCGGATTCCAATCCAATGCATTAAACTGTTGAACTGTGTCTTTATGCAATCCAGTTATAGATTTGAAGAACTTCCATAAATGGTTTTACTTAAAGCCTATGTAATTGGGGAAAAAATGGCAAAAGAGAAGAAAAAACCTGAAAGGCAAATAGAGCTCAGAGGGAGATTTTGTCTGTGCTGTAGGAGGATATATACATCCTTGCTGGGTGACTTTTAATGAGTTATTAGGATGCAGGAAAGCGTTTTAGGGAGCTTTAGCTAAAGCTGGGGTTGCTTATGACTTGATGTGTGGAAGCTACTACCCTTTTGTCCTCCGTGCATCTGCTGCTGGGTTTCAGGCATACATCAGGAGCCTTGCATAGGGAAAACACATCCTGTTGAATCAGTAGGACACAAACATCTTCCTAAACCTGGAGCCAAGCTGCCTCTGACTGAGCAGGAGGCAAGATGCTGCCTTTTCCCTCTGTGTACTGGCAAGTAGATTTGGTAAATATAGAAATAAATTCTTCAGGATTCTCCTTCTTGGGGTTCTCCTTCTCAACTGCTCTGATTCCTAGCAGTTCTGGGAGGCTGTTAGTTGAATGCCTTCCCATTTTCTTCAGCACTTTAAATCAAGCCATTTTCAGTTAGTCATTTTTTACACTGTTTTTTAAACACATTGTCACCAGAAGATTGGCTGAATTTGTAACAGAAAACCTACATTTGTGGCAAATAAAGCATTTAGACAACCATTCTGGAAATGTCTGAATAAAAAATATCTATTTATGAATAGTATGAAGGACACAAAATTTTCATAACATTTAAGGGAACAAAAAGGTCTTTTGGACCTTCCCAGAATAGTGCGGGAAACATTTTGATGTAATGTAGTAACTTCACATACTACATGACAGGCCAAAACACTAATAAAAAAGTATCGGTACCCTTCATTAGGTGCTGTATGTGCATGTTGTTTAACAAAGCATGTCACTGCTAGCGTACAAGGGAAACAGTACCCTGTGTAAATCTCTCTTTTCGTTCAACTGGACTTTTGCCACTGGTTTCAAAGACAGCATGTTCTCTCATAATTAGAGAAAGCCCAGAAAAAAAAACAGAAAAATAGGTCATCATATTCAAAACAACTATGATTCGATGCTCCTGGCCAGTTATTTTCATACACTGTGATTAATTTAAATTAATTTAATTTAGCTTGTTTTAATAATTGCATAACTTTTATCCGGCTGCCCATGCCAGATGGCTTAACCAGCCTGAAAACAGGAAGATGCTGTAATTGTGGCAACGTAATAACATTTATTTACTACAAGTCCGACTGTCTCTGATGCTCATCAGAGCTCTGCAATATTGTGCTTTGCAGTATATTGCTTCACTGCATTTCACTATTATCCACACAATCTTTTTTCTCTCCATAATTATTTGAGTAAATTTGGTTTTTTTACTGTACTTTTCCCTTTCGTGCTTCTTGTGGGAACTTTACCAGGTCTCCCAGTTCTGGGTTCTGCCTCCATGCCACTGCAAGTCATTGGCATTACTTCGGGGTTAAACTGGTGTTGGGCTCAATTACTGGACTAATCATTGCCTGGATGACTTCTCTTATAACACTAGGATGATTAATATATCTTCAGGTTGTTAATTCCCTGATTCAAAATTTTGGAAATATTCTACCTCTAAGTTGTTACGAAAAATCTTTCCTTTTTAGAGCTGGAAAATCAGGAACTTTCTGCTTCCAACTGAGCAGCATTTCCCCTGGCTTGTTTCTGCTTATTTAATTTACATTTGCACACAGCAGGAAACAAAAATAATTTTTAACCTCAGATTTAGCACTAGTGAGTTCCAATGTTTCTCCTCTCAAACATGAGAGTATGAATCTCATTTGCCCATGTGCACCCCAAAATTCATGCAAAAACTCTTGCGTGATTTTTCAGACACTGAGTAGTGATGTAAGAAAGGCAGAAATATTACTGAATTAGCTCGTTTGAAGGGAAACCTCTGAATTCTGGAGCGATTTTGGTGGATTCAGGTTAGTTTCTCTTCATTACTACTTTGCAATTACTACGCTGCAGATCATCTGCCCCGGCAGTTTGCTAACCCACCTGGATGCTCTTAGGCAGAGGGGGGATGGGCATCTGCCAAGTGCACTCCTCTCTCAGACTTACATGTTTGTGCAAATTACCAATGGCTCTGGCCTTGAATGCAGTCATACATCCATTCTTTGCAGGCAATGCAGACATACATGCTATTCCTGCCCTCAAAGGTCACAAGCAAAACTCTTGACAGCTTCAGCTGGAACAGGACCAGGAGCCCAGGACTCTGAACACAAAATGCTGACTGTATCAAGCCACTTAGAAAATTTACATATTTTCCAGAAAAAAACAAGTGCTGCTGCTGGTTTGCTATACTAATAGAGTAAGATATAGTTATAAATACACATCTTTGAGTATGTTGATGCAAAACTTTTGTTTTAAATAAAATAAATCCATCAGTATGCACTTCTTTGGGACATTTGATGCTGTCATGTCCATCTGTGTTGTGCTACCAGAGATCCAAGTACTTTTGTCAAACACGCATCAAGAGGTCCTGTAGAATCATCTCTTTCTCTCACTACATCTGTATGTGAAAATTTCTTACTGAACTAATGAATAATTTTAATGAAGCTTTTTAGGTAATGGGGGCAGGTTTTATTGTTGAAATGAACCAAATACTTTCCTTAGGAGAACTGAAATCAATTGATTTGAGGAGAGAATTAATTAGCATGGACCAAAACCTATTTTCACTGAAATCAGATCAGTGGGAAATTTGCTATGCATGATCAGGGCCCCACATTTTAATTACAATTAATCAGTTATCCGGTGTATTTGGCTGCTCTTTTTCTGTTCGCAAATAATTTGCAAATCACACTGATTTTCTTGCATACTTATTTCTTGTTTGTAATTGTTCAATGTCTAATTTAAGCAAACACATTTCGGCTTATGATCTGTTCATGCACTACTTGTTTAGATTTCAGGGGTATTTTCCTGTTTCTGAACGAGACATGCTGCTCTTTTTCCATTGAATAGACGTCTGAAAATTTCAAAGTGGGGACAATTCAAAAAGAAATTATCATAATTCATTTGTAACACTCATCTTGTTTTGTTTATTGACCAAACAAAATGTATTCAGGTTTTCATTATTATCTATTAAAAGTCATTAAGAAAAGAAAGATAAGGGAAAAATAAAGAAGAAAATAGCCAAAAATACTGGTGTGTCTTTTTTTTTTTTTCTGTTTGAAAAGCCAATGGCTGCAAAATGCTGGGAAAAGTGAAAAACAAGACTCCTTGAGAAATGGTGATTTTGTAAAAAAAAAGAAAAAAAATCAGTGATGTTTCATTGGAGGATAATGAATAACAAATGGCAAATAACAATAATATAATATTGTGCATATAAGAATATAGGTGCAAAACAGCTGTTCATTGAGCACTACCTGATTATACAATTTTCAGTTTTAAAAAAGGACAGAGGCTTGGCTGAATTGAACAGCCATTCAGAGTCTAAATGAATGTTTGTGAATGCTGATTTTACAGCAGTTAGGCAGCTCTAGACTTGATTTCTTGGGAATGGATAAATTAGGATATGATCCAATGCCCATTGAATGTCAATGGAAAAATTCCCCTTGATATGAATGGACTTTGTGTCAAGAAAGGAAATAATGAAATGTAAAATGAAATTAATTAATAGTATGGGAAGCAACTGTTGGAGTGAGTAAAGCCTGTCCATAGATGGCCTCTTGTTTATATATGCATAAGCCCCAATTTTCTAAACACAACTCTGAATAGGTTTCAATGATGGGGGACTGACATCCTGTGAGCACTTTGCAGGGTACAAAGGAAAGACCTCAAGGCTTAACATTTTAACAAGGCTAAATTCTCTAGCTGCCTCCAGTTTACTATATGTAGCATGTAATTTAATATATCACCTTCATTCTTGACATTTTCACAGTTTTTGTTTAAGTCATTCAGGAAAATTTACAAATGAACTTTTCAAACATGTTATACCAGATACCCCATTTAAGTTGTCTTTATGGTGTCCCAGGCTGATTAATTATCTTCTGTAAGTGCTATGTGTATCTCTGACTTCTGTTTTACTGAATTTTTAGTGTTACCTCTTTGTTGCCTGAGAGTGCACCTGTTTCTAATTATATGCAGATGATATACAATTACATCTTTAGATGGATTCAAATGACAATGTTTCCCTGACTTTTAGTGCTGTCTTTCTGACATAAAGCTCTGGTTTAGTACAGGTATTAACAAAGCTAAAATCAATTAATCATATACCTTGAAATACCTTGGCTTAGGCATTGCAAATGAAAAAGATTGAGAGCTGGTGCCTCTTAATTATGAGTTGGGCAAGTATCAGGGGAAGATTACACAGATATTTTAATTTTAAGTGCTTTTAAATCACTATGGTATTTTCTTTTCAATAATTCCCATTCTTACAGACAACTCTACCAGTAGAATTTTGGAAATCAACTTAGAAATTAGTAACAGCCTCATTAGAAACCCAATTCTATGATTTACAGTCATCTAAAAAGTGATTTTAAGCATATAAAATGATGTCTTTGAGCATCACTGAGTCTTTGAATACAGAATCATTACGATCAAATGTTGACTAATGAGCCATAAAAAATATTCAACTATGGATACAAATAATGTTTTCCAAAGAAATCATAACATGGATAATTCAAGAAACAGAAATATGTAGAATTCAGAAAATACTTTGGTTTTTCACTTATTTTTTATTATCATTTCAGTAGATATCTAAGTATTTTATGCATGTTGGTGGCATGTATAGAGCTAGGACATGTCAAAATGCATGAGTGTACAGGGGATTTACTCACTGCATACAGTATTACCACTGCTACTTTCAAAGCAGAAATGCATCAATCCTAAAAATACCTCCTAATTCTCTTCTCCTGCCAGGTGTCTTCATCTACATGCTGCCAGATCTGCAGGCATGTTGCCAGGATGACATGTCATGCCAGGAAATACTGCATTTCCGCTAGCTGTCTCAGTCTCGACAAGTAGAGATTAACGGATGCTTCAACTCACTTTTTGATTTGCATAAACCATTTTGGAATGACATGATTAAAGATGGCAGTTTAGCCAAAACTGCAGATATGTATTTGTTATTTAACAGCTCTGCAGTATCCTTAGTAACAATAAAAAATATTGTTAAGAGCTTATGTAGATTGGCAAAAAGCACCCATTCCTGGTAGAAAACAACACATTTACTGACAAATCAAAAATACCTGCTGCACTGGTTTTGGCATCATTTATTTATACCTTCTCTATTAGTTAACACTGTAAGATAATTGTCTTTCCCAGCTATCCTAGATGTGAGAAAAGGATTCCTCTACTACATTCAAATCAATCAGGAATATTTATCTACAGGGTGTCATAGCTCACGCAGATACTACAAGATTGATAGAAAAATTTTGTGTGAGGGCTTTGTCTTCAAGTGGAAGGTGGTTGATGAAATCAGGTACAACAGTTATAGCTTAGTGGAGCACTGATAGCTAATTTTGCGCTGTGTTTTACATTAATACTTATGATTTATTCTATTTAGCTGGGAAAGACACACAGAAACCTGTGCTTTAAGAGTTTCTGGCTTGAATGAAAGGGGGAAATGGTTGTTTCATTATATAGTGGCTTCCATCATTTCATGCCAGTTGGTAAAAATGCTTGCAAACCTTTGGGCTGAGTGATTCCGAAATTATAATTTCCACATCTCCCCTTCCTTTACACTCTCTGTCCATCTTGTCCAGTTGTCACAGAGTGTAGCTGAGGCTTTGGAGCTATTTATTATCATTTTCAGTGGAACACAATTGACTTTGTGTTTCTAGAAAACTTTTGACTCATTCACTTTAAAGAAAAAAACACCTCCAATCAGTCTATAATGGTGAAACAGAGGGACACATACAATTGTATTGGTGAAATGGACATAAGAATACTTAGATTGCATTTTAATTCAGTCATGGTGTGGCTTGCATCTAGTAAAATTTCTCTCAGGAGATTTTTTAAGCTGACCTCTTCAAAGTAGATCACAGCATGATTCACTGTAAGCCACACAGCCAGTTTTCATCATCACAGTCTGTGAGATAAAGTAAAATTGCAGTGAGGCATGCAACTAGAGGACAATTGCAAACCATGATCCCACTAAGAATGAGTGGAGAAATTCAATTAGTGTTCCACTTTTTAAAAAGAATTGGTGAGGATGCATTGTATTTATTCAGAATAGGAGATGGCACTCAGGATTTCAGCATTCAGGTCCTAGCACTGCTACCATCCCTCTAGAGATGATTTTGCTCATGAAAAGACCACAGTTCCTCTTCCATCATGACTTTCTGTGATGATCTGTGGCTGTTTCTGCATTGCCAAGTAATGTGATACTATAAGAACAGATCTATAGGGTGAAATATTCGGTGCTGAGCACCTAGTGTCCAAGCTGTATGTGTTTCAGGTGTTTTCATGCTGGTGTAACATTAGTCTGCCAAACATAATGGGCAGTAACTGCTCCAAAGTCAGTCCACAATGTGCACTGACGTGTTAAGTGGAAATAGTTCAACTCCAAATCAAGTAGTTACCCAAACTAGACATACAGCCTCTTTGCACCTGACCTGAGAGGGTAAGCAGATACCGTCCACAGATTGTGAAACATCCCCTCACATGGGAATACTTAAATGATGTAAAAAGTACCCTTTTTGGTTCTGTAAACTGTGGGTGAATTCTACACTGGTGATCTGAGAAGACATGAGCTTTAATGCTGAGTTTTACACTAAGATGATTTGCAATAAAACCACTTCAAAGAAGAAACAGCTTTAAATTCCTTCTTAACTTAAGCTCTTCTTCCTTCTCCCCAGACTTAACACAGTTTTATTTACGTTTTAGGTAGGGATCCACTTATAGGATGATATTGGATGGTTGCCTCAGACAGGCTCTGTTGAAACTGTATTTGCTTACTGCATATGGCATGTTATGAGGCTTAAGAAAATTTTTAAAGGAAGAAAAATCAACTGCAGTTGCTGGTATTTTCAGCCGTATGGTCCTAATTTCCTCAGATTCAGGGATCAAAATGCAGAGGGAGACAATGCTGAAATAGCAGACTCATTTATAAATTTTATAACAGCAAATATGAGATAGGAAACAGACCCTTCCCCACTAGTGGCTTGGGTGCAGACAAGGCAAGTAAACAGAAATTGGATATGATTTTTTTTCTAGTGAAATTGCACAGGCAAAAGGAAAGGAGAAGACACAGATCCTTCCCTTCCTCACATCATTCAGTCCTTACCCAGGTATGACTCCTAAACTTGATGGGAATGGCTGAATCCTGGTTCTTGCAAGGAAAATAACATCGTCTCCTTACTGGGTAGCTTGAATTGATTGCAACTGGGACTTCTGGCACACGCCAGTTTTCTTCATATTAAAATCAGACTTTTTTCCACTGAGACACTGTGGGAAATACACATACAGGCCTGTGGGAATACAGTCAAACTCCAGAAAAAGAAATGAAAACATCATAGTTATTTATAGGGAGGATGCTGATGAGTCGAGTCATGAGTTGGACTGAATCACTTGTATTTTTTTCACATCTTTGCTTAAGTTCCTACTGCCTCATGTCCAGTTATCTACATCTGTGACAGATGGTAAAGTTGTTTGATTTGACCTCGTGCAATTTACTCTGTTTACACATGTACATTTTACACTCTGTTTAAACACTGAGAGGGTAGGCAGTGGAGAAGAGGGCTGCTCTTCCTTTTCTGATGATAGCTGAACATGTCCAGGCTGGAGAAATAGGATGGAGCTGTGACAGATAGAGACTAAACTGCAATTATGGGCAGATTGAAAGACCTATGGGAAATATGAAGGTTTTTTTGTAAGGGACCCAAACTTATCCTTTGTAGATGGTGGGAGAAGGAAGACTCCCAAGAGGACAGTTTTTCAAAGCAGGTAAAAAAGCAAAGCTGGGAATCAGGGCTGGGGGAAGGGACCTATCCTGCAAGGACATAAGCAGCAAGCAATTTTACAGTCTTCACTGTCATCTGTTTCACCTAGCAGCTTTGAGATTTCCCTATGTACAGAGATCTCTTGTGATAGTTTAGGGGTTTCATGTTACAATTAAACATAGTGGTAGCACTTATGAACATTTGGAGTCTCTTGTAAATAAGCATGATGAAAGTGCATCTATGTATTTGCAAAAGCAACTGAGAGTAGAGATGAGTTTCAGCTCAGGCTATAACTTTTTAGATAGCCCTCAAAACCCCCTTGGAAAGGAGGACGTCATCCTTCCAATTTGTTTGAGGCGCCTTCTCTTCCTTTCAAGATAACGACTGCAAAAGGCACACAACAAGGGAGAATCAATATCCTTTGCCATCTTTTCGTACTCATTTTTCTTGTAGTTTGGTTGCATTCCTGTCTTTTCAGTTTGACTTCAAACTACTTTCTCAGAATGATTCCAGAAAACGAAAATCTGGTCTTAAGTTACTAGATTTCTGCTGACTTCAGAGGAGCCATAATTTTGCAAGTGTCATACCTGGTCTTCTGGTCGTAGACTCTGTTAACACTATGTGAGAGTGAGATGGGACTTCTACCTATTGTCGGACTCCTCAATCCTGAGAAGATAAACAACAGAGCCACAGTAAGGTCAGCCACCTATGTACTTATCTGCTCAAAAGGCATTTTATTCCCAGGTGTTCCAACAGCAGTATCAGTTAATGTCCCGGGAATTTGTAGCTTTTCCATAGCAGCCAGTGACGCGAGATAGAAGAATTTAAAAGACAAACAGAATGGGAAACACAAGAAAATACCCTGTTACAGGAAGAAATGCTGATCTGCACAGGTGATTTATCATAACATAAACATTCTCCCACAGGAAAATCAGGGAATGCAAAATAAAGGGAGGAAAATCCACAAACACATCTGCACACATACACTTGCAGATTCATTTACTCTTGCGAAATGTGTGGATTAAATGTTAGCAAACCAGGATGGCTCCCAGAATCACCCCTGCAAACGTGCCTAGTTTGACCATTACCATATTCTATTAGTTTCACGCTCTTATTGATCCCCTCTTGCCATGGAAGACACTCACAGCATTGTTGATACCTTGCAAAATTATAACGTCAAGGCTGCCCCACAACCAACAGCTGGAAAAAATGGGCTTTATTGCTTTAAGGTGAATTTTTATATGAAAATAATTCTTCACAGGAAAAAGAAAAATCATGACAAATCTGAGAAGCCACTATAACTTCCAACACTTTGATACTGCAATTTGTAGTACTACATACTCATAGGGACCCTTAAACATTTCAGATTATTTGCCTTATTCTTATTCTTGTCAAAGCGGTTGTGCATAACTCAGCTTTCATTAAAAGCAGAATTTCTTTCATCATGAGCTTTTTGACACTTTAACATTGAATTTGGAAATCTTTAAATGCAATCAGCACAGAACCCATTTTTACTAAGGCTTTCTTATCACTTATTCTTCTTTGTATTCTTCTTTGTAGTGATGGTTATGTATCTCAAAAGAACAGCATGGTGAACGCTCAGCTGCCACTAGCTGTGATTGTGTTTTAGGCAGTAATGGCTAGCATGAAGAACTTCATTCAGTGTAGCAAATAAATAAATTCCCACATGCATTTCAGTGCCTGCCAGAAATCATCTTTCTATTTACAACTAAATAACCTGAATTACCTTTTTACATGTACAGATGAACTAGGACTCTGTAGGTAATCAAAAGACCATTGCACAATTTCAGGTGCTGATGCCTGAAGAAGAATGGCAAGAAGTCCAGAAATGTTTTCAGTGGAAAATTCAGGTTTCAAAATATATTTTCCAGCCTGTTGCAAAACAGAACTTATTTTTTTCAAATATGTTTTCAGTTACATATACAAAACAACCCCTTACCTTCCCTAGAATACACTGACAGTCTGGTATCTAGAGCCTTACTCTGAAGTGTGGGATGAGTGGATTCAAATTCATCGTCTGCTCAAATGGGTTAGAAAGAAGTTATCCTGGAAACTTACCTGCTCAGAGTCTGCTGAATTATTCTGTTATTATCCTATATTAGGCATTTTCTTGCAGAATACAAAGAAAAATTGCATCTGGGTGGGGGAATTTTTCCACTAAAGTAAATGTACTCCTTGGGAAAGTTTTCATTTGGATGAACGATTTCAAGTCTTGTGTGCCTGTGTGTGTGAAGCTACCCCTTTTCTCTTCCCTTTTGTGCATGCAGTCTGTTCTTTGCTAACCCAGTGTAAGCATCACTTTGGGCTTCAGCTGGCACAGTGGGACATCCTTCTTCAGACAGAGGCAACAGTGGGGCAAACCACTCACACACAGGGCTCACTAACAACTGCAGCCCCTGTGCCTTCATGAGATGTGTCTCTGAGCTTGAGAAGTGCTCATTAAAATTTCAGGTATTCGCCACATAACTGTTATTATCTGCAAATTCCCCAACCAGCTGCATTCTGACAAGATTCGATATCATGTAATGCAAAACACATATTTATTCTTTATTTAAAAATTTTATAATGGCATATTGACTCCCATCATCGGGCCATACTCTGGAATTGATGAGATTGCAGCTCTTTGTGGCATGCATCCCCTAAATTTTATAGAGTGCTTTCCACTCTTGATTTTCAATTGCAACAACCCACCAAAGATGTCCTGTTTCACAGCTTAAGGCTCTAAGCCACAGGAGTTAAAGTGCATATTGGAAGAGTAAATTTTTTTTTTTACTTGAAGTTGAAGGAAGGTCATAGTTGGGGTAGAGAAGAAATAATAAATCTGCTTTCTGGAACAAATAGCAGCTCTCATGGTTTCCAGCAATAAAATCAGGAAGAAAGGCCTAAAGACATGAACATATAAACAAACAAGCTGAAGATCTTAAAGAAGAAATGACAGTGGGGGCTCGGAAAACCATTGCCAACTTTCCAGGAAAGCCTCTTTTGTTTGTTTGGGTTGTTTTTGTCCAGGAAGGAGGTAGGGGGAGAGAAGGCATTTTAAATAAGGGTTTCCTAACCAAATGAGTTGAGGTAAGAGACTATGCTTTCATACTGGTTGCGTGCAGAGAAATAGTTATTTTAAAATTTTAAAAGGGGAAGCTGTTAAAAAATAAACAGGGGGCAGAAAAACATAGAGTAATGACAACATAACAGCAGAACCTCTGAAATTTGAAGCTTTGGGGAAGACTAAATAACCAAAAATATGTCACTGGTAGAAGTTTCCCTACCATAAGAAAAGTTCTGGAAGAGGACATCACCCAAATCTCTAATTCGTGCCTTCTATACTCTTTGGTGTCCAGAGGCTCAGCTATATCCACAGATGTATCTGCATTTCCCTTCTGGGCAACATAAGCTTTGGTTCCTGGAGTTTGTGCTTTATAACCTGCAGTGTATCTCCTTCCATACTCCTGTGACAGCCAAAAACCCACATGCAACCTTCTGTCTTGGATGTAGGTCTGCCTACCTAAGTTAAATGCTTGAGAAAGGAAAGTATAACTATATTACAGGTTCTTTTTTTGCCTCTTTTTCTTTCTTTGTTTCATTTATGACCCTTTTGCAAGTCTATGCCAAACCTTAATCCAACAGAGGTTCAACAGAGACATCTCTGTTAGAGACAGGGCATGCCAAAAGACAGAAAACACTCCATAAATATGTTACTTATTTTTCACATCTGATGTATTCTCTTAAAATCTCTGCACTTTATTTGGAAGCTGAGCAAAATGGACCAGGCTCCACTGTAATATTTCATTAACTTTGGTGGAGTGACACCACTCCTTTGGTGTGCTATGTTATTTAATACTTAACCACAGGCTCCACTGTCAAATGCCAGCATTCTTTCTAGAAAAACCACTATTCATGTTAAGAATTCACATCACAATTTAATTATGAATTGTCCTTTAATTGGCTGTCATAAATTCATTTGCTGTTTTATCTGCAGCAATGATTCTTTGGAATTCTTATGACTGCCTGCAAGTGTGAGTAATGAGGTTGACATCAATGCAATGATGTTAGAACAGTGTTGCTCTTACAGCTGAGGTGACTGAAGGAAGTTGAGTTGTGGAGGTAATGGGAGGGTGAAGAATTCACAGTCTTCCAGCATTTCAAAGCATGATTATTTCACACACCAGAGAGCAGCTAGGTGTAGACCAGCCAGTCGGAGTAGTGACCTCAGTCTACACAAACATCAGTTCATGTAAATTAAAATTAATATAAAACAATAATAATAATAAAAGGAACAAAAGGGCTAAAAGGTGCTGCCCATAAAAAAGCCAGGCCAAGTTAGCTGACAGGTCAGGTAAACTGGGAGGTTGCTGGGCACAGCTGAACTCTCAGGTTGAGCCACAAATTTGGGATGGCTTAATGGAATTTGATACCAATACACAATATATGTCTGTCGGGTAATGCTTTGTAAAAGCTGCATATTTTCTGAGTGTATGGCCACAGCACACTGGAGTTGATGAGAAGAGCTCTTCAGAAAGTTGTCCTGGAAGAGATGCTCTGTGCTGAGTCCAGTCCCCACAGCGCGGGCGGTCTGACAACAGATTCGTAAGCCCAGCAAAGTCTCACATCTTTTCCTGCCACTCCCACACATCACAAGACACAAACTCCTCCACAAAACACCCTATAACAAACACGGATACTTGCACAAAATGCCAAAAGCCACAAAACTACATGGAGGTGCATAAAAAAAAATCTTTTTAGTTCTGTCACTGTTTGGGCCAGACTGGCTCTAACATATAGCTATATATGTATATAAAATCTGTAAAAGAATATATTATTCTTTGATTTCTCTAAGAAGTTTTCCACTGGAAAATGCATGCAATGAACATAATAACGTGTCCCAGGCCAGTACTAGAACCAGCTGCTGATTTCTGTAAGAGCAAGTTGGCAGCAGATTTGATCCAGGTCAGTAGTTAGAGCGAGAACATCCAATTGAATTACATAACTTGGCAAACTCCTTCCTTTTCCAATCTCCTGCATATTCAATGTACCTTACTCCTAGCAATGTGAAAGTACAGGCTTTGGGGAAAGATTTAGCTTTAACTTTGGATTTTCTACATCCTGCTCTGAAATGACCTCACCTCCTATCATCATGTCCTACACATTCACTTGAAAGAACCTCCTTTTGCACACTGCAGACTTTTTGCTCGCCTGTGTCCAACCAAGCTGAGGGTCAGCTGATACCTGGCTCCATTTGCAAGAAGGCCACTTCCTGTCATGCTTGCTCCTACAAACATTGCTCTCCATCTCCAAGGAAACAGCCAGGAACACTTTCATTCCCCATCTGGTTTCCAGAGATGCCCAGGAAGGATGGGGTCCTCTCTCTAGGGCAACAAAATAGGATTTTCACATTCTTTCACCTCTGTTGCTTCCAAGCTGTTGTGCGACCTTGGGGTGAGTCATTTCCCCCTCTCACTTTTTGGCATTTCTAATTTTTAACTCACTCAGGAAACCTGCTTCCTGTCTTGTCTTTTCTTTTCTTTTCTTTTCTTTTCTTTTCTTTTCTTTTCTTTTCTTTTCTTTTCTTTTCTTTTCTTTTCTTTTCTTTTCTTTTCTTTTCTTTTCTTTTCTTTTCTTTTCTTTTCTTTTCTTTTCTTATATTACATTTTTTTTAAAAAATCAAAACACTGAGATTTTATGGCATTCTGAAGTTCTGCTACCGCTTCTTGCAAAGGGAAAATGTCTGTCATGGGCATCTTCAAAAAGCATCCCAGGCGTCCTCAGGGAATTAATAGCTCTAAATGCCAGAGGAATTCAAAGAAAGACTGAAACTCCACCCTGCTACAGGATTTCTCTTTTTTGAAACAAACACTAGTGAAAAAGTTCTCAATTTCTTTATGTATCTGTGTGTGTTGGGGGTGGGGGAGGATTGTTTTTAGTTTCATCTTTAAATGTCAGCCTGACACGGGAAAGATTCGGAGTTTTTCCTCCCGAGACATCTCATCCCGTGTGTTAGGCAGCTTCTGCCTCCAGCCCACCCACCCACCTACCTGCCTGGCACCCTGCCATGCACTCAAACAAACAACACTCACCACTTTCACACCTCCAAGTGTTGAGAGGCTTCTCTCTTGGCAATGGCAGAGCAAGGAATTTATGTCTGAACACTGCTGAATGATAGGAAGACATAAAAACCCCACAGAAGCATAAATAAAGAAGCAGCAAGGAATCTCCCTCTGATGCTAATCTGTTGTTCCAGTCCTATGAGGAAAGCAAGAGATGTCAGACAGCCCAAGTCTCCTACTTCTGGCTTGCGGTCTCACCTTTTAAAACCTTGATTCTCCACGCAGAAGATGGAGATAGTCCTCAGATCCTGGCCTGTATCAGGAATAGTGTGGTGAGCCGGACTAGGGAAGTGATCATCCCCCTGTACTCAGCACTGGTGAGGCCCCACCTTGAGTACTGCGTTCAGTTTTGGGCCCCTCACTACAAGAAGGACATTGAGGTGTTGGAGCGTGTCCAGAGAAGAGCTACAAAGCTGGTGAGGGGTCTGGAGGACAAATCTTATGAGGAGCGACTGAGGGAACTGGGGTTGTTTAGACTGAAGAGGAGGCTGAGGGGAGACCTTATCACACTCTACAACTACCTCAAAGGAGGTTGTAAAGAGGTGGGGGCTGACCTCTTCTCCCGGGTGACAAGTGATAGGACAAGAGGAAATGGGTTTAAGTTATGTCAGGGGAGGTTTAGACTGGATATTAGGAAACATTTTTTCACTGAAAGGGTTATTAAACATTGGAATAGGCTGCCCAGGGAGGTGGTGGATTCACCATCTCTGGAGGTGTTTAAAAAAAGGGTAGATGTGGTACTTAGGGACATGGTTTAGAAGTGGGTTTTGTCAGGGTAGGTTAATGGTTGGACTTGATGATCTTAAAGGTCCCTTCCAACCTCAGCAATTCTATGATTCTATGATTCTATGATCAAGGGGATGGGAAGTCAATTAATTAGTGTTTGGGAGGTGCTTGCAAGAGAACCAAATGTTTGGAGTAATAAAAAAATAAATACAATATTGCTGACATTTTGGGAGGATACTGAATTCATCAAGTAAAGCTGTCAATATCTTCTGGCGTAGCTCTTATGATTTAGTCCTTTCCCCTTTGTACTTATCAATGTTGCATTGCATGTGTGGGAACCCATTTTCACATGTTCCCACTAATTATAGCTGCCTCAATTTTTGGACACCCATTGCCTTTACTGGGTTGTGAATATCTGCAGACTTCACTGATTTAGATCAAAGTTGTTGGCATTGAGTACCTTTGGAAACTGGCAGCCTTGTCAGTGTTCCACGGCATCCAGAAACAAGAGTTTTTTTCTAGATTTTTACAGATTTAAAGATTCAGTCAAGGAAACATAGAAGTTATGTTATTATAAAGCAGGAAAAAGAACCCAGAGTCCAAGCTCTCTGACTTAAACTCAGATAAGTGTTTTTTTCTGAAGTATTTCTAGGGAAATGGTACATTTTCTATCTTATTTAAAGGATACACAGCATTTTTCATTACCAGTAGTAAAACTTTTCAAATGAAAAAGAAGCCATGAATGCACATCCTTCTTCTCAAAAAACTCGCTTCATTTAATGCAAATTTTACATAACCTAACTTTCCTATACCACTGATATCAGACTTTATTCTTTAGTAATTACTGGAAGTGCACACAGTCATTAAGCATTAGTGCTTTTTCATCTTTCTGAAGGGTTGAAATTTCCATGTCTAGGATAAGCAGTATTCTTTGCCTTTGATTCATTTAAACTCAAAGCGTTTTGCACTCTGAGCAAGTGCAATAATTTAAACAAAGTGCTTTTTCTCAGCAAAGTCTCAGAGTCAGTAGCAGTGACAGCCTCAGAAATGTGCACTGTCTCGAGCTTTTGTGATAGCAGCAGCTCACATTAGTATCCAGTGGTCAGTCACATTTGCTTGTGCTATGGTCTCTTCAATTTAGCCTTACATCACCTCCTCATGGGAACCTATGGGTGAGCTTGGCTGCAAGTTGCCCACCAGCAGCTGAACGCTATTCATCTCCATCAAAACCTCCATCAGACTTAAACTGTGTTTTTGGAGAGGTGGAGAATGGGAAGAGGTGATCCACATAGTGAAAAAATGGAGTTTCCTGTAGTTGTGCAGATGAATTTGAGTTTACGTTGATTTATTTGTGGTTTCTCTTTATATTGTGTCAACCTTCATTTGAGTGAAATATGTAATTTTTGTCACTTCTCTTTAGGCCAGATATAGCTGCTCTCATTCCCATTGCTACATATGTTTTGTGACTGATTTTAGGGGATTGATTTCCAGAATAAAACACCACTCGCTGTGAGGAAGAGGGGCTGAATGACACCTGCACATGTTCACTCACTTAAACCCTGCATCGTTCCATCAGTAGATGGAAAGCCTCAGGGGCAGTACTGTAAGCCTCAGTGCTGTCTCTGCCAGCTGCAGATTTTCCAGCCTTAAACAGATTTGTAGCAATCAGCAGTTCCCAGTTTCCAGAGGGACACAGCTACATGTTCCTGGATCATGGCTGGTTTTTTTCATCTGAAAGCTCTTCCCCACAAAAAAAACCAAATAACAAAAAAACAAATAACAAAAAAACAAAACAAAACAAAATTTAAAAAAAAAAAAGCCAAGGCAAAACCTTACATACTTCAAGAGCTCCCTCTTTTCTCAGGTTCCCCTGAGCCTGCCCAGTGCCCATCAGCCTCTTATCACAGCTGCCCAGCATGATGAGCCATCTCTGAAAAATAAGACCAAAACCAGAAGAATTAAAGCATAGGAGAACAAAAAAAAAAAAAAAAAAAAAAAGGAGAACAGACTGATTATCCCTTCCAAAAAAGTGATGTTCCAGAATTTTAATACAAGAGAAGGTTAGATATTCCAAAAGCTTTACAACAGACCTGGTTTGTATTCTTTTTTTAACTTGTGGATATAACATCTTTGTTGAAAAACGGTTGGTTTAAAAAAAACACTTCTGAGAAAAAAAAAAGCCCTTTGAAATTATTGACTTTTGCAATATGGCCTATATTTTTAGTGCAAATATTTTTAGTGCAAACACAAGGCTAATTTATTACAGCAAAATTCATGGCACTGCAAAAACATAAGTATGTGAGAAGAAAAAAAAAAGTATGTGTTTATTCCACCCAACAAAATGGAAACTATTTCAATTTTCAGGAAAATAATTTCCCTGTGGTTTTACCTGTTATACTTAGATATATTGAACAATTATAACATGTAGGTTCTGACACATATTTGGAATTACAAAGCCTAATCAGAAGTCTGAGCTGCCAGGTTATGTAATGCAGGAATGGGAGAAACTGAGGTCAGGTAAAGTCTGATGCTTGTACAATATTAAGATTATCCAAATAACAACAACACTTCTGAACTGCTCGTTTTTAATAGTCCTGGAGTATACATGGTGAAAGAAGTGTATTCAAGAAGAAATAATAAACTCCCTAAAGTAGCTGACAATATAAAAGACAAAAGAAAATATTCTCTCTTACAGGTATTTAAAGTCAGAAGCATTAGCTGGAGCTTGATTTGACTTGCAGATCACAGAATCACAGAATGGTCAGGGTTGTAAGGGAGCTCTGGTGATCATCTAGTCCACCCCCCCTGCCACAGCAGGGTCACCTACAGCAGTTGCACAGGACAGCATCCAGGTGGGTTTTGAATGTCTCCAGTGTGGAAGACTCCACAACCTCTCTGGGCAGCCTGTGCCAGTGCTCTTCAAAAGTAAAGAAGTTCCTCCTCATGTTTAGATGGAACTTCCTGTGCTCAAGTTTGTGCCTGTTACCTCTAGTCCTATCACTGGGCACCACTGAAAAAAGTCTGTTCCCATCTACCTGGCACCCTCCCTTTAAGTATTTATAAGTATTGATAAGATCCCCCGAGTCTTTTCTTTAGACTAAAAAGCCCCAAGTCCCTGAGCCTTTCCTTGTAAGAAAGATGCTCCAATCCCCTCATCATCTTTGTAGCCCTTTGCTGGACCCTCTCCAGGAGCTCCCTGTCCTTCTTGAACCAGGAAGCCCAGAACTGGACACAGTACTCCAGATGCGGCCTCACCAGGGCAGAGTAGAGGGGGAGGATGACTTCCCTCGACCTGCTGGCCACACTCTTCTTGATTACACCCCAGGATGCCATTGGCCTTCTTGGCCACCAGGACACATTGCTGGCTCATGGTCATCCTGTTGTCCACCAGGACTCTCAGGTCCCTTTCCACAGAGCTGCTCTCCAGGAGGTCAGCCCCCAACCTGTACTGATGCATGGGGTTATTCCTCCCCAGATGCAGTACCCTACACTTGCCCTTGTTGAATTTCATCAAGTTTTTCTCTGCCCAATTCTCCAGCCTGTCCAGGTTGCGCTGTATGGTGGCACAGCCTTCCAGCATGTCAGCCACCCCTCCCAGTTTTGTGTCATCAGCAAACTTGCTGATGGTACACTCTATCCCTTATCCAGGTCATTGATGACTATACTGAACAGGACTGGACCCAATACTGAGCCCTGAGGGACACCACTTGTTACTGGCCTCCAACTGGACTCTGCACCACTAACCACAACCCTCTGAGCTCTATCTGTCAGCCACTGTTCAATTCACCCCACTGTCCATTTATCCAACCCACACTTCCTAAGCTTGTCTGTGAGGATGATGTGGGAGACAGTGTCGAAAGCCTTGTGTCAAGGCAGACAACATCCACTGCCCTCCCTTCACCCACCCATCCAGTCACGCCATCGTAGAAGGCTATCAGATTAGTCAGACATGACTTCCCTTTGGTGAATCCATGTTGACTACCTCTGATAACCTTCTTTTCCTCCAGATGCTTGGAGATGATGCCCAGAATGAGCTTTTCCATCATCTTGCCAGGGATGGAGGTGAGTCTAACTGGCCTGTAGTTTCCTGGGTCATCCTTCTTGCCCTTTTTGAAGACTGGAGTGACCTTGGCTTTCCTCCAGTCCTCAGGCACCTCCCCTGTTCTCCAGGACCTTTCAAATATGGTGGAGAGTGGCCCAGCAATGACTTCCTCCAGCTCCCTCAGCACTTGCAGGTGCATCCCATCGGGCCCCATGGACTTGTGGGTGTTCAGTTTACTTAATTGTTCTCTAACTTGATCCTCTTCAACCAAGGGAAACTCTTCCTTCCTCCAGACTTTCTCTGTTACCCGCAAAGTCTGGGACTCCCAAGGCTGGCCTGAGCAGTGAAGACAGAAGCAAAGAAAGCCTTCAGCAACTCCGCCTTCTCTGCATCATCTGTCACCATGACACCTGTCTCATTCAACAGCGGACAATATGCACAGATACACACAGAAAAAAAATCACATATATGCTACAGGAATGTTATTGAAGCCTTTTCCACTTCAGGTATTTCAACTAATTGATCACTACTGCCTGTTGGCAGATCCAACACCCACATCTAATATGCAGTGACTGGCACAAGAGGTGGGAGACCCTGGTGATGATGACTCCTGATACAGAAGATGGAGGGCAGGTCCCAATAAAGGACAGAAACTCAGAGAAAAATTTGTGTAAAATTAAAGAACACAGCTCACAAATTATTATCTATACAATCCCCAGCTCTTTTTCTAACTCTGCCTAAAAGCATCTCAAACATGCCTGTCCTCATAAAGGTCCATCTGTCCTTTAATAAGAATTTTAACATCTCGTTCTGACTTAAGTTGGAATAGAGTCAAGGAATGTTGAGGATCCCCAACTAAGAAACACCTCCATAGGGTACCCAAGATAGATATGATAGTGATCTTTGCCTTAAAATATAGTAACTTGGTGAACAGTACATTCATCCAAGAGGTGTGGGTCCTGAGCTAAAATCCATCCTCGGCATGAGAGCTTTCAACCACCTCTCTTCCATCTTGCAGAAGAAGACAATAATTAACAGCTGACATATATGGATCATATATGGGGTCATGCAGGAATATTGCAGGTGAAGTACTTGCTGTCATCCTATTTTGAAGCTGCTACACTTTGCAGCCAAGAATGCAGAAGGCAGGGGGCCACGAAAGATAATAATGTAAAAAGAGGTGACTGAATTTTTTTTCTGACAGATCAGAGAAAAAAAGTAATTCTGGATTCTCTCCATCTTATCTGGGCAGTTTAAGCATGTTATATGACGACTATTAAATTACAGAAACTGTCCCAGGAAAGCAACTGCAAAACAGGCCTTACCGTGTCAAATGAAGCACCAGGCTAGAGAGACGTATTTATACCATTTTTCTCTTCTGCACACATGTACTGAGTCGCAGCATTAAGAAGTGAAATACAAAGTACCCAGAATAGCCCAAAGTTGAAAAAGATTAAACTTCTGTTCTGTGAGGTGAAGGATGTGGGCTGAAACCCTTCAAGACTGAAAGGGGCAGTGAACTAAGTCTTCTGCTTTCATGTTGAGTTCCTCAGCCACCACTAAACAACGTGAAAGGTGAGTAGTGCCACAGTGCAGTTTTAAAAGACAGCAGTGAGGTCTGATTGTATTTTTCAAAGAGAGGGAAGTTATTTTGGTAGACTCCTTTTATGCAAGGACAGGTTAAATATTTGTACATTCTTAATGCAACGACTTGGCATATGCATCTGACTGTGGCATTTGTACAGAGAGTAATCCTTTGATACATCAGGTTTACTCTGTCTCCTTACAAGTCTGTACAAACTGAGGCACCTGAGGCATACTGACTCCCTAAGGCTGAAGTGGTCAGAGATGTCAGAATACGAAGAAGACAGTGAAAGGACCGATGGAAGAGGTTTTAGAGAGAACCAAACCCACATTTAAAATGTGGCAGTCCGACTGTGGACTAGCTTCTCATTCATGAAGCAGCTTTGAAGACAGACAGACATGTAATGTGTTAAGCTTAGTGCTGCTAGATAACCTGTTCAGTGGGCACAGTCATCTCTCTGTGGTCCTCCCTTCCTCTAAGCTGCAGGGAACTTACACAAGACTGACATGACTTGCAAGACCAAAAAGGTGCCAAATGCTAGAAAACAGGATCCCATTTTCTGTCTCTCTGCCCTGGAGCAGGCAGAAGCTGAGCTCTGGGATCCTTGGTGCTGTTGAATAGCAACAGCTGGATCATGGACACCCAAGCTTGGGCACCTCTACTGCTGCATCAACTGTTCAGCAACTCCTCTACCTGCAACGGTGTATGGAACACCTATAACGTGGTCATGCTTCAGCTCTGATGCAAACCTCACAGATGACAACCAGAGCTTTCCAGAGTTTTAAGGATGGTGGGACGCTCTTGTTGAATATCCTGTCCTTAAGAGAGAGTTTCATGGTCCACTGGATCATTTTTGTCAAAGACACTCTGCATTCCAGGGTATTCACATTTAATCTCAGCAACTTTAATTTTATTTTGATACTTGTGGAATAACTCCCAAATGAATTTCAAAGAGCGTATTTACTTTTTATTTTGTGTTATGCCTCTTCTTCTGTGAAGTGTGCATAGCATAATTACTTTGCCCATTTGCCATGCTCAAGTGGTTGGTACAATTTTGCTGGCTCTCAGTGTGTCCATTTGTTTAACATTTCTTATGCTGAAAAAACCTAATATTGTATTAGATGCAGCTCTGTGGTGGGTTCACTAAGTCAGTGGTGGGACATTATTATATCAGATTGCAATATAATACTGAACTGCTTTTGCTCAATCACGTTCTATCTTCCAAGGGACAAATGCTCCTATTTTCTCTACATTTTTCCAAATATAACAGGCTTAAAAAACGTCAAATTAACACTGCTCTGAAAATACATATAAACGTAATGTTCCATTTCAGAACTACAAGGTAACAAATCAGGTTTTTGCCCCAGAAAAAAGGCTACAAGAAATACACAGAATAAATGAGGCCAATGACGGTATGCATTTATTTCTAAAGCAGTTTCACTGGAGCACTTTGTGCAACAATAATTAATAGTAGCATTGTGCAACAGAGTGGGAGAAATAAGAGAAAAGTATTTTGAGCATTTATGGAAGTAAAAGACTGATCAAATTTTTGCTGAGATATCTGTAACTCAGTTTTGTTCAAGAACATTCAGGTGGATGCACTGATATTTATCACAATGGGGGCAGAAAACAAAAGCTTCCCAGATACTGTAAGCGTGCCAGAATAGTCTCAATGGGACTGCTCTCACAAACATTTTGGAAAGCTCTCTTTTCAAAAAAATCACTTTGCTAGTGGATTATGTCTTGTTGTGGCCATGTCTCATCCTTGCATGTGATTAGATTTAGTGGGTCAGTGAAAATGATTTCAGGACACAGAAAAGTTGTGCCCTGCCTGCACCATGATGGATGGTCAAAGGGGGAATAGAGGGAAATATAATGGTGATCTGAGAATGATTACACAGGATCACTCATTTATGCTCTTAATGCTAAATACTGGGGACTTCCAAAGTCTGGTGCCTTTATTCAGTTTTCAAAAAAAAGCTCATTCATAACTGATAAGGAAATTGGGGGGCCAGGGGGGTTGGAGAAAAAAAAGGAAAGGATTTTCTTGTTCTAGATATGTGCCATACAAGGATGGTGATATATTCTACATAGATAGGCCATGGATAATCTGCTATGTTCTCCTCAACAAGATAGGTCTAGAAATAGAAAAATCTTCCTACTAAAGATAGTTTGGTATCAGACCAGGGAAGAATATAGATACCTCATCAGTATATACTTTAAAGAAGTGGTTAAACCAGTCTTTGTCAGGGACAGTTAAAAAACATTGTATTTGTTCTCAAAACATTGATTTACCTCTGTGATTGGATTCTATAGCAAGATCCACATAGCATTTTCCAAACAGGAAACAGGAGACGCAGGGGATTCAGAAGGGAATGGGAGCATGGCTTTCAAGCTGAACCAAGACAGACAGTGTAACATAATTCCCTTTTGATTATGCAGTGCTTGTGCCAACTCTGAATGCCTGATGGAACAGATATTGCACAGAAAGCTTCTCTCATCCAGTTCATTATAGCTGTATGGCAGCTTGGTGGATGTCACATTTTAAGAGCAAGAACAGAGGTATCTACAAATAGATAACGGTAAGCATGTATGTCAATTTGAAATTATACCCAAAGGTGTGAGGGTTGTTTTCAAAAACAATATGATTTTTCTTGATCACTTGATCTGGAAGATATGCCTGCTGATAAAAAGGGACATATTTAAGAATTTAAGGAATTTGCTTACTCCTGTTGTAACAAATTTGTTGGTTACTCTCCAAGCTAGCAGGACTATTGCACAGTGATTAATGAATAAAAGTAAATAATTATCTCAACCAACCAACATCATAACCAGATCAGATAATACATGTGGATATCATTCAAACTTACTGTTCCATTTAAGTAATTACTTACAGTAATATTCATGTTTCATAATAATTTAGAAAAAAAAAAAGTAATTGCAATCAAGAAAGCTCATGCTATAAACTGATTAGCAGCCTCCATTATTCCCTTCCTTCTTTCCTTCCTCTCCGTTTTGTATGGCAAAAGGCAGTGGAAAATAAATCCCACTAAGCCAGCACTAAGGGGTGTTATGTGCATCATTAATGGCAGTTGTTTGTTTTGTCACACTAATAAACCAGAGGATAGAGAAACATCTCCAGGTTACTAGAGATTGGGAGGAGAAAGAAAAGGTGCAAAGGTTAATAAAGTATAGTCCATATGTTGTTGGGCTCATATGTTATCAAAATAGTAGGAGCAGAATAGTTTTCCAGCCATCTAACTTTGAAAATGCCCTTACAGAGCAAAACCTTTACTTCCTGTTTAATGGTGTTATTCAATACATTATTTACATCCTCTTAAGGACTCATTGTGTGTAGTGATGAGATAATTGCTGCTGTCAATAGCTGCTGCTGGCTAGGGGTGCAAGACGCCCTCGTGGTGACTGCTTCACTCGCACGCTGACCTTGAGCTGAAAGATGATACAAATGATGGAAGGAAGTTGGACAAAATAAACACGCAAAATTTCAGAGGAAAAATATCAGAAAAACTCAAAATTTTTCCGTTTTTGTATACCACCAACTGAAAAGTGCTGTGTTCTTTACACTGTATGCTAACAGGTGAGCACCAAGCCCAATGCCATAGGGTGATGTCTGTCTTACTAAGCCTCTTGGAAAATAGTGCTTTGACTGTGATGCAAATAAGTTTATTTGAATTAGTCAACTTCTTGAACTGTCTGGGCAAACATTCAGTCTTGAGAGTCAGTTTATGTTAGTATTCATTGATGTACAATAAAATTACCCCCAAAAAATAAAACTCAAGGTATGGGTAAACAACCACCTGTAGCTGTTTCACCGTGAGTTATAGACCATTCTCTCAACAACAGTCGCTGCCTGTAAAATCACCCTGTCCGGAGGACACCTCAGGAGATCTCTAGCCCAGCCTCCTGCTCAGAGCAAGGTCAGCTCAGAGATCAGACCAGATGGCTCAAGGCTTTGTCCATTCAGCTGTTCAAGGACAGTGCATACCCATAGTCAGGCTCTATATCTGTTGCACATATGAAATAAAATATGTTCATTTAAATTAAAATGTTTTCTGTTAACTTGGTTTATCTTGTATTTGCAATGGGATAAGGACATGCAAAAGACCAGTGAGTGTAGTTTAGTTGATAAATGGCACTGCATTAACCACATTAACGTCAATGCTTGCAATATTTCTACAGGGACATACCTGTGCAAACAATATTTAACTGAAGAGACTGTTGACGCAGCTTACAGCTTCTAGATGCTGCTGGAAAAATAGGAAATGAACACTACAATAATTGAAGTAAATAAACAAGTGTGCTTTGGGCTAGAATCACGTTCTTACACAGTAGCCTTTATAAATTTATTTCTGTCTTACTTTAAGCATGGTTGCAGAGTAGCTTTAATTTATACTACTACATATTTAATACAAAATAGAATCATAGAATCATAGAATGGTCTAGGTTGGAAGGGACTTTGAAGATCATCGAGTTCCAACCCCCCTGCCACAGGCAGGGACACCTCCCACTAGACCAGGTTGCCCAAGGCCATGTCCAGCCTGGCCTTAAACGCCTCCAGGGATGGGGCTTCAACAACCTCTCTGGGCAACCTGTTCCAGTGCCTCACCACCCTTAAAGTGAAAAACTTCTTCCTAATGATTAATCTAAACCTGCCCTCTTTGAGCTTAAAGCCATTCCCCCTCGTCCTATCACTACATGCCCGTGTAAAAAGTCCTTCCCCAGCTCTCCTGTAGGCCCCCTTTAGGTACTGGAAGGCCGCAATAAGATCTCCCCGGAGCCTTCTCTTCTCCATGCTGAACAGCCCCAACTCTCTCAGCCTCTCCTCATAGGAGAGGTGCTCCATCCCTCGGATCATCCTCGTGGCTCTCCTCTGGACACGCTCCAGCAGGTCCATGTCCTTCTTATGTTGGGGACTCCAGAGCTGGATGCAGTACTTCAGGTGGGATTTTAATAAATAGATTTTATTGGTGACAGCAGTCCCTTTTTGCAGGAAAGTGGTCTCATAACTATTGAACGCACCAAAATATAGCTCTACTACTTAGCTATATGTAAAGCAGTAGCTACCATGTGGACATGGAGTGACTATGTGTCTGAAAGAAGAGCTGGATAGCAGTGTATTTCTATAGTGTGTACATTTTTAAGGATGGTGGGTCCCTCTAAAGAAAGAAAACAAAGTATTACCCAGGGCTGTTTCGGATATTTCTAAGAAATTGTCTTTTCTATGATAAAATGCTGTTTCATCAAAACCTTTCTTTTTTTTTTTTTTTTTTTTTTTTCTTTTCTTAAAGTAAACTAGGTATCAGTTTTCTGAGAAAAGATGCTTGGATGCAGGCAGAATTTCTTGTCAAACTGAAGAAGAATGGGGATAAGGGGCACAGAGACACTGTCAGCTATTCCAAAGAGCCATTATTTCGGTTACCAGGCCCTGCATCTTGTATTCCTAGGACAAGTAGGCAAATTTGTGTCGTCCAGATGCTATAAAGTAGCAATATGTGACGCCACTTGGTTTCCTCTGTCTACGTTTTTTGTTTGGACCAGGCCTTCTAAAAGGAGTTCAAGAGGAACCTGAGCTCCAGCCATCTCCCCTTGAGAAAGTGTCTGAACCACTTGGGTGTTGATATCATGAGACCTTTTGGAAATCTGATGGATTTTACTTTACATAAAATTGAGTGAATGTTTGTTAGAACATATTAGGAGTTATCTTTCAGCCTGTTCCTTTCCAATCTCCTAAACAGCAGACTTGCCTGGGAGATAAGTCTGTCTTTCTTTCTTTCTTTCTTTCTTTCTTTCTTTCTTTCTTTCTTTCTTTCTTTCTAATTTTTCACGATTAATGTGGTTTTGAAATTTGTCTCTATACACACAGGTACCATTCTTCAAATTGCATGCGTTTTTGCTAAGGCAGAAAAACTGCTTCCTGCTCTGCTTTGATATTAACTGGCTGGTACCTCAGTTTTGACCCCAATGTTGCTCTCTGCACATAAATCTTGTTTAGTCGATAGGATTTGCCTGCCTGAAGGAGTGCATGATCAACGGCGTAAAGAAGCATAAAATAGATTTTTGTGCCTCAGATCCTTAAAATGTTTTTGTCGGGAAATAATTCCCAAAGCTGTATTTGGTTAATGTTTCTTTTCCTTCACTGAACTTTTTTCTTATACTTTTTGCTTGCTGAAGGATATGAACTTTTGTCTCATTTATCAAGTCGTTTGGTCTAAATTTTACTTTTCCTTCTATATTCTGAATTTGCTGTATTTTAATACTTATTTTGACATCTTTATTTTAACATTTCGGCATGATGCATTCTCTTGCAAGCACTTTGCATAGAGTAATGCTAGTTCACCAAACATTGGTACAGGCAGGTTATTCTAAAATAATCCAGCACAAAAACATAACATAGCACATTGAAGCAGTCTGGCAATACACAAAAAAATTAAAGGAATACAGTTATGATGTATAATAGCTAATGGTGCAAAAAATTTGTTAGCATGCTGTACCAGTGATGTACCTCTATGTGCGCTAGCTATGGTACATCTGCACGTGTGATACATCCGTTGCAAATGGCATGAAATTCTCTAGGATATACCAGGCAAACTGGAGGACCTGCAGTGTGAAAACCAGAGAGGTCTTTAACAAATATGAAAGATATTCAATGACCTGGCCAGAGGAAATATTTCCTTCAAATATCCTCATCTGCCTTATCTGTCCCTTCTTAGTGATACCTACCTCTAAGTTTGAATGTTATTGACAGTTATTTTTGATAGTGGTTAAGCTCTCGAACTGAGTTTTTGTAGGAATAGGTTGCTCATGTTAATTATAAAAACCTTCTCAAAAATTTACTTCTATTTGTTCATCTTTAGACGGTGGCTAAGCCCATAATGTGCGCTGCAGGAGAGGGGAAACAGCTTTTAAATTTGTATGTTTTTGTTGCTTATTTTAATGTTATTCTCACATCTTTTTTTCTGAATCTTTTCTCTTTCCAATAAATCATTTCTGAAGGGGGGCGACCACAATTGGTCACAATGTTCAAGGTGACTGCACACCAGTGATTTGGGCCATGGCATTATAATACTTCAAGCCTTAAACCCTAACCCTCTCTTAATACATCTTGACATTTTGTTTGCTTCTTGATCACTGCTGTGCATTGAGCAGATGTTTTCATGGAGTTGTCTACAGTGACAGCAAGATCTTTTTCTTGAATGATTACAGTTAATTTATAACTCAGCTATGCATATGAGCAGTTGAATTGTCCTTTCCAGCATGTATCACCTTGAATTTATCTGCAGCGAATTTCATCTGTCATGAATGTTGTGCAGATAGTTTAGTCTGGCCATCTAGAATTCTCCAAAGTCTTACTTAGTCTTGGCTGATCTAAATTATGTCACATAAAATACACTTTTCCTGGCAAAAAAAAAATGTTTTTTCTGCTAAAGGCCTTGTTCCAGATTATTAACAATATTTATTGCTATTTGTCTCAGCTACTGCCTGGACTATGCAAGATATTTTCCAAGTCAAAAAGAAAGCAAGAGCTATCCTCCAAGGAGTTCAGGTATTAAACACAGTTTTGAGGCAAGGGATCCACATCATGACTGGAATATTCAGGATCATCATTAGCTACACCTTGTTTTTAAAAAAAAAAAAAAAAAAAAGAAATAAAAAAAAGACAAGCTATAATTTCTAATAACTCTTAGGAAAAAACCCGACTGTTCCCAGACACATTTCAGGCTACTCAGTGTACATAGCTAGTATCCCCATAGGCAACATTACAGAGTTTCGTTCCTGTTGTGGATTCCTGTGACAATCGTCCTTCTGTGATGAAATGTGACTATCAAGTCTGACCCCTTTTTATCTTTTTACCAGTTTTTAACCGCAGGCAAAACTTTACCCCATGATAGATTAGTTTCTTAAGCAGCTTTCTGTAAGGAATGCTGTTAAAAGCTTTTTAATAAATAATGTTAACTGCATCTCCTCTAACCACTATTTTAACAACGTCCTCAGGCTCAGATTCAGCAGTCAATCCATATTTAGCAGAACACTTCATTACAAGCTAAAAACTAAAGACATGCCATAGCACTTCGCTGAAGATAGTTGGACTTAAGCATGTTTCCAGCTTTGCTGAACAGGGGACTTACGGAGTAGACTAAGCAGAAGCTGAGAAGAGACTTTCACCTTCAAAGTACCCTTTCTATTGTTATCTCAATCTCTCAACCTTAGTCCTTTTTTTTTTTTTTTCATCACAACCACACGCTGTGTATGTAATACATTGATTATAATCCTTCTGGGACATTGACTGCTTTGCTTTGCTACCTGCCTGCCTGACACCTAGTTCAAGAAAACACCCATCCCCACTTGGGTTGTCTAGATGAAACGTTGTGGATATCTATAGTACTACTGTTAGTAACCTAGTAGCTAGTAGCCTTTCCAGTAATTTGGAAAGGCAGAGAATCCACTTGTGTGCTTGATTACTATTTGTAAGTGTAATATCTTCATGGAAGAGAGATTGCCACTTTCCACTCCTGTATAGTCTGCGTGGAGAAGTGGCTATCCATTTTGACTGAAAGCAAGATGAAAAGTGTTCATTCTTCTGTAGCTAATTCCCAGCGAGAGAAACTTTCAATATGTCACTTGTGCCTGCAGAAGTCTAACATTCACGGTAGCCCACAGATCATACAAACAGCTTCCAGATGTAGTTCTGTTTCTTCCTTCTTTCCCCAATTTATTCAATACCAATATTCTGCAAATTATTTCGATGTCTGGCAACACAGAAGATTGATGTAGATCAGGGTTCTCAATTTCCCCCATCACCGACTTGGCAACGATAGCCAAACAGAAGAGCCTTTTACAGCACTGAATGAAGAATAAATCTATAAAAATTTAATTAACCTCTGCAGAGCTTATTGAATCCTAACCGAGTTTAATCACAGTTTTTCTAAGTTAGGAAATGCTTGGCATATTTTTGACTCTTGTACAATAGTTTGAATTGGCTATATATAAAAAACAAATTTGTAAAATGAAATTAATAGATGCTGTTATTAGGATTTACTGGTGTCAGAATTGCCACCTACATGTACAAGCAAAAAAACCCATTTCTGCTATAAATACAGCTTTTATTTATTTTCCTAAAATACAGATTACTAAAAGACAAGAAAAACAAAATCAAAATAAGTGACATGAATCAATGCATGGAAACAAAATAGTAACATACTTTATTGTCTACTGACTGGGCTTAACATGGCTTGTACTTTTTTGGTCCCATAGATGTCATTGTGAGTTATGTCAGTTCATGCTGAAAGAATGGATTGAAAATGAGTTAGTCTGAATTGATCCATCCCCCTCCTCTGTTTCCAGAGGATTAAGTTAAACACTTTTACTCCAGAACTAAAGATCTATCAAAGCTACCTTTGTTCCTTGTTTAAGGCCGTCACATCTCCATCTCAAGGTCATTGACCAATACTCCATTAAGCAAGGCAATATGTACAAAGTGGAGTGGGGGAGAAGATGTTTTGGCATTGGGAGATTAGCTCTGAGAATTGAAGAAGACAATTGAGTCAGAGGGAAGTGTGAGAAAGGAATGAAATAGTGCCGATAAGCCTGGCAGTTCGGGCAGCATAGCTCTACAGGCCTGCTGGAAAAGAGTTGGGAGTCAGCTCCTTGCTGTGGGGACAGACACGCATAGGCATGGATAGACAAAACCTTCTTTTCTACATATATTCTGTCCCCTTCGCCCATGCTGTAAGTGAAATACAACTACTTCTGATGCATTAGAAAGAAGTTCTTGGACTTGCTTTTCTTCCTTTACAAATAAATCCTTGTTCAAGTGTTTTTCTCCTTTTCTAGATGCCCACAGGAAAAAGTCTAGCCTGCCCCACACTGCTGACATAAGATCTTAAAGTCAGACAGCAAAGTCCCATGCTTTAAAAAAGTCTCATGAAGAAGCCACACGTGGCAATCAAAGAACCATAGGTTTAAAAGGGATTTCAGGTGAGTGTTTGATCTGTTGTCCTCTCTTGGCACCAACCAAAAGCCTGGCTTTCTGCAAGAATTTCCATAAAATGAACTTAGAATAGCAGTGCAAGAACCACAGAGGGAATCAGTCAGTCATTGCCCCTTCAGTGTTGTCATCCCAAGGGAAAAAGCAAGACATTTTGCCATTAAAAAATATTGGGCAACATAATTGTCCTTCCCCTTTTCAGGGGTTTGAGGGAGCAAAGTATTTATACTTTTGAAGGTGGTCTGAGGGGACCAACCCCTGAAAGAAAATCTGGCCCAGAGGCTCTCATACATACTTTCTGGATCTGATACCCAGCTTTCTCATCTCTCTCTCTCTCCTCTCTCTCTTTTTGGCTTTCTCTCTTATGATGTATTTATCTCTTTATCATTTTGTTTTTCTGCAGACGTTTTAGCTTCTCTTCCTGATTCCTTTGAGTAGGTTTTTAAGACTAAAATAAGGATATATGAAAGCTGTCATTTTCCGCATTTGCACCATTAAGAAAACTACGCTTTTTGTCTTTTTAAATGGACTCCACTTTTTGACTAAGATAGATTAATCATAAATTTTTTATCTGTTTAAAGAAAAGATAAGACATATATTTTCTATTCATGCACTCACTTGTTATCCTCAAGACTTAGGATGTAGGCTCAGAATATCTATAAAGACCATGTAAATCTTCAGAGTAAATATCATGGCCAAAAAGTTCACTTCTTTGCCACACTATAACTTTCTTCAATATAGCAAAAGGTCAGATGTGCAGTAAATTCACTGAGGCCAGGACACTATCCTTCTAAATCTTAACATCTTCATGTCAAAGTGCCAGATACTTGCTTTTTTTCCTATTTTTTTCACTCCTCCATAAAAATATATCAATTTATTAAAAGACACCCAGCCTCCACGTACCCTAATTAATAACATTCTAAAAAATAAAACCAAAACCACTCCACTGCACATGCTTGTCTTGCTACGGAGACAGTAGAAGAATAAATGTGACAAATTATATTATGTTGCTCAACGTGGTATTGGAAAGTGTTTGGATGTTATGGAAGTGATCTCAGCATCTATATAAAAAAACTCCAGAACGGAAGAAAAGTGATCTCCGACCAGTCCCGAGATTTCAAGTCTACTTGTGAAACACAGATAACATTTTTTCCCCATTCTAACTTCAAAATATTTATTTCAAGAGCTGCTGTTCACAACATGCAGTGTTTCTCTTCTCCATCTAACCAGAAATGGCAGATTTTTAATGCTGAAATACCTTATTTCAGATCATCAGCTCTCAAAGATCATCCATTCTCCATTACATAGCTATTTACACCAGCTGAGGTTCTGACCACAGATGTTTTCGTGCCAGTGAGTGGGAAATGAGCATTCATGTGAAGCAGTAAGAGTAACCTAAAAGCTAGACAGCCCTCTATAAACTATTCATGACTAGAACAAAAGAAATGCTATATGTCCCTGTTCTCAGAAGCTCTTAACTTTTGGACAACTCTATAACACGGGGAAGAGGGAAGCAGGACTGTCCACACTTGAAGTACTCTGTTACTCATGATTAGTAAAAACAGATTAAATGTGGCTCAGAGCTTTTAGTGACTCATTTTTCATTCCATATGTGCCGTTGTCTGCTTCAGTTAGTTAGTCCAGCTAGAAAGGATGAAGAGATAGGAGAAATAAAAGCTAATGTTTGAAAAGCCTTTATTGTAAACCAAGCTAAACCAATGTTTTCTGTAATTGGAGGACAACATACATTATATGTCATAGTTTGGGATCTAGGTGCAAATGTTGGACCCTTTATGGAGCTGGAGATCTTTGTTTTGCAATGTCAAATTTCCTCTACTTGCTTAGACGCTCTGTGTGTTATAAAATACTTGATTTTCCACTTGCATAGAAACACTATTGTTCATTCTGCATCCAAGTGAAAGCACCCTAATCTCAGGCAAGAAAAATTCCACATTTAGGGAAAATGGAGAAAAAGCCCCAGAAGCTTTACATGGTTATGTTTAAAATAATACAGTGGCTGCTTGAAGCCATTCAGAGACTTTGAAAGTTGGAAGGAACCCAGGGAGAGAAATAGACTAAAGGGTGCAGGTGAGGAAGGCATAAAAATGCAATTTATCACCCGCTTATGAAGTTTATTTCATGAATATCAACACCAGGTGGGTTTTTAAATGAGGCATGCATATATTCCTCAGCCTGTCCAGCAAAACATCATCAACCTTCACAGTTGTTTAGTGCTGGATGCAAGTGCATTAGAATACAGGATACTGGCACTTTTCAGTATATCAAATATATATACTCACAATTTGCAGTAATGGTCATAACCATGAGCTATAGGACAAATAGGTTTCAATGGGTCTTTTAAAATTCCATTTTAAATACTGCCAGGAAATGACGAATGTGCTATCTAGTTGCAGGGAGAGCTTGGGAAAGGAAAATCTATTATCCAAATGTGCATTTAGCTCAGATAGGGCACTGAATATTCCTAACACTTGTGAACAATACCATGAGATTAACTCACCACAGGTTGTCAAGGACTTGTCAATTTATAATGTTTAATTATATATATCTTATGTTATAATTGCACCTTGTTAGTAGCTTTGGTTGTTCTATTGTCAAGGCATTCTAATGATTCCCATTTCCAGATAAACCATAACCAAATAAAAATTACCTATTAAGATCATTATCTTTGCTAGTAGAAAATAATTTATCTCAAATTATTTTTTTAAAGAGTTGCTAATTATTTATTCTTTCTGCTTACTTTAACAGAGCTTTTTTGCTAAGAGTAAACATATTTTCTGTTCTGGCTTTTAGCCAAAGAAAGGAAAAAGCTGGAGGGTAAAAGGAGAGAGAACCTTGGTCATCGATCTGTAGCCTTCATGAACATGAACGCATAATAGTTATCTATCACTTTGTTCTGCATCCCCCAGGTAGGAAAAATGGCCATTACTAAGAAGAAGGATTGCCATACCTGGTGATACATGTCAAGTATAACCATTGCTGTCAGTTGGCTTTCATTACAAAGAACAGGGTTCCTTTCCCAGCCAAATTTAATTTCATTTTCCATACATTGGAACATTTCCCAATTTCCTTTTGTTACTCAAAACACCATAACTCGGGATTCATAGGTTGCCTTCTATTGCTTCTTAGTTGCCTTTTATGGAGAAAGACACTTTTACTATTAGGTGTTTTATTTAGGAATTAAGTGTTTAGTCTTCATTCCATATGTGAGTGATGGATAGAGGCAGATACCTAGCTTGGATGCTCTGCCCTTTGGAGTCCCTGTGGGCCATAAACTATGCATTAGTACATAAGTTAAGAGGAGTAATTTTTTTTTTTATGAGGGTTTATCAAAAAGTCCCATTTAAGATCAAGTCTTGCAAAGCTAAGTATGTTATAAACACACAGGAGGAGATGGGCCTTGCTTACCCGAAGAAGAAACGGAGGTACAGAAATCTGAAATGGCATTGCTGGTTTTTGACAAAACCTTTTGCTTGGATCTTAAGACTATCATCTTTCTGCTCCCCTTGGCTTTTCTTTACAAGTCATTGTAGGGAAAACAAGAATAGAGTTGATAAGCATACCCATTGGCATCAAGAGGAGATGCCAAATCCTGCTCTGACCTCCAGAAATAAACTTAGTAGAAAAGTAAAATAAACTGTCTACCAAAAAGTAGGAAATTATTAGTCAGCGCTCTTTGTTTATATCTATGGTGGTCCTTTAGATGTATTAGGCCCTATGCAAACACACAGAGACTCAGATCAGGTCCTCAGATAGTGGAAGTTATTATATCTTTCAATGGTTCTTGGGTCTTTACTTCACAGGAATTACTCTAGTTGACACCAGATGTAGACAGGATCTTTTTTCTAGCTGACGTTCTTGTCTGGAAGTGTCTCATACCTGTTCAAACACTTCTGAGGGCCTAAAATAGATGCACTAAGGTCACATCTGTTCTGCACGCAGAAAGGATGGGGTGGAAACTTCAAGACAATGTGAATAAAAAGGGATTTGTTGGTATTGTTGTGGCTATCAGTGGGAACTCTGCCTGTCAGCATAGCATCACGGTCAAAAAAGCCCTCACTATATGAGAGATTATCATGGGTTTAGCTAACCCAGATTCTTAGAGAGGAGTCATGAATGAAAAAGTGGAAATTAAGAATGGTGGCATTATGGCTACATCATTTGAGTTTTTGGGAGGCTTTACTACGTTATTTTTAAAAGTAGTAACGTGCAGCTCCTCTAGTTGACTGGAACTTTTCCGTGGGTAAGATGGTGACTGGGAGCCAGCAGTGCTGAGTGACTGGGAGCCAGAATTTCAAAACTGTGATGGGGAGGAGGGAAAATTTTAAGTGAAGCCTCAGGTGGGGTCATTGTATGGCTCTTGTGTGGGGTTTAAATATATAGAATATGATTGGGAACTAGGCCATAGCAGGTGTAAGGTGAGAGAGAAGAAGAAGGAACAGTGCTTGAGGATTGTTTCAATTGTAACCCCCCTGCTTGCTTACGTAGCAGAATTTTGGACATGAAGAAATAAGCTCAGTCTCTGTAGTGATGTTGGGAGACCCAACTGAGTGGGGCTAGTAGAAGAGAGGGATCTCTGTCTCTGTACAAAATGGTCCTTATTGCACTACTCCCCTCCTTTGCACACTGCAAAGGCACGGTCAGATCTTCCTCAGGATAAATTCTTTTAATTTAGGCCCCAAAGTCACAGAAATTAAGATGCAACTGGGGCATGTGTATGTTCTTAGTTAAGTTGGGTCCCAGCCTGTTCCCAAGGCCAGACAATGTTTTCAGAAGCAGGGATGTGGCACAGGCCATAACTTCTTTTGGGGAAGCCTGTATGTGTCAGTGTGGGCACAGGCTCTCACCCACATGCTCTGGATGCCCTTCAGCTCTCCAGCAACTAGTGATTAATGGGACCCTAGGCATAAGGTGTCTCTTCTGAACCCATGTTGCAATGGGGTAGCTCTTGTGTCTCAGGTCTTAGTGTGCCTTTGCTGTCCTCCCCTTATCTCCTGTAACACCTGGGGTCCAGAGCAAGAGACTCATTTACCAGGGGGCAAAATATCATCAGATGTGATAGAGAAGGACAAACCCTCAGAAAGCTGGAGAGCAGCAGAGAACAGCAGGGTAAAACTGGGGGCAGCATGGGCCTGCTTTGCCAACAAGCAGCCACTACTTATGATACAGTCTCCTATCAAATAATGATGACTCACTCTCCAGACAGTAATTTATTTATATGCCTTCTTTAATGTTTTGCAAATCACTGCTTTAAATAATGCCCAGCTGGAAGACAGGAAAGGTTGGGAGACAGAGAATCAGCTTGATAGAGAATCAGATTAAATAAAAATGACATGGAATTTGACAGTGAGTGCACGTGGTTGGAAATAAAAAACACAACCATCCCCCAAGCAGAAATGCAGCCTCATTGCTGGGACTGGTTGCTGTAGCTTGAGAGACCAAGTTTTTACTGTATGTAGTGAAACAAAAAATTGAAAAAGATAGGAAGAGGAAAAGAGACTTTGGCTTATATTTAGTGACAGCATTTCCTCCAGTCTGAAACACCGACGAGCTTACACTTTTTCAAGCCAGAAGGGACTACTTTGATATTATAGTCTGAATTTTGAAAAACATGGCTATGCCTTGTAAGGAAAGAACAGTGCAACCAGTAAGAGACAGAAGAAACTTTTAAAGTATAATTAATGTCTCAGAAATGTGTACAGCTTACAGATAGAAAATTAGCATATGGACCACAGGGGAGGCTTCAGTGCATGTTGTAGCAGGTGCAACGGTCTGGATTTGGTATCTGAATAAGCATCAAGGGAAGGACGAGTGGATGAGACAAGGCTAAAATTCCTATCTGATTTCTAATTCTGCCATCAAGCATTTCCCATGCCTGTGTGCCTTGATTTCCCTAAGAGTGTGTGGAGTGTAGTGCCTTCTTTTGTAAAGTGCATTTGGCTTCATAGGTATAAACTGCTGTATAAAGGACAAAAGTGGGGCTTTCTAAGGGACTGACTCTGTTTCAAAGGCAACCGGGCTGAGCATCAAACATGCTATTGGTGGTTTTAAAAATCTCCCCTAGCTGCAATTAATATTAAAGCACTTCAGCTGATGCCCTCAGTCACAGTCTTAGGCAGTTCCCCTGTTCCCTTCATGCCTGTGACTTGCTGGAAGTTACTCTAGTAGCTGTGCAGCCTGGAACAGCTCAGCCCCTCTTGGCATTTTTGCTTTGTGGTGATTATTAACTTTGATATATCCTGCTTTTATTGGCATTGCTTCCATATCTATCCACCTGCCTTTACCCGGGCCTGGATGCACAACCTGCAATCTGAGCTACTTTCACTGTTCAGAGATGGTGCTTAAAACATGGACAGGGATTTTATTGTTTGCTGGACAGCAAGAACTCGGCCAACTGCATTCAGTCTCTTTATAAGCTAAATTGCAGTTGCTCTGACAACATGGCCAAACAATGGGACTGTCTATTGTCCCTTTTTAAAAGGGGTCAGATGCTTCATTGCAGATTTAAATGTAACCAAGGTCATGCCTGCATGGGTGGTGCAGACAGTCCCAGCCTCCTCTGCCCAAGCTCTTAGCTGGCTGGCTGTGAGCCAGCTCCTGTCAGGAAACCATAAAGCTCATAAGTCTTACATGGTTAGTCTTCTTCAAAAGTACTAATGTGCTAATGTGGTTATGCAACTTCTGGATGGGAGCGCAATGAGAGAAACTCAGGTCTTGGTGCACGTTGATATAGTAATGCTTTCTCCTCAAATGTTCACATACTGATGCTTCACTTAATTTGTGCTTTCCAGAAAGCTACTGAGAAAGTCTGAACCCCTGTATTTTATCCCACCTCCCAGCCTCTGACGTTGAGATCCCTGTTGCCTTGGTTCATGTTCTCTGCACATACTTTTTTTAGAGGTATCTTGAGCTCATCTGAAGATTCAGAGGTCCTTTGTTTGGAGGGCAAATACAAGTGGAAAGGATGACTTATTATGAGAATTCTCTTAATTCCAGGATAATTAAGGAGCATAGAATGGTGTATTTTCATCTTAAGGTAATATTTTCCATGTTGTTTTAGTAATCAGGAGGGCACAGTAATAAACCAGTTAAAAAAATTTTTGGACAAATCCAGAGATGCAATAATCAAATGAATCTCTGGATTTGTGCCGCAACCTGTTCTTAGGTGACCTGCTTGTCCATGGGTGAGTGGTTGTCCTAGATGGAAATCTCATTGTCAACCTTTAACCTTTGCAAAATTTGTCATCTTATCTTAGGAAGGCATGTGTTTTAAAGGATAAAATGAATGCACCTCTGCAATTTCCTAATGCTCTCCATTGGCTATAGAAGGGGCACAGGTATTTGGCTTTCTCTAAACACCTATCTTAAATATCTGTGAAGTGACTTTGAGCATTAGACTTTGTCAGGCATTGGTAACATTAGCTACTGGACACAGATGTGACATGGCACTCTGATGTACAACTTGATTTCAGACATTTTTTTACCATCAACATTTATTTAAGCCCTGTTGTTTGAAAACTTAATTAACCACAAAATTAGGATGAAAACACACAATAGCCAATGCTCTTCTTACATCAGTTCTTTGCTCCTGTGACACTAAGTTTGTTGCTATTTGTGCTGAGCTTTTGCTGTGAAATTCAGTGACGGAGAAGCATTCACTGCGATAACTACTGCACAAAACCTGTAGTACCTTTTACACATTGGGATAGGTCAGACCTTCTCCAGGCCTGTGCTTTTTGTATGCAGTGATCTATCCCAGACCACAGCATAATTCAATTAATGTTGCATTTCTGTTTAATGTGTCCACCAGAAATTCACATCAAACCAGTTCCATCAGTTGGCTGCAAAATGCTCATCGATAAATCCTAGCCTAGTGGCTGCTTTAAAAAGTAGGAAAACATCTGGATTTGGGGCTCAATTGCATGTTTAAGCCACCACCTATGGAAGGCAGAGCAGTATGTGGAGGCATAGCACCATAAAGGAGGGCTGCGTGCGCACTAGCTGATAGTGAGATTCCCCCAGGAGGTCTGGGATAGCATAGGTGACGGCGCCCTTGGCAACTGCAAGCATGGATAGAGACAGGGGGGTGTGTAAGGAGGGGGTAGCTCCTGCCATCTGGCTTTTTGTTCAAATACACACATCCAGGACCCACACGGGATCTAAGTAAATGTGACCTTTCAAGGTGCAATCCAATTGCTCTCATTATGATTATTGCATCAGGTGCTGTTATCCTCAATTTGTCTGCTTTTCTGCTTGTTACTATCTTTTCATTTTTTCCCCGCTGTTCTTCTCTTTTCTAGATGGCTGTTGAGAGCATTCAGTTCCACTTAGTTTTGATTTCAGTGAAATACTTTTTGACGTACAGAAAAAGCTACGTTGGGGATTTTATGCTCTGTCCTTTTTCTGAGGTATGTGCATTTGCTTGTATACTATTGTGTGGACTGTATACAGGCTTTGCTCCTCAAAAGAGAGGGAGGAATATTGTTTTGGTCACCAGATACTTTGCAATGTCATAATCTCTTTGTGCAACACATTCAAAATTTAGCAGTAAGAAATATTAGAATATGTGTAGGACGGACTATACACCACCACTCTTTGGTGGATATCTGCTAATGTGCTTATGGTATATGTCTCAAAATTGTGCACAAAATATGATGTAGATTAAAAAAATGGCTTGTCGATAAATTAACGGGTCTCCGGTCTTCTGCCATTGGAACAAGCTGTTTTTAAAAAGGCAAAAATTAGATTGTGGAGTCTGTTACAATGGAAAATGGTCAAGAAAAGACCTGAATTATAAAAACCACAGCATATCATCACAGACTGCTCCTGTTGCGAAGGTATTCTTGACCTGATATCTATAATTACTGCAACAATCAGTAGAAACTTACTTTCCCTCATCTCCCTCCAAGCAAATTAAAAGTATTATTTCCATCTACACCTATGCTGGAGCTGTTTTGGATTTTTTTTTCACTTTGATAGATATTTTTTTTGTTCACTGGTCTTGGCCTTGTTTAAATGCAATCTAATAAAACCCAGAATGGCCAGGTAGATTCTTCTTTAATTTATCAAAGCCCAGCTGGCAAGCTTTAGGTCAGGTCATTTATTTGCTTTCAGTCCCTGCCTTAATCTCCAGCTTCCTCATTATCTGTCTGGAGCCCTCTGTGTGTAAAACTTGATTTTAAAAACATGCAATTCCAGCCACAAGGATTATGCCTCTTTTATCACCAGTTCTACCCGTCCAACCCTCATCTTGAGCCCAGTGACACCACCAGCAACTTAGAACAGGTCTTTTTCTGGATCTTTTTGTATTCTCAGTTACCATTTACCCAGAAAGGACAGGAAACACTATGGGAAAATGGAAAAGAAACTAATTTCCAACATTTCACAGATCATCTTGTCTTGTTAGGAAAAAAGTATAACTTGGGTTAACTGGGAAATAAGGCAGAAGTCTCAGCAGGGTATGTCGTTTTGATAATCTGAAGCTGTTTAGCATTGTGGGATTTGTCTCCTTTAGCCCACCAATATGTTTTTGGCAAATGGTACACTAGTTGACGCCATAGCAGGAGAAATTTTTCTTTGTTCTCTGTTTAACTGGTCCCACACTGGCTCTTGCAGGCTGGCTGGAAGCATGCTCTTTCCCCAGCCTGTGCTAGGTTGCAGACCCCATGGTTTTGGTGGCAAATCGGCTTCAGTATTGCTGCTGAGGAAAGAATATGTCTGTGCTTGTCATACTGATCAGAGCTCTCTCTTAACATCAGATGAACTTACAGAAAAAAAAAATTTTATTCCAAGAAAACAAAGTTTAATTTTTCCATTAGAATATTGGTTGTATATATAACATTTATAACAATATTAAAGAAGGAACGCTAATGAAGTGCAATTTTAGATTGTGCTTTCTTAGCTGCTCTAATACATCAGAAATGCAAAGCCTGGCTGTCCGCTTCCCCCTAGTCCAAATCTTCTTTAGTCTTACACTATATCACGAGTCAAAGTGGAATCTCTCTTCCTCTCTTTCATCTTATTTTAATTTCCTTCTTCTACCAAATGAGAATGTAATATTAAAAGTTCTTATATCTTTATTGATCAGAAGTGGCCAGAAATGTATGCACAAATCCAGATGAGAAAAGAGTGTTGCCTTGGAAAGTGCAATTAATGCTTCCGTGTATCTATTCGAAGTATTAAACCTGATAACCTTTAAATTCATATTTGTCCTTTCCATGGCCATACTATGTTGGTGGGTCACAGCCCTACTCTGATTGACTAATATACCATGTTATATTTTTTTACCAGCTTTTTGCAGAGTAAAGCTTGAAGCTTTACTAGATAAATTGTTCCTAGTGTCCAAGTGTGTGACCTTATAACTTCATTATTTATTCAGTATAATTCAGTATTAAATTTCATCCCATTTCTGTTATGCAATTATTTCAGTAGCTTGCACTCCTCTGTGTCTGTGATGTCTCCCAGTTTTTGTCATCAGTTTAATTAGCATACTCCTAATTCTGCCAAGTTTATTAGTGAAAGCATTAAACAAGATCATTGCCAGCACCCAATGCTTGAAAGTCTCCTCAGAAAACCTCTTTCCTTCTCCTTCTCCCCAGTCCACTGACATCCTCTAATTACCTTCCATCCTCTAACTTAGCTTGTAGCTACTGTTCTTTCCTTGTTCTTCCACTGAACTAAACACTTTCTTTGGAACATCTTACTAAAAAATTCACTTATATTTAAATGAACTAATCTAACATCTAAATCAGCAGTTTCCAGAGGATGAATGTATGTGACAACAAAGAACTCTTTTCCATATCAGTGACAAAAGAGAAAATGCTTTTCCCTTTATGATATCAAAGTTCATAACTAATCACATATGCCATGCAGTTCTCTACCTCCTTGGAAAGACGACATATGCTTTGAGTAAGAGGTTGGACTACATAAATCTCTGAGGTCCCTTTCAAAAGGAACGGCTTCTGTGATAAAAAGTCAGACTAGAGAGACAAGGAGAGGAGCATAGCTCTCCTGCTTGGCCATGAGAACAGACTTCCCAGATAGGCTGCACAGTCTCCAGCCTTTCTCCAGGCTGGACAAAGCCCTGTGTAACTTTGTCTGACCTCAGAGCTGATCCTGCTTTGAGCAGAGACTCATGGTGGTCCTTCCAACCTGATTTTTCCTATGATTCTATGAACCCACATCTTACTTTACTTCATCTATCCAAAAATGATAGGCTCCAGGTTACCCACATCATTGACAGAGGGAAAGACATTCCTCCAAAGGCAAAGCTTACTATGTATACATGCTCAGTTGGAATGCATTGTCTGTCGCTCTTGACTAACTCCAGAGAGAGAACTTATAAAAGCCCAGCTTAGATTAGCTGTGACTTTACATGGTTAAGGTTGGTCAAATGAATCCTCTGCCAGTGTAGTCCACTGTACCATATACTTCACAAGTTGCTATGTTAAACATGATGCAAAAGACTGAGTTTGGATTACAATTACATCCATGTAAATCTTCACTAGGGTGACTTGACTAACTTTTTTTGGATGGATATATTTTTTTTACTTCCAGAACTGTGAATGTGAACAAAGAGTCTCTGAATAACTTCTGTTGGTTTTGGGGGGGTTGGTTTGGTGTTTTTTTTTTTCTTTTTTTCCCCAATATCATTTGATACGGGAAATTCCTCTTTCACCACTCTGTCTGGAATTGTTATAAAAAAGCTTTCTGCATGAATATGTTCAGAGAACATAAAATAAAGCTGCCTGAATGGTTAGGAACAAACCTCATGTTTCTCACATATACACAAAACAAACCACCACGTGCATATAACATACCACACTGTCTGCACTCTCTCCCAGCCTATAAATAGTAACTGTGGAGAGAAAACATGGTAAAGTATTGCCTAGGGATAGAGGGTTACTGAGATTATGATGCAATGCCTGGAGCTAAAGGCTGAAATTTCTTCATGTAAGACTGAGGCAGGTTTTTTTCTGTCCTGAGGGCAATATTTCACTCTGCAGTTCCTCAAAACAAAAGGCTAAAGAAATATTACAAGGATTCCTCCTGCAATTTTTTGCCACACAAACGTGTATAGCCCACATGGTTTTATTCCATTTCCTTTTAAACACCAGCTATTAATGAATAATGTGCAGGTTGCACGTGTTTCATATATGTAACAGAAAATAACTAGAAGAACAAAAAGCTCAGGCTGTAAAGTCAAATAAGTAAAACTCAGGAAATGCCACAGTTAAGGTTGTTCATGCAAGTTGACCTTGAATCTCTTGTGGCTCTGCCCTGGGTTGCAGTTATTGTGTGTTATTTTCCAAAGGCACATGTCGCAATTATGCTGTTTCAATCTGCTTCTTTGTGGCCCCACTGAAAAGTATCACATTTCCAAAAAGCTGCTACTCCACAGCCTGCTTATTTTCACTTTGAGTCTTCAAGACTTCTGTCTCTCTTGTCCTCAACTTCTGCCCTTCCTGAAAAATAATATAAGACAAAATAAATTAATAAACCAGCCAATGAAAGTAGGGCTAAACTATGCCTCGCAAAATTTTTTACCATGAAATTAGGAGACCCAGGGGTATTGCTTACTTTAGTATTATTTTGGCCCTTGTGTGAGAAAGCTCTGTTTAAAATCAAGTGGAAGGTGGCAGTAGAAATCTTTACATCCTTCCACAGGTCCCCTTGAAAAGAGCAGTGTTTTCCCTTGGATTACTGGGGGCTGGTGCTGCTTTGGGGTATTCAGAGCTCCAGTAATGACTGCTGTTTCTATAGTCTATAGAAAAGTAACTCCCAAGGTTACAATGGGTGTTTGCGATTGTAGACATAGGAAAGGAACAAGGCATTGAATCAAGCTCAGCACCTTAGTTGCAGGACCATTCTGCCAGTTTTCCCATACTTTTTTCCTTCTTAATTCCTACATCAAACACTAGGATTACCGTAGGGATGAGCATGGTACAAATGGCCTGACAAAACATCTTACACGGCTCATAAGATGGTTTATGAATCTCTTGTGAAACTACCTCTCATAGATTTTTGAAAACTACATTTCTCTCTCTATTAGTTTTCTTTCTTAGCTTTGTAAACACATATGGAGTGAATTAATTTTACACAGTTATTGTCTGTCAGTTATTACTTTATGCGTCATGAGGTTTATTTGGAAAAGAAAATTAGGGTGCTGCTCCTTCAAGCATTAAGCAGATGTTCAATGCTAGCAGTGAAAGCAGCCCCCCTGAAATCAATTAAATTATTTGTATGTGGGAGGCTAAGCAAACCTGCCTGTATTTGCAGGAACGGGGACCTCTTAGTTAAAAATAATGCATGGATTGGGTAAATGTCCAAGATTTCCATTTAAGACAGCTGGTCCAGAACTAGTCATAGAGATCCTGCTTGCTCGTTTTTTTTTTCCCCACTGACCGCCTTATTAAATGTATACTGGAAAAAGGGCAGCAGATAGACCTAGACACAGAAATAGCAATGTTTTATTGTATTTGTCTGTGTATGTTCAGATATCACCAGCATATGGTGGCTCCCCCTCCACAGCCAACCTTCTCCTCCCCCAATCTAATTAAAATTGACTGAGAAGGGAGCTATGAATCTTTCTTCTTTTTTTGGCATCACATATTAAAAGGTGACAGATCTATCATATCATAGCAGTGAACTTTTGCCTGATGCCTGAGTCATTCTACATTTTTCCAGGCAGAGAGACCTGTTATTATTCTGACACTTTCGAACACACGTGGCCACATTATATAGCACATCATTGTTGCTCTAATATGTTTAGGAATTTGTGCAGCCTGTACTTTGTTTATGTAATTTTAGAGCTATTTCCATGTTGAGTTCCTTAGAATGGACTGTAGACCCATTTCAACTGTTCATATCAATGCCTACCGGTAATTTTCAGATTCCTAAAACATATAAATATTTACTTTTTTTTATTAATTCTTTAAATAACCAAAGAAAGAAACTTTATGCTTTTTTAAATACCATATTTGGTTCTCTATTCTTTTAAATAACAGTTAATACAACATTTATTTTCTTTCTGATAGGAAATAGGGGTGGAAATGGAGCAGACTTCAAATTTTGTCTTATGACAAGAATCAGACCATATCATTTCAGTGCCTTTGTTTCCTCATTTGCAAAATAGAAATACTAATGATATTGGTTTGGAGAGATGGCTCATATTAAAGTGATGCCCAAATTTCTGTTAAGACAGGAAAGGAGACTTGCTTAACTCCGTCTCTGTCCAAATACCCTGAGGGGAGCGGTAAGGAGAGCATGTAGCCTTCCCTCCCCAGCTTAGGAAGGGCACAGCACACCGATCAAAGTGCACTCTTACACTACCAGTTTTGCATTTGATTTTACCCAGAGCATTTCTAATTTGCTTGATCAGTGCAGGTGAAGTCCATCCAGGAACCCCTTCTCCTTCCCTCATGCCATGCCATGCCTGAAGTCTCTCATGGTAGGATATTTTTCTAGCTTAAAGGTCCTCATTGAAATCACCCCTGGAGTTATGGCAGTGACAAGAACTTTGCAAATCTCCTTGCCTTTGTACCAGGGAGCAAGAAAACACATGCTTCCTTAAACCTTTTTATTTATAACAAGAACAGAACAAGCTGTGGGCACACACCCACACAAATTACAGAACCTGAGTTCTTCACATCTGTCTCCAAACTTCAGCTCCTTTGACAAGATACACATTCTAATTTTTCATGAACAGCAAGTTTCAGGCCCTGAATTGCAATTGCAGATGTAGAAACAATTGCAACAACAACAGCAAGAAGCAAAAAACAAAAAACCACACCAAACCAAACCAAACCAAAAAAACAACAAAAAAAAAAAAAAAAGGAAAAAGAAAGACCATTGTCTTTTTCATGCAGGGTTACAGACCTCTATCCAAGCTAAAAAACTATAGCATAAGTGAGTCCTCTTAAATTGAGCAGAGTTTTCTTCTGGTACTCATTTACATGAGACTGCAGTAAGAAATGGATGGTATAATTTGACTATTTAAGTTAAATTTTGTTTAGTACCTTTAAAATGAAAGAGGTAGGGAAAGACAGATTTTGGAAGGAAAGGGGTGAGAAAACAATGGAAAAAACTGATTAATATTGTAATGAATAAATAGCTTCCTTCAGGGGACAACAAAGTGGGTTGATGTACTGTGCATACCAGAAGCTGAAAAGATTTGCCGAGCTTGGAAATTCATTTGATGCTTTTTTTAGAGTAATTTTTATTTCCTTCCTCTTCCCCATCCCTAGTCAGGAAAACAAGCTAGTCCAGGGGTTTGTAAACTGAGATGCTACCTGCTGAAGTATTTCATGCATTAATATTTGTTAAATTTTTGATGTGGAGAAGAAAAACTTGCCTTAAATGCCAAACACAGCTCTGCATATTTACATTTATCTTAATCTGTTTCTTCACAGTTAGTTTACCAAAAATTAGGGGCCTGATTCTGTACAACATATAAACCAGGAAAATAGCACATACTTATGCAAAGCTTTGCAAATTTGGTGGCAAGGAGTAAACATGAGGCTCAGTCATGATGATCTCAGTCATCAGATGATCCTACTTTGGAGACATCTGAACTCCTTCATCAGAGGTCTCAGTACACAAGCTTATACAGAATCAGGCCCAGATAGCTGAATTAAAGTGTTAAGGATAGGATAGCACCTTTAGTTTCTTTGACATGTTAGTCTTGTCTCATTTCTTCCTTGACATATTGTCATTGGCTTTTATTAATGGGTTTTGGCAATATCAGACCAGACTTCTTACTTCTAGGCAATGCCAAAACTCGTAGCAGTGAAAATTGAAACATTTTCCTGCTTATACTTTTTTTTTCCTCTTTTTGTATTTCCCTCTAAGTGATGAAAAGGGGAGTTTTGACATGAAACAAACTTCCTCCAAGCCAGGACACTGTAGAAGCTGATATATATACATCCTTAAGCAGATTAATGAACCACTGGGTCAAATTTTAAGCTTACCATATAAGGTGGTGACCTTTCCAGGGCTTCCACCTTGCAGTCTCATTCCAAACATGTCCTCTGCAACCAGCTTGCCCTCCTTGCACGTAACAATTTTTATTCAAACCATTACCCATTAAAGATGAAAATGAAAAGGGAAAATCAAAATGAAATGGAAAGGAAATGTTTAGTCTTGTGAAGTGGCTAATGTGATTAGCTTTATTGTAAAGAAGAGCTGGAGAAGCTGCAGTTTTGATCTCTCTATAGCTTGGGAACTGTAGCCGTGTTGTACAGCATGCTTTAAGATCTCTGTGCTCTGGGCAAGGGGACTGGCCCTTTGAAGGGCGCTTTTTTTTTTCTCTCTGTCTCTTTTTTTTCTTGGGTGGACAGGAAAAGTAGAGAATATATTTAAACAGTCTAGATTTTTTTCACGGTCTATAACTGATCTCTAGGTAGGCATGATCCTCGCAGTTTGCATTGTGACCACCAGCATCAGGATTGTTTGTTTTGAGTTGTTGGCTTTGCGCTGAATAGAGTGATAACAGTCCCTGAAGTCCCAAAGTGCTTTATAGAGGTAAAAGGACAAGCCCCGTTTCACAAATGGGATATTTGAAGTACAGGGAGGTTAAGAGACCTCTTCATTTACTGCAGCAAGTCAATAATGGAGCTAGGAATATTCACCACATTTCCAGGCTCCCATCCGCTTATTTTGGAAATGAAGTACAAAAGCAGAAAGTACACAAATAAAACAATAGAATCATAAAACAGCCCTGCCACCACCACAACCTCCATCACCAATATGTGAAGCAATTTATAAGGGGTTTTTAGGAGCTGGAGCAACTTCCACTGGTCCTACTCTGTGCAGAATAAAAACATTTTTTTCTTATCATTCCCTGGAGTGTTGTTTGTCATCAGTGTTGCTTAACTTTTCTCTCTGTTTTGCTCAGTGTAATCACAATGGTTGTTGCTTTAAACTGGATTTGAAGGGCTAAAGTCTGTGATTTGCCAGGAGGTTTGTGCATACAGCATTTGCTTGAAGTCAGTGAAATTCTTACAAAGAAAGTTGATAAATGCAGCTTGTTATTAACTAATTAGTTAAGACTTCAGTTATTAGTCAAGAAATGTGCCTTCTTCAAGGTCAGTGCAGGATGGAGTCACGCCATCATTTCCTTCTGCTCGTGTACTGTGTATGGGGAAATAAAATAAAGGACAGAGACAGCTCATCTGACTTGAGGCATTTACAGGGCAGGTTGTTTACATCTGAGCTAGCAGTTGAGCATCCCTTTACAGTCAACGGAGAGAAAGAAATGCTCCTACATACAATTTATCTCACCACAGGCAGATACCTAAAATATGTACCGTGGTGGTCTCTACTGTGAACTCCTACAAGAGCCATTTAAATGACCAACTCAGATGGGGACACCAACACTACCTAAAGCCAAAATTTAGAAGGCAAGTGAATCCCACCAAAATTCCTTTATCTACACAGCTTTTTTTCCTAACTTTATTTCTTGGCTTGTCATAAATACTTTCTTTCGCCTGAGTTTATGTAAATTCTATAAATGTCTGTAGGTTTGGAGGGAGAAATAATTACATAAAAAAATGGCTGAGGAGAGGAAATGTATGTGTTGAGAAGGCAATGGACGAAATTTCCCAAAGAATGATAAGCTCTGGAGACTAGTATGATATGCGAAAGCTGATAAATTCAGGAACAAAGAGGACTATGGTAAAGCTGGAAACTTAGATGAGAAAATAAGCACGTCCAGGTAGGTAGCACACAGGAGACCACACAGCTGAAGGGCCCTGAAGGTGCTGGGAAAGCTGGTGGGGAATGGTGCAGAATAGTGAATGGATCAGATGGGTAATCCATTGGTGGTGTCATATGACGTATCTGTGCCCTTGACCTCTACAAGGCAGAATGCCAGAGGTTATGAGATAATGGACCGTACCTTTAACTCAAATTACATTTTGAAGTAAAAGATCCCAAGTGTTGTGTGAACTGTTGACAAGGAAATCAATAAGGCAACATTACACAGTAGACCTGATAATTGCAAACTTTTATTATTACTAACCCTCAAGGAAAAAAGGACCAATGCAACTAAGTCATTATTAATTATTTGCATGACATTTATCTCCTAGAGATCCTACACAGTGTTCACAGGGGCAGGTCCTGTCCATATTGACAATAAGAAGGTCTGTACCTTGACGACCTTATTCAGCCCTATACAAGAGTGAGAAATGGGTGCAGAAACCACTGTCCAACAGAATACTAGAAACTGTCCTTCCACACAAGCAGTTTAGTGGCCTGTTTGCTATTTATTACTGTAAATGTGGTCCCTCTGGTGAAGATAAGAGCTTGGTGGTACATGCTTGTTTCTGTATGTTTTATTTTGCTAACATGGTTTCCTCCTTGAGTCTAACAAAGTACAAAATATCAAAGTCAGCTTTATAAGGATGAAGTTTCATGTAAAGTTTCAGCACTGGAATACAAGGTAAATACACCTTACAGAGCCTCTCTGCGGATTAAAAGTTAAAAATAAGTCTGTAACACTATATTCTATTGGTGTCTGCATCTCACTGTTTCCTCCATCAACCTCCCTGTTTTATAGGATTTATAAATCAGCTTTGAAAATTTTCTCCAGGCTAAATTTTGGCGTAGAAGGTCACAGCCAAGATTTGGTTTCACTAAAACTCATTAAAAATGGTTTGATGTTTTAAATTACACTGAAGCAAGAGAGGAAAAATTCTATTTCTGTGGCTTTCAGCATTTCCTCCCCCGCAGTCCCATCCAATTTGAATTAAAATGCATCTGAATAACTGTGTTGTGGTACCACTTTCTTTTTTTGTGGTGTTGCCATCCAGTCTTTCTGTGGGTAAGACAGCCCCTTTCTAATCTCCAGAATGTGCAGCTCAGCTGCTGAACACAGTTGGGAAACATTTCTATTTCAGAAGTGGTTTTCCGCTTTGAAAATGTAAAATCTATGGCAACCTAATACCATCCGGGTCCAACTGAAAGCCCATCTAATTCTCTCTGCTGACTTCAGTGGACACTGGAAGAAGCAGTGTAAGAACCAAATGTCATTCTTTTGTATAATTTTGTATTTAAATTATGATATGGGTGGCTGGAAGAGGGAATGGCAGATGAAATTAAGCATTGCTAAACACAAAGTAACCCAAGTGGAAAGAAGCAACCATAAATATCTGTTCTCAGTGAAAGGCTCTACATTACTGCCATTCAGAGAGGGGATCTTAGCGTGTTTAGAGGCAGAAGGGATCTTAGGCATCATTAGGATGGGAATGGAGATCCAAACCACCACCACAACTGTCTTCAAATCCTCACCTGTGGTGTATCCTGTTATCTCAGAATGGATAATTCCTCTCGGAAGGAGGGGTAGAAAACCACACAAAGTTGGCAAAGATGGCCAGAGGTGTGTAACAACTGCAATAAGGAAGAACCCTATAAAATAGTCTCTTTAGCTTGGCAACAGCTGGGATGGACATGATCAGAGATGTAGAAAACAATGAATGACATTGAAAAAGTGAGCAGGGAATCATTATTCTTCCTTTCTTGAAATACACAGAATAGGGGACACACAATTCAATTATCAGACAAGCGTTTCAAAACAAACAAAGTGAACTACTTTTTCATATGGAGTATAATTAAATTGCCTCAGAAAGTTGTGGAAATTTGAATGAATGTGCTCAAAAACTGACTAGACTTTTTCAATGAGTATATATCAGCTAGGAGCTATTACCTGCAGTGGTGAGTCCTTATACCACTGAAGGATTTGCCAGGGAAAAGATTTCACTATAAATTTCTTCTTAGTTATACACTTTCCCCAAGGATCTGCCACTGGCCAGTATCAGGGACAAGGAATTAGCCTTGATGAATTTTGTATCTGGCTCTATATGCTGTTTTTAACTTCTTTTCACATTTTATTTTTGTGTTTATAAATTCCAGCACTGGAAAAATGTGTTTGATTAATTAAGGTTTATAGCCTGTGGGAAGGGAAGTCTGTTCCAAAGAGTTTAAAAACACGCATAAATCTACTAAAGAATGTTCAGCTTGGAGAGACTATAGCGATGGGGAGGGTTGATTTTGAGCATAATTGTAATTGGATGCATCCAGTTATTCATCCACTTAGTCCTCATCCTGCATCTTTGCAGGCAGTTTCTACATCCACACCAAAATCTGCAAAATCTGTGAACAGCTAGTGTATTCCTGTTACAAAGTAAAGCAATATATACATTTAAGTAGACTTTGGAAGCAGGGTGGGACCCAGGGTCACCCATTTCATAATCAATTATTGCTCCTGAAAAGCATAACCGGTTTATTTATCATGTACAACAAGGTACTAAACTGGTTTTGCCAGCTCTTGAGATGTTATCATTCTTAATGCCACATCTCCAAAAGTCATGTCATTATGGGGGAATCTGAGTTTGCACTTAAGAAAAAGAAATGTAAGGATGAGATTCATCCTGCCTATTGCTGAACAGCTAGAAATGGGGTGTTCAGTCTAGGTTTCCTCAGTAGTCTGAGAAAGAGCCTCAGACTCTACCTTGTGAGGCTATTGGAGGTGCTTTCTTTCTATGCAGAGTGACTAAGCTAGATTTCAACTAGACCTCTAAATTTCAGAAAGCTGGAGATAGCAGAGATAAACCTTACCTTAAACTTGAGGTTTTTTCCAAAAAATGCTGCTAAAAATTAGCCAGAAATGGCAAAAACACGCTTGAAATCACCAGCTCAAATAGCAAAACACAGAACTTATCATGAGTCTTTTTTTTTAAAGTGTTGAAGCAGTTTAGCTTTGTCAAACATACATGACTAGCTTTTTGAAGGGGTATCAGGAAAAAGAAAGTCCCTATAAAAAGAGAAGCTCAGAAGTGTTGTGAGTTCTGTAAGCATGATAGCTATGATTACACAGCTTATTATTGCTCTATGATGTGCACATTAACTTTAGTCAACCCAAAGCTGAAAGGATGACAGGTAAAGGGAATTAATCGTGGCAGTTTGCCTGGTTTTCACAATGTGTTAAAAGACATTCTTGTCCCATAGCATAGGTTCCTCAAGAGCTTCTTTTGTGAAGCAAAATCCTTACCGAGACAATGTTATGAGTTATTTCTTGAGTCCCATCACATGATTTATGACATCAGGTGGTTGTTTTTTCTTAGAGCATCAAGTTGTGTAATGTAATGAAGTTTTTGAAAAATCTCTGCTTTTAGCTGGAAAGCAACTGCTGTTCTCATAGTAACTGAAGAAAAGCCTGAAGAAAAAAACCTTGCAATAACATGAATGCTCAGAAAATAAATAGAAATATATCAAATTTATCTGTTCTAGAAACTTCATGTGGTAAGGGCCAAGCTTTGGGTTTGTAATACCTTTAGAAATTATTTATCTTTCTAAACATTCCCCATTTATTCTTTTAAATCTTTTTTAATAGTTATGATGTATAACAGCAACTTCTGGAGATTTGGATAAAGCGTGGAGTCAAATAAGGGAACATCAAAATCCCTGCTGTTATGCAGGAGGTCTGACTTTGTTAAAATGCCCCTCCACAATCTATCATGCTTGAGAGGTCTGAAGTAGATGTACTGTATCAATACAGTACATTATCTGTGAGAAGTTATCACCTGCTTAACTCAATGCACTAAGAGTAGCCAGGTTCATGAATTTAATCTTCAGAGATAGTGAATTTTCATTCTGAAGATTATGTTTTTTCTTAAAATGAAAAATTTTCTTTAAAAATATCAATTTCTTGTTAAGGTTTGAAGGTTGGGGTTTTTTTAAATTTTATTTCCCTTTGAGGAGAAGTAGCCACCAAACCTCTTTTAAGATGCCCGCTATAAATGTATCCTATTTTGAAACTGCTCACTGTAATCAAAATCAGCAGTTGAATACAATCCTAAAACAAAAAGGAGCTGTTTAATCCATCTGAAATGCTTTATTCTGAAAAATTGTATTTACTTCAGGGGCTTCTTTTTTTCTGATAAATATCCATAGAGTGCATATGAAACTCAAGAAGCCTATATTTCATCAGAAATTCTCATTAGTTGAAAATTGGTTTGGACCAGTTCTATGAAACATGTTCCTAAAAATGAACACTTGTACAAACTTGTTGGCATAGACTTGGTTTCTTATTTAAGAGCACAAACTCATGTTGGTTTTGAAAAGAAATAGCCCTTCAACGCATCAGCATTTCTAAACCCTTTTTGAGAGTTTCAGGTAGACATTGTAGGGTATTATGCTGGTTGTATTTAGTCAGATCATAGTGAAGAGATTTTATATGGTGATGACAATACCAGTTTAAGTCTTTTTGCCTGAAGTTCTTAAGTTCTAAATAGTACTGTGCTTTTTTGCCTTAAACCATAGCAAAGTCAAAGTAATGAATTGCTAGACATGAGCATTTTATGGCCTTTTGTTATTGCAGAGGAGAAAAAAAATATCTGGCTGTACTGTGTTTAATAGTTGCTGTGCACCCAACCAATAATTATTAAAAGATGCAGTCAAATACCAATATGACCTGAAATGCTTCATTGCATTCTGCTACAGTACCTGGAGCTTTATAAACCATATTCACAAGGATTTAAGTGCTGAGCCCAAGTAGTATTTGTGGGAGAGTTCTCCCAAAGGAAAACTCAGACACTGCAGTAAGTGATGTTATCAAACAGTTAGCAGCACTATTGATCACACCTAGTCAGGATAAACCACTATCTCTACATGGTGTAAAGGGTTGCCACCTCAAAATTAGTCTGCAAGTGCAGGGAATGACTAAGAGTACAACTGAGTGAATGAAGCATGTGTCATATAACAGGAAACTAAAATAGCTTCATAGTCCTGAAATGATTGCATAGCGCTCTATTACTTTATAGTTAAACAGTGGGGTGTGGAAACAGCGATTTGAGCTGTAACACAAGTTAATGCCTGACACAGGAATTAACAATTTTCATTCTTTAGGTTATTGGCAGGCACCTAAAGTTTTCCCAGTCAAGCTGTGAATCTTACAAAGTTAATATATATCTATTGAGTCTGTGCTGGCTGAGGCCTCTAGAAGCTCTCAGTAGACGACCCAGGGCCTGCAGATCACGGGCTGAAAATCACAGTTAATTACTCAAACTTAAATTCAGGATGGAAATTAGAATGAAGTTTCTAATTACAAGATGACTGTGGTTGTGTGTCAGAGCCTTCCAAGAGAAAGAATGGCAGCATGAATCCTAATTGGATTCCAAACTTGACTGATTTATGAATGAGATGATAAAAGCCCTAAGAATTTACTTGTAGGAGTACCTTATAACTATATTTCCTTGGTATGCATCCTCAAAATGTTCCTAGAAGATTGGTCAACATGAGAAGCCTTTTAAAATTTAGGTGGAATTTTTGAACATTTACCAGTCCTAGAAATAAATTTTCAGGCTGCTGAGCATTTCCCTGGGGGAAATTTTAGGTAAAGCTAGAGAATAAGCACATGGTCACACATTTAGAATGGCTTCATAGTCAAGATTTGTGGATATATGGCAGCAAGCTGGAGCTCCTATACCTCTATGCTGAACATATGGGCATATGCAATAATTCTGATGACTTTGGAAAGCGTCGGTCACCACACAGACTATGTACATTTGGATGGGCCTACTGTATGTGAGTTGCCCATTTCTTTCCATAGATGTCTTCCATACATCCAATACCATACTTTCCATTTCTAGATAACATTCACTGGTTTTATACACTGAGTTATATAAACATAGGCTACGATAGGACTGGTTTAAATCATAAACTACTGACTTGAACAAAATCAAGATACATTTGGAAAATTAAAACCAATAGAATTAATGTTCATTGAAAAATCCCCACCTACTGCATTAGATAGAGTAGGTGAACATGGTCTGATTTTAGTATCACTTCTATTTTGAGGTAAAGACAGTTTACCTTAAATAATCCTGAGTGTGATTTACCTAACCCATGTTATTGCACAAGTAAAGTGACTTGAGCATGACATGGCCAGAGTTACCCTCCCTGGCCACGTCACCAACTGTAGCTTCTTTTAGATCCATTAAGAAAAATGTAAATTTGTCCACATGGATTTGCAATATGTTTTCAATATATTAATTGCTTTAAAGGACAATTCAGTTATAAAAGCACATTTTTAACATATGTAATACATTCTTCCAAGGTCATCCTTCTGCTGATTTGAGCTCTGCTGCATTTTTAAATTCAAAAAGCCTGGGATGTGTTTTTTTGCCTAAATCCTTATTCTATTGAAGGCAATGGCAAAAGTCCACTCACTTCAGGGGAAAAAAGATCTGGCACTAGTGAAGCAGTTTAGCTAACTTACCTTTGCCTGAAAATCACTTGCCTGGGATGTGATCCCTGTTTTGCGGACAGTTTGCGTCACCTCTCAAGGGTCTTTCTGCATACGTACAATGCACAAACCATATACTGAAGGTTGTGCGCCTAAATTGTTAATGATGACAGTTAAGCTAAGGTCTTGCTTTACAGAGCTAACTTATCTTATTCTTTTACTGAGTAAGCTGGATTTGAGGGGCACAGAAATGTCACATGAGGCCTGAGCTCCTGGAAAACATTTGTTACCTTTGAGGCAGATTGGTGCAATGCAGTGCATTGACTCACTTTTAATACTGAGACAGAAAGAATGACCTATGTTTTTTAAATATCATATGTTCCTGTTTGGCCTCAAGGACATATTTCTGCTTCACCAGAGTCAGGTAATTCAGACAAATGCATCTTCTTCCCTTCTTCCACCTGTCCTAAGCAGTATGCTAAAAGGTATTTCTTCAGATTAAAGGGTGTCGTTTCATCCTCATGGCATTAACACTAAGAAGAAGGGGGAGCTTGCTTCTTTGCAAGATATCCTATAAACTGGTGCTTGAAGCCTGGCTGTGGAAAGACACAGCTTTTTATTTCCTTGGACTGAGGTGGAAATTAAAATTATGTTAGCTGTCTCCTGGGATATTGATCTAAACATTGCTGTCATTTGAAGGCTGCTGATGTGCACTTTTTGCATAGATGACCTTAGTGATAAGCGTACTCAACCAGAGCCCCCTTGCAGCCAGCAGGGCTTGCTTGATTCCCCATGGACAGGAGCTGTGACTTTGTAGCTTGCTGGCTAGGACATTTCAGTAGGGGTAAGGAAAACAGGTTTGTTTCCTTTAAGCTCCTTCTGCTTTTCCTTTCTGCTTCTTTATGACCTGGATGAAGCAATAGAGTGTACCATCAGCAAGTTTGCTGATGACACAAAATTGGGAGGGGTGGCTGACACACCGGAAGGCTGTGCCGTCATACAGCGTGGAGAATGTCTCCTAGACAGGCTGGAGAATTGGGCAGAGAAAAACCTGATGAAATTCAACAAGGGCAAGTGTAGGGTACTGCATCTGGGGAGGAATAACCCCATGCATCAGTACAGTTTGGGGGCTGACCTCCTGGAGAGCAGCTGTGCGGAAAGAGACCTGGGAGTCCTGGTGGACAACAGGATGACCATGAGCTAGCAATGTGCCCTGGTGGCCAAGAAGGCCAATGGCATCCTGGGGTGTATCAAGAAGAGTGTGGCCAGCAGGTCGAGGGAGGTCATCCTCCCCCTCTACTCTGCCCTGGTGAGGCCGCATCTGGAGTACTGTGTCCAGTTCTGGGCTTCCTGGTTCAAGAAGGACAGGGAGCTCCTGGAGAGGGTCCAGCAAAGGGCTACAAAGATGATGAGGGGATTGGAGCATCTTTCTTACAAGGAAAGGCTGAGGGACTTGGGTCTTTTTAGTCTAGAAAAAAAAGAAGACTGAGGGGGGATCTTATCAATAATTATAAATACTTAAAGGGAGGGTGCCAGGAGGATGGGGCCAGTCTTTTTTCAGTGGTGTCCAGTGATAGGACTAGAGGTAACGGGCACAAACTTGAGCATAGGAAGTTCCATCTAAACATGAGGAGGAACTTCTTTACTTTGAGGGTGGCAGAGCACTGGCACAGGCTGCCCAGAGAGGTGGTGGAGTCTCCCACACTGGAGACATTCAAAACCCACCTGGACGCCGTCCTGTGCAACCTGCTGTAGGTGTCCCTGCTGTGGCAGGGGAATTGGACTAGATGATCTCCAGAGGTCCCTTCCAACCCTGACCATTCTGTGATTCTGTGATTCTGTGATTCTTTAACCCAATAATTACATAAGGAAAAATATGTAAGCAGTTAATAGAGAAAATAGTGACAAGCAACTGAAATGGTTTCCTGCTCTTTAGGTCTAAATTGTAATAATGCACAGCTCTGTAGCTGCAGCCCATAAAGACACATTTTCAGCCACGCAAAAGACAGGTTAAAGTGCAGACAAAACAACTCCTGTTATTTCTTCTTGACTTGTCATGTTAATGCCATCCTCTCAATCAGGATGTTAGTGCTCCCCCAGAGCTCATGGAGCTGCATAGGTACTTTGCTCTGTTATGTGATATTTAGTCCCAGAGATGGTTATCTAACTTTAAACAGTAGCCACTGCTGACAGTTGCAGTGTCAAATTCCTTTTGTAATTCAGTGGCTACTCTAACAGGGTATTGTTTCGTTCCCATGGTATCTTGTGAGGCTGATGGCATCTTGTGAGGAACTGGCCAAACTAGATCAGGTTACTCAGGGCCTTGCCCAGTTGAATTTTGAATATCTTCAAGAAAATTACTCCACCTCTCTGGGCCCATGTGCCAATGTTCCCTTCTATTTAATGGGATAACAACTTGTGTCTGTTGCTTTTTGTCCTTGGACTGTGAACCCTTGAGAAACATCTAGCTCTGTCTTACTTAAATCCTCCCACTGTCCATGTTGTGGACAACATTAACATCCGCACTAAGACTTTTATTTTGAAAACTGAGCAAATCCAATTCCCTCATTCACTCCCTGACAATCATATATGATAGATGCTTACCTGACTGTAGGATGCCACATGAATATATAAAAAGAGGGATTTCTGGAAGAGCTCTAGATGGGAGGGCTTGTCCCTCCCTCCTTCCACAGACCAGGACAACTATTTCTGGATCTTTTCTAACAGATTTGATCTACCTTGTTCTAAAAAATTATCCTGCAGTGGCAGTTTCACTGTATCCCTAAATTCTGGAGTCCTATGATCACTCTTGGTCTCAGCCTCCTCTTCCTTCAGCTTAACAATTCAGTCAACAACTTGATCACTTTCAGTTTTCCTTTCTGGATTCCTTCCAGCTGGACCATATTTTTCTTCAACTATGGTGTCCATAACTGGACACAGTGTTCAGTGGAGCAGAAAGGCCTGTTTGTGCCTCCCAGAGGGTGTTTGACTCTGCAAGTGCCTTTCTTATTTCTAAGTCTTTCACTAATCCTGGGGTTCCAGCCAACAGGCAAAGTGTTTTCTTAGGAAACAGCAGGATGAAAATGTGTGTCAAATCCTTGCTTTGGATAAAGGAAAATATGTATCTTAACGTTTTGAAGTTTTCGATGAATAAGGATGTCCAGGACAACTGTATAGTGGGGTGACTTAACCTAGTATAAATCAGACTAGACTCCCCTATCCACTCAGCCACAGCAAATCTGTCTCCACCTCTGCCTTCTTTCTTCTGGTAGGTACAAAGATGTGTTACTCTTCCTTCCAGTAAGGAACTATAACATGCTGAGGTGTGAAATGCGAGGCTGCCACTCAGAGATGGGCTTGTCATGTCAGAAGATCATAAGGCTGTATTTGTACTAATAACTTTAGGAGCCGTTAGAGGATCTGGTTTGGACCAGCTCCTCACAGCAAGCCTGACAGAGGTTTATAAATGTTTCTCTATCCATACTCAGCTTTTTTTTAACTTGATTGCTTATTTGCCATTCACAGTAGTTTTATTGAAACCATAAGCTCTGACCAGAATTCACTCACAATTCTAAGAGTTAATGCCTAATAGAGAAAAAAAATAGATTAAAAAAAAGAAAAAGAGGGGTTTAGAGAGAAATAAATAGTCTTTTGTGGGGTTTTCCTCAAATTTTCCTGCAATATTTGAAATGCATTCTCTTTGTGACAGACACTTATCTTACATCTCTAGTGTGGTAGTAGGCTGCAAGCTCTAAGCTGAAGTATGTTTAATAGTTTCAAGTTCTTTATAGGATATGTGTGCTCACGACTGATGTAATCAAAGACAATACATAGGAGGCAAACACTTGTTGACAGATAAAGCTTAACTTTACATAAGCAAGATTTTCTGATCTGGGAGCATCCAGTTAGGCAATTGTATACAAGAATTTAAGGAAATGTCCATGATTCCAAGAACAGTGACTCACATGGGGACTGTCTTTCTAGAAATACTCTACAAACCCCTCACTCACGAATCATGGACTCGTGAGCAGTTAATATCGGGTATGTAACTATGAATAAGTTGTCTAAAACTAAATTATTTGTTTGAAAACTGGGGCTAATTTTACTTAAACCTTAAATTCAAACCTGGATTTGATAATACTGTCATATCAGATATACGTATGTCCAGATCAGCTGACCACATCTTGAAAAAGAACAGCTTCTTGTCAAGTGAAGAATTTAACGGTTCATTAGGAAAGCTTATGAGTTTGTATAACATTTCAGAAAGCTTGCTAAAGCTGTAATCCAAGCCTGGCCTTTTTAAAGCTCACTGAGTTGTATTATTAACCTTGGAATGAAAAAATATAGGTCCATTTACAAATCTTATTTTGGTAATTAACATGCACAAGTGATAGAAAGCAAACAGCAACCTTCCCCTGGACACCTACTCCTCATTTGCACATGCTAATTACTTACATTTGCATACACATATAAAAACAGAGAGCTTTCCCCATTAGTACTGATCACATTCCTCATTAAGTTAAGTAAATACCCCCAAAATACAAACACTGTTGTAGCTAAATTTAACATTATTTTACATAGACTAACAACCAATGCATTCTTCAGGCTTTTTGACTATCTTGGATAGTAACTTTAAAAGAAAAAAAACAACTGCAGGCTTTGATACTGGAAACAAATCAAATTCTGGCCAGGTCACCCTGTGACACTGTTACGGTTTTGGTCTGCCATTGTCAGATGTTGGAAAGCTGAGCAGTTGCTGGAACAGGCTGCTCATCTGCATGCAGCTAATATGATTTCCTCTGTGTGAATTGTGAATACAACTCTATTCAGCCCTTGCATCACTTCAGCAGACCCCTCTGTTCTAAACATCAAGAATTTGGAGGGGAGGGTGAGAACAAAGACATTATATTTCTGCCTGGAAGTTAAGATGGACGTTGCATTATTATAGGTGCTAGTTTGTGGGTGGGATATTGGTGAGTCTGGTTAAGGAGAATGGCCACAGTTTACATTAGAGGATGAACACCTAAATATATTATATACTCTGAAAATATACTCCAGTACGTGGACCTGCTGGAGCAGGTCTAGAGGAGGGCCATGAAGATAAACAGAGGGCTGGAGCACCTCTCCTATGAAGGCAGGTTGACAGACTTGGGGGTGTTCAGCCTGAAGAAGGCTCCGGAGACACCTTATAGCAGCCTTCTGGTATCTGAAGGGGGCCTACAAGAAAGCTGGAGAGTGACTTTTTACAAGGGCGTGTAGTGATAGGACGAGAGGTAATGGTTTCAAACTAGAAGAGGGGAGATTTAGATCAGATATCAGGGAGAAAATTGTCACTCTAGGGGTGGTGAGACACTGGAACAGGTTGCCCAGAGAAGTTGTGGTTGCCCCATCCCTGGAAGTGTTTAAGGCCAGACTGGATGGGGCTTTGAACAAGCTGGTGTAGTGGAAGGTGTCCCTGGCCATGGCAGGGGGGTTGGAACTAGTTGATCTTCAAGGTCCCTTCCAACCTAAACCATTCTATGATTCTATGAAAATAGCTCAGTGCTGGTCTATTCTGTTTTTTCCAGAAGACATGAGCTCTGCAGCAATCTCGTTGTCCTCCTATCCTGACTTAAGCTAGCCATTTAGCTGAGTTTGGTCTACATCTGCCTTGTATCATCAGAGCAATGCAAAACAGTCACAGAATACCACTGTATCTGTCCGGGTCTGCAAATATATTCCTGGTTGCAGGTATAGTGCTGCAAGTAGAAGCGCTGGCATAAAGATGGCGATTTGCTGAAACCCTTCAGTATTTCATTAAGGAGCTCATTTTTCCTCATGGCAAAAAGCTATCAGTGGGGAAGCTGGAAGGTGCAGCTCTAAAGAACATTTTAAAAATCTACAAGAGATGCTGAGCAGGGAAAGAGGAGAATTTGCAGGTAGCTACTGTGGTTTCCAAGGTAGGAGAAATCTAGGCAGAAGGAGCTTTCCAAGCTGTATGAAAAGCCAAGAAAATTCAGTGTTGAGATGCAAAAATAATGGATGGTATCCTGAAATATTCATATGCTTATTTTATACAGCTGGCTATGCAAATTCTACATTAACGGTTTGAGCTCTAGTAGGTGATCTGTGAATCATTATAAATAACTTAATAAAAATACTTTTTGTGGAGGCAAGGTCAATTGAACAAAATTGCTAGGGTGCATGAAGACCGTAATGGAGAATAGTAAAGAAAATTATACAAACCTGTATAAGTCAAAATACCATTTAACTTAGAATGCCGTGTGAAGTTCTAGGTGCCTAAACTCAAAAGTGGACACAGAGGAAATGGAAATGTTTCTGTAACTTGTCGCAAGGACTGTTTAACAGTGAGATCATTAGAGAGGGAAAAAAATAGCCAGACCATGGGAAATGTATATAAATAAATAAGCTATGCAGATGAAGTATCTGGAGAACTCTGGTTAGTACTTTCTTAAAATGTTAAAACATACAGTATTTCTTGAAATAGAAAGACAACAAATTTTAAACTGGAAAGCAAAATAATTTTTGCACTAAAATCATAACTAGCCCTTGGAATGTATTTGTACATTATATTGTGGTGATCAGAAAGCTAATAGCTTAAAGAAGTTGTTTAGTAGAGGTAACAAACCTGGGATTCCTACAGATTTGTATCCTTAACTGCTCCTCTTCCCTTGTCTCATTGCCACCTCTCCTACTTGCTGGATTAAGACAGTGGCTTGTGTACTCCTGATTCACATCTGTCCTGGGCAGGACACACATAATGATTAGTTGATAGGTATTTCTTCAAGTGATGAGATTAACATGCTAACAAAACTTGGAGACTTCTCTGGTTGAAACTAGCAAGATACTCAAAAGAGAAACAGATAGATAGGTTACCAGGTTGAAAGAAATGAGGATAAAAGAGTCCTGCTTGTCCCTAGAGAAACATAATTTGCTCTAGGCTGTAGTTCATTTTTCATCCTTGAGTTGCTTTTAAGAAGACTGATCCCAGAATACCACAAAGTCTGAGATATTGCAAAAGATTTTGTGATCATTTCCAGTATTGGCTGGACAGGGAGTTAGATATACGCCACCGATGAGGACAGCTCTTCTCGTGTCCCCTGCCTGGCTTCAAAGCCAGCTGGACAGGCACAGTGAGAGATGGAGAGCCATGCCTGAATGACTGAATGACTGCAGAGGCAGTGGATTAGTAGGTTTTCTGGGGGAATGCCAGGGCTGAAGCCCAATTTTGACATATGAGAACTTGAAAAATTTGCAGAGCAGCTAGATTATGAAATTTTGCCAAAGTATTTTTGTTTGTTGGAAAGATCATGTGTCAAGGTAAGTTTGCTAACTCCTTCGTCTTACTCTCCAGTAGTTGTGACTCTTTATATTCAGATAAACTTTTTATTTTCTCTGACCTTTTCTCTGAGAAATAAGGATGTTGTGTTTCTGATACTTCTTTTTTCAGTTTGCAATACTAAAAAAGCATATGCTGTTTCAAGCGAGTGAACTTGCAATCCAACACCACTTATTTGGGATCATACAAAACTATGTGCAAGAATGAAGTATCTCCAAGAGATATTTTATTGTCTGTACACATCTTTTCTGTACAAATGTGGACCAGTTTGGGAAATGTCTTCCACCATCACACGTTGGTCAAGATTCTTCAAAATCAGAAAGTGCAATAGAAAGCAAACAAAGTTTTCTGATCTGTGGAGCATCTTGTGCAAATAACCCAGTTTTTATCTTTATTTCCAGAGAGCACTGTTGAAAGATTTAAGTGGTACCTTTTGATCTAAAGCCCTCTGCATCCTCTAGCTTGCACAGAAAACTTTTCCACTAGTTCTCCTTAAACCTACTGTGAAACAACCTCAGGAGTTGAGTCTGCAAGCCATGTTCATAGAATCATAGAATGGTTTAGGTTGGAAGGGACCTTGAAGATCATCGAATTCCAATCCCCCTGCCACAGGCAGGGACACCTCCCACTAGACCAGGTTGCCCAAGGCCGCGTCCAGCCTGGCCTTGAACACCTCCAGGGATGGGGCTTCAACAACCTCTCTGGGCAACCTGTTCCAGTGCCTTACCACCCTTAAAGGAAAAAACTTCTTCCTAATGTTTAATCTAAACCTGCCCTCTTCCAGCTTAAAGCCATTCCCCCTCGTCCTATCACTACATGCCCGTGTAAAAAGTCCTTCCCCAGCTCTTCTGTAGGTCCCCCCTGTAGGCCCCCTTTAAGTACTGGAAAGCTGCAATAAGAACTCGCTGGAGCCTTCTCTTCTCCAGGCTGAACAGCCCCAACTCTCTCAGCCTCTCCTCGTAGGAGAGGTGCTCCAGCCCTCGGATCATCCTCGTGGCTCTCCTCTGGACACGCTCCAGCAGGTCCATGTCCTTCTTATGTTGGGGACTCCACAGCTGGATGCAGTACTCCAGGTGAGGTCTCACGAGAGTGGAGTAGAGGGGCAGAATCACCTCCCTTGACCTGCTGGCCACACTTCTTTTGATGCAGCCCAGGATATGGTTGGCCTTCTGGGCTGCGATCGCACATTGCTGGCTCATGTCGAGCTTCTCGTCAATCAGCACACTCAGGTCCTTCTCCGCAGGGCTGCTCTCCAGCCATTCCCCGATGAGCCTGTATTTGTTCTTGGGATTGCCCCGACCCAGATGTAGCACCTTGCATTTGGCCTTGTTGAACTGTGTGAGGTTGGCTTGGGCCCACCTCTCCAGCCTGTCCAGGTCCCTCTGGATGGTATCCCTCCCCTCCAGCGTGCCTGCCTCGCCAAACAGCTTGGTATCATCAGCAAACTTGCTGAGGGTGCACTATACCTCACTGTCCGTGTCACTGACAAAGGTGTTGAATAGTACAGGTCCCAGTACCGACCCCTGAGGAACACCACTCGTCACTGCTCTCCACTTGGACACCGAACCATTGACCGCAACCCTTTGAGTGCGCGTCCAGCCAGTTCTTTATCCACCGAGTGGTCCATTTATCGAACCCATGTCTCTTCAATTTAGAGACCAGGATATCATGTGGGACAGTGTCAAACGCTTTGCACAAGTCCAGGTAGATGACATCAATTGATCTTTCCTTGTCCACCACTGCTGTAACCCCTTTGTAGAAGGCCACCAAATTTGTCAGGCGTGACTTGCCCTTGGTGAAGCCATGTTTGCTCTCACCAATCACCTCCCTGTTTTCTATGTGCCTCAGCAGAGTTGTGTCTTCTTGTTCTGCTTTTACTGTAGGGAAAGACTAATAGATTGGGTGTTGTGATTAAGTTTTGAAAAGCAGATATTGTTGGGCTCCAGTGCAAACAGATTTCCATTAAGAAGTCCCATTTGTTACCATTGTGAAAATCTGTGTTTGATGAATTTAAACTCACTCTTACTGAGTACCTGTGGAGTATCTGCAAACTTACTGAGACAGTCCTTTGTGGGATTTACATGGAAAAAACATAGAAATGAATGAGTTTTACTAAGAGGTCAGAGATATTTGCAGCTTATTCAAGGGAGATTAAGTAGCAAGACTTTGAAGTGGGAGGTGTAGAAATGCATCCTTGAAATTCTCATTTTTCTGTCATTTTAGGAAATGTATGTGTGTGCCAAAGTATCTCGTTGTTCTTCTGATGTTTTTATCAGATCCATGCGGAATGCAGTTGGTTCCAGCCTTGAAATGCAAATTTATCTTACACTGCTCTTGCTGCCAGTAGGAAGACTAAAAATACATACGTAATGATGTTCCTGGAACGCTTGCAAATGCCTTTAGATGATGATTCCAGGTTTTTTGCTGCTATCCAAAATAGTGTTAATTTCACAGGCTCATTTTGGCCAAAATGCATGGACTTGTATTTAAGTTAAAAATGCCTTTGAGGATAAAATGACTTAACTATTACAAGAACTTTGCCAAGTAGGTAGGTCACAAAAATAGATCCTGAAAGAAAAAAAAAGGAATTAAATTCTGCAAATTTATTATGCTTAAATCTGGTTTTATGATTTTCTTGTTACTTTAAACATTCTTTGCAGTATTAGTATCCCAAAACTGTCCACAAGCCTGGCAATTCAGGAAGCCTTATAACTGAGGCTTATTTAATTTCATTGAACAGAGAAAAATGAGAAAAGTAATGAAAAAGTTAGAAAAAGAAGCATAATCATCATAACCAAAGGCAGTTGTTACAAAGGTTTCTGACTAATGCAAACAGAGATTTTGAAAGCGAGGACATTTTAAGGCTGGTGCCTAGAAATATAGATTTAGGAAAGCATACAAAAGTGGCTACATAAAACTTGGACTCAGGAAAATTTTTCTGCTAAAACCATGTTTAAAAACTGGCCTGCGTGGCAGTAGAACTAGATTGATTTCAAGAGCGAAGATACCATTTTTAAGGAGACTGTATGTCCCTGTGTTTATTTTGATGGAAACCAGGATCACTCAGACCTTCTGAAAAACAGGCATTTTAAAGATTTTGATCGCATAAACCTAGAAGGGCAAGACAGGACACATTTGCGTTGGGCTCAATGTTGTACTTTTAAGTACAGTTGTAATTGTGGAATTTATCTTGCTCAACTTTACATATACTATGTAGATGTTTCTGTTCGACTTGGTTGCCCACTTTGCCTTCAGTCTATGCAGAGAAGAGGCATGATAAAGAATGAATCATTTCATCCTTAAGTAGATATCTAAGGATGGTCACAGAAATCTTCCCCTACAAGGGCACATTTCTCTCCATGCCTCTAAAAGGAGTGTAGGATGGGTGTCAACACAGATGTCTGAAATTTGAAGAGATACATCTTGTCCTGGATACTAAAATCCAAGCACCAACCCGTGAACATTTTACTTCAATCTTTATTCATCCTTTCACGACTTTTAATGTATGATATGATGATGTCCCTTTAATGATTTCTTTTCAGTGGTGTGTACAGGTGGAAGAGATTTATTCTACTCGGTAAATTTAACTTCATACTTGGTGCAATAAAAAAAGTGAAAGTGCACTTAAGAGTTATAAAAAATCTTGGCTCTCAAACCATAAAATTTCTGCAGTGTGGGTATTTCAGGTGTCTTATTGCCGAAGGTGCTTAAACTAGCCTAAGTGGTCATTGACGATAGGAAATGAGCATCAGTAGTATAGTAAATCTATATGTTGTCTGGATAGCAGTGAGAGGTTAAATACGATAAGCAATGATATCAGGTAATCCTACATACAGAGTTTTGAGAAATACCACATACAAAACTCTGGAGAAAGAGGCTTTAAGCTAAAGTTAATAAAACAGATAATGTGGCTAACCTGGAATGATTCAAGGTGAAATTCAATTCCCAGAAAGTTCTTGGTCCTTTGACGAGAGCACACTTTGCTATTGCAACTACAATTTCTAAATACGCATGGCACTATCACTCAGACTCAAAACTACATATAGCTTGATAATTAGCCACAGAAAAGGATTTGAGATTATATACAGTATCAACAAAGAAAATAAGTAACTGAAATGCTTAACAAAATTACAGGTTTTTAATAAGAATCAACTCAGCTTCATTTTAAATTACTATAGAGACTGAAGGTCATTTCAGTCATCAGACAGTCATGATTTATTCCCTAGAAGCTAATAGGCACACTCCAAACCTAAACAGAAATGAAGGATTTGCAGCATATTACAGTATCACATATTGGCACTTAGGAAGAAGGCTTCTTGCATGAAGGCAAACGACTTTTTTTTAGCTGTAGCATGGTAATTGTTTGAAGAACAACAACAAAAAAAACCCCAAACAGCAAAAAAGCAGCAAGCTATTTCTGAAATATAATGCACCAACGAAATAAGAAATAGAATTAAACAAGAGAAATATATCTGCCGAGGACAGAATCAGACAGGAAGGAGAATTTATAGCCCAGTGGTAATTTCGTAATCTCAGACCCTGAGCTGGATGGAAGAATGACAGAGAAGGACCTTATCTAATAGATGTGACAGAAGTGATGAGATTGAAAGATGATAATGTTCATCTGAACTGCTACCAAAGATTCATATTCATAGAGTTAAGTGTTAAACTTTCTCATAAAAGTGAAGTGTTTGCACTTAATATGTTTAGAAATTAGAACCAGGAAGAGCTTCACCTTCCATTTCATCCTCTACAGTTTTTTGGCATAAACTAAATGTCTTAAATATGCTAGGGAAATCAGGTAAGTGGATGCTGAGCCTGTTTGCTCATTCACTCACATTACCAAATTGAAAGAGCTGTAAATGTGTTTGTAAACAGTAAGTTATGGGTTTATGAATTTGCTGTGCATCAGAATTATGCAAGTGTACATTTACTCTTGCAGCGTTTTCAAACAAGATCAGGCAGGGTTTCTGAGGCGATGGGAGGCCCACTTGCTGAAGAAACGTTAGGGTCAATGTTTCACTAGCTAGCAGTCTGCCCTTTAAAATAGTAGAGCAATCAGCTTTACCAGTATTTAAACCTCAGTCTTTTACTTAATTGCATAAGTGTAATTTGGTCAGTTTTCTTTAAGCTTCTGAAAAGCTCAAGAAAGCTGCTAGGATGCATGCAGCATGGTTTTGGGGTCTCTTTTGCCCTCAACTCTTTGATCCTCTCTCTCTCGTGGTGAGGTCAGCCTAGCCAGCAGCAGCTCAACTTCAACATTTCCTAGCTTGATCTATAGCAGTGTCCACCAGAAAATTCCCAGTGGACCTAAAATCGGTATAGTCAAAATTGAATATTTATGCTTTCCCTTACCAAACATTTATTCACTCTGTTTCTTCAGCCATGGGGAACTTGCGTGTCCCTCTTTGTTGCTCTGCTGGGTACGTTTGGCTTGACTCTGTCTCATCTCTGAGCTCTCCCAGCGTTGCCAGATGTAATCTATGCCATTTGGGGGGATGCGATGTCTTTAGGATTGGGTTTGTATGCAGGGCAAATCCCTTGTTCATGTCATTCTGATCTCACACCCTCATTTTCTCTTCTTACTCCTCACAACCTCTTCTTCATATATGTATATCCTTTTCAAATAACTGTTCCTGTAGTTCATCACTTACAGGAATAAGACACCTTGCCCCTGTTTTGCATTCCTTCCCTGGAAATCTCCTGCACAATGTCCAACACAAAGCACTTGTGCACTTTCACAGACTTCTGCAGCCTGTCCCAACCCTCCTGATGGCCTGCTACACCGACTGAGGTGCTGCACGCAGGCCCAGTCTACAGACTTCATGACTGTCTGTTAAAAATATTAGCTACTTGTTTTCTTCCTTTCTTCTCCTCAATCCCTTAACTAGAGAAGGGGGACTAGACTAGATTACCTCCTCAACTCCTTTCCAATCCCATTCTGTTGGTAAACGCCACAATCTATTCATAGAGTCAGTTCACTACTTACCTTCACATTTTGATTAAAATCCCTTTGTGGTACTGCCGATGAGAAAGAAGCCAAACTTGGCAATGATTAGGCAGATAGTTTAATGAGGCTGCTGCTTTTCAGGCTGATCAGATTGTTTGATTATTCTCTCTACGCCTCCTACATTCTACAAAGTCTCATGCCTGAACTATCTGTGGCAGTGACTCCCTCTTGGTCAGATATTTGCACAATATGCAGTGTAATGATGCTCTGGCTCCCTAATGTTGCTAGGTAAAGACAAAAAAGTTCTGAGTGGACACAGTTTGGGGCTTCTCACCAATTATGAGTAAAGGTAAAAGATTCTGTCCTTTCCAGCACTAAGAAGTTTTGACTTACTGAACTGGAGCTTTTGTGGTTTATAATGAGTCACTAACCCAATCAAAGAATGTGCTTGTATTACATAAAGTGACAGAAATTACATAGATTAACAAAATGAATCCAGGAACTAAATTTCTCCATCAGTACTCATAGTCAAGACTGCAGAAAAAAGTATCTACCGCTTCTCTTAGGAGTGTCTCTAGTGTTTGGTAAGCTCATTTAACACTGAAATATTTATTGTATAAAAAGAAAACGCTGCTAGCAATGTCTGAATGTGAGAATTGAATATCAATACACTACTTTTGATAGGTAAAGACTTATAAATATACCACAAATAACACAGTCAGACACAGGTCTGGAATCTGGGCCTGACACAACCCTATTTGGGTTGATTATTAGTGTTAATTCCCATCACCTTGTCTGTTGCAGCACGAAGAACTTCAGCTCAGGACCGAGAGTGAGACTTGGGACCAGAATTCACCTTCCTGCTCTCTTTCACATAAAAATAAATGCTGGGATCAGTTATAAAATATCCAGATTCTTTGCCAGCTCATTTCTCTCCCAGCAAGGAATCACACTCCCCAGAAGTTCAGTTCTTCTTGCACTTCTCAGGAGCTGGGGCAACACATTATCTAATGGAGATTGCATACCTTTGGCATGTCTGAAACCATGAATAAAATGAATGCAGCCACCTAAGATGTGTGATTACTTCTGCATAACCATATTGCTTGAGGCATCCTGCTGTCTTTATTGCAAACGAATCCTCACACTTATAAGGATATCACACATTTATTTTGCAATGTGAATGTGACTAAATATTGTTTTTTTCCTGATTTGGAAGCAAAAAAATATCGAATAAGTGGCTGCTTCATCTCTGATCAGCTGATGTCACGATGGTGAGCAAAGGTATGAAATGGAGAAAAAAATATGTTGGCTCCAGGTAAAGTAAAGGCTCAGTGTGCTGTGACCTATTTAGTCATTGACTGGTTAGAAGAGAGGAGTGCAGAGACTCCTGGCAAGGCAACGAAACAGATGGACAACTTTGCCCGAACTAGAACTTTTTCCTCTTAAAGAGAGAAATGCTGGAGAATATGTGATGAAAGAGGTATAAATGAATATTCTAAAAAAACAGGAAGATTTGGGCTGTATCTTTAGCTGGTGCAAACTGGAAGGTAATGGAGCAATTTTAATGATCCAATTGGGGATTTGACCTATTGCACTCTTCCTATCTCTCCTTTGAGTGAAGGGGTTGAGAAAAAAGTGTTGTTGCCTCTGCTCAGGTCTGTGAATAGTAATGTGTTTACATGGTTATCGGATAAGTCAGTGGTAAAGCAAAGAAAATATATTCCATGATATATGAAGCATATGTGGCAAGACAAGTCAGGATGCTACATTATACTTTGCAAATGCATTCCTCGCCTTAATTAAAACATTTACTACTAAAAGAACCATTTTAAGAAGGTAATCCAGAGCCAGACTGTGGCTACATGTTATGGAGATAACCACATGGTAGGGTTGCCCATTGGAAATGTTGGAGTCCAAATTCAGCCCTTGTGCAAGCTAGGGCAATTCTTTTGCACTCCTACACTGGGTATGCAGCTGGTAGCCAGTTTTTGTGCTTCCACTACATCCAGGGCATGCAGAAACATTACTTCCCATGCCATATGGCATTTTATTGCTCATGGGCTGCTAAAGGATTATCAGTAATTCAGGTGATTTGCAGAGAACTCCAATAACAGTCTTTCATTGAGCCCTGTGCGTGAGATAACGATGAAAATGCATTTCAGGCTGGAAATATGCCTCCTATCTCTTACCCAGTCAAAAGCAATTCTACAGCGGTGAGGTACTGTACTCTGAGATGGATTTTAATCTCCCTTACACTGGTGGAAATTAGAGAAACATCAGGTGGAATAGGTAGAGTTGCAGCAACATAAATCAATTCCTTTTTCAGCTATGCATGTAGAGGGTGAGACTTTTTTCCAAATAAAGAAGGATTGAAAGGCAGAATTCTCTCTCCTTATATCTTCGCCCCTGTATATACTGATGAATTTCAGGTAGAATGAATCAAGACAGGGTGAAGCACAAAGGAGATCAAGTAATGTTGACAAGAAGTAGTTGGTGACAACAGCACTTAATGCCGAGGAGGCTGAGAGAGGATTTAGTGGTTATGGCACCAGTACACGGAGGGAGATAAGGCGGAGACAGTCAGCAAAGAAGCAGTAGGAACAGAGTCAGCAAAAGACAAAAGGAATGAAAGGAGCATCTCAGTGATTAGGAAAGTAAAAACCACTTAGAGATATTTGTCCCCGTTGCTGCATGTGCTCGACTGCCATCACAGTACAAGAGGACTATGTCTTGACAAGACAATTGAGCCCTTTTAGCAGGAAGGATATTTGCTGTGATCTATATAGTCAGGTAGTTACATGTCCCCCTTCGCCATCATTTTTGATAGCAGAGAGAGTGCTAAAATTCAAATTGCTGTATGCAGCTGAGGTTACCCATTTTGCATGGCAACTTGAATCAACAGAGGGAAGGTTTCACCCCACAACTCTACGTTGGGCTGATACAGGGGCTGGTGGGTTGAGAGGTTGGCCTTGCAACTCTATCATTTGGTTTCTACTGATATGATACATGAACTTTGTACTATAATTTACTCCTTTAGCCTGTGTCAGAAGACTGTTTTTCAGAAGGTCAGTGGCATTTTTCAAAGAGCAAACCAGAAATTTTTGCAGGATGCTGCTGCCACTTCCCGAGCAGGCATTTAGATGCTATCCCAGCCAAGCAACAGGGTGCTTAGAGCATTTCTGTACCAACATGAAGGGAAAAAAAAACCCAGAAAAAAATTTCTGTGTGTTTTTGAACTACTTGGAGCATTCCTTTGGCTAACACATTCAAAGCGTTGGAGACAACATGCACAAAACTGTGCTGAATAAGGATAAAAGAAACAGAGATTCAATGCTTTTGCCCAATTGAGTGCATCCTGCTGCAGCTTTTTGACAACACTCTGGTTCGATCACTTAGGGACTATATAAAAAAGGTCTCCAAAGCCCTAGCCCTACTGACCAGCACACACTTGCAAAGAGAACAAGCTGCCAGCCCCAAGCATATGTTCAGCCCAGAGGACTGATAATTATCATTTCTCTCTTGAAGCATCAGAGGCCATGCTCATGGTCCAAGATCCCCCCTTCATTAGGTGTTGGTCCACCCCAAAGAATAAAATTTTACTTTTTAGTAAGGCAAAGCAGGTGGAAGCTGGCAAATTGTGGTTCTTATCTAGCAGAACATCTTTTTTAGTACTTACATGTTTGCTTAAATGTGAGCATTTATAGAGTACCATAAGAGAGCCACTCATCCATGTGTACTCAGCTGTCCTTTGGACAAGGAATGATTTGAAAGATTTCACCTTGTGAGACCAAATCCTCACCTCCTGTAACTGAATGAGAATCTTTTTTTCTTCCATTATAAGTAAATACTTTTCAGTATGGAGATTTCAAATGTACAATACGGAGAGTAACACCAAAGGAGGTTAAAAAGTGTGGGCAACACCCCAGCTTAGCGGAGAGAGTGAAAAACAACCTTCTGTTTTTTTTTATTCCAGCTTTTAACTTATGCCAACTGCTCCAAAATCTGTTCTGGCATCTGAGTACCAGCAATCCAAATCTGGACACGTGTATTTCCAGCAACAGCCCTTGATCCTCAGCCACATCCCCTGTCCTGGTCAGAGTGAAATCATTACCCTGGCCACGCAGATTTTTGGTATTGCAGCCATAGTCCTCCTGTGATCACAATGACCTTGGGGCTGTTCTGTACCAACAAGATGCAAAACAGCTACAGTACAGCTGAGGATGAGGCCCATGGATTTGGTCAGTGTAATGGTTTACATTTGGTACGAACATCACCCAGCTCCAAGCAAAGCTGTGGCAGAACAGTGGTGAGAGCTGCACTGCATTTAAACGAGAGCTTGAATAGCATTTTGAGCTGTTCAGATGGTAAAGACATCTGCATCAACATCCTTAGTCCATGTTTACAAAAGACGTGTATCTCTAAGTATCAGTGCACAATTTTAAGTCCACCAATTGCACAAAAAAGTCAAGACAATACACTCTTGGCCACTGACCTGTTGAATCTATTACCAAAAAGAACCAAAAGGCCACCCCAAGAAACCATTCAGCACAGATGACTTCAATGAGTCTTGCCCCATCTCCTGCAGCAAGTTAATTTCCCACAGAAAATAATTGACAGAGAATGACAGTTGCAACCCTTGTGTGAGGGAGAGACTGCCTCTGTATCTCAAAGCATATTTTTATGAATTTCTGGAATGGAGCTGGTCTGGGATAATTGTTGCTGGAGACACTGAGAGGCACTGAAAGCACCAGCAGGCATTTTTAACTCAACCCAAGAAATTCTTAAAATGTAAAACTCAGTGTGAAACCAAAAAAAAAAAAAAGAAGAAAAGAAAAAAGGCCCACGAACCTCCCCCAAACCAAACTTCACAGTTGTGAAGCAAAAGGAGCCCTCTGAAAACAGAGAGTAAAGTTGACTCCCTGCAACTGAGAGTTCTTGCAATCAGAGAAGACACAAGTGTGAATTTTTCTTTCCTCATGCCCTGGAAAAAAGTCTTTGATATTCTGGAGGGAATTAGGAAAAAAAAAGAACTGAAAGCGAGTGAACTTCACTAACAGCTTTCTCCCCTTCCCTGCCCCTTGGCAAAAGCGTTGGTATTAATTTATGCAGTTGCTGTGTAAAACTGGTCAGATATTTTCTGACAGAATGCTTTCCTGTTTGGAAATACGGTTTTGTCTGATATTAATTATTTTTCTGGAAGTTTCTTGCCTCCTTTCTGAAGCTTGATCTGTCTGATTTATTAATATTTCCTAATGTCCAGAGTTTTACCTTATAGGTACCACCCAGATTAATTGTGCAGCTGTGAAAGTGGGCTAGAAATGTGTGATGCTTGTGTGGGAGTGCCAACACCAAAAGAAGACCTGTAGACATTTTTTAAAAGCAACAACAGAAATCAGTAATGCACATACCTCAATTGCTTCTGGTAGTTTATCACTTAGCTAGAAAATTCAGGATTAAGTTAAAACCCAAGTAATACACTTTCCCAGTGCACACTTCAGTCGTCAGAAGTTTTTTTCTGCCTCCAAAAGCTACTGAAAAGAGGATATTCCTATCTTTAAAATACTTTGTTTTATTGTATGAAATACAGGTAGATTTTAAGCCTTTCCTCTACAGCACTTTGCAAATGAGCCATATCTGCAATGTGGGGAGCACAGCTCTTTTCCCATATGGGGAATTGTATGGGATAGCAAGGATACAGGAATTTTTCTTCTCTTTTTAGTTATTCTGCCCATATAGTTACTTTAAAGGTCCTGTTTCAACCCCTGGCTGGGTATAAGGCACCCCAAGAGTGGGAATGCCTTACTCCATGGGATGTGAGCCGCTCCCCAGGACTACTCTCCTCACGGCTAATTTTTGGATCACACATTGAAATAATTAAAACTGACTTCAGCTGCAAAAATGGCTATGATTTCCCATTAAAAGTGATTGGTTTTCATCTCCATTTAAAATAAAAAGTATAAAGGATTTTGCATTTAATTTTGCGTCTTTGGTCTGTGTCATTAAGGCTCTTATGCACCTGCCAGTAATATAACATTGCTTCGAGAAAGAGATTTCCTCTAAGCATCTGTTTCAACTGATTGAATATTCTCTTACTGTATAAGTGTAGTCCATTGTCTGATGAATACATGTTATTTAATTTTTGAACAACATGTCAGGGACTCCTACAGCTTGTGTATGCAAATTCTTCATGGCTATAAAAGAGCCATCATTTTTGCATCTCGATGGATCACTTTTAAGGAATAAGGCAGATAATTAATTTATTATATTTTTTAAAAAATATAAAAACACGGTTTAACACAGAGAACAATTAAGTAGATGTGAAAAGTTTGCAGAATTAAGAGCACTGGCAATGCAGATCGAGTTTACTCACAAAGAGCCTTTGTTGTGCACACATTGATATTCTAGATAAGTCCAGACACTTCTAGGGGTTTTTTTTGTGGCTTTTTATTCTTGGTTTGCTTTAGGTTTTTTTTCTTTTTTTTCTTTCTTTTTTTTTTGAGGTTGTCTGAGGTTTTACAGTAGCAGTTCTGAGATGTACAAATTACAGTGCTAAACACAAAATGGAGTGGAAATGGGAAATTAGTGTACTGCACAGTAAAGCCTGGCTGATAGATTGCTGCAGTTCACTTTAAGCTTGCTTTGAAAACAATGCTGCTTTAAAAGTCATCTGTGATCTGACTTTCCTTTGCACTTAGGAAAGAAAAGGAAAAAAAAAGTCTTGTTCTTAACTTGAATTAACTTGACATCATTACTTTGAGATAAAACCCATACAAGGCAGTCTGGCACTTTTGCACAGGTTACCACTTTAAATTAAAGCCTTCCTGAAGAGACAGCCCCAGGCTGGTGTAAATCAGGAGCAGACAGCCCAGGGGCTGGGAAAGCATACTCTGATCCAGACTGCATATGCCAGTCTCATGGCTATGAGAGCACAGGAGGTTGCTGTGGCTACAGAGGAAAAAAAAGTGTGACTTTTCCAGGACCTTTCCCACAAAACAGCCATGTGCAGCACTGGCAGATTTAGCAAGTGTGCTTCAAGCTGACATATAAATATGAATGACTGGGCAGGAGACATGATATCAAAAAGCCCTAACAAGCCCAGTTTATCTTGGATGCAGTCTGTTTGCCTGCCTACCAACCAATCCTTTGGTGGCAGTGGAGTTGAAATGTTGGCTATCATAGTCCTGAAACGGCCAGAGGCAAAGTTTGTCTACCACGGGTGAGCAATTCAAGGACTGCATACACTGCCTACAGTAAATGTTCAGTATTACTGTAAACGTGATACAACCCTGCCCTCAGTGAGACCTTTCCCAACTGGATAAGCAATGGTTTCTGTCAAATCTGTTTGATAATGCTTTAGACCTATCCTGCATGTCTATTAGGTGACACATTTTCAGTGATATTAAAGAATAACTCTGGCTGCAGTAAAAGCAGTTAATAACAATCCCTTGGGGCCCTCCAAAGACAGATTTTACTTTTTTTAAATGCCAGTATCAGCATTCCTATGTCGACCTCGTACAATGTGGAATAATGCAAAGATTTTCTTTCTCATATGAGATTTAAGTACTGTGGACAGGTTATGCACTCGTGTTTTATTAAAACAATAGGGATTTTTCTTCATATGCTGATTCATTCGGTTTTCTTTCTCTTTACCACAGAAGAGGTAAAATGCTAGAAACAGGTTTGGACCAGTCACTTGCAGGACTTGGAGCAGGTTGTGGCTGTTGTGGAGGGTAAAGAGGGCTCTTTAGCCACATGGTGAATAAACTTGTATGCAACAGGAATGCAGTCTGGAAAATGAGAAACCCATTGTCCTTAGTCTGCTAGATAGATCCCCTTGTACAAAGCAAGACCCTCAAGAAAGTATTAAAATAATGCAGCAAACACTCACTTCTTCTTCCTATTTATGGTATGAAAATACATATGTTTTGTAGTCATTAAAAGGAATGGCCACACTGTCTTTTCTGACCTGCTCATTATAACAGTAAAAATTGTAGTAAGACTCCTTTTTCTCATGATTTAATTTATGAAAGGTGTAAGTTGCTGCCTGGGCACTGACAGATTCTGCAAAAACTCTCTGCTTCATCAGCCAGGTCAGTCATCATTCTGTTGCGCGTGATCCTGCTACGAGGGGATAGTTATCTACTCCTGCGTCGCTGCTATATGTCCCCAACCTCTCCAGGGCACAACTGGTGCATATATATATACACATATATAAAGAGTTTACTCCTTCTTTTGTAGTCCCTGTTCATTTGCTGAATGTCTGTTTTCTCTGTTTGATGTTTAAGTAAAAAAACTCAGGATGATGCTATTGCTTGACAAGCTTATGTCATGCCTACGTCCCTTTCTGCCATATCACTGATGACAACAGTGACATCGGGAAAAAATGCTACACCAATAATTTTATAGAGAAGGGATGGAATTAAGGGTGAAGCCAACACTATCCCAGATGACCCTGAGTATATGAGATACCCAGTAGGATTGGCAGATATATCATCGTGTCCTACAGACTGCTGGAAGCCAAGTGCCTCTCTCCAGGGTGTCTAAAATAGCACTGGACACCTATATGTCTTTAGACAGCTGAATGCCAACATGAGTGATTTACCTGAAGTCACAGATTATAACCTGCTTATCCAAACCCATTGCCTTAACCACATGATGCAACCTTCATCTCAAATCCCCACTTGTCAAAGGCATAAAAGATGCTCAGGTCTCTGCTGCCAAATTGCCTCTTCTGGAAATATGTGCTCCTTCTCACTAGTAGTAGCTTGGAAGGTTACAACCAAGCTCCTGGTAAATGTAACTGGGAAAATACAGGAATGGCAGCAGATTGTTCTCACCAGCAGTAGTTTATCATTGGCTTTGGCAAGGAGACAGTTAGCAGGGAGTGTGTATCCACATGGGAGGTGAGGTAATGCAGGCAGAAGCATTAAGTTTCTGTGGGTCACATTTTCATAGCTGATGGCACAAAATGTAATTAGAGAGGAAAAAAATTAGATTAAGTGACTTCCCATCTATAAACACATGCGCTCAAGTTGCATTTTACGCCAGCTGCACGGTCAAAGGAAAGTATTGAGTAACTGTTTAATTTGAGAGACCAGCTCCTTAAAACTTAGGCCAAGATAAGAAATCAAGGCCAGTTATCTCAATGTGGAGGAGATTAAAGATTAGAGATATCTTTTTAAATATTCATAGAGTGCTTGAAGCACTCTGTGGGTATAAACAAAAAAAAAAAAAAAAAAAGAGAAAGAAAAACCCCCAAACAAAAAGATTTCATTCTGAAATACAGAGTCATTGAAGATTTTATATTCTGACTTAGTCAGGACCAGGGAGTGAGGATGGTTCTTCTATTTTAGTTAAGCCAATTTCTGTCTGAAATTGATGTTGTTTTTCTGTAAACTTGTTACATCATCCACTTCCTTAAACACACTAGGACTTACTTACATTTTTAACATCCAGTACCCAAGCGACATCTGACTTTATTCTTTGGTTTTAAAAGGAAATAAATTGTTTAGATTTCTTATCTTTGTCTATGAGTTTGAGCAGTTAGGATCTCCAAGTTGGTAGAGTAGTTTGCAAAACGGGGCTCTAATTTCTGCTTGAGCTTCTAGGAATTATGCACTCTTTTTGATAATGGTGAAGAAAAGGTGTATCTTTGTCTAAAATCTTGTTCAAGGAAAGAGTAATTGGTTTGTACTGATGCAATATTTATTTTTGGATATCTCTCTTTTAAAATATTTGTGCCCATCATAGTTTAAAAAAAAAAAAAAAGCAAAAATTAAGAACATGAATATACAAACCCATTAACGTTCTTTTTTTTGTTTGTTATTTATTGTAACAGAAGAATCTGATTCTATGATGATTCTATGAATCTGTCAGTCCTTTGTTGGTCCTCCGATTGGCTGCCACTGAGAAATGCAATGCTGTAAGGTATTTCTCACGTTTTACATTCTGTCTAGAATAATAGCTGAGAGTGCAATTTTGTTATCTGAAAGGGGGGGAAGGGGGTTGTCAAAAGATTGTTTTAACCCTCGGTTGATACCATTAGACTGAGGATTTCTAACTGAACTTTAGCCATGTAAGAGTTAAGTGTTTGATCCAAGTTAATCATCTGTAGGAACACTAAAGTGAAGGATATTTTTACAAGGCTATTCATCTTTCCTTGAGATAGATAATCAAACCAGTAGCCTGAGTCCCATCAGGAGAGTCTACCTGTTTCCAGTGAAGGAGTTACTTAACCAGATATGACTTAATTAGTTTGTATTTGATGTCTGACTGTTAGATCAATCCTACCAAAGTGAACATTTTGAAAAGACAGACTAAAACCACATCACAAAGAATATTCACATAGACAGGAAGACATATATAAATCAGACCACTTCTCCTCCTTCACAGACATCGTCACCCACAAATCATCTTCTATGTGTGTTATAAAAATAATTAATGGCCCAATTATATCTTGGTTTTTTTTTTCCCACAGTACTTCAGACACCTAATGTGTGTAGACATGCTCAGAAAATCCCAAAAAGTGTCTGGTTGCATCTGCAGGAGCCTGGAGATCTTTGAAAATCTGTTCCTAAGGGGATTTGAAAATGCTGCCCTGTGTTTTAGCCTTTATTATGTGAACTTTTCTGCTCTCATGTTCATCCCTTACACTAATGAAACGTAATGTGGTAGAAAGAGTGACTGTTTTTCTCCAAATATATTTGGAAGATACACAGCAGCATTTAAAAACTGCTTTTGGACTGCAATGATTCAAAGACAGTGATTTGTTAACTCCTGTAACATATGTACAAATCTGGTTTGTTAAAGACTGGTTTTGCCAAACAAATCACCAGCTTCAACAGCTTGTACTAACCTACTCAGCACATATGTGTTACAGGGATGCTGAAGCCTGGACTACTTATGCAACAAGAAAAGAATGCTGGTAAATCCCATAATATTGCTTTTGTCTTTAAATAAATTACAGTGTGAATTCAACATAAAAACAGACGTCAAGCATGCTGCCTGATAATTTGGCTTGGATTCTAATCAACAGCATGTTTACTCAAGTGAAACATAGTGATAAATACACTGAATCAGAGACATATTGTGATTCGCTGCAAAATCCTCAGTGTTAAATTGTGGTGGCTTTTGGCGTGCTTTTGTTTGTTTGTTTGTTTTTTGTTTTGTGTGGGGTTTTTTTTGTTTTTGATTTTGTTTTTTTTTTGTTTTTTTTCCCCCCTAATTGAAGGTCTTTCATTACTTGAACAGAGGCAACAGAAAACAATTCCTTCAAAGAACCTTGTCAGTCAAACTCTGGATTTATCAAAGTCTACCCAAGGAGCCTAAAGCTTCTATAACATTGCTTGTAGAAAGAGAATTATTTAAAGATGAGTTTCAATGCAAAGTCCTGAGTTTTTTGGGGGGTTTTGGGGGGTTGGTATTTTTCCCTTAAAAAATTTTTGTCTTCAACAAAATCTCTTCCTTATAATTTTCCTTAGTTTCATTTACATGACTAAGAATCAGGAATTCCACCATGGAATCATGGAGAAGTATGAAGGGAAGAAGACTTCATATGAGACTTGTTTATATTTATTTTGATAGTAGCAGTGAAGATTTAGAAGATCTATTTCAGAAATGTTGCACTTTATTGCTTGGTCCTTTGGGTAAACCTTCCCACCTTCCTTCCTTCTCAATGTCCTTTCCTTCTTTCCTTCCTCCGCCCTCCGTCCCTTTATATCCTATAAATACATAAGAAACAAGCACTTCTCACAGCAAAACAGCAAAAAATACAAATCCTACTGAACATACTTCCCCAAGTAAGCACAGATTTTCTAATCGACCGAGGATCAGAAAGAAAGATGAGCCCCCGATGAAAGCACCCAGCAAGTCACTGGGGCTGCTGTTCTGCTTTGCTCTGCAAGCAGTAAGCCACAAATTCAGAAGTGCTCAATTTTTCCTGTGACATTTATGACCAGATTTTCCAGCTTAGTTCACTGCCTCATGTCCAATGTCCCGAGGAAAATCTAGCTTTTAAAGTCATTCTTCTTGCATGACTTTCACTCAAGTCCATATGCTAGTGGTCTCTGAAGGCCTAGAGCCAACCCAAAGGACATATCAGGCTGAGGGATGAAGACAAAAGCTAGACCAGAGGAATTTAGGCTTATTTCACTTCCTAAATGGTAGCTGAGTTCTTTGAAAAACCTTGTCTTTCATCTTAATTTTCCATCTGTATGAGGCAGATAGCAATCCCGCCTTTCTTTTACTGTTTGTACATCCTGTTTGCTTAGAGTATAAACTCTTTAAGGCAAGGATGGTCTTTTGGTGAAGCACAATGGGGCCTTGATCCCGGTAAAGTTCATAGGTGCTTCAATAATACAGATAGTGCAGAATGACTTCAGTTTCCACAAATGAGTGTCGTGCATATAATGTATTGATTTTTTCCCTCTTAGTGAGTTCCCCTTTTCTTTTCTCCTTTTTCTCTGATCTTTTTGATGGATAAAGAAGATATAGGTTTATGAGGTCAGAGGCCTAACAAAGAAAGAGCAATTTAACTGTGCAAGAGTAAAAAGAAATCTGAGCAAAATATCAATCTGCAAAGGAAAAAAAAATTTCAAAAGATAAATAAGAAGCTGAAGAAAGACCAAATTTGAAAGAAAACTCCCCTCTAAAGGAGATGGAAGATGAAAGGCAAATGATCTTTAATATTAAAAAGAACTAACCAAAGAGAAGTCCAACATGATTTTCTTCTAAAGTAGTAAAGGGGAGAAACAATTAAATAGACTTAATAAGAGAGATGGAGAGAGAGATGGAGGGAATTATAAGTCAACAGAAAACAATGACAGGAAAGAGAAAAGTAGGGCATTAACAGAAAAGGAAGAGCCTTTGTAGGCTAAGAAGCCCATACAGCAGAATATTATTTTAAAGAGACAGGTGTTCACTTCCTTAAAGCTTGATAGAAAAACTTGGTATGAAAGTCTCATCTGTTTTCTTGCATATTTGCTCTGCAATTTTAACTGACAGTCCTCTTTCCCAGCAAAGTTTTGTTCCTACTTACCCCCCTGTAGTCTTCTCTTATTTATAGGGCAAGAATTTGGGGTAAGTGAATATCCATCACCACTGCCTTGTGTTCATCAAGGGTCTGCTGCTACCCACCTGCCTCCTACAGCACAATAAAGGTGTCAGGATAAGCTGTAGAAACTGTAAACTCTGATAAAATTTCACTTTATTAAGCTTCTTTTTTTTTTTGTCTCAATGTCAGAAGTGAAGCAGGGAAACCCTGGCTCTGCAACATTTGTGGAAAGTGTGTTTAAAAAACTTTTAATGGTCACACTTGAAAACCATGATCAAGTAGCTTACTACTGCAAGGCAAGGACGAACTTTTTGATGTTAAGTTTTTCCCTAGCTAAGAAGTGATCATTCCAGTTGTACTTTCTATTACACTGTCAAACCTTATATTTTGGACTCTGAAGAAAGAACACAATTTTTTGTTATAATGCCAGGGAAGGCTCACTTGTGCTAGAGTTCATTACTGAACTGATGAAACCAGGCCCTTGGTCCATTTCTTAGAAAAGGAAATCTAGACAGCAACATCTGTGCAGAAAACCCATTTTCACAGCCGAGTTCATTTTAGTGGTGACCCTATGTGTGAGCAGGTGCTTGGGAATACGCTAACATCCATTTAAAAATACCATCTTGAAACATCAGATGAAGGAAAGCTGGGCATACGCTACTAAAATTGTTGGCCAGAGGTGGTGTGGTAATTTTACTTCTTTGAATTTGAAATGAGGAATCATACTCACTGACCTTCCAAACTAAACCTGTGTATGGCAGAATGCATACAAACCTAGCTGCAAAATAAATTGATTGCAGCCACCTTCCCCTAAACACACACACAAGTATAGGATTTTTGTATACATGTAATTCAAAACAATTTTCAAGACAATTTTCTATCTTTTCTATCATTCTCAGTATAAGTAAATGTCCCAGCAGTGGGTAAATCATAATCCTTATCTTTTTATGGCAAAAAAAATGTTCCCATTTTCTTTTGTAAAATGTTTGCTAAAGATCTTGATTTATTCTTATATAGGTACGGAAAGTGAAGATCTGTCTCTAACCTGTGAAGCGCAAAAAATGAATGTTAAAGAATGCATGATGGGTCCCAGTTAGCATAAAATATTAATAATGCGAGTGAGGCTGTGTGGATATTGCAAGCCTGCTGCCATCTAATTAGAGCACATTGTCTCCTAGCAAAGTTATAATACAAATGTTTCTTCTACATATTCCCAAACTTTCTGCTCCCCCACCCCCAAAATGCCTGTGAAAATTTAGCATCTTTTGTTGGTTTTGGGTTGGGTTTTTTTTTCAAAGAGAGTAAATCCTTTTGTCATTAAGTACCAGCTAGAAGAGAACGCTGGAGGTCAGCCCTCCTGGGAATTCAATATACAACCCTCGGAAAGCTTCCTTTTTTTCTGGTATAACCTAAGGTGAATAAAAATGTCTTGAAATGCAGAAGAAAAACAGGATGCTTTTTAAATTGGTGTCTTTCTAAGCATCCTACTTACTGAAAGCAAAATCACTGGACATGCTAGTGTATAGGTTACTAGCAAACCTGTCCCAGGACCTTAGTCCTGCAGGATGCTCCAAATCACAGAAAATAGTTTGGAACTTGGACCGATGTCTTGTCAGGTTCAAAACCCTCTCAAGTTTCACTTGACTCACACAAGTCCTTCTCTCAGGGTTATTTATTAGCATATTATAACATTTTTACATCTTTAGACACATTCCTTTGGAAGGGAGATTTAAGGTCCGAACTATTCAAGCACCTCTTGATGGATAGACAAAACACAATCAGTAGGTAAACAAAAGACAGTCAGTCTTTCAACATTGTTCCTACATCCTTCACTGCCACTGATTAAAGGAAAAGGCACCCAGTATGGCCTGGTCTCATCACATTGACCTGTTGGTCCCTAAAATAGGAGATGAGATTGGGAACACAGACCATTCCAAAATCTGAGCTGTTACCAGAAGATACCTACTTCTTTCCTTTGTCTGAATAGGAGTGTACAGGTCAGAAGATTTTTTTAAATAAAAAGTTAGGTAGAATCTGTGGTCATCTTCCCAGGCCAAAGAACTGAATGCTCTGAACTAACCCTAGGGTATGGGACCGTCTATAAGAAGAGTGTTTGTGAAAAGAGAAGGATCTAAGCACTTGAAATCAAAGCTTGCACTTTGAGTATTGACAACAATTGGTGTTTACAAGTCATGAGCAAGCCTCAAAGATACAGCAAACTTGGCTTATAAATAATCTAGTAAAACTAATTTTTTTTTTCCTAGCCCTGCAGATACATTTGGGTTACATTTGCAAGCTTTCTTTCTCAACACAGTATTTTCTTTTTTGCTCAATGTCACACTTAACATGACTTGATTTAGCTGGTTGGTATCCTACTATCAAAAGTGTCAACACCTCAAGAGTGTGATCCTGCATAGGGTGCTGTGGGACCCAGGATGAGAAATGCTTTATCAATGTAAAATCATAAATACTGTAGTCAAAGGTTCATGCACATCTGTCAGTTCAAATCTTGCATCAGAATTTTTTTCAGAAGGTCATTTCCCTTTCATCACCTCACACAAGCATTTCACACAAGACTGCCACCTTCTTCTTCACAAGGTATGGCAGGGAATGTTTCAGGTTTCAGGTTTCAGGAAGCTTGCCAGACAGCCCCTACTACAGAACTGGGAATACTTAGATGATAGTTTCTCCTTTAATTCTGTCTTTATATCAGCTTTTTTCAACCACCGCAGCCAGTGAATGACTTTATCCCTCTCTGACAGTAGTATTCAATTACTTTGAAACAACTGACTAGACTCTAGCTTCACTACAAAGTCTGAGTCTGTGTAATAATAAATCACAAGCATATTTTTGTTTGCATCTTCTAAGGACTGCAAAGAATTTCACAAGAAATCTTGTGCTTGAAGCAATGCTCATGAAAGTGTTAACTTGAAAAAGGCAATCTTAAAAAAGAAACTGCTGGGAATTTGCCTATGATGAATATAGGGCAAGTTGAGCCATTGAGATTTTACAGTATTTCTCGCATGGTCTATTAAATGTGGTTGTCATGTCCCATATGACATGATCTCATTTCGAACTTAGATTTTGTCAGTGATAGTTAGGGATTTTCACATAACTGAAGGCAGTCTCAGCACCTGGCACTGACTGTACCTTCTAGGAGAGCATCCAGCATTTTGATTGAAGATCCTACTTGAATCACACTCTACTGTCCTCTGTGAAGGATTTTGTTTTATGAATGAGCAAGAATGTCCTGTTAACAGACTCAGATTATTATATTATTTTTTTTGTAAGTAATAAAATAAAACACTCACAAATAATCAGTTACGATGTGTGTCATGAAGCACTCAGACCCCAGACCTTGCCCAGAGTGTCTCAAACCTTTTTGCACTTACAGATAAAGAAAACACCCAAACATCTAGTGTTCACAGTTTTCGTTTCTTGTGATCAGGGACTCTCTGGTTCCTACAGTGACAAGTAACAGTTCAGCTCACTTGTTACCCAGGCTGGTCTGGGAACACTTTGCAGCAAAATATGTGACTTAGCTCATTAGCATCCCAGTCATAAGAGTAATTTTTCTAATTATCATCTTGACAAGGATACTTGAACAGGTGTCTTCTCTGGGGGGACATGATGAATCTCTGTCCCTTATAGATACAATATTCATTAGACATTCTTTTTCCATTCAGTATTGCATTTACCTTCTGTCTTGGACCTGCAGTTTTTAATTCTTGGTTTCTTATAGTTCTTTAGCTTCTAAGAATATGTTGACATCACACGTTGTAGTGGAGTATATGTCTCCCTGATCTATTAGAAGCTGGTCTATCTAGTGAACAGGAAGAAATATGGCCAAATAAAAATTCAGCTGAAAAGTAGGACTTCCTATAACTATTGCAACACTGCACTAAGTTTTTGCATTGTGGGGAAGACCTAAGATGGTATTTCAGGTTGGTGCTGCATTGTTTTGTACGAGATGAACCAAGCAAAAGATGAACCAGGCAATTGCTACTTTGCTACCTCTGTTTTCAGCTCAGATGTTGTTTGTGCACCACACATAAAAAGCGTCTTTCCTCTTCCTGGAAGGTGTCAAAATAACTATAGGTCTTGGTAGTCTACTAGGAGTGTGAATTTTCGAGGACATAAGCTGCTCCAGAAGATGAATCTAGGTGATGAAATTCCTAATGTGGACATTTTTGCAAGTGTCCACAGTCAAATGGCCTGAGCCACCATTTTGGGGAACACCTCTTGCCTACTTTGGGCTATTCTAGCCATTTATCTTAAGTGTGGTTCAGGGGACTGAAGATCAGAGCCTGAGTTCCCGTCTGTACTGACCATGGTAGGGGTAGGTCAATCTTTCAATCTGTGTGTGAGACTTAGTTACGAATGGTGAAACCCATCCAAAGCAGTTTGAAAGATATAACAGCGGGTGTAGAAAGTAATCTGAAGTACCTGATCTGAATGCCCAATCCTGCTTTGTTCTAAAATATTGTTCCCCTGAAAGAGCAGTTTTCAAACATTAGTTAGAAATTAAATGTACTTTTAAGTTTATAAATACTTTTAAAATACTAAGAATCTGAATAGACAGTGTGTTGAGTTTGCGTGGCAAGGTTTTGGTAGTAGGGAGGTTACAGGGATGGCTTCTGTGCGAAACTGCTGGAAGCTTCCCCCATGTCTGATAGAGCCAATGCCAGCCTACTCCAAGACAGACCCACCGCTGGCCAAGGCCGAGCCCATCAGTGATGGTGGTAGCACCTCTGGGATAATATATTTAAGAAGAGGAAAAAAAACACCTGTGTGGCAGCAACCAGCAGAGAGGACTGAGAATATGTGAGAGAAACAACTCTGCAGACACCAAGGTCAGTGAAGAAGGAGGGGGCAGAGGTGCTCCAGGCACCAGAGTAGAGATGCTCCTGCAGCTCACTGTATAGGCCATGGTGAGGCAGGCTGTACCCATGGAGCCCACAGAGGTTAATGGTGGAAGAGATATCCACCTGCAGCCCTTGGAGGATCCCACGCCACAGCAGATGGATCCCCGAAGAAGACTGTGACCCCATGGAAAGCCCACGCTGGAGCAGGCTTCTGGCAGGACCCATAGACCTGTGGAGAGAGGAGCCCATGCTAGAGCAGTCTGTTCCTGAAGAACTAAAGCCTGTGGGAAGGACTCACATTGGAGAAGTTCATGGAGAACTGTCTCCCACAGGGGGGACTCAGTGCTGGAGCAGGGAAAGAGTGTGAGGAGTACTCCCTCTGAGGAGGAAGGAGCGGCAGAGACGTGTGATGAACAGACCACAACCCCCATTCCCTGTCCCCTTGTGTGGATTGCGGGGAGGAGTTAGAAAATTCGGGAGTGAAGTTGAGCCTGGGAAGAAAGGAGGGGTGAAGGGAAGCTGTTTTAAGATTTGGTTTTATTTCTCATTACCTGACTCTCATTTGATTGGAAATAGATTAAATTAATTTCTCTGAGTCAAATCTGTTTTGCCTATGACATAATTGGTGAGTGATCTCTCCCTGTCCTTATCTTGACTCATGAGCCTTATGCTATATTTTCTCTCCCCTGTCCAGCTGAGGAAGGGAGTGATAGAGCAGCTTTGGTGCACACCTGGCATCCAACCAAGGTCAACCCATCACAGACAGACAAAATAGTGGAGTAAAATGCCAAAGTTGTAAAAGAGACGTCCAAAGCACATTAGAGACCAATGCAGGAAGGGAGCCTGGGTTGCTTTTCTACTTCTTCATTACCTGCTTTCACGGGTAGTAAGAAAGTTCAGGCTACAAATTCACTTATATCTCTTCTCCTTTCCCCACTATCTCAGAAAAGCATGTGCTCCTTGACTATCTTGTGCATGTGTGCGTCCATTTAATACCAGGCTTTTTTTTTTTTTTTTAATTTCCTTTTTTAAAATCTGTGTGTTTACTTTTGAAGATGAAAAACCACTGCCCCTGTGGAAGCAGATTCTTGCAAAAGCCAGTGTCACCAAGGTGGAAGAAGTTACACCTCAAGCACATATTTTATAATTGACAACAACAACAAAAAAAAAGCTGAACTTGCTAAGCCATGTGGGAGAAACAGACTTTAATAAGGGCATAGATTCAAGTCTGCCAGTTCCCTGCCTGAATTTCTTTCAATGTCAGCGAAGCACATTTCTGTTGAACTTTCTCAATTGCCTTGAGTTCAGTGCAAGATTAGTCTTGCACTAATCTTTGAAACTGGGAATTAGCTTGGCATTTACTGCTACCTGAACTCAGACACGAGTATGGGAAGCATTTGAATGTTATACAATGACCTCCACTCTCCTGCGTGTGAGCATACATGTAAGTAAGTAAACAAGGCCTTACTTTTTGTCCTGTTAATGAGCCCGTGGAAGCTTTTTTCAGGGCTGGGCTGAAAAATTGAGTGTTTACTTTCCTATAGAGATGATCAAAGTTTGCCTGATTTTAAATCCCTCTCCTCATTTTCAGCTTCCTCTCCCTTACTTCACATTGTCTCCAAGTAAAAAACATATGTTTTCTGCAAGAATGTCTTCTGCATTCAATTATGTATATGATGCATATTGAAGCAGGAGAATGTAAAGTATATGAAGACTGAACAAAGAATTCAGTAAGGTTTTCCATGGTCTTGAACAAACTAACCAGCTGGTTCCTCTATATCATAACCTTGCTTCAACCTTGTGTTAGCCAACAAACAAGTTCCAAAAAAGTGGGGAATCTATTAATGCAGAAAAACCTCAACAAAAAATTATGACCTTTATCTTGACCCTTTCAGCTTTCAGATTTAGCACTACCAGGCCTGCTTCAAGGCTCTGCAAAAATTTCAGTGTCTTTCTGTACTGATCACAGTACCAACTCAACACCTTTCCTTCTTAGGTATTCCTAGTGCCAGTATCCTACTCAGTAGTGCCAAAAGTGGCAGGAGTATATCTGGTAAATCCAATAACCTGAGAATCAGTCTCAGATTCTGCTGGGTATATAAGAATATGCTTAATTTCTACTTCTGCCACAAAGTATTTAATCTTATGCTTAACCTGGAGTCCCATCAAAGGCAATTATTGTTAACTGTGTGCTTGGATACTCAACTGAAGACTCATGACCTTCAGAAAAGAAACTTAAGCTTTCATTTAAAGTAATTTTTGCTTTTTTGGGTGAGAAATGATTTGTGACACACAAGTTAATGTCAACTCTTATAAATTAATTAACTATAGGTGAATAAAGATTCATGCTGTAAAGGGAGCATTTATTGAATCGGCAGCTCCAGCCCCTTCTATTTAAAGCATGTGTTTGAGTGGTTGTAAGTGTAGAGTAGTATACTTACCCTATTTCCTTCTTTTGACGTATCTGAGCTGTTCTCTCTTAAAACTCTTCAGCAAAATTTCCTTTCAATAAGAGTAATAATTACTGCTTCATAAGTCTAAAAGAGAATGGCCAAGTATTCACACTGAAGGGTCAAATGCTTGTTTCTTAAAACACCACCAACATAGCATCCTGGTTCACTCAGGGATGAATAATGAATATTGTTGGAAATGAAGTGAGTTTTAAAATACTTAATAAAGATAGAGAAATTTCAAGGGTGCGGAGGTACAATACAGAAATTACAGTACCCTCTGCTTGTTCCCTTAAGACTTGATTGTGACAACAATAGATCTACCTTTGCACAAAAATGATGCAGGTCCCAGTTTGGCAATATTTTTCAATACCTCTTAACTTTAAGCTTAGTCTTCTTTTTTTTTCTTTTCAGTGAGGGAGAATAATCACATATTAAAGCCTAACTATGAAATCTTGGCCATATAGAGTGTCGAGTGTCCTGCTATGAGCTGTGAAGAGACTTTCTTATTTCTGCATGCAGCTTGTCTACAGTCTTGATATTAAGAGCAGTCCTTGTTCAACATTTTCAAGAACACTCAAATATCAACAAATCCTGGATGCAAATCTATTTAATGGATACAGAGACATTCAGCTTTCTCACTTACGAACTGGTTAGATGAAGCAGTCCATGTGAACTTGCACTGAAATATGTTAAATGTATTTTAAGATCTTCATAAAAAACTGCAATCATTTATTAGATGTCAACCAAAACAACCACCGAATCAGTTGTGGGCAGTAAACTGTAAGTAAAATGATGGAGTGAGTGACTGTAGAAGCTAAATATGTCTATATGGGATTATATTCAATGTAATAAGGTTGCTTAATAAGTCTTTTGTGTTTTTATAATCTGTTATAACAAAATAGCCTGTTGATTAAAATACAGTTCAATTAAAAAAGAAAAAAAATGTTGCCACAGTTGTTTCTTAGTGTGAAAAAAAGAACAATCTCTGATAGTCCAAAGAGGACTAAAAGAAAATTGAGTGCTAAGAGGAGTCACAAGCTAGATTCATCCTTGGCTGCACATTGAGGTCAATGACTTTTCAAGGAAAGTTTATTACATGGACTTCTGTGTGCTTGATCCTACTCCTATACCTAATTCATTATTTATTTGTCTTATCACAGTACCATGATGCTGCAGTGCCAGAGCAGGATTCACCTGTGTTAGGAGTATGAAAACACACACTGAAAAGGCAGATCTTCCCTAAAAAACTTAAATTTAAAAAGAGACCAAAAAAAATGAATGCAATTACCCTGGGAACTAGAGGAAAAGAAAGGGATAATTCTGTTCAGTATGACAGGACACAGTCTCCTCTGAATTTTCAGAGGAAAGAAATACATCTAAGAATATATTTATCCATCACAGCTCCATTTACTCTGACAACATCCTGTCTTCCTGTCTATCTTAAGGATAGGAAAACAGGATATAGGATTCTTATATCTATTTACCACCTGCTCATAGAGCATAGGTCATGAGCTTAAACTAGGTGCTGAGCATGTCTAAACATACTTAACATGGCTAAAGCTAGAGAAGATGAATCCCAAGTGATGGGAATTTGAATGAGAATTTTGCCTTGAAGTCAAGTAAGAAAGGCTAGGAATTTTTTTTTGCTTGTATTTTAAGGTATGTTAAGATAACTCCTCCCTGCTCTCAACCAAGATTCCTTGCCTGAAGGATGACAGAAGCAGAAAATGCTGTCTGAATTCATGGATGAACACAAGAATGGCCATAGAGAATGAAGATAGCCCAGAGGGATCACAGGAAGGGATTATAAACTCTGTTCTAACCTTGCTGATCTTGAACTGATACATAATCACACACATGATGTTAGTTTGCCTGGAGGGACATTCTGGAGTAAAGAGATCAATCTCTGAGCTTCCTGCTTAGAAATGATGAACATTTGTTTGAGATTTACCTACAAGTGAGTGGCAGATCAAGACCAAGAAGGACCAAGGAAAACATCCGTATGAAATCCAGGAAATATTTAGCAGATGGGAGGAGAAGGCAGGGTGGAAATTAGAGGCAGAAATTATTGTGTAATTCTGGGCTTGCTTGGTGACACTATGGCTGCAGCTAAACTTACTCTGGTATAAGTTATTGTTGTCTTTGTAAAGGGGCTCAGAGGTGCTGTAATGCAAATTCCAGCAGACAGGTATTGGGAGGTCTTCCTGGCAATTCAGGTGGTTTCCAAAGGTTTTGAAAGGTTATTCTCCTCCTTGCTCATTTGAAGTAGGAGAAGACACTCTGATCCAGAACTAATTAATCTGTGGAGGAAAGTTTTTGCTTTCATTCTTGGAGGCTGTGTCTCTACTGCTAAATTAAATGGGGAAAAGGAACTTTCTGCAGACCTGAGGTGCCTTCATGAGATGCAGTATGAGGTCATGTAAGTGTGTTTTACACTGTGAAGCCTGCTGGGGTGGCTTTGGAGAACAGTACAAGATGGAAAAACAAAGTTCACACCACAGTCTCAACACAACCTCCTGAGAGCAGTCCTGTTCCCCAGACTATGCCTGAGAGACCACTAGCTGACACAAAAACAAGACTGCACCAAAGGCTATGTTAAGTAGCTTGAGCAGTCATGGGTTAATACTTCAGCCAAATGCCCTGTTTTATTTGGTGCCCTATAGTTAGTTGGAGAAAGTGGAGTAGCAGCAGTACCTGTGCTTCTATGCAGTCTCAACAATAGGTTGAGGTCACTGGCTACAGGTGGGATTCAGATATGCTTGTTCTCCTGTGCAGTATGAAGTGCCACATCCTTAATTCATTGGTCCTCTTATAGCATTCTTTTTTTTTTTGCTCCAGTAAACATAAAGAACAGCAACAGCAAATGCTCTCATCTAGAAAACTTGAAAGAGAAAAAAAAACCCACCCCAGAACTGGTGTAAATCAAATTCTTCGGTGAGAGTCACATCTTTGCTCTGATCCATCCTACCCACTTAGAGACATTTACCTGAGAGGTCTATACTGAGACCTAAATGATCTAAGGTTTCCTCCATGGTCAAAAGGAGAAAGGAAGAGAAATTGAATGTTTAGAAAGCTTAAACTCACCCTTCCAGAAGTGCCTTTTCCATCAAATATTTTACACAATTTTTAAGTGTTTAATCAAACTGTAATACAATATATCATATCAAAACAATTACTTTTTTTGTTTATTTCACCCATGTTTACTATTTTCCAATTACTAATCAACGTCAGTTACAAAATATTGATTGCAAAATGACTGAAAAGTTGGGATAAAAAGTACCAACCCATAAGGAAAAACTTAATGGCTTTCAGAATCAGGGAATACAATTTGTTTTTGACATTCACAACCACTGCTAACCTAAAAAAAAAGCAAAGGAAAGAGGATTTGTATTACATGAGAGGTGTAGGATAAACACTGGAAAAGACTAAATATCTTATGCAGAGATAGGACAAAATGTTCATTTAGCTGTGGGTCATGGGGCAGGAGTAAAAGCTTAATGGCAATAACAGGACAACTAATGCATTTGTGATAAAGTCTGAATCAATATTAGCAGAGATTGTTTGCAGAGGAATAGAATTCTACTATTGTGGAAAATATTAGAAAGAAAAAAAAATCACAACCAATACAGAGAACAAAGAGAAACACAAATGAATAAGGACAGAAAGGAACCACTTGGTAAGGTGATCAAACTACTGGTTTATTCTTGGAGGAACCACTACTACTATAACCAGTTAGAAGGAGGTGATTTGCCTTCTACTGTCCAGAAGTGAAGGCATCTCCTCCACACATCAACAAAAGAGGTGTCACACCTTGTCTCTCCTACTTCATCATAAAGGTTGGACCCACACAGACTTAGTACGGTAGTATCCCAGGTTCCACCACATCAGTTTCCAGGACTTGTTTACTTGTAGTCTATAGCCACATAGTGCAGCCATGAGCTACTTGGCTGCTGTTGACTACAGAGTGGCTGCAGGCATGACCAGCCACAGTGGCAGAACTGCAGGTAACAGCAGTAGTTGCAGATACCGGTAGCAATTACCACATCTGGGTTTAGAAAAAATGCAAACAGAAATGAAAGAAAATCTCTACACATTCTCCACTTTCTTTTCCCACCCCCTGCTCTTTTAGGCTAGGATGCGTCTATCTAGCACATCTACCTAGCACATCCCTCCACCATTTCACACCCAGCTGCAGAGCATTTATCTCCCCCTCTGCTTATCACCCAAAGTCCCATCTCTCCATCACCTTAGTTTTGTCTTCCATTTGCAAAAAATAGACCCTAGCCTTATTACCAACCCTTTACCCTTTACATACTTGCTCCAGACACTGTCCCTACACCCTCCGCAGGAAACACAGGTGTTGGCACCACTTGTGTCCATCCCACCAGTAACAGAATGGACTGGGAAGCTGTGGCAGTTACAGGTTGTTACTTCTGATGAGCTGAGCAGTGTTAATCACTGACTGACTGATCAGTGTGTTGAGGCGTTCACCCAACAGCACCTCCAGGGAGTTCAGGATTAGGAACAGATTGCTGCCTGGCTGCCTGGGAAATGTCACCTTGCAGCTCCTGTAAAAGCCTTCCAAATGGAATCTTTCAAACTTTTCATTGGGTTTTTATACCCACAAAGCTATGTGTAACAGTCTAGAAATGCTTGATCTTTAGATTTTTGTTCACGTGTACCTAGAAATAAACATCCACAAAGACATGCATGCACCCACATGCACAGTGGAGAGGTACTGGTGCACTTTAAGACACTCTAAATCAGGTTTGCTGAATTGCTACCCTGAATCCCAACCTTTTCCACATGGTATTGTTTCCTGACTTGCATTATCAGTACAGGATAATGACATAGCTCAGGAAAATGGACTGGCCATAAACTAGACTGACTGGTTTCTAACTGCATCAGCTCCCTGAGCTAGCTTACTGCATGATACTGCATAAAATATCAACCTTTATAACAAATCTGCTAGTGCCAGCTCAAAGATGAAGGTAGGAACATGAGGCTGGGGGTGAAGGAGAGAGATCGACTGCAATAGCTCTGGTTTAGATTAACTAAAGCACTGTGGAATTGCACTGTAAGAATGTAGTTAGGGTTGCACGGTGACTAATGGGCATCCTAACGCACATGCACACTTGGGAGCTTGTGTGATAATAAACGTGGCAGAAAATCTTGGACAGAAAGAAAAAGTACTGTTAATAAAAGCTTTAGGGAATGACAGTACCTAGCCTGTCTGCAAAGTATCTAGCACACAATAGCAGTCAAAAAAATAAAATTAAAAAAAATGAGCAGGCCTCTAGCACTGAGGAGGTTGGCAAGGGAAATGTTCACAGCCTCAGAAAGTTCACAGCCTCTGTGTGTGGAAATGAGGTGTGAGCCTTGCCATCAATTTGAACTGTAGCACAGTCGATCGAATACAGCGAACGTGTTCATGTTAAGACGACAGAGACAGAACCAGATGATTCACAGCCACGTGGATTTCATCCTATTAAATGGGAATGAAGCATCCCCAGCTGAGGCTCCAGCTCAGGGGAGGATTGCAGCTGTGGCCGTAAAATAGTAATGGGCAAGTGATTTCCCAATTACTCAAACAATGGTGAATTAGAAGGGCTGCCCGTCTGCTCAGAGATGCCATGCATGCTGTGGCCACAATCACACTTCCAGAAGAGTTATTTAAAAACCTTTATAAGTTCCCTCAGTTCAGTGCATGGAACTTTAGGACTATGGGATATCTAGACTTATCTGGATCCATAACAACCTCTACCCTCCCCAGAGAAAAAGTTTGATTATATTAGAGACCCACACTTGGAGTATACTGATTGAGGTCCAGTCTTCCAGAACCAGTGAAAAGTTCATCAAGATCAAGGGAAATTCCTCTACTGTCTTCAATCATCTTCAGAGCAGGCTTGTAATGAAACCATCTGTTCCAATCCATCTTCTCAATAGAAAGCACAATTTCAGAGGAAATTTGAGACCTTGCTCTTTGCCTTTTGTTTTTCATCATTCACCATCTGCCCTCCCTTCCTTAGGCAAGTAATAAGTCCTTAGATATCATAGAAAGAGATGATTGGTGAGGTTCAACCTGGAAGATATGAATGATACTTCTGATGATATGGCTTTTGGTACCTCCATGGGCCCACTCAGGTAGGAAATGGGAGACCTGATCACCCGGGACATGGAGAAGGTTGAGGTACTCAATGACTTTTTTGCCTCAGTCTTCACCAGCAAGGGCTTTAACCACACCACCCCAGTTGCAAACAAAAGCAGGGACTGGAAGAATGAGGTACCCACTGTAGGAGAAGACCAGGTTCAAGACCAGCTGAGGAACCTGAAGGTGTGCAAGTCCATGCGATCTGATGAGATTCATCCATGAATCCTAAGGGAACTGGCAGATGAAGTTGCCAAGCCAGTATTCATCATATTTGAGAAGTCGTGGCAGTCCAGTGAAGTTCCCACTGACTGGAAAAGGGGAAACATAACCCTCATTTTTAAAAAGGGTAAAAAAGAAGACATGGGGAACCACAGGCCGGTCAGTTTCACTTCTGTGCCCAGTGATCACGGACCAGATCCTCCTGGAAACTCTACTAAGGCACATGGAAAATAAGGACGTGATTGGTGACAGCCAACATGGCTTCACTAAAGGAAAATTATGCCGAATTTGGTGGCCTTCTACGACAGTGTTACAGAGTTGGTATATAAGGGGACTGCCTGGACTTGTGCAAAGTGTTTGACACCATTCTGCATGATATCCTTGTCTCTAAATTGGAGACACATGGATTTGACCAATGGACCACTTGATGGATAAGGAACTGGCTGGACGGTCACACTCAAAGCATTGCCATCAACAGCTCCATGTCCAAGTGGTGAGCAGTTACAAATGGTGTTCCTCAGGGGTTGCTACGGGGACTGGTGCTGTTTAACATCTTTGTTGGTAACATGAATGTTGGGATGGAGTGCACCCTCAGCAAGTTTGCTGATGACACCAAGCTGTGTGGAGTGGTCGACACACTGGAGGAGAGGGATGCCATCCAGAGGGACCTGGACAGGCTGGAGAGGTGGGCCTGTACAAATCTCATGAAGTTCAACAAGGCCAAGTACAAGATCCTGCATGTGGGCTGGAGTAATCCCAAGCACAAATACAGGCTGGGTGGAGAATGGATTGAGAGCAGCCCTGAGGAGAAGGAGTCGGGGTTGTTGTTTGATGAGAAGCTCAACATAAGCCAGCAATGTGCACTCGCAGCCCAGAAGGCCAACCGTGTGCTGGGCTTCCTCAAAAGAAACGTGGCCCTCAGGTTGAGGGAGGTGATTCTGCCCCTCTACTCCACTATTGTGAGACCCCACCTGGAATATTGCATCAGCTCTGGAGCCCTCAACATAAGAAGGACATGGACCTGTTGGAGTGGGTCCAGAGGAGGGCCACGAAGATGATCAGAGGGCTTTAAGTGTGTCCTAAAGCTATTGCTGAGGTTATAAATTCTTAGCAAGAATGTAGGTACAAATGCACAAAAGAAAATGCAGGTATCATAAACCTACCTCTTATGTTGCATCACCTTGCCAGGTGCAGAGCAGTGCTGAGTCAGTTTTCTATGAATTTTGATGTCTTTTCCTTAGGAAGTTGCTGCCAAAGCACACGTATCTTCAATCAACAGAAACAAGCTGTCATCTTGCACTGAAATAGGAGACCTAAACAAAATCTAATCAAACGAGATCAAAACTATACAGAAACAAAACACCTCCCACAAAGTTTGACCATCCTCAACTCAAGATTCATATAAGCAGGGGAAATATTGTGACTCCTTTTTCGCAGCTCGTTCTACCCTTCTGTCTAGGTGTGGCAAACGTAATTGTTGAAGACTTGTTGCTGCTGTTTCCTTCTATGTATATTCCCCCTTCTCTGCTGATTGTGTGACACATCAGAATTGTTTTTGCAAAAGGAAACATTTCAGTTTATCTAGCTGAAGGCTTGACTCGAAGCCAACAGGAATCATTCAATGGATGAAAAGATTTTCAGCCTTTTCTTTTAATCCACCTTCACCGACCATATAGGACCGCTCTGCAAGGCCAACAGATGGCTTGTTATCTATGAAGGTACTGCATAGATACTGAAATATATATACTGAAATAGTACTATTGTAGCTTTTTGCATAACACACATCATCTGCAGTCAATGAAAGAGACAACATCCCACCTATTTGAAATCAATATCTAAGGATGAGATGAATCATACTGCCAGAGGTGCCAAAATCCTTTTCCATTGACTACTGAGAGAACTTAGACTACGACCTTAGATCAGACACTGAGATTTTAGATGCAGCTACCTAAATGAGTGGTGTTTTCTGTAAATTCTCAAGTCTTTCTGTTATTCTCACTAGTCAAAGGAGAGCTTTCCCTTCCTTTGATACTCTCTGCAAGATCGCCTGTGAATTGAGCCACATACTGCTTTACAGACATAAAGTGATAATATGATTTTTCTCTGCATTCCTGGAGCTGTAATGAGGGACGGGCTGTAAGTACTGTCCTCTTTGCTTTTTTCCTTGAAGCTGCAGTAGGTTAGGTGGTGAGATCTTAGCAGAGAGGAAATTAAGTTCAAGAACACTCCGTAGAATGTGTTTGTCCAGTCATGTCATGTGGGAGTGATGCAAAGTTAAACTCTCCCCTGCGGTGGAGATAAAAACTTGTCAAGTTGGGGCATGGATGTACATCCCTGTTACCAGGGGCACCATTTTCAAATAATGTGTTGCTTTAGGTCATTCTTAAATCACACTGGCTGTTGAAACAGCTAAGGTATATAATGTGAGCTGAGAGACTCATGGATATTCTCACCGACAGCAAGAATATTACCTTATTCTTTTCTGCATTAGTGGGCAATAAGTAAGTTAGGATTGTGATACGAAAACATGAATTGTGAGTTGGATTTCACTTCTGGCTCTTTTACATTTACCTGGAGTAGTGCCTAAAGTGTCAGTAGAGCTGTATTATTTCCACAGTTCCCCTTGACATGGCTAAAACACAGTCAAAGCACACAACTTCATCACAGAAAAAAACTGATTTGGGTCCCACTGAAGTGAATAGGACTCTTATCTGCTGAGTTAGATGGTTGTGAGAAAGCCCTTGAGCATCTATTTTCAAAAGTAGTCGGATCCTTTCCAGGATCCTGAGTGAAGAGGGAAATATTTTTGCAGGCTGGTTGGTTAGAAAAGTGGATGAAAGATTCTTAATGCATTTTTACTGTATACTCAAACTTGGCTCAAATCTGCACAAATCACACCCAAGACCCTCTGTCTAGCCAGTACATTTCTCTTTTCTGTTTACTGTGATCCTCTGTTAGGTCTGCCAACATGCTTTCCACTGTTGTGCATTGAAGTAAACTTTCATTAAAGCTGATAATAAAATAAATCTGAGTGTAAGAATGCAAAGAATGTTTTATCAAAACCCACAAATTCTCATTGTTGACCTTTTGCAGTTAACTTGAAAAGCATAATGAAGTTAATATGCTGTCAACAGTTAGCTTTGAAAATCCAGCTGGGATCTAAAGGTAAAAGACCAAAAATTGTCACTGAAATCAGGGGCACCATAGTGCTGGTGAACAAGCTGACCTAATATTTACAGGTCATTTTAATCAGTAATGATGGCCTGATTATCCCTCCTGATGTGATCCCTTTGTACCAAGTTTGCATGGCAAGTATCGTGGATATTAGCCATATGTGTCCATCTGATATAAATCTTCTGCCAGTGACTAGCTGGCATAATTGGATGATATATGACCTTCAACTGCTGGATGTGGCAGAAAGATACATGAAGAGATGTGAGATAGGAAGGTCACAGGCAGAGCTCACTGGATAAATGAATAGTTCCTTGAGGACCTAGCTGGTATGTCCGTTGTCCCAAGGGAGAAAGAACATTTACAAAAGCCACAAACATAAGTAGCTTCAGAACAAAACACAAAGGCTTTGATATGAAAGAGTTTACATCATGTGATTGGAGTCTGGACTTTTAATTTACTGGCCTGGTCAGGCCAAGCAGAGCTACTAGAGGTCTACATGCTTGCAAAGATTCCCCTGACCTTCCCTCAAATAAAATATCCAAATATGTTTATTATGGCTTGTATCTACTAATATGAGCTCTGCTAATGATATTTTAACTACAGCTAATAGCAACCGTACAGATACTGGGTCGTATAAGTCCCTAGGTACATAATGACATCAGAGAAGTGGAAGTGTCTTTTATCTATTTGCAATTCATGGCAAAGAAGTCTTAACAAGATTAAAACCGAATGGCACAACTGCTAATTTTTTTTGTGTGCTGAAGCACAAAACGCCACAGTAGGGCAAGTAAATGTGTTGTGCTTTACCTATCTTGAAAATCATCACAGCAGAGAGGGAATTTTGACTGATTTTTTTTTTTTTTAAAGTGTCTCAGTGGTGTATTCTTTTCAATAAGGACTATACTCAAGAGCATTAGCAAGGCCTAAGCAGATGTGGACATCACTGTAATTTCCATCTTTCAAGTTGTCAAAAGCAGGTGGAATGGGGTAACCCACTTTGAATTGAACTTTGAACCCAAAAGTTCGAAAATATTAACAAAACAAGACATCTTGACAAATATATACCTTCTTGTCACATATAACCATGACTCAGTGGAAAGATTTAATTCATTGCTTAAGTAAGATTAGACATCCTTAGAGGACATTTTGGGAATGTACTTCAACAATCCATGAAATACATTCAGGAACACAGCTGCAGTGGAGAAATAAGGCATTAGCAATTATACTGAGGCTTGAAAAAGATACAAACTGGGTAAATTGTATGAATGTAATTGAAAAAAAGTCTGCATTTTCACCAATTTATTCACTATGAACTAGCAAGGTATTAAAAAGAAAGAAATTATTTAAAATGAGTAGGTATGGATTTAGGCAACAGAAATGAGGTACCTTAGTCCATTTACCTAAACATCGCATGAATTTTGGTTGTAATGAGCATATGGAGATCCCAGAAAAAACACTAGAATTTAAGGATGTTCAACACCTCTGAAAACTAGATCATTTTAACTGTGTGCTAAATATAGGAATGAGTGACTAGCTTTGTGCATCGCTGTTGAAAAGTTTGTTTGGCCTTGGGTCATAATTGCTTATGCAAAATGCAATCCAAGATTAAAAACACCCAAAACAATGGGTTTTAATGACAAAGATAACTAACTGACTTGATCTAAACTCACAGGGCCTCATAATTTCTAAAATGCACTGACTTGGACACTTAACTATAAAAGAAGGTGCAATTAGGTCTGCATATTTTAAAATCTTAACCATAATGAATGTAGGAGCTAATATATAACTATCTACAAATGAGGGGGGAAGAGGGCAACAGTTCTCAAGTGTTAAACAACATTTTTCTCTCTACTTTTTGAGACTAGAAGATGGTGATAAAAATGGGGGCTAGAACAGAATGAAAAGAGAAAGAAACAAGGATTTATTAAATAAAAGCATTGAAAGCACAAATACATCTGGGTTGGTCACCATCTGAAGCACTGAATGAAGTGTAAGGCAAAGCTTACTTTGAAAGTTAAAACACATACTAAGAATTATGTTAAACTTTACCCTTTGACAATGTTATCTGGCATCCAGAATCTGTGCTGCACCACTCTGCCCTTCCCAGACATTGCCCTTTATGTTGTAGAGTGTCAAATCTCTTTGACTATGTCATCACAAGGATTTTCCCTTGACTGCAGCCAACAGAGGGGCTGAGACTTGCAGTAAAAAGGGAATAAAAGAAAATCTAGATAAAAAGCAGGAAGATCCAGGGTACAGAGTGGGAAGAACAGATGAAACAAAAAAGTAGAGAAGGACTGAGGTGAGGAGTGACCTTTTCCACATTCCCAGGGCTGCAACACTGCAGGGTAGCAGCTAGATCTTACACTGTTGTCAGGCTGATAGAGAGAGACCCAGATTTGGCCTCTCATACTTCATAAGGATCCCCAAAGGTAGGATCACTCTATAATTGGTGTAGACCATCCCACAACCTGAATAACATGGAGATACCTGTAGAACAAGAGGTACTTCTCTTCCTTTGTTAGTTTTAAGAATGGACGTGTATTCACTTTGCAGAATTCAGCACTTATTTTTGAGGGATAGATCGCGACTTTTTGAATATGGGTAGTTGTCAGTGCTGAGATAACCTGAAAAGATTCAGAGGCTTTCAAGGCAGGGTTGAGGTCTCTTTTCTCATTACCAACTTGCCTGCTTTGGGCTAAAGTATCACAAGTAGCTACCAGAAGTTGACAATCATATTTTTGGTGAGAGGAGGAAGAAAACTCTTAGCCTGCAATGACTAGCAGGCTCATTCCAACTAGCAAGTATAAGACACAGACAATCCAATACAGAGCTTAATATCTACTCAGCTGGGAGGAAGAGACACTTTCAGGTGGTGACTCAGAACTGAAGAGATTGCTGTGTGCTGGAGACATCTGTCTTGCACTGTGGCAGGAGAGGACCTCAGAGTGAGTGACCTTCAGAATGATTTGCCACACAAAGTTACTTGGGAGCAGTCCTGTATACACTCTGTGGGGTTGCACATGGTCAGCTCATCACTACTACAGAGGCACAGAAATACAGAAAAAAATCCAGCAAAGCAAAGTTTGAGACAATACTTGCTGTAAAGTCAAACAATCTAAATAAAGAATATAGAAAAAGCGTTTTTCTACCTTTTAGCTGATCTCACCCCAAGGGAGCTGAAAGGAGAAGACAGATAGATGCTTGGTGGGCAGCAGAGACTGAGCTCCATGTTGCCATGACTACGCTGCTACCCAAGGGAGATGCCTGTATCCACACAAGGCGGATTTTTACTGCTGGTCACAGTATGGACAGACTTCAAAGTCTCACAGAAACCTACCCTGGAAATGAGTCAGAACCTCCCTTTGTTGGAACTTGTCTTCTCCGACATGTTCCCAGACTGAGATACAAGGTGGTAACCAACCCAGTTGAGTTTCAAACAATATTTTTTTGGAAATAATTCATTAAAGATCTGTAAATTGTCCCTACTGCCCCAGATTGTCTGAGATCCTTAAGAAAACATCTGAAAGTTATGTGGATAACATTAGTGTTAAAGTAGAAACAAAGCACAGATCCCTCAGGGATCAGGAACACTAAGAGAAGAAATCCAGACAAGTAAAATCCTGTGGGAGCACAAACTCCCACCCTGAGTCTCCATGACCCCACATCTCTTTGGTGAGAGTGTTGATATTTCACTGTTTCCAGTTATGACATTTTGCGACAAACACTCCATGAGCAACAGGCTGCTGATAGAAAAATTGAAACATAGAAAACTAAGGGAGAAAACAAAATTTTCTTTAAGGTCTGAATTGCTGCTGGCTGACACTATGTAGAGCAAGACAAACAAATGGCAACTAGGACCCACAAAACAACCAAGTGGGGTAATATTCTGCAGCAAAAGGATATTTAGAAAGAGCCTGAGAAAAAGCTAGGCTCATAGTTTTTCCATTGTTTTTTCATATACTTAATAGTTCCATAAATTGACAATTATACGTACAGATATTACATCTTTACGTGCATTCTATTTGAAGGGTGTGCGGGACATAGAAATCAATCTAAGAAGTTAATTTTAGACTTAAAAATCCAAGTTCATTTTATATAAATTCCCAAGTGTATTCCTCTTTCTTACTGTCAGGAAATTATGACAAATGATACAAGAAGGTAAGCTTAATATCAGGACAAAATGTAGGCAGTTATAAGTCTTTTTAAATTATGGTGAGATTTTCATAAATCTTGAGTTAGACTTTTTTTCAGAGCACTGTGCTTAAGAGAATAAAATCATACCGTGTACCATTAAAGGGTACGGCAGAGCATAATTAGGCTTATTTGAAACAAAAGGGATATGTATAAAAATGTCAGTAGTCCAACAAATACATTGTGTAGCAGTGCATTATTTGATGATTGAGTGGTTAATTCTATAGAAGAAATACAATTGTGATGCCAACATGGGAATTAGAAAGATCTTTACTGCTGGAACAGATCACATGTGTCAGAAATGGTTTTCTTTGACTGGAAAATGGATGGTTTAAAGGGAGAGTGAACACACTCAAACCCTTATCAAGGGATCAGAGTGACATGTGCATTTCAGCTTTCATTGTAACAGAAATGATCCATGTTTGGATGTTTTAAATATTACTATTCAGTAGAAATATGCTTAAAACAAAACATATAATACAGCCTTTTAGAAATGACCTTTCAGTCCTGGTCTCTATAAAAATCCAACCCCAAAAATAGCAGTCCAACGAATAAATAAAACCCAAACGGCTGAAAAAATAAATCCATCCATGGGAATTTAAGATTCAATCCTCGTCAGAGAGCACCAGGAAAGCCAAGATTTTTGAAAGCCACTAATTATATTCAGAGCATAGCACATTCTGAAATTCAGCCTTCTTCAAGGTGTCTCTAGCTGAACACCTAATACCTGAAGCACCTGCAATAATTAATTACTTTTCCAAAACCTGGACTAGGACCCAGATTCCTGTATTTGCTCAAAGTCAGGACAGCAATATCTAGTCCTTTAATGATATTTCCTTTTCATGCAACACTTTTCTGAGATGCATGAAGATGATGTAACATACACTTTTCAGAGTGGTACTGAAACTTATACTGAGTTTGGAAACCTTCCAGCAGTATTTTAGATGCTATCACAGTACAAAGAAATCCAACAGTAACAAACCTTGTTTGCTATTAGATATATTTTTTTTTAAATAAATGTGGAGGAAAAATTGTCAGCAAATTGGACCATCTGAAGCTTTTTACTTTCCTCCTGATTTATAACTATAACGCCCCTGCAAATTTTAAGCTAGTATCAAATCCCTGCAGAATCTTTATCCGTCTTAAACCAAATAATTGTCTTCTGCAGTAATACCAATTTTCCTGTGCCTCTAGGCTTGCAAGCTTTGATAGAAAGTTCTTTTGGATGCTAATTTATTTGGTTATACTACAGTGAGATAAATCTCTTTGCAGCCAGTTTCTGGTAGGGCAAAGGAATATAAAACCACATCACCAGTGTATGTTCCAGAAACATTACAAAAACTAGAAACAGGAGGAGGAAATTATAGCAAAATGGTCCTCCTGAATATGTGGGATGCCCCCTCAGTAACAGGATTATTCACTCTATATGGCCATGCTAAGTGCTACAAAGGACAGTGGAGATTAAAGGGTAGGCCAGGGAGGCTCAGGGGATCAGATTTATTCTTGAGCAGTTGCAGCTCTCCAAAAATCTGGCGCCTTGCAAGGTGGTTATCTGGACTCTCAATAGCTGATGTAGAGAAATAAACACCTCTGGAGGCTTTGTTTCTCATCCTAAGGCAGAGGTCTGTGATAGGTAGATAATTTTTCTTTAGAAAATAGACCCAGCTAACACTGTTCTCATTTCTAGCCTGTTTTTCATTCAGCTTTAGTTTATGTGTAATTTAAATATTCCTTTCCACGAAGAAGATAGCAGTGGGCCAAAACCCCACTTGTAGCTCAGCTGCCACGACACCTGGGCTGGAATCAGGACACCAGCCCCCATCTGTTTTCAGACTTTTGTCTTCCTGCTGGCTCCTCAGGTACCTTCCCAGCTTGCAAGGCTGAAATAGCAGCAACATGCTTCTTTCTGTTTCTTTTACAATCTGTTGGAGAAATAGCTTCACTTGTAGGGTTATGAGTTTTACAGTTTTACTTGGCTTCTTTGTGATTATATGTATGCAAGTAAACTTACCTGCTCGAGGCTGAGAGAGTTGGGGCTGTTCAGCCTGGAGAAGAGAAGGCTCCGGGGAGATCTTATTGCGGCCTTCCAGTACCTAAAGGGGGCCTACAGGAGAGCTGGGGAAGGACTTTTTACTAGGGCATGTAGTGATAGGACGAGGGGGAACGGCTTTAAGCTGGAACAGGGCAGGTTTAGATTAAACATTAGGAAGAAGTTTTTCACTTTAAGGGTGGTGAGGCACTGGAACAGGTTGCCCAGAGAGGTTGTTGAAGCCCCATCCCTGGAGGTGTTCAAGGCCAGGCTGGACGTGGCCTTGGGCAACCTGGTCTAGTGGGAGGTGTCCCTGCCTGTGGCAGGGGGGTTGGAACTCGATGATCTTCAAGGTCCCTTCCAACCTAAACCATTCTATGATTCTATGATTCTATGATTTGTATAAGAGGATCAGTGCAAACTAGGATATGAATTAGCACGTCTCTAATAGTTTTCCTGTATACAACACTTTTGCATGACTAACAAATAGCAGATTGATACAGCCATTCTTACACTGATCAGCAAACTTGATTTTTAAGCTCGGCTATTTGCCCACAGATGCAGACAGGTTCCTACTTTCAAAAATCTGTCTTCAAGCAACCTAAATTCCACTGACACACAAACTTAAACTCTAAATTCCTATGGATCTGCTGACAAAAGATAATTAAACCCTTCAAGTTACCACTGTGAATTCGGACCAGGACAGTGACACTGACATCCTTGTCTCTGCCTGAGTGGAAAAGGAATTTGTTTAGCCTCAAAAAAAAAAAAAAAAAACCAAACCCCCAAAAAACCCCCAAAATAGTCAATCCCTTATTGAGATACAGCTAGAGTAGTATAAGCAGTAAAATATCCATATCAACAAAACCAAATCCTTAAAACTATCTGGGTATCTAACACATAATACTCCATTTAGGGATAGGCTTTTTGTTTCCTTTGGAAAATAAGCTTATCTTTTAAAACGTGGACTTCTTTTAAAAAAAAAATAATATCTCATCTGGTATTTATGCAATTTGTTCTGAGTAAACAAAGGAGGTCCAGACTGTAAATCTTCAGCTTCCTGATTTTTTTATGTTGCTCTTTTACAAGCCTTTGGACATAATTGCAGTGACTTCATTGTTCATCTGCAGAAGTTTTGGAAATAAGTCATTGTTCCTGCTGATGATACCAAGCTGTTTGGTGAGGCAGACACGCTGGAGGGGAGGGATGCCATCCAGAGGGACCTGGACAGGCTGGAGAGGTGGGCCCAAGCCAACCTCATGCAGTTCAACAAGGCCAAGTGCAAGGTCCTACATCTGGGTCGGGACAATCCCAAGCACAAATACAGGCTCGGCGGAAAATGGCTGGAGAGCAGCCCTGTGGAGAAGGACCTGGGGGTGATGATTGATGAGAAGCTCGACATGAGCAAGCAGTGTGCGATCGCAGCCCAGAAGGCCAACCGTATCCTGGGCTGCACCAAAAGAAGTGTGGCCAGCAGGTCAAGGGAGGTGATTCTGCCCCTCTACTCCGCTCTCGTGAGACCCCACCTGGAGTACTGCATCCAGCTGTGGAGTCCCCAACATAAGAAGGACATGGACCTGCTGGAGCGCGTCCAGAGGAGAGCCACGAGGATGATCCGAGGGCTGGAGCACCTCTCCTATGAGGAGAGGCTGAGAGAGTTGGGGCTGTTCAGCCTGGAGAAGAGAAGGCTCCGGGGAGATCTTATTGCGGCCTTCCAGTACCTAAAGGGGGCCTACAGGAGAGCTGGGGAAGGACTTTTTACTAGGGCATGTAGTGATAGGACGAGGGGGAACGGCTTTAAGCTGGAAGAGGGCAGGTTTAGATTAAACATTAGGAAGAAGTTTTTCACTTTAAGGGTGGTGAGGCACTGGAACAGGTTGCCCAGAGAGGTTGTTGAAGCCCCGTCCCTGGAGGTGTTCAAGGCCAGGCTGGACGTGGCCTTGGGCAACCTGGTCTAGTGAGAGGTATCCCTGCCTGTGGCAGGGGGGTTGGAACTCGATGATCTTCAAGGTCCCTTCCAACCTAAACCATTCTATGATTCTATGATTCTATGATTCTATGATTCCTGGAACTCTGCAGGCTGTGGGAAATCATATTTTTGAAGCTGTATTGGTCTCAAGAAACCACTATTTCAAAATCTTTATTAACCATAGGTAGCTGCTGCTCCAGTAACCCTACTGAGTTCTCCTCTTTTGCTAAGCAACAAGACAATTAACTTGACCTATGTCTTTGTAAATTTAAGTCAGATCTTCAGCAGTTAATTACAGCAAAATGATAGCAACATTACACTTAAGGCTGTGCAGCTTTCATTTCAGTAGGGGTGATAATGTTTCCTGAAAACTTGTATGCACTGAATTATAGCATTAATTTGAAATAGTTATTGTAATCTGTGCAACGATTAAAGTATCTAGGACAATTTGAAGGTAAAAGAGAAACCTGAGCTGTATTAAGGCAGAAAAATATTTAAATGAATAGTCTAGGTGACAGTCAGAGAGTTAGGCAGACAGATTCTGGGCTGTATCCCATGCTGATTTGCTTCCCCTGCAGTCAGGGGAAATTTTCCCACAGCAGCTTCAGTTACAAGCAGTACCTTTTCAGACACAATGTAACATGACATTCAAGGCATGTTGGTTAAAATTCTCCAGCACTTTAAAGTTAAAAATCATGTGATTCCATAGTTTCTCCCTTTTATGAATTAGCCATAAAGCAAGTTTTTGTCTTTGGGATTTTCCTCTCAATACACATCATATAACGCGGCATTTGCTGCTACTCTGATTTTGCAGCATGTCTTCTTGAAAAATCCAGTGTCATTTGTGAACTGAAAGCAGGAAGGAGGGTTTTTTTGCAAAACCATTTCTCAGCTGAGAACTCAGGTGTATATTCTCACTCATTTGAAAAGGACTAATGGCATATTATATGTCATGTATTGCATAGTTGGCTTGCTTTAAACAAATATTAATAAAATATGCAATAGCTGTTTCTCCTTGGTAAGTATCTATAAATTGATCTATGCAGCGATGTGCTGCTGCAGTTACAGAAAGAATTTCCTGCATTTTTACTGAAATAATCTTGGCGGTGTCACTACTTGGACTGCTACAAATGCAGTTCTGCTGTGCATGTTTGAATTTTAGTTGCCCTTGGTCCTTCAGAGATCCAAATTATGGGCCACTGAAAATTTGGCTTTTAAACAAAAATGCAGCTGCACCTGTGTGACTGTTTCAGTACAAGCTGTCATTACTCTGGGGTATCGGAGGGAAACCACTTGAGGGTACTCAAGTGAAACCACTTTCTCACTACTGCAGCACATCTACATAGTATGGGTTTATGCTTATGCAACGCAGATGTAAGCAACAGTTACAGCAGTGCAGAAACGTAACACAGAGGAAAAGATCTTTACCTCTGGAAGTCTTTGTTCCTCAGAGAAAGTGATGTTATAAAATCACATAGGGTTTTCTGTGTCCTCTGTTGTAGTCAGTGCTTATAACAGTTTAACTCTTCTTGAAGCATCCAAGAAAAGGAGCTACCATAAACACAGCTGATAAAATTTCTAATTTCTTTCTTTTCAACCAACAGGCATCTTAACGATGTTGTACTACAGAATGTGTTGGATCACAGGGCGGCTCCCAAATAGGCACAAATTCAACACCACTATTGCAGATAAAAGACTGTCCTCAATTTTCTCCCTGTTTCCTATACAGGCATTGGGCAATACTGTCAGACAACACCAACTTTGTAAAACTTAAGTGTCCCTTTCCAGAAAGAACCTTTTATGGAGACATTGGAACTGGTTTTCCACTCTTGCGTATGGACTTACTATCACGTCTCCTTCTGGCCTCCTCCCTACCAGTTCTGCAAAGCTTGCTATAATTTAGACTTTGGTATACCAGCAAAATATCTTTGCCTCTAGCTGATTACTTTCTGCCTGTGACTTCTTTGGTAAACATAGTTGTGTGGTCTTTCCTCCATCTAAGTGAAGCGTCAGTGGTTCCGACAATGCTACTGCAGGGCTTGTGAAAAGAATGTGGGAAGAAAAGCTGGTGTTTCACAGGGGAGGGCAAGAGGGGAACGAATTCACGGCAAATGTTGAGACTTTAAAGGAGGGCTCATAAGAATTACTGGAGCTTTCCAGTGCCTGGTACAGCCAGTGTAGAGCTTTCAAAAGTACATAAAGCTACATGACTGCATTGGTAGGTTAAAACTAGGACAATCATAATTCCCAAATACCTGCCTAGAAAGAAAAAGAAAAAAAAAAAGATTCAAAAAATCTACCTAGTGGCTTTTTTATCTGTTGTTCAGCAAGGATTTACTCTTCATTTTATTGTATTGATATATATATATACAAATCTAGTGTGGGTAGGGCCAGCTACTGACTCTGGCTGAAGGTCAGTACCAAAGTCCTATTGCTTGAGAATACAAGCTAATGTAATAGAGCTGGGCTTTTCTCCTTTCAGCGACGTTTTTTCCCCTAAGCTTGAAGAATAAAGATAAATATTCTTCCATTAACTTAATTCATTGCTTCTTCAGTCATGTTTGCATTCATTATTAACTTCCTAAGAAGACATATCTATGTGATCTTATGTCTACAAAATGCAGCTGTCCTCCTGCTCCTCCCTCCACCCCCTTATGACTTTTGAAACTCATCAGTCAATCCCAATCAAATTTGAAGGGGAGGAGGTAGGAGATTCAGAAAGAATTCAATACCCACAAGGGTGGTGAAATCTGTCATTGGGTGGAGAAAAGAGAAGGGAATTAGCACCCCCTAAATTGAAAAGACAGGAAGAACTCACTTTTGCCAATTTATTTGGTGGCAGCTGGCCAGCCTCGCAGGTACTGGCCCACCGGCTGGCACACGTAGCTCTGAAATAGGCATAGCACACATTGTTTCTCACCCAGCAAGACACTGAGAGTCTCAGAGGGAGAGTTAGAGTTAGTGCTGTGAAGGTACAAACCTATAACAAAGCAGGTTTCGTTTGCTTCTCTGCTCACAGAATGTCTTCTTTCATCCTTTCTTTGTTACTGATCCAAGAACCTCATCCATTTTCACCAAACAGAAGTTACTGAACTTACTCAGGAGAAACCAGGTGAAATTTGGGAAGCTTAAAGTAGATGACCCCAGAAAACCCTCTGGCTTTAAATCCTATGAAGTTATGAAAAAATATACAGATCAAAAGTGATGTATACAGTGAACTCCAAAGTGACCTGTGCCAGTGGATGGTAGAAATTGACTGTTTGGCTGGTCATGGTCATCCAGGTGGTGCATTGAGGCCATGTGGCTTCTACAACCAGTCATAAATACGCAATATAGATTACATTTTAATATTCCTGATCAGTCTATGGCATCATATTTCAGAAAAGGTAGCTGTGAAGTACAGCAAATTCATTTAATAAGTCTGTAATCATGAAATCATTTGCTCAACTCTAATGATTTCCTTTCCTATTATGCACAAGATTGACAACAGTGGGATTTCAAATGTAGTGAATGAAACTTTTACAACAGGGAGCACCTGGGAGAAGCAAATAAGAAAATGCACACTTGTACTTTATCTTTTCACCCCTGGAGACTTGATTTCCAATCTCTTTCAGACCACAACAGGGAAGAGGAGAGAGAAGAAAAAGGGGAAAAATGGATGCTGCTGTTAGAGTCATTGTGTAACAAGCATCCCTTGAGTAGTGTTTGCTCAGTGCTGTCACTTGCACCCAAAGATCAGCCCCATCAGATTCTCTGAGCCCTGATGCCCCTGTATCTTCCCAATAACAGCATTACCCTTATGATTGTCACCCGTGTGAGAGAGAGGAGAATCAGACGGTCTCTGTATACAGTCCCTTGTGAGATGCCAACAGGGGACAGAGTGTATCAAAGAGGATTGTGTCTGACACAGCTCTTTTAAAGAGTTGTTTAGTTTCCCAGAGAGGTGGGAAGCTGGCCTAATCCATAATGACCCAAATAATTTTGCAATACATTCTTTTAAGTGAGTTTGGCCATGTAGTTCTCACTGACAAAATCCCTTGATTTTCTAGGGGTGTAAAGAAAGATTAGTGCATAAAAGACCATCTGTTTCCTTGTTGCTGACAGGCTAAAAGATGGCCTTTTTCTTCTCTGTGGAGCAGGCTGCAAGCCTCCCAATCTGGAGGCTGTGAGCATTCGTTATCTCTGAAGCACTAGCCTGCAAGAAGCATTTCCTTTTCCTGCAATTTGTTGTTGTGGGATAATCACTTGGCTGCTCAACGGGCTTACCTGTGTGAGCCCCTCACACCTGAGAGACACAGACTCATATATCAGGTATTGATGGTTTGGCTTCAAGATTGGATATAATTGTGGCTTTCCACCAGCTACCCAAGCTGCCCTTCTAGCAGGAAAGCTTTCCTTCCTGTGTACTTGATACAGTCTTTTGGGAAAGAAGTGAGATTTTTTCATCTGTCAGAGGTAGAAAAACAGACATTATTTCCTCTGTTGTGGCCAGTTCTGTGCAATGAGAAGCAAAGAACTGTTTGACTTTGTGACTGCTTACAATAGTGTAGCGTTTTGAGCCTACGGCCCTTCCATGCTATGCGCTTTGCCAACTCAAAATAATAACCTCTTCCCATCCTTGGGGACTGTAGTGTGAATAGGTAAGCCAGGAAAAGAAAATGAAGGCATAATCCTGTTTCAGGGATGGAAAACTGACATGGAGAGACTCAGCAATCTGCTCAGAATAACATGGGGGTATAAGGTTAGAAGTGGGAGACACATTCAGGTCTTTTCCCGGTTCCTTTACTGCCCTGTTTCTCTGCAATTTTCCAGTTGGGGTTGTTCCCATCCTTCCACCCCAGACATGTGCCTACAGTTGTGTCAAGACACATGTGATGGTCTTTAGCATTTACAACAGATAGGTGCAGGAAGCATAATCCACAATTGCAGGTTACTTTGTCCTTGGTTTTGGGTGTCTCATAAAAATATAGTTACTTGCCCCCTTACACATCACACATGCAGTGGGCTAATGTGATATCAAGTTAATATTTAATAGTTGCAAAACGGTATGCTATCCTCAGGGAAAGATGCTTTCTAAATGTAAAGTGTAATCTCATATTTGGTGGATTTAAGTTTTGCACATGTCACTGGATCAGCCGCTGCTATTACCAGATAGGCTTATCTAGATACTTACAGAGCTAAAAAATTGCATATGTGTATCATTTGGATTGTGGCCTGCATATCCTATAAGCCATATTCGATTGCTTATTTCTGGGAATCTTTTTTTTTTTTTTTTCTTGGGAAGAAGACTCGATTTCATGCCTTCTCCCCTCCCTGAATGACTTTTAGGCATCTTGATTATCAACATGCTGATTTCCCTATCCATAAAGTATGGATAATAAGATAGGACTGTGTATAGTGTGAAATTGAAATCCCTAACTTAATCATGACAACAAAACGCAAGCCAACGTAGCATTGACATTCATGGTGGGCCAGTCAAGGCAAGAGAGTGCTTGTAATACTTTCTTGGTCTGTGTATTTTAAGAAAGGACAGCTTCAGTCATAAATTGTTTAATGGAAACAAAGGGAAATTTTTTAACTAGCAAAAGGAAGGTAAGTGCAGGAGAGAAGTGGAAAGCCAGGAGAAATGCTCAGCTGCCTTCTGTGTGGAGAAGCGAAAGAGGTTCTGGTGTAGGGGTTTTCATCTGGGGGTTCTCAGAGTCCACACAGGTCATAAGAAAATACACTTCATATGGCAAATCCTCTTTCCCAGAAGAAGGTAGCTCTATCTTTCACTCACCAGACCTTCCAGGCTTTCCAAGAGAGAGGTTTAATAGTGCTTTTGATTTCCACCATGCATGCAACATAATGTGTCAGAGCTCCCTTGACTCCAGCTGCCACAGCTCAGGGCCATGCCATGTCTCTGACTTGCTTGGGAAAGCAGCAGAGTCACAAGGCTGTGATCTTGATACTCCACTGCTTATTCCTACAGCTGCTCAAGCTCAAACTTAGAATAGTGTTTTTTCAGCTCTCTGGCTGGATATTTCTACACAGTTTGCCATTAATAGGAGGCTGTGAGAATGACCGTGCTGGGACAGACTAAAAATCCTTCTAGCCCAGCATCCTGTTTCAGACAGTAATCAACTCTGGATGCTCAGGAAGAGTGTAGGAGCAGGCATGCATTTTGTGCTGCTTCCTCAGAAGACTAGTTCAATCTCTGTCAGCTTGTGGCTTAGAGCTGTCCTCAATGAGAGGTGGTATTTTCATATTTAGATGACCTCAATGTACGACATTTTTGCCTATGAAGCTCTTCAGCTTCTTTATGCACCAATGTAAATTAGGGTCGGCCTGTTACATCCCCTGCTCACTCAGGCTGGACAGTTCACAACTACTCTTTAAATGCTTAGTCAAACATGTGGGAGAGGCTTCCTGCTGTGCAGAGAAGAGGGATGAAGAACAAAGCTCTGTTTTATGCTGAGAAAGCCATACTGCTTTACAGAGAATATAATCCAGGATCTTGCAGCCAGGAAGGAGGAGATGCTGAGTTTTAAATGCCTCCTGACAAGTGTGTGAAATGACCAGGTTTGATTTATACTACTTGAATTATTTGCGTGCTTCATAACCTTTTTGGTAGAAAGGGTTCAAGCCCATTTCAGATACCTTTGCTGCCCATTGTATATCTACAAGTTTCTTGCACTGTCATATACTCCCCCTCCCCAAGGGCTATGCTTTCACCACTCTTATTTTAAATAGTAAAATTTGTTATTGTTCTGGAGTTGGCAGAAACAGAGTAACGTATGTGCAAACTTGTGTCTCTACTTCCATCCGACCAGGGCAGCTGTAGCTCTAATGTGGTCTTTCTTTCCTTGCCAGCAGATTAGAAAAGGATTATGGAAAAGAAGGATACCAAGGGGAAGCATCATTTCATGTCTGTACTGAGGCAATACTCCAGCTGGCATCAGTTGCTATTTACTCTATGTTTTACATGTGGCATCAACAAGGGAGATCCAAAAAGAGAGACCAGGAAAGCTTGGAAGCAGAAAACATATTGTCTGGCTGTTTTTATTCTTTTATATTTAGTGTAGTGCCAGCCTGCAAAACAACTACAGCACACACAGGAAGGATGGATTAAGGATTTGGGCACTAGCTAGCATCTGTGTTTCTGCTCTGCCACAGACTTTCCATGAAGCCTTGGGCAAGCTATTCAGGGCCAGACCTGAAACAGTAAGATGTGACCACACCAAGCAAAAAAAAACACTGTGAGAGGAACCATAAGGTGAGCAACATCTCCACAGACACTACAGAACACACAATGTAGAGACACAGCTCAGGACTGGGCAGAGGGAAAGCTGATGTGGACTTCTCAAAGTTGGCTACTTCTAGTTAACGTGGCAGAAATATGGATATTTCCACGTCTGACTCCATTGCAAGGCACAAGAAATACCAGACAGATAGAAAGCAGGGAAATCAGTTTCCTAAATCCTAAGATGTGATCGTGAAAATCCCTGTTCTTCAGATTTCCTAAATTCTAAAGAACTTGAAATGTTTTTGACTTAAAAATCCCTTAGGCATTTACAAGTTCCAGTTTTGCACTTGCCCCCAGACAAGTCTGTCCTGGCTAGGCTGAGAGGCATGACACCCATTCTATGCCCAAGCCTGGCTGGTTTAGAAACTGTCTCTAAACCTCATGTGGGGAATCATTCCCTTAGGTCTTCTCAGACTGTACCTAACACAGACCAGTGGGATTGGGTTGCCCTACAAATGCAGTCATTACAACTGTTTGTTTGGAAGCACGATTTAAAAATAACATGCCCAACTTAGTGCAGGATGGAGCACTCACATGGGGTCTGTCCCGTGGCCCAAATATGGTGTCACCCAATCTCCATGTATCCCACCCTATGCAGCTGGTGTCCTCACCACTAGGCTGTTCCCACCTCTGGAAACCACGTCAGCAGCCAGGAAGCAATTCAGGACCCTCTAGGCTGTGTGACTAGGCACACTACAAAGTATAAAATCTGTAGAATCAGGGAATTATGGGTTATGAAGGCTAGCATACATATGAGAAAATTACTGCTACTGTCCCAATTTAGGTACTTGAGTTCTCTTTTCATTTTTTTTTTCACCTTAAAGTCTATTGAAATCCGTGGGACTTGTAAAGGCACTTGCCAGTTGCTGCAGATTTGGGCTGAAGTCTCTTTCCGAGGAACTCGGGTCTTTGTGGGATGAAAGCGGTTGTGCCAGATAACAGCAAGTGACATATTTTAAAACCACTACACTGGGCCTGTTAAAGTCAGGGAACTCATTTGAGGGTTAGAGTGAAAGACTAGTTCCACTGGATATGTTTGTACTGGGAAAAATCTTCCAGATGACAGATATTGAGTCATCTCCTAGGTCAGACGAGAAGTGCAAAGCAGTGGAACTCTTAAAACTTGATAGAGACCAGGGCACCTCCACCGGGGAAAGCATTACACAAATGGACATGAGATGAGTTAATAGGTCCTTTTTTCCTCCATTTGAAATACATGATCCAGAAGAAAATATTCAAACATTAGGGCCACCTCCTACTACACAATTATTCAGAAAGGATAGAGTCCAGGCTCTGCCACAGAGAAGCACTTAGACTTTCTCATCAAAATGTGACTCTCTGGCAAAGTGAATGCTCTGGGAGGTCAAATGCATTACCACTCAGCGCAGTATCACTTTGAACAGCCTGAATGAAGGATTAACGAAGATGACTTGACATTTACCTAGATTTGTGTGCAGCTAATAGGGTTGATAAAAGTGCTCCATGAATTATTTATATTGGGTAATTCACAGATGGAAAAATTCATCTTCTTCCCATAAGCAGAAGGGAAGGGGGAGGGTGGGACATCAGACAGAGAAGATTGGTCTCTAGCTCCGTAATACCCTTATCAGTGGAAAGAGAGGTCAAGACTTTCTGGTTTAGTATCATGGTTACTTCCATTAAGGAAGTAATTTTAATTGCAAAGAAGGTTACAGCTCCCCCCCCCCCTTTTATGTTGGCAGGGGGGGAACTGTTTGGAGTAATTAGCAAAATACATTGCAGCTGAGGTCCTTGTTGTTGGTATATGTCGGGGCTGAGCACAGTATCACAGTCACAGAATAGTTGAGCTCAAAAGGACAGCTGGAGATTGTCTCCTCCAACATCCATGATCAGAGAAACACCAGCTACAGCAAGTTGTCCAGGAAAGTGTCCAGTTGGATTTGAAAATCAGTAAGGATGGAGATTCCACAATTTCTCCAGGCAATTTGTTCCAGTTCAATAATCCTTACAGTAAAAATATTTTTTCTTGAATTTAAATTGATTTCTTGTATTTCCATTTGTGACCAATGTCTTTTGTCCTGCCACTGGGCACCACTGAGAAGAGTGTGACTCCATCTTCTTTACTCCCCCAACAGATATTTACACACATTGAAAAGATCCTCCATAAGGAACATCTCTCAAATTGAAACAGCCCCATCTCTCTCAGCCTTTCTTCACTGAGGGATGCTCCAATCCCTTAGTCATCTTTGTGGCCCTTTACTGGACATGCTTCTGAGTCTCTCTTGTACTGGGGAGCCCAAAACTGGACCCAGCACTCCACATGTGTTTCACCAGTGATGAGTAGAAGAGAGACATCACCTCCCTCATCCTGCTGGCAATGATCTTCCTAATGCAGCCCAGGGCTTTTTTTCTGTTGCTAGCTCATGGTCAACTTGGCGTCCATTAGGAACCCCAGGTTCTTTTCTACAAAGCTAATTTTCATTTGGTCAATTTGGCATGTATTGATTCACGGGGTTATTTCTCCCCAAGTGCAGGACTTTGCATTTCCCCTTGCTGAACTTCATGAGGTCCCTGTCAGCCCACTTCTCCAGCCTGTCAAGGTGCCTCTGGATGGCAGCACAACTGGACCCAGTGATTCAGCTAGTATTCAGTCCACCTCACTCTGCTCATCCAGCCCTTACTTCATCAGCTTCTCTATGAGGATTTTATGGAAAACAGTGTTGAAAGCCTTGCCGAAGTCTACATAGACAATGTCCACTGCTGTCCTCTCATTTATGAAGTCAGTCATTTCATTGTAGAAGTTTATCACATTCGTCAAGCATGGCTTCCCCTTTGTGAATCCATGATGACTACTACTGATGATTTCATGTGCCGTCATGTACCTGATGGCTCCTGATGTCCTTCATGTGCCTGGAAATTTTTTCCAGGATTAGGTGCTCCATCACCTTCCCAGGGATCAAGGTGAGGCTGGCTGAGAAGCTTGTAGTTCCCTGGCTCCTTCTTCCTGCCCTTTTTGTAGATAGGAGTGACATTTGTTTTCCTCCAGTCCTCAGGCACTTCTTCCAATCACCCCAATCCTTCAAAAATTATTGAAAGTGGCCTTGGAGTGACTTCATCCACCTCGGGGCACACGACTTAAACATGTCCGATTTCCTTACATATACTTTAACCTGATCTTCTTCCACCAACATCCTTGGTGGAAAAGGTTGATTGGTCTTTATCTCCATACACTTGAAGTGGACATCCTTTAATCCTGTATTGTTGATTACAAAGTCCACATCACCCTGCATGCTGCTTACCAGCCTTGCCTACCAGTTCCTCACTTGATTGCTAGATGTCATTTCCAAGAAGGGGAAGACTGAAGAAAGGCAAAAAGTATGGTGACCTCCTCAAGATACCACCACCATCATCTGTTGCGGTGGGATTTGGACAATGGATGCAGTGAATCTTTGAGTTCACAGGGAAAGGTGAATGAAAGCCTTTGGGGGAACATTTTCATGTTCCAGATTACAGTTAACAGAAGCAACCATTCATTCTCTCCTGCAGTTCATGGAAGGGAGGGCAACTACCTGTCACTGTGCATCTGGTGTTCTTCAAAATTCTTCTTGTTAAACCTCATAGCTACTTGTAAGAGGGGCTTAGAGAAAAAATGGCTTGCCCAGAGCCAGCATTAATGAGGTTGTTTCCTACTTATGGCCATAGCATCCTGATTCAGTTTGGAAAACCTTGCTGTGGGCTTTCGTTCACTACTGTGATGGGACTAAAAATCAAGCACAACTTTCAGAAGGATGTGTCCAGATAATTTACTGGTATCCACATGAAGACCATGGTGCCCTTTAAACTCAAAAAAATGGATTGTACATAGACTAGAATAATTACCTTTTTAATTAGGGCAACTCAAACAATTAGGTAAAGCAGAGCAAGAACAAGAAGTTTTTTGAACAAGATGCTGTGTCCTTGCTTCTCCTTTTGATTTTAGTCAGCTCAGTGGTTTTCTGGGTTTCAACAAATTCTGCACAATTTCTTTGTTGTCTTCAGGAGTCTCCCGGTCTTGACCTGTGGCCTTCCAGGTCCTTGCTAAGCTCTCAGTGTATGCATCTTCCTGTGCCTGCCATATCCGTCAGTCTTGAGGCCTTCTTGAGAAGGTCAGTTTAGTCCTAAAAGAACAACCCTCTCCCTCTGCGGATCTGACCCGCTTGCGTTTTAAAGGCATGTGGCATACGTTACAACTTAAACAAACCAGATATCCTTTGCCATAATTGATAAACTGAAAAAGCTCTGTCCTGTTGATGTGATATGGCAGCAAGCCGAGTTCCACTGGCGATCAAAATTCTCCTTTCCTTACAGCTGGGTTATTTGTACTCCAACGCAGTGTGAGTACTCCTGTGCAATGTCCTTGAACTAACTGGCTCCACATCTCCATTCATTTCTATATTAGAGGTGAATTTTAGTCTGAAAGTGTGTTTAAATGAATGGCTAAATTCCTTCTGCTTTCAACAGAAGCAAAAATTCTTCACTTGAGTTGAGTTTTACTCAGTCAAGAGTTCACACTTGTCTTGGTAAATAGGAAAAGACGTAACCAAGCTTGTGTGAGGGATTCTGACCAAACTCCCTGAGGCTGCACAGAAGGGTTAAGTCTTCAGGGACATGAAGTCAGGACATCTGCCTCCAGTGCTAGAGTATGCTTCCAACTGAGTAATAGGGCTTGGGCATGCCTTGACTTTAGTGGCACAAAGCACACACAGCTCTCATGAACATGAGGGGTACTGGCCATCCTCTGCTACCATCATGGGACCTCGAAGAACAGTGATACCACTGCTAAGAGTGAAGCTTAAGCTCTGAATTACATGGCTTCTAAAGCATGATATTTAATTAGGGGCTGAGCTCCTTTCCTAGAATAAACTGCTGGAGGTACAGAGTCCTTCATGTGGGGCTTTGTACCGCCTCAGTCAGATGAAGTTCTGGCTCTTTGTATATTCAGAAATTGTGTGAGACTGTGTCTGTTAGCATATGTGACAGTCACTGGCAACTGCATCTCCTCAGGGACATTTTTGTGGAATACCAGCTATTTAGTGCCATCTCTTTTGCTCAGTGGGCAAAACTGAAATCAGTATGGAACAAACCCGAAACAAGCCTTTCCTTTCCTGGAGGATCTGGTGGCAATACACCTCTCTTATCTTGCTAGACCACCAACATGAGCAAGATGAAATGACATGCTGAATGTCCTCAGGAGACTGAGCCTTCTTGCACTCTGTTGGATGCATCGTGTCCAAGGCAAGGCTTCCACCCTACTCTGTTACTGCATCCAAAGCAAGGATGGATTATCAGTTTTCTGTAAATTATAGCTGAATATTAACAAGAAGTAACTTCTAGTTCAAGACTGAATTGCTTCTGATTGTATGGGACCTAATGGAAAGGGACCTGAGGTTCAGCTACCACACTGGAGAGAGAAATGATAGTGATACAGGAGAAGAAGGAATCAATCTGGTGAAAACGAAAATAAATGAGACAACAGGAACATGTTTCCTTCATATAAAGTAAAAAATCCTTTTCCTGAATAAGGAAATTAAATATTTCTAATTTGGCGTACCAGTAAGAAAAACAAGGAAGAAATGAAGGACTATATTCCCTAAACTGGAGAAGAGGAGATGTTTCCTTGTCCCAGCAGGAAAAGCAGTAAGCCTGGATACAGGAGGCACAGATTTCATCCCTGCTTTTTCTTTGGTGTGTGAAAAAGCCACATCTCCGTATCCTTTAATCCTTCTGCTGTCGGATATATGGGCCATAGTTGCTTCTGTTACTACTTTTCCAATTTGCTGGTCCGTTCCGGGTGTAGATACCAGGAGACAGGTATCTTGCCTCCTGTACAAGTGTTCTAGCTCATGCTTGGGTTCAGGGAATATTGAACACAAAATGAGACCCGTCTGACAGGAGAATTTGAGGGAGAAAATATCACTACAATACTCACCAGAGGCTACAGTCTTTGGGATAAGCAGCGTGTAGATGTAAAGCTAAGAGTCCCGCCTCCAGGGAAGAATGCCATGCCCATAGAGGTATAGACAAGCCTGAGCCAGGGCTTACTGAATTGCTATTTCATTTTCACTAAGGCAGGGAAGAAGGTGAAGTATAACAGTAGGACAGTTAATAATCAAACTTTGTGTCAGGTGAAAGTTTAATTAGCAATGCTAGATGGAACTGCAGCAACAGAAGGCATTGAATGCTCCCTCATAGGAATATGCTACATCACAGCCTCATGGGTACCCCTCGGGGACAGGGGTTCTGAAATCTCTTCAAGCAAAAGATGGAATTGGATTTAGGTTTTCATCTGTGGCCTGATGCCATAAGCCCTGGACCATTGGTTAACATCTCCTGCTGTGGCTATGTTGCAACCATAAAACTCCTCTCGCCCCCCTTCATTTTCTATTTATGCTGCAGCTACTTAGTGAGTTGTCTAAAATCCTGAATAGTTTTGGGGAAAACCTATATGAGGCTTTCTGTTAGTAAATTAACTTCTTGCCCTTCCGTTTCTTACTCAGTTCTGAAGTTTCTTCCATGGAGAAAACATCCAACATACTGTAAAAATAATTTTTTTTTTTAAAGCCACTCTTTAGTAAATAAATGGCATCACTGCAGACTGCTCGCTTCCATATTGAGGAGGTGGAACTCATCTAATAATCATTACAGTACAATACTTCCCCTCGAAGCACTCCCAGGAGGCTCTCTTTATCTGGGAAAGGGTAATGGAATATTCACACCTAATCACCACGACACAGAAATACAGTTCTTTAAACAGGAAAATCAATTTTCCCTTAATATTTAAAAATACTAACAATGTGCTTTGCCGGAGCTAAGCAGTTAGATAAGATGATACATTCAGGGCTGATGATCAGGAACATAGTGTCTGAAAGGGAGGCAGGCAAAAGGAGACATACTCTGGGATTCAGTAATAATAAATGTTTGCAATTAAAAAGCAATTTATTTAAAAGAAAAAAAAAAGAAAAAGAAAAAGAAAAAAGAAAAAAGAAATAAAAGAAAAAAAGACAAAAGAAAAAAGAAAACAGAAAAAAGGAAAAAGAAAAAAAAGAAAAAAGAAAAGAAGAAAGAAAGGTTTTAGATGACTCTGTCCTCAGTTCAGTTCCACATGTAGTTAGTTTCAGTAAAGATTTATTCCTACCATGCCAGTCCAAAACCCCGAGTGTTGATCCCTCAGGTTAAAGGCCCATTTTGCCGTCCTTTCTGGAGTTAACAGGGCTTTTATCAGTCAGCTTTTATCAGTCAGCGCTATCTGCTTGGATGTGTGATACACAGACAACTTCTCAGTGCTCACCTGGGATTCTGGTCTCTTTTCCCTTAGCCATACCCCCACCATAATTTTGTTTTGTGAGTCACAGTGGTGGCAGCAATTCTGTCCCTTGAGATCACATTAGGAACTTCCACATAAATTCATGTGATAGAAAACTGGATCATCAACTAAACATTCCATTTTTAATGAAAAGTGTTTCCTTTCTGTGGGGAATTCACAATGTCTGTTTAAAAAAGCAAAACAAAAGCCCAAACCTAAACAAATTTCCACCTCAAATCTTTAATTTTCTCATGTAAGAAAATCTATAGAGTCTGCTTGTTTGTTTGTTTGTCTGTTTAAGAAAAAAATCCTTTATCCTACTAAATGATACTATATATAGGGGATAGCTGAACAAATCCAACCCATTTCTTCTGTGCAACATCCTTGTCTTCTGAGAATTTCAGTTATGTCCCATTTGTTCCTGCAATCAGCCCACAGTGCTTCCTTTCTTCTTTCATTCCTTGTTTCTTTTTCTTCCTTCCTCCCACCCTCCCCCTTTTTCAAGGTCAGTCTAAAAAATCAAGCCTTGGGAAAACGTGGAAAAATCTAGCATTCGGTATTATTGTAACCCTGAACAGAAATGAGATTAAAACCTGAAGCTTAGTGATTCTATGGGTGCATGCATGTAATAGGTATGATTTATTGGACATGTCAGGGGTCCATTTCATTTTTAAATAGGAAAGCCATGAGGTGCAACTTGGTGACTTATTAAAGGAATCTCACACTACCTAAAAAGAGCGACACCGTAAAATACTTAAACACACAACAATTTCTGGAGAGGGTCTCATCAGAATAATATCGCAGCATACCATTTAATGGAAGAAAATAATTATTCACAGATTGTTAGTTTTGCTTTTTACAAACACTGAGTACAGTTAATTTTGTCGTATCACTTGCTTGTGTTTACAAGCTTCAATCACTCCTTTAAAACAGCCGAACCTTCCCCGGGCACATGGATTGAAAAAGGCATCATTTTAATGGGCTTGTAGCTAATTAAAAAGTGTGACATTCAGAATGTGGCTGGAACATGGCATAAAAAAGTAATTACAGAACAATGCATCATGTCACGGACAAGTGGCTAAATGTGAGCGTGTGCTGGCAAATATTATGTAGGAAAATCTAGCTCGAAGTAGGCTCTTGCATACAATGAGGACCCTGCATGTTGCAACTGGACATGAGTGGTGGATGTGTTTTTGTTACAGATAAGTTTTAAGGCCTGTTTTGCAATTCCTGCGAGGTTCTGCCTTTGAGGCCACGGTACCGATTGATCTCTGTCCTAGCGGTGGGCAGGCTTCTGGCGAGCATGGCGTGGCAAACAGCTTTTGATTCCCAGGGGCAGCATTTTGTGCAGTGAGCAGCAAAGATTTTTGTTCTTTGTCTGGTGTTCTGTATTACATGCTGCCTGGTCTCCTTGACTGCACCCACTAAGTGAATAAATACATTGGGCTTGACTGGTCCCCATTTGTGTAGGCCACACAAAATATGCTTTCCAGAGCCAACAAGGGCTGCTGAGCATCACTGAGGGGTGTTCAGCCCCAAAGGGCATCAGGTGCCTTTGCACATGGCTTTCCATGTAGAAGAGCAGTTTCAAACAGCAGCCTGGGTTTCAGCTTGCAGCTCACCCACAAAAACAGCCTGGATGAGAAAGGCTACTGAAAAAGGTTTGGAAATGATAATATCTTTCAGGATAAGGTCCTGTGTGCGATGCTTACCCATGGCAATATCTGCAACCCAGTCATTCTGTTACTTTTGAACGGTGCCTTCTCACCTGAGCTGTCTGTATCATTGTAGCTGTATATAGCTATTTTTGTAAATCACTGTAACTATCCTTTACATTGCCATAACGTCTCTGAGCCTGGAGATGGAGCAGAAATGCAGTACCTGCACAGAGTTGGTGGCAAAGCTTGCTGCAGAGCACATTGAAGGAGGCAGGGAAACTCAAGGAAAGAATAGGTCAGCTTGTGGAAAAGGAAACAGAACAAGGTTGGTCTTATCTGTTTGATTTCTAACAAGTGTAACAGAAAAGAAGGATTGTAAGAAGGGATCTGTCAAAAAGTTAGTAGAGTCAGGTGTGGATCATCATAACTGAAGTCCCCAAATAGACAATGAAAGAAAATACTTCTGTATGCGCTGATTAAGTTAAATATTTTTGTGTGCTAACCTTCTTCCCTCCTGCTTTTCAAACTATTTCTATTTATTGCAGATAATTAATTCTTTTTTTTTCTTAACTATGCATATTGGCTCACACTACTGTAAAGATTAAAGGATTTGGTGTATTTACATTTAAAATCTTGTTAGAATTAACCCCAGTTTCATAACTTAGCAGTTAAAATAGACTCCATGCTGAACTCAGCAATTCATTTTTTAAAAAAAATAAAATTAAGAATATCTATTTGGCTGCTCTTCAAGGAGAGTAATGCAAGAAAAGGGAAAAAAGGGAATAAAGAAGGAAAACAAAATGTACCAGTACCATTAGATTTATTGCTTTTATTATAATTTCTTTGGCTTATGTAAATTTAAATGACTTTTTTCAGACCATTAATCCATAATATAGACTATAGTCCTCTATGTACTTAATTAAAAATGGATAGAATGATACAAGAAGAATGAGATTTTCAGAAGGACTCAATGTTGGCCGAACTCTGCTTTGATTGAAGTCAGTGGTGAAACTCCCTCAGAATTCACTAAGAAGAGAGCTGAGCATTTCTGAAGACCCTACCCAAATGAAGTATGGTAAGGGATCATTTTCAAAGCATTGCAAGGTGTTAAACATTGCAGTTCCCATTAAGTTCAGTTTAAAAAGACATTAAAAGCATGCATAAAGAAGCTGGGAGACAAAGCAAGTAACAGTGTTTGGAGGCTGAAATGAAACAAATAAATACTGCAAGAATGGATTTAGAAAGTTTTAATGAATTTATTACTGGCAACATCATACACAAGTCTTTAAGGGCAGTAATAGCTTCCTTACCTCTGGTCTCTTGAAATCCAATGTGAAAACCAGAAACCATGGATGAACCAAGCATGACAGATGAGTACTGGTGCAGAGCTGGGAGAGGGGAACTACACTGCAGTGTGAGAAAGGACAATCGAACCGAGATCTTAAAAACTTATGAAATTCACTGCAATTCAAAGCATCAGGGCTGGTGGGTCAAGATTTCAAACCAAGCTGTGCTCTCAACTGTAGCGGCCCATTTGATTTATCCTTACCATTGGGGAAGACATATTGTGTTACAGAGGACTCGTTCCTAAAGGATCAGATTGAGAAGAAGATATAAAGTAAAACAACTGACCTGGCAGTTGTATGCCAAACAGGCCAAATGCCTATGAAAACATACAATCCCTTTGCCACCGCAGAAGCTGTAGGAGAGCAGTTTAATGGCGTTCTGCACAGAAATTTTAGAGCCTTTCATACCACAGGTACAAATGATGCATTTCATCTTTATGCCACCCTTCTAAATCACAAAAATGTAAATTCAGTTAATACAGAAGCCCTGAGCTGCTTCTCTGGTTTGCTATTTATAGTGCCATGGCCAGCTCTGGCTTAATCTTCCGGGTGTAGTTCAATATATTTCTGACCCAACCAGGTAGAACAGAAGACTTGGCTATATTTCCAAGCTCTCAGAGGTTTTAAGACAATCCCACAGCTTTCGCTGGAAGTAGTTTTCACAGCATACTGATAAATAATCTCAGGGAGAGTGTAATTGTCCACAAGAAAACATCAGCTGCGGAGCAGGAAAAAAGCCCCAAACCACAAAACTAAACAAAGAAAAAAAAATAGAAAAGGGATGTACTGACTTTATTTTTCCAGCAGATGTCTTTGCTGAAGTCCCTCCCTTCCCTGGCTACATTTCAGCCATGTTAATTGTGATAACTATCCCCTATAGTTCCTTGGAAGGAGAATTGTAACAATTAGCCCATGACTTTACACCAGCTGTCTTGGCATAGATGAGGCAATGTGCTTTGGACTCCGAACACCTGCAAACCCAGTACATGGTGGATGTTTGGATGCTAAACCAAACAGCTGTTGCATTTCAGACTAATTCTTTTTTGGGGGGGGAGGGCAGGGGGAGAGAGATGGAGAAACGTATATATGCCCAAATGCCATAATTTTCCCTTTTTGAGGTTTATTCTGTGCATTCCCTTCCAGTATGCTGCATCTCAGCTGATTAAGGGATGTTCCTAGCAGTTATCTGGAGATTATACAATCTGTAGGGTTCCATATGTTACCCAGCTTTGTGAGTAGTTCTGAGCAGCTAAATATGGGGGTGGGGTGGGGGGGTGGGTGGAGAGAGAAACAACCCCACATTTATTTTGATTTATTTCCAATTACTCCCTTTTCAGAGCTCTTAAAGGACAGTTCAATTTGGTTTGTACACTTCTCGATTAGTGTAATCTGGAAGCTGGCAGTTAGCACTTTGGCAGTTTTACCCCAGTGAGTTTAATAACCAAACGAGAATTGCCGAGAACAGTGGTATCGGATTCACAGAAAGAGGCATGAATGCATTTCTTTTCCCCAGTAACTATTCAGTGGGATTATTCAAGAGATTTAAATGTGGGTGGCATCAATTTGAAATGCAGATGGTGTATCTTATTAAACACCATTTTAGCTATTTGTAGTGCTCAGAACAGTATTTGCCCTGAATTTAAATAACGATGTACAGTATTTGTTAAAAAACATGCTTGGGCATGTTTTGTTTAATTAGCGGCTTGAAATTTCCTAGCATATGGCTTGTCATTTGGTAAAAAGATATGCAATTATGAACTTCCTTGAAGTTTTACTATTTAAATGTAAAATTAACTTACTATGTTCAGCAGTTAATGTCAGGCCATTAAATATAGTATTTACTAAACAAAAGACATATAGGGGCAGCTCAGTACGCCTATGCCATCTGTACCTATAACACTGTACATCTTTTGGTTCATAGGAGGTGGACTGGACCCAGTCTGCTCCCACAGTTCATTACTGGAGTTTTCTGCACGTCAGTGCAAACGACTTCGTGTCTGTTTATTAGCTTTAAAGACCTGGATGCTGCTTTGGAAACATCAATTTAATTTTTATTCTTCAGAAAAGCTAACAGACCATCTGCTTAGATATCCAGTACTTTCTGAAGTGCTGCAGATTTTTTTCCCTGACAGATTTTGGATGTCCTTTTAAAGTTTTTGGAACTTTTAGTTGCTCGCTTGTTCATTTTTCATTTGGAAATGGAAATCAGAGTCTGGTAGACTGAAGGATGATGCATATTTTTTTTCCCATAACTGACCTGCTTAGTTCCTACTCCTCATCATGACAGATGACTAATTCAGCATCTGACTCCCTTGCACCAGTTCCTCCATCCACCACCTTCATCATTCCCCAGTCCCAACAGAGCTGATGAAAAGACTTGCCTCAGGCCTCTCCACCAACCCTCATTGCAAGCAATATTATGCACTCAAATGACTCACAAA